>CM076185.1:66271883-67518704 GCA_038277355.1 Encarsia formosa
ATAGGATTATGTAATTTGTTTTTTTTTTTTATAAGATTAGAAATAAGTAAAAACAATGTGTGGGCAAAAAATAGCATATAAATCATTCTTTTGTATGTTAAAAACCATTTTCGTAAATATATTTAATTATGAGGGTAACTTATTTAAAGAACCAAAACAATTATATTTTGTAAATTAATTTTATAATTTATTTAACTGAATGATATTTCGTTAACAATATTTAAAAAGTGTATTTTGTAAGTGTTTATTTATAAATTCATATTAAGCATTCTCGTAAAAAACCAATGTAAAATTTTTTTTTTTTAAATAAATTTTTGGAACTATAAAAAAAAAAACTGTATGGAAAATTCGTGGAGCTGGTTTGACAAAAAATCACTCGCGCTTCGCTCTCGTGATTTTTAACCTATCAAACTTACGACTGACAATTTTTTTGAACATTTGCAAATCAATAGTAAATTTAACATTTTTAATTGTAATATTACTAATTATACTGGGGGGGGGGGGGGGGGGGTGTAAACCCTGGAGGGCAAAAAAAGCAAATTTTTCATGATTTTTCTTAATTTATTAATAGTGTACATAATAAAGTAACATTTGAACTACTTTCTGTAATTTTTTTGAATAAAAATATTTAATAACAAGCCGATGCCAGTGCTTTTTCGGAGACGCCTTCGTTCGACGATTTTTTCCCGTGGTAAACGCCATTTTGTCCATAAACATCTGAAACAAAAATTTCAGGAAGATTCTGTTAGAAAATAAGTTTTTCCTGGTAATAACACGAGGATTTTTTTTCTTTCATTTTTTGACGATTTAGCAAGTGACATTTTTAGTCGAAAAAACGACCTTTGACTTCAAACAGCCGCCAAATCGTCAAAAAATGAAAGAAAAAAAATCCTCGTGTTATTGCCAGGAAAAACTCATCTTCTAACAGAATCTTCCTGAAATTTTTGTTTCAGATGTTTATGGACAAAATGGCGTTTACCACGGGAAAAAATCGTCGAGCGAAGGCGTCTCCGAAAAAGCACTGGCATCGGCTTATTATTAAATATTTTTATTCACAAAAATTAGAGAAAGTAGTTCAAATGTTACTTTATTATGTTCACCATGAATAAATTAAATAACTTTTGCCGTTTGCTCGAGAAAAATCATGAAAAATTTGCTTTTTTTTGCACTCCAGGGTTTACCCCCCCCCCCCAATTTTTTTAGTGTATTCAAATTTTCAAAAGATGAGTAAAAATTTAATATTGTTTTTAATTTTTAATTAATTTCACAAATATCTTTGTAAGTTGAAATAAAAATATCACCAAGAAACTAAGATCTTGATACAATTATTATTTACCTATAAAGGAAGTACTTAAATCAGTATTGTATTTACAATAAATGAGAGGTAAAAAAATAGTATTCTAATGTATTTTTTAAAGTAATTATCGTGGGTGAAAATTCATATAGATAGCTAAGAAAGGAAATAAACAATTTTCAGTCGTAATACCCCTAGTGCTTCAAAATTGTCGAAAATTTTTCGTCTGTTTTATTGCTATATGCAATAAAACCGGAGGAAAATTTTTGACAATTTCGGAGCACGAGGGGTATTCGGCTGGATTATTTTCCCCAGCTGAATTTCTAATGACATAATGTAGGTTATAACCTACATTTCATTAGTAAACAAAGCAATTCGAATTGCTATGCTTTGAATTGGAAATAACCGAAAATTATCGAAATCATTTTACCTCCACTCCTCCACCAAATGTCAAATACGGCGTTTCTATTGGTTGAAATTCAGCTCGGAGAAATAATCAAATTTATTGAAACCCACAAAAAAAGGAGAATTTGAAAACTGATTATTTTCATCCTAACCTAACAACAATAATTTATGTATAAAATCTTTTTAACAATTTATTTTTACGAGTATGTATGCAGTATGGTTTTGTCGACAATAATTTCTTTGTGTACTATTTAAGCACAGCCATAAACAATTATAACAATAAAACCCCATTCACACTGAATTTTTTTTTTTTAATTATTATAACATACTGAATATGAAAAATTAATTGCAAAATAAATTTTCGATTTTCGAGTTTTTAGGTTTTAAATTTCATTTATTTTTTGTTTACATTTGACTGTTTCTTAACGCAAACGATTGTTTATGATTAAAAAGTTTGTATAATTTTTGATTTAATACATAATAAAATTAAATTCAAATTTATACAAACTTTTTCTACGCGCAAAATTTACTTTTTCGGTTGACGTATTTTACGCCTTACCCTAACTTGTTTTAACCTTTTTAACAATGCACTACCTTGCCCTACCCTAGTTATAGAATTCCACCCCAGAACGCAGATCGGAACGGACCTCCGACTTAATTACTGCGCGTTAACCAAAATAAGTGGCTCAAGTAAATTATTGTTGAGCCAGAAGAATACTTGGAGATGTCCTATGAGGTTGTCCTGCAAGATGAGCTCTCTGATCCACCAAAGATGAAGTTGTCGGTAAATGCACGCTGGCTGCAAGGTTGACGAAGTGACTGTAATATTATTTATTGTGGTCACTGAGATGAACTGGATCACAGCACACTTCAACAGGAATACACAATAAGAAAATAACAAGATGAACTCGAAAATACCACACAAAAAAAAAAAAAAACCAACTTAAAGTCAGAAGAAAATTCTCTGCTGCGTTAGTGCCAAAACGAGAAGAAGAGCAGAAGGCCCACACAAGGCCAGCAGCAGCAGTCGCAGCGCCAGCACGACAGCTCCAAACTGCGCAGACGGCGGCGCGTGAGCACCAGTACCCTATAGTTCTGCGCTATCCAAGAGATGGAGCCACGCAGTCTAGTACTCATAATTTTGAGTATGAGATGATATATCCGGAGTGAAATTATTGTTCGCTCAGTAATATTATCAAATAGAACTCATACTGCCTGCTGATATTCTAAATTTAAAAAAACTCCTTAACCTCAGCTAAGAATGATTATTCTTTTATGAGATTTTTGAAAATAAAAAAATAATGAAACCAAACTTTTTATGGCTTTGGGTTGGTTCTTAGGTTGAATTTGGATTAAAGTCTTGTTAATTTAATTTAAATCAAAAGAAAACGTCAATAACTTTAAGTAAGATCTTGGGTCAAACTCAAATTAATTTTTAAATTAAATTTTAAAGTGGTACGTTTAATATATTTTTTTAAATTATTTGTTGTGCATCATATTCTTTAAGTTTCCTAGATTCCATGAATTTAAAAAATAGGAAGATAATTAGAGTAAATAATAAGATGATGATAAACTATTTATTTGTTCATGAGCAATAAATCATTCAAAAAATCTTTTAAAATCATACTTTTAACGAACTAACTCTTATACACTTAGAAATATGTGCTCGAGTTATGGCTCAATAATGTAGAGGTTGTGTCTCCATGCCGCACTGAGTAACCGTTTCATATGTGAGGAACATTTGAAGCAAGAGTTGCGCTGCAAATATTAGTAGAACACGTGATGAAAATATTCTTCACCGAGCGCCAAATTTGTTTCACTGTGAAGAAGAAACAGTCCAACTTGTCGATTCCATTACGGCTGTAAAGGTGGCTTGAATACGGATCACGTTTTTTCTTATGTATATTTTTTGATTTTTTAAAACTATGAAATTTTGAAAATTCCCCTAGTAACTAGTGGAATAGTAAAAAAAAGTACGATTTTTTTCAAACTGCGCCAACTCATACAAACCAGCCTCGATTTTCTTCAAAATATTTTTACAGGTTCTTCATAAGATATACTAACTTCCTGTGGGGTTACAACATGTGAAAAGCCTTAAACCTCCAATAACCCTGGACGCCGAGTCAAATAAATAAGAGATTTATTATACCCAAAGCCTTAAATTCCCCATATCCCTGGGCGGTGAGTTCAACAAATGATAGATCTATTATCCTCCAAGCTTTGAACCCACAAAACCCTGGAAGTTGAGTTCAATAAATGATAGATCTATTACCTCTCAAATCCTAATTCCTTCATAACCCTGAGTTCAATAAGTGATTGATCTGTTATCCCTTAAGCCTTAAACCCCTTTTAACCCTGAGCGTCGATGTATGGTAAGAAAATTTTCCGACTTAGAGAATTTACGTATTTCGGGGTTAAGGATGATTGTGGATAATACACACATACAATAAAATTAACACTTGGTCAAAAGAAAAAGCCAAGTGGCAAAGAAACCGGTAACACGAAAGAATCTACGATATAAAAATTTACAAATTTAAAAATCGACGACGAAAAAATCTACGAATTTGGTTATGTTTAATAAAAAATAAATAAAAACAAAACTATCATGGTTGACCAGAAACTATTATTTGTTTACATTTGAAACGATGATTATCAGGTGATCATTATTATTCTAATTGAAAAGAAAGTAGCGCTAATACAATGTTGATTTGTATTAGGTTCAGTTTAATAATGTATGTTTTGATAAAACATAATATAGAGTGAATAATAATATTGTTTATATGTTGATTTAACATTCTGTCTTATTTATTTAAATTATTTTCTTATTTTATGTATATATTTCTTTATTATAAGTAGCATAAATTTTAAATAATTTTATGGAATATATTTTGTTTTACCTTTTTTGTTAACAATTTTTGTAAAAATTTTTAATTATTTAATTTATTATTTTTTAATTTTTACTGTAGATTTTTTCGCATAGATTCTTTCATAGTAGATTTTTTCATGGAATCGGTTTCCTGGTTTATTGTTCAATAATGAGGTATTGAGTGTTAGTTGCACTGGCACTCGGGTACAAGGTGTTTAATGATTGACATTTGAGCTGTCGAGTGTTAGTTTCACTTGCACTCGGATACAAAATGTTCAATTAACATTTAAGCTGCTGAGTGGTATGCACTCGCACTCGCCTACTTGGTAATGAGTAGCTTAAATAAAATACAAAATGAATCACAGTAATGTCAGTCAGAACTCGGCGCCCAAGGTTTTGGGAGTCTAGAGTTTGAAGATTAAATAATTTACTATACATGGTATTTTGTTCCCAAGGTTTTAAGGCTTGAAGGATGATCATTAATTGAACTCGGCGCCCAAGGTTTTAAAGTGTTTAAAGCTTGGGGAACAATGGATACATCATTAATTACGCTCGTTTCTCAGGGTTTTGAGGGGTTTAAAGCTTAGGAGACAATAGATCTATCTTTTATAGAACTCAGCGCCCAGGGTTATGGGGGGCTTAAAATTTGGGGGATAATCATCTATCATCTATAGAACTTTGCTCCCAGCGTTGTGGTGAGTTTATAGCTTGGAGGATGATAGATCTATCTTTTATATAACTCATCACCCAGAGTTATGAGGACTTCAAGCTTTGGAGGGTAATAGATCAATCATTTATTGAACTCAGAGTCCTGGGTTACAGAGGGTTCAAGGTAATTGTGCCAAGAAATAGACATACCATTGCGTACACTACAGAGCAGTCACCCAACATCTTATAAAAAATCGATTACTTTGATGTTCATAGGATAATTTTTTTTAATTTAAAACAAAGCTACATCAATAGCGTTAATGAAAACGACTAATTGATTTGAAAAGTCTACTTTATAATCATATTTAGTCTTAGATAATTTAGACATAATGGCTACAACGTTATTTAATACAGAAGCTTTGAACTTTTGTTGTAAGTCAGAAAGGAAAAGGATCATACTAATTATCTGAGCCACCTACTCCACATCGTATCTCATCTGCCCACATCTGCCAACATCAATCACTCACCATCCTTTTCAGCCGAGGCCCCTATATGCAACGTGAAATCCAAACAAGCAACGTGAAATCATGTAAGTTTTTTGTCTCTCATCAAGGCAGCTGGCCCTCCACTAAAATACGTTATTCCAAGTGATACCTCTATACATATAAGTGTAGTGTCAATCTCGTTAATTTGCGAATTTTGTAATTTAAACTGGAATCAAGAACTAACAAGCGATTCACCGAGGAAACAATTGGTATTCTGGAGTTGTGCAAAATCAGTGAAGTCACACCGTAAGTCAAGGGCATTTTCAAAATATTTAGGGTGCATATATTTTTGAAAGTATTTCTCCTAAAAATGTTAAAATTAGGTAAGTTATAAATAAATAAAAAATTAAAGAAAACCCCAAAGATAAGGGGAAAGTATCACAGCTCTCAATGACTAAAACGCGCTCTCCCTAGACTCGAGTTCAAGCTCCATCATACCTTAGAAATTTTTATTTCTGGGTTGTTATTGAACATCGATTCTCGAGGCTTCTGGCATAGGTTTTTTACCCTTCTATGCGAGTTTTTCCCAGTGGCGTATGCATTAACTGAATCGTTCAGGTAGTCAGCAGTTAGAGATTTATCTCTGTTAGTAAGCCCGGTATTTCTTTAGCTTTACTCACTGGGAGTTGTCTAGTGGCCTACGAGTCAGATAATTGAAGAAGGGGTTATAGAAATATGAATATACCTTTGGGAGGTGGTACTGGTCATTCAGGGCTGTACAAAGACCACCTAATAAATGAGCCTTGATTAGGTAGACCAGCCTTTAACTGTGCACAAATGCAGTGTACCTCCACAAGATGCAGCGTCTAATTGTAGACATTGCGTTGAGACATTGGAATTAAGATGATAATGATATTGATTAAATCATACTTAAAAATGTACTTTATCTTACATAAATTTGAGAAAAATAAAGGGTATTAATAATCAGCTATGTGTTTAAGACTTTTCTTTTTTACCATCAATTGCTTTCATCAAAAGTTTTTGTAATTCAATTGAAAACTTTTTAAATTCTGTTACACCGAAAATATCCATTGCTTTTGCTGCAGAACCAAATGTAGAAAAGCTTTTTGAGCGTTTTAATCCATACATTGATACAAATGAGTGTGATTTTGTGAGCTTTCCTGATTTTAGTACTTTGGTATTGGAAGTTTCAAATCCCATTCCAATTTTGCCTCGATTGGATTTCTGTAAAAATCAGTTTTAAAACTTCATTAAATTACTAGACTCAGAAATATCTTATTGAAAATGAAATAGTCGTAGTTTCCAACGATAAGCATTAAAATCTCTTACTCAAGTAGGGACACCATTTCACTTAAACTATTGAAAATAAAATACTTTTGCATATTTTTTAAATACTTACCAAAACAACAATATCCTACCAAACAATTTGAAAAAATTTGATTGATTATTGTTTTTTTAGCAATTGAATATTTTCGGCAAAAACTTATTAAACTCAAAATGTGGTTAAAATTTTTTTTTTTTCAACACAGACGTAATTCAAATCAAGTAAACTTTCAAGAAAGTGAAAAAATTTTATGAAAAAAAATATCTATAAACTTTGAAAATCTAAATATTTAACAACAAAGCTAATGTACAAAAATAAACTACTTTGATCATTTAAAAACACAGGTCACATTTGTTTGACGAGACATTTTTTTATCCAAACATCTTGACAATATCAGCTGTAAAATTGAAACAAAATCTTTTAACTTGAATGAGAACTGCCCAGAACTCAGACTGCAATTTGGGTGTTAACATCAAACTATCACTCAACGATTCTACCAACTGAGTTTTTAATGAAGCATTGAGCGCGACACGAAATTTAGGTGAGGGTAATTCGTGATAGAGCCCGTGGTGAGGTAAAAAGATACTTTTGTCTGATTCTGACAAAAGTAATTTCAAATGTTTCATGTCAAGATATGTTCACATAAAATTATTGTATTCAGAGTTAAAAATAGGATTTGACGTGACCTTTTTTCATTTTCAATTTGCAATTAAGCAGCGGCCTGTCTGTTTTGTGACAGTTTCTTACACAGATTTAATCAAAAAGGAAGACCCACGGTATAGCGACCAGTTTCATCACAAAAGTAAGTTTCACTAGACATTTTTACACAATTTTTTTCTTCCTCTGACTAGTATTTTTCGGATGGAATCTCTCTATCTCTCAGGGACGTCGAAAATCAAACGATATACAATCGGTATTGTGACAAGATTTGACTTCCTTTGAGCAACAAAAGTCATTATTTACGTTTACTGAGGGAGAATCAATTTCAAGATCAGAGTCAAAATAATTCTCGAAAAAAAAATTCATTTGATGATCAAGTTACATTGATTCAATGTAAACGACGAGTGTTCGAATTTTTAAAATCTACTAAGCTTTTTAACTAATTAAAAAGTTGTTTGAAAATCTACGCGTTGAACTGGTAAACCAACGCGCTTATTGCTTAATTAATTAATGTCCGCACAATGATCTAATCAGCTCTAATAATCAAATTAACTTCCCATGGAGTAAAAAATCCAGATCAGCCAATGAAAGACCGGACACGTGATCCCATGATCTTGAAGTGATTGGGGCACTTGGAATTAAACCAGTGAGTTTGGGTAAAACTGAAGTATATACATTTATTAACAAACTCTTGTCTTTAAGTGAGTTTATTGTAAAAGCGACTTCATGTGTAAAAATGCCTGTTTATTATCACGCGTTCAAGATGTAATTACTGAGCAACACTCAAAGAAAGATATAAGCATAAGATATAAAAGTAGGTTCTGCCACTAAATCTAGCAAAGTACGAACAACAATCGCGTATCCGTTTTGATCACAAATTTGAATACGAGCAGTCATGAGTAAGACAGCTCAACTTGTGACTGAAGAAAGCGTGCAACTTGAGATTGATTTTGTATTTAGAGAAACTGAGGATAAGAATAATTGTTTGATGAATCTTGACGCGATAATTGATTTTGTTGAGGATCGATTACAAGTTTTCATGGATAAGTAGAATGGCAATCTGAAATTAAATGACCAGAACGTAAGCAATTTCGACATAGATTCATATTTTGAATCTTACTCTGCGTGATGTGAGTAGGATTTCGATAAATTGAGGGCAAGACGCCAGTCTGTGCTCTCCCGAACAAACTATAAATGAAGAGAGTGGTGGGTTTGAAGTTTTAATCTTGGGTTTTTATTCACATTCAACTGATTAGTAAATTGCGGCTTATAGCAATGGCACAAACTCGTGGGACGCTCAGGCATCCACCGTCCCGCATTTTGGGGCAATGCAAAGTGAATGCAGTGCAATAAGACGTGGGACGCGCCGAGGGACGCGGGACATAGGACGAATGAAAGACTATGGCGCTGCATTCACTTTGCAATGCCCTAAAATGTGGGACGGCGGATGCCTGAGCGTCCCACGAGTTTGTGCCATCGCGCTTAAGGTCTTGAATTTTAAAGACATTCATCGCAGTTATATTGATTGACTGATTTCTTTCGGGAAAATTACCCTTTATATTCGAGTGGTTTGACTTATGGAGTTTTGCGTTGAGAATACTGTTAAAGTTATTTGAAGCGAATTCTAACTCTGTTACGGTACAATTTTCTAGAGGGGGCAAAATTATCTGGAAATTAACAATTCTTAAATTTTGAATAAAAATAAGAAAGAGAGAAAGACGCGTGGAGCGACGATCGCCGGGCCCGACGCGGGCGAGTGAGTCGCGACACATTCCTACTCTTCGTTTCCCCACTCCGCGGATTCTCGATTTTTGGTTCTCGCTGCGCTGCTGCTCCGCGACGGCCGAGGGGCTCGCTCTCTTCTACTCTAGCAATCAAGTCGTCTACATCGCAGGTACAGCACCAGATAAATAAATCAAGGTATTGCAAGTGCGCGGACGATAATTAATAAAAATTAGCTTGATCGGTCGTGATAAGTGAAATTTAGTAGATGATTTGAATGGAAACCCGGTTTCCTGGTAATTGTTTATACGGTAATTTCGCGATACGCGTCTAGAGAGTGGAGCACGTGCTCAATAAAATTTTTCATCGATTTGTTTATCGATTACAATATTAAAATCTTTGGTGGACTCAAATAAACGTAATCTTCGTCCGGAAGAAGATAATTGATATTTAACTTATGAACAAAATTTTTTTACAAAGATGTAAATTTTCAATCGTCGCCCGTGGCTACGCGCGGACAAAAGAGAGAAAACAATCCTTAAAATAAAATAGTAAATTAAACATATAATTCCTACATAAACTACAAAAATTTTGTTACAATTTAAAAAAAAAAAATATAGCGTAAATTTGATTACGATTAATGAGATTTTTATGGATTAATTCTCGGAGTAAATGAGAGTGACGCTACGACGGATCGCTGTGCTGAAAATAAGTATTTGCGCTAAAACGAGTGCTGTCAGGATAGGCTAATCCTGAATTAATATAAAGAATCTCTATTTATCTAAATTAATTTATTAAAACGAAGGCAATAAGCCTGGAAACCTCGGTTACATAATTAGTTATAGGAAGCAACAACAGGTAGCAGTCGTGACATCTCCACGCACACGAGGTAGCGACCACGAGGTTCGATTTATACCACACACACCCACAACGAGGAACCGGGTCTCAAGGACACACACACACAAACGATTCCTTTCTGGTACACGATTCACTCCACTGTGTCGAGTAACGTACGTCTGGCAGTTGGTGGATGAACGCGCTCTTTGTTGTTTGCTGAGTACTATTTTTTTTCTGTTACAAGGTATTTTAACTACTAAATTTACATGATAGAATTTACTAAATTTTCCGCTTAATCAATTCTCATCGGTTTCGGATTAAATACTGAA
The DNA here is from genome assembly GCA_038277355.1 of Encarsia formosa. Taxonomy (NCBI): domain Eukaryota; kingdom Metazoa; phylum Arthropoda; class Insecta; order Hymenoptera; family Aphelinidae; genus Encarsia; species Encarsia formosa. Next base: position 66,282,475 of record CM076185.1, read on the forward strand.
TTAACAAATTCACTTGGAACACCTCAATTCTTTTTTTGTTTTGTTAAACTCAACCGTGAATTTAAAAGCTGATCATTTTGAGTTAAGCTAAAAAAGGGCAATTCATGTGTGTTTCAGCCGGTTGAAAACAAAAATCTGACAAAATGAACCAGGGTAGCCTCAAGAAGATGAACAAACGATTCAAGCGTATGAGTACGTCTCATTAAAATACTATTATTTTGTAATTAATATTTCTAGTTAACTGGCATACCTGGTTGATTGACGAGTTAGGTTAGAAAAGCTAAAATAATTATCTTGAACATTTAGAATCAATTTGTTTACTGATACAAACCTACGTATATATATATATATATTTAATTTTTTTTAAACTTATTTTGCTATGTTTTGAAATTGATGAAATTTTCTTGAGAGAGTAAATCAAGTAGGGCTTAATTTGTAGTCATCAGCCAGGAATAAATCGGCTGTAGCCAAGCCATTATTGAGTTGTTAAGAATAAATAGTATTTTTATTTAAACCTTACTCCCATTTGTCACACAAATTATTTGTATGTAAGGTGGATTGATGATACTCATAACAGTAATGTTTCTGTGGTTTGATTGAGCAATTCCCCTTTATTTATTGGAATTGATTTATTCATTCATATGTGTATAAAGGAAAACTTCGTGCTCACGGCGAAGTAGGCTTAGAAACCTACACAGCAACTAAATAAACGCCAAAGCTACACCCCGTGACCCGATTGGAACCGTCAGGTGAATTAAATAAACAAAAAGGTCCGGCGCGCGCGGCTTTGGCATAAAAAGTCGCACTTGCCGTAAGCACGAAGGAATAGTAGCACGTCAGGGAAGAAAACCGTGACGTAGCAAAATGGCATCCCTTGTGGGGAAATTGAGACCACTCAGTTAGCTGAGATGCTCCAATAGAACCAATGTTATTTTTGAATAGAATTTTTTTTAGATCACTGTTTTTGATTTATCTGGCTTGATCAATACCACAGCATCTGAAGTGTGACAATTGGGTGTGGGTGTTTGATGAGAGTACTCGTGTTTCGCAGAGACAGACGTGAAAATAGAGTCAAAGTTGATTAAAGAAAAGGGAGTGAGGAAGATTTTAATTTGACTATTATTTACGCTTGAAATCGGGTTGATCACGCTTGAAGGGCAAAGCTGGAATCATAAATTGTAAACATTGCCAAAGTACATTAATTTCAGTAATCAACGAGTTAATCTTTGATTTTAATTTTTTTTTGAGTAAAGTAAGATAATATCGAATAATATCAACATGGCCGATAAGGTGAATAATCAAGAGGCGCTGATGGCGAGCGTAAGTGCCACCGAGAATAATGAGGTAAAATCGGTCAATGATGTCGAAATAGGTGCGAGATCGGTTAACGGTAATGATGGTTTTGTTCCACCTAAAAGTAAGAAAGGTAAAAATAACATGCCCAAGACAAAAAAGGTTGAACCCCCACCTCCACAACGTGTCTCGCAACGTCTACAAAAACAGTCGCAATCGGTGAGTGAGAATACGGCCGCAGGAGGGGGACGGCCTTCGAATCTAAATCGTAGCACCTCGGTAAACTCCGTGTTTGAGCCGGGGACAATTGACGAACGCGCCGAGTGCTCGACGCGTTGTGTTTCACATTCCAGTCCCCAAATAATAACTAACTTATTTTCTTTAAAACCAAACAAAAACAAAAACAATCGAGCTGAGGCTACCGCGACGTTGTCCACTAACAGGGTTGCCAAGTCGGACGAGCAACAAACAGCTGGCACGAGTGTGGCTAAAGAAGCTCAGGTCGCGGCTCAGGTGCCGTCTGCTAACATCAGCGATGATGAATCAAGTTCCTCAAATCTCAGCGATGAGATGCTAGACAAAACTCTTCTCAATCTAGGCGCGAGTATGGAAATCGAACCATCGGGATTAGGGGAAGAGTACGATAAGGCAAAAAAGGAAACGATGAAGTTACTCAAAATCCTGCGAAAAAGACAGCAAGGTTATGAGCGCCGTTTCGATAGCCATGAGAGCCGTATTAGCACCATTGAATTAGCACAAGCGACGCGTGAGCAGGTGAATAAAGCTCAGAACGATCGCTTGAAAAATCTGACTCAAATTTCCAATGCACACCGTGAGGATATAGCGTATGTGTCAGCTCAGGCTGCAAAAGCCAATCAGGCCGTTTTGCATAATGATATTCAGATCGCGAATTTAGAGAAGGAATTGAAAGCACAAGTTGTGATTGTTCAAGACGTGCTTGATCTGAATAGTGATTTGTCTCAGCGTATGACTGACACATACGACGAACTCACCACGCGCATGGAAAATCTAGATGTAAATACGTCGCCTAACCAAGGTCATCACCCTACGAGACACGTGAAAGTTGATTTACCTACGTTTAGCGCTCTCGCCGGGGAGAGGCCAATGCGCTACATCGATAATTTAAAAACGTATTTAAAGGCTATGGGGATTCCCCAATCGGAATTTAAAATAATATTGAGTCAATCGTTACTCGGCGTCGCGCGCGATTGGTTCGAACATTATGATTCAATGTTTACAGATTTTGAGATTTTTACAAAATATTTTACGATTCGTTTTTGGGGCCCGAGCATTCAAGAGAAAGTAAAACAAAGATTAGAGCGGGGTTGTTACGAGGCTCGGGATAATCTCAGTCGCTCGGAATACGTTATTCGTCTAAACAATGATATTCGGTATTTAACTCCCCCGATTGAAGAGTCGCAAGTCGTCCGAAGTTTCGCCCGACATTTTGATGACAAGGTACAATATGCAATTGCTGCAGGAACAGTAAAAAGTATTTCGGAGTTAATTTTACTTCTCGATAATTTCGACAGTCTTGGCAATTTAAATGGCGAAAATAAAGCACCACGGGTAGATTTCGCAAAAGTTTCCTTAATGCAGAATTCAAGAGCCGGTTCGGGAAATAATTTAACATCAACGCCGAGATCGAATTTTACACAGAATAAATATCCTCCGCGAAATAATAATAACGCGGGTAATTATTCGAAAGCGGGAATTAATCAGATCGACACAGTTAACGTTACCGAGAAAGATAGCGATGATGATAGTCCCGTCGAGGAAATAACCGAATTTCCGGAAAACTAAAGCGCGTTGTGCTAACTTCCTCCGAAAGAAGCGAGATAATTTTCGCGACTAGCACAACGTACTTAACAAACGCGGAGGACAATCGAAATGTTTCAAATAAATTACGCGTGAGTAAATTAGATGATTTAAGTGTTGGAAAGTATTCAAATAAAATTTGCGCTAAAAAAAGCAAGCGTGATAATAATAATGAATTAATAATATCGTCTATATTCGATTGTCCGCGTAGTGATTTAATTAATGACGATGATAATTCGACAAGTTTGAGAGAAAAAGTAGAATGTCCTGAGATAGATATTAAAGTTGAAGGAGTTAGATTAAGTGCATTAATTGATACCGGTTCTAAGATAACTTGCATTTCCAATGATTGTTTTAACAAAAACAGTCACGCGTTTAAAGATTGCCCAAAATTTCCGGTAGTTGGCGTAAAGGCGGTGGGATTTTCCGGAGACAAATCTACGCGATTAAAGACTCAATTTTACGCGGATTGCGAGTTGGGTGGCGTCAATAATCAAATTAGTATTATGGTAGTACCTAGATTAATTAAAGAATTCATTTTGGGCATTGATGCCTTAAAAGCTTTTAAAGTAAGTGTGATCACACACGAGAATTCGTTATATATAGGTTTAAATAAAAAAAGGATAAAATGTAACAAAGATAATGTTTATAAAGTCGATAAATCGAGCGAAAGTTTAAAATTAATAACGGATAAAATACGGAAGGAATTAATGAATGAAAAGGAAATTAATATTACAGAGCTGGAAGTTGATGAAAAGCTAGATTCAATTGAAAATATATCCCCGGAAATTAAGTCAGAGTTGCGCAATATAATTTGGCAATACAAAGATATCTTTGACGAGCGACCGGGAAAATTTAAAAACTTTGAGTATCAATTTGTCATCCGCGACTCGAGCCCATATTTTAGAAAATCGTACCCAGTCCCCTTTCAACATCGCGATGCGGTCGACAAGGAAATTGAGCGGATGGCGAATTTCGGTATAATCGAGCGATCGACAAGCCCTTATATAAACCCCCTAGTCGTAGTAGTAAAGAGCGATGGAAAAATACGACTGTGTCTCGATGCACGCGAGTTGAATGAGCGGCTGCAAGATGACCACGACTCCATGGAACCCGTCGATCAGGTGTTCAAGCGGTTCGAGAAGCCGATGGTGATCTCGTCGTTTGACCTAACAGCGAGTTTCTGGCAAGTCGCGCTGCACGTCGATTCTCGCAAGTTTACGGCGTTCATTCATCGAGGTCATACGTGGCAGTTCACGAGAATTCCGTTCGGTTCGAAGGTGAGCACAGCTGCGCTAGCACGAGCTCTTGAAAAATTACTACGAAAATTCAGAAACTTGATAGACTTTGTTGATGATTTGGTATATTTTTCGGAAGACCAACTTAAGCATTTGAAAGATTTAATTAGATTATTCTCGGCAATGCTCGAGGAAGGGATAACTTTAAATTTTGGGAAAGTTAATTTTTTTCGGGAGTCAATTAAATTTCTGGGGCATATTTTAACATCCGAAGGTCTTAAAATTGATCCGGGTAAAGTTGACGCGATAAATTCTTTACCAGCACCAAAAAATCAAACGCAAGTTAAAGCCTTTTTAGGTTTAGTGCAGTTTTGCGCAAAATACTCAAATCGTTTGGCACATGAGTCCGGTCCGTTGCTGGAGTTAACGCACAAGGGTAAGAAATGGGAGTGGAATGCAAATCACGAGGAAGCCTTTAACAGGACGAAAGCGCTTTTCGTGAAGGAGTCCTTTCTCTATCACCCTGTGCGGGACTTACCTTTCGTTTTAAACTCGGATGCATCATATCGGGGTCTTGGGGCAGTCTTGAGTCAGAGAGATAGCGAAGGGCGAGAGAGACTTGTTTACATGGCCAGTCGAACTTTAAAAGGCGCTGAATATAATTATTGTGCATCCGAGATCGAATTACTCGCAATCGTGTGGGCCCTCGAAAAATTTCGAACATTCGTCCTCGGGTCCAAACTGGAAATACTCACTGACAATAAGGCGCTACAATATTTGTTCACCTGCCGGTACTTGAATAAGCGCATGACGCGTTGGCTAATGGCGATTCAAGAACACGCCCCTGAAATAAAACATATTGCCGGGCGCGAAAATAAACTAGCAGATTATTTATCCAGGTTTTCGTGGGATAAGGTGTCCGATGAAGAGCATGAGGTTTTAATTGCTGCGGTATTTGTCGAGAAACCTAATCCGATGATAAAAAAATCTCTAAATGAAATCGAATCGGTACAGAAGGAAGATCGTAAAATTGATAAGTTAATGAAATTAGTAAAGTCTGAAACAAAACCCGATTTTTTGAAAATGATCGACGGGGTGCTTTTTCACAAAAGCACAAAGTATGGTTATCGTATAATTTTACCGGTTTGGTTAACGAAATTGATTTTACGGGATATTCATTTGTTATACGGGCATATAGGCTATTTCAAGATCATATCTATGTTTAATGAAAATTTTTACTGCTCAAAAGCAGGAACCGAGGCGCGTAACATGTGTCGTACTTGCGATACGTGTCAACGTAATAAGTTCTATACGAAATCGACGGCTGGCGTGGCGCACTGTATAGTACCTCGCGGTCCACTAGAGTTGATTTCGTGCGATTTTTTCGGTCCGTTGATAAGATCACGTGGAGGTGTTACATACATTTTTTCTTTAATGGATACGTTCTCAAAATTAATTCGTTTTTACGCGATAAAAAAAGCGAATACGAAAGCCATTGTAAAAAGGTTGGTCGAGGACTTTATACCCGACGTAGGTAAACCCAAAGCAATTCAGTCAGACCGGGGCTCACAGTTGACCGCGAAACTGTGGGTGGATACTTTAACGAATTTGGATATTAAAATAATTTACAGTTCGGTACGTCACCCACAAGGGAACATGGTAGAGCGAACAAACCGAGAGCTGGCGCGGATGTTAAGAACCTTTACTTCGCACAGCCATAGCGGGTGGGCCAATTATTTACCGCTGGTCGGGAAGATCTACAATGAGACCGTCCACAGTGCGACAAACTTGACTCCGGAAGAGTTACACAACGGTAAAAAGCCCGAACGTTTCTGGCACAAGTGGTGTCGATCGGACGTGTCCATAAATAGAGCAGTCGATCCAGAGAAAATGATTCGCGAAGCTTACGAGAAAATGCTGAGGGAGGGAAACAAAAGGGTCGAAAAAATAATGTCTAGACACAAACCCGTAATTTACGCCGTGGGAGATAAAGTACTCCTAAAAGCTAATAATGTTTCAAGAGCGGTTGACTCGATAATCGATAAATTATTACCTTTGTATAAAGGACCGTATGTAATTGTTTCTGCGAAGCACGGCTGTACGTATGAATTAAACGATGACTTAACGAAAAAAAAACTAAAAGGTACCTTTCACTCTTCCTCATTAAGACCTTACTGGGACCGAGAACCCGGTGATCAAGCGTGAAAAACGTAAGAAGTACCGACATCGGAAAAGCTGGCGTAAGCTCAAAAACATCCCAGAGAGTGTTTTGATAGATCGCGCGAGAACTCACGAAGAAACAGCTCGTCGGATTCGAGCATGCGTTGCAATGCGTCGAGCCCAACAAGTTAATGACAACCAAAAGGCGGTAGACGGGTATAAAACCATGAATGAAGTTGTAAGCCCGACGAATGACGTGCAACCGCTGGACCTAAGCATCTCCGCTGATCTACCCTATGAGGTTAACTACGAGTTGGTGGATGAGCACGAAACCAACGAGAACCAGACCGGCTTGAAGTCCCAGAATAAGAGAGTCGAGTTCGGAGAGCTGACAACGCTGTTGGAGTGGCCGAATCAATCCACGCCTAGGAATTGGGGTACCCAAAGCACTAAGAGTGTTTGAAAATCGTAAGAAAGTACATTTAAGTTCGTTTAAGAAAAAAAAAAAAAAAAAAAAAAAAAAGAAAAAATTTTTTTAGAGTGCTTATTAAATAGAACAAAGGGAAAATTTAAGATAACATTTATTACTTTTAAGACTTCATACTTTAGAGATTTTTGAATGATTTGTGTTTACGTGCAAGTTTAAATGCACTATTTGATTAAAACAAAATATTTAATGACACACTAAGTGCCACACAAAATAAATAGTTACCTTTAGCTAGAATAAAAGAAAGTAGTATAGATAAATTCCAAGTGAGATTATTTTAAATTAGTTGTATTTTGAAGTTTTTACAAACAAGTTTATTTAGAAAGTTAATTATATTTGTGAGAATACAGTGGGCATGAATTGTTCCAATAAGTAAATATCGACCGCACAGTCTTTGTCTCCCCATGTTTCAAAAAAAAAAAAAAAAAAAAAAAAAAAAAAAAAAAAAAAAAAAAAAAAAAAAGAGAGAAGACAAAGAGGGGACATTGTTACGGTACAATTTTCTAGAGGGGGCAAAATTATCTGGAAATTAACAATTCTTAAATTTTGAATAAAAATAAGAAAGAGAGAAAGACGCGTGGAGCGACGATCGCCGGGCCCGACGCGGGCGAGTGAGTCGCGACACATTCCTACTCTTCGTTTCCCCACTCCGCGGATTCTCGATTTTTGGTTCTCGCTGCGCTGCTGCTCCGCGACGGCCGAGGGGCTCGCTCTCTTCTACTCTAGCAATCAAGTCGTCTACATCGCAGGTACAGCACCAGATAAATAAATCAAGGTATTGCAAGTGCGCGGACGATAATTAATAAAAATTAGCTTGATCGGTCGTGATAAGTGAAATTTAGTAGATGATTTGAATGGAAACCCGGTTTCCTGGTAATTGTTTATACGGTAATTTCGCGATACGCGTCTAGAGAGTGGAGCACGTGCTCAATAAAATTTTTCATCGATTTGTTTATCGATTACAATATTAAAATCTTTGGTGGACTCAAATAAACGTAATCTTCGTCCGGAAGAAGATAATTGATGTTTAACTTATGAACAAAATTTTTTTACAAAGATGTAAATTTTCAATCGTCGCCCGTGGCTACGCGCGGACAAAAGAGAGAAAACAATCCTTAAAATAAAATAGTAAATTAAACATATAATTCCTACATAAACTACAAAAATTTTGTTACAATTTAAAAAAAAAAAATATAGCGTAAATTTGATTACGATTAATGAGATTTTTATGGATTAATTCTCGGAGTAAATGAGAGTGACGCTACGACGGATCGCTGTGCTGAAAATAAGTATTTGCGCTAAAACGAGTGCTGTCAGGATAGGCTAATCCTGAATTAATATAAAGAATCTCTATTTATCTAAATTAATTTATTAAAACGAAGGCAATAAGCCTGGAAACCTCGGTTACATAATTAGTTATAGGAAGCAACAACAGGTAGCAGTCGTGACATCTCCACGCACACGAGGTAGCGACCACGAGGTTCGATTTATACCACACACACCCACAACGAGGAACCGGGTCTCAAGGACACACACACACAAACGATTCCTTTCTGGTACACGATTCACTCCACTGTGTCGAGTAACGTACGTCTGGCAGTTGGTGGATGAACGCGCTCTTTGTTGTTTGCTGAGTACTATTTTTTTTCTGTTACAAGGTATTTTAACTACTAAATTTACATGATAGAATTTACTAAATTTTCCGCTTAATCAATTCTCATCGGTTTCGGATTAAATACTGAATTAACAAATTCACTTGGAACACCTCAATTCTTTTTTTGTTTTGTTAAACTCAACCGTGAATTTAAAAGCTGATCATTTTGAGTTAAGCTAAAAAAGGGCAATTCATGTGTGTTTCAGCCGGTTGAAAACAAAAATCTGACAAAATGAACCAGGGTAGCCTCAAGAAGATGAACAAACGATTCAAGCGTATGAGTACGTCTCATTAAAATACTATTATTTTGTAATTAATATTTCTAGTTAACTGGCATACCTGGTTGATTGACGAGTTAGGTTAGAAAAGCTAAAATAATTATCTTGAACATTTAGAATCAATTTGTTTACTGATACAAACCTACGTATATATATATATATATTTAATTTTTTTTAAACTTATTTTGCTATGTTTTGAAATTGATGAAATTTTCTTGAGAGAGTAAATCAAGTAGGGCTTAATTTGTAGTCATCAGCCAGGAATAAATCGGCTGTAGCCAAGCCATTATTGAGTTGTTAAGAATAAATAGTATTTTTATTTAAACCTTACTCCCATTTGTCACACAAATTATTTGTATGTAAGGTGGATTGATGATACTCATAACAGTAATGTTTCTGTGGTTTGATTGAGCAATTCCCCTTTATTTATTGGAATTGATTTATTCATTCATATGTGTATAAAGGAAAACTTCGTGCTCACGGCGAAGTAGGCTTAGAAACCTACACAGCAACTAAATAAACGCCAAAGCTACACCCCGTGACCCGATTGGAACCGTCAGGTGAATTAAATAAACAAAAAGGTCCGGCGCGCGCGGCTTTGGCATAAAAAGTCGCACTTGCCGTAAGCACGAAGGAATAGTAGCACGTCAGGGAAGAAAACCGTGACGTAGCAACTCGTTCATGCGGTTTTTGAGATAATCAGTCGATGCTTTAAAAGTTAAAGATTTTTTGCTATCAGCAAGTGAAATTTATCAGCTGTACCGAGTTGCCCGATTCAACTTCCGTACTAGGATGTATACAAAAAACTCATCCCAGAGATAAACAGGTTTTCTGTACTCCGGCTGGGAAGTAGCATTTCCTGGCCGCTGCGCGCCCCGGCCTTTGCTACTTCCCGGCTCCGTCGTGCAGAAAAATAGTATACACACCTTGGCCACGAATAAGAAATGTCTCAAATCACATGTTTCTCGACCTCGGCTACGCCTCGGCCGAAAAATACATGTGATTTGAGATATTTCTTACTTTCGTGGCCTAGGTATGTAATCTACTATTTTTAAGAGCACAAGAGGCACAAATCAAATGCCAAAATGCGTCCATTAGGGCGATGGCACGAACTCGCGGGATGCGAGAAATCCTGCGAGTTCGTGCCATCGCCATTAGTCGTTTAATTTCAGCTGAAGAAGATTTTGTGACTGGATCGATCTCAAACAAATAAAGCAAAAACTGCCGACAAAATTTGTGAATTTCCCTAATTTGAATTTAAATCTTCCCTCACATCGTACAACGTATTTTCGGATACCGGAGTGTCACTTATGAGAAGTTTAGCTTTGCCGGTGAGTCTCGATCACAAATACATAAGCTTTTGGTCATTTTTAAGATTTTTAAAACCATGGAATAGAATAGATCACAAAATCTGTCCCACTCGAGAGAATCACCTTTGAACATTGGCAGGTCAATCTGAGGCAGATGAAATTTTTACACCTCTGGTTTGGTGCTTGGTTTAGCTGAGGTTGATGGAGTAGTTGACTTAGGCTGCAGTTTATTGAATTCATTCTTAAATACAGATGAGTGCTAAGAGTGAAATAGTTACACTGTACTTTATATCTTCACTGCAGTATTCCGATTACATCTTGGATTCCACCGTTGGATGCAACAAGGGCCTAGCCCTGAAGAAGTGATTTCAAGAAAAAATCAGTTTAAAACTCTATTAATGTTTTATCATTAGTCTAAGTTGGTATTATGTGGTTTTTGGTAAAACACAGTAGTATCAACATTCAAGATCACAATCAACCATTTAAAAAATTTGATGTATCAAAAGAAATTGTTTAAATAAACTAAAGAAACTGCTTGGGGCTAGGCCCATTTAGCGAAAATGGATATTTTTTCGATGAACTAATGATATTTTTCATAAAAAATGATTACAAGTCAAAGAAAGTGGAATTAGAAAAGTTATTTATAACATAACTTTCATATAGTAGAAAAAGACCCTAAAGTTTGGTTCTGCCTGTTGGCTTTATTTTTGAATGCCACAAGTTTCAAGACTATTATTTTTATTATCAGATTTTTGATTTCAGCGCCCTCTAGTAGCGTTGGAAAGCTCTACAGGGTGTAAAAAAAGAAGCGGAACCCGTGATTTACTCGAGAACAATGCATTTTTTGTATAGCACATGTAATGTAGAAGTTTCCTAAAATAAAATTTTCTAATTTAGTAAGCCAAATGTACTATACGAATATTGCGTATTTTCGGAGATAATATGGGCTAAAGGCAAAGACCGTGCAGAGCCCTAATAAGGTCGAAAAAATTTTTCAAAAAATAGCTAAAAGTCGTAAAATTTTCCGTTCTTATCGAATCTGGGGTCAAAAATGGGGGTTCCCATTTGAAAAAACGAAGTTTGGGTCCGTATGGCCCTATATATATATATATTTGTTCTCAATTTCAAAATCTTTATCTCGATACAGTATTAATTTATGTACATCAACCTGAATTTTTACTTTATTTTTCTTGTATAATAATACTCTTCCTGATAAAGAAGTGGAAAATCTTCAACAGCATAAATTTTCTAATTTCAGGAAGTTTTTCGATTATTTTGACATTTTTTGCTTTACTTTCATGATTTTAAAAACAAAACGCTTATTACCACTTTTATTCTTTTGTCACACTTTAAAACTTACTAATTCTCATTTAAAATTTTTATTTTTATCGAATTTCCGAGCGGGAAACTTTTTTATTTTGATTTGGAAACTATTATTTTTGATAGTACAAATTCAGTTGAACATTTTAAGACCAAAAGAATCTCATTCAATGTAGTGGTTGGTAGATAATTTTATTTGAAAAAAAATATTCTAAAAATCTAACACTCTGGCACCAAGCACAAGATATTAATTAGACGAAAATTGTTCGGTCAAATGGGCATCTTAATCTTCGGGATCGGTTTAACAAAAGCTCGCTTCCAAATATCTGGAAATACTCTGGCCTGAACACAGGTGTCAACAATTTTTAGAAGCGTAGATAATATATATGAATGTTGTCTTTCAGAAGCCTTAGCGGAATCAGATCCGTCCCAATAGCATTCGATTTAAGGTGTTTGATTGCTGTTACAACATCTGAAGGTTCTACGTGTTTGAATTAGAAATGTTCATCGGGGCTTATGCACTCTGTTGGGTGTAACTTGGTAATGAGAAAATAAAACATTTGAAGAATGTGTATAAAGCACATTAAGTCTTACTGGTAGAGTAGTGGATTCAAACGATTTACTGCTTATACCGAGCTCACCATCGGTCCTTTAGTTCTATCAGCTTATTCGTCCAATCTATCCGATATACTTGTATATAGTGTTTTGGGTAAGTATCTGAACTTTATTCTAAGTTTTTTAAAACGTGATTTGTCACTGGGACGTTGATATCTCTTCCATCACCTCCAGTATCTGTTACGTTCTGCTCGTTTATAAATAATTTCTGGGGTGATTCAACCTTACCGGTCGCATGTTTATCGTGAAGCTTAAATAAAAATGAAATTAACTATAGTACGACTGAAAAGGAATGTGTAGCAGTGTTACATTCACTAAAGAAAGAGTGACCCCAGAATTAGCCCGTTCTTGGCCCCACGAAATTCGATTTAATTTTGGGTCTAAATAGTAGTTTACAGTTTAAAATGAGTCCCTGCAAAGTTTTTATTTGTGAACTTTTTTTGTTACAAAGATATGATCGAAAAACGTCATTTTTTTATACATACGTTTAAAGGGGCAGTTTTTAAAAGTTTAATATTTATAAAACAAAAAATACTATCGTATTTAACATAAAATTCTAAGAAAAAAATGTACTTAGTGTTTTTTCGATTTATGCAACCGATTTTGCATGAAAATTCATCGAAAATCACGATTTTTCAAAACGGGCTAAGATTTGTCGATTTTTGGGGTCACTCTTTAGAACCTATTTGCTGAGAGGCGATTTTTGCTGGTGAGCGATCATGAACCCCTCAGCTGGATGCATAATCAGCGAGATCCGGGAAAGAAAATGTTACGTTGGATGCTACGGTTTATTGACTACGAATATGATTTCAAGTACAAACCAGCTGGTGTTGGAAGAGAAAGGCAAGGAAGAAAAAAGGAGGAAAGAAAGTGCAAGTGGAGGACGATGTATTTGGGGAACTGCCATTTTAAGACGATTCTAAGAATTTGCAAGAAAATAGTGCTAAACTGGATCAAAATCTATTGGAACATTTCGAACGTACATGTGAATGGTGCAGGTGGAAGGGTGGTAACCAAACCCTTCATTCGGAGGGCGATGAGTGCTACTAAGTGCTACCAAAACGATTGAAAAATATGCCTTTTCGGATGAGAAAGATCTCCCTGAGGAAGTCCAGGAAGCCCTCAAGAAGGCAGAACCGTAGGATGAAGAAGCGCTAGATGGCAAGGAAGAAAAAGGGAGGAAAAAAGTGCAAATGGAGGACAATGTATTTAGGGAACTGTCATTTTAAGACGATTCTAAGAATTTGCAAGAAAATAGTGCTAAACTGGATCAAAATCTATTGGAACATTTCGAACGTACATGTGAATGGTGCAGGCGAAAGTGCGGTAACCAAACCCTTCATTCGGAGGGCGATGAGTGATACTAAGTGCTACCAAAACGATTGAAAAATAAGCCTTTTCGGATGAGAAAGATCTCCCTGAGGAAGTCCAGGAAACCCTCAAGAAGGCAGAACCATAGGATGAAGAAACGCTAGATGATAGTGTCATAACTGAACGGGTGCAAAAATTGGTAGATCAAGCCAAAACAACAACGGATCGGGAGATAGAGCCACGTAAATACACGCGATCGCTCGAGGAATCAAAGGTGGCAGACGCGGAAAGTGAAGTTGACTCAAGAGCATACAGCTGACCGAAACAGAAACAGGTCACAGTCGAACCTACAGTAAAGCCAAAAGAATCTTTAAGCAGTAGTACACTCATGCCTCACTCTACACGAGTACGGTGGTCCAAGGGGCCCAAACTGGAGACGATCCGGGAGGACCGGGATTCCTCATCAGTGTTGTTCGAATTCAGCAAACCAGCACAAGATGACCTACCTTTTTATCTACCGAATTCACTCGGTTACAGGCAGAGGCTCCCGACCATAGTAAATGTTGGGACCCCGATAAATCAGCAGCTGAAAACAAGCCGGAACTTAGCCTGACAACGAGTCCAGTAACGGGACAAGGAAAAATCATCCGGAGCCGAAATTGTCTAAACTACAAGGGAGATAATCTAGTTCATTTCCTTGCTAGCGACTGCGTTCCCAATGGACCTGTAGCTCGTTTGCTAATAGACCAAGACGCTCTTAATCTGAGTGCACTGAAGCAAAAACGCCCAAAGAAAGACCAAATCTTAGTAACTCCATATAAAAATCATAATATTAATTTTGATAGTTAAAGATCATTATTATGACCCCCTCGAAATCTCCGCAGTGAAGAAACGCTTTGAAAACCTGAAAGAAATCCTCCTAAGATAGGATCTGCATATTTTTTGAATGACTCGAAAAAGAGACCTAATGGATCAACTGGAACCTGGGTTACTGGAAGAGCTCTTCCGTGAAGAGTTTAAGGAAGACAGCTGCCAAATTACCCTTTGTTTTGGGACAGTAACCAAGCCTGAAGGGGGTACATATACCTAAAAAAAAAAAACTCAGAAAAAATTTTGTAAGTTTTTTAAAAATGATTTATTTAAAAAGATATTTTTTTCCATAATATACACACATTTTTACATAATTTTTTACATTTAGAAAATTAAAATAAGTGTTTTTATAAATGTTATAAAATTCAGCTTATTTAGGCTATGAAAGTTCATTGCTCGTAAAGTCAAAATTTTTCCTTATAGCGGATGGACCCAGGACTTGGCATAGTTGTTGTACATGTGAACCCTCATGAGCGGAACCTCAGGCAACCAAATCCAAGCACTATTAAGCTACTTGCATACTCTAAAATTGCTTAGTGTGGTTAAAATTTTGATAGTTTTTATCATTTTAGTCAATTTATGGTGTGCCATCAGCTTAATAATGCTTAGATTTGGTTGCCTGAGGTTGCGCTCATGAGGGTTCACATGTACAACAAGTGTGCAAAGTCCTGGGTCCATCCGCTGTCTGGAAAAATTTTGGCTTTACGAGCAATGCCCTCATTTTCTCAAAAATCACATATTTGAGAAAATGGCTTTTAAAGTTCTGAACAGATTTTGATGAATAAAATGTAACACACCAACACATAAACATTTAGATCTTGAAAATATCTTGTCACAGGACTCTTGCTTGATGTAAATACTCTTTTGCACATAGCCGGATGCTTTATTTTTTTTCTCCTGCTCCTAAAGTGACCCAATTAGCTTTTTTATCAAAAACACAGATCACATACTATTAGACACCAAGACCAAGTTAAGACTTTGAGTCAGCGGAATCTTCACATGCAATTATCTAAAAAATTATCTTTAATTTTAAATCGCAGAATTATTTTTTCACTTCACATTTGTACATAAACACCTTTTTTTTAACAACTAAAAAACTTCATTAGTTTACCTGGTAAGAATTGGTCATTTATTCTTAAATTTTTTTTTTTTGAATAAAACTAACTTATTTACTTCAGATTGAAATAATAACAAAAACAAAACCAAGTAAAGTAGAATTTCACTAGAAAGATGACTCAAAGAACAAAAAAGTCGTCATGAACTTGCAACGCTGTAGAAATACCTAATTTGATATCGATAGATCGATATTGGTGTAATATACTAAAGTAGACTCGAAGAGGTAATATATGTCATATATTATGTCATAAAGGTTATCAATTTTTTCATGCGATCGTTTCTAACTTAATAAATTGTTTTTAGCATTAGACTTGAAATGAAAGTTAATCTGTCATTCTTAATTTTCATTATTAAGATATTATGTCACGGAAAAAATCTAATCACAGATAAAAAAATTTTCTGTTTTTTCATCGCTTTTATTAGACGAAAACGATATAAATACTTACAGTTCTGTTCGTAGATAAAAAAAAAAATTATACCTACATTGCGAAAATTAAAAAAGGAAAAAATACATCGAAAAAGCATTTGTACCTATAGTATCGTAGAAAGTATTTCTGCTACTAGAACTGACTTGAAATTCTTGAATTTCAAAAAAAGCCATTTCAACGTTAATTTAATAAATTGAATGTCTTTATTAAATTAACTGTAACTTTTTTTCCTTAACGAACTAAGAAACGCGGCTTGCGGCATTTGAAAGCTGATGTAAAAGTACATCAAAAAACACAAAAACCTGAAAATTGATTTTTTGAAAAATTTTAGGTATATGTACCCCCTGAAGCGGCAGAATGACGAAAAATTATAAAGCTGCTACATGGCAGTTTGTCTGATGGACATAAGGGAATGAATCAAACCTATCAAAAGATCCGTGAAAGATATTACTGGAAGGGCATGAGGAATAATGCCCTTGATTTTGTGTGAAGACGCTCTATATGCCGTGAAAAGTCTTGGCGTTTTTGAACGTCGATTGCTCATTACGGGTGAGCTTTCTCGTGAATACCTTGAATCTGTTATATCACAAACATTCATTTTTTTTTTTTTTTTAAAGGTTATTTAGTTTACTTTAATTTAACTTGTAGTTATAATAATGTCAATTTTTTTTTTTTTTTTTACATACCTGACTTAACGTACGAAAAAAACTCACCGTTACTCTGGTTTCGATGAGGTTTGCGTTTGAAAGACTCAGATCGAGATCGAGATCGAGATCTAGACGCGTCTCTTGATGAATCGCTCGAAGACAAATCTGACGACGATGATGAAGATGAGTAGTTGTCAATTTTCTTCTTGAATTTTTACATCTTTTTGAGTAACTTTTATCGATGCCTTCGATAAAATCTCTATTAACACGGTTGGAAAGTTGCAAATGACTATACCAACATGAATTAACTATGCAATGCAATTTGACTAAATATGTAATTGCAATACCAATCCCGGACATCCGTGCTAGCACAATTGCGGATGCCCTGGTGAGGCAACTAATATATTAGTTTGGAGCCCCGAGGGCCTTACTGTCGAATAGAAGAAAAGTTTTTTATCTGAGCTGGTGGATGAACTGCTGGAATTGTTAAAGATGAAAAGACTGACTACTTGCGGCTACAGGCCCCAGACCAATCGAGCGTTGGAACGTAGTCATGAGCCCTTGATAGACTTCATTCGATCATACTCAAAGTTCTTAAGCTTATACATAAAGGTATCCAGAAAAACCAAACCAAGCATGAAATTTATTTTAGTTAAAATTTATGTTGCAAGAGCAGCCAGTAATTGTTTAAAAAAAGTGATTTACAAAAAAGAAAACCACATAAAAAATAATAATAAAATGAAAAAAGCTAAAATAACAAATGTTTTGTCATAATCCATCAAAAAAATACTATTCAGTAATGTATTAAGTGTAGCTGACAATAACAATTAGACATGTCTATCAAGGTAGTGAATCCACTTCAAAGTATCGCATCAGGACCAGAAGAAAAATTTTTTGCTAATTTTTCACCCTAACCAGAAATTTTAGCTCTTATTGGTTCCTAGAAACCCTTGGATATGCTAGCTTGATATCAAGATAGTACATTCAAGGGTTTCTCTGAACTGATAAAAGCTAAAAATTTCTGGTTGTAAATCGAAAAAAGATGACTCACTGTTACCATCATCATTACTGGAACCGCGCGGTGCTGCACTCAAGTGACCTACTGATTATATTTTTTTATCGACTGTAAGCTCCCATAAGCACACGTGTTAATTTCAAACTGCTACATTTCTTGAAAAAGGCTTGTAACACTCCCCAAAAAATCTTGAAAATAATTTTAAGCATCAAAGAACCTCCTATCAAATTTTTATCAAATTTTTATCAGCATAAATGCTTCTGTGTATTTATGCTGATGATCGTATACACCCTGAAGCGTTTAATTTAAACTAAAGCTAACAAGGAAAGTACAAACCCTCCAGAGAACCAATTGTTGCCTAATTTTGGAGATTGGTTTCTCATATCTAAAGATTGATGAAACTACCAACACCTAATGCAAATGGACATTTTAAAGTTGTTCAATTGCTATGACAACTTACAAAAAATGCTTATTTTTAATTTTTTTGAAGATTGAAAATTTGATAATTGTTACTGATACGGTGTGATTATTATTAATTTAACTATTGTAATTTGTAATATGAATGTATGTTTGTGTGTGATTATTAAAATAGCTATAAGTTTCATGTAAAGTTTGTTTAAAGTGAAAAATATTGAAATCGAATGAGTTGGTAAGGTGATTTTGTGTTTTGTGAAAAATTGTCTGTGATGTCGAAAGATGTGGCTTAGCTACGATCGTCAGGCCATTTGCAAAGAGTAATCTTTGGCATTCATGGAACCTCGCTTTGATTTGAAGGTTCATAATTGTTGTTGTTGTTGTTTTGTATTCAGGCTAACAGATTGATCAGACAGGTTGTTGAAACAATACTTGAATGATTTATTAAAATTTCACTTTAGAGAAACTAAATATTTAATATTGAAAATGTTCAAAAATATATTTTAAAATCTTGATTTTATTTTGTTTTGAACACTTATAAAAAAAAAAAAGGATTCAAATTCAAGTGATTGAGAAAAAAGAAGAATGTCGTTTTTTATGTCGCGAAAAGAAAAAATGTTAGAATCTCGTTGACCATCGTTACGTTAACAACAACTTGTAAATTTGTTGGCTCAAATAAACTTGAAAGAAAAATTGGAATAAACTTAGCGCCTGATTTTATACTAATCTTTAATTTTTTTTATTTTGGCTGGAACAATTTGGTGCCGAAACCCGGGACTCTCTTTCCGGTAAACAACTTGAGATAGTATCTACGAGGAAAAAGCAGCTGAATCCGGATGCGGCCCTTGCAGGTTCTTCGGGTTCGGAAAATCAACAGAATCCACCGATGAATATGGCAAGCACGACAAGGTCGAGGAAGCGGCAAGGCTCTGTGGCGGCTCCTGCGGGTCCGGTTGGGTCAAAGAAAAAACCTCGAATCATCGCCACGGAAATCGTCAAACCAGCAGACGCGACTAAGAAAAAAGGCGCAAAAACGAAAAAGAATGGAGACGTTCAAAATACTCAGCTGGCAGCTGTTGGCGAAAAATTTAGTGAATCAAATCATCAGAAGCGTAAAAAAAAAATCGGGTGAAAATGAACAAGCTTTAAAGGACGTTCCACCGTCAAAAGTTTCTGACGTGAACGATCCACAAATTTTTTCAGAGGATGACGTTGACGCTGTCATTTTGGATGCAATCATCAATGAAAAAGACGTTGGAATTGAGTCAACTTCGACTGGTAGCAATAAGGTTAGACAAATTAACCTCACCCAGTCGACAGCTTCTGTTCCGAGAGATGAGGTTATCGAAATCTCTTCGAGCAACAACAGGGCGGATTTGTCTTCAACCAGAGCGGTTTTGCGTCCTCCACCACACATCGAGGCAAATGTCAAAGTAATTCAGCCGTCATCGAGTGGCAGCAAGAATTCTTCAAATTCCGAAAATCGCTTGCAGGATGAAGCGCGTGAAACCGTGAGCTCTTTAATTTTGGCCGGACGAGGTGCTGATAGAATCATGAAAGCACTTGAATCTGAATATGGGAATAGACAGATAATTTCTCGAAAATTAATTGCTGATATTAAAGCTTTGCCAAATTTAGAATCTGGAGAAATCAATTTAAATAAATTTTCTTTGAAACTCGAAAACGCGGTTTTTGCTTTAACTTCTTTAGATTTGAAGGGTCATTTGCATAACGCCGATTTGATTCAATGTGTCGGGTCAAAATTACCTTCAGCTCTCAAGTACGCTTATAACGAATACGCGGTGAAATTAACGGGTGAAAAAAGTGAGCTCGAGAAGCTTTCTGCATTTTTGTGTTATCAGGCTGAGATAAATACTATAGGGGGAATTTTCAATTTAAATCCCGTGATCGAAGAGCGAAAGACAGCTCCTTTGAAAAAGCCAACCTCAACTAATGTCAATAAAGTATTTACAGTGTCGCATGAAAATTTGAACGCAGTAGTCGCTGAAGTTAAAAAAGCTCATGCTTGCCCCATTTGTTGTCGTGATAATCATAACCTCACAGAATGTAATTCTTTCGCTCGTGAGACTGTGAGCAGACGTTGGTTTTTAGCTAAAAATCATCGATTATGTTATAAATGCCTTCAGCATGGACATATGACGCGAGGTTGTCCTTTGAAAATTAGGAGTTGTTCTCGATGCGATGAACCACATCATAATTTGCTTCACAGTTCGTCGAATGTGGGGCAGTTAAAGGATTTCGGTGGGAATGATTTTTTGCAAAGGAAGACCTTTGTTCGCGGGAAACAAGCACCTCCTGCAAACACACGTAATTAACCTTGACTAGAATCGGTGGTTTTGTGGAAATTTTTGCCCGTGCGAGTAATAGGGCCGAAAGGAACGTCGGATACGTTTGCTTTTTTGGATGATGGTGCTACTGTGACTGTAATCGAGAAAAAGTTTGCTAAAAGTTTAGGGATTTGTGGGAAGTCTTTAAACGTTGGTTTAAAAGGTATCAGAGATATAAAACAGGTAGAAACTCGATGCGAGAAAGTAAAATTTAGATTAGAGACTGAAACCGGAATTTCCGAAATTTCAAATGCGATATCGGCTGATGATTTGTGTTTTCCAACTCAAACGATTTCGAAAAATCTCATGCGTCTCATAGCGAAAGAATCGAGTGTTTTAATTCAGCCCTTCGAAAGGGCACAACCTAAAATTCTGATCGGGCAAGATAATTGGAGATTTTTGATTAACAGAGAAACACGCGAAATTGAGCGGTTTGACTTAGCAGTTTCTCTCACTTCTTTGGGTTGGGTAGCACACGGTCGCGTGCTTAATTATTGTTCTGGCTCAATTTTTTCAGTGGGAATTAAAAGTTTTCGCTGTGAATCAAATAATGTTTTGTCGGACGATTCGCGGGTTGGTGAGGAAAATCTGAATAAGCTCGTTCGGAAATATTTTGAGTTGGATGATTTAGGAGTGCGGGAAATTGTTAAAAAAAGCTCGAAAAATGAGCGATCATGGGAAATTTTGAAAAGTACGAGTTGGAAAATTGGTCAGAAATGGGAAACAGGGCTACTTTGGAAAAAGGACGAGCCTTTATTGATTAATAGTCAAACTACAGCCTTAAAACGATTATTTACTTTAGAGAGAAAAATGGATAGAGACCCGAAATTCGCAGATCTCTATACGAGGGAAATGGAAAGATTTCTTGAAAACGGGCACGCAAAAAAAGTAAGCGACGACTCAACTAGTGACAGAATTTGGTATTTGCCGCATTTTGGGGCGATTAATATAAATAAACCAAATCAAGTACGATTAGTTTTTGATGCCGCGGCTAAAACGTCGGGGTATAGTTTGAACGATCAACTTGATTCTGGTCCTGACTTATTGCAATCGCTTCCTGGTGTATTACTGAGATTTAGGCAATATGCAGTGGCCGTGAAAGCTGACATAAGAGATATGTACTTGCGCGTTAACGTAAGGAAGGAGGATCGCGGTGCTTTAAGATTTTTATGGCGTGGAAATGATCGGAGACGATACCCCGAAACTTATGAAATGACGTGTTTAGTTTTTGGGGCAAATTGTTCATCGTGTAATGCTTTGTATGTTAAAGATTTAAATGTGAAGACGTTTTCCGACAGTAAACCTGAAGCAGCTGAAAGCGTGATCGAGAATAGTTATGTTGACGATTTTTTAGCAAGCCGTCGTTCAATTTCGGAAGCTGCTGAGTTAGTTCATGATGTAATTGAGATAAATTCGAGCGCAAATTTTGTCATGCACGGGTGGGCTAGTAATGAAGCTGGGGTTTTTGAAAATTTGAATGGAGATTACAATAACGGGAAAAATATGCGACTTTGTGACCAAGGGGCAAAACGTGTTTTGGGACTTCATGGGGCACGGTCAATGATACGCTTGGTTTTAATGTGGGCCTGCAGCGGATTTCTCGAGAGTTGATATCTGGCGTTAAAAAACCTACAAAACGTGAATTTTTGAAAATTATCATGTCTGTGTTTGACCCGTTGGGCTTACTCAGTCCATACACATTGCATTCGAAAATTTTTATGCAAGAAATTTGGCGCAGTGGTGTGGGCTGGGATGAGTCGATTAGGGATGAAGAACAAGTCGGTTGGTTAATGTGGGATAAAATTCTTAAACGCATGGGTGAGTGTCGGGTATCGCGTTGTTTAACTCCATTGAATGGACGATTTTTGGAAACAGATTTACACATGTTTTGTGATGCGAGCTTGAAGGGTTATTCGGTGGTTATTTACATTCGTTTTGACATGGAAAACGCGCCAGCACATTTAGCCATCGTGTGTGCAAAGTCAAGAGTCGCGCGCTTAAAGCCTTTGTCAATTCCGCGTCTCGAATTGCAGGCTGCTTTATTAGGTGCTCGCTTACTTACTAACACGGTCAAAGAACTTAGAGTGAAAATTGATAGGAAATTTTTGTGGTTGGATTCTCAGACAGTCCTACGATGGATAAAAACTGAGCCAAGAACGCGTCAAATTTATGTAGCACATCGTTTAGGGGAAATAGGTGAGCTTTCTGCAAGCTCAGAATGGTTTTGGGTACCTACTAAATTAATTCAGCGGATGTTGCGACTCGCTGTATTAATGATTCACCAGACGCGGAAAATTTGTGGTTTTTGGGTCCCGATTTTTTGAAAATGCCAGAATCTCAGTGGCCGGCTCCTAAGCGACTTACTTCGACTGAAAGATTGAAAATTGATGATTTGGAAAAGAGAAAATGTCAGATTTATATTTTTTCGGTGAATTTGGAAAGATTGCCGTTGACAGTTCGACTGCTCGGATGGCGAGGTCTTTTAATAATTGGTCGGCGTTTGATAAAATTTATTAATAAATGTCGCAGTCAGCAGTATCATTATCATTCGGTTGAATTTGAACTTTTGGCGGGAGAATTTTGGTTGCGTCGTGCGCAGGAGGAGAGCTTTCGTGATGAAATTAAGTTGCTATGTAAGGGTAAGGAAGTGAGCAAACACAGTAAAATTGCAAGGTTACATCCATTTATCGACAGCAAAGGTTTTTTACGAGCACAGGGTCGTGTAACGCGTATGGGTGATTATGAGTTTAATAATAATCCGCTTATTTTAGATGGGAAACACGCAGTAGTAAGACTTTTGATTATCGAGTACCATAAACGTTTTTATCATGCAAGTAGTGAGGTGGTTGTAAACAAAATGCGACAAGGATTTTCTATTTTTGGTCTACGAGCTATTTTGCGTTCAGTAACCTATAAATGTTTAATTTGTAAAATTCGGCGCGGCAAGCCTGAAAATCCTATCATGGCTCCTCTTCCTGCAGGTCGTTTAGCTTATAGAATGAGACCGTTTGCTCATTGCGGCATTGATTATTTTGGACCAATGCAAGTGAAAGTTGGCAGGCGAAGAGAAAAACGTTGGGGGGTTTTATTTACTTGTCTAACCACAAGGGCGATTCATCTCGGGCTTGCTCATTATTTAAGTGCAAGTTCGGCAATCATGGCTCTACAGCGTCTCGCAAATCGTCGAGGGAGGCCTTTGGAAATTTACAGTGACAACGGTACAAATTTTCGTGGCGCTTGTACGGTGAAAGAAATAGTAAGGATTGGGAGAGGAGTCGTGCACTAGTTTCAAATAAAACAATTGTTTAAATAAACAAAATAAATATATTGGTGCTTGGGGCACATGGTTACGCAGGTGTGGCACGCGGCGACCAGAGGTGAACTGAGCGCATGATGGCAACGCAGCGCCGCGGTCAGTCACTTAGCGCGCGAAGATTCAAAATAACAAAGAATTAAACAACAAAAAATTAATAACTCAAAAAAATATTAAATGTTAAAATGTCGATTTCCGACATGCCACCCACTTTAATACGTCGCAGCGTATTAAGACGGCTTTCAATAACAAAAAATAAAGGAAAAATTAATAAAGTAATTTACTAACATTTGACTATAAACAATCTAGTGAGATCAGTCCCTTAAAGGGCCAAAAAAGCAGTAACAGAAAAAAATGACTCGATACAAACTAGATTTTTTTTTATTTTTTATTTAGATAAACAAATCAGATTAATATTAAAGCTAATAATAAAAATTAAAAAGTCAATAAGTTTAACTTGCACTGGTTTCACTCAGACCTCGTCACTGGCGAGCTCGTTGGCGTGCAGCAGCAAGATCAATTTAACCACTGGCCTAGTGTAGGTCGAGTCCGCTGTTCTCACATCAGCGACTCGCACTTGACCATCAGTTCCCAGGTGAACTGCTTCCACAGTGCCAAGGAACCAGTGTGCAGGAGCTAGGAGATCATCCTTGATCAGGACCAAATCGCCTGGTTGAAGGTTGCGAGAGGGCTTGAACCACTTTTGCCTCTCCTGCAGCGTTTTCAGGTGACCTTTGGACCATTTACTCCAGAAGTCCTGAGCCATTTGATTGATCCACCTCCATCTTTTGCCCAGAGGTACCTTCTCAGCAGGGTTGAGTGGCTCAAGAACGATGAACGAAGGCCTCTGTATCAGGAAGTGGGCAGGAGTGAGAACCCAATCCTCTGCGTCGTCGGAGACCCTGCCCAAGGGCCTTGAGTTGAGGCAGGCCTCGATTTTACAGAGCAGAGTGTTGAACTCTGCAAAGTTCAATACGTGTTCACCCACAATGCGGCGCAGGTGGAACTTTGTAGATTTGACCACAGACTCCCACACACCACCAAAGTGCGGAGCCTGAGGCGGGTTGAAGACCCATTTCGTGCCCAAGGTAGCCAACGAGGGTATGATGGTTGACATCTGCTCGGAGGCCTCGTTGAGCCTTTTGCGCAACTCCTTGTCGGCACCGACGAAGTTAGTGCCTCTGTCGCTTCGCATGAGGGAGCAGTGACCACGTCTGCAAGTGAAGCGTGTGAAAGCTGCCAAGAACGCCTTGGTTGTGTAGTCCTCCACCAATTCCAAGTGTGTAGCTCTGGTGGCCAAGCAAGTAAACACGCAGATGTAGGCCTTCATTGTGCCCTTGCCACGGGACTTTGTTAGTCGCAATTTGAAAGGCCCAGCGAAGTCCACGCCTGAGTGCTCAAACGGGAAGGCTGGACGCACTCTGTCGCTCGGTAAAGAGGCCATAAAGGGGTTGATGACCTTTACAGAATGACGACGACAGACCAAACAGGAACCAATAATGCTTTTGACCCTCTGCCTACCCTTCAGGATCCAGTAGCGACAGCGAAGCGTAGCCAGGGTCAACTGTGTACCACCATGCAGCGAGCGTTGGTGGGCATCCAGTACCAAGAGTTTGGTGAAGTGACTATGGTCAGGCAGTATAAGAGGGTGCTTCTCTTCGTAGTCCAAGACCGAGTGCTTGAGCCTGCCACCAATCCGGAGTAAGCCATCCACCAAGAAAGGGTTGATCTTGAGTAAAGTGCTCTGCTTGAGCGGTTTATGACCAGCCAGTAGTTCCATCTCGCGAGCAAAGTGCTGTTTTTGCACAATTGAGATCCACAGCAGCTCAACGTTGTGGAGTTCCGCTGGAGTCAGCTCAAAAGAGTTTGCATCTATGGTGGCCAACCGAAGAGACGAGGTAAGTTTTTGTTTGAGCCGGAGGCTGACCTTAATGGACCTGATGAAGCGCAGGCACCAACAGGTGACTCTGAGGAGTCGGTTGAGTGACGAGAACCGGATCAGCAGGTCATTGGAGCAAACTCCAACAGTGAGGACAACTGGTTTCGCAGGCCTTTCTTCTTTAGGCGACGTCTGGACCAATTCAGCTA
Source organism: Encarsia formosa (assembly GCA_038277355.1). NCBI lineage: Eukaryota > Metazoa > Arthropoda > Insecta > Hymenoptera > Aphelinidae > Encarsia > Encarsia formosa. The sequence goes on from CM076185.1 coordinate 66,308,219, forward strand.
GCTCTGGCCATTCGTTGTTTGAGGCAAGTAAAAACTGAGCACCTGCCCACCAAAGTTGTAGGTCCTTGAGTTCCGTTGGGCTGACACCCCTGGAGATAAGATCAGCAGGGTTTTCCGACCCTCTGACGTGGTGCCAGTAGGCCTGAGGTAGCAAGGTCTGTATTTCGTTGCACCGGTTGGCAACGAATGTCTGCCATCTAGAAAGGTGGTCCTGGATCCAGTATAGTACATCTTTGGAGTCTGACCAAAGGTGTACCTTGGGCTGACCTAGGGAGGAGACAGACAAAAAATGGTGAGTCAGTTTTGTAAGTAAAAGAGCAGCGCACAGTTCCAAACGAGGAACACTTATGTTTGGCGATATTTTGGTTTTTGCACACAGAAGGGAAGTGGTGACCATTGAACCGTGCAACACTCTCACGTAAAGCACAGCGCCATAAGCTCTCAGACAGGCATCGGCGAATCCGTGCAATTCTATCAACCTGCCTTCAGGCATAAAACCTATCCAACGGGGTATTTTGATTTTGGAAAGAACTGGTAACTGAGAGTAGAACTCGTCCCAGCGACGACAATAGTCCGGAGGGAGAGGACTATCCCAACTACATTTAAGAAGCCAAAGTGATTTGATAAAAGCCTTTGAGTTGACAGTCACTGGGGATAGAAAACCTTGCGGGTCGAAGAGCTTAGCTATCATGGAAAGCACTGAGCGCTTGGTGAGTTTATCGTAAGGTTCCAGCGAGATGTTGAAGTGGAAATAGTCACCCTCAGGGGACCAAGCGAGTCCAAGGACTGAAGTTGACTGAAACTCATCGAACACGGAGACCTCAGTAGTCCTTGCGCCAGGTGCAACCCAATCGATCAAAGCTGGGTTATTAGCTGCCCATTTCCCCAATTCGAAACCTCCCAATTTTAACAGAGAGACTAATTCTTGCATCTTACGTAAGCATTCTGCAATGGAGAAGCCCCCTGACAATACATCGTCAACATAGCTCTCGTATAAGATGAGTATCACGGCTAAAGCAAAATGAGCACCTTCATCTAGAGCTAGCTGACGCAGGATTCTAATGGCTAGAAAAGGGGAACATCTAAGGCCGTAAGTCACTGTATTAAGGGCATAAGTCAGAATTTCACCCCCATAGAGCTGCCATAGGATGAGCAGGTAGTGTCGATCGTCAGGGTGGACAATGATTTGTCTGAACATCTTGACCACGTCCGTAATGAACACGAACGGGTATCGTCTCCACTTTGAGACTATAACACGCAAGTCGGGTATCAAATTTGGTCCCGGAAGTAAATAATCATTCAGGGACAAACCATCCCCCACCCTGGCTGATCCGTTGAAAACAGTACGCAATTTTCCCTTCGAGTTCAAGACGCCGTGATGCGGCAAGTAAAAGGCATAGTCTCTCTGTACTGCGTTCAACGGAGAGACCAATGACATGTGACCTAGTTGCTCGTATTCGGCGACGAAGTCGCAATATTTGGAACAAAATACTGGGTCCTTGAACTTTTTTCTAAGTGACAATAGAACTGCTAGGGCTCTGTTGAAAGAGCCACGTAGGTTGAATCCCTTGCCTCGTATTACCTTTTCATTTAAAGGTAACCTGACAATGTATCTGCCTTCCGCATTTCGAGAGTGAGTATTGATAAAGTGGTCCTCGCAGGCCTTTTCATCCTCAGTATACAAGGGTTGAGGAGTTGTGATTTCCTCGTGAGTCCAAAATTTCTCAACTGCCCTGAGTAGGCTTGTGTTGTCGATGAGATGACACGACTTAGTATTGAGAGCCGAGGAAGAACCTGCGGGACCTGAAACCATCCACCCTAGACGAGTGTTAGTAGCTACTGGGTCTCCTGGGGACCCTTTTTGAACCTCGTTCAAGACGATGTTAGCGTGCACTTCGGCACCTAACAAAAGGTCAATAGTTTGGAGGTTATAAAATTCTGGGTCAGCTAAAGATAGTGCCGAAAGGTGGGGGAGTGTAACCACTTCGGAAGAGATCAGAGATCGATAATTAGTAATTCTATCCAGGATCATTGCATCAACATCAAAAACAAAGTCCGTATCCACAAGGGATCTGACTTTCAAAGTGACTCGACCTCGAGTCTTTTCCGAAAACAATGATGACACTCCCTCTACTGAAGTATCAGAGCGTTGCCTAGGGAGGCCAAGTCGTTGAGCGCAATTTTCAGTGATCAAGGAGACCTGAGAGGCCTGATCTATGAGGGCCCTGAACATGTGGGTTTTACCATTATATTCAGCTTTTACCCAAGCCGTAGGTAGCAAAACAAACGAATTCCGAGCAACAGTATTCATCGAGTGATGAAAAGCCTGAGGTGTCTGCTGACTAGGGTTAAACGCGTTGGCACTAGTGTTTAGGCCAGGAAGTTGAGGATGAGGCCCAGAAGTTGAATTATGAGTTGAAGGTTCATCAGCCTTAACCAGTCGATTGGCAGCTATACCATCATGCAGTAAGGTATGGTGTCTCCTTCTACACAGAGTACAAACTACTTTGAGTTTGCATTTGCCAAAGGAGTGATTACCTAGACAAAGGAAGCACAGTCCCTTGGATCTAGCCAAAGTTAACCTATCACTGCCTGCCAAGCTTTTGTATTTGACGCATTTAACGAGTTGATGATTTTCACCACAGTTCACACAAGGTTTTGGCTTTGGAGTGCTGTTTTGTTCCGAAGTAGTGGAAACATGAGCTTTCGGGTTAACCGGTTTAGGATGAGAATAAGTGCCCCGGCTACTCGCCTCAACCGACTCCAAAAGTGCCAATTGGTCGCGGAAAAACTTCTTAAGTTCCTCCAGGGATGAAGCTTGTGTGGAGTCCCCCAACGATTTTTCCCACTCGCGACGCGTGACTGGGTCGAATTTAGACACAGTGAGGAATACTAATAAATCTTCCCCGGTTGTCTCAACAGACCGCCCCAGAGAGGACAAAAACCCAGGGTGTCAAAAGTAGAGGTAAATAGCGCACTTAGCTCAGGATAAGATTCCGATTTCATAGACTTAGTTGAGTAAAACTGACCAACTGAGTGGTTAATCAACCTTCGCTTGTTTTCATAAAACTCAGTTAGGCCAGTCCAAGCTATTTGATAATTCCCAGTGGTCATTTCTAGATTTTTAATTTTATCGGAGGCAGTGCCCTCAAGTAGTGTGGGCAAGTGATAAAATTTAATCACAGGAGTCAAGTCAGTACGGTTATGCACAAGTGAGACAAAAAGGTCTCGAAAACGAGCCCACTCAGTGAGCTTACCGCTAAATTTCGGAATCTCTATCTTTGGTAAAGAGTTGTTTAAAAGGTTAGCCCCTACATCAGATCTAGACTGATTGGCAGGAGCCATAGATTCATCTAAAGTGGCAGGAGCATTGCAGGAGAGCAAGTACTCTTTGAAGTTGCCTACGCATTGAAAGTAAATCTCTTGGCCGTTGTCAAAAACTTCCGCCGTAGAGTATTCATGATTTAGGAAGTCAGGCAGCTGGGTAATGTTAGTATGATTTTCCAAGAATGCAGCAAAATCACGCTCCAACTGTGACAGCCTAGTCTGACAAGCAGTTACTGTCATCTTAACTTTTCCCAATTTCTGAAAATTTTTATAAGAGTTACCCATCCTCCTAATTAGCTCCAGTTGTCCTGGATATAATGCCTCCATTTTACAAGCACTATATTAAAGTTCAAAACAAGAGACCAATTCAAAAGAAAATGTATAGCTAAAGTGTGTTGTCACTGAGTCAAAGCGATGACAGAGAATAGTCACCATGTATAATGACAACAAAAGGCTTAGCTATTCTGGTGGCAACAAAAATTATCAGACAAATTTAAATTGGGAATTTTGCAACTTAAAATTAAATGAAAAAATTGAAATGTTATAATCTAATTAAAATAAAATTAATATAGGGTGTATAATTATTAAGCGATGGTCAATAACAATCAAAGGCCTTGTCGAACTGCTTCTTCGACAAGCCATCCCCTCCAAATTGTTTGTCTGGGGAGATTTTAAGAATCATCAATAATTATAACTTTCAGTTTATCCTAATTGAACAATCCTAAAGCTAAGTAAATATACACTGTGCAAGAAAATTAATCCAAATGAAAAACATTGCTCAGATAGTCCAAGCGCACTAGACTCAAATAAATTCATTGAGATTGGTGATTCAATTATTTATAAACCAAAGTTCTAAAAGTAATTTATGCACAGAGAAAGAGAAAGAATAATGCCTTCAAGCTTTAAAATTAAAAATAAACTAATCTCTAAGGTGTATTCGAACATACACTTTAACCTAAATTTGACTAAAACTAAAGTTCTCAAAACAAATAAAATATATACAAGTTGTTGCTCGCTTAATCCAAGCGAGTAAATCACAGACTTAAAACAAGCAAAGGAGGTAGTTGCTTTAAGTCATTATAATTCCCTTCAACAATGAGGGAATTGAATTCAACAATCAAAACAAAATTCTAATGTGAAGGTAATAAAGGTATACATTACCCAAAATTTCATCAAACAGTTACCAAACAAATTGAAATTTGAGCAAAAGCACTGCAGCCATAGGAAATCTCCAGTAAGTGTTCAAGTATGAAAGTGCTACCTTAAAACCCAACCAACCAAAGTGTATTGTTTATAATCTAAGTAGATGATTGATGTTTATAATTTGTGTGTGAGTGTGAGAATGTTGATTACATTAAGAGTGTTGCTAATTATAAGCCTACCAAACCCAACTGTGTGCTGCTGCTGTCTACATAACCCCACTGCTGCCTTTTCCTCACCTCTGTTTCACTTAAACACTTTTTCAGCACTGAACAAAGAATTTTTCAGTAAACACTAGTGAATCGCGAAAAGCCACACGCGGCACACCGAGCTAAAACACCAAGAAGCAAATGGCGCCCAACCATGTGCTCCTGCGGCACCCCGAAATCTCTTCTCGTAATCCTTTACTGGCTCGTCCATCTAGACTTAAAAACACGAGCTCGAAGGACCATGAAAGAAATAGTAAGGATTGGGAGAGGAGTCGTGCACTAGTTTCAAATAAAACAATTGTTTAAATAAACAAAATAAATATATTGGTGCTTGGGGCACATGGTTACGCAGGTGTGGCACGCGGCGACCAGAGGTGAACTGAGCGCATGATGGCAACGCAGCGCCGCGGTCAGTCACTTAGCGCGCGAAGATTCAAAATAACAAAGAATTAAACAACAAAAAATTAATAACTCAAAAAAATATTAAATGTTAAAATGTTGATTTCCGACATACGGAATTAAAAGTGAAGTTTCAAAAATTGATCAGTCTTAAATTTTTAAATTTCTTTTAGATAATGGAATTAAGTGGAATTTTAATCCTCCTGATGCTCCTCACATGGGTGGAGCTTGGGAGCGTTTAGTTTTGTCTGTAAAAACCGCGCTTTACGCAATTTTGAATGATCAAGCTCCAAGTGACGAAGTTCTGTACACTCTTTTGACTGAGATCGAACATACCGTGAACTCGCGGCCGCTAACGCACGTATCTGTTGATCCGCGGGATGATGAGGCTTTAACACCAAATCATTTTTTAATCGGCGCGTCCTCGGGCGAAATAAAGTTAGGAAAGTATGGTCCGAGTGAAGTATGTTTGAAAAGGCAATATAGAATTGCTCAGGCATTTGCAGATGCCTTTCGGAAACGTTGGTTGAAAGAGTACGTTCCGAGTCTTATTCCGCGAAAAAGTGGTTCAGTAAGAAAAATCAGCAGGCGATTTAGTTTTAGTTGTAAACTTGCAAGATCCTCGCAATTCTTGGTTGAAAGGTCAGATTATCGAAATCATACCGGGTGCAGATGGTATTGTACGTGCAGCGCAAGTAAAGACTAGCCACGGTGAATTTTTGCGACCTGTTCATAAACTGATAAAATTATTTCGTGATGAAAAGGTACAAAATTAATTACATTTTGTACGAGGGGGAGATTGTTACTGACACGGTCTGATTATTGTTAATTTAACTATTGTAATTTGTAATATGAATGTATGATTGTGTGTGATTATTAAAACAGCTATAAGTTTCATGTAAAGTTTGTTTAAAGTGAAAAATATTGAAATCGAATGAGTTGGTTAGGTGATTTTGTGTTTTGTGAAAAACTGTCTGTGATGTCGAAAGATGTGGCTTAGCTACGATCGTCAGGCCATTTGCAAAGAGTAATCTTTGGCATTCATGGAACCTCGCTTTGATTTGAAGGTTCATAATTGTTGTTGTTGTTGTTTTGTATTCAGGCTAACGGATTGATCAGACAGGTTGTTTAAACAATATTTGAATGATTTATTAAAATTTCACTTTAGAGAAACTAAATATTTAATATTGAAAATGTTCGAAAATATATTTTAAAATCTTGATTTTATTTTGTTTTAAACACTTATAAAAAAAAAAGGATTCAAATTCAAGTGATTGAGATAAAAGAAGAATGTCGTTTTTTATGTCGAGAAAAGAAAAAATGTTAGAATCTCGTTGACCATCGTTACGTTAACAACAACTTGTAAATTTGTTGGCTCAAATAAACTTGAAAGAAAAATTGGAATAAACTTAGCGCCTGATTTTATACTAATCTTTAATTTCTTTTATTTTGGCTGGAACAATAATTTTGAAGATTGAAAATGATGAAAATTTTTAAGTTTACAACTAACTGGTCGTCATCAAAGTTTGGGGATTATTTCTTACGCATAAACATTAATAAGATTACCTTTAGTGAGTGCACAACTTTAAAATGCTTATTGACATTAGTTAGTGGTGATTTCATCAATATTTATGTGTTAGTAATCAATCCCCAAATTTTGTCAACTTTTTTATCCACGTAAACCTAGGAGGGTTATTTGGGTTGGTTTATTGAGTTAGAAGTTAAACCTAGTATCCAGGTTAACCTAGGAGGGTTATATGGGTACAGTCATACAAAATATTAACGATCTTGGATTGTCAATACTTGATACGGCCTTGCCCGCGTGAGCCTAGTGGTCCATCTAATGGTTTGTATGGCACTCTTATCAATTTTTATTTTTTTAGAATTTTAAAAATGCCATATAAGCTATCTCCTGAATCGATATAAAAGGCCTATAGACGGAGTTATTGGTGGATTCCTTTATCTTCTGATATAAAAAAAACGATATCCAAAGTCTTGTTAACCCTTTTAGGGATGCATTAAATCTAGACTTAATAAAATAATACTTGCAATGGGACTTAATATTAACCGACCCCTAGAGTTCAAAATTTAAGTCTGATTTTCGAATTTCTCTTAATTACACCGTCTACCGAAGAAATCCAAAACAAAAAAGGACCTTTGAAAAAATAAAAAATACAATGAAATTCTGCTTAAAATTTTAAAACACAATTTTTTCTGAATAAAAGCTAAAGAAGGTAAAGTTCCACAACTTTGACTCAGAAAAACTTAGTTTAGAATCATTAGAAGCTAAAAATCATCGAATCATTACGCATGGAAAATGTAGGGACCGTGAGGCATATATATGAAAAAAAAACTGCTGAGTCAATGGACTTTAGTTATTCCATTGCTTAGTATTTTCAAAGTTATTGGATGAGAACCCCGTCCAGGTTGGAACGTCCTTAGTTATGTATGTAAATGCTTGTCAGTCAGTCTTACGTGACGATCACGGTACTCTTACTACGGTTGTATAAGGCAGGTAAGGAAAAAAGTCATATGGATCATAAAAATGAGCCACGTTTTGAAAATAATTAAGCTAAGAAATAATTTAAATTTAGAAATAATATTAAATCTTTAACCATGATCTCAGGTGAGTACTTACAAACATGATGTTATTGCTTGATGCAGACGTATTGAGAGTATACGGTTGTTGCACATTTTCCAATTTTCTTGATAGATGATGATTTTTAATAGTTTCTTCGGCAGAATTTTTAAAGATATTTTGTTGCAAATAAGACAGTTGAGAGCGTCGGTATGGAAAATTACTTTGTCTTTGCTGAGCTTGCTGTTGATGTTGTTCGTAATAACGATTGTTAAAAAGTTCCGACTGCCGTTCTGCATAAAGAAACTGATCTAAGCTGTTGAAATATAGACAACATAAAATATCAATTGAATGACCAGTTTTCGTCAAGATAACTCCACTGCAAATTTCAACCCTGAATGCAGTGCCTTTTTAAGTGCCCTTGATGAATGCAGCGTCAATATCAATGTGTAATTAAACGTCAGAACAAAAATTCAAGTAGAAGTTCGATATTGCTTTGAACATTAATTCCCAGATAGCACAAAAAGTTTTCAGAACGTTGTGGCACAATCCACAGCAACCATATAATTTTTATTTATTCACTTCCGAATATTAAAAAAAATTTTTTCTTATTTAAATCTTCACAAAACAAAATTTCCGATAATGAAGCCCCGCGTTGTTGTTTGGATTTTTGTTAATATGATAAATTTAATACTAGCAAAAAAGTACATTTAAGACCTCAAAAACATGTATGTTTTTTCTAGTTTAACATGTATTTAAATACTTCAAAAGCCTGTCAAGACTCAACAAATGCTAAACGAAGTGAGTAGTTTTGGGTCTCATCTGCTAGGTGGCCCACTGTTTGAGCTGAGCTGTAAGCAAAGTAGCACGCTCTGGATATATGAACCATAGAATTTTTCAACTCATGTCGAGCGACTTAATGTAAAACAATTTTTGAGTGATTTGACCAAAATCAGAGAGTTCTTCTTTCCAATTATGGTCAAATCGAATGCATAAAAATTAAAAACATAAAATTTTCCCACCCCATTTGGTATATAAGTATACAGTAGTGGTCAAAAGTTCAGGACACCCCCAAATGTCATCTTTTTATTGTTTGATTTTTGAGTTTGTAAGTTATTGCAAACGTCTAAAACTTAAATTGACCTATATGTAATCCTTTTTTTCGATCAATATACTCAATTACTCAAGTGAAAAATATTTACAATATACAAATTTAGTTTATAAATTTATTCTTACCCATATTTTAGTTTGAAATGTTATTTTTTTTAAAACTGCTATTTTAAATCATTTTATGATTTTTGATCGACTGTAATAAAATTTTATTAACTTTCAGGCTTAAAATTTCCCCCCCCCCTATTTTTCTTTTATGATCAAGTAAGAAGAAAAAAATTTTCAAGTTGTTATACATAAAATTTTTCAAACCACAGCCGAAAAACGTATTTTTTTTATCTTCGAAAAATCACCGATTTTTCATTATTTAACCCTATTTTACGATGGAATGCATCTTTTTGATTATTTTCAGGGCCAAAATTAAATAAAAACTCATTTTTGATGTATTTACCATTTATTTATTAGAAACAATTGAAATTTTTTTTTTAAATATTATAAAAACTATCTATTTTTCAGATTTTTTAACACTTTGAAAATTTAAGAAAATTACTTTGTTTTTTGAATAATTTTGTTTGAACGAATAAAAAAAAGCACTTTGATAAGATTATCCAATTTAGACAGTAACAAATATCTTTTAAATTAAATAGTTTTGAGTTAATCAGTACTTTGTAGCTCCTCCTTTGGCATTGTAGCAAGCTTTCACTCTTCTAACCATCGAATCTGCAAGGTTCTGACAGTAACTTAGGCTGAAACTTTGCCAGGCTGTAGCAATCTGCAGTTTTAAATCTTCTATATTTCTCAACTTTTTATCCTTGATCATTCTTTTGATCTGATCCCAAGCGTTTTCGATAATGTTAAGATCAGGTGAAGGGGTGGGCCACGTCAATAGTGGAATTTCCTCGTTTCAACTATTTTCCAATCGGCCCGTATGAGTGCATCGTTCACCGAACGAAAAATATAACTCTGATTGCCTTGCTTCAAAACTTCAAAAGGGTGGTGGATCAGTGATGGTTTGAAGCTGTTTGTCTGGTAAAGGTAAAGGTGAATTACATTTTATTAATGGTACAGTGGACAGTGATAAATATATTCGTTTTATGAGAAACTACATGCTCCCGTCCAAGAAAAAGGTTTTCAGAAGACGAAAAAATTGGTTGTACCAGCAGGATAATGCTCCTTGTCATAAGTCTAAAAGAACAATGAAATTGTTGACAAATAAAAAAATTTCTCTAAAATAGGGGGGGGGGGAAATTATAAGCCTGAAAGTTAATAAAATTTCATTACAGTCGATCAAAAATCATAAAATGATTTAAAATAGCAGTTTTAAAAAAAATAACATTTCAAACTAAAATATGGGCAAGAATAAATTCATAAACTAAATTTGTATACTGTAAATGTTTTTCCCTTGAGTAATTGAGTATATTGATCGAAAAAAAGGATGACATATAGGTCAATTTAAGTTTTAAACGTTTGCAATAACTTACAAACTCAAAAATCAAACAATAAAAAGATGACATTTGGGGGTGTCCTAAACTTTTGAACACTACTGTATTATTAATTTAATTACTCAGTTCAAAGGTTTCCACTTGAGTAATTAAAGTTTCAATTTATAATTTGGAACCTTGTTAACACTTTGTAGCAACGTTTTACTTAAAGGTTCTAGAAACGTTGCCAGAACAATATATAATCACCTTTTAAAAATTATGGTTGACAAACTTCGTTGCCATAACGTTGCTGGAAGGTTTTCTTGAAACTAAAAGCGGAGATTTACACGATTGTCACAACGTTTTAGCAACCGTCCAGCAACCTTTTGGCGAAAGGTTGCAATGGTTGCTGTGGATTGTGCCACAACGTTCTGAAAACTTTTTGTGCTATCTGGTTTAGAGTTTCAAAAAACAATTAAAACTATGAATGAATCAAAGTTCAGAAAAAAAGTAATTTTTATGTTCAAGTGAAAAATATGTGTTATCTTGAGATATAAGAACAATAAAAAGTGAATCAGTAGAAACCTAAGTAGAAAAAGAGGAAGTTATAAGGAAAGAAACCAGTGCATGTACAGAAGTAGGTTCAACAGTACGAACAAGTATAAGGTAGGCACAAATAATAGGAACAATAGTTATGGTACTGAGATAAGCACACGAATACGAACCAAAAAAAGAACAAAGGTAGGAATAAGAGTAGGCACAGGTGTAGCTACAAAAGTAGAAACAAGGTTAAGAACAATAGTGAACACGATGATACGTACTAAGGTATGCACTAAAATAGGTAGACGGGTACGCAAAGTGGTAGACAGAAGGTTAGGCAAGAGGGTAAGCCCAGGCGTGGACTCCAGGGTAAGTATAGAGTAGGTACAAGGGTACAAGGATGACCTCAAGGTTAGGTAAAAAATTGATTGCTGTTAGAAATCGAATTGAAAATCGTTTCAGGTGCATCATGATGCAGAAGCAAGAGTAGAATCATGTAGAAAAAATGTAGAAGCATGCGTAAAACCCTAGTCAATAAGTACTATATACTATAACCCTAAGTACTATGTCAACAACAAGGAAAGGAACAATGGTAAGCACGAGTGTCATTACAGGAGTAGGTACAAGGTTACATAGGTTGAAACAAAAATAAGAACAAGGGTGGGCACGAGAGTACGTGCAGGAGTAACTATAAGTGTAGATATAAACGTAGAACAAAGGTTAAGAACAAGGGTAGGCACGAGTGTGTACATGGGTACGCATGAGGGAAGGTATAGGAGTTAGGCACAGGGGTAGACTCAAGGTTAAGCAAGAGAGTAGGTACATGGGTAGATTCAAGATTGGGCAAGTTGTTAGGTACAAAGGTTGACACAGGATCAGACACAATAGTAGGGAAGATGATAGGTTCAGGGTTAGATGTTCAGAAGAAAAAAAGGTATCAACAGAGTAAGCATAGTAGTACAAACAGATGTAAAAACAAGAAAAAGTTACTCAGTAGTAACCTAAGTAGAAAAAATAAAAAGTACAAGTATAGAAATCTGGGAACTCACAGAGGCAGGATTATTGTAGGGAGCAAAAGGACGTTGCAGAGACATCCAGGCTCTGCCGTATCCTACGGAACGGTCCGAGTCAGACGCCAGGTATGGTGAAGCTAGAATCAGGACAGTGGGCTGAAAGTGGCGCTGATTGCCTCAACGCGCTGCTAGAGACCCATTTTCCCGACTTCAGAGAAGGTAACAAACACCACGGGGCACACAACGCAACCGCCGGTAGACGGGATTGGGAACTGTCCAGGACCATCACGACCCCGGAGAGAGTCAGGTGGGCTATCGGCACCTTTGACCCGTTCAAGGCTGCCGGACTAGATGGTATCTTCCCGGCCCTTCTTCAAAGAGAGCTAGAGGAACTATTAAGCCCATTAGTCAAACTCTTCAGAGCGTGCCTGGCCCTCGGGTGTATCCCAACCTGCTGAAGGACAGCGAAGGTGGTTTTCATATCAAAACCTTAAACCAGGTAGAGTGACCATAAATGCAAAGGACCACAGACCCATTTATCTGTCATCCTTCGTACTAAAGACACTAGAAAGGCTGGTGGACAGGTACACTGGCCGGACACCATATCGTTCCGAGGTTCGATTTGGTGCTCGAAATGTGACCGTCAGAACCAATTTTTTTTGGTACCAACCTTCGTCCCAAGCACGTAAAACGTTAGTAAACTTAACCTCATCAGATGAGAGAAATTTTTTTGACAGCACGTACCGGAATCGCATGGCCCCGCGAGAGCAGCAGCGCGCTCAGGGGCAGTGGGACGAGTCAGTTGAGAGTGAAGCGCACAACACATATTCCCAACAGAAAGGATGCCCACAGGGAGGAGTACTGTCTCCCACAATGTGGTGCCCAGTCGTTGATATCTTCTTGAGACTGCTGCACGAAGCCGGCATTTTTGCCTTGGAATATGCCGACGATGTTCCTATCCTCGCTAGAGCCATCGACCTAGATGTAGTATCAGGCCTGAAGCAATTAGCACTCGGGATCGTCAAGAAATGGTGCAAAGGAGTTCACTTGACAGTGAACCCAAGCAAAGTCAGGGTCATGTGCTTTACAACCAGATACGAGGTAGGCCCCATCAAGGGCCTACACTTCATGGGCAGGACATTGGACCTGACCAATGAGATCAAGTACCTGGGAGTAACGTTTGACTCCAAGCTCAGTTGGAAAAGGCATCTAGAAGCTACCTGCGGAAAGGTGATACAGTCCTTCTGGGCATGCAGGAGAGCTTTCGGCAGGACATGAAGACTAGAGCCCGAGAAGATACACTGGCTGTACACAGCCGTGTTGAAACCTAAGCAACTACACGCATGGCTGTCTGGGCACCCCGGGCAGCTAAGGCGAAGGACGCTAAAACGGCACTAAGCCGTGTAAAGGTCCTAGTGCAGTAATCCTGAGAGGCATGACGGGATGCATGAGCACTACACCGCTGGCAGCGATGGAACGCCTGACAGGAACCCTTCCGCTTGACCTCATGGTTGGATGTGCGGCCTTTAAGGCCGTTTGTCGATACGTGGGCAACGCAGAAGTTCACCATCTGACAGATCGGCAGATAACCAGAGGTTTGAATCAAGGGAAGCTACCCAAACTCGACCACACGGCTCGGAGCATCAACTTTGAGAAGCCGTTCAGAGTCGAAACGGGCAGCAGGGCTGACTGGCAGAGAGTACGGCACAAGTATACCGAATAGGGGGTCGTCTGGTTCACAGATGGCTCGAAACGAGCAGAGGGGGTAGGAGCAAGAGCCTGGAGACAAGGCTGCACCAGGGAGATTGTGCTACACCTGGACGACTTCGCCACAGTCTTTCAAGCTGAGGTGAGGGCGATTCACCCTGACGGAAGTGCACAGGAAAGGACCAGTCACGATTTGCTCGGATAGCAAAGCGGCGCTCTTAGAGCTGAAAGACTGGACCACAAACTCCAGAGAAGTAGCCCTCTGCGAAGAGGCTTACACCGAACCACTGTGTCACCCTACTATGGGTGCCGGAACATTCAATGATCACAGGCAACGAGAAGGCAGATAGGCTCGCAAACCATGGTGCACTAGGAATCAGGGCCGACCACTGCAGTGTGAGAATGCCCGACTGTTCACTGCACAACGCCTTTGCCCTCTGGATGACAGAGGAAGAGGATCGGAGATGGGCCGATCACCAGGGGCTGAGGCAATCAAAAGCCCTTATCGGCGAACGGCCACCTAAGGAATGGCTACATGACCTAAGAAAGACTGGTAGGAGGAAACTCAGAATGGTCATCGGATGGCTTACGGGCCACTGGAAGGTGAGACACCATCTATCCAAGATAGGGATCGAGGAGGTCTGAAAATGTAGGTGGTGTGGAGAAGCAGCCGAGACGACGGGACATCTCCCATGTGAGTGTCCCGCCTGGGCTACACTCCGGACCCGTAGGCTTGGCAGACCCGTCATAGATCTGGGGGATCTAAGGGAAGCCAGCCTAACGCCAATCATGACGGTAATTGGCTCCATAGACAGGGTCATGGGCAAGGAGTGAGTAAGGCAGGGAATTCAGCACAATGAGTGTATACCTGACTGCTGGGGTTGCATGTTCCTGAGCAGGGACCGCTAATCCTTCCCACCCCAAACCTAACCCATTAGGGTAAAACTAAAAAAAATAGATATAAAAGTTAAATAATGAGTTAAAATACTTCAAGCACTTCAAACATGTTAAATATAAATATAATTTTTAAAGAAAATCGGGCTCAAATTTTCATTACTGATAAGATTAAGACATAAAATTTCAATAAAACACAACTTATTCTAATAATTCCTAAGTATTGTCAAAATAAAAAGGTTTGCATACTGTCAATTCTTAAATTTTACATTCAATTTACATCAAAAATCAGACCATAGAATTGCGATAATTTAATATTAACTATAAAGAAACCTCATCATGCTGCGTCATCTCAAACCATAAGTACATGGATGAAATTAACATTGAAAAATAGTACTGTAAATACTGATATCTTTACAGCACACAGCACGAGACATTCGGCTAATTCAGCAGCTGCTCGTAAGGGCGCTCAGATTGAAATAATTAGAAAAGCTGCGATTTGGACGAAAAATTCTAATGTATTTGCTTAATTTTATAATCTTCCATTATGTGATGAACAGAATTTTGCGGATTTTATTTTGTAATATTAATATAGAAAAAAAAATAAAAAAAATAAGCACTTAATAAGATATTGCACCCACTCTTTAAACAACTACACTTTGAACTCGAGGTCGAGACTTATATGCAGTATAATTAAACAATTAAACGAACTTACCTGTAAGTGAAGTTCGATTGTAATTATACTCATAGTCTCGTCCGAAGAGATCATAACCCACCACACCCTAAATTATTGAATTAAACCCCCACATGAACTATTATAGTTAGTGTTCAAACATTAAATAATTAAATAATACTTTGCATTTTTTCCACACTTTAGCAACATGAACTTAGATACATTTCTTAAAAGAAAAATAGTTGTTAACAATATAGTATATTATTCCCAGAGAAACTAAAGTTTGCAGTGGAGGCCCACGTATTTGTAGCCCTCAACTTCGTCTCGGACTGCAATGACAGCGGGCCTCCACTGTAAACTTTAGTCTTTAGGGATATATGCACTTTTTTAAAGTCCGGTTATCACAAAAAATAACTTGATTTCTTCCGATTAAAGCCAAAAGAACGAAATGTACTCCCGAAGCGCCAGTGGCCGACATGTTGCGGCCCGAGCGCAAGCGAGAGCATGCTGTAGGCCGGGGTAGGGGGACAATTTTCTCAAAACAGTTTTCTCAGTCATCAATTTTCTTAAAGGTTATTTTTCTCAAAACAAATTTTTCTCAATCTCGGTTTTCTCAATTTTTTTTTTTCTTAAACTCCGTTTTTCTCAAGATTTTTTTTTCTCAAGGATTTTTTTTTATACAATGAATTATACAAAAAAAAAAATTAATCATACAAAATTTACACCTTTACAAATAAATTAAAAATTTTACACATTTTACTCAAAATTTTACATGATATCCAACAGTTTTTCGGTAGTTTAAAATATCTTCATTTCTAACGTACTCGTGGTAGGTACTCACTACGTTTAAAATGAGTTCTTCTAACTTGCGACGTTTTTTATCTGTGGCTTTTCGGATCCTTTGCCCTAATTGCAATTGGCGGAGCATCATTTCCGTATCTGCCTGCTCTTTCTGCAACTCGTCCAAGAAGGCGTACATGCTGGGGTGATGCTTACCAACAACTAGCTGAAAACGATTGTGCCAGCCCTCGCTGACGTTGTTGATTCGCGAAGTGCCATCTAAAACAGCATCATATTGGCTCCACAATTCTGGAGGAAACCTTGGAGGATGAGTTACTATTCTTACTTTACCTGGTTGAGTACTTTTCCGTTTGCGCACAACCAACTTGTGAACGTAATTTGCCTCAAAGTGATCGACTATTGGGTCCAACTCTTCAGGCATTTCGTCTCGTATTTGTCTGAAGTGAGTAATAACTTCATCTGCCGGGACGAAGGCTAGAGCACACAGTGCATGTATCCTTTATTTGTAGCTGCGATCTTCACCGTTGTAAAGCTCTTGCAGACCTTCTTCTTGTATGCGTCTGTAGATATTTTGACACATGTGAAAATAGCAGCAACGCACTTTATTTGAACCAAAGATGGATTTCATTGCGTTTATAATTGCATACTCGAAGTCGCTCATTATTTTTAGATTTACAGGAAGAGCAAGTTTCAGTTCACGGGCTTTTTTTAAAACAACTTCTAAAACTTTTGTGTATGCTGCTTGCCACTTATTTTGCAAGAGAGCATGCACGAAGGGCAATCCAACAAGCTGCGGTTTCCTATTCACACCGACTTGATGTAAGGCTCCGAGGATAGAAAATAATTGATAAAAAAGTGATGGTGATGTTTTGAAGGTTCCGTCCACGAACCAAGTATCGCATTTGAATAACTGTACTAAATTTTCTGCTGAGGCAAATACAAGAATTCTTCCCGAGTCGATTATTTTAAGAATTTAATTTTTATTTTTGATTTTTCAAATTTTGAAAAAACGTACTTCTTCATCCCCATTACTGCTATCGTCGCCACTGTCTTGCAAGGATTCGTAGATGAGAAATTTTGAACCATTTAAAGTTTGCTGATAATTTATGGGAATTTCAGGAAGATCTTGGATACGGGTTGGATTAGGGGCCATATTTTTAAGTTTAGTTCGCGACAGCTGCTTTGCCAAGCTCACTCGATCAGGCATTTCAGCAATCACTTCTATAAGATATAAAAAAAATTTTTTTCACTAGTTGTATTTTTCAAAAAAGGGGTATAGAGTTACCGTCTCCCATCCCTCTTATCTCTTTTCGAATAATTTGGGCAGCTGGCATTTGTGGATGATCTTCGGCGGTTCTCTTCATAGTTCCGACAGCTCTCACAGCGGCTACCTCCTCATAATTAGGCGCGTGATTTTCATGAGGTGATTGCAGAGGACCTTTAAGCACAACTAAATTTTCTCTATCGCCAGTAGTAATTGCTCGTGCTTTGCATTCATCTTTTTGACGGCACTGCCAATACCTTTTACCCGATCCGATCGGTCCATAATAAAGATAACCGCTAATATGTAAGAAATCATATTTTTTGCCGCGAATTAATTCTGCCATGATTAACAATTTTGTTTAAAAACCAAATAAGATAACCGAGAATTTTGAGATATACGATACAACCGACAGCAAATAATTTTGAAAAATATAACCAAACCTTGGATTTTGTTAGATTTTGTAAGATACAAACAAATGACCTACGTATGCGAACAAAACATTCTCTGAGAAAAATAAAATTTTTTAAGAAAAACGGGATTTGAGAAAAATGACCTTTGAGAAAAATCTGTTTGAGAAAAATATCAATTGAGAAAACTGTTTCAGAAAATTGTCCTACAAGTTAATACAAATTGAATTCATAGGTTTACACCCTGTTCATTCATCACACCATCAACTGTTTGGCTTGGTTTTGGACTCCAAGTAACTTCAGCGTACACCCACACTGGACTTTCTTCACCACCCATTGGTAGTCCAACGCTCTGGTGCTCCAACCAACACTCAGTTGGATCTTCGGACAAGCCTCCAATTCACTCACATCTGCTCATCGAGCACCCAGGTAAGCTTCAAGTCACCCATCGAGTACTTGTGGCATCTAACTTCAATTCTTGGGGTCTACCTCGAGCATTGATCTGATATTTTAGTTAATCCGGATCAAACAAGTCATCGATGGACCACCAAAGCCTGATATTTTGTTGAATTGAAGATACAGATTTAGCCAAATCTTAACCTAACCTACTGCCACCCCAATTCTTTGCTATACTTTGAGTTGCTTAATTTTCTATTTTTTACCTATACTAATAAGCTCAATTTTTCCTTTCTTTTTTATCCATAGTGAACTGGATTTTTTTATTTAAATTGTATTTCAGTTTAAATTCTTTTCCACCAATAATATTCATAAGTTTGAATATTTTTCAATTAAATTGTATTTCAGTTTAAATTATTTTCCACCAGTGATATTCATAAGTTTGAATATTTTTCCATTCTTTTATTTAAAGAGATCTTTTATTTATTTGTGAAAATTTAAGGCCTTATCTTAAATTGTATTTCAATTAAAGGTTGTTTTTCACCAGTGATATTCATAAGTTTGAATATTTTTCAATTTTCTTTTATTTAAAGTATAATTGTGTTTATTTAAATTGTATTTCAGTTTAAATTATTTTCAAGACTTCATATAATCATTTACCAAGTTGAACCCTCGCTTTTCAACGAGCTGGCCGAGAATTATTTTCGATAGTTCTACACCCTACTGTCAACACCCCAGTTGTACAAAATAATTAAGCCTAAAAAAGTTCAAAACACCTAACCTAATAAAGTAGCCATTAGTAACCAAGCTGAACGATCGCTCTTCAGCTATCCTAATCAAAAGTCAGTTTTTAACCTTTACCTATTGATTTATTATTTCAAATACCACCCTACCTTGCAAAATGAATAAACCAAATTCATTTGCGCAAATCCTTAGCAAACAAGCTATAATCTGAGATCGAATCGTCACTCATTTCGAAATCTTCGAGAAAAAGGAGCCTTGATGACTCGCGAGTTGGCAGAGATTCGCATCCTGCGTCTCGAACAACTCTGACAAGAGTTTGCCAAAAATAACAAAATTTTAGACTACTTCGTCAAAGACATCTTCTACTATACGCAGGACACCTTTGATGACGTGTGCGATAAATACATCCAATTTCTTAAAATTAAGCCACCGACACACCTAGTCCAGGCTCCGGCTGTAACCTCAAAAAATCTGCCAGCTGAACAGCTCCATGTTCAGACTCCGGCACCTATCTACGAATTCGAGTCCTTGATTAAGGCACAGCCACCTGAACTACCTCAAGTTCGAGCTCCGGCGACCCCCTTCAAAATGGAATCACCTCAGACACCTCAAGTCCAGGGTCCAACGAACCTCTCCGAGAGCAAGCCACCCGCGGCTGTCCTGGCTCAGGCACCGGCTATCGCTTTCGAAAAACAGCCACCTGAATTGCTTAGAGTTCAGGCTTCGGCTACACCTTTCAAAATTCAGCCCCGTGCAATGATCCAAGTCCAGGAACCAGCGGCAACTCTAGAAACTCAAGTACTTGAACAGATACAAGTTTATGCACCAGAGAAAACCCCAAAAAAGCAGCCACCTGAACTATTCAAAGTTCAGGCTCCGGCGATTTTTATTGAGACAGCTCCACCTGTGATACCCTTAGTCCTGGTTCCCGCTACATTCATAAATATTCAGTCGTCTGAACCACACCAGTTTCAGGTATCAAATACCCCTTTTCAGGTACAGAATTCAGTTGTAACCTCAAAAACCCAAGCACCAGAATTAATTTCTGGCACAAAACTATCATACCTTCGATCTTCTAAAGTGAGTCTTCTATTCACTTTAGCCTCAATTATTCAACCCTTTTTTTCCCATTGGGTCTTCGACCCTGGAATTTTTACCGCCAAGAGCTTAAGCTCTAAATGCTCTCGCTCAGTAAACCTCTACGTTTCTTCGTACGTTTACAAGCTACTCAAAACTACAATCCATTTCATTTTTGTATACATTATTTATAATAATATTTTTTTTTGTTTTATTATGTTCACAGACATTATTATTAATCGACTACAGTCGATTAAGGCGGGCGGAATGTTTGAGATTTACCACCTTTTATCTCCACGGGATTGGTCATGCGAGAGACCCACGCCAGAGCTGCCCGGAGTGACCAGTTTCCTCCCTCACCAGTCGTGCTTCAACCGTGATGCCGCAACCACGCGCCATGGGACTCAACGCCGTCGTCGTAGATCGCCCGCTTATCTACGACGATTCCACCAAGTTTGACCTGAGGTTGAGCGACTCCCGGCCAAAATGGCGAGCTCTCTCTCCTCATTTGTATATATACTATATAGTATTAATAAACAGTTTAAGTGTAGCATAAAATCGACAAGTGTTGTGCTTGATAATAAACCTCTCTTCACCTTTCACAATCCCTCGCGATCGCGTTAAATATCCTTTTATCCTACAGTGCACCCTCCGCGATTCCCAAACAGTGTAAAATTCAGACCAAAGTTTTAAAGGTTTACTGTATTGTCGTAACGTGGCCGATGATATAGAGGCAATTATAGTGTCAATAGCTGCTACTGGCATTCCACGCTTTGTATATGCTCTTCTGATAAAATCGCGGCTACTAATGTAAGGGATTTCTACGTTGGATACTCCTTTCTAAAAGGAGATAAAATTAATTTTTTATTTGGTTCAAATTTTATTATTTTAGAAATTCGTAAATCTGTAAATATTGGAAACCACGCTTGTGTAGGCCAGTAAGGCACAACTAAGACACCTTTAGCTTGATCATGTCGTATTTTTCTCAAAATTGTTAAAATTAATAAAAAAGGTGGAAATGTATAAAAATATAAATTTAATCATGATAAAGTGAAAGCATTGATGGCAAAAGCTTCAGGATCAGGGAACCATGAAATAAATTTCTTGTATTTATAATTAATTTTAGAAGCAAATAAGTCCATATCAAATAGACCAAAGTCATTCAAAATGATTTCAAATGCATAATCTGCAATAGACCATTCGGTCTCTACCGATATGATTCTAGATTGCTCATCAGCGACTACATTATCTGATAACTTTATGTAAGAAGCAAAAACGTATAAATTTCTTTTTTCACACCATTTCCAAATTTCTCTACTTAAATTTGATAGTTCCGGAAATTGAATGCTGCTCATTTTGTTAATATAGCTTATAGCAGTTTTATTGTCGATCGATTATAAAACGCAGCAATTTTCTAAAATTTCCGCAAAACATTCTAACCCGTATTGAACAGCTTTCAATTCCAGATAATTTATATGGTGAAGTTTTTCTTCAGCACTCCAAAAACCATGTGATTTTCTGTTATCACAACAAATACTCATCCAGTAAAAGATGCGTCCGAAAAAATTGTAAGTTTAAAATTTTTGTCTTTTATTTTATTTTTACTGAAAGGTATTTGTTCTATTCACTATTTCAGATCCTCATAAATTTCATTTGAAAAAATTAATTTCTTATTATAATCACCATTGAATTTAACCAGTGCTAAGTATTTGCATCTTTCGAAATTTTTTAAGTACAAAGTACTATAATTTATTGCTGGAGAAGCAGCAACTAAATTATCAACAAATCAAGCCCATTCCCTAATTTTATATTTAGATTTTTCCTTATACATTTTTGCTAAATTAAGAAGCTTTATACGTTTTTTATCTGTTAAACTCATTGAATAATCAATTGAATCAAATGTAAAACCAAGGTAATCACATTTTTGAGATGGATTTAAATTACACTTTTTCAAATTTAACACAAATACAAGTAACTCAAGTAATTTTCTAGTTTCGTTGATATTGTTTAAACATTCGATTTTAGTTTTACCAAACAATATATCATCTAAATAGAATACTGATCTGAATTTTTTCAATCTTAAGTATTGAGCAACTGGTTTTAATATTTTTGTAAAAATATAAGGAGAAACGTTTAAACCAAATGGAAGGCAATAAAATTCATACAAGTTGTTCTCAAAAGAAAATCTCAAATATTTTCTGCATCGACTGGAATTAAGAAAAAAGCATCTTGCAAATCTACAGAAGCAAGATAATCATTTTTTTCTAAAAGAAAGATTACTGTTTTTCTATCTTCCATTTTAAAATATTCATTTTTTATTAATTTATTAAAATTTTTAAGGTTAAGAATGAATCGTCTACTTCCATCGGGCTTGTCTCGTAAAAAATAAGAGGATAAAAATTGATTTTTACAAGGAGAACATTTTTGAATTGCTCCTTTTTGTGTAAGGTTATCGATAGCATTTTTACAGTGTAAAAAATCATCATGCGAAAATTTTGGTTCTTTCGGAACCTCTAATTAATTTACATCAAATTTAATAGGTATTTTATAACCTTTCACATATGGTAATATTATTTTGTCATCTGTTATATTTTTCCAATTTACTAAAAAATTTCTCAACCTTCCTGCAACTCGAGGAACACTTACGTTTATCGGCGATTCTATTGATGTCGATAATTCCCGTACGATCGGCGTTTCCTTCCCTGGTTGTACGATTTCGATGGCTTCGAGGTATTCTTTCTGGGAAGGAATTTCGAATTTGAATGACGATGATTTGATGCAGCACCGGCGTTGGATTTTTTGAAATCAGCATCGTAACGTATTGCATTCTTCTTTTGGTTAGCACGAGTTTTTGCGCTGTTTCGACCTTCTTTTTCGACGGTCATGGCATTTTTCAATTTTTCAGAATAGTCCTTACCAATCAAAAAACAAATCAATTTTACTGTTTTCCGCAACTTTTTTTAGCAGTAGGATAAGAGAAGAGCATCAGAATAAGAGAAATTGATGAACGACGTCGGTTGCTTAATTCATTAAAAAGATCAGTCAAAATCCTGGTACCGTCACCTAATTTTTCGATGAAACAAGCTTGCATATTAGGATTAATTTCATCTTTTTTCATGTTTAAAATACTTGTCAGTACTTGAAGAACTGCAATGATTCCGCTGCCAGTCTGCTGTTGCGGATTTACTGCTTCATTAATTTTATTTATTTGCCGGATTAAAAGCTGGTAGAGGAGGGTTGTCAAATAAATGTTGAGACAGACACAATTTAATAAAACAGTGTTAATTTATTTATTAAAATACAGCATTTAACTAAAAATGTAAAAATAGTCATAAATTATAAATTATGGAGAATCACTATTGAGCCAGGTCCAGTTGAAATGTAAAATGAGATAAAATAAATCAGTGTAGTATACTTAAGAGAACTATCCAGAAGGTTAAGTTGAATTTCATGAATTAATGCAAATGAGCTGAGAATGAGGTTGAGAGAGAGAATAATAACTGATTAAAGAGAGAAACTGAGATATGAGAATATGTTGAATTGAGAATTGTCAGCATTAATTTCCGTGTAAAGAAAATTAATTAATTTGAGAAACCGCCTAGTCAAAACTCTTGACGAATTTGATTATATTAATTCAAACCATAAATACGAGTTTTGCTTGAGTACAGTTGAGGTAAACAAAGCAACAGAGAATGGCCTTGAAAAGAGTAGAAGAGAAAATGGCTGCTTGTAAGACAGCACAAAGAAAAGAGAGAGAGAGCAAGAGAATGCACAGTAATTTTATTGATTTTCTGGCTGTGAGAAGGACAATGTAAAGGCACCGGTAAATTATTGTTACCGGTTCTGAGCGAAATACCTGAAGATGCCACGCCGTGAAAGCTCTCCTTGCTGAGCAATTAACCCAAGAATTGAATTGAGCCGAGCCGTTTGAGTTAATTGAAGATCACATGTCTCCCGAGTTGAGCCAACACCAAGTAGCTGATTCATCGAGTTGACTGTACTGATGAGATGACTACGTTGAGGATGATGAGAAAGAGTCACGAGAAAGAACCAAGAGAAACCCGAGAAGTTTCACAAAATGGCGAGTGAAACCGTCTATTCACGAGCGTTGTCTTGAAGAGAGAGAAAGGCCCGAGCGTAACAGTCAAGTCATAAGTAAATGTAAACACCGATGTTGATTTGAACTTAAATTATGAGAGTTTTCTCATTTACATTAAAAGGTGTGAGCGTTGGTCGAGTAGCAGCAGAGAGTGGCCTTGAAAATAGAGAGAGATAGCCCGATAGAGAGAGAGAGAGAGAGAAAGAGAAAATGGCCGAAATGGCTACGTGCTTGTGCACATTGAGATAGACGAAATCAGCACAGAGTCGTAAATTCTGTGCTAGAGAAAATGAACAGTGAGAAGGGGCAAGGAAATGACTGTTCCTTGCACCTGAATACCTGGAGATGTTCGATGAGTGAGGATTGTCCTTGAACCAGACAAATTCTCCGTAGACCACCGGTGAAGAGTAGCTGGTACACGTGGTAATGGCGCGGCTCCGAGGTTGTTGATGATCACAGAATTACTGTCTGTGATCGTCCGGATGAGCTGGTGCACGGTGAAAAGGCAGGTTCCGGGACAACCTGGTGAAAAAGGCGATGAGAAGAGCCGTTGAGACGAACCGTGAAAAAGCCGGGAGAACTCTCTGCTGCACACACACACACTTGAGCACCAAAACCAGAAGCCAGCACGCGAGGCCTGTGGCAGCAGCAACGGCGACAGCGGTACTGCCCAGCACTACGGCGCGCGGAAGTGAGAATTGGGACTAAAGTCCCCGCCTAGACTCATAGATGGAGCCATGTAGTCTATCAATTTAAAGTTGAGCGAATGAGCCGAAATATTTACGAGCGAATAGTGGTCCACTCCGTAACATCTGCTTTTAATAAAATCATCATTAAATTTTGGCAAAATATTTCTAATTTCGGGATTATTTTCAGGAGCATTAAGATAATCGCAATTTTTTGGCGCTGGATACTTCTTTACCAAATTTTCTTTAATTTCCTCATTCATGCCTTTTTCCAAAATTTCAGTGCATCTAGTCGTGAGTGCAGCGTGAATTTCAGGTTCTGCTTCAACTTTTTTAGTAACCTCGCCAAGTAGTTTTAAGTTTTCATCGTCCGCAGTGGTCTCAGTTGGATGAGCTGGTTCATGTTGGTCCTTAATCTTCTCGTTTTCAACCTTATCGCTCACTTCTTTTACTAAATCAACTATCGAAATAAAATATATCATTTATAGTTACCTAATATTAACGAGAGCAACAAGTGTAGGTATAGGAAAATATGTTTTCCTAATGTGCATCACTATTTTTGCGCGATATTTGCGAACGTGGAGTTCGAGAGCGACTCGATCTTGAAGAAATCGTCAGAGATGCGCGAGTGCGCTAGCGCCGGTCGTTATATTTGTGGCGTTTATGAATTTCGTTGCCATGACGCCTACCGCAAGATCGCTCTCTCATTATTCTCCTACAGTAAGGTGACGCTCTTCTAGAAGAATCAGAGTAGCTTGACGATGAGTGTCTCCTACTACGATATTTCGAAGTATGATACTTCAAACTGGATGACGAAGAGGAAATCGAATACGACCTGCGTCTCGATTTCGAACGTGAAGAAAGAAAACTCTCTAATGACCTCCTCCTGGTGCAATTTTTCCTTCTTTTCCGATCTAGAGAACGGTGGTGATGATCTCTGGATCGAGATCTTGTCATTTTGTAATAAGTTAAGTCTTATTTATTAATTAATGTAAATTAATATAATTTAACCTTGTGCTTGGACCGCACAACAAAACATAATGAAGTTGCAGTGGAAGGGTTGCCATGAAGGTTACGAACATGTATTTGGAACATTTGCTTTAAAAATGTTGTGAATGGACCGTGCCACTGACGTGACTACACTTTGATCTCGAGGACGAGACTTATATGCAGTATCTTTGGATTATGAGTCTGAGTAAAGATAAATATCATTTAGTTTTGTAGACAATCAGTTTCTTCTAAGATATAAATTTAAAATAATAACAGAACAAACTTTTATCACAATAAAAAATAGTTTACTAGCTAATAAATTACGTCGACATAAATATTTTTGTTGCTGTTAATCGAAACTCGTGCCAAGAATATTATTAGAAAATTAATTTAGAAGAAAACCTTTTATGGTTTTGGAGCAACCCATTCCACCGAAGATGGCCTGAGTCACAGGTCGGCGTGGTTGAATTTACTATACAAAAAAATACTTTGAAGATCAACTCATTTCGGATGAGCTGCTAAAAAAATTTGCTGCAGCTGCACTAAAGGTTGTGGATCATTTCAATGTGGATGCCGAAAACATGATCTTCAATGTACACATTTATGCACAAAGTGTGACTGTGACAACTGCATTAATTTTAAACAATTTATTCTAGAAGACTGTAGCGTTTCAGAAAACTTTGATGATGATGAAGAAGCAACAGATTTTATCGAAAATTTTCTAGATATTAATTTAGAAGAATCTGAAGAGACGTTTAGTAGCTATGATTCAGACAGCGAAAACGAATCAGATTCTGAATACGCTTTCGAGTATGAACTTCCTACGAAAAAATCTAGGTCTTAATTATGATTGTTGCATAATTATTGTTAGAAACTTGTATCCAAGCATTAAATATATATATACATTTTTTTGTAAATTAAAGATAAAAAACTAGAAATATGTTTTGAATGATAAAAGTACTTCGAAAAGTTTAACTATCATAGTGAAAGCTGCGTGCGTTTTTTCATTACTAAGAGTAACATACTATTTATAAATGTTTAAACAATAGTTAATATAGAATTAAACGACAGTCAATAAATTCATCATAATTGAATTTAACAGCACTACTGTCCAACGTGAATTTAAACTGAATAATTTGAGAAAATAAAGAAATTTTGGTTACTACTTAGATTTGAACTCGGGTCCTCTCACTTACCAGGCGATTGCTCTTTCCAACTGAGCTATTGTAGCCACGAGCTTGCACTCTGCTGAAACTATCCTTCTTTTATTTCTCAAATTAAAGAACACTTGAAACTGTATGTCATAACAATGTATACCCACTCCGACAGACGCATAGCAGCCCAGCGCCAAGTAAATAAATATTAATAAAGAATTAAGCGACAGTCAATAAATTCAATTGTGATAATTAAACAATAGTTGTTGAAATTTTCGTACCTAATAAATACTTTTTTTTAAAAACGAATATGAAATTTGCAATTATCTAAAAACCTCTTCCTGGTGTCAACTACACAAAGAAGGTTGTAATTCGCACAAATTTATTATGAAAAATTTTTCACATAAAGACCTTTATTGTCACCAAAAATTATAAAATTTAAAAAATTTTTTTGCCGGAGACACACAGAAGTTTTCATTGTTTATGATTCGTTAACTCGAAAGTTAATACCACTTGCTATATTTTTCTTTGTTTCTCATGACTCCTTACATCTTGCTCAACCAGAAAACGTATTTCTAAAAAATATTCTAAAAAAATTGAATATATAATTCAAGAATAAACCTTCAAGTTTATACCAATTTTAACGCTTGGCACAGAAGTGCCATGTAATAAGTTGAATCTTTTGAACGTAATATCTCAAAAATTAGCACCATTTGGAGGTAAATGTAAGATATCAACGTTCACCGGACTAAAAAAACTAATTCTTTGCCAAGTTAGAAAACTTTTTTGAGGAACACGAAAACTATAGGAAACCACCTTGAATGAATACAAGATCCTTTTACATTCGCGATGAGACAATAACGCATCGATGTATTGAATCAATACTATATCAGATATACGACGAAGGAACAACACATAGATGTGTTAAAGCAATTCGAGATCCAATGACACTCGAAAATACAACGCATCCATGTATTAAATCAATACTAGATTCAGCAAAATTTAAACAGTAATTAAAATTTGTGCAGTACGATAAATTTTTAAGGGTCATAAAGGGACACTCAAAGCAGATTTGCTCAATTCCAAGCCAGCCGGTGAGATAAGCGAAATGCATTACTTGAGTGAAGGCTAAGGTGCTGAGGTAATTGAGGTTGGTAAGGTAGATTAGATTAATGAGGATGGTTAGGTGGAGGTTACGGAGGAGGAGCGTGGGAGGAGAGATGAGGTGAGGGAGAATTTTAAATTTCGCTTAAAAGTATTAATCAAGCTTTTTCAAAATTTAAAGTACTTCAACAAAACTTTAAAGTGAGTGACTGAGTTGGTAACTAGGATGAATGCGGTTAGTAGGATTTGTTGATAGTTTGGTCGAGATATGTATGGAGGATAAAGTACGGTTTTTGAAGTAAGTCAAATTTGTAACTTCAGTAATGTGGCTAAGATTAAAGTAGGTCAGGTAGTTAAAGATAAAAAAGCAAGTATAGTTAGTAGGATCCTTAATATGGTAGTCGCTGGGATAGTGAGCGCGTGGTTGGTGGAGGTGCCCCCTTCATCGTTGTTGTTTTGAGTTGATAAATTTATACTTATAAATTTATCAACTCTAATTTAACTTATTAAGTTTTATTGTTAACTTAGTAAGTTTTACTGTTATCCACCAGGCAATACAAAGTTTGATAATAAAAAGTAAGAAATTTATTGAGTTTTAGTCATAAATGTATTGCTCAGTCAAGATGAATGGTTAAATCAATATTGGAGGAGGGCAATTGAAAAGAATCAATTTTTGAAAGTGATAATTCTGTTGTAAACTATTAAGTCCTTTAAAAATACAACTCGCCGTTCATATCTTAATTTTTAAATGTGTGTTTTTAAAGATTTCAATTCTTACAATGGGCTTTAAAAAACGATGTCTCAAAAAAATTTTGTATGAAAAAAAGATAGTGATACAGTTATTGCGCATATTATTTTCGATCTTCACTCATTCGAAATATATATAGGTATACTGCAAGGAGGTGCATACTCGTGAGTCAACTGCTAGCAACTATTCGAGGTTACGTCGGCTCTGAGAGTACATCCTTATTTTAGTTTGTATGAAAGCAGAACATATGTTATATTCAATCTAGTTAAAAAAATGTTATGGATTATAAGGTCTTAAAAATATTTTTTTTTTAGGCGTCTCTGAGGCCTTGCAGGGCCCATTTATCGACTTTATTCAGATTTTGAACACCAAACCCGCGTTTAGTCATAAAAAAACTCTATCCAGCACCCGTAACCAACAGATGTAAAAATAAAAAAAGTAAATCAGTAGTAACCTAAGTAGAAAAAGTGAAAAGTACAAGTATAGAAATCAAGGAAGTCACAGAGCTAGGTACAAAAGTGAGAAAAACTAAAGGAACAGTAGTTATGTTACAAGGCTAAGCACAAGGATAGGACTAATTGTATGCATGGGAGTAGGTACAGGTATTCAAAAAGTAACATGGGTCTGCACACGAGTATGAACGAACATAAAAACAGAGATAGGCAGAAGAGTAAATACAAAGATAGGTACAAGAGTAGAAACAATGGTAGATACGAGGGTAGCCACAAATTTAGACACAGGGATAAGCGCAAGCATAAAGTTCTGGGGGATTGGCGTGTATAGCGAGCAGGGGGGTACCCCCTACTATATATATGTACAGGGTGACCCATTATAAAAGATCCTCCTAAATAACTCGCCTGGGAAGGCACAAATTTAAATGTCTTTAATTTTATTTTCTTGCAATATAAATGTTTGTTTTTGTAAATTTTTTATATTTGGTTTTTTTTGTAATCCTCTTTTTCCAATTATTATTATATAAAAGTATATGTGTATTTTATCAGATGCCCCATGCTTTTCTTTTGAGTCCTAACCAAATTTTATATTTGCTGAAGCTATTCTTAATCTTTCAAACTATTTTTTTATTTAAAGAAATAAATATTTCAGAAATATTTCTTTGGAAAAACAATTTATTTTTTACTTTTTAGTACATTTTTTTTATTTGTTTAAAACTAGTTAAAGAAAAGCATATCTTAAAAATTTTTTTTTTTTTTTTTTTTTATTATTTTTTTTTTTTTCTACTTTTTAGTCCAAGCGTTATTTCTGTGATTTATGAGTAAAAATAAATAGAAAAAGGGTTTTTTAAATATCAAACTTCAAGTTTTATTTTCAAAATTTTTTTTATTTTTTTAAATTCACATCAAGCTTTTTAGTTCACATAATACTTTACTTAAATTAAATTTTCTAGTGTCAGTATTGGAAAAACTGTGTTTTCCACTTCACCTAGGAGGTAAACAGGCAGAATCGTTTTTGTTTTCGTGGTATCCCCAGTAGGCCTATTCCACGTCTCC
The DNA here is from genome assembly GCA_038277355.1 of Encarsia formosa. NCBI lineage: Eukaryota > Metazoa > Arthropoda > Insecta > Hymenoptera > Aphelinidae > Encarsia > Encarsia formosa. The sequence continues at coordinate 66,338,268 of CM076185.1, forward strand.
AGCAGTCATAATTTAGTACTTCAATTACCTGATATGATAGTACAATCAATTTTATGACTGCGGAGATCTGAAATTAAATTTTATTGATTAAAATTTTCTTTTTTTAATATAATTAATATTATTTGAAACAATATATCTTATATATATAAATAACTAACCTTTAATAAAGTGCTGCCAAATCTGTCTTCTTTCTTCTTTTATATTCTTTCTTACATATTTCTCATTCTTTCCATTTCTTCTAAAGCTTCGTCATTGCAGGGTGTTTTTCCAGTCAATTTAATTGGATCAAGTTCTTCTATTAGTAGTCCATCAAGAGATCTAACTCTACTAAGGGTGGTGTAAGCTTGCCCTTTGGTAAACATTTTTTTACCAAGGTAGACTACAGCAACATCTACAGTTGTCCCTTGAAACTTGTGTGCTGTTGAGGCCCATGACAATATTAATGGAAGCATTCTACGTTCAGCAGTTCCATAACTGTACTTTGCCTGGAATTGAATTATGATTGGCTTTATTTCATGAATGCCATCTTTACCATAGTCTATGGAAACTGATGCTGGTATACACTCTGGGTAGAGTTGATCTTTTGCATACTGCGGCCATTTGATTCCTACAATTTGTCCTCTTGCGCCATTGACAAGCCCTTTAGAAATATTGATATTCGATCTTAACATCACTACTGCACCGATGAAAATTACGAGCTCTTCCTTCAAACCTCCAGTCTTGTTTGGATCTTTAGAAATTACAGAGTCAATAGTTTTTCCATTAAGCGATCTTGTAGAATCTACCAATTTGTCATCTGCTTTGATTGTCCACATTTTTACATTTTTATGCTTGTAATGTCGAATAACCTTTTCATTGTGGGCGTCAACTTGATCGTTGGTTGGGTAAATCCTGACTGCATTTTCCAATGAGAATTTTTCATCAGTGCTTGTTATAACTTTATCCATCAAAATTTGCATGTGTTCAGCAGTCATTTCTCCGACTCTCAATGCGTTCAATAGGTTGACAAAAGTTTGATCGCCTTGTTGTCTCATATTTTCTTTTAATTCAACAAGAGAAAATAGACGCCAAAGATGTGTAGCTGGAAACATGTAATCAGGCTGCTGAAAGACTTGACTTCCTCTGACTGGTGGCAGCTGCATCAAATCACCAAATACTAGAATGTTGATTCCTCCAAAATAGTTATTGTTGTTCTTCAGCTGCTTCAATCTTGAGTCGATCATACAAAGCATCTCATATGGCACCATTGAAATCTCGTCAACGAAGAAAAATTCTACATCTTTCTATTCTTGACGCATGCTCTAAAAAAATTGAATTAATTAATAAATTTTAACGAGTTTCATAACATTATCATTAATATTTAATTACCTTGAGATAATTTCCTGTTAATAGCGGCATTTCTGGAATTCTTCCATCTTTTTGTACTGGTAGTCTCAGTGAACGATGTAAAGTTGTACCACCAACTAATCGTGCAGCAACTCCTGTTAAAGCAGCAACTTTTACTGTAGGTTTATTTCCGAAGCACCTTTTTACTTGATTTTTCAATAAATTAAACAGAAAGGTTTTTCCGGTTCCTGCTTGACCAGTTACGAAAAGTCTTTCTCTGTGCTGATCTCCTTCAAGTTGCTTTTTGATACTCTCAGTGATACGAAGAAAGATTTCTCGCTGGTTCCCATTCATTGCTTGACACGATCGTTGGAATTGCTCGTCACTTATTTCGGGTTCTTCAGCAGGTACAAAATCTTCTTCCAAATCTTTTGGCTCTTCCTCGAGAATTTGAAAAGCATGAATTTGAACAAATGCATTTTGAAGTTGACTATCTTGTTGACGAAACCTGTCCATCATCTCGCTATTTCTTCTTAGATCTTCTTCACGTGCCAAGAATGCATCTTTGCTTGAACTAAATCCATCACGTAATTCTGCTTCAGACCGATGAGGCATGTACTGAAGCAGTAAGCTGTAGTAAAATCTTTCAGGATCTGTTCCAGCAATGAAATATGGAACTCTAACTGCTGCTGTCTTATTTCTAATCTTTATTTTAGTGTTGTCAGTTAAGGTTATCAATTTATCTTGTCTGCTTTCATCTAAAACTTCATATGCATCTTGGTCAACATTTTCTTCATTTTCTTCTTGTGCCTTTGGGTAATGAGGTTTGAATCTCATCGCAAATTCCATTAACGTCATGTTTTCAAAGTCATAGTTTGGATGTTGAAGAGGACGTTTTTGGTATCTTTCAATGATGTTTGCACAATACCTTGTAGCATGACCAGAATCATCAAATTTAATCACTTTGTAACGTTCTTCGGGCTTGCGAGAGTTCAAAAAGATGACTTCTCTTGAACTATCTTGAAGCTTAAGATGACACAATCTGTAAATACATTCACAAGCTGAGACCTGGCGTTTACTCAAAATATGCATGTATATTTTGAAAATCCTACGAGAAATGTCTGTTTCTTCTCGTTGAATTTGTGGAATGGCTTCGGCAACGCTACGATTCATTTCTACGGACTCGGCTTTTGCAATATATTTGGCAATGTAGTATGCAATAGACTCGTTGTCACCACAAGGCTGGATATCCATGTTGCCTTTCCATAAGTCCAGAAGCTGTCTATTGTAATTATTGATGTTTTCATCTTCCTTGCGACGTTTTAAAAGACATATTCTTCCTCCATTCCTTATAAATTCTTCTGATGAGTGACAGATCAATCGAGTCTCTTCACAAACTTGCCTTGGAAAGTTGAAACGGCATCTTATGTTGTCGTTGTTTTTGTGACATGTATGAGTGTGGTTATGTGTTTGGCACTGTTTCACAATTTCATGAAGTTCGTCATCTTCTGCTGGCATTTCACAAGTGAGAACTTCATCAATTTTCTTTATGCCCTCTGGTGTTTGAAACGATGGATGATTTTCAATCCACACTATCATGTGCAAGTAAGGACTACCATGGTTTTGGAATTCAATTCGCCACCAGAAGTCGATTACTTTACCACCAAGGACTTTATCGTTGTTGCGTATAAATTTCATCATAGCGTTGACTCTTATCATAAACTGTTGAATTATTGAAAGATTTTTAATTTATTTTTTTTATTTTTTAATGATACATACTTATTCATATTAAATTAATTAAAATTTACTTACTTGACGGCTGACGACGACAGGATATTTTTCTATCAAACGTTGAACCGCTTGTGTATCCAAATCCTTTGGATCTACATCTGAACGATCATCGGCAAGTAGAAGAGCCTTTATCATATCTTTCCAGTGTAAATCGTTGCAAGAAAAAGTGATGAAATAGGTTGGTGGCCCAAGACATCTGATCATTGCAATTAGATTATTCATAGCAGATTTCCAGTAAGCAGCTGATCCTCTTAGATTTTTAAGGTACAATTGGACATCTTCGACCATACCATCTTTGCCTTTGATTTTTTTACCACATACTGCTAGGGTTGATTTTACCCAGTAGCTCTCGTACATTGACAAGGCATAGAAGAGGTAGTCGGTTCGCTGGAATCGTGGATCTTTTTTTGGATCCAAAAATTCGGCTCTGAAATTAGTCCAGTGGTGTGATTTTGACTTCTCTGTTTTCTTTGAACCCGTTGACTCCATGCGGAAACAAAAAGAACCATGCGAATTCTTCCGCCTTTTTCTTATGTTCCACATTGACAATATTGTCCTGCACTTTTCTCTTTATTTGATTGAGATTGTCATTGACTTCAAGTTCATCTTCAACAGCTGGCTGTGCTATATCAATGGGTGCCATTACCGACGTCATTACTACTAAATTGGTGGCGTTGCCTTCTCTTTCATCCATGGGATCGTATGCAGTAGCTTGAGATGATTGTTCCTGATTTACTTCTTGAAGATCTGATTCATCCATATGAACATCCTCATTTTCTTTTTCATAAACATCAATGTAATCAATCGTAAATTGTTTCTCATTCTTGTTCTTTGTGCTGAATGATTTTCTACATCTGTTTGTAAGTTTTTCTAAGTTATCACATTCGATCGTGCACGCTTTTCCAACAGTTTCGTTAGCTTTACAACCTTTTGGTCCACATGAATGTGAGTCTGTAAAATAGTACTTGTCACCAAATCGCAGTAATCCATATGAATATCCATTACAACCAATAATGATTCCTGCTTCATGGTCATCAAAAAGTTGTGTCAAAGCTTCATGAAGTGACAAAGAACCCGCATTTGGATTGCCGCGTTCAGTAATGTTTCCATATAATAGGGGTTCTTGAGAATATTCGATGTTAAAAGATTTACCAAACAATACAAAATCATTTTTGATAACATCAAAATTGCGTATTAGTAAGTAGGCTCCTGGTATTGGATAAGCATCCACTTGCTCGCGTGTACGATTATGTATAGTTGTACATAAACTATTACCTTCTAGCAAGTTTTTGTCCAAAACACTTCTATTCCAGTCACAAGGAGGTAGGACAGATGCTCTAACAATGCTAGCCATAGCACAACATTGAGCTCCAGTGTGTTCTGTCGTAAAAATGTCTGGATTCGCTTGATTCCACGATGCTCTGATGATTCGAGAATTTCCATTGATTGGTACGTACATCCGTGGTTGTGGTTGAAGCTGTTGCTCTGTCTCTTGCGGTGGTTGATTGCTGTCAATATTATCGGTTACTGGCTGTGATAGTCGTATCAAGTCGTCCTCATTAAGCTGAACATTTTCATCGATTAAGACGTCACGATACAATGGGTTATTAACAATTAACCATTTCATTGCCTTGTAAACTCTATTACGATCAACTGAAAAATCCCTTGTTATATTCAGGTTTTCCAAATGCTCCGTTACAACGACAATACCTGCATTTTGCGTTGATCTTGGTAGCAAATTGGGTAAATTTTCGGTGACTTCGAAGATGTCCATAGCAAAAAGAATCACCTGTCCTTTAAAGCCGTACTGTCCAAACCTACCATCGAATTTAACGATTTTAACAAATAGTATAATACGCGACAGTAGTCGTTGTTCTGCTTGTGAAAGTACTTTAATTTCTTGCGGTATCGGCTCAGGATCAAGATTGTTCCAGTAAGCTTTAGGTGGTGTAGAAGGCTTTTTTTTAAATAAATGTGATTTGCAGCGATGGCACAGTAGTAATGGGCTTTTTTCTTGTAATTCTTGAGGCAAATATAAAGGTTTTACTCCATGATAATTTGAAATCTGATTTGGGTAGCAGCTTTTGCTGCAGATATCACAGAATTTATCAGAAAACGTATTAATTGATTTTTCAAACGCTTCAAAGCTTGCATTCAATTCTTGACGTAGTTGACGTAGATTTTCCAGGCGAGCTTGGTTCTCTTCAAACGTCTCAGCAGCACATTGTAGTAAGTACTGCTGACGTTGTTTTTCGAGCCTAGCTTGATGTTCTTCTTCTGTTTCATTTTCTATACGTTCTAAATAACGCTGGTGCTCACGCTGTTTTCGAGCATCACTCTGTTCGGCCGTCTCAGCCATCCGTTGAGATAAGCCTTCTTTACGACGAATCGATAATCTAATTTCCCTCTGATTAGTACTTTCATTTTTTCTTTGTTGAGCATTAATCTTGTTCCTATTGTCCAATCTTGCTCTTTTAGCTTGTGGAGTCTCATTTGCTAATTTTTCTTGTCGTTTTTGATTGGCTTTTTCAAGTCTTCTTTTTCGTTGAGTTGCGGTTTCTTTTCCCATAACTGATTGTAGAATTTAGATATTATTCATCCAAGTTTGAATGGATTATTATTCTTCTTCCAGTAGCAGAAGGCTGGTAATCTTTTAAACAGTTTCTTCTCTCGTCGAAAAACTGTTTTCAACCTTGTTGATTTTTAGATTTTTTTTTTAACCAAATCTCAAGATGTTTGTTCAAATAAAAAAACTGGAAATCCGTCAAGGCCCTAAAAACTTCTTCAAGCGAGAAAAGATAAAGTATCAACCTCTTTAGAGGTGAACTAATACAAATTTAAATCTCTGTATCTTTCGACACAGATCTGAAAAACTATATCAAAAATTTGCGCAATGGAGCTGTCTGTATGCGTGCTACTTCAAAAATAATTCTTAAAGTAGTGAGCTAGAAAGCAATTAATTTTAATTTTGACTAGTTTCTTATGTACCTTATTCGATCACTTTGCATGTGGATTGACCGTCGCCACCTAGCGGTAATCTCAAAAACTACTCTTTTTTTATTTTTACAGATGTTACTAAAAAATAGTGAATTTAATCTTCCAAAATGGTTTCTATTATTTCGTTTAGCTGAAAATTTTTTTACAAATTATGTTTGAATTTTTATTGCCAGCATTCTACAAGAATGCTGGACTTATTAAAAAAATTATTTGGTTATATAATTTATAATAAATATAACTCAGATTTCAGCACGAGTTCTCGTCCGGATTTTCCTACTGCAAAGCCAACGGGTGGTCGTTGGCGATGTAGAGGTGTATGTATTGCCTTTGGAGGAATAATCTCCCCAGGAAACAAACACACTACTGGACAACACCTTTTAGTTCCTTTCGGAGTTGAACAAATGGCAGGTTCCATAACAATAGTGCTCAAAAATTCAATAAGATTCAATTGAAAATATTTAATAAAAAAAAAAAAAAAATTATTGTCTGATCTCATAATCCTTAGTCAGGTACTTCGCTTGTGGATACGATACGCCATCTAGCGGATATCGAAAATACTACTCCTTTACGCTTGCTTTTTATTTAATACGTTTTGTAGTTGTTATCATTCTTGTTATTGTTATTATTATTATTAATATTACTACAATGATTGTTATTATCATTATTGTTATTGTTATTATTGTTACTACTATTATTATAATTTTGTTTTTACTTTTTTTTATTTTTTTTTCTATAACATGCTCAAAACCTCTTTAACTAAGTCATTTTCGAAAAATTCAACTCTAATTCCCGGAGATGATCCCCAGGTACCCCAGGTGCCACCGTCTTCGATCTGGATGTTTAGGTTCGAAGTGCCTCTTTAAATTCTCTAAAATACTCCCCAAAGTTATTGTCGAAAAATTTGGCCCAAAGTCTCGGAGATGATCCCCAGGTACCCCAGGTACCCCCGTCATCGGCTACCTGGCCGACCAGGTTCTAAGTGCCTTTTTCAACACTCTAAAATATTCCCCAATGTCATCGTCGAAGATTTTGGCCCAAAGTCTTGGAGATGATCCCCAGGTACCCCAGGTACCCCCGTCATCGGCGACCTGGATGTTTAGGTCGAAAAATGACTACGGATTAATGTATTGTCATCCGATCCTAGACCCTCTGCCAAATTTCAGACCTCTAGGTCAACTAGGCTCAAAGTTATAAAGCTTCGCCGTTTTGAACATACCGTGAAAGAAACTTTGTGAGTTAAAGAAAAGCATGTAATAAAAATAAACAAACTTAAGAAGAGGTAAGAAAAATTGAAAACAAGTGTAGTCAACTTTACCTACACCGTTCAGAATCTAAACAAACAAACAAAAGAAAAAGAATATTAATTATTAAATTGCGCAACACAAGTTTGCGACTTGGAGCGGACCCACCGTATTAGCGGAGTCAGCTGATCGAGGTGCCTTCTCTCTCTCTCCCACTGCAGAGGGGCTGCAGTGCGGCAGATACGTGGTAGGCCGACGGGCTTCAGATGACAGCAAGCGGGAGTGTTGCTGTCTCCTTCTAATCCACCGTCGTCTTAGGTTTGGGTACTGGTTACGCGGGTGGCGTGGTAGGCTCCAGGGTGACCTGGATGGTAAGGTGCGTGCTGCTGGATTGAAGTGCCAACAAGATGGTCGCTCTTGTTGGCCAATGAGTGCTCGCTGGACAGGCCGCCTTGGGCCAGCTGCGGGCGCGGCTTTCGGTGTGGAGAAAGGAGAGTCGCGGAGCGCGATCGTCCGTCTCTCTTACTCCCACGACGACTGTTGTCACTGACACTGAGGTGTGGCTGCGCGGCGGTGATGCGCGCGCCACGGGTTAGCCATCACTGGCATCTTCTTCGTTCGAACTTCGAAGAAAAAAAAAGGCCGTGGCGTGGCACAAACTTTTAACTTTCCTTTTTCACTCCTTTTTTCGGGGAAATTTTCCCCACAAGGGATGCCAAATGTTTGGGGAAACGCGGAGGATGCGCTTTAGGTTGAGAATATTTAACGCGATCACGAGGGAGCGGGAAAGGTGAAAAGCGAGGTTATTTGGAAAGCACAACACTTAAAGTTTTTCATGCTGCACTTAAACTATTTATTTAAACTATAAACAAATGAGGAGAGAGAGCTCGCCGTTTTGGCCGGGAGTCTCTCAACCTCAGTTAAACTAGGTGGAATCATCGTAGATAAGCGGTCGATCTACGACGACGGCGTTGAGTCCCGTGGCGCGTGATAGCGGCATCACGGTCGAAGCAAGACTGGTGAGGGCGGAAACTGGTCACTCTGGGCAGCTCTGGCGTGGGTCGCTCGCATGACCAATCACGTGGCAATAAAAGGCGGCAAATCTCAAACACACTTTTATACCAAGCAAATTGAATCATTGGTCAAAAAACGTCAGCTGTCAATTGATTGTGTAAAAGTGAGTGAATTTAAAAAAAAAACAATCTATTATAAACTTGCTGTGCTTCGAACTCTAACATCATTTCATCATATATTCGACGTACAAATCCTTTATATTGTCTGAAAAAGTAAACATCTAAAGGTTGGCAAAGCCCTGTTGTGCCAGCAGGAATTGTCATAGTTTCTAACAGTTCCATTTTTTGAGATAATAAAGATTCTTTTAAAAAAGAATCAGTTTGTCCTGACCAACTATCAGTTAATAGCAAACTTTTTTGTAAAATGTGCGGCGTTAAGCAGTCTTTCAGCCAGATTTTGACATGCTCTTTTGTTAATTTATCTGATCTACTGTATACCACAACCAAATTATTCGGTGTATTTTCTTCAACTTGCGCAGCAACAACAGGTCCGAATTCGTTTCCAGTGGTTTCTTGTAAGCATATTAACATTGGCGATAAAAGCTTAACAGAAGCAGTAATTGTAGGTTGAATCGTGTATGAATGAGTAGTGTTTACAATACTATTTACCATGACTTTCGTCTGTTTTTCACCTTTATAACTTAATGTTCTTCTTGAATGAAACTCTTTTAAAAATCCAGATTGATCGGAATTCAATACACAATCTAAACTGTAAGCAGGAATTTGAGCATTTGTTAGTTGTAAATGTTGGCTTAAATTTTTATCTGTATTAGCTTTTTCAGTAGAATGTTTTCTTGTTACGAGGTGAGTCACTTTGTGCGAGTTAATTTGAAGTCGACGTCTTAAATTTTTCACAAATTCCAAGCTGGGTTTAAAATTTTCTAATCCTATTTCTCGTGCTTTTTGGATTGCCCAGCGCCGAATTTGTACATCATGGACAGCTGATAAATCATTTTTTCTATACTTATCAATCTTATTCTTAAGGTACTGCCCTAGTTCATACATTTTCATGGCAAAGGTTCCTTTAGATTCTACATATTTGCGAAATCTAGCAATGTGCACAGGATATAGCTTCGGATATAAATTTTGGATGGATTTAAATGATCGTTTATGAGTATCTTTTAATTCAATAATTTTTTTCATAGTTTCATATGAAAATGTGTGATCGGGATATTCTATTTCAAGAAAGTAATCATAACCATCCACCTCAAGTTTTTGTTTTTTCAAAACAGGCTTCGAAAAAGATGGGGATTCTGAATCATTGGAAATACTTGCTTGAGAGTCAAAAGTTTGTGAAAGTTTGAGTTCTAAATTGTCATTAGCGTCGTCACTCACAATTTCAGTTTTAGAAAATTCACTGTCATTGCTATCACTATCGCCGTCGCTATCACTTTCAATATATAAAGTTTCTTCTGTTTCTACTTCGATCGATTTGTTGCACAAATTTTAAAAAACATCTAAGAGACTGCTAGCAATATCAGCAAGATGAACGTCGATTTTTCCTCGGAACTCCTCTGGTTCAACGGGTCCACACTGTTCGTTAAAATATATTTGAAAAAGAAAAAATACTTGACGAGGATCAATCTCCATGATGAAATGTATTTTTCAAGCAGTTAAAAATAAACATGGTTAACTCTTAAAAAACTTTTCATAAGAACTAAAACTTACATATTTATACGAAATATTAAAAACGAAAGAAAAACTCATAAGTTTAAGCTAATCTACTTCAAAAACGGTAAATGCTATTCAAGCGCCACCTAGCAATGACACCTAGTAATGACAACCTCAACTTTACTTTTGAGTTAAAAAAATTAAGTAGGTATTTATATTTATACAATCTTTTACTAGAATTTTAGGAAAAAGTTTTCTAAACCTGTCTGTAATAACTTTCACTTCCTTTTAAATTCGTAACAATGTCAATATTAATAATCATACATTCATCTACTTTGATTGTAGAAAAAGTGTTTAAGGCGCTAACTAGTGGTGGTTGCCTCAACTTACTGCTTTTTGTTCGAGAATTTTTGCTACAAAATGAGTAAAAAGTACTTTTATCAATATTACTGTGTACTTAGACTGAATTGAAAAAAATGTTTCGTTAACAATGAAACATGTATATTCATTTGTTTGCACATTTTGATATTCTGAATTAAATGTAACCCTTTGAAAAAATATCAATGAGACGATAGTAAATTAAAAATAAATTGAAATTAGCTAAAAAATATATAAATAATATTTCAAAAATGATGGTTTAGTGAATTTCCTGAAAGAAAATGTGAGAGGTGAAAAATCGCATCAAATGCGTAGTTTGGTATTTTTTGAAAAAATAGATAAAATAAGACTGATATGGTAAATAAAATCATTTTAAGATAAAAGTTAATTTCAAAACTATAAAAAGAAGCTTTCAAAATTGAAAAATAATCTTATTTGTCCCGACGTTTATTTTGTTTTTCTATGAAAAAGACAGTAAAATGAAGTCTCGTCTTTTGAAGCCAAAAAGGACTAATTTAATGCTAAAAATCGAATCTTTGATGGCTTGGGAATAAAAAATATCAAAGATCGAGGATCTGGGACCGGTCGGACTTTTTTTTAGGTAACTTAAACTAAATTTTGCGCCTTGTCCGATGTCGATTGGAGCCGAACACCTGAAGTCCATCCCTTGTAAGTGCACCAGGTGTCCATCCTGACCTCTGGAGTCAAAACTTCCTGGGGAAATCATCTCCAAGGCGTGATAATCCTCAAGTGCCCCAGGTGTCTGTGATCCTGACTATTCTGGAGTCAAAACTTCCTGCACGGATGGAACCCGGCCGGCTGGAACAGGCAGTGAGTATACCAGGGAAAATCCGGGAGAAGTTACGCCGTAAAAATCGGCGTAAGGCCCATATATATATTTCCTAGCGGCAGGCGGTTATAACTGTACTGGCGCGCGCCACAGCTCAAATACAGCCTCACATACTTTTAAAAAAAAGATGGTGTCAATTATTACCTGTTAGGAATATCGCTTTGAAACTTTCCAAAAAACTTCTTCAAATCATAATAAAAAACTTCCTCGTAGGAAGTTTTTCCAACGCTTAATTTTTATGCTTGCTTTTTTAATCCAAAGTTTGAGATTATAAGAGTTGATTTTTAATTTTTAATTGTTAATTACTTGACTTTGAAGAACTTGGAAAATATCTAAACTATTGGCAGCGGAAAGAGTCAAAAAATAAGCTGCTAAAATTTCATTGAAAAATATTCAGTAGTTTTTGAGTTTTTGCGAGTTGAACAAAAAATGCGTTTATCGAGAAAATTACAACTTTTTTGTTCAACTCGCAAAAACTCAAAAACTACTGAATATTTTTCAATGAAATCTTAGCAGCTTATTTTTTAACTCTTTCCGCTGCCAATTGCATAGTTTAGATATTTTTCAAGTGCTTCAAAGCCGAGTAATTAACAATTAAAACTTAAAAATCAACTTTTTTAACCTCAAACTTTGGATTAAAAAAGCAAGCATAAAAATTAAGCGTTGAAAAAACTTCCTGCGAGGAAGTTTTTTATTATGCTTTGAAGAAGTTTTTTGGAAAGTTACAAAGCAATATTCCTAATTGGTAATAATTGACACCATCTTTTTTTTTAAAGCGAGTGAGGCTGCATTCAAGCTGTGGCGCGCGCCCGTACAGCTATAGCCGCCTGCCACTAGGAATGATATATAACTCAACTGGTGTGGAAGGTTATACTTTTCCGTTGAGAGTTTAGTTAGATGCACGAGGCGTAGCAGAGTGCAGCAATTTAACTCGAGAGGGGCAAGAATAACCTACCACACTAGTTAAGTACCATATTTTACGTCATAGGGTCATGTAATAGGTATTTTGAGAAAAAAATGAAATAAAATTAAAAAACTACAAAGATCTGAACTGTTTTATATTTGAATGGAGCCTCCGACATAGAAAAATGAGAGGGGGTGGAGACGAGATTTTACGACTGCTTAGGTCAATTAAGCAGCGTCATAGAAGATGGGGGGACGGAAAAGTAATTTTTCGGGGGACGGAAAAGTAATTTTTCCATCCCCCTAAACAAGTATTTTAGGGGAATCGAAAAGTAGTACTTTCTACGCATATTTTACACGTCAAAAAGTACCTATTACATCACCCAGTGGAGTAAATATATATATGCGCCTTTCGCCGATTTTCCCCGATTTTAACTTTTCCCGGATTTTTCCCTGGTATACTCACTGCCTGTTTCAGCCTGCCGAGTCCTATCCGTGTGGGGAAATCATCTCTAGCAGCCAGCTCTGGCTCTGCCTGCTGGGAGCCTGGGCTTGTTGGAGGGGGAAAAATATATATAGATATACTGCTACGTAATCTCACACTTTTTCACGAAGTTACGTTTTTTTTTGCTGCAGCCCCCCTGTGCGTCGTAAGCTCCTATAAGGAATTTCGTTCCAAAAAGTGTACGAGAGGCAGCAGGAAGCTGTAGTAAGTTCGGAGGCTTTTATATAGACTATCCAGCTAATAATTTCTATAATTCCTTGACCGTTACAAATTTCACTTACTTCTCTAACTTCACCTACCTCACTCACTTTATTTACTTTAATAATCTTAACCTAAGCTATTTATTTGGTTTTTCAGAAATCTAGGTTACTTAAACATTTTTTTTTAATGCATTTGAATCTAAAAATTTTTGCATTATTTTAACTTTCAATAACTACGGAAAGAAAATCAAATTTAAAATTTAATAAAAGTAGGTAGCTATATATAAAGACTTAAAAACTTTCATTGGGGTCAGTTTACCACTATTGGTTGAAGACTCAGCCATGATAGTAGTGCACTAGACCAATGATTTACAGCGAAAAAGTTATCAAACTCAACTTTCTCTGTTGTTTGAGTCAATTTAAGCTAGGTAACTGTCACAATGTATCAAAATACACTTAGAGTTAGGTTTGTTTTCAGCCTTTCATGCTCCATTTTTCTTTTGGAAATCTCGTGTCGTTGAATCGATCCTAACGGTACACCTCTAGAATATATTAATTATTTAAAAGGGAATCAAAAAATAAAATTTTTGGCATGAAACGCAGATTTTTATTCCCTCAACAGTGCGTATGTGGTAAGAAAAAAAAAAAAAAAATTAAATAACATAATCTGTAATACATACATACCCAGAAAAAAAATAAACAAAAATATCAAATATCTATTTTATAAATATTTATCAGATTTAGGAGAAAACTTTGTTGATCTAGAGTGTCATTTTTTTAAACATTCTCTTTTATTATGGGATAGTTCTCACAAAAGTATATTCTTTTTAAAATAAAAATTTTTACCTAGAAGAGTGAGTTTTTCGTTCTGCCATGATAAACTCTTTTGCAAAAACATTTAATTGTTGTTCGTCTGATGTAAACTTAGAATTCTTTAATCGAACACCTGCAAAATTTGAATAATTTAAATAGTGAAAGTTGCAACGTTTGAAAATTTTTTTTCCAAAATTACCTACTGTGAGATCGATAAAGCTTGAATGGTTTCAGATTTGAAATCGTTACATTGCTGTAAAATTGTTCAGGTGTAACAGCTTCATTCATCTGAAAAAACTTAAATTTAATGAGAAAAAAAATGGAATATTGAATATATTTTTAAAAACATTATAAACACAATGTTACTAAGCTTGATTTTTCGTTTATTTTAATAAAAAAAGGCATTAAAAATGTGTCTAGGAAGAAAAATTTTTTTTGGATTTTTTCCGAAATTATTATCAAGGTTCAAAAAGACAATTTTGTTAAATCTAAAAAAATTAAAAATGCATTTTTTTACACTTTAAGAAATCAAGCATTTCAAAATCAGCTTTTACACAATTTCATTGTCTATAATTTATGTTATCACTAGCAGTTTTGAATGCCAGTGTTCATTTTTACCAGATTTCTAGGAAAATAAAAGATCCCCTCCTTTCACCTTGTTCGAAATCTGATTACGAGAATCGATTGTATTACAATGAGAACATCAGACGCGAGCCGAGACGACTTCACTTCCGTCGCAGCTGTCAAACCAAAAACTACTAAATAATAACTCAAACTTGAAAACCTTGGTTTAACTGTTAAAAACCATTAATTCTGTTACACTTGATTGAATAAAAACTGTTTGTTAATTTTTCTATAAATAATCTTGATTTTCTAATGTAAAACATATGCACACGATCAATATACATATAATCCATTCATTATCAATCATTTTGGTCCTTCCTTCTTGGAGAAACTGGTGTGTCAAGAAGCACTATTGATGTATTAATTAAAATCTAATGATTATTGATAAATAAAAAAAAAAAGGAACGAAGTTCCCAACGCTTTTCCCTTGCAGTAATGCAAGTGGATCTCAGATAAGGTGTAGTTTTCTATATTTTTACGTAAATTGAATTCTTTTATCTCATCGAAATTCACCTTCATTACTGCAGGGTAAAAGCGTCGGAAACTTCGTTCCTTCCACGGAACCCGAGGCGTAACTACTACCAAGGGCACCAGGTGTCCACCCTGACCCCTCTGGAGTCAAAAGTTCCTGGGGGAAATCATCTCCAGGTTGTAGTTGTCGCCAAATTCACCAGGTGTCTGTCCTGACTCTTCCGGAGTCAAAACTTCCTGGGGAAATCATCTCCAGGTGGTAACTATCGCCAAATTCACTAGTCGTTCACCCTGACCCCTCCGGTGTCCAAACTTTCTTGGGAAATCATCTCAAAGGCGTAACTACCACCAAGGGTACCAGGTGTCCATCCTGACCTCTGGAGTCAAAACTTACTGGGGAAATTGAATTGTTGTTTCCGATGTGGGCAGACCGGACATAAGAACCACTCTGTTTTCTCTGCAAGAAGGAAGGACACAAGGAGTGTGACGACGTCGCGGTAAGCGGATCCTGTGCGGTGTTCCAGCGCGAGCTCAAAGCCGCGAAGGAATGCCGTTCAACGACTCAGCGGTAGGAGCGAGGAAAGTATGGATACGGACGCCCTCGTAGGAGGGGGCTGGACACGCCGAACAGCCAAGAAGTATTGCTAAAGAAGAAGTTCCGGGCTGTGCGGGGGTAAAGGAGATAGGTGTTTAGTGGGTATCAAGGTCGGAGTCCCACATACCGGGTGTCTTTGACACCTGAAGGTGCGTAAGTGCATTCACCAACTCCTTAAAAAAAAAAAAGTAGATCGCTTGAATAAACCTTTCCAAGGTGTAAACAAGCTCTGGAAAGTAATTTAATTATGCATTTTTAAAGGTAGTTGATTACTTGATATTTAAATGACTAATAAAAACTCAATCAATGATTTAAATATTAATAAAATTGAATCAAAAATAAAATTATTATAAACGGAACACAAGCATAAAGCAGATTCACAAAATTAAAACACAGCACAATTTGTACCCATGAATGATCATGTAAGCAGCCCGCGTTTTTATAAAGATAATTTTAAGATACATAGAAAAACTGTTTAAATAAATAATCAACTCACAAAAAGGAAACTCACGCCTGCAGTTTCGTCCTTAAGGATTCATCAGGTATATAAAATAATATTTGCAAAGTTAAATAATTTCTTATTGTACGTGAAATAATGCTTGTTTACGAAATTAAAAGTTAAACTGAAAATTTTTTTGCTGATTTTTTTTTAGTATGAAAAAAAAGGGGAGTATTAAAATGCACGGGAAAAAAAAGAGTTTGAACGCAGGGCACTGCACGGGAAAAAAAATAAACTTGCACGGGAAAAAAAATAAATTTGCACGGGAAAAAAAATAAATTTGCACGGGAAAAAAAATAAATTTGCACGGGAAAAAGAATAAATTTACACGGGAAAAAGAATAAATAATTTCTGTATTAGGGATGATATCTGTATTAAGTATAAGAGCTTATTGCTCCTACTCAAGACTCTCATGGCACTCAGCACCTTATTATTAGGTAGTTGCTCCACCCAACAAAACATCTACATAACGTCAACACCCAGACTCATAAATTCAGTTTTAGTTCAAACGACGAGAATTATGGCCGAGGAGCTAACGTTTTTTGAAGATTCTTCTGAAGATTCGTCCGAGGATGAGCCGATTCAGTCCGTCAAAAAACGAAGGCGCGTAACACGTAAGTGGTGCGAACGCCAGACTTATTCATCTGCATCAGAGGCTGAAAAAGCTGTCGAAGACATGCAAATTTGGAAGAAAAGTTCTTCAAAATCAACTACAGCAGGAAAACGGGTCGATTATCGGTGCAAAGAAGGAATATACAGAGTGTCGGAATGTCCAGCAGGACTGTACTTATTTTATCATAGTTCTAGCTTTTCTGTATCCTTATACGAGACAGAAAACGAGCATGCAAATCATTCAGCTGACAGTAGAGCTCATATTTGAAACTGTTTATTAAACAAAAGTTTTCTGATGGAATCAAGAAGCCAAATACTATCTTAAACCTCTGCCGCCTAAACAATATTGAAGAACCAGAGAAATCGAAACTTGTTGCTTTTCTGAAAACTCTCCGATCTAATGAAGGCACTCCTACAATATCGGCAATTGAAATTAAAAAATGGTGCAGTGAGCTAAAAATATTCCCTCGAAAAATATTCCCCTTGGGCAGAAGCGAAAACGAGGCCGCCCATCGAAAGCAAAGAAAGCTTTATTGGTATAGTTACTATTAATAACTTTTACATGTATAACTACTATAACATGTGTAATTTTTATAATAAAATGAATTTTACTTTTCCTGTTCAAAAAAGATTTGTTTACCGTTACTTTACTTTTATTTCCCGTTTAAAAAGTATTTTTTTCCCGTTCAGTAAATTTAATTCCCGCTCGATTGCTTTTTTCCCGTTGAAATATTTTTTTTCCCGTGCATTCACTTTTTTTCCCGTGCATTTACTTTTTTTCCCGTGCATTTACTTCTTTTCCCGTGCATTTGTATAAAAATTTACCGTGCATTGCCTTTTTTTTTCCCGTGCAATAAATCATACCCGAAAAAAAACTTGGAGTTGAAAATAAATAACCAACTTATTTCATTCGACAAAAAAAAAAATTTATTTTGTCGTTAGCTTGTTTTAAAAAGCTTGTGAACCAGCTGGTAATTTTTAGTAGTACATGCTGATTTTTATTAATGAAAAAAAATATTTAGAGGTAAAACTGTACCATCTTATTTGATAAAAAAAAAAAAAAAAAAAAAAAAAAGTTGTTTTCTTTTGTTACTAGCTCGTTAACAAGCTCGTGCATTAGCGTGTACATCGAATCGTTTCCCCTTTCAAAATTACCCCTCAGAAAAAATGACCGCTGTCCGTATAGCTCAGGAACGGAGGTCAGCCATTTTTTCTTAGCGCTAATTCAAAAGAGGGAAACGATTAGATGTCCGTTTGGTGTACATGAGTTGGTAATTTTTAGTTATTCATGTTGATTTTTATTCATGAAAATAAAATTAAGAGGTAAAAGTTGATTTTCAGCTTACTTGATTAAAAAAAAAAAAAAAAAAAAATTTCTTTTGGCACCAGCTCGTGCACCAGCTCGTGCACCAGCTGGTACTCTTAATTCAATTTATATATTTTTTTTCATAAATGAAAAGAAAACTAGAGGTGAAAGCGAGTAATCAGCTTGTTGTTCCATTACAAAACAAAAATTAAAAGTTAAAAAAAAAAATTAATAACAGTATACTTTGTCACCAGCTGGAGCTACAGCTCGTAAACGAGCTCCTTTTCTATTTCAATTTTGGAGCTAGTTAACGAGCTGGTTATAATGGCCCGAATCTACTCTGCACTCATCGAGAGATCATCCGTCCGAGTCATCACTCCTACAAGTGGAAAAGAGGTTTAAAATCATCATCTGCAAGCGCTCTTCAAATCCATGTAACATAAAATCTCGTCGCTTGATTTAGATAGGTTAACTTTGGTTTGTTTTGGATCATCTTCGTCATCCCGCTGAGGGAGTTTGATTTTGGCTGCCAGAGTCGTTCTCTGCTTTTCAGCTACAAAATTCAAGTGCTTTCGCAGTATCCAACGCTACATGGACGAAGATCTTGAATCACGCGATTAAGATTTGGTGAAAAATTTTTTATTAACCTAGTTAACTCTCTATTGATACTTAGCACTTTTTTAATCGTTACAAATACCTCTTTTGTGAGTTGAAATATTACTTGCACCAATTTTTGGCCTGAAAGAACTTTTTTAAAAGAGAAATTTAGTTGAATGCACGTGAAAAATTCTTAGGCCAGAGGTTTTTTTCACTATGAGTTTTGACGAAGACTGTAGTTTTACGTTTGATTTGAAATTTTCTACATTTAGTTAGAAAGTCAAATTGAAAACACGTTAAAATCCTCATTTCGATTGAGTCTTTTGCTTGAATTTACATAAAAATAAAATGTTCATATTCAACTTGAACCAACCGCTTTCAAGTTGAAATTTCTTGATCCAACTCTCACATAAAGATTATTGGTCAGGTGAAACATAACATAGAGTATCAATATTTACGATCAATTCGAGGACGCTGCCTTGATGTACGGTAGAGGTTGCTGAGATATACGAGAGATACGAGAACAACCATTTAATGACCCTGATAGTTTAGTCGTACCGCCGCAAAAAGAGGGTAATTTTGAAAAAAATTCCTGACAGCGATTTTATGATTGAAACGGGAAGAAAAAAAAAAAAGAAAAAAGGAAATATCAAGTTTTGTTTCATACATTTTTTTATATAACCTCAAAATTTTCGAGATAAACGCAGAAAACAAGTTTTTTCGTTTTTGATTTTTCCTGGACACAAAAATGAATGAATCTTAACGAAACTTGGACAAAGTGAAGTTCTTTTTCTGTAAAATAATTTTTTCGTATAGAAATATTGTTACGGAGTGGACCACTATTCGCTCGTAAATATTTCGGCTCATTCGCTCAACTTTAAATTGATAGACTACATGGCTCCATCTATGAGTCTAGGCGGGGACTTTAGTCCCAATTCTCACTCCCGCGCGCCGTAGTGCTGAGCAGTACCGCTGCCGCCGTTGCTGCTGCCACAGGCTTCGCGTGCTGGCTTCTGGTTTTGGTGCTCAAGTGTGTGTGTGTGCAGCAGAGAGTTCTCCCGGCTTTTTCACGGTTCTTCTCAACGGCTCTTCTCATCGCCTTTTTCACCAGGTAGTCCAGGAACCTGCCTTTTCACCGTGCACCAGCTCATCCGGACGATCACAGACAGTAATTCTGTGATCATCAACAACCTCGGAGCCGCGCCATTACCACGTGTACCAGCTACTCTTCACCGGTGGTCTACGGAGAATTTGTCTGGTTCAAGGACAATCCTCACTCATCGAACATCTCCAGGTATTCAGGTGCAAGGAACAGTCATTTCCTTGCCCCTTCTCACTGTTCATTTTCTCTAGCACAGAATTTACGACTCTGTGCTGATTTCGTCTATCTCAATGTGCACAAGCACGTAGCCATTTCGGCCATTTTCTCTTTCTCTCTCTCTCTCTCTCTATCGGGCTATCTCTCTCTATTTTCAAGGCCACTCTCTGCTGCTACTCGACCAACGCTCACACCTTTTAATGTAAATGAGAAAACTCTCATAATTTAAGTTCAAATCAACATCGGTGTTTACATTTACTTATGACTTGACTGTTACGCTCGGGCCTCTCTCTCTCTCTTCAAGACAACGCTCGTGAATAGACGGTTTCACTCGCTTGATCTTCAATCAACTCAAACGGCTTGGCTCAATTCAATTCTTGGGTTAATTGCTCAGCAAGGAGAGCTTTCACAGTGTGGCATCTTCAGGTATTTCGCTCAGAACCGGTAACAATAATTTACCGGTGCTTTTACGTTGTCCTTCTCACAGCCAGAAAATCAATAAAATTACTGTGCATTCTCTTGCTCTCTCTCTCTTTTCTTTGTGCTGTCTTACACGCAGCCATTTTCTTTTCTATTCTTTTCAAGGCCATTCTCTGTTGCTTTGTTTACCTCAACTGTACTCAAGCAAAACTCGTATTTATGGTTTGAATTAATATAATCAAATTCGTCAAAAGTTTTGACTAGGCGGTTTCTCAAATTAATTAATTTTCTTTACACGGAAATTAATGCTGACAATTCTCAATTCAACATATTCTCATATCTCAGTTTCTCTCTTTAATCAATTATTATTCTCCTCTCAACGCTCAACTGGTCTACTCTCAAAAGGATCTACTCATCTTTAACAATCACTCAAGGACTCTGCTCAACAACAAAGAGGTTTTATCATAACTGCAAGCTCATTCATCAAGGTGTACATCAACTCAACTGAGTTGATTGCAACTCTTTGTTATTGTAAATATTCAAGTAAGGTGTACACTATTGTTTAACTCAACCCAGAAGGTCTGTAAATATTGTAAATAAATAATCAAAATTGTATATAATGGTAAATAATGGTCTACTCAATTTATTTGACAACCCTCCCCTACTAGCTTTTAATCCGGCAAATAAAAATAAAATTAATGAAGCAGTAAGTCCGCAACAAATATTACACCGCTTTAAAAATACAGAAGGGTAAAGTGAAAAAAGGTGTCTACTTTACGAGGAAACTTAAACAGTTTAAAACGCTCTACGATGTTCTTTTAGGTCTCATTTTTTCCTTTTAACTTCTAGTTTTGAAATAAAAAATAAAAATAGTTTGTTTTTAGAGGAAAAAATTTAAAAAATTCAAAAGAAAAAAAAACGATTTATCTTTTATTTTTTTTATCCTAATTTTTATATTAAGTTTGTTACAGTGGCCAAATTAATTTAAACAATCTGGATCACGTCCGACTTGAAAGTGAAAACTCTCGTAGTTTTTCGGTCACCCTTGCAGAAAATATCTTTGTGAATTTTTGTGAATCTTCGTGAATCTTTGTGAATGTTCGTGAATATTTGTGAATCTTTGTGAATCATTGCATGAATTTGGAATTTTTTATTAAAGATTCACAAAGATTCACAAAGATTCTCATTAAATATTTATGTAACGATTTAGCTTATACTTTTTTACTTTTACTTTTCATAAAAGGGTATCCACAAGAGTATGTTTAAAGGTATAAATAATTTTATGAACACGAGAAAGTATTCAAAAATGCACAATTGTAGGCAGAAGGGCAGGCACAATTGTTGGTAAAGGGTTGCGTATTTATTATGTATACAGTGTAAGAACAAAGGGAGGAAATGATGTTAGTTCCAAGGTTTTAAACAGGTCTAGGAAGATTTAAAAGAAAAAACTGAATTAATAATAGAAACGAAAGTAGGCACAAGAATAAGAACAACATAGGTTCAAAGTTCCAAATTGAATTATAAAAATAATGAAAAAATAAAAGAGGCTGCACATGGCTGGAAACTGGTGTCGTAAGGTAATCTTTGATATCAATCAGGGTAGGTTAATTGGAAGAAACCTAGGTAGAAAAAATGTTGATAACAAATGTAAACGGATGAAGGAAACATTTGTCAAAAAAGTTAAAGAACTGTGTGGGCAAAAGTGTATGAAGAAGACTAGTTTCACGATTGTAATTACAAAAAGATTTAAGAAGAATAATAGAAACGATAGTATTCACAAAGATGAGAACAAAGGTTCAGAGTTCGAAACCAAAGCATGAAAAAAAGAAAAAACAACAGTAAACACCAAAATTGAAGCAAGTAGATTTATGTGAAGGAGACTAGGTAAAAAATTGTTGTTTACAATTGTCGCAATCAGCATAGGAACAATATTAAGCAAAAATGTACATACAAGCGTAGGTTCAAAGTTACAAACGTAATGACAAGTATAGGTACGGGAGTAGGTACAATGTAGTTACAGTGGAGTAAACATACTCTTGTGGATACCCTTTTATGATGTCTTCTGACTACTCTTAGGGTTATGTTTATTTCTAACACTGTGATAACCTGGTAACTTCGTGCCTATCATGGTTCATGTCTTAGTTCTTACCATTCTAAAAATTTATTTCGTTAACTAGCCTCCTACTCATGCACCTTCTCTTGATCTATTATAATATTTTTTATATGCTATCGACCTCGGCCATTACTTTACTTTTTAATTCCTTTTTTAAGTACTGCCGACTAACTCTGTTTACTCCTAGTTACTTTTTACATTTCTATAGTTACATAGCTAATAACATATTTCGAAAATGAATGAGAAAATTATAGGAAAAATTAAAACACATAGAAATAAGCATATTTCGGTACACTTTTACGGTTAGTTAAGCACTTTTTTGGGGGGCGTGGGAGAAGAAAAACAACTATATAATATAAGTAATATATATACATATATATTTTTGTTAATTAAAGATAAAAAACTAGAAATGTGTGTTTGATGATGAAAGCACTTCAAAAAGTTTAATCATCATAGTGAAAGCAGCGTGCGTTTTTTCACCACTAAGAGTAACATATTATTGATAAATGTTTAAACAATAGTTGTTGAAATTTTGGTACATAATAAACCCTTTTTTTTTTTTTAAATAATATAAAATTTGCAATTATTTAAAATTCTCTTCCTGGTGTCAACTACGTAAAGAAGGATGTTACCTACTTAAAAATAGTTTTTCTTTATTACTATTTAAATTACTCATTTTTTATTACATTAATCAAATAATAATTTATTTTGAACAGTGTATTAAAAAAATTTTTTTTGGCCAAATAGCTGTAATAATAATTTTTTTTTTATTACATTTTATTCTGGACTTTTTTTTCCTACAATGTTGAAACAATAAATAATTAAATAATACTTTGCATTTTTCTTCTTCACCCTACCAACATGATCTTAGATACATTTCTTAAAAGAAAAGTAGTTATCAACAATAAATTATATAAAACAATAAAGAAATTATAAAAAATTAATGATTTTTTATTTAAAAAAAGGAGTTTTTCGGTTTTTTCGATTTTAATCAAAATTTTACTCTTGTAGTATACATTTTTTTCGGAAATTTGACGTTTCAACGAATAAAAAGTGCCCTAACAGAGATTTTTTGAGTCAACTTTGACAACCCTTTCATAATTTTGAAGTTTAACGCTTTTTCACGATAAATGGTCGATTTCTTGGAAACAGTTGGATATTTTTGCACAAAAAAATTATTTATTTATTTATTTATTTTCACCATCAACGGACATTAATGTCCTTTAATAATATAATTTATTTATATAAGTTTCATCAATAACAACTTTTTTATTCAAATTTCAAAAATTTTGATTTAATCCAACCTCTTCAATCTGTTCGTAACAGAATAATATAACAAATTTGTTTTACAATCTGATTCAACCGATTCCCTGGGATTTCTTATATTGAATCGAATATTTCTAATCGGAAATAAATCAATCATATCACCCTGAGTAGAGTACAAGTTTCTAACAGCTTTGAAAGTAAAAATATGATCATTTATTTCACGCAATGATTTTATAGATGCAACTGAATACTTCCTAGGTATACTTCCATAATCGTGTGATATATCATTTATTATTTATCAAAAGCCAATAATCTCAAAAATTTGTGATTCCCCTTTTCAAGTTTATAAATATCAACTTTATAATTTTGTGTTCATATAGGTGAACAGTATAACAATTTAGGAAGCACTAAAGTTTCATATAAATATAAAAACGTTTCAGGTTTTTTGAAATTAATCGATGATTTAATAATAAATCCCAACGACTTCTTAGTTCTTTTAATAACATTATCAAGTTGCATGCCAAAATCAAGTTTATCATCAAAAATAACACTTAGATGTTTAATACAATACACGCTCTCAACGTCATACTTATTAATTTTATAATTAAATTCAATCCTAGATATCAAACTCCAGAATGAAATAATCTTACATTTAGAAATATTCAATTCGAGTTTATTTTCCACAGACCAACTAATAATTTTATCCAAATCTCTTTGTAATCTTGTACAATCTGTTACATTTAAAGTCTTGAAGAATAGTTTAATATCATCAGCAAATATCAGTACCTTAACATAATCTAGCTCAGTGGTTAAGTCATTTATAAACAAAATAAAAAGAAAAGGGCCCAAATGGGACCCCTAAGGAACCCCAGATGATACATTATAACAATCAGAAAGATGACTTTTAACTTTTATTCTTTGACTTCTATTTGTTAAGTAGGATGCAAACCATTTAATTAGTTTACCTCCAATGCCATGAGACATTAATTCATTTAATAGCAATTTAATATTTACTCTATTAAAAGCCTTAGAATAATCTATAAAATATAAAGAATCAACCTGAGAATTTTGAGATGATGCTGTCACGTCGTGACGTGGCATCAGACTTTTCATCAGGTCATACACGCGCAAAAAAACGCGAAGGTCATGTATGACTATTGATTGCTAACTTTCCCCTCCACGAAGGTGGCCTCCTGAAAAGCCATGCCTGTGGCAGGTATGGGATTAGCCACCCTCAAGCAACTCTTTTTACGCATTCGGATTAATATGACCTAATTACCCCTCTTCGAGTATATAAACGGAATGCGGGAGTCGTCTAACAGAAAAAGATCATCGACAGCCAAGCAGGAATTACTGGAGTTGCGAAGGGTTGAGTTCGCGACGACGCAGCGAGACCAAAATACCATCGCAGCAATCGCGCGCCGATTTACGATCGGCTCCCGTCCCTCACGTACTAATACTAGGGATGCCTCGACACAAATGTGCGAAACAAGTATTTTCAATTATATGATTTGAGAAATCGAAAATTGTAATATAAGCTAAAAATTATTAATTATGAATTTATTAATTTTTTTTCTTTCTTTAATTTATTTTATTTATTTAGTACATTATGAGCTGAATGCCCAATTCATTTAAAGAACATAGATAAAATTAAATAGATTCTTATTCTTATTTTTTACTTTTTTTAAATATATTACAAAATAAATCTACATTACAGCATAATATAATAATAACCTTTTTATTTTTTTATTTACATATTTATCATTGTTTATTAGTAATATTCATAAGTCTTTTTAGTTCGTTTCTTCGTCCTTCCATCGCTTTACTTTTATTAATTTTTTTCAATTTATCATAATTAAATGCTGGTTTTATCATTAATCCATCAAGTGTTTTTACTCTTGAAAATGCTACATAAGATAAACCTGCTGAAAAATCTGATTCTCCTATATCTACAATAACTTTATATAAAGTTATTCCTTGTGAACGATGAATACTTAAAGCATAACCAAGTATTAATGGAAATCCAGAGCCATACGTCCATTTAAATTATACTTTGCTAGGTTTTTTTTAGTGTATAATTTGCGCCTATTTATGTAAAACTCTGTATGATATATAATGCAAATAAATACTTTAAAAAAAATAAATAAAATCCTCTCGTCTAACAACTACCAATCCTAGTGATGCTGTTTTACGTGGTAAATTTTTTACAATTTCAGTTATGTTTTGTCCTATGTTAATAATGTTACCTTTGTAAGCATATTGGCCAGGAATGCCACGTGATTTGATACGGTACACTCGCATTACTGGCTGTACTTTTGCAATTAAAAGTTGTTCCACATAAGTAAGATCTTTTAATTCTTTTGGAGCCACCCCTGGGTTCATTTTGTTTTCTGCAGTAAATTTGAACGGCAATTTTTTACATTGCTGGCACAGCTCAAAAAAATTTGATTTTATTACTATTCTAAAACAGTTTTTACATTCAAATGATTTCATTTTTTTTAATTCCTGTTCAAAATCAACCTGCAAGTTTCTAAAATTCAAGTTACTTGATTCTGGAATATCTAAGTTCATTTGATTTTCGTCTTTAATAGCTTCATTATCAGTGTTACCTTCAAACTCACTCTCTTCATCAATATTCGCTGTTTGTCGTGCACTGTATCTTTGTCTATAAGTCAGCTGGCCTATTCTTTTTCTTTTTCTTGGAGGCATTTTAATCTAAAAATTAAATAGGGTGTATTCGGAAACGGCTCCCAGTTACTGCCAGTAACTCATGTGGCAACACTGTCGCCAAACAAAAATAAAAATATATCAAACATAACCTATTAATATTCGGAGTAGGAGGAGGCAGGACTCAATTAGGAACTTTTAAAGTAGAAAAAGCTGTACATATTATATAAATTGTATATTTAAAAAAAAGTTGTACTATTAAATATTGGAGTATATACCATAATACCATAATAACTTAATTAATTGATAAGAGTTGACATAATATATAACATAATAACTTAAGTAATAAAAACTAAAAAAATATACTGAAAAACTGTTTTATTTATTTGTAATTTGAATATTACATGTACAAGTGCAAAAATTTTTGCAACTACTTCAACACGAGCAGACTTAACTGCCCCTGGATTCGGTTAGCTGTCTCAAGCATCCCTTGTTGCGTTGGCCATTTAATAAAAACATGTCTAAGCTTATATAAAGCTTTCACCACATGCCAAGTTGCTTTCCGGGTAGTAGAATTGGATATATCAAATTTTAAAACAACTGACCTGTCAATATTATATAAAAATTAAAAGATGAAACCATTAATAATCATAAATTTTCAAGTTTGAGTTTTTTAATAATACTCTTTATGAAGAGTATTATTCTTCTTTTAATAATAACTATATGAATCTGGTGTACCAAGCATCCACAAGGCAATATAAAGTTGCTTTTCAGGAGATATGGGTTTTCTTCCTATAGGTAAGCTCCTTCCAAAACTGGACAAAGTAGGAGTAGCAAGTACTCAAAAGTGTTTCGACTCAACCTGAAAGTTAACAAATACAAATAAGAAGTAGTACATTAAACACATTACTAATAAAACTAATAATAATAATATTAATAACATTAATAATAAAATTTGTTTCAGCGTACTAATTGAAACAATTTTATATTTTTTAATTAGTTTTATTGAAAGTTATTTAAATTTCTATTAGTATAACTGTTTAATAGGCATTATTTACCTGAAATTTTCTTTAAATTCTTTATCAATCAATAAATTGACAACAGTCTCAATAAAATTCACTACTCTTGGCTTTTTCCTCCTTCTTCATCTTTGGAATCAAGCAATTTCTCTTCATCACTCATCAGATGATGATTCACTTTCACTGGAGTCTATTATAACTAACATTAACAAAACTGCTACTTCTTCCATTGTTTATAATGGAACTTACTACTTTAAAGGTTCCTGCCTCCTACTCCGATTATTTATAGGTTATGTTTGATATATTTTTATTTTTGTTTGGCGACAGTGTTGCCACATAAGTTACTGGCAGTAACTGGGAGACGTTTCCGAATACACCCAAATAGTATTTTTGTAGCATTTTTTTCGAATGATTTTTTATTGATTATTATTTTAAATACCTGCGTAATGTACTTGTAAAATTAGATTCTTTTCCATTTTTTTTTTTTTTTTTTTTTTTTTTTTTTGATCCACTAATCTTTTATTTATTTTTCTTAAATGATTTTTATTTGTCGTGTGAAATAAATTCTTTTTATACCTTATTTGATGTTCGTAATAACTAATTTAATAAATAACTTTGTAAATTTTTTAATTTAAACTTATAATAATGCATTATTTAAAATAAAAACTTACCCCAAAATACAGAGTCTTATATATAATTACAAGTGTTTGACCGTATGTTTACGCATAACTAAAAAAGTTCTTTACCGATTTACTTGAAACTTTAAGGGTTTATTTCTTATGTTTCAAGGAAGGTTTCAAGCCAAACCGGAGTTCAATATCCTTATTAGAAAAAAAGTTACGACTAAAAAACATAAAATTTGACTTTTTCGAGATTTTGACCAAAAACATGTTCCCGCATGTTCGTGCACAACTTAAAAAGTTCTTAACTGATTCACTTGAAACTTTAAGGGATTGAAAATGACTCTGTTGTGAAGGTTTTAAGCGCAACCAGAATACCGTAACTTTAAATGGAAAAAAGTTATGCTCCAAAAACGAGCAACTTGATTTTTCGTACTTTTAAGTTTTTTTACTATACATAAGTACGCGTATGTTCGCGCATAACTAAAAAAGTTCTTTACCGATTTACTTGAAACTTTAAGGGTTTATTTCTTATGTTTCAAGGAAGGTTTGAGGCCAAAAAAACATCGGCACATAAGTCAAAAAGTTTTAATCTTTATTACTTAAAACGTATGATCTACTAAAAACTCATGAGAATATATGGTCTGCAATTTCATTAAAAAAAAGGTTGGTCCGTACACCGAAAAATTGGTCTGCATACTCAAATTCAAATGTCTCCACCTTCCTTTCTGAGTCTACTTAATATTCATCCAGTAGAACCTTCAATCGACAGTCAATGTTTACGTTTCGTTAATCCCAAACCATTACAAGGGTTTGACCGTATGTGTACGCATAACTCAAAAAGTTCTTAGCCGATCAATTCCAAATCATTGCAGTAGTTCTGGAGTTTTTTTGTTTTAAGTGTATTTATTGTGTTCTTTACTTTATTTCAGTGTCCTTATCTTTTTTTCTAACTCCATACGCAGATGTATGCGAAGCTGCAGAGGGCATGGTAGAATACAACTAAAATACAGAATTTTAATTATAAGTTCTTTTCAAGGATGTTCGAATTCCAATGTAAAGATAAATAACAAGTTCCTTGAAAAGATGTTCGAATTCCACTGTAGAGATGAATAACCTTCATGAAATTTTTTTTTTAATAATTCAGATTTTTCAGCAGGTGAAATTTTTTTTAATTATTCAAATTTTTTATCTTGAGAATATATTTTTTATAATTAATTTTTTCGGATATTAATTTTAAAATCTTAATTTTAAAACATCGATGATTATAATAACCTCTACATTCGAGATGAAACAAACGACTCGTTTGTTTTGCGTTTGTGTTCGAAAAAACATTTTGCTAAAACAGCGATAATTTCTTTTTCGAATAATGTATCGTTATGAATTTTCCACAGGTGCACCCTTTGATAATTCTAGAATACGCCTGTCAAAATCGCATCAAAATCGGTTTGTAAACGCAATAATCTGAGAGGAATGGGTAATTTATTTGCGGAAAATTTCAAATCTGTGTAATCTTCAGATTGTGATATAAGCGATTATAATTCGGTTAGTAATAATATTAGATTATATAATGATTTTGATATTGATTATTGTGATATATTGTCAGCATTAGAGAGTATGAATTCTAGTCATACCATAGCATCAGACCATTTACCAACAGTATTTTTGAAGAATTGTGCAAACTCCTTGGCCACTGCTTATTTTTCTTAGGAAGTCATTAAGAAGTGGTATTTTCCTGATAGATGGAAATTATCATTTGTAACTCCTGTGTTCAAAAACGGCGATAGGAGGGACGTTGCAAATTATAGACCTATTTCTATTATGGGTTCTGTTGCTCAATTATTCGATGCTGTGTGGTTACTAATAAATTATCATCTTTACTTTTACATAAAATAGTTAAGGAGCAGCATGGATTAATGAAGGATCGATCTACGTTAACCAATTTAATAATATATAATGATTAAATAATTAAGGCATTGTCACGTTCCACCAGGAACGTATAAAATAAAATAGAGAAAATAATAAAAAGGTACAGCAAACAGAACTGCATCAGCATCGGAACCGAGGCCCTGGCTCTCGAGCGTAGTTTAGTTTGGCTTGCGCCAATTGTCGGAGACTTGGGAAATTCTCCGTGCCTTGAAATTAAAGAAAATACGAGTGTGTAAATGTTAAATATTACCTTTTACTGGTTCTCGTTCTTGAGGAGAAGCTCTAGAAATTAAAGAGTTGACTAGAGCGAACTTTATACTTTAATGATTGAACTTTTTGATACAAGAAAAGAACTGTTAATGAATTCAAGAAAGAAAACAGAATGAACTATGTTATTGGGCGAAGCCCTCTTCGCCGTATTTCAGACGACTTTTCGCAAATTTTCGGAAGAAGTTGGCTCTAAAACTAATAAGCTTAAACCGATTTTGATGCGGTTTTGACAGGCGTATTCTAGAATTATCAAAGGGTGCACCTGTGGAAAATTCATAACGATACATTATTCGAAAAAGAAATTATCGCTGTTTTAGCAAAATGTTTTTTCGAACACAAACGCAAAACAAATGAGTCGTTTGTTTCATCTCGAATGTAGAGGTTATTATAATCATCGATGTTTTAAAATTAAGATTTTAAAATTAATATCCGAAAAAATTAATTATAAAAAATATATTCTCAAGATAAAAAATTTGAATAATTAAAAAAAATTTCACCTGCTGAAAAATCTGAATTATTAAAAAAAAAATTTCATGAAGGTTATTCATCTCTACAGTGGAATTCGAACATCTTTTAAAGGAACTTGTTATTTATCTTTACATTGAAATTCGAACATCCTTGAAAAGAATTTATAATTAAAATTCTGTATTTTGGGGTAAGTTTTTATTTTAAATAATGCATTATTATAAGTTTAAATTAAAAAATTTACAAAGTTATTTATTAAATTAGTTATTACGAACATCAAATAAAGTATAAAAAAAATTTATTTCACACGACAAATAAAAATCATTAAAAAAAAATAAATAAAAGATTAGTGGATCAAAAAAAAAAAAAAAATTGAAAAGAATCTAATTTTACAAGTACATTACGCAGGTATTTAAAATAATAATCAATAAAAAATCATTCGAAAAAAATGCTACAAAAATACTATTTAATTTTTAGATTAAAATGCCTCCAAGAAAAAGAAAAAGAATAGGCCAGCTGACTTATAGACAAAGATACAGTGCACGACAAACAGCGAATATTGATGAAGAGAGTGAGTTTGAAGGTAACACTGATAATGAAGCTATTAAAGACGAAAATCAAATGAACTTAGATATTCCAGAATCAAGTAACTTGAATTTTAGAAACTTGCAGGTTGATTTTGAACAGGAATTAAAAAAAATGAAATCATTTGAATGTAAAAACTGTTTTAGAATAGTAATAAAATCAAATTTTTTTGAGCTGTGCCAGCAATGTAAAAAATTGCCGTTCAAATTTACTGCAGAAAACAAAATGAACCCAGGGGTGGCTCCAAACGAATTAAAAGATCTTACTTATGTGGAACAACTTTTAATTGCAAAAGTACAGCCAGTAATGCGAGTGTACCGTATAAAATCACGTGGCATTTCTGGCCAATATGCTTACAAAGGTAACATTATTAACATAGGACAAAACATAACTGAAATTGTAAAAAATTTACCACGTAAAACAGCATCACTAGGATTGGTAGTTGTTAGATGAGAGGATTTTTTTTTTTTTTTAAAGTATTTATTTGCATTATATATCATACAGAGTTTTACATAAATAGGCGCAAATAGGGGAGTACTTTCGAGTAGCGGTGGTTTTGTGGGTCCTTGATTTTGGCAGGTGAAATTCTCTTGTTAGAAAGGTGGCGGCCGAAGTTATATAATATCGGGACGTTGTTGGCATCCTGGATGCATCCTAGCCTGTCGAAGAAGGTGAAGGCATGTGGTGGGAGATATCCCATGTCGGCTCCCTCGGTGCATCGACGAGTGTCCATTTCAATGTACGATCTTAAGTACTTGTTGTCGATCAGCGGGAGTCTGGCGTAGTAGTCCCGGGTGAGCCCCAGTAGAAAGGTGTCAATCCTCGGTATATCTGCCCGTTCGTACAGTATTTTGCTGCTGATGAAATGCTTCGAATCTGCCTTCCGATAGATGTGGAGGCAGGCTCGGATGCAGGTCCAGACGAGAGGATTCGGAAGGTCATCGTGATTTTTACGTCAGGAAAAGAAAAGTTTTAGAAGCTCTTATTTTTTTTAAAAATAACAACCCATTTTATGCAGATATAATTATAGAGAATAATCAACTTTCACAACTTCCTATAAATGATAGTGTAATTGATCAGATACCTTCAATAAATTTGGAAGATATTTTTGAAAATGAAGAAGATCAGCAAAATGAAATTTATGAGAGCGTCATACCAGATAATATCAAGTTACAAGAAGCTGAAAAAATTCAAGGGACTTTAAATGATGACCTTCCATGGCCGCAAGGTACAAATATAATTAACGAATTTACATGCGAAGGTTATGTCAGTATGGCATTTCCGGCATTATTTCCATACGGTTCTGCTGAAATGAATGATAATACTCGGACTTCAAATCTAAAAGTTTCAGTTACTGAATATTTTCAATTCTTAATGCAATATAAAGATAAGCGTTTTGCAAAAGATCCATGATTTAGATTTTTTGCATTGAATACAATCCAACGACACGATGCAATTGCTAAAGGTAGTATTTTTGCAAAAAAATCACATTTTAACGGAACCATCGAACAACTAAAGAATACATTGGAAAATAATCCGCAAATAATAAATAGTTTGTATTTCTGGTGTGGACAAATTCGTGGGACGAAATCATACTGGTATCAACGAAGACAAGAACTCGAAGCAATGATCAATCAGCTGGGAGTACCAACAGTATTTTTAACTTTGAGTGCTGCGGATCTGTGGTGGCCTGATTTGATACGTCTTATAGAGTGTAATCCATCAGAAGAGGAATCTGTAAGTGAAGCATTAATTACTGAAATTCATCGAAAATTAATAGTTCCTTTTATTAATCCTATTTTATTAATAATTCAAAAATTTCTTCATATTTTTACATGATTTTATTTCCACGTTTTCCATATATTTATCACGATCGATTCTAGACTGCCTAATACACTGAGCTCTCCATTTTTTTAAAATCATTTTATCATCTAAAATACCAGTTTGTAACCAAATTTTATGACTTTTCTTTTTGTTTATAATCAGACTAATAAAAGTTTATCCGAGTACCATTTGGGATAAGTATAATTTATCTCAACAGTAAGAGGAACAAATTTTTCACAATTTTTATTTATTATTTCATAAAATAAATCAACAGCCTCATCTATGTCCAAATTAACGAAACTAGTATCCCAATCTTTATGATTAAATTCATGATTTAATTCAGAATAATAAGCTTTATTGTAATCAAATTTGCATTTTTTATGAGGTAAGATATCAGTAACATTATTATTTACTTTAAAAAATAAAGGATAATGATTTTCAATTTTTACCCGATGATCCGTTGATTGTTATGGAAAATTATGAAAAAATTTTCACATAAAAACCTTCATTTTCACCAAAAGAGAAACACAGAAGAAGCAAATCTTACGTTTTTCACGTTTTTCTCGGAAAATATTGACTTTTCCGGGAAAAATCATGTCACACAAAATGTTTATTTTTTAACTACCTACAACTTTTATAATCCAATGTTGTTCATAAAATGCATAGATTTTTCGGTAAACCAGATTTTCTATTAACAACCCCAATTTACCCCTAAAAATCGACCCCATTTAAAATAGATAACTTTTGGTGTCCGGCAAACATTCTTCCCACATAATGGACATCGTCAAAAACAACTTCGGAGTATTCTTCACCTATTAAAATTTTCTTAAGTCTTCAAAAACTAGCGCTACTGGACTATCAGGATAATCAGTACCTTCTGAAATTTCCATATAAATTTCCTTATCTATCAATCCATTTGAGAAATTTTTTCTCATCTCTTTTACTTCATGTAAAATCACAACTAACTCTTGTATATCTCTCACAATAGAATAATATTTTTGACCTATTCTATTAATTAAAATGTCTCTCACTTTATAGTTATCTATTTTTATAATTTCATCATTCAACTCAACTTTGGACTTTTCTATAGAATCATCAACGTGTAGCAAATTACAAGATCTCAGTTCAGAAGTTGAATGAACTAAAAATGTTCAAATTCAAGTTGAAGAGTTAATTGATAATTACGAGGTATTGAAGATTCTTTATTAACAAAAGTTTTGATTGCCTCATCATCATTCTCATCTAGTTTATATTGTTTTATTAGTTGATTAATGTCATAAGCACAATCATTGAATTCTTGATGTTGCTGCTACATTTGAGCTTTCCACTTATTTACAGCAGGCATAAAAGCATGCCTGTCATTTTTATTCTCCGCTAGCCAGATAATCTCCGTGAAATTTCAAACTTCCAAAACTTCAACGTAATTGCTGCGGCCGCGGCGAGCAGTTCCGCGCGTTGATAATATTCACGCAGACGCAGATATTAGTGCAAAATTCCA
This sequence comes from Encarsia formosa, assembly GCA_038277355.1. Taxonomy (NCBI): domain Eukaryota; kingdom Metazoa; phylum Arthropoda; class Insecta; order Hymenoptera; family Aphelinidae; genus Encarsia; species Encarsia formosa. The sequence continues at coordinate 66,372,654 of CM076185.1, forward strand.
TTTGGTGAAGCGCTCCCCGGATACTACATCATGCGCACGCAAAATACATTTTTTAATTTTTAAATTGACAACCGTTACTTATTTTTATAATTTTTTTGGAAATATAAACTGTTATTTATTACTGAGGGGCGCAGATAAGGGAATTGCAAGGATTGACTTTAACTTTGATCATAAGTAATGGCTTTCAGAATTTTTATCATGTTATTAGCTTCATTAAGCATTTCTGTCGTATTACTTAGTAAATTTAACACACTTCTTTGAAAATCTGATATCATGCACATATCTTTAAAATCTGAAATTTTGTTAAATTTCAAAGCATTATTTTCAATATTTATAATAAAATTATCAATATTATTTTCATTTTGTCCAATTTTGCTAACATTATTTTGTAAATTTGATTTTACAGAATTTTCAATTACATTTTTGTTTGGAATTTTCAACAATTTTAAATCAAAATTGACTTTTTCATCATTTTTAACTTTAAATTTTTACCTGTAACTGTTTGACTTCCAACATCTACTAAAATCTTTTCTTGTTTCTTTTCAGTTTTATCATTATTTTCCTTTTTCTCATCCATCATCTTTCTTTTTTACGTTCTTTATTCTCTCTTACCGCATCTAGAAATTCATAAGCAACCTTCTACAATTGTTCTTCATTAATTTCATCAATTCCTACCTGGGTAGCCTCATCTATCTTATCTTTCTCATTCTCTGTCCCTGGCTGGTTTTCAAAACTCGGTAGAATAGAATTTTCTCCTGGTTTTTGATGGTTTTCTGCAGCTTCTGTTAATACCAACAACTCTTCGCTTGTAAACTGATTGAAATCTGCAATCATTCATTTCATTTCAATTTATGATTTTAGAAACTCTGATTAATATATTGTACACAAATATATCAAAAACAAAGCTTAAGAAAATTTTGCCCACGGCTGAACACAAGCATGCTTTCAAAGATTTACCCTCACAAATACATTTAAAAACGTACGCAATGTTCAAATGTATACACAAACCAGCATTTTTTTTCTTACGGTTATTCAAATTTAAATAAAAAATAAAATAACAAAAATTTACACACCAATATTATATGAATTTCCACCTTCAGTTACCAAAATGATTTTTCCGTCGCCGATGCAAATCGAAACTTTTTCTCCAGGATGTTTCTCTTCAAAGTTGTATGTCGCTTTTAAGGTCAGTAAAGCAATCTTTAGAGTGTTCTCGTGTACGAAAAAAAATTTACTTTACTAACTTCAACTCAACATTAACTTATTCATTTCTTTATTTATTTATTTATTTTGCATGCATTTTTAATAAATTCACCTCTTCGGGCTTGATCACAATTTGATTCAACAGGACCACTTTTCACAATTTTCGTCTTGCAATTTAAGATATCACCTTTTTGAGTGTACCCAAAATTTTCAAACACGGGAAGAAAAAGAAACAAACGGTTGTTTCAATTCCGATCCGTTCCCTTTTCACATCTCTTTTAGCGGGGTCATATTTATATATTTTTTTAATTTATTTGGCGCAGTGGAAGCGGGCTAGGTCCATGACCTTTTTGATTTGTGATAAATAAAAACAGATTTTATTTATTAAGATTAAGTTTAAGTAAGTCATTAGTTATTACAAAGACACGTTTATTTTGTAAGAATGCTAGAAAACAATTGAGACTTTCTATTCTTGTAAACAAAACCATAGAAACTAAAGATTAATGAACTGAACATTGTGCTGTAAATAAATACGAATAGTATTGAAGTTCGAACAATGTTCAGAAGCTGCTGCGATAATATTCAGGGTAACTAAATTTTAAGACTATGTATACGCAAGACATTTTGTTTTAAGAACTGATACTTTATAGAACTTTCAGACCTGCAAAAAATGTCCCGAAAATGATAACGAGTAGATTGCAAAATTGGGCATATTTTTCGACAGCATCTGATTCCGAGATCAAATGGATTCGAACCGAAGAAAATGTAGATACTTTATCAAGATTACCAACTGAAAGCGAAGATAGAAATGAAATTTTCGATCAGTTTGATGATTATACTTATTTAAATTATGTAATGCAAAACAGTAACACGAGTTTAGATTATAAAGTTGCAGCGCTCGAAACCGTGAAGGATAAAGTACTCGAGTTTGTAAAGCGAATGGTAATCCATAAATGGTCTGACTGGAAACAGAAAAATTTTCCGTATGAAATAAAACCATATTTGATACGTAAAGATGAACTATCGTTAGAGAGAGGTTGTATTGTATAGTCAATTTGTTCTTCGGAGTAGCGATTTTTCGCGAACTTTATTTTTATAATAAAGACAATACTGACTAAGTGAAACATTTTAAATCGTTGTTCCTTACTGTCAGAATGAAGGAAATTCGGGCATAAGTGCCAAGCTAAGTTAGAGTTAAGTTAGAGTCAAGCTGTTCGGAATTTCCCGCCTTGCTACCAGCATGTGCTGGTCATGCGAGCAACCCACGCCGAAGCTACCCGGAGAGCCAGTTTCCGCCCGCTTGACAGTCGTGCTGCAACCGTGATGCCGCAACCACGCGTCACGGGACTCAAAGGCTTCGTCGTAAATAGGGTAACAAGGGGTGTTCTGGCCAAACTTGTGTTGGTGAGCTCTGACGTCACGCACACACACGCACGCACACGTACGTGGTGGCGTGGGAGGATCGGTTGGGCCGGGGGGGGGGGTAGGGTTCGCGCGTCTCGGGTGGTGGCGCGCCGCGGCGGCCGCTGGCCATCGTCCCCGAGGGTGCGTGCATGCGTCTCGGGTGGGCTGGGGGGGGGGGGGGGGGTAACGCGCAGCGCTGGTAGGAGACCGCTGGACTACCACGACGACGCGGGTGCGCGCGCCTTGACCTTGTTGTCGTTGCTGCTGCGTGCGTTCCCCTCGGTAGTGGTGCGTGCGCCTACTTGTTGCCGGTCCCCCCCAAAATGTATTTTTATTAATCTTATAAATTGCACCATGTGATCAAACAAAATTTCGACGCAACGTTATATCTATATTTTTGTAAGACTAATGAAAAACTCATTAGTCAGTATTAACTTTTTCCATTAGTGATAATTGGTTTGAAAAAATATAGTATCCACCCTTATTTTTCGTCATTCAAGTTTGAGCATTCGTCCGAATAACATAGAAGACGTCCGGGGGAGTATTGTTTCAAAGATTTTATTTAAATTTAAAAACGCAATTTTAACCCTTTGTAACAATATTCACAGATAAAAAAATGGCTTCAACATCTAAAACAACTGTTGACAGTGGTCAAGATAAAAAACAAGAACAATGTAAGTCTTTATATTTTTAATACAAAAAGTTTGTAAGTTAAATTTGTAAATTGTTATTTACAGCCATGAAATCTAAAAAAGTGAAGAAAGGCGACGACGACGAGACATCATCCGAGGAGTCATCATTGTCATCATCACCATCATCGCCTTCATCTCTCTCGTCAACCTCCAATGATGAATCAAAAAATGAACTAAAGGTATTTTTTCACATATTAAATTAAAAAATAAATAAAAAAAGAACGTAAAATAAAAAAATTTTCTTATTTTCAGAATGAGTTATTGGACATCTCTGCAATAAAACAACAAGATGGCTATTTACCTCAAAAAAAAAGAAAGATTTGAAGATCAATAAAAAATACACCATCCACAACATTCGCAAAATTACTACACGTTTTGGACCAGCTGTGGTAGTGAATTTAAGTAACAAATACGATTACTTCTTACCAAAGAAAATAGCAACAACAATACATAAAAATAAAAAGTCTTCTGCAATTTGAAATAAGGTTTCAAAAAAAAGAATATTATCCTTGTTTAAAAACAAGGAAGACTAAATTATTATTGCTACAAATGTAGAAAAATAATAAGGATGTATTCAATAAAAAGGTACACCAAATTCACATAGTTTCTTTTTTTATTTTCCAACTCACAATAGATAAATTACATTTATTTAATATTCAAATCACACTAACAAGGAATTATTTTATTTTTATTTTCAAATCACACTTACAACGAATTATTTTTTAATTTTTTTTTTAATTTATCAACTTTCGAAACATACTTTTTTTTCTGGTTTTTTTTTATCTTTCTGTTTAACAATCTTATTTTTTATCTTTATAGATTTTTTATTTCTGTTTTTTTTAATACCAAGAAGACCGCTCCTTTTCTTTTTTACTTGCATATTATTATTATTTTTTTTTTTTCATCGCGTCAAAAATTTTTCCAAACCAGTCATCATAGCTTGGTAAAACAAATTTTTATTTTCTCTGTCAGAATCATCAGCCTCAGCAACCTCATCAGCAGTGTGAATGGTTTGTGTAGCAACAGATTGATTTTGTTGTGCGTCAACTGGAATTAAAAAAAATTTTTTTTTAATACAAGAGTTTAATTTTTTATTCTAAAATTTCAATTTTTATGCAAAGTTTTAATTTTTCTTTATTGTAGAGTTTCAATTTTTTCAAAAGTTTAATTTTTATGCAGAGTTTTAATTTTTTCTTTATTGTAAAGTTACAATTATCAAAAGAGTTTTTTTTTATTTTTCATGCAAAAAGTATTTTCTTTTTTATTTACTTACGATTGGGCATGTCAAGAAAAGTCCAAAGATTTATGTTTTCATCGAAAGAGTTTTGCAGTTGTTGCTGATGTTGATCAACTTCGTCTCCTGACATTTTGCGCAGTATTTTATGAGACACTTAGTTTCAAAAAGGTTTGTATTCCAATGCGCTAAGCAAGCTAGACAGCGAATATCTGTATCGTAACGCAAATGCTCAGGCAGCTTATCAAACAAATGTTGTATTTCGCGCTCAAAATAATTTAGCAGCACGTATTTTGATATATATTTTAACTCGTCGGTGGAAAGACTTAAAATGTTATCCTTCTGAATGAGGAGCGTGAAAAACATAATTCCTCTCAGTTCAATAGACAAAATTTGACTGACGAAAAAAATTTTAACATGTCTGCTATTTGAAAATTTTTCTGCGTATGCGCAGTAAATATCGATTAAAAAATTACTGTCCTATTTTTCTATCAATTTTGAATAGGCGATGCTCCAATGATTGCAATCTTTGCAGGATATTGGTTATATCATCTCGAAACTCGGTTGTTCTTTCACTCAAGTTTATTTTGTTGTTTGATATTTCTTTCATCAACTCAGACACGATGTCCGTTAGAATTTTTTTAATTGGAATGATCGTACTATCATCCAACATTTCAAGAACGATTTTCGAATCAATATTGATTTTCAAACGTTGTTAACACTTTAGCGACTCGTTGACGACTGACGACCACCCTCTGTCGTGACTTGTTTTATACAGGGTGTTTCGATAACCTTTCACCAGAAGTACACTATGAGGTGCGTCATAAAAAGTTAAATAAGAAATAAAAAAAAAAATTTAGTTATGATGGTAAGATTCTTATTAATTTAGCATAAACATTAACCATTCAGCGTGATTTATGCAAAATTGTGGGAGGGTCAAAATACTGAGAGGCGGAACTCTTTTTCCCGTGGTTGACCCTTGCTCAAGGAAAAAATTAGTTACTATGTCTGGAAAACATGTAGTGAGCACGTGTTCAATTCTAAAAAAAATTTTACAAAATATGAAAATGAATTTTTTTTTTTTTAAAGCATCATTTTCGTTGGATAACGACGATCCATAGCTAATTTGAATTACAGTTGTAGCTTGAAAATTGAGAAAATTAAGACGATTAATCACGTTGCGATTATTTTGTTTATAATTTTTATTCAATTCATAACTCAGCCATTTATGATCGTACGATTACGATTCAAGTTTCTTTGGAATCGTCGTTTTGAGAAGAATGAGATTACCTTATTAAAAATTTTTTATCTTCAATTATTATAAAATTTAAAATTCTTGCTCTAATCCCTAAAACAAATAGAGCCCCCCTTTCTTAGCTTTATCCAGAGCAGATCAGTGATGCACTGGGGGGCCCCCCCCGGACAGACCCATGCTGACGCAGCCACCTGCGGCCCTGTCCCTTAACGCTCAGGTAGTAAAACTCAAAATTAAACTTTTGTTTTGAATAAATAATTGATAAATTTTTAATTGCTTAATGTTTTCATAACCTCACTACGATTTATAGGAAATTTGAATAGTAGTTGTAGCTTGAAAATTGACAAAATTAAGACAATTAATCAGGTTGCAATTATTTCTTTGATAATTTTTATTTAACTTATGATTTTGATGTTTATGATCGCACGATTACGATTTAAATTTCTTAGGAATTGCCTTTTTGAGAAGAAATTGATTACATTTTCTAAAAATGTTAATTTCGATTTTTTATAAAAACTTTTTTTTACCTCAAACTTGTAAAACGATTAGGAGGATTTTCGGTAATAAATTGACTATCTTAATTGCTTCAGCGTTGACCTAGGCGTGCAGGCATAAAAATTTTCACCGAAAAGTAAGTTTTAAAAATACAATTTTTCTTTTTAAGAGCATGTATAAAATTTTTAAATTGTTTATTATTAACCTAAACTACATTTTTACATATTATTATGGCAACAAAATTAAATTTACAAAAGCAAATAAATCCATTAAGGCATATGTTCGAAGTTTCTTCCTTGAGCCTCAATACATCTTTCTGCTCTCCGGGTCACACTTGCAATCGCTCTTCTGACCACATTTGGATCAATATTGGCGAAAGCAACCTCAATTTTTTGTCTTAACTCTTCTTTAGATTGTATGTTGTGAAAATACACCTCTTCTTTGATAGCTCCCCACGGGTAAAAATCACATGGAGTCAAGTCTGGAGATCTTGGTGGCCATCGCCAATTTGGTGCATTAGTACCAATCCAGTTGCTAGCTCCAAAAGAGTCAGTTAAGTGAGCCGTCACTTGGCTTGAAAAAAGTACTCGTAAAATTTCATTGAGAGTAAGCAACACATTTAAAATATTTTTAAAGAAAGGCTGCTTTTGGCACTTGCAATAATAAATTTTTGTTGTTAACGTTATTGTAAGAAAAGAGAAAAAAAATTGAAATTAAATATGCTAAATCAAATTTTTAAATGATTTGACTACTGTTTTAAATGATTTGAATATTACTGTTTATTAACCCATGAATGCCGAGACGGACACTTTTTTTGTAACTTTGAGCTTGAAAATTTTTGTGATAATGGCTGAAAATTAGAAAAAAAAAAAACTCGTGTCCACTATTTTCAGGTATGCTCTACACGATGCAATAGTTTAAAGATTCGAAAAAAATTTTTTTTTCAATTGTTAATAAACAATTTAAAAAACAATGCAGTTTTTTTAATTCTTTTTTTTTAAACTATTTATCACAGTATGAAAAAAAATTGTATGCCTTAAAAAATATTACAAAGGGTGGACGAAATGTTTAAACTTTTCGAAAAAACTTTTCTTTTTGTCTGCGATTTCTTCTCTTGAAATGATGGCCTTATTACTATGATTAAAATTTTCATCGTTTTTCTAAGCTGACCCTGATTCAGAAATTAAAATTTTTACCATGTAAGCGAAAAAAAAATCGAAAAAATAAATTAAACCTTGTTTTATGTAATGTATACATAAAAAAAAAATATTTTTTCAAAAATTTTATCTCTAATTTATAGAAACAAATTCTCAAAAATGTTGAACTATTGTTTAAAATTGTTGAAAATGTATAAGTATAGTTTGAAAAATTTATTTGCAAAAATTAAATTTTTTAAATATTTTATCGATATTAAATCGTACTAATTAGGCTGTCATTTCAAGAGAAAAAATCGCAGACAAAAAAAATTTTTTCAGAAAGTTCAAACAGTCCGTCCACTCTTTGTAATATATTGAAGACATTAAAAATCAATTGAAAAATGTTTTTTTAGAATTTTTAAACTATTGAATCGTGTAGAGAATACCCGAAAGAAGTGGACATAGGGTCAAAAATCTTAATAAAAAAATGTCATTGTAGTTTGTTTTTAATTTTATTTGCTTTTTCGCTAAAATTTTAAATTACAGTCACAAACAAAGGATAAATCAAATTTTTCAATTTTATTTTCGAAGCTTGTTATTTAGTATTAAAAATGCTAAAAACACTTTTCAATTTTGACACAATGAGGTCAAATATTTACAATACAAAAAAATTTTACCGTATTTTATTTTATTAATTTGAAAAATAAAGGAAAAGTAGTACCATATCTAGAGTTTTTATGTTTCAAAGTTTTTATTTAGTAGTAGAAGTAGTAGAAAAATTAAAAAAAATTGATTTGTCAGTATTTCCCCTTTCAAAAGATTAATTCAATTTTCAATACGGCATTATAGAAGATGTTACATACCCACTCTATGGGCCGGGCATCCATCATGCATGTAGATAATGTGCTCGTCTTGAAGCTCATCAGGCAAATTGTTTATTGCATTTTGCAACAATTCTGGCAATGTCAATACAAGAAATTCCTAATAATTTTCACCATTAACATTATCTGGTAAAAATACTGGGCCAAACTAAAATTTATTTTGGTTTTTACCAAGTTTTAATAAAAAAGAGAAAAAAATTTCTTTACATTTTAATTAAAAAAAAAAAAATTCACTCTTACCACTTGGTTGTCGATCAATCCAGCCCAAACATTGATTTTGAAACGATGCTGAGATTTTGAATCCCACGTTAGGTAAGGATTTTCATTAGCCCAAAAATGGTAGTTATGGGAATTAAATAATCCATCCTTTGTGAAAGTACACTCATCGGTTCAAAAAATTCTACGCAGAAATGTAGGATCAACAGCGTATTGATTTAAAATTCTAGTGCAAAAATTACTTCGCGATATAAAATCTTGAGATAGAAGCTTTTGAACTTTTGTAAAATGAAAAGGATGCTTATTATATCTTTTCAAACATCGATGTACTGAAGAAGCAGCCACGCCTACCACTCTAGATATTTTCCGCGTACTAGTACGGGGGTCATCTTCACATAGGTCGAGGATATCTTCTTCAATTTCAGGTGTTATTCCAGGACGTCCACCTTCGTATCGTGGCATTACATTGCCTGTATCACGGAAGCGCCGAACTGCATTTTGGATAACATTTTTATCCGGTACTCTTTGTGCATTGGGATTAGCAATCGCGTCAGCTAAAGCTGCAAGCCTAGCATTCTTACCATTTTCAAAATACAATGCCACCATTTGAACATAATCTTGGAATAAATAATGAACCATTTTAACTCTTCAAAAAATTAGACTAAAAGAACAACGTTGCTTGATGGTTGAAAAAGAACTGCGGAGCTAGTGGAGTAAAGAGCTGTTTTCAGAGAATTTTGTACAAACTGAGCAAAAAACATTGCAATAGTATGAAAAGTAAATTTAAAAGAAAAATAAAAACCCAAGCAATTAGCCGTTACAAAGCTTACAGCTGCGTTGAAACTTGGGGAAAATTCTGGCCCTTCAAAATAATAAAAAAATGTTTATCGATCGTATTTATGAAAATTTTCGGATGAGACACTGAGAATTCTCTCACTTTTGAAACTCCATTTTTAAGAAGAAAAAGAAAATAAATCCTCTTATTCCTGATCTGCATTTGAGATTACAACTAATTGCGTCTCTCTTAATGACCCTACATTCACAAAATATTAAGCTTCAAATTTATTACCAAAAATCCTCCTAATCGTTTTACAAGTTTGAGGTAAAAAAAAGTTTTTATAAAAAATCGAAATTAACATTTTTAGAAAATGTAATCAATTTCTTCTCAAAAAGGCAATTCCTAAGAAATTTAAATCGTAATCGTGCGATCATAAACATCAAAATTATAAGTTAAATAAAAATTATCAAAGAAATAATTGCAACCTGATTAATTGTCTTAATTTTGTCAATTTTCAAGCTACAACTACTATTCAAATTTCCTATAGATCGTAGTGAGGTTATGAAAACATTAAGCAATTAAAAATTTATCAATTATTTATTCAAAACAAAAGTTTAATTTTGAGTTTTACTACCTGAGCGCTAAGGGACAGGGCCGCAGGTGGCTGCGTCGGCATGGGTCTGTCTGGGGGGGCCCCCCAGTGCATCACTGATCTGCTCTGGATAAAGCTAAGAAAGGGGGGCTCTATTTGTTTTAGGGATTAGAGCAAGAATTTTAAATTTTATAATAATTGAAGATAAAAAATTTTTAATAAGGTAATCTCATTCTTCTCAAAACGACGATTCCAAAGAAACTTGAATCGTAATCGTACGATCATAAATGGCTGAGTTATGAATTGAATAAAAATTATAAACGAAATAATCACATAATAATCACAACGTGATTAATCGTCTTAATTTTCTCAATTTTCAAGCTACAACTGTAATTCAAATTAGCTATGGATCGTCGTTATCCAACGAAAATGATGCTTTAAAAAAAAAAAATTCATTTTCATATTTTGTAAAAATTTTTTCAGAATTTAACACGTGCTCACTACATGTTTTCCAGACATAGTAACTAATTTTTCCACGCAAGTTTTTCCTTGAGGAAGGGTCAACCACGGGAAAAAGAGTTCCGCCCCTCAGTATTTAGACCCTCCCACAATTTTGCATAAATCATGCTGATTGGTTAATGTTTATGCTACATTAATAAGAATTTTACCATCATAACTAAAATTTTTTTTTATTTCTTATTTAACTTTTTATGACGCACCTCATAGTGTACTTCCGGTGAAAGGTTATCGAAACACCCTGCATATAAAAAATTGCGGGAAAAGATTCAAAATACAAAACTGTATTTTTTAATTTAAATATTTTTTTTGTAATTCGTTTATATTATTTGGTTTAAATTACTTTATTCACATCACCATTCATTGGATTATAGTTTATTATACGGTCATGGATGATTAAACAGTATGCTGCGGTCTTATCAGGTATATTCTCTGAAGATTCAAATTCAATGTGAACGTCGACTGGACCATTTTTTAAGGATTCGTTTTGTTTTGAACAATCAATCACAAATAGAGACGCTTCATTTTTAAATTATAGTTTAGTCAGATTTTCGTTTTTCGTATTGTGAAAAGAATCATAAAAATTTACATAATTCTCATAAATCATTGAAATTTGATTTTTCGTAAGATCGGTGTTTAAATTATTATATGGATAGTATTGCAAGTTTGAGTATACTCTCAAATTATTGATTTTACAATGATCAAAATAACTTGAACAGAGCTCTCTATTATTTTTTCTATTAGTTTGAAAACCGATTATCATGAAACGAGGTTTCTCCAGCTGATTGGATGTTTTTACAAGCCAATTATTTTTAGTGGTACTAGGTACTAGAGGCCACTCATAGAGTTCCCAATTACGAAAACTCATAGCAATTGACCGACCTTTTTGAAGATAATTTAGCAAGCTTACTTTATTTGTGTCTGAAAGCGTTAAGTAAGGCATTACCATTCAATTTTAGAAATGTTTATCTTGATTTCTTCAAAAATTGTTCCTACTTTTTTTTGATTGACAGCATTAAAATCAGTATTTGATCTACGAATGATAAGTTCATGTTTAGCATTAACTACAACTTTATTGTAATCTTCAGCAAAACCAAACAAATATCTCAGGGGAATGCATACATCAAATTATCCTTCTGCGTCAGATAAATTAACTCCATCGTAATACCAACCAGCATTTTCGATGTGTACACTTTTATTCAATGACACGTAACCCATCATAGTACTAGTTACTCCTACATTTTTTATACGATCAATTTCTGTAGCGTTAAGTTCATATCTGATGTCATCGAATAAATGACATATAGCATTAGGACTGAATGGTGAAGATGTTGCTGCTGTATCATCTGATTTACGCAATTGACCGGTTATATGTAAATAGCTTCGCGACGATAAAACAGCCAAGTCCTGATACTGGATAGCGATATGAATTTCATCACTGTGATTGAAGTTCGATCCGGTGTAAGGTTGATGAGCATGCAACTCATAGTTCGTGATACTGTCATCGAACTCAATTGGACTTTGAATCTCTAGAACGTCTTCCATTTGTTATATTGTTTTTAAAACAACAAAAGAAATGACAAGTTATTTTCCACCACGAATAATTTTTAGTCCTAAACTTTTTAGAAACTGTTTGTTGTCTCGAGTGAGCGCTTTGCGAGCTCGGTGATGACTGATTGAAAACCCACATTTTTGGTTGCTTTTATATCTTTGCGGAGGATAAAATTTCTTAACTCCACTTCCACGATACACAATTCCCATTATGCACCCTTTATGTGCAGTCTAATTGTTATCACTTCTTCTCCAAAGTTTACCAAGTCTCCGTCTTGGTCGACGACGCGCAATTGTAGGTAGTCGATAGACTTTACGGTTACAGGTAGGTAAATGACTTGTCCTGGAACTTCTATAATTTTGAGTCCTGGATCAGCGGAAGGAAAAAATTGATGAATTGTATGAACTTTTTCGTTGTTTATGTAATCACCGTCTGTGATATTGCACTCGGTTCTCAACGAATTGATCTTGATTATCGACACAGGAAAATCGGAAGTGTGTTTTTTATTTGCGACGAGTTTGCGTTTATCGAATCCTAATAATTTTGCAACCGAATTCGCACGAGTAAAGTCAATATCTAGAGAACTTGTAATCTCAGATCGTAATGTATTTTCGTTTGGCTTAATCGAAAGTGTAATGTTTTTATCAAAAGCTTTTAAAATATCTTGCAAATGTTTCTCAATACCGCATATTTCGTAAGTGCCAGTTGGGATGGTAATCGTTTGATCGCGTATATGAAACTGATTATTTTCAGCGTCAATGTTTGGTATACTATTGAAGGTTTAGAACTTGACAAGTCCTAGAGTATAGCTTTTGTCCGGTGAAAGCTCGATCGGGGGAAAATATTGTGCCTCGAGAATCGAAGATGTGCCTGATAAAGTTAGAGTAATTGACTCCATCACATCTCGAGATAAACTAGTAGAGAAGATGGTGAAAAATATTCTTATATATGTTTTAATTTTCCACACAGAAATTGTAAACACAACTGACCACAATTATAAGAATTGTAATCTTGAAATCTCTCTGCATTGTACTTTATTGAATCAACATTTAAATAATCCATCAACTCAAGAGGAGGTTGAAGATTTCCAAAACTATCAAAGTAGACAACATCGTTGCCGCGTTTCCGATAAGCAACTCAGTGTGTTCCAAGTCCACTGTCATCATCTAAATTTACAATAGTCGATTCTCTGTAAGGAGAGCCTGTTGATGGTAGTTTATTTTTCATAAACACTCCTCGAAAATATGGAACTTTTAACTTTTCGGAGAATTTAGTCAAGTCAAAATTTGTTAGTGCGTGATCGGGTAAAATTATTTTGAACTTTTTTTTTTTTAAACCCTTTTTTGATTTCAAACCCCAACCTTGTTGCGATATCATGTACAGTTCTTGACCCTTTGGAAATCTCAAATACAAGCCTTTTCCTTTTCGTGAGCCTAGGTATAAGCCGAAACCCCTCTTGCGAGATCCAAGATACAAACCTTTGCCTATGGCTATTGCTTCCATAGTTTTATTGTGTCTTTTATTTTCTTTCAACTGTTGTTTAGCTGATTTTGCATCGTTGATAGCTTTATATATTCCTGCAGCACCTCCTGTCAATGCACCCGTGGCACTCAAACCGGCAAACAAAGGTACGAGTGGTAAGAACCCTCCAATCTTCGAAGGTACAGGTAGGACTCGAGGGATTTTTATTTTACTTTTTCCTCCAGCCTCTTTGACGGCAGACTTGGAAGTTTTAAATGCAGAATTAATTATACCGATAGGACCTTCGCGCGGATCAATTGACTTTTTTGTTTTTTGAATAATACTTTTTAAAGTTGTGATTTTTTTTTTTTTTTAAGGCTTCCTCTTAATAGTTTTTCTTTTAGAATCTATCTTCAATCCCATTCTTAATTTTGTTTTTAGTTTCATGGCATTTGTAACAGCATAGGCTGCAGCTTTTTCCTTGAGCTTAGCATTTTTTGACAGTACCCTTTGCCAAGCTTTATCGGCTAGAGTTTTGTCGGCGGTGTGTCTTGCACTCCTGTTGTTTCTATTTTGCGAATAAGCAATATCGTGTTCTTTGCAAGCGGCATCAAGTTGGTTGATTGGCAAATCACCTCGAGCTAATCGAGCTTTCAGTTTTGTGCCTGATCCGCAATAATTATATCTGGGTAAGTGTAATTCGACGGGAAGTTTGTCAATGATTTTGTTGAGCGAACCTCTTCCTCGCTTACTTTTCTTTCTTTTATTGTACGTAATCATCTATGTTCAACGTTTCATCCAAGACTGACCTTACAGTATAAAAGGTGTAGTATTTATACCTTTAGCAAGTAGTTTTGACATGTATTTTTAAGCATCAACATGGATTTTAGTGAAAATTCTTTGAGACTTCCCGTGCTCAATTTTGATGTTATTACTGAGCGAGAAAAAAAAAGCAAAGCGTCACGGTGATTTACTACCTAGTAGTATTCGTGCAGTCATCTCGGGACCCTCTAATTGTGGAAAAACAAATAGTTTATTAGCTCTTATAACACATCCAAACGGCGTGAGATTCGAAAATATTTATATTTATTCGAAATCGCTTGATCAACCAAAGTATAAGTGTTTGGAAAAACTTTTGAAATCTATAGACGGAATGCGATACCTACCTTTCAGTGAGCACGACGAAGTAGTAGCACAAGATAAGGCCTTACCAAACTCAATAATAATATTTGACGATATAGCATGCGAAAAAAAAGATAACGTCAAAGCTTTTTATTGTATGGGCCGACACAAAAATGTTGATTGCTTTTACCAATGCCAATCCTATGCTGCAGTGCCGAAACACTTAGTCAGAGACAACGTTAATTTATTAATTTTGTTTCGTCAAGATGAAGTTAATCTAAAGCATATTTATAACGATCACGTGAATACCAACATGTCATTCAATCAATTCAAAAACTTGTGTTCAAAGTGTTGGATCGAAGGCAAGCACAGTTTTATTGTTGTCGACAAAGATAGGGATATCAACGAAGGCAGATATCGAAAAGGTTTTGATTGTTTTATCATAAATATATCGTAGACTATTGAAAATCATTAGTCTGTTATGTGTCTCTCATGCGCTAACATGGCCCAAATTTCTCGAAAAAAGAGTGTTCTTGCGGAACTTGTTAAAGCTCGCGAAGCCGTGAAAAAAAAGTTTAATCTCATCAAGTCGCAAAAAGATAATACCAAACGTGTTTTGAACGAAACGTTTAAACCTATAACCGATCCTCTGCAACAACTTGTTCAAAAAAACGAAAATTTTCACACAAAAAGAAAAAATGAAAGCTTCATGCAAGATAATGATAATGATGATGATGATGCATTTAAACAAAGACTATTCAATCTTTCTTTGATAAACGAAGAAGATGATGAACACGGAAAAAAGGACAAAAACGTGAATTTCGAATCACATGGCACTGCAGAAACAGATGGCAACGAATCGTTTCACGAAATTGAAAAATTAAAACAACATGATGACAATATTTTAGATCTATCAAAGTTTGAGCCAGATGGAATTTATGGAGTGAAAAAAACCAATGACGGATACATGCTTGGAAGTGTTCCTATAAAATTTGAAAGAGATGACATTATCGTTGATGATAAATCTTTCCCCATGACTCCTGGCTTACTCGAACTCATGGTACATAGAAATCCACAAAATTACGAAATTAAAGATTTAACTTTGTACAAACAAATTCTTGAAATTTCGAGTGCGCACAGAAAAAGTAACAAACCAAACGCGCAAATAAAAAAACATACCACAAGTAATAAATATATTTTATTATTGCGCCTTTATTTAAAATAGAGCCTATAGATACACCTCCTAAAACTAAATCTCCAGCAAACGCCTTGAAAAAAACTGCGCTTGATAAAAAAAGTTTTAATCACACACCTACAAAGTCGAGTAGAGGTTTGATTCCTCATTTGAAAATTGCAAAACGAAACTCGTCTCTAGATTATGTCTACTGGGACGATCCAAATGAGCTGGTCGATCGCCTTCGGTTGTTGATGGCAGAACAAGCTGCAGTCAATCTTAGCCACACAAACGAAATTCATTCGATTCTGGAGGAATTGCGAGAAGCCAAGTACATATATTATAGAAATGGATGGTGTATCAAACTAGTATCAACATGGGTGTTGATGTGTTTGGACGTCGAAGCAGTACAGCAAAAGACAAACGCGGACCGACGGGCAACGGATTCAAATTTACACGCGAGGGTAATTTTGACATTGAAAACAAGAGGTTAAC
The DNA here is from genome assembly GCA_038277355.1 of Encarsia formosa. NCBI lineage: Eukaryota > Metazoa > Arthropoda > Insecta > Hymenoptera > Aphelinidae > Encarsia > Encarsia formosa. The sequence goes on from CM076185.1 coordinate 66,388,860, forward strand.
CAATATCGCGTCGCCCGTGCAACCAAACGACGCGGTTGATCTTGCAACCTTAAAATCTTTGCTGCTAAAACACAAATCAGACATTATCGACGGATTTAATAAAGCACAATCAGACAATACTGATAAATTTGAATATCTATTGCAGAAACAAAGAGCAGATCTCGGTATGTATGTGGCGGGTAAAGAAAAGGGTCTACAGGAGTTTTTTAAATCTAATATACGCAATATCAAGGAAGAAATATCCAAGTTGAAAAAGAATGGATCAAAAGCCCGTGTTGGTTAAAGCCAGCTCGACGCAAGTATGCTCGAAGAACAATTGAAATGAGAGGCATAAACGACACACTGCAATGCGACTTGGTAGAGATGATTCCGTATGCTGATGAAAATGACGATTACAAATACATACTCACCGCAATAAATATATTCTCAAAGTATGCTTGGGCAGTCCCACTAAAAACAAAGTCTGGAAAAGAAGTTACAAACGCAATGAAATCTATCTTGAAAACAATCACACCTCCACGTAATATCCATGCAGATGAGGGAAAAGAATTTTACAACGAAGATTTTATAAAATTGATACAAAAGTACAAGATTAACATGTACTCTACGCACAGCGGACTCAAGGCTTCGATATGCGAACGATTTAATCGAACTATGAAGGAGAAGATGTGGAAACAGTTCAGCCTGCAAGGTAGCTACGAGTGGCTTGATATCTTACCCAAGCTCATTAAAGAGTACAACAATCAAAAACATCGAAGTATAGGTATGAAGCCAAAGGACGTCAACGAAGATAACGCTCACGAGGTCCTGCAAAGATTGAGAAAATGTAAAAGAAAATCAAGAAAGCCTCTGAAATTTAAAGTTGGGGATAAAGTGCGCGTGAGTGAAACAAAACAGATATTTGAGAAAGGTTACACGCCAAACTGGATGGTTGAAGTCTTCACTGTTACTCGTGTCAGACGAAGTAATCCAACCATGTTCTACCTAAAAGATTACAAAGACCATCCAGTGAAAGGAGGCTTCTACGCCGAAGAGTTGCAAAAAACCACGTGTCCAAATGTTTATTTAGTTGAAAAGGTGATTGAACAACGCGGTAATCGTCTGCTGGTCAAATGGCTAGGATTCGATGACAGTCACAATAGCTACATTCATAAAAAAGATTTGTAATATTCTTTTGTTCAATCCAAAACTTATCTCGGACCGATTCTTGCCTGCATACTCGCATATGAATAAACACACATAACACTCGTTGAAACATTGTCACTAAATCTAACTTTTTTTTTCATCATTACATTGAGTTTATAACACTTTGCAAATCTACAATATTTATCCTTTGTAACCGTGAGGTAGCGTGTCGTATGAATTTTTCAGCATGCACCTCTTATCGTCAAAGGCATTTAGTGCAACTTTTTTTTGGTTAATAGAAAAGAGACGGTGACAACTTGAGGCAATCAAACCTTGTGTAATGAATATTTGTTTCTCTTGATTATTTAAACAATCATCGAAATCTTCGAATTTCATTTCATTTGCAACAACAGACTGTAATATTTCTTTTATTTTTTTCACATCATTTTGTTCTCTAGCATCGCTTTTTTCAATTACAAAAGAATAAACTTTTGCGTGTAATCCTCTGTACATTAAAACTATCCTCCCTGCACACTCATCTTTCATCGAACCTAAAACTTTTTTATTTTCCAGAGGAATACCAAAAACATTATCTTTAGGATAGTTACTTGTGTCGAATTCCGATTCCAACTTTTTTCAATAACGTCTTTTTTTACAACTTCATAAATATCTTTATTTTTTAATTCATAAAGTAGTAAATCTGTATCTGTGTATAAAATTTTACAGTTTTTAACGCCATATTCTTTCAACATAAAATTATAATGAAAATTGTAAAGACTGACTTTTCATAGTTCTAATATTGCCATACCTACGTAGATGGGTTGATCGAGTACGGTAAATTTTTTTCTCATTTCAACACCAACCAAAGACTTGTTGAATATTTTAAATCGTTTAAAATAAGGATTTGATATGCGAGCTTCCCCACCATATCGACCCTTCCATTTTTTAATCAATTTTATATTCACACGCTTGCGAACATTTTCGATCATTTTACCATAAACCGCATTATTCATTAATTTGTACAGATTTTCTTCAAATTTATTTGATGAATTTGCGCGCAAGTTATTATTTAAGTCGATGTATGGTTTCAACCACGCTTTTTGTCGAAATCACAGAATTCTATGTATTTTAGTTATAATCAAACCTGCTTCGACACATTGTTTCAAGTTTTTATAATGAATTATATTTTTTTTTTCATCATACAACGTAGCCATTAATTTTCCATTTCTATGCTCGGGACAAAATGGTAAATCTTTATGTGTAGGATGTAACTTTTCTGGATATTTTAAATCAACTTCTAAAATATATCCTGTTTTGGCTGTATCTGAAAATTTTCGAATGTTGTAATATTTATAAAATTTCCATTCAGGTATCCACTTGAAATTTTTGCACGGTAAGAGTTGTGACATTCCCCAACCGTGCAAGTTATTTTTGTCGTAATATTTGATATAAACATCTTCTAAATTAGGGTCGTACCCCTTTCTTATATATTTATTATTTGCGTTTGAATGACGGTTTGAGCATTGACTCAGTCCACCCCTAATTCCCTTTTCTATAAATAAAATTTGATCTATATTTCTTAAAAGCTCTAATTCTACTCCAGTCAATTTTAGCATAGAGTCAAAAGCAAACCCTGGAAGAGAAAAATAATGAAGGGGATCGAGGTTATAAATATTTTTACTTTTTTTTTGAAAATTTTCAAATACGCTTGCCAGTAACAACACATCAGTTTTTAAATACAAATCGCTGTAATCGCCTAGAGTCTCTATGGCAAATATATCCCACACTTTTTTTGCATGACGATACTCATCCAAACTAATGTTTGATTTACTCAAGTTTGAATAAAAATTATCGTGCGAAGTTAGCGAACGCTCGTTCAATACATCAAAATTTTTTACATATTCGTACGGAAATACACCCTTCCTTTTTATCAATTCAAGTTTTTCTATCGTGTCGGCTTCGTGAAAATTATTTTTAAGAATATCAAAATCTTTATCATCTAAATAAGAAGCCAATTTACTAAGACTTGAAATTAAAAATCTATATGAATCGATAGATTGAAGGGTTACTTTCGTACCTTTTATTTTTTTCATTATTGCTATATATTTTTCCATGCTGGTTGGAATGACATTAATTCTTCCCTCAATTTCTAAATTTGCAATCTCTTGAATAATAAAGTGTCCATCATAACCAGACATATTGTCGAACAAAATGGGCAAATTAAAAAAACTCATTTTATAGTTCAAATTACACCGATTATGTACAAAGCCACGCACTGCACCTGTCAAATGACAATGATCCAAGACACGATCTTCATCGGTACTCTCAAAGTCTTTTTCACAAATATGGCATTCCTTCGTTTCTGCGAGTAATTTTTGTCTTTCTGCAACAGTAAGGGCTGGAGTGATTTCTTGAACATTTTTTAAAATCTAAAAATAAATAAATAAATAGTTTGAGATATGCTTTTTTTTTTATCCAAACAATTTCTTACCTGATCGACGTCACAAGCTATTTGTAAAAGTTCAAGCATCAGCCATTTTCCTGCATCTGTAGGATGTTGATAAGATGCAAATTGCGACAAAGAATTGTCATAGGTACAGTGTAAGTAATATGCTGCGCTATGAACCTTATGTTCTTGAAAGGTGTTTTTAGGTATACAATTTTCATCATAATTATAGTCGTCGTCGTCGTCGTCGTAAACACTAATTTCGTCAGTGTTTTTACGATCGATCAACATACAATCAAAGTCGGCGTATACAACAAAAGGCACGTCCAATTTCTTGTGAAAATTTTTAAACTTGAGAGTTGCATCATTTTTAGATGGTAAAAAAATTGCACCTTCTTCCTTGTGAATTTTCAAACAAATTTTTTCGTGTTTCTTGAGTCTATATTTTGAATAAAATCCGTGAACACATCTACTGCAAAAAAACATTTTACCCTTCTTACGATTCATTTGCCAGTGTGCCAGTCTTGAAAAATTTTTTATCCTAGAAAAATGTGAATTTTTACCAGCAAATTGAAGAAATAGATTTATATGTCTCTCTGATTTTTACTTCTTTTTTTTTTTGTCAACAACACCGGATAAATATAAGTAAGTTTTTCCGATGCCTAATAAACATTGATAGAAACATTATTTATTTTTTCAAATTTTTTAATTTGATTCAAAATAAAGGGAAATTTAAAATCTTTGACATTGAGCATTTCTGTGTAGTGTGGATATGAACTTGTAAGATTACTGTGTAGGATATTTTTACCTTGTTTTCTTGTGTAAATAGCAGCCGTGACAGCCCAGGCAAAACACGCGTTATCCGAAGCATTGTCAATATTAATAATTGCTTTTTTTTTACAATTTTTTCCGGAAGTTGTATGCAATATCCAGAACCACGCAAGTCATTAATCTTTGCAACTTTAATGTCTAGTCTGAGAATTCGCGACAGCGCCTAGCCACTCTTACATTCTTGAAAGTCCTCAAGATTATTTAAAATTTGTGTGTTTGCTTTATTGAACCACTTTTTTAAGTTTGTTGATTTGTAAATTTTCACAACATCTGAGGCCGAATAAAACACGTCTTTTTTATCTGCACGCACAAACTCAGCAACCAATATTAGGTTTATTTTCAAACTCAATAATTCTTTTACATTATCCTTAATTTTTGACAGTAATAATGAAGAAACATCTGTTAAAAAATTGATGGGATCAATGTGTCGAATATTTTTAATTTTAAATTCTCTGATATTGTTGTCTAAAGCTGAGCGAACTTGTTTCCAACGATAATTGGGTTGTTCTTCATGCATAATTTGTGCATTTTCTAACCAGCACCTTCATGCTGTTTTTGCAGATTGTTCTATTCGCACAAAAGTCCTTCTAATCGTTCAATTTTACCAGTCAAAACTTTGTCGCATGGTCCACTGAGACGCATACGTTTTATACACTCTTCACAACGAGCGCGCCAATCTTCATCTTGACGTTGTCGTTTGAGGCTGTAAAATTCACATCTAATTCTTTTTTCTTCAGAATCGAACGAGATTTTCTCCTCATCCTCCTCCTCCTCCTACACCTTATTAACAATATTTGACGTTGACGGTTTTGATAACTGATCCAAGACTGCTTTTTAAAACTCTAAATCAGGCACAATGTAGAAGGGTTGCACTTTATTGATTTCTTCTTTTCTTTTTTCCAAAATATAACTGGGTGACACGTCACAAAATTCTTAAGTTACCTCTCTTGCGACTATTTTTCTACTGTCATAAATTTCTACCTCTTCAAATATTTTATCGTGTTTTATCAAAAGTAAGAAATCTTAAATGTGTCTCTGTAACTTAATTTTGTTCCACTGGTTCAACCTACGCTGCCGGTATTAGATACGTCAAGGACTTATTGCAATTATTACAATATTTAAAATTTAAGACGTTGTACGCATTAAATTCTATTTCATTATATATCGAAAACACATACTGCGGAAAAGACTCAGATGAAAAGTCCAATGCACACATACAAACAAAACATATATAATCAATTTGATCATTTATCGTACACGTATTTTTCATAGCTACGCACGTTGTTAATGAATAAAACTGTGTATGCATGTTGAAGTTGCATACAGACGGATATTGGAAGTGTGACATTTTGTTAAACTGTAAAAACTTTTTAACAAAAAAAAGGATTTATTCCCGCGATTTTTTATTCTCGAAACGCCCGAAGACTAATGCTGTTCAATTGCCGTCCTACAAAGGCTTGACTTTTTTTTAAGACGCAAAAAACATACGTTTGTCAATACTGACTAATAGGTTTTTCATTTGCCCTATAATTATAGATATAACGTTGCGTCGAAATTTTGTTTGATCGCATGGTGCAATTTTGAAGATTAATAAAAATACATTTTGGGGGGAGCGGCAACAAGTAGGCGCACGCACCACTAGCGCGCGCACCCGCGTCGTCGTGGTAGTCCAGCGGCCTCCTACCGCCACTGTGCGTTACCCCCCCCCCCCAGCCCACCCGAGACGCACGCACACACCCTCGGGGATGATGGCCAGCGGCCGCCGCGGCGCGCCACCACCCGAGACGCGCGATACAATTTTTCACTAACAAAGGATGTATGTTATCTGGTCCAGGAGAAGTAGATTCGTCCAAATCCAATATGGTGTTGTAAATTTCTTCAACAGAGAATTCAATTGTTGATAAACTGTCTGTAACACTCTTGTTGAGTCTGAAGTCCAACTCACTATTTTCATACACAGTGCCAAATTTATTTGCAAAAAGATTCACAATATCTTGAGTATTATTAGCTTGCACACCATCTAAATGCATAGAAGTAGGGAAATCTCTAAATTTATCCAATTTATTTAAATATTTATAAAAATATGATGGCTCATCTTGAAGTTTATCCTTCAGTATCATTCTCAAATTTTTTTCTATCCCTCTCAATTAATAATATGCATTTTGAAAGAAGCACACTAAATTTTTTGTAGTGGTAATTAGAGTTTAATGATTTATACTGTTTATGATGAATTTTTTTTATTGATGATAGATTTTATAAGTTCGTTCGAATACCAATCTGGAAATTTTCTATGTTTTATAATTATTTTTGGAACGAATTTATCAATAATTCCTTGAATGAAGCTTGTGAGATTATCAACTATCTTATTTAGATCAGTAATTTTTTCATTAAAATTTGTGGGCCAATCCAGTTTTTCAAAAGATCTGTGTATCATAGGAGAATTCGCTCTTTTAAAATCATAATAAAATTCTGAGTACTTTAAAGCGGCAGAAGCCTTAACAGGAATTTCTAAATACTAGGGACAACTAACGCGCTTCGCGCGTCCAAATCCAGATCTTATCTTACTATTGATATTTAAAAATTTTTTTGTTACTTAAAGTCTAAAATGATGTTTCATTTGAATGAAATTATTGTCTAATTCAAGTCATTGTTTTGTGGTTAACTTTAGAATTTCTGTTTTTTTTTCTAAGATCAACGGGAAAAAATGACCTTTTTTTTTAATAAAAATAATCAATTATAAATTCTTTGTATCTAATAAACATCTTCAGAAAATTTAGATTGATTCTCTATTGCCTTGCATTTAGTAAAAAACCATCTTTTTTCTTATTCATCCTCCCTATTGATACACTTTTAAATTTATTTATCCTCCCCATTGATTCACTTTTCAAATAAAATTAATTATCATGTATGTTATATTTTTAAAAATAAAAAAAAATTAACGCTCTTCTCGCACCACAGATTAAAAACTAATATTTTTACTTTTATTTACATTTATAGAAATCAAAATATAAATTTAAAAGTTACCGCGTGATGATTGCGTGATATCGCGATCATAAAGCACATGCGATAGCTAGAGTTGAACATTGAATCAACCAATCCAACATCTGATATCGCGATCATACTGCGCATGCGATGAAGCTTCACTTATTTGGGGCATCTTTTTTAAGAGAGGAAAAGGAATGGTGATAATTATTACAATCAAAAATAATTTCATCACATTTATGAAATTTCAAATTAGGAACACTAGAAAAAAATAGGTCAAGAATATTACCATAATTATTTTTCAAAGAATTGAGTTGAAAGAGTCCATAATTACAACAAAAATTTGATAAGGCTGTTGCTGCTGATCTAATATCCACAGAAGAATGAAAACCTCTAGCGACTGAAGAATTGTTTAATTTCTCCTAACTACATATAACCAGGCACATTGAAATCCCCTACCAACAACAAATTTCCAGAATTTGAGAGATTTGCATACTCACTCAATCCTGGATTGTTTTTTTTTTTTTTTTTTTATTTAGGCGTACCCGAACCAAATATGGTTTACACGGCCATAAAGAAGAAGAATAATTTTAAATAATTTAGAAGCACTTGTTCAAAAAAAAATTGTCAGTCACCATTATTTGCGAGCACTTCATGTGTTTTTTAATGCCAATAAGAACACCACCACCACTACTTTTATGACTAGTGAAAATAGATCTGTCACATCTGAAAATAAAATAATCACTCATACCTAGTTCTATATCACTAATATCACTATATAACCAGGTCTCAGTGATAATTATAATATCATAATCCTTCAATAAACTGATAACAGCTCTAAACTCTCCAACTCGACCCTTTAAACTATGTACATTTTAGTAAAAAATCTTCAAAGATGGTAAATTTTCACTAGAGCTAGGAACTATTTTTTTCAATAATGTAAGGTGCGCCGCTAAAGAATCTTATTGCAAGATTTTTTTCACCATTTTCCAATCTTGTCTTGAGTTCCGCTTCCTTTTTTTTGAAGTAGTTTCTCTGAGCAAGTGTTTGATCAAAAGCAATAATTAATTCCTCAGGAAAAATTTCATGTTTGTTGTGGTAGACCCAATGCACAGAATCTACACAATCAAGTATTACTTGAAGTGGACGTATAGTACCTTTATTGTAGGATTTACCTAATCTTTTAACTTTAATGGCTTCAATATCAAATGGAATATCATCACAGACTGAAGAGTTAATAAAAAATTCTTTAACATTTTGAAAATTAATTTTATCCGCTTCTTTAGAATCTTTGTATTTAAAAATTATCAAATTTTTTTCTCTTATTTGTTTGTCTTTCAACTCCTTAAAAATTTTAATTTCATTGTCTTCAGTTTTTAACTCGAGTGAATGGGCTCTTTCTTCTAAATTTCCAATCCTATTACCATTTAAGTCCAATTTTTCAAACACAGCAGAGAATTTAGCATCAATTAAGGACCACAATGACTTGAGATTTTCATCAAGTTCATCAACACTTGAATTAGAAATACTAGAAGTTCTAGACTTTGAGAGGTTGGATTTCAAATTATTATTATTAGATTTAGGTGGAATCACTTTGGGAGGCCTTTTGAGATAAAAAAGAATTTAATTTTGTAGTCGCAACAAAGTCTTGTATTAAATACTAAACACGTGTACTGAACACAGGTTTTGAGGTTATGTGAGATAATATCACAAAATAAAAGCACTATAAAAGTTGTTGGTTGAATATTACAGCACTCAAGTAATAAAATTAATTTTAAACTTTATTTAATTACAGTTCAATACTCTTCAATAACCCAAAAAAATCGACTTTTATCGATTTATCGGTGATAAAAGTTTTTACGTTCACACAAATTAATAAGTTACATACCAAATATTTGTATCAATATGAGACTTTCGTCTCCGTCAGAGATCAGTTTTCGAATGAGACTCTACGCTTCATTCTCATTCTTACTTCAAATTATGGGGGTTGTACTTATCTGGAAAATGACCTCTTAATTATCGGGTCGTAAATATGGCTAAAATTTTTTGTATCTGTCTGCTTGTTAATAGTATTATCAGATCCTGTAATATAAATTTGTTCGGATATTTTCCTTTTACTCCAACTTTGCTCTGTGTCTAGAATTTTTGTTTGTTCAAAATCAAACTCATGTCCATCCTGCGTCATATGTAGGGAGACAACAGAATTTTTTTCTCTCTTCTTCACATGATCTTCAATACGGACACCCAAGTGTCTCTTTCACTCACCTGCATATGTAGCTGGACAAGATTTACAGTTGAACTTATAAACACATCCTAGCTTTTGCCATTTTTCCACTGCATCCTTACCAAGTTTTATGATTCTGTCCTACTTATTATCGTAATAAGGAACAGTGCGATTGTTAAGGGGGTACATATACCTGAAATTTTTCAAAAAATCAATTTTCAGGTTTTTGTGTTTTTTGATGTACTTTAACATCAGCTTTCAAATGCCGCAAACCGCGTTTCTTAATTCGTTAAGGGAAAAAAGTTACAGTTAATTTAATAAAGACATTCAATTTATTAAATTAACGTTGAAATGGCTTTTTTTGAAATTCAAGAATTTCAAGTCAGTTCTAGTAGCAGAAATACTTTCTACGATACTATAGGTACAAATGCTTTTTCGATGTATTTTTTCCTTTTTTAATTTTCGCAATGTAGGTATAATTTTTTTTTTATCCACGAACAGAACTGTAAGTATTTATATCGTTTTCGTCTAATAAAAGCGATGAAAAAACAGAAATTTTTTTTATCTGTGATTAGATTTTTTCCGTGACATAATATCTTAATAATGAAAATTAAGAATGACAGATTAACTTTCATTTCAAGTCTATTGCTAAAAACAATTTATTAAGTTAGAATCGATCGCATAAAAAAATTTATAACCTTTATGACATAATACATGACATATATTACCTCTACAAGTCTACTTTAGTATATTACACCAATATCGATCTATCGATATCAAATTAGGTATTTCTACAGCGTTGCAAGTTCATGACGACTTTTTTGTTCTTTGAGTCATCTTTCTAGTGAAATTCTACTTTACTTGGTTTTGTTTTTGTTATTATTTCAATCTGAAGTAAATAAGTTAGTTTTATTCAAAAAAAAAATTTAAGAATAAATGACTAATTCTTACCAGGTAAACTAATGAAGTTTTTTAGTTGTTAAAAAAAAGGTGTTTATGTGCAAATGTGAAGTGAAAAAATAATTCTGTGATTTAAAATTAAAGATAATTTTTAGATAATTGCATGTGAAGACTCCGCTGACTCAAAGTCTTAACTTGCTCTTGGTGCCTAATAGTGTGTGATCTGTGTTTTTGATAAAAAAGCTAATTGGGTCACTTTAGGAGCAGGACAAAAAAAATAAAGTATCCAGCTATGTGCAAAAGAGTATTTACATCAAGCAAGAGTCCTGTGACAAGATATTTTCAAGATATAAATGTTTATGTGTTGGTGTGTTACATTTTATTCATCAAAATCTGTTCAGAACTTTAAAAGCCATTTTCTCAAATATGTGATTTTTGAGAAAAAGAGGGCATTGCTCGTAAAGCCAAAATTTTTCCAGACAGCGGATGGACCCAGGACTTTGCACACTTGTTGTACATGTGAACCCTCATGAGCGCAACCTCAGGCAACCAAATCTAAGCATTATTAAGCTGATGGCACACCATAAATTGACTAAAATGATAAAAACTATCAAAATTTTAACCACACTAAGCAATTTTAGAGTATGCAAGTAGCTTAATAGTGCTTGGATTTGGTTGCCTGAGGTTCCGCTCATGAGGGTTCACATGTACAACAACTATGCCAAGTCCTGGGTCCATCCGCTTTAAGGAAAATTTTTGACTTTACGAGCAATGAACTTTCATAGCCTAAATAAGCTGAATTTTATAACACTTATAAAAACACTTATTTTAATTTTCTAAATGTAAAAAATTATGTAAAAATGTGTGTATATTATGGAAAAAAAATATCTTTTTAAATAAATCATTTTTAAAAAACTTACAAAATTTTTTCTGAGTTTTTTTTTTTAGGTGTATGTACCCCCTTAAATTTAGAAAGAGATTTAAATCTAAAGTAATTTTTGAAAAAAATTTATTAAAAATGGAGGGCTCAAACAACAACGACACCTTTTTTATTTTTACTTGCACGTGTTCTTGCATCATATTCTTGAAGCGCGATGAGATAAATTCTGGATGATAAATCGTATGTTTTAAACTCATTATAATACTCTGGTTTGAGTATACTGCGGAGAAATAGTTTACTCAAAAAACATTTATTCAAAGCACAATATTCCACTGCAAGAGCTGGTTCAATTTGACCGTGCCTGGTGTTGTCGATCATACCGTGGGTCACGCACATGGTATTTTCATTTGGAAAAAGTCGACGTAGACCAGTGTAAGTTGGACCGGAGAAATCTTCAAAATTAATCACGCGTCGACAAATCAATGATTCCAGAAACATTTGTTTTTCACGTCCCCGGGTATAAATTTCACGAGACTTTCTTGTAAGCTCGTAAAGATGATGTTTTACTTGTGTTAAAGTAATGTCTCCGTCGAACCACTCCAAACCATGGATATCACGGGTGTAAAAATTATTTTAAATTTTCAATTGTAGTGACAAATTTTTAAAAAGATTCAGGCTCTTGATCATCCAATGACCCACGATGTATCCTTGTAGTGAGATGGCAGCAACTTCTTTAGGATAAAACTTTTTGTTTTCATCTCGTATCCCATTAATTTCTATGAGAAAGTCCATTTTTGAAGAAGAAGATGATGTGAAGTGGACGACGAGTTGAAAGAAACTGAAGGTCGAGCGTTTGAAAAGAGTAGCGTCACCTGCTGTCCTCGCACCCTCTTTCAAGCGCTAAAGTCCACCATTACGGTTCGTCCACTGTCCAGTTCAATCATATTCTTAAATTCAGCGTAGACCAAACAGTTAATAGTGTTTGCTAACGCCTATTCGAATTTTACTTCTAAACGAACCGACCCCGTGCGAATGAGCGACCAATGAGATGTACAATGCGCTCATCCGTCAGGTGTGAGATCAAAAGCAGTCAAAAAATTTCCCTGATCATAATTTACTCTGTTAATTCCAATACTCTCGTTCAAAAAATGAATACCCGTACCAAAGAATAGGGTTTGAAAACTTTCGACAAACGATTTATTATTACCATCTTGAAAACGTGGGGTCAGAGGTTTACTAGGAACTTGAACACCATCGATGTACAAAGAGAGATAATTTATATTGAAATGTTGAAAATTAAATGATTTAAATTTACGATTACCATTGAAAGCTCTATTATCTACAAAACCAATGATTTATCTTTTAGGTAGCTGACCCAAAAATACGTTATCGAGAGTCTCGGATAAAAGTCCTGGATGCATCGTGAATGATTTGATATCCACGCGTGTTATTGGGTATTTTGCAGTTGCCTTAGATAATCCGTTTGCGTATGCTAATAAAACGGGGGGACTTATTTTATCACGTCGCATGATAAGCGTAGCAGCTTGTATCTGAACTTTGAACTTGCCGTCATCCGATGCATCCATTAAACAAAATACGTCTTTGCTACGAACAAATCGAATACGCAACTCAACACCGTTTATTAACATTTTATCCTGGTTAAAAACATCACTGTGAATGTGATTGAGTTTGACCAGGGGAAGCAAATTTTTGTCTCTTTGTCAGCCCTACATTTTTATTTGCTGCATTTGGCAGTGCATCGAAACGTGAAAGTTCATCGTCGTAGCACAGACTAGATGTTAGATGTGAACTTTTTGCAGCGAGTCCGTAATTCAAGAGCGTTTCGATGTACGCTCTGTACGCATAAGTATTACTTGTAGGGATGACGAGTTTATTATTGAAAAAAACATCAACTTGATTAAAAATCGAGTGAAGAAAGTTGTTTACAAGTCTGACTTTGGGGTTTTCATTGACTGAATGATTCGGTGTGATTTTCACTTGTAATTCTAGCATTGTATGTGCCAAGTCCAAGTAATATTCACTTGTAGGAGGCACTACAAACTCAAGTGGAGCCTCCGAATCGTCATTTAGAGATGATACAGGTTTGAAATAACAAAAATTACTACTTTCTATAGAAGTTTGAGTTGGGGGTACTGTAAAAATATCTGAAGCACTAGAAACACATTCTAAACTATGATCGTGGGGAAACGCCATGTTTACTTGGATCCGAATATATCAGATATACTTCTCAAAGTTTTCTTTTTTATCTTATTTTTACTTTTTTTTTAGGCACCAATCTCTTCTTTTTTCTTTTAACTTTCTTCTTCTTCTTCGATCCTGAGGTACAGACATGACCGCGACTTTTTGTCGACTGTCGTTTACGATTCAATGCTTTATTTTTATAACCGTCACCTCTCATTAAATCAGCCATTTTAGTTGTAGCCTTCCTTTTTAAATTATTATCAGACTCTCGAGCTCTTGTTTTGAGCGATTCTTTAAAATTTAGGTCATTGTTAGCTACGTCGTCGAAAACGTTTATGCCTGCGCGAACAGCTTCATTTCCAATAGCTTTCACACCACGACTCAGGTTGGGTATGATTCGACGAACCAAACCGCCAAGAAAAGCACCGACACCGTGACCTCTCTGAAAAGTTGAGCCAGAAAAAACGTTCTTCACTCTTGCACCCCCACCAATTTGTTGGTCGTAATAATGTAGATATAGGGACATTTTTTAACAATTTCGCGTAAAACGCAGAGTCACAATCAAAGTACTATAACTGAATGAGATAGGGCGACCAAAAACGTCCCTTATATCAATTGTTATGGTTTGGAAATTGTGTTGGACTAGGGGTAAGTATTGAGGCGGTGAATATTGTTTGACAATGTTACTACCGAAAATATATTTGGAAGTATCGAGCGACACTATTCGCAATAAACTAGCACTGGTGTCACCAACCATGCAAGGTGTACACACATCGGTATAAACAAACAATTGATCAGGGATAGCACGTCCAATGACCGCTGGTCTTGACGCAACGACAACGGGTTTTTCATTCGATGTTTCCAGAGTAAAATTTTTTCTCTGCAAGTCATTTTCAAATCCAAAAATACGACAAATTTTTTCATTAAACTTTGTCTTGTGCTTATCTTTACACTTGCATTTTCTTGTAAGAGTATAGTATCCTTTGAGATGAGAGGATGGTTGAAACATTTGATGTTTATAAATTTTAACTGTTTGATTGATTTCGTTTGCAAGCTGTAACACAGATTCGTATCGACCTTGAGGGAAATCGTATGGTTCGGGTGCATAATCTCTCATGGAAAAATAAATTCTAGCCTCGTGCTCTTCAATGTTTTTTACTGTACACGGTACGTGAATCTCAGCTAACCCCACGTACCAGTGTCCCATGAGTTTTATTTCACGCGGTAAATGAGTGGTAAAACAAGTGGTTGTGTTATGAGGGTAATAAAGCATACTAGAATTACTAGGAAGAACCAAATAAAATTCATCTGCGTTGTTCATTTTTTAAATATTTTCAAGCTCAGACACTTTTGACCACGAATCAAACTTGGAATTGTACCCTGCCCAGCGTACAAGAACTTTTTTATTAGACCCACGACCTTTGGTGGCGACAATGTGATCGATTTTAAATATTTTATCTTCTTTTAATCGATTTTTACCGACTAATGCCAATTCCTCGGTGTAAAAGAATCCGTCAATTTCTTCGTCGTTTAAATCACTGAGAATATATGTAAACAGTCCTTGGTGGTGAGAAACGCGGTTGATTTTAAAAATTTCTTCGCTATAATTTTTTTCATACCCTTTTTCGAAGGTGTTTTTACTTCGACTGACTCGTACGTAGTCCCCAACGCTGTATTTAGCCTTCAATGCTGGTGCCCTCTTTGATTTGATTCCTTTATAAATACTTTGGATCGAGCTCTTTTTTCTAAATTTTCACGAGCTTCTTTAGCGTTGTAAAAATTGACATCAACTGGCCTCATTTTACTCATACCTCTGTGAATACTGTTGTTGTAGGCGTGAATAATTTTTTGGATAACATCAATGTAACGTTTTGTATTTTTGTAAGTAAAATACCGCCACATACGTTCACGAATCGTGCGATTCAAACGCTCAACGACAGCGCATTTTACATCGGGATTTCTTGCGACTCGAAAATTTATACCGAGGTTTTTCAAGTAATTTTGAAAAATTGAATTTTTGAATTCGGCACCGGCATCCGATTGCACTAACACAGGTCTACGGGGTGCGGCTCGTTTGAGTATTTTTTTAAAAGCTTTTGTAACACTGTGCCCCGTTTGATCTTTTAAAATTTCGACCCATGCATACTTGGACAAACAGTCTACAGTAACCAATACAAAAGTACAATTATCGTTGTATTTTTTTATATTGGACGTTTGTAAAGGATCGAGTTCCCATACGTCATCGACATTTGAGACATTGTAGTGTAGTCGGGGAAATCTTCGCTTTACAGGTCTGTGTAGAGTGTAAGAATCCTGGTTAGACAACCACTCGTAAATTCTTTTTTTTTCAGCTTCATTTTCCAAAAATTTACCTTTATGATTCAAGGAAAACAGGTTACTTGCCCCGGCAAAACCAGCCTCGTGTGATAAATTGAAATACTGTTTTTCATACTTCAAATATTCATTTTCAGCCATGTTTTTTTAGCAAAACTTCTTGTTTTTACAGGTGAAAAAGCAATTTTTACTTTTTTTCGAGAAGTATCACCTTTTTTGATTCTTTTTTTTCCTCTGGTGGTTACCTCCTCTTCTGTAGGATGATACACTTTTTACGCCCTCCTCGATTAGCTTTAGCTCGGGGTCTATCAATGTACAGATTATTCAAAATTTTTTTATGTCGATACGGAAGAATTGAATCTTTTATAAGACTCGAGAACTCTGGCTGCCCCGGAAGATTTGAATTTTTAACTTTATTATTACCGTAAAGCGCATTGTTACGTACTGCATGTTTCAATAGAGCGACGATATCTGAGTTTTCAATTTTTTCGTTATCAATGCTTATGGCTCCGAATGAATCCCAACGAATTCGACCTGGTGCCATGCCGCTTTGTTTAAAAAATTAATCAGATGGCATGCTTTTTTTAATTGATATCTTGGAAAACTTTGTAATATAGCATCGATACTCATGGGCTCATCCATTATTTCAACATTTTCGGGTGTAACCTCTTTGTTTACTGTTTGGTTAAAATTTTGCACCTCTGTTTTGTCCAAATCTTGTACGCTTTTATGTGAATGAATTTTATTTTCTTTGAAAGAGAGGTAACGAAATAAAACCTGCAAGTATTTTTTACACTTGTCAAAATCATTTTTGAAACTCTTTGAATTTATAATTTCGTACATCTCCTTGTCGAGTCACGATAAATAATCACCAGGAGTTTGAATTGTATTTTCTCCATCTTCTTCCGCTTTATTTGGCTGCTCGAGAAAACTCTCCGGAACTATAATCATCCGCTGCATTATTTGATTGATAAAATAATTTTCGATACCAAAATATCTATAATAGGTGTAAGTAGCATTAGTGAAAATGCACCACCGCCGTGTTGTAAAATTGTTTTCTTTTTATTTAACCAGTTATTTTATTTTTTTTTTTTACACTCAACTAATTTACGTAAAAATTTTTTGTGTTTTTTTAAACGATTTTTTTGCAAATTATTTAGTTCAATGTTACCCGCTAGCGTGTTTAAAGTAATTTCAAGAATACTTTTAATCAGTGATTTATCAGCATTTTTAATCAACGCTTTTCTCTGACTACCACTGGCGTGACAAAGCGCGTGAAGAAGTGCCGCTTGTTTTTTAGAAATCGATGCTCCTCGAGCCATCGTTGAAAGAGTACTGCATTTATTTTTTCTTGGGAACATAAACGTAATTTTTTTCATCATCGAGAAAAATGCACGCCCGAACTCTAAATTCATCGAGAGTGGATTGCGTGAGATCTACTCAAAGAAACGAATGTGACTCTTTGGTGGCATCAAGGTAAGACTCTTTGACAAATTTAACGTTTTCAGGACAAATTTGTCTTGCGAAATGAAGTATTTGTGACTTATCACCTGGATTTTTGAATATTACAAAGTAGTGACTGTTTAAAGAGAGAGAGCGTTGTACGGGACCCTTGTGAAAGATGTTTTGGGTTAAGTTTTGTTGAGGGTTAAGTAATGTTGAGTTTTGACACTTAAATTTTTGTGGTGTGAACCGCGAGAATAAAGGTCGAGAATCTCATCACACGAGGCCGATTCGCGCATCAAATCATCGAGAATAATCAATTTTTTTTTATGATTATCAAAACTATAGTCTGTAGCGTTTGGTAATCCCTCTTTGAACTCAATTTTTCCTTTTAGGTCGCGATAGCTCTGTTGCTACTCTGTATAATAAAATAAAATGCGGTCAAACTTCACGTTGCACAAAATATCCGCGTGACGTAAAAACCTCGAAACGAAAAAACTTTTTCCGGAAGCCGTTGGTCCTGCAACAATACTAGTGAAAGGATGCTTCCATTGAACACTCTGCGATGCCATTGTGTAGACTGGAAGAAAAATTCCAAAGGCAGGTTGTTTATGAGAGAATTTTTTAGCCTGTCCTTAAGCGTAGCCTTGGATTGATACTCGAAAACTAATTTTTTGGAAAGACCCGCGGCAAGGGCGGCGGCGGGGAGTGCGAGGGTTAATTCGCGTGTGTAACCCTCGCTCCGCGATTGTGTACGCGTATAACATTTTAAATAACATACCACCCTCGATTACACCCGCATACGATTCTACCCATGTATAAAAAACGCGCGTTTCGGTTTTTTTACAATAGGGTTTCCCCGCTGTGGTTTTGATCGCCGGAGGGAAAGGAAGATCGGGTGATTTTTTTACAAAAGACGCAAATGTAGATACAATGAACTTTAAGGGCCCTTTTTTCTGGAAAATGGTGTGGGCTTTTAGAAACTTTCCCCCACCCATGATTAGTTCTTAACTTCACGCGGCTTTTCTGGGTCCTACGAGATGCTGAGACACGGAGCTTCTGGCCAGTTGAAAATCAGCAGCCATGGCGTTAACTAGCATTCGCAATATTGTTAAAAAGTACAATTTTTCAATGAAACCGATGGCGCGAAATGCCGCTCTTAACGAGGAGCATGTAGTGATTGTGAGTTATCTAAGAGGACGGTGTGGCCTCGTTGAACTGGGTAATTCGGACTTTGAATTTAGTGAAACCCAACTGGTTAATGTGGTGTTGCATCCAATGTACGCCCGAAGATCTCGTGAGTTTGTATTCAGTGCTGAAGACGTCGGAGCCCATGATGAGTATTCTTGGAGAGCATATAAAAAAAAGAGAACTCCTTGATTTTGCGATAATGCGGGATATAGTCATCCATTGTTGCGAAATAGGAAGTAAGTAATTTTTGTTAGTTAAGCTTTTTTTTTATTTTATTTTTTTTTACTAATAAAATTTTTTTTTAGTTTGGCCAGCCAGAAAAAATGCGGAGCAACAGTTGAGAACCAAGCGGAGATATGAAAAATTAGCATCGATACACTCTCAGGATTGTAAAGTTCTGAGTGATCATGCTAATTTTATGCAGGCTGAGTTAGATGATTTTATTGATAAAAAGCGGAAAAGCAGTCAGAACTCGGAAAAAAAAAAATCAAACAGGCCGGTAAGTTTAGCATTTTTTTTTTTTTTTTTTCTTAAAAAAAACGTAAAATTTTTTTACAGACCGGTCAAAAATTACCCTGGGCGAGGAGACAGAGCCGATCAAATTAGCTGATGGTAAGTAAACACGTAAAACTTTTAATTGAAAATAAATTTTAATTTTTTTTTTTTTTTCTTTGATATGCCTCATGCGCCGGTGGAACACTCAGCGACTGAGACATCGAACAAAGGTAAGATAATAAATTTATAATTTTTATTTTTCAAAAAATTATTTAATTTTTTAATTTTCAGACCACTCTACTCCTGAACCATCTCACACGAGTAATGGTAAATATAAATTTTAAAAACTTTTATATATGAATTAATACATGGATTATTAATTTTATTTATTTATTTTTCAGATTACGTGGCAATTCCGAAACCAAGGACATTCACTCAAATCATAGAAGATATTTTCAGGGAGGAGGAGGCTCCATTAGAGCAGCAGCAACAGCCTCAGAGTTCAGAGGTAACCAGTTCTGGTAAGTTCTACTTTGTTTTGTTTTATTTGTACACTTGCTAACTTTTTTTTTTTTGTCAGTTACAGAATCTCAGCAGTTCTTCAACGAGATGCTTGCAATGCCGGCAGAACCGGTAGAAATAGGTAGATAATATAATTCTCGCTTTTTTTTTTTATATATTTTTTAAAAAACACAATTTTTTTTTTTCCAGATGCGTTAGTACAGTCCCTGATGGTGGAGCTGGAGCCAGAAGAAGAAGTGCAAAGTAATTAAGTTTTTGTAATATTAGTTTGTAATAAAGATTTAATTAATAATAAATAAATAAATAAAACCAATGTAATATTCATCCAAATTTTAATAATTTTTCCCTAAATCTTTAGACAGTTATTTATTATACAAGACTTAAGACAAGACTAATAATCGGGCTGATCGGCGCGCGGCGGTTCAAAGACGCGCACCGGGAAAATACGCTAACAGATTATTAAACTTAAACATAAAAATTCTACGGCTGAAAACGAAACTCCCACCAATTACTATTCCCCTAAATTTATTGACCTACGACGCTAATTCCCATGACATCGCTTACGATGACGAAACTGAAGACTGGGCGCCGACTTCTTCCTTCTTGACAACGATTTGATGCCGACGACGCTACGCTGACAACGTTTCCTCTCGACAACGCTGCACAATGACAGGATGGAAGAACTGGACGTTGACTTCTTTCTTCTTCTTTTTTTTTAACTCTCTCTTTAACTTTTTATTTTAGCAATCAAACTCTCTCTTTCTTCACACATCAAAATTGACGAACTAACTCTCTGAAGCAACGAATAACAACTAACTCAAAGAACACGTAAACAAACCTCAACAACGGCAAAAAGACGACGATCGTCCCGGCGATCGGACTCGTGGCTACATTTACTAGTTAGGCGACTGCGCGCGCCTCTCTCTCTCTCATCCACGCGCACACGCATACTCATAGGTAACTGCATTACTGCCGTTGCAGTACTACCGGCAATCTTGTTCTCCTTCTTTCTTCTTTTCCTCTCTTGGCTAATACTTCTAATTCCTGGCTGATACTTAATTCTTGGCTGAGCCCTCGTGTAGTTTTGAAAATAATAATAAAAAAAAGAATGGTTATTCTCACATTATATAATTAAATTAAATTGAAAATAAAGGAGAGACCTTCTATTTTATTTTTATTCCCAAAACCACATTACAAGTTATAAGTGAAAAAAAATTTTTTTTTTTATACTTTGAGATAAAATAACAAAGTTTTTGTAAAATCATTTTTTTGATCAATATACAGGGTGAGTCATTTTAATCTATAGGCTCCAAAATCTCAAAACTGAAGCCCCGGACCAAAAAATTTTTCTTATAAAAGTTTTATGATTTGGAAGGGGAAAGAAAATGGTTACCTTGGATTTTGGCCTGAGGCCTTATTTTGGGCCCTAGGGACCCAAAGTCCGTTTTTTTAAATGGGAACCCCTATTTTTGACCCTGGATTCGGAAAGAGCAGAAAATTTTACGATTTTTAAGTACTTTCCGAAAATTTTTTTGGGCCCCCTGAGGCCCTGCAGGGGCTTATCAAGCTTTTATAAGGCCCATTTCTTTTTAACTCGAATTAACTCTGAAATAACGCATTTTTTGTATAGCACATGCATTGGAAAAGTTTTTTGGTTTAAAATTTCTAACAAAATGGGCCAAAAAAATTGGGCTCGGGGCCTTATTTTGGGCCCTAGGGACTCAAAGTCCGTTTTTTTAAATGGGAACCCCTATTTTGGGTCCGTAGGGCCCAAAGTAAGGCCCCGGGCCCAATTTTTTTTGGCCCATTTTGTTAGAAATTTCAAACCAAAAAACTTTTCCAATGCATGTGCTATACAAAAAATGCGTTATTTCAGAGTTGATTCGAGTTAAAAAGAAATGGACCTTATAAAAGCTTTACAAGCCCCTGCAGGGCCTCAGGGGGCCCAAAAAAATTTTCAAAAAATACTTAAAAATCGTAAAATTTTTTGTTCTTTTTGAATCGGGGGTCAAAAATAGGGGTTCCCATTTAAAAAAACGGACTTTGGGTCCCTAGGGCCCAAAATAAGGCCCCGGGCCCAAATCCAAGGTAATCATTTTCTTTCCCCCTCCAAATCATAAAACTTTTATACGAAAAATTTTTTGGTCCGGGGCTTCAGTTTCGAGATTTTGGAGCCTATAGATTAAAAAGACTCACCCTGTATATATATATATATATGTGTGTGTGTGTGTATATATATGATTTAAAACAAAACAAAAAAATTGTGTCCTGTGTTATTTCATTTGAGCAATTCCAAGATAAAGTTGTAAAATATTTTTATTCGGTTTTTAATATGCGGATAAAAATAATTAAAATAGAAATGAATATTATTTATGAAGTTCAGACAATAAGTTAATAGTTAACCTCATTTGTTTCAGTAAAAACAATTTTTTTCATTATTTAAATTAAGTTTTTGATAAATATGGTAAAAATGACCAAAAAATGACTTTTTTTTCATTCGTTAAGTATAATTTAATGTGAAACTTGAAGTACTTCATCTTATAGAGCATACTTAAAAATAATTGTGTTTTTCGTAAAATTTTTTGAATTTTTCATAAAAAATTTTGAACTTAAAGTTGACTGTGTAACGTCCATCACATTGAAAAATTTTTAAGTCATAAAATATTTCTAACAAGTAGCCTTTGTATCTAGAACTGATCTCTAAAATTTCGAATAAGCAGAACAAGCACTTTTTAAAAGATCTCTCATAAATAAAAGATTTTCGAAAATGAGTTCCAATTCTTGTAACGTCCATCACGGCTACTTTCTCATTTGTCGTGAACGTTTTCAATATACTTGAAATTTTATATAGTGATTATATTTAGATTAAGCTTTATAATTAAACAAAAAATATTACACTTGAGGGTTGGTTTCAGAGAAATAACCTTCTCATAGCGTCAAAATGTAACGTCCGTCACGTATGGAATTGCTCACATCACTCTGTTGAATTAAATTAAAATTTTTAGTTATTTCAAAGAATTTTTAAAACAGATTTGAATTCAGTTATTTATTTCAATTGATCAAATATTTTAAGTCTAAAAGTTGGTTGAGTTTTCACATTTTAGTTTTGATTTTATTAAATTTTAGAATTTTTAATAATAATTTTTATTGAAAATAATTTTTAAATTATTAAAAACATAGTTTCTCTACAAGATACCACCAAAGAAACAAGAACCATTGAATGAGGAGGCTAGGGAACCCGCGGATAAAGTCCAAGAACCACCTGTGTCATGCTCGCCGCCGAACCAACAGCGAGTAGATGATCAAGAGGAGGTGGACAACGAACCCTGCAATGCTGGAGTGGAGCAGATAGGTACCGGAGAAAACAGGTTTATTATTCTTAGTACCCGCAAAAACAACATTCGTCGGTTCGGGTTATTAGGTTTAGTTTTTAGAATTAGGATTATTGAACCGTCGGGTAGTGATAATATTATAGAATATTTAGAACTAGTTTTTAGGGACATACATAAGTATTTAATTAATAGAAGTAGGTCCGATAATGAATGAATAGGACTCAGCATACGGAGTGAGCATTTTATGAACGGCGCAGCAGGTTTATCGTTTAGACCTGTTGAAAGTTTAAATTTTACAGATTTGTGGGAGGTTATTAGCGGTGTGATTCAATCGAGTAATGGTTTTTCGATTGATAATAGTTTTATCATCGAAGCCACTTATATTGAATCACCCAAGGCTTCAAAAAAAACAAAAATTAGTACAGATACCATGAATAGTAAATCCGTAGTTCAGATTTCAAACAGTGATAATAGCTGTCTTCCAAGAGCTTTAGAGGTTGGTGAAGCGTATGTTAGTTATCAGAATACGATATGTCGAAAATTTTATGACGTGATTCAGCGAAGTAAAAAACTACAAAAAGAGTACGGTGAAAAACTTTCTAAAGACGCGCACGTTAAGATTCCGAAAAATGGTTGTAGTTTATTCAAAATCCGTAAATTTCAAGAATTTTACGGTAAAAAAAATATTGCTATTGTTGTTTACGAACTAGCAACAATCGGAAAAAAGGCACCACATTTCTTTGATGGTAGAAAAGATCTCGATAAAATTGAAGGTGTTATAAATCTTTTATTTGACGTTCAAAAATCACATTTTGATACCATCACAATTTTGACCAGCTGCGTGGGAAGAAAGTTTTTTTGTCCGGATTGTAATAAAGGATACAATTCACGTTTAAGTCATACGTGTAGATTTATCTGCTCCGCTTGTTTCAAATCACCCGGGTGTGATAAAGAACTTCCAACAATAACTTGTAATATCTGTAACCGATTTTTTACGGTAATAAGTGTTTTGAAAATCATTTAATAAAAAAAAAAGGAAAAACAAGTTATTAAATTCCATTTGCGAAAATGAGCGATTATGTAAAAAATGTAGAAGAAAAGTTAAAAATAAAAAAAACGACTGCGAAATTAGATATTGTTAAGTTTGGAAATCAGCATACTCTTTTAATTCCGAATGTTACATGCAACCGTTTGTAAAATCCGAGGAAAAAAATGAAAAATTTTTATTTGTTTTTTATGATTTCGAGAAGCAACGGTTGAAAAATTAAACGAGAGAGAGACTACTGTTAAACATATTCCAAACTTGTGTATACTCCAACAACGCTGTACCGACTGTATCGAAGTCGATGATGGTGTTGAAAGATATAATACTTGTGGGGTTCGTGAATTAATTTTTCGCAATGATCCTGTAAAAAATTTTGTCAATTACGTGTGTCAAAGAAAAAAAAAGTAAGTTTCAAAATATTATTTGTATCGTGCATAATATGTCTGGCGTTGGTGGTCACTTCGTATTAATTGAGATGGTTGAACGTTCAGACGTGATCACACCTGGCATTATTTTAAACGGGGGTAAAATACTTTTAATGACGACGGGTAAGACAAAGTTTATCGCCTCTCGGAACACTGCTCGGTGACATGACCGATGAACTTGAATCCTACGGTCCTGGCTCCTACATCGAAAGTTTTCTATCCGATGGTCCCAAGTTTTACGTTTATCGAGTCATATCACCTAGTACTGGTACTACCGAATGCGTTAAGATCAAGGGGATTACATTAAATTTCGAAAATAAAAAAAAAATTAACTTTAATAGTATCAAGAGATTAATTTCTAATGCGTTTACAAATCCTGATGATAATATTTAACTAAACTTTAGAGCTATCCGTCGATTACCTACGCACGAAGTAGTTACCCGCGATGAGAGCAAAACGTGTTCGGTGGTTTTAAAAAAAGACGTTTCATTAATCATACTTTATCACTACCTTTCGACTTTAAGAATTAAGGAAATAACATTTTTATATAGTAAATATCAGTGTAATGTATAAATTTGTAAAATAAATGTATGTGATGTATAAAATTGGAAAATAAATGTATGTAATGTATAAATTTTTAAAATAAATGTATGTAATGTATAAATTTGAAAAATAAAATGTTCTGGTAATCCTAAAAAAGATGGCTACACAAAAATCAAATAACTTGTAAAAAATTGAATAAAAAATACTTGTAAAAATGATTTGAAATAAATTTAGTGTATATAAATTGTGACAGTCAGTGATCGTAATTAAATCGTCGGTAACGATTTAGAATTTGGCGCGAGTCACGTGACTGTCGAACGCAGATCAGAGCGGACCTCTGAGGTGGTAGAGCGGGAATCGGGAAGCCACTCGTAGTTTTCGTGTTCGTGAGTTCGCACGTACATGGAAGTTAACTCGTCTCGGTTCGACGGCTAACCGGACTCCTCGGGAGTGGAATGTCGTCGAAGAGAGAGTTGGCAGAGATAGAAGGTGCGGGATCGATGGTCATCGCCCGGGAAGCATTCTTCTGTCTAGACGAGTCAACCGGCTTTTGGAAGCCGTGGACGTCGGGGAACCCGACCGACGTCCGGCAGACACGCAAAGATCTGGAGATCGATTCATGGCAGATCTTGAAGCAGCTTACTCGTTACGAAAGTCAAGACAATGATTTACATTCGCGTCGCGCGTTGTGGTAGAGCCGTAGTGTGAGAGTGTAGTGTTATTTGTGAAGTTGTCATTTCACGTCATCGCCTGGACCGCTTTCCGACGGCTACACGGCGACTCGAGTATGGTAGATATTGCGGCTGGTCGGCATCGTAGCCTGGCATTTTGTTTAGCCTGACGGCTTGGTATGAGGTGCACCTTAGCGACTCCGTAAGTTAATTGTAAATGTGCGAGTGAGTGTGAATGCGTGTGAGTGTTCTTAGTACACTGTTATTGTCATAATCTTTGTTTTTCTCTTGCGCGCGTTAGCTGCCGATAGTAGCAGGAATTTGTGTGCGCGCGCAACGATTTAGAGAGCATTGAAGATTCTTTTGTTTACTGGTTTAACCGACACCGAGTCGTAATTTGGAATTTGTATTTTAGGTTTAGATTTGTTTTAATAAATTATTAAATTGTTAATTTAATTTTTATTGACTAAACCTGGTGTTCCTGCGAATCGATCCTGTTTTAATACCCGCACCCACTACCGATAAACGAACTAGCCGACCGCGTCGCAAAGTATAGTAATATTCGCGGACGCGATTTCCTCATTTTATTATTTCAGGTCGACGAGTTGCAGTTCGACGAGTGCTTAGATCAGCACTAAGTACAGGTGATAAGGATTTAGTACACACCGTGGGTATTTGTATCGGCTCATACAAACCCTTAAATCCACCCCTGTTACAAAATACTTTTTTCATTTCATTACCCCCTCACACCAACAACTTAAAAATTAATTTTTTTCACACAAAAAGCGCTCTCCTTCCACCCCGTTATAACATTTTCATAACAGCTTTTTATCCATTTCTATTTCTGTTATTTCAAAATTATATCGAAAACCTGTAAAGCTCGGTGCATAAAAAATCATCTGATCGCTTTCAAAAACCCCGAAATCATAACGTTAAAATCTCCCCGCTTTAAACAGCCGTAGAAGCTAACCACCCACTCATCGCCCCCCCCCCCCACCACGCACCCCGGGGACCCCTCGCTATAATCGTATTTTGACTAACAAGGAGAGGTCACACCCTCCGGGTCACCGATCTTGACGAAACTTTGGGGATCGTTTTCTTATACCAAAAGATGAAGAAATCTACCAATCACCCCGTCTAATGGGCCTTTTATACCTAGTTCCTACATCCTTATATCTGTGGCGGTTCGAACAGCCGGCGATCGCAACGTTCGAATCCCACAACTTCGTTCGTCTTCACGCGCCAAGCAACGACGTCGTGCTTGACAACGAGGCAACGAGATCAACAACAAAAAAGGGGATTCGACTTCCAACCTCCACACGCGCCGGTCGTCGTTTTCATATTTAAAACTTTACACTAAACCTAATTGTATTTTGTGAAATAAACGTTAAATAATTATTGTAAATAATTTACTTTTATTTCATCTTATTCTGAGCTCGGGAAGGCTCATTTAAATTCACATTTCCCAAAGTGGTGACCCCGTAGTTTTTTTTCATAACCTTCTATTTATTTATTTATTTTTTTTTTTCATCATTTTTCATTCACCGCAAAGTTCTTTTGCGCGCGACCAACGCGTGCAGAATAACATCATGATCAACCCCACACTTCAACCTACTGTTAACACAGGCGACGGTCAACAACTAGCCACTTAAAACAACACTCAGCAGGTCGTTGATGAAAACAGTGCTCATGCAGTTCAACAAAACGTACAACAGAACGTTTTTGGTGATGTTCCCGCAGCACAAATTCAACAGGTGCAGTTGGCCGTGGAGTCTACATCATCTTGCCATCTACCGAGGTTTTGGAAATTCAATCCCCAGTTATGGTTCGTCAAGGTTGAGTCGGCTTTTGGAACATACCGGATCCAATCAGACACAAGCAAGTACGACCCCGTCGTAAATACCTTTGACACGGACATCATTCAAGAACTGTCTGACATCCTACTAAATCCGCCTCACAATAACAAGTACGAGAGCCTCAAAGCTGCGATCCTTGAACGACTTACCGATTCGGCGGATCAACAGCTGCACAAGCTACTTAATGAATTGCAGCTTGGTGACAAAAAACCGTCGCAGCTGTTGCGTCACATGCGTTCTCTAGCTGGGAACGCAATAACAGATGAGGCGCTAAGAGTAAAGTGGCTAGATCTTCTTCCAGCCCAGGTTAGTAAGCTAATCAAAGTCCTCAAAGCAACAGGTCTAGACGAGCAAGCTACCCTTGCCGACGAACTTGTTACCAATGATCCTGTGATAGCAGCCATCAGCGCAGTTTCGTCAAATTCGGCGCTTACATCAAGCCAACCATCCGTTGCCGCTGTAGAAGATCCTCTTGCTCGAGAATTGGCCGCCATAAGACTTTCATTGGCTCAACTTGTCTCACTTACCAGGCAAAATCAAAACTTTAAAGATACGATCCAATCCCAGCAGAGGTCACGCTCCCGCTCACGATCAAGGCAATTCGACAATAAAAAGGCCCGCTCCAATACTCCAAGCCGGAACCCAAATTGGTGCTGGTATCACCAGAAGTTCTTTGACCAGGCCCAGAAGTGTAAGGCTCCTTGCACTTCTTCATCGCAGGGAAACCGGTAATTCCAACCTCGATTCAGGCGGCAGAGGTTGGAGATGCATTGCCTTCAGAAACCCGCCTCCACGTTTACGACCGAGACTGCCAAATCAAATTCCTGGTTGACTCAGGCTCCGTAATTTCACTCCTTCCGAAGAATTCAGTCAAGTTCAGTCAACCACTGACACTTCATGCTGCAAATTCTTCGCAAATCGCAACTTACGGCACTCATTTGATGACGTTGAACCTGGGTCTGCGTCGTTCTTTTCGTTGGTACTTTATCATCGCAGACGTTCAATCAGCCATCATCGGCGCTGATTTTTTGGTTCACTTTGGTCTACTTATCGACCTATGCACCAAACGGCTGATCGACTACGTCACAGGCATGGCTTTCTCTGGTTCGGTTTCAGCTGCTAAAGTCCATAGCGTCTCAGTGGTTACAACGCCAGCCGAGATACCCGATGGTGATTTAGGTAAAAAATACTTAGACCTTATTGAGGAGTTTTCAGATTTGTGTTCGACAGACATCACAGCTGCGTCGCTCCCGGACTTACCTGTTTTTCACACCATCGTCACAAAAGGTCCACCGGTTTTCGAACGCCCACGTCGACTTACTGGTTATCGACTCGAAGCCGCTAAAAAAGAATTTGAACGTCTTCTTGAACTTGGCATCGTCAGACGCTCAAACAGCCAATGGGCAAGTCCAATTCACTTGGTTCCTAAAAGTGACGGCACGTGGCGCATCACTGGAGACTACAAGCGTCTGAACGCTTGTACTGAACCGGATCGCTACCCGATTCCAATCGTCGAGGACCTACTTTTGGAAGTTAAAGGCAAAATCTTTGCGGTCATTGACTTACGTAGAGCTTTTTATCAAATTTCCATCACAGAGGAATAATTTACTTTTATTTCATCTTATTCTGAGCTCGGGAAGGCTCATTAAAATTCACATTTCCCAGATATCGTATTTTTAGCTCTTTTTGGGTTTTTTTGCGAATTTTCAAAAAATTCCTGCTCGAAGCCTATTGCACTTACAAAATTCTGCAACCCCGCATTTTTTTTTTTTATCTTCTTTTGAAAAAAAATATTTATAAATATAATTTTTGAAAATAGGCACAAATAACCACAAAAGTCGCACAAAAGTTTTAAAAGTGTCAAAACAAGCTGATTTTCAAAAAATTCGTGCTCAAAGCCGATAGCACTTACAGAATTCTGCAACCCCGCATTTTCTTTGTTTTTTTATGAATTTTTCAGAAAAAATATTTTTAGACATAATTTTGATAAAGCTGACGACGTACAGTTTAAGTTCATAAAACCAATAAAACAGTAAACAATGCTTTTGATTACCTCAATTTTACATGGACTATTTCTTCAAAATTAGATTTATAAATATTTTTTCTCAAAAGAAGATAAAAAAACAAAAAAAATGCGGGGTTGCAGAATTTTGTAAGTGCAATAGGCTTCAAGCAGGAATTTTTTGAAAATTCGCAAAAAAAACCCAAAAAGAGCTAAAAATACGATATAAGCTATGTAGGAACTAGGTATGAAAGGCCCATTAGACGGGATGATTGGTAGATTTCTTCATCTTTTGGTATAAGAAAACGGTCCCCAAAGTTTCGTCAAGATCGGTGACCCGGAGGGTGTGACCTCTCCTTGTAAGTAGCTGCACCAGCTATCCCTCACCGCACCCGGGAGCATCGATGACACCCACGTAGCGCGCACCCAGGGACTCTCACCATCAGCACGCCCGGGGACCTGACAGAGCCCTCGCTATAATCGTATTTCGGCCAGGTAAAGGCGATGGCATGAACTCGCGGGATGCGGGAAATCCTGCGTCCTGCGTCCCGCGTCTTGCAATCATCGGTCATGCGCACGGCGGCCGGCCAGTGAGTTCAGAGTCCTAACCTTGAAACTTTATGTCAGCTTAAAATTCTGTATTTTTTAATAGTATTAATATATAAAAGTTAAGGTTCCAGAAAATTTTTTAAAAATACGGAATTTTAAGCTGACATAAAATTTTAAGATTAGGACTCTGAACTCGCTGGCCGGTTGCCGTGCGCATGACCGATGATTGCAAGACGCGGGACGCAGGACGCAGGACGCAGGACGCAGGACGCATCGCCTCAACCCACGCTGGGCCCAATTCTCCACTCGCGCTACAATAGTATTCCTCTACCACGCTGTGATGTCACTACACCACTCTCGCTGTAATAGTATTTTGGCTACGCTGTGACGTCACTAGCCCACTCTCACTATAATAGTATTTCGGCCCCCCTCTACCACGCTGTGACGTCACTGGCCACGCCCAGTCTGTCTCGCTATAATAGGATATGTCTACTGATGAATGATATTTAATAATTACTATTTCTCTTTTGTTTGTTTAGATTTTGAACGGTGTGGGTGAAGTTGGCTACACTTGTTTTCAATTTTTCTTACCTTTTATTAAATTTGTTTACTTTTATCTTTCCAAAACAAATAGTCAGTAGACCCAATTACTCAATAATTGAGTACAGCTGCTACTATTTTGTTAAATAATTGACTAATAAAATTAGGAATTTTTTCTTTTTTTTTCATTGATCTTGAGATCATCTGAAAATTTCATTTCATTTATTGTTGTTCTGCCTTATCTTACACAATTGAATTTACAGGTGCAATTACCTAGTAACCTGAAGTCTACGCTTACTGTTAGCCAACATCTAAGCAACCATTGGCACCTCTAAGAGCAAGCAAAGGGACTTTCTTCACCAACTGGTAGGCCTCGAGTTCTCATACAGCTGCAGCAGCACTCCCAGAGTTCTTCGAAAGCCTTGGGTTCAAAAGTACTGTTTTGTATGGTTGTTAGAGTCAGCGTTGGAGCAAAATGTTGCCAATCTTTATTACTATAGTACAATCTCAAATTATTTCTATTACTGAACCGTTATTGATTGTCTTTTTTTCCAATTATATATTTTCAAAAAATTCTAATTAAATTTTTTTCATCCATTTTAGGTTTGTTTCAAGACCAATTTTCTCAAGAGAATCATTTTACTTACCTACCCAACTTTAATACTTACTAACTACAACTACCCATTTGGTTTGTTTTCATCTCTAAGCGGTGTTCAGCTTGTTTGAATACCTTTTGATCTTTTTATTAAAAGATCAATCCAACTGCCGACTAACGCTGGCCCCACTCAACCCAATTAGGGTTGTTTAGGGATTTTCATTTTTTTTTTCTCTCTATTTATTTGTTTATTTATTTACCTTTTTTCTTCTACTTTCATCTTTTGATTTTTTCACTTTCATTGTTTTCAAACTTTCATTAGAAATTATGTTATGGTTTTCTTCCAAAATCAGCCACCTGCCTGGCTTAGTTGTTTGTTATTTAAATTGTATTTCAGCTTAAATTATTCTTTACCTGTAATATTCTTAAGTTTGAATATTTTTCAATTCTCTTTTATTTAAAAAATAGTTGTTTTTATTTAAATTGTATTTCAGTTTAAATTATTTTCCAACAATAATATTCATAAGTTTGAATATTTTTCTATTCTTTTATTTAAAGAATAGTTGTTTTCATTTTGAATTATATTTCAATTTAAAAGTTTTCCTCGCCAATAATATTCATAAGTTGAATACCTTTCCATTCTTTTATTTAAAAAATAATTGCCTTATCTTAACTGTATTTCAATTAAAGATTGTTCTTCTCCAGTGAAATTCATAAGTTTGAATATTTTTCAATTTTCTTTTATTTAAAGAATAATTGTGTTTATTTAAATTGTATTTCAGTTTAAATTATTTTCAAGACTTCATATAATTATTTACCAAGTTGAACCCTCGCTTTTCAACGACCCGGCCGAGAATTATTTTCGATAGTCCTACACCCTACTATCAAAACCTGAGTTGCACAAAATAATTGAGCCTCAAAAAGTTCAAAACACCTAACCTAATAAAGTAGCCATTAGGAACCAAGCTGAACGATCGCTTTTCTGCGAACCAGCCCAGAAACTATATTTATAACTCTTATCTATTGAATTTGTTAACCTCAAAATTGTAATAAATCAAGTTGAACGCTCACTTTTCAACTAAATAGCCAAAATTTAACCCAACCCAGCTGAACGCCGACTTTTCAACAAACTATCTCCAATTTCAATAATCCAGTTAAACCCTCGTTTTTAACTGATTAGTCGAAATCTGCCCCAGTTGAATTATCGTTTTTCAGCTAACCAAACCAAAAAAATAGTTTAACTATTAACCATTGATTTTTTGTATTTCAAAATTCAACTCCAAATCGTGCAACATGAATAAATCAAGTTCATTTGCGCAAATCCTTAGCATACAAACCATAATCTGAAATCGAATCGTCACTCATTTCGAAATCTTCGAGAAAAAGGAGCCTTGATGACTCGCGAGTTGGCAGAGATTCGCATCCTGCGTCTCGAACAACTCTGGCAAGAGTTTGCCAAAAATAACCAAATTTTAAGAAACTGCCAGGATGTAGACCGTGGCCACGACTACTTCGTCAAAGACATCTTCTACTACACTCAGGACACCTTTGATGACGTGTACGACTCGTACATACAATTTCTCAAAACTCAGCCACCTGATCAACCCCTACTTCATGTTTTTGCCTTCATTCCTGCAAGCAAGCCACCTGAAGCACCCCAAGTCCAAGTTCCGGCATCTATTCGAAGAATTCAAGTCCTTGATTAAAGCACAGCCACCTAGACTACCTCTAGTCCAGGCTTCGGCTATACCTCCCAAAGTTCAGACACCGGAGACCTGTCTAAAGACCCGGCCACCTGCGACAGTCCAAATCCAATTTCCAGCTAATCATTTTAAAACTCGGACACCTGTGACACCCTTAGTCCAGGCTCCGGCTATATTTTTCAATCATCCACCCGAACCGACTCAAGTTCAGGATTCGGGCATCACCTTTAAAATTCAGCCACCTATGACACTTCTAGTCCAGGCTTCGGCAAAGAACCAAAACTTTCAGCCACCTGATTCAAGCCAAATTCAGGTCTCGGCTACGCTTCTAAACATCCGGACACCTAAGCCTTTCCAAGTTCAGGTGCCTACTTACCCCTTGAAAAATCTGCCACCTTCGTCTACCCAGCACCCAGCTGGATTGATTTTTCCACCTCATTCTTCATCATTCCACCAGTGGGTTTTCGACCCAGGAATTTATTATTGGACAGAGCTCAGGCTCTTACCAAAATGACCCAGTAAGCCCCTACGTTTATCTGTACGCTTGCTACCCACCTCAGACTCGAACTACAATAATTTTCATAGATTACTTAATATTATTTTTGTTTCAATATGTTTACAGATAAAATTATTAATCGATTATTGGAATCGATTAAGGGGGCGGAATGTTCAGAATTTCCGACCTTGCTACCTACATGTGCTGGTCATGCGAGCGACCCACCCCAAAGATACTCGGAGAGCCAGTTTCCGCCCGCTTGACAGACGTGCTGCAACCGTGATGCCGCAACCACGCGTCACGGGACTCAAAGCCTTCGTCGTAGATCGCCCGCTTATCTACGACGATTCCACCAAGTTTTACCTGAAGTTGAGAGACTCCCAGCCAAAACGGCGAGCTCTCTCTCCTCATTTGTATAGATAGTGTTAAATGAATAATTTAAGTTCAGCATAAAATCGACAAGTGTTGTGCTTTAAAATCATCAAAGAAGGAGCGCGATCTCGGTAATATGATCTGGCTGCTTACGCAGAACCAACCCCGGCCGGTTCGGCGGACAAGGGGGCCGCATGCTCTTCCGTGTGGGCATTTGCTTGCCGTTACACTGGGCTAGGCTTTTCTAGGAAGAGCGATTTACTTTTCTCTTTCCTCGAAGTCACATGGGGGAGAAGGTTATCTTTCTGGTGGTTGGAATTTATCTTGTTTTATCATTTATTTTTCTTTTAAACTGTGTTTAAAATTCGTATATTTTTTTGAGAATTTTTGAGAGACCTAAAAAAAAAAAAATAAAAAAAAAAAGGAAGAAAGAGAAAGAAGCATTTATACGATTTGAGAATGATGATGAGACAATATTTATATTTGTGTATCCTTGTATAATATTTTACTTCCGTGAAATTAATTTGATGAGTTCTTGAAATTTTGAACACATAGAATGAAACCAGAGAAGTTTATTGCAAATTCTCGTCAGTGAACGAATGAGTGGTGTTATCGAAAATTTTAGAGGATTTTGACTTTGTCGAGCTAGAGTGAGAATTTTACGACAATGTGTATGGGATGATAATGCCACGCCGATGTTGAGATGACGCTGCATACAGCTGATTTTTAGACGTCGGTTACACAACTACGAGGTGTGCTCTCCGAGGCTGAGTCTACGTTGGCGTATCTCCTGATGGACAGACCGAATAGTATTGCTAGTAGTCGCATCTGGAGATCGTACATAAGGCAGCGGAACGTACCCTGAAGTTGTTGATTTTGAACTTGCTAGTTTTACTCTCAGTCGTAGTAATGTATTGTGAGATAGAGCTAGCGTGGAGTTTTTATAAGCTCAAAATCTGCATCAACTTATTTATGAAGAAGCGAGATGTTTGGTAATTTTATAGATTGTGAGAACATAAAAAAAAAAAATTTGGATAAGTTTTTAGATACTGGTTGAAGTTGCATCAGTGCTAGAGTTAATTTATCATTCTCTGATACATTTTATATAGAGGTGCATGAATTTGGAATGATGGAGGCTATTGTCATTATTATTAACAGATGTGATGAAGACATGTAATGCGAAAATAACTTGGTTATAAAGTATAACTTTATCTTGTCATTAAGCAAAACTGGAATGTGGTGATCTAAATTGTAGATTTGACAAAACTTGAACCAGTAATAGAGCTGTACATATATTGAGGATGAGATAGAATTGAAATTTTGAATGATTTTGTAAAATCTTATTCAAAGTTAGAAATTTACAAAAATCATAAATAGATGAATCTGTAGTTTTAGAAGTATGGAGAGCAGATCTGCGAATAGTAAATTCGAGAAAATCCAAACATCAAAGTTACTACAGATGACTTGAGAGAAGTTGGATAAATTGTAAACGGCTATCTCTGGTGCTTTCACGAGAGTCGACCCAGCTCATAATTTTGAAGAAGTGGAAATTTTATTATAACCATTCTGCAATAATTTTTTAGAAATCAGGGACAGCAAATTTGGAGATAAGAAAAGGTGAATGATTGAGTAAAGCAGAAAACAGCTGTTTTTGGGAGGTGGAAATTTGAAGGACACAGGAGTAAAATTTTTTTTTAAGTTAGATGTTCTCAGTTTGGATATCATTTCGTTTCTTTCAATCTTTCTGGATTCACTTAGGGAAGTAGTGATCGTAATGAGCGTAAATTTTTTTTGGTCTAGCCTTGCTAAATGCGCAAGCGCATCTGGACTTAAATAACGCGTTGACTATCGGTTATTGCGTTACTAATATTGAGAATAAGATGGGAAAATTTCAATACTCTTGACTTTTTGAGAGGGGAATTTTTTTTCAAGTGAAGTTCTATGCTTATTGTAGACCCTTGGCCATTATTTTTAATTTTGCATTTGTGACACCAGATTTCAGAATTTATTTTTTTTCTTAATTTGGGTGATTATTGATGATGATTTTACAGATTTAATTACTGATTTGAGACTTATACTTTGTCACGGAGAATTAAATATCCCACTTAATTCTTCGTTGTGAACGCACCCTGATGGACTCGAGCGGTCTAGCGCAGGTAGTTTGGGAATTTGGGAGGACACTTGGTTTCGCGCGTTCGTGAAGTAAACACGCGGTAATTTTATACTAGCTGATTTTCTAGAAAAACGCTATATTTTTTTAAAGGTCTTTTTGCGGTTTAATTTGTTATAACGTAGCAGTGAAATTCACGCGATTGTTAGTAATTGTCATTACTTGGTTCATCGCGTTAACTGCGGGATACGTATGAACATGTGTGTGTGTGTTGTATGCAATAAACCGGAGAAGCAAAAAGATTCGAATTCTACGATTTTCCCCTTGTGATAAGAAATCTGCGAGGTGCACCTTCTGCGTTGCGGTTATTAGTAAGTTGTTTCTTTGTCAGCGGAAATAGTATAAAGAGCGAGTGTGTGCGTGTGTAGAACTGCATGTTCTGTTCTCTGTTCTCTCTCGAATCCGATTTTGGATTTCTCGATCACGTGTGTGTGATGCTAACGAGCATCGGGGTGAGTCGAGACACGGATTCTTTGTTTAAGCCTCGCCGGCTTGTATTAGAGGCGAACCGACGCTATTATTGAATTTTGTGTTAGTTTTAAGGTTTTTTTTGTAATAAATAGAAAATTACAGAAATTCTTATTTTCATTTTAAAAACCAGTTATTTCATCCGAACGTCTCCTGTGGATACCGCCACCTCCGACGCAAGAGCTAGCGCACCGCGTAATTTTTTTGCGTTTTATTTAATGGTTGAGTAATTGAGGGATT
The DNA here is from genome assembly GCA_038277355.1 of Encarsia formosa. NCBI lineage: Eukaryota > Metazoa > Arthropoda > Insecta > Hymenoptera > Aphelinidae > Encarsia > Encarsia formosa. The sequence continues at coordinate 66,425,442 of CM076185.1, forward strand.
TAATTATTATTAAATAAAACCGCGTACGCGTTCTCCCCATTTTTGATTATTTCAGATAACGACGGAAGTGTATGAGCTGTACACAAGTTTTCAGTGCTGTTGGACGAGCAGAGGGTCGATCTACGAGGGTTTTCGTGTTGGAACAAATAGTTCACACGATTTGTTGTTTTAGATAAACAATTAGTCGCAGCCCTGTTACAACTTTTGATTGAAACATGTTTGTGTTGTAATTTGATCTTTTGGGAATTTCAGTTTTTTTTTTAAATAATCACGATTGTTGAGACGATTTTTTTTTCTCTTTTAAATTAAATTTTTTTTTGTTGAGATGATTTTTAACTTTGAGCCTACCAATTGTGTTGAATTACGAAATCAGGGCGAATTTTAATAATTGAGTGCGAAACCATTGAGTCAGGCTAGAGATTTGAGAATTCATTATCTGAGACTTGATATTACTAGGATTTGAATTATTTCAAGGGAATATATCAGTATGAGAAATTTTTGGTATAATTTTTGAGATCTGGCGAATTGGCTTGAGTTGAATGAGAGTCAAATGAAAAAGGAAGATTATTTTGAGATATAGAGAGAATTATCTCAAAACGAGAATCTGAGTGATTTTTTTATGACAATATGGAGTGCCGATTTTTTTTAAATTTGCTCGTATGTAAATTACTAGCTTATAGCTTGTGAAAGCATTTTTCATCGCATGTTCAAGGTAAATATAGAGTCAATATGTACCATCAGGGAGGAAATGACAAATAGAGTAAAATTTTGACTGAATGAAGAGTGGGAAAATGAGGAGGTTGAAAACTTCTGAAGCACCGCTTGCTTTACGGTGCTGCTTTTATTTGTGTGGATGAATAGAGAAAACTTAACCATCCAAATAACCCATTTATCAAGTAAGATTTATGTGGTGGTTTTGTGGAGAATCTAGAAAATCTAGAGTTTGACAAGACCTGCCGGCAAGGAAAATTGCTGGCGAAGTAATAGAGGCAGTGAAGTCAATGCGGATTCAAATATCAAATTTATTCTTTTAGAATTTTTTTTCTCTTGCTAGTCGATGATGTTTTATTGATTTTTTTAAATTTTATCAGCTTTGTTGTTTTAATTCGTAATATTCGGTAAATTTAGATTGATCGATAAGGAATGATGAGAGAAGTTTCGAATATTTTAAATTGTAGATCAAATTGGAGTGGTGAAATTTGAAATTATCCCTCTTTATTATGACGGGGCAAGATCGAATTTCTTTGATTTGTAATGAATATGATTGGTGGAGAGCATTAATTTCGGAAGTATTTATTTTGAGAATCGATAATTTGTTTAGTTGTTGATAAATATAGTGACATTAATCTCAAATGAGGTAACAACTAGATGCTTATTGAGATTGGCAAAAAGCTATAGATCAATTAGTGGCAAATTTTATTTTTTTTTCAACTAAACTGTGAACAAAACTAATGACCGGGACGTCAAGGTTTTGTTTGGAAGTTAAATTAAATTACAAAATTGGATCGGAATTTTTTTTACTTAAACTAGCAGATGTAACATTTGGTTAGGGTTTAGGCGATTTGTAGAGGCCTTTCTTAAAATCGTAGATTTTGAAGTGGATATTTTAGTGTTTGGACTGTACAACCATGAAACTAATCGAGTGAAATCGTCTTAATTCGTAAGCTCCTCAATCAATCTCAGGCGGAGAAGTAATGTAGAGTTGCTAATTTCGGGGGGGGGGGGGGAGAATAGTCCGAAATTCAAAATTGAGCCAGAGATTGGGGGGGGATGAGAGTTCTGAGGTTCGAGATAAGTAGAAGAACTGAAAATAGAGGAAGGTTTGATCTGAGCGTGAAAGTAGCCGTCTTAGATGACGCTGAAGTGATATCTCCAAATTATTGAGTAAGCAAGCAGAGGACGTATGGAAGAGAATAATGCCATCGTTAGTTGAGTAATTTAAGCCAATCGCAAGATTGATGATGAACATGAATTTGAAAAACTATTTGAGAGAGAATGTGAATAAACTAGAGCAGATATATCATTGAGAATGACATTCGTGAATGTAATCAGATCAGACTTGTTTTTTAGATGAGAGCGAAAATGAAGTATTTGCCAGAAGTAGAGAATGAAACTTAAAACTTATCTGCCGTGACTGCTTTAGTTTGGTATACAGTGTATACTAAATGATTATGTTTAGAGACATCTGATGTCAAGAAGGAGTATAGAGTTGTTATCGAGTTTCAGAAAAATTTAGTAAACTTTATTGTTTATTGAGAATGCATGAGGGACAAATGAAAATAATAATTGAGCTTTGAGAAGGGAAAAATCTTGAGAATAAGCGGGAGGAAAATCGAGCCTCATTGAAGAGGAGTTCCTAACGTCGGAGGGAGAATTTTATGTCTGAAGTTAATTTAGAATCGGTGGAGGAAAATTCTTATAAATATTTTGAAGCTTGTTTATAAATATTGTAGTAAAACCCAACGAGTACGAGAGAGAAATATGACTAGGGAAATATTATAATTGAAGAGAAAGTTGAATTTTATACATAGAATGATCTAGGATCCATGAACCAATCAGGAGCGATAGATTTTGAATGAACAATTGAATATAAACTGGACGAAAATGGGGAAATAAAACTAGAAGTTTAGAGTGATAAATTGAGATTTTGAAAAGTAGAAACCAAGTCCGAAAAGTGAATGATAGAAGACTCAATTTTGAGTTTGAAAAATAACAGTTGGAATATAAATTTAAAATAGAGTGTGAGTTATTTGGTAACAGATGGTGATAATTAGGCCAGGCTAGAAACGGTTTGAAAAGGTCAAATTTATAAAAATTTTTTAGCAGAATTTGAAAAATGGGAAAATTTAGTTAAAATCAAAATAAATGAAATTCCGAAAAATTAGAGTCGAGAAAATGACCGCAAGGGGTAAAGGGGGTGAGTTTTAGGAGTTGAAAACGGTTTTTTACGTTTTCTGGCTAAACTACGAGTTTTACATGAAAACATTCAAAAAAAAAGTTGTAGATAATAAAAAAATCTACAACTTTTCTCTTACAAGTTTTTCACCATAACCTCAAACTTTTGTGTTAAACGTAAAAAACCGTCTTTTCCGTTTTTGATTTTTCTTTCCTACAAAAATCAATGAATTTTTATGAAATTTGGATGAGATGTAGTACTTTTTTTTTTTAAAAAAAGCAGGTATTTTTTTTTATGAAATATCAATTTTTTTCCGAGATATTAGCGTTTTTCGATTTTTGGGGTTAAATCTTCAAAAATAAAAATTGTGGAGCTAATTTTCGATTTTGAAAAAAAGTTGGTGGTTTTTTTTTCTTTGAAATGTCTACTTTAAGATGAAAAAAAAAAAAATATCTCGGAAAAAAATTGATATTTCATAAAAAAAAATACCTGCTTTTTTAAAAAAAAAAAAGTACTACATCTCATCCAAATTTCATAAAAATTCATTGATTTCAAATTATCAATTTGATCATGTAAAACTCGTAGTTTAGCCAGAAAACGTAAAAAACCGTTTTCAACTCCTAAAACTCACCCCCTTTACCCCTTGCGGTCATTTTCTCGCCTCTAATTTTTCGGAATTTCATTTATTTTGATTTTAACTAAATTTTCCCATTTTTCAAATTCTGCTAAAAATTTATTTTTTTTTCAAAACCATTTCTAGCCTGGCCTAAATGGGAAGAATTGAGATAAAATCAGATTGAACTTGAGAAGCTGAATAAAATGGAAGATTTGAGTAAACCAAGAAATAGAGAAGATGGATAAATTTGGATAGAGTAGTTTTCAAGTGAATTGAAAGCAGACTAAAATGCAGAAAATCCAACAATGAGTGTACGGAAAACAACGTTAATAATGACAACAGTGGGAAAATAAATAAGTGGATGAATGAAAGTCTTCTTTATAAAATGTCACTGAATTAAATAAAATTAGAGATCGAACGTAAGGATAAGAAGCCAGTAATGTCTGAATACATAGAGCATAAGTAGTGTATACATTTTATGAATAATTTATTATTTGATATAACTCGTGAGACTGAATTTGATCTGCATCTAAGATAGAGAAGCTAATACGTAGTAGAGTTTCGACAAAGCTCAGAGGGAATATTCATATTAGTTTTTGAGAAGTCATTCGATTTAGCCATGAAATTTGAAGCAAAAAATTAACATTTGGAAGCAGGAGCATATTAACATGACTGAATCGAGTTTTAAAATTATTTTATTGAGAGGAATATTGATGTTCGATAAATAAAACCATTTACCCATTTTATTATTATTTGCATCAGCGATGTGAGATTACTTAGACAAATTGAGCTAATTTTATGGTTTAAAACTTAGTAGAGCTTCTTTGATAAGAAGGTAGAAGAAATAATGGATCGTATGGATGAAAATAGCGACAAATGTTTGAGAAAACCTTGATTTTAGCTAACTTTTAATCTAGGAACGAATTGTTGAAACTTATCAAATTGATAATTTGAAATCTAAAACTAATGACTCGAGATTGATACAACTAGAGCTATATTAAATGAGGTGGAGAAAATTTTTATGTGTACGGATAAGAAATTTTGTTTTCTTTGATTTCAGACTTCACTGAACCATCAGCCCGGAATTGGTACTCCAACCATCCGGCCATAATAGCTTGAGATTTAAATTCACAAATCCTGTTATTTTATGTCACTTAATTAATTTTTTTTTTAAGTATCTTTATACTTGCAGCATTGTGTTGAAAGCGTGATTATTGAATTTTATTGTAATGTATTTTATTTCAGAAGTATGTACTACTGATTGATCTTGTACTCTAGGTACCCTGCTGTTTGAATTTGGAGGAAAGAAAGGAAAACGGATATTCTTGAAATGAATGAAATTGATGGAGATTAAAATTGAATTGAATGGAGTTGAGATAGAAAACTTGAGAAACTTTTATGATAGAGAATTTTACTATTCGTTAAAGTATAGACATCGGAGAATTTGAAGTAAAGAAGTAATATGCAATTATACCCTCAGGGGGAGTGTCAGAATGAAGGAGATTCAGGCATAAGTGTCAAGCTAAGTTAGAGTTAAGCAGGTAGCTCAGTAGTATGCGCACTAACAAGGAGAGGTCACACCCTTCGGGTCACCGATCCTGACGAAACTTTGGGGATCGTTTTCTTATACGAAAAGATGAAGAAATCTACCAACCATCCCGTCTAACGGGCCTTTTATACCTAGTTCCTACATAGCTTATATCGTATTTTTAGCACTTTTTGGGTTTTTTTGCGAATTTTCAAAAAATGACTGTTCAAAGCCTATTACACTTACAAAATTCTGCAACCCCGCATTCTCTTTATTTTTCCATCTTCTTTTGAGAAAAAATATTTTTGAATCTAATTTTGAAGAAATAGTCCATGTAAAATTAAGGTAATCAAAAGCATTTGTTTACTGTTTTTTTGGTTTTATGAACTTAAACTGTACGTCGTCAGCCTTATCAAAATTATGTCTAAAAATATTTTTTCTGAAAAATTCATAAAAAAACAAAGAAAATGTGGGGTTGCAGAATTCTGTAAGTGCAATAGGCTTCGAGCAGGAATTTTTTGAAAATTCGCAAAAAAAACCCAAAAAGAGCTAAAAATACGATATAAGCTAGGTAGGAACTAGGTATGAAAAGCCAATTAGACGGGATGATTGGTAGATTTCTTCATCTTTTGGTATAAGAAAACGATCCCCAAAGTTTCGTCAAGATCGGTGACCCGGAGGGTGTGACCTCTCCTTGTAAGTAAGTTAGCGAATCAGGAGCAGCGCCGCCGCTGCTGCCGCAGTTCTCGTGCGCACACCATATCGAGTAGACGCATGTATTGAAATTACTAAAATAAAAGAATCACCATTTCTAATATAATTATTCTTGTGTTTATGTATTATACCTTACTCCCAGCTATAACTTTAACAATTACGTTGATACAAGCATTTTTTCTTTTAATTTTTTTCGAGAGATCTATAAAAGAACTAGCACGTAGTTGGTTCAATTTTTTTACTTTTATATTCAAAGGTAAAATGGAGGAAAGCGTAAAACTACTGCCATGATTTTAAAACGTTTCTATTCCATTTTTTATTGGTGTGGTAATATTATTGTCGAACCATATTTTAGATCGGTGCTTAGATAAATCGAAGCGTATGTAGTACTAAAAAACTTAGTTTCAACATACGGTTCGTCGTCAGATTTTAGTAAAAAAAAATTAACCCTTTAACGCGCAAAAGTTCTAAGAATTTACTTGATTTTCAAGCCTTTGTCAACCTAGGAAAAAAAGTGAAAAACATTTTTAAAAGCTCCTTACTTATGCTTTAAAGGTCGCTCTTCTGATTGCAGTGGTCAAAATCATCAAAAATTGGATTAAACCGTTTTTTTAACATTTATGAGAAAAAATGCAGTTTTTCATATAATTTTTTTTTTTTTTAATCGAATTTTTTAGCATTATTAAGGTGTTTGAGGATTTTCAAATTTTGCACAGAGTTGCACTAAGTTCTTAAACTTTAACGATATGCTTTGATATTTTTTGATTTTTGAGGTTAAGTCACTCAAAATGGCATTAAAAGCCCGAAAAATGACCATTGTCGGAAAACGACATTTAAATATTTAATTTTTTGATCTCTTTTTTATTTTAGTAGATTTTATGTAAATTAAATGAAGCCATTAAATTTAAAAAGATTTTCTAACTCAAATGCAATTAATTTTCAAATTTTAGCGTGCTAAGTGGCTGACTGTGGCGCTGCGTCGCCGTCTGCTAAAAGCACAGTCAGTTCACCTCTGGTCGCCGCGTGCTACACCCGCTTACCTTGTGCCCCAAGCACCCAATAAATTGTTTTTCTATTATTTAAAACTTTGTTGGTTAACTAACTATTGCAGATCTCAGTTCCTCATCCTTACCTTATTTTTCATGGTCCTTCGAGCTCGTGTTTTTAAGTCCAGATGGACGAGCCAGTAAAGGATTATGAGAAAAGATTTCGTGGTGCCGCAGGAGCACATGGTTGGGCGCCATATGCTTCTTGGTGTTTTAGCTCGGTGTGCCGCGTGTGGCTTTTCGCGATTAACTAGTGTTTACTGAAAATTTTTTTTTTCAGTTCTGAAAAAGTGTTCAAGTGAAACAGAGGTGAACGCCAACTTAACCTTATCTTAATTCTCATGGTTACTCATTATCTTTGTGCTTGACACTGGCACTCACACCAAGTTTTTTCTCTTGCGTTGTTTTTGCTTTAAAAAACAGAGGTAGGTCACTTTGTAAACAGAAAACTAATAAACTATTTGGCTTTAGGTGAGGAGAAGACAGTAGTTGGAGTTTGTAAACAGCAGCAACAAGCAGTTAAAAGTCAGTGGTCATTCATATTGCAACACTCTCACACACATAAAGTAAACAAACAGTTTATTGTTGATATAGCTTTTGGTTTGGTGACAGCTTTTACATGTACATACATGGAAATTTACTGTGGTTCACAATTGCTTTATTTTGATTATGCTTGATTATATGATTTGGGTAAGGTACACTTTCATTATCTTTGTATTTTCTTGATTTGAGTGATAGAGCTTAGCTCGCTTGAGCTGACTAAAGTCAGTGTTTTGATTTGATATTATTATTATTCTTTCTCTTTCTCTGTACATAAATTACTTTTAGGACTTTTATTTATTTATACTTGAATCACTAATCCCAGTTAATTTATTTGAGTCTAAGGATCGCTTGGACTATCTGAGCAATATTTTACATTTTCATTAATTTCTTGCACTGTATATATTTATTTAGCTTTAGGATTTTTTAGTTAGGAGTAACTGAAAGTTGTGTTTTATTGATAATGCTTAAAATCTTCTTAGATGCAACAATTTTGAGGGGGATGGCCTGTCGAAGAAGCAGTTTGACTGGGCCTTTGATTGTGAGTAACCATAGCTTTAATCATAATACACCCTATATTAATTTTATATGAATTATATTATAACATATCAATTCTTTTCTATTTAATTTTAAGCTACAAAATTCCCAACTTGAATTCTGAAAATTTTTTGTTGCTATGCAAAAAGCTAAGCCTTCTGTTGTCATTGCACATGGTGACTACTCTGTCATCGCTTTGACTCAGTGACAACACACTTTAGCTATACATTTTCTTTTGAATTACCCTCTTGTTTTGAACTTTAATATAGTGCTTGTAAAATGGAGGCATTATATCCAGGACAACTGGAGCTAATTAGGAAGATGGGTAACTCTTATAAAAATTTTCAGAAATTGGGCAAAATTAAGATGACAGTAACTGCATGTCAGACTAAGTTGTCACAGTTGGAGCGTGATTTCGCTGCATTCTTAGAAAATAATACTAACATTACACAGCTGCCTGACTTCCTAAAACATGAATACTCTACGGCGGAAGTTTTTGACAACGGCCAAGAGATTTACTTTCAATGTGTAGGCAACTTCAAAGAGTACTTGCTCTCCTGCAATGCTCCTGCCACTTTAGATGAATCTATGGCTCCTGCCAATCAGTCTCGATCTGATGTAGGGGCTAACCTTTTAAACAACTCTTTAACAAAAATAGAGATTCCGAAATTAAGCGGTAAGCTCACTGTGCGTGGGCTTTTTTTCGAGACCTTTTTGTCTCACTTGTGCATAACCGTACTGACTTGACTCCTGTGATTAAATTCTATCACTTGTCCACACTACTTGAGGGCACTGCCTCAGATAAAATTAAAAATCTAGAAATGACCACTGAGAATTATCAATTAGCTTGGGCTGACCTGACTGAATTTTATGAGAACAAGCGAAGGTTGATTAACCACTCAGTTGGTCAGCTTTACTCAACTAAGTCTATGAAATCGGATTCTTATGCTGAGCTAAGTGCGCTATTCACCTCTACTTTTGACACCCTGGGTTTTTTGGCCTCACTAGGGCAGTCTGTTGAGACAACCGGGGAAGATTTATTAGTATTCCTCACTGTGTCTAAATTCGACCCAGTCACGCGTCGCGAGTGGGAAAAATCTTTGGGGGACTCCATTCAGACTTCATCTCTGGAGGAACTTAAGAAGTTTTTCCACGACCAATTGGCACTTTTGGAGTCGGTTGAGGTGAGTGCCGGGGCACTTATTCTCAGCCTAAACCGGTTAACCCGAAAGCTCATGTTTCCACTACTTCGGAACAAAACAGCACTCCAAAACCAAAACCTTGTGTGAACTGTGGTGAAAATCATCAACTCGTTAAATGCGTCAAATACAAGAACTTGGCAGGCAGTGATAGGTTAACTTTGGCTAGATCCAAGGGACTGTGTTTCCTTTGTCTAGGTAATCACTCCTTTGACAAATGCAAACTCAAAGTTGTTTGTACTCTGTGTAGAAAGAGACACCATACCTTACTGCATGATGGTATAGCTGCCAATCGACTGGTTAAGGCTGATGAACTTACAATTCATGCTTCAACTTCTGGGCCTCATCCTCAACTTTTTGGCCTGAACACTAGTGCCAACGCGTTTAACCCTAGTCAGCAGACACCTCAAGCTTTTCATCAGTCGATGAATACTGTCGCTCGGAATTCGTTTGTTTTGCCTCTCAGGTATCCTTGATCTCTGAAAATTTTGCTCAACGACTTGGCCTCCCTAGGCACCGCTCTGATACTTCAGTAGAAGGAGTGTCATCATTGTTTTCGGAAAAGACTCGAGGTTGTGTCACTTTGAAAGTTAGATCCTTTGTGGTTACGGACTTTGTTTTTAATGTTGATGCATCGATCCTAGATAAAATTACTAATTATCAACCTCTGATCTCTTCCGAAGTGGTTACACTCCCCCACCTTTCGGCACTGTCTTTAGCTGACCCAAAATTTTATAATCTCCAAACTATTGACCTTTTGTTAGGTGCCGAAGTGCACGCTAACATCGTCTTGAATGAGATTCAAAAAGGGTCCCCAGGAGACCCAGTAGCTACTAACACTCAACTAGGGTGGATGGTTTCAGGCCCCACAGGTTCTTCCTCGGCTCTCAATACTAAGTCGTGTCATCTCATCGACAACACAAGCCTACTCAGGGCAGTTGAGAAATTTTGGACTCACGAGGAAATCACAACTCCTCAACTCTTGTATACTGAGGATGAAAAGGCCTGCGAGGACCACTTTATCAATACTCACTCTCGAAACACGGAAGGCAGATACATTGTCAGGTTACCCTTCAATGAAAAGGTAATACGAGACAAGGGATTCAACCTATGTGGCTCTTTCAACAGAACCCTCGCAGTTTTATTGTAACTTAGAAAAAAGTTCAAGGACCCAGCATTTTGTTCCAAATATTGCGACTTCGTCGCCGAATACGAGCAACTAGATCACATGTCATTGGTCTCTCCGTTGAACACAGTACAGAGGGACTATGCCTTTTACTTGCCGCATCACGGCGACTTGAACTCGGAGGGAAAATTGCGAACTGTTTTAAATGGATCGGCCAGGGTGGGGGATGGTTTGTCCCTGAATGATTATTTACTTCTGGGACCAACTTTGATACCCGACTTACGTGTTATAGTCTCAAAATGAAGACGATACCCGTTCGTGTTCATTACGGATGTGGTCAAGATGATCAGACAAATCATTGTCCACCCCGGCAATCGACACTACCTGCTCATCCTCTGGCAGCTCTATGGAGGTGAAATTCTGACTTATGCCCTTAACACAGTGACTTACGGCCTTAGATGTTCCCCCTTTCTAGCCATTAGAATCCTGCGTCAGCTAGCTCTAGATGAAGGTGCTCATTTTGCTTTGGCCGTGATACTTATCTTATACGAGAGCTATGTTGACGATGTATTGTCAGGGGGCTTCTCCATTACGGAATGCTTACGTAAGATGCAAGAACTAGTCTCCCTGTTAAAATTGGGAGGTTTCGAATTGGGGAAATGGGCAGCTAATAACCCAGTTTTGATAGACTGGGTTGCGCCAGGCGAAAGGACTACTGAGGTCTCTGTGTTCGATGAGTTTCAGTCAACTTCAGTCCTTGAGCTCGCTTGGTCCCCTGAGGGTGACTATTTCCACTTCAACATCTCGCTAGAACCTTACGATTGTGATAAACTCACCAAGCGCTCAGCGCTTTCAATGATAGCTAAGCTCTTCAACCCGCTAGGTTTTCTGTCCCCAGTGACTGTCAGCTCAAAGGCTTTTATCAAATTACTTTGGCTTCTTAAATGTCGTTGGGATAGTTCCCTCCCTCCGGACTATTGTCGTCGCTGGGACGAGTTCTACTCTCAGTTATCAGTTCTTTCTAAAATCAAAATACCCCGTTGGATAGGTATTATGCCAGAAGGCCGGGTGATAGAATTGCATGGTTTCGCTGACGCTTCACTGAAGGCGTATGGCGCTGTTCTTTACGTGAGAGTGTTGCTTGGTTCAGGGGTCACCACTCTCCTGCTGGGTGCCAAAACCAAAATATCACCAAATATTTCGGTTCCTCGATTGGAACTGTGCGCTGCTCTGTTACTAACTAAACTGACTCACCATTTTTTGTCCTTCTCCTCCCTAGGTCAACTCAAGGTACACCTTTGGTCAGACTCCAAGGATGTACTCTATTAGATCCAGGACCACCCTTCGAGATGGCAAACCTTTGTGGCCAACCGTTGCAACGAGATTCAAACCCTGCTACCTCAGGCATGCTGGCATCATGTCCAAGGGTCAGAGAACCCTGCTGATCTGATCTCCAGGGGTGTGAACCCGGTAGAACTCCAGGACCTGCAACTTTGGTGGTCAGGCCCACAGTTTTTACTAACCTCAAACGACGAATGGCCAGAACTGGCTGAAGTGGTGCAAACATCACCTAAAGAAGAGAGGCAAGCCAAACCCGTCGTGCTTGCTGTCGGAGTTTACGTCAACGACACGCTGACCTGGTTCTCATCTATCAAGAGACTTCTCAGAGTTACCAGTTGGTGCCTGCGCTTCATCAACTCCATACGGGTCAACTGCCTCCTCAAACGAAAACTCAGCTTGTCTCTGCGGCTATCCAGCAACGACACTTACTCACCCGAATTGACCACTCATGAGCTTCACAACGCCGAGCTGTTGTGGGTCTCCGTAGTCCAGAGACATCATTTTGGTCGTGAAATGGCACTAATAAATAGACACCAACCGCTAAGTCCCGTGGCAAGGGCACAATGAAGGCCCACATGTGCATCTTCACCTGTTTGGCCACCAGAGCGACTCATCTGGAATTGGTAGAGGACTACACAACGGAGGCATTCTTGGCGGCTTTCACCCGATTTACTTGCCAACGTGGCCATTGCTGGAGCGACAGAGGTACAAACTTTGTTGGTGCTGACAAGGAACTGCGCAGGATGTTCGAAGAGGCTTCGGAGCAGATGCTAGTCATCATACCCTCACTGTCTACTCTGGACACGCAATGGGTCTTTAACCCACCTTGAGCTCCACACTTCGGTGGCGTATAGGAGACTATAGTAAAGTCCACAAAGTTTCACCTTCGTAGGATGATAGGTGAGCGCGTTCTCAACTTCGCTGAGTTTAACACACTGCTGTGTAGAATCGAGGCCTGCCTTAACTCGAGGCCCTTGGGTCGAGCCTCTGACGACGCCGATGACTGGGTCATCACTCCTGCTCACTTCTTGATCTAGAGGCCGTCATTCATTGTTCCTGAGCCGTTCAACCCTGCAGTGAAAATGCCTCTGGGCAAAAGATGGGAATGGATCAGCCAACTGAGCCAGGAATTCTGGAGTAAGTGGTCCAAAACCTACCTGAAGACTCTTCAAGAAAGGCAAAAGTGGTTCAAGCCCTCAAGTAATCTTCAAACAGGTGATTTGGTCCTTATTAAGGACGATCTTTTGGCCCCAACACAATGGTCACTGGGAAAGATAGAGGCAGTTCATCAAGGTGCAGATGGTCAAGTTCGGGTGGCCGATATTAAAACTGCTGACTCTACCTATACTCGGCCAGTGGTCAAATTGGTTTTACTTCTACCAGTCAACGAACTCAACAGTGACGAATTTCAAGGTGCAAGTAATATTGCTTAAAGACTATAGTGTTTAGAGACATTTTCAATTTTTTTTAAAGATAAACTTATAGCCTAGTGTTAGACTAATTTTAGAGATCTAGCTTCATATCGAGTCATTTTTGTTCCTAATTAAAAGTCCCTTAGTGGGCATGATCTCAGTGCATATATTTAGTCATTGTTTAAGTTTTGAAATCTAATTTATTTTCTTGCTAATTCTCAACCGTCTTAATACTCTGCGACGTATTAAAGTGGGCGGTATGTCGGAAAACGACATTTAAATATTTAATTTTTTGATCTCTTTTTTATTTTTGTAGATTTTATGTAAATTAAATTAAGCCATTAAATTTAAAAAGATTTTCTAACTTAAATGCAATTAATTTTCAAATTTTAGCGTGCTAAGTGGCTGACTGTGGCGCTGCGTCGCCGTCTGCTAAAAGCACAGTCAGTTCACCTCTGGTCGCCGCGTGCTACACCCGCTTACCATGTGCCCCGAGCACCCAATAAATTGTTTTTCTGTTATTTAAAACTTTGTTGGTTAACTAACTATTGCAGATCCCAGTACCTAATCCTTATCTTATTTTTCAACCATATACCAGCAGTTATGCTACTTTTAAATCACAAACATAATTTATACTATTTCAATGCTATAAATTTGTATAAAAATTCTTTAAAAACTGCATTGATAATATTTCAGTTATTAAAATCGCGAAATTCCAAGTATTGGGCCCAAAACTACGGTGGTCCAAAAATAAAAATAGAGTCATCAGAAAAAAAAAAACACCACAATATTTTACGTAAAATTTAAAGAATAAAATATACCTGCCATTTTTTCAACTTGACGCACTGTTTCAGCGTGAAAATTCATAAAAGTTAGATTCATCCTGATAACACGATTGCAACTCATAGCTCTTTACTCGCGACTAGTATTTTTGATAAAAAACAGTATTGGATGGAGTTCTTATGGTCACTGAATACGTATCTGTTTTTCAAATAGCGAGACTCATAGGATTGGTACCAAAACTACGATGGCCCGAAAATTTTCCAAAAAATTAAAAAAAAAAAAAAGTGGAACTCGGGTTCCGTGGAAGGAACAAAGTTCTCAACATTTTTCCCCTGCAGTTACGCAAGTGGATCTCAGATGAGGTGTAGTTATCTGTGTTTTTACGTAAATCGAATTCTTTTATCTCACTTGAAATTCACTAGCATTACTGCAGGGGAAAAGCGTCTGAGTTTAACTTCGTTCCTTCCGCGGGACCCGGGTTCCGCTTTTTTTTTGTGCGATGGAGTTCCCAGTGTAGTACAGGCTGAATCGGGGCTCCATACGGACTTCATCGTTACTCCTCGTACGCTCTGTGAGCTGGCTGCCCGTGCGGGGCCAGGCTTATTGGCTGGGCTGCTCGGCTACAATTCCCTGTAGGGTGCTTGTAACTCTAAGGTCAAATCATCAGGTTTACTACCAGATTATCTCCAGGGCTTAGTTATTACCAGGCATACGAAGTATTTACTCCAACCCCATCAGAGACAAAACTTCCTGGGAAAAACCTCTCCAAGGCGTAACTATCAGCAAGAACACCAGGTGTACACCCTGACTCCTCTGGAGTCAAAACTTTCTAGGGAAATCATGTCCAAGGCGTTACTATTACCAAATCCACCAGGTGTACACCCTGACCTCTGGAGTCAAAACTTCCTGGGGAAATCATCTCCAGATTGTAATTGTCGCCAGTTTCACTAGGTGTTCGCCCTGACCACTCTGGTGTCAAAAGTTCCTGGGGAAATTATCTCCAAGGCGTTTGTAATATTAGCCCGAAAGCTCTGAACCCCTAATTACCCTGGGCGTATACATCATCGCAATGAAAATAATCCTTGCAATGAAAATCGATTCCAAAAATTCAGAAGAGAGGAACAGCATCCACGGAGAGAAGGTTTCGGCCGTTTCTACCAAACTAGTTTAGCAGTTTCCGCTAAACGAGTGTAGCGCTCCGGTTTCGGTAGTAATCGCTAATAAAGTTTAGCAGAAACTACCGAAAAAAATTTTAGCTGAAACTGCTAAATTGTTTTGGCAATATAAAAATTGTCATGGAGATGATGTCCCGTGGAAGTTCTTATACGAATATCTTTTGCTTATTATCCAGAGTTCATACCCGATGACCAGGTTGAACTTAACTTCCAGGAGATGATTTACCTTGAATGTTTTTACGAATATCTATTGTCCTGGAAGTTTTTACGGTGCACCAGATACGAGCCCTGAATAATAAGCCATAGTTATTCGTAAAAACTTCCAAGGAAAATCATCTCCGGGACGATTCCGTTAACCTGGTGCACTAGGTACGAGCCCTGGATAATAAGCCGTAGATATTTGTAAAAACTTCCAGTGAAAATCATCTCCAGGGAGATCCCGTCGACCTAGTGCAGCAGGTATGAACTCTAGATAATAAGAAAAAGATATTCGTATAAGAACTTCCACGGGATATCATCTCCATGACAATTTTTACCATTTATTGCCAAAAAAATTTAGCAGTTTCAACTAAAATTTTTTTCCGTAGTTTCTGCTAAACTTTTTTAGCAATTACTACCGAAACCGCAGCACTAAACTCGTTTAGCGGAAACTGCTAAATTAGTTCGGTAGAAATGACCGAAACCTTCTCTGCGTGTCAAGGTATGACGTCAAGGTATCTCGTTGGTACACCGAAGCACGGGATCATCGAGTTCGATCGCGCTCAGAGGAACGTCATCAAAGATATTGGCATCGATCT
This sequence comes from Encarsia formosa, assembly GCA_038277355.1. Taxonomy (NCBI): domain Eukaryota; kingdom Metazoa; phylum Arthropoda; class Insecta; order Hymenoptera; family Aphelinidae; genus Encarsia; species Encarsia formosa. The sequence continues at coordinate 66,441,152 of CM076185.1, forward strand.
CGTTCATTTGAGAATCACTCGCAACGTCGACGAGAAGAATGTGAAAGCTAGCGTTATCGTCATAACAATAATTACTCAAAATCATGCAAATGAAAAAGATTAAAATTAAATAAATTTAAATAAATTTATCTATTTTTGCATAAAGATTAAATTGATTCCTTACTGATTTTTAATTTTCTAAACGTAGAAATAAAATTAAACAATAAATATATTTTTAAATTAACAAAATGATATATTATTAAATTGATTAGATTAAAAAATGATAATAAAAAAATAAAATGAAACGAAAAAAATCAAAATAAAAAGTATTATGAAAATGATTGAATTAATAAAAAATTATATCAAAGAAATATATAAATGAAATAAAAAATAATTCAAGATTAAAATGTATCAAAATGTGTTGATGAATTAACAAAAAAAAAATTAAAAAAAAGATATTTACAATAAAAATACAATCATAGTAAAAAAAGCTTGATTTTTTATACTCAAAAAATTTCCTGAATTGTTTTTCGATCTGGCGTTTCAGTGTGCTGATTTTAAGATTTTTTGGTAAACCACTGAATACGTTTACACTTTCTAGTAAGGTAGAGGACCCAATTCGCGGTCCTTACCCGTAGTAAATGAGACTTTTGCTTCAAAGTACCCCCATTATGGACCATTCAAATCTCATGCATGCAGCTCTGCTTACCCTGGTTAATGGACCAAAAAATCGAAACGAAGCAAAATTTTCAAAATCTAACCTCACTTTTCGAGTCTTTGGACCGTTAATTGGGGTACGCAGATTGCAGATGGGATTTCACGTATAAAAAAGGACCATTCATTGGGGTAAGGTAAAAAGTGCTCTCATTAATTGGGTCAAAAAGGTGTAGACCTTAAACATTAATAATTCAGTAAATAAATAAATATTTGAAGTAAAAAAAATTTATTTTAATGCTCAAAATCCTTAAAATTAAGTTTGGGAAAAAAAATAGATTTTAAAGAGGTTTGTTTTTTCAACAAAATTCAAAATCTGAAAAAACGTGATTTTTGCGGACCACAATTGGGTCCTCTACCTTAGTACTTGATTATCAAGAAATGATAAGTTAGAATTTCTATGTATACCGTCTACTATAAATTGACTGTAACGCTATAATATATACTAGGGGGTACCCCCTGCTCGCTTCGCTCGCCAAACCCCAGAAAAATTAAATAAAAAATAAAAGGAAATTATCACTAAAGTTTATTTTTTAGTCTTAACAGTCAGTCTGCGCCACGAGAGCAAGAGAGACAGAACGAGCGGTGACAGCTGTTTCTCGTTGCGAGGCATCCTAAAACTGAATGAGAGCCACAGGAGGCCTGGAACGTCCTTAAATTTTTTATAATAAAAATAAATAATAATAATAATTTTAAAAAACCCCGATAAAGAAGAGGGCAAAAACAAGAAAATTGAGGGCTTGCATTCACAAACAGCCTTAGCGCTCGGGACGCGAAGGATTCAAGAAAATATTCAGTAGTTTCAGAGTTTTTGAGAGTTAAGTAAAAACTTTAATTTTTCTCGATTTACGCATTCGGAGTTCAACTCTCAAGAACTCGGAAACTACTGAATATTTTTAAATAAAATTTTAGCAGCATATTCTTGAACCCTTTCCGCTGCCAATAGAACAGGACAGATATTTTTAAGGTGAAGGCATTGAAACTGCCGAGTAAGTAACTATTGAAAATTAAAAAATTAACTTCTTTTACCTCAAACTTTGGATTAAAAAAGTAAGCACAAAAGTAAAGAGTTGAAAAAACTTCCTGCGAGAAAGTTTTTCATTATGCTTTGAAGAAAGTTTTGGGAAATTTTCAAAGCGATATTCCAAATAGGTAAAAAATGACAGCATTTTTGAATTAGAGGATGGGCCTGTCTGAGCCGATTTTCGAGCGTCTCGAGCGCTAAGGCAGTTTGAAAATTCAGGCATTCAATTATAATGATCTGTACAAACAAACCTTAAAATATAAGAATCACCTCAGATAAGACCAACACTTTTTAACCCTTCACTGCTAACCATCTATAGCTGATGGAATATCGAACGGCATCTTCACCTTATCAGATGAAGCTTTTAGGACCGAAGCACTTGACGAACGCCATGAAACCTACAGTTAAACCCTCTTGTACCCTACTGTAATTAAATGTGTATCTAATGACCTGAATAAAAAGGTAAGAAAGATTAATAAAAAAACAAAAACCTTAAAATACAAAATGTTTCTCCGAACCTCTCAAGAGTGCTCGAGCCTCTTATGGATAACAGATTATATTGCTTATATAAAATTAAGCCGAAAAAAGGCAGGCAATTTTGAGAAAGTGCATTTAAAATATTTTTTAAAATCTGTATTTCCGGTGATTTAGTAAGTCTTATAATTTTTTTTAATATATACTATAAGCTATTTTTAGATTTAGATAACTATAAGCTTCATTTTTTGAAAGCATGATTTTAACAGCAATCTCTCAAAATGTAATTTCGTTGAAAACTTTTTATCTCAAAATCGAGCTTTAAAAATTCGAAAGTGTATATTGAGTGCATTTTTTACATTTGAAAACAAAAAAGACATATCTCATTATTATTGATTAAGAACAATATATTCCATTTCTTAAAATGATAGGGTCTGGGTTGGCGTAATTTTTGCATGATTTGATCTAGAAATGGTCACTTAAAATAAATATAAATAAAACTTATAAAATTAGTAAAGTATAAGTTTTATTTCTGAAGCAATACTCACAAAATTTTAGAAAAAAAAAAATACTGTTTAATGGTCAATGAATACAAAAAAATTGAGAAATTTGTCTTGAAAAAAGTTCGTAGATTGTTGACTTAAGTGTAAATTTTCAAATCTATAAAAATTAAAGCTCAATTTAAGAAAAGTTATGTTGCCGGCCGGTGCAAGTTTTTAAATTTCATTATCGTTTCTATCAAGTCAAAAACTTCAAGAATATTTATATTGTGCTATTTCTTTGATGGGCTGAAATTGTGTCTTTTTCAATATTGTTCTATGTAATTAATTGATTTGCCTCTTATTACTGAAAAAAAAGACTGAATAAGGAAGACCTTTTGCAAAATCACCAAAATCTGATCCTCGGGATCCAAAAAACACATCCTTTGATTTTTCAGAAATTTTAATGTATTGTATGCTATTAAAAAACGACAATTGAACCTATTCTAATAGTGGGCCAGTCTCAGCAATATCTTTTTTTAGGCTATTAAATAAAAAATTTGTCGATTTCAGACATTTTTGTGAAAAAAAAAGAGTTGAAAAAAGTGTTCAAAAAAGCGGTTTTTTTAGATGAAAATTGATTTTTCCTAGACCGGCCTATTTTCAGAATATAATGGGTTTAATTACCGTTTTTGAATTTCCCAAAAAACACATTATAATTTTAGAAAAATCGAAGGATGTGTTTTTTGGATCCTGAGGATCAGATTTTGGCAATTTTTCTAGAGGTCCTTTGTTTTTTTTGTTTTTCAATTTTTTATCACTTGAAAAAGTAGTCCCCCATAAATTCACTTAATCTTGAAAAAAAGTAGTCTAAAAAATATAATAGCAAGACTAAGCAATAATTTAAAAAAATCTTAAGTAAGCTCCTTTTAAAAATTGAACTTACGTTTGAAAGTTACTGAGAACAATGCTAATGTGGTTGAAAAACTCTCCAATAAGCTAAAAACTTAAAAAACGAATTTTAACTCTTTTCATGAAAAGTTATTTTGTTTTCTTTTTACTTTATACTTTTCATTTTAATTTGTGTTGGCTTTATTATTGTTCACAATTCTGCTACTAAAGTTTGAATTTAATGAGATATGCTTTGAAGATTAGTTTTAAAATAATAGTGTGGGTAAGTCAAATAATAGCACGTATTTAACTGATCAATAAAAATTGCTAGACATTAGCAGAAATTTTAGTTTCTAAACTGAGCAAACTTGGTTTGATCTTGCGCTCCTAATAATAGAATAACGTTTTAAGCTCAGAATACTCGAGTGTATTTGAACATGAAAAAGACAAGATAATTTAAATAAAGATTTTTATTTCAAAGATATTTTAAAATATGGAGATCAAAGTAAATTCTTATTTGATTTTCATTCTGAGATTTTAATTTAAAAAAAAAAAAAACAGATTCCAAAATCTCATTTTTGTTAGGTTCTTATGAGCATTAATGAAAAGAAATTGAAAAATAAAGTAAAATATATTTAAATTTCATTCAATAATAGTTCAAATATTTTTTGAAAACATCTTTTCTGATTTCTCTTAAGTAAAACTTTACGACTAATAAGTAAATATCGAATATTTACAAGTCTACTAAGTAAAAAATGCTTAGATCTTAGAAGCTAATTTTAAAGCAAAGTTTATACTCAAGAATTTTTCAAGGTTTATTTTTTAATAGAGAATACTTTTGAAACAGTTACATATATTAGACAAAAAATACAAGATACCATTGTAAGCACTTTTTCTGGTTTAAGCTGTAGTAATTGAAGGAATAATTTTTTTTATATCAGACTAAAATCGATCTAAAGCTCTAACGCTCAAAAATCGATAGATATGCATTTTAAATTTTCATGGTTATTTTTTTTCATATTTAAAGGAAAATCAAAGTTGCCGTTTTTATCACGGGATTGAGTGACCAAGGGTAAAAATGTTCATACCATGGGGTACGTTAGCCACTTTTAATGACCACGTAGTGTTATGAAAAAAAAAAAGGTAAATTTATGAGAAATTGTAAAGGAAACGAAAATTTTGAATAGAGCTCATGGGAAAATAAAGAATCATATACGAAAAAAAGGCAAAGTTATTTATTTTATGAGATGAAAAAATGATTGAACGAGAATTTAATATACTAGAAATCACTCAGTGCGCAAGCACGCATGGACCCTTATTTATTGCTTTTGCAAAAGAAATTTTTGTTAAATAAAATAAGAAAAAAAATTCTAACTTCATCAGTTTTTGAAATTTTTTACTTTACACAACTCCTCTAATATTTTTCTCTACTTATAATAAATTGAATGAAAAGAATCAGTTTTTTAAGTTATAGAGATTATATATATTTTTTAATAGAACTCTAAAATCATACTTTATGCTTTTATTCTGTACAAAAAAGGTAAATTTTAAGCAAATGATTTTTATATAAAAGTCTATTTTAGAAAAGTTTAGTTGAGTTGATAATATAACTTGAAAAGTATCATTTACAAAATTCAAACTATTATTTTAATCTGGTCGTAGACTGTCACGCCCTTTGTACTCTTATATTTTGCAAAGGAGAATTTTCTTGGATAGTTAAAAAGGGTGTGCTTTTATACAACCTACTTGTAATAATGAAATGTAATAATATTATGAAATAACATTAGTTTCTTCAAAAGTTTTTCGAAGTTATAGAAAAAATATATATACAAAAAACAATTTCTCAAGTCTTATGAACTACCTAAGTTATTTGGCTGTTGCGTCGTTGGCTCAGTCGGTTAAAGCTCACACGTAAGCCGACTGGTAGATTATTATTGAACAAAAATCTAGATGATCACAGCTGATTAGCCAAAAAGACATTTTCACACATTATCATTCACCATCAAGAACTAACGGGACTTGGACGGCCTCTTCCCCTTACCAGATGAAGAATCAATAACTTTAATATTGAATTATCAATGTACCAAATAATGTAAAGATAATTCTCTGTAGAGATTCAAATTTAAAAAAAAGCTCTCTGGCTCACTCTTACATAAAAAATTTTAAATTGAAAGTAAAAATTTTTTTAAAAAATCGAAAGCCATACACAAAAATAAGTAACTATCAAAACTTAGTCAAAGTCGAAATCACAGTTATCAAATTCGAATTTTTTAAATTTCTAAACCACCCGAAATTGTCTACTCAGTTTTATATACCATTTTTCCCCACGTATAAGCCACCCCCTGGTTTTTGGAACGGCGAAAAATGAAAAAAAAATAGTACCTATATAAATAAGCCGGACCTCACCCCTAAAATCCAGCTAGAAAATCCAGCTGGAACTATAATTTATAAAAATATAATAATAATATAAATATACAGCTGGAACTATAATTTTCGACGTTCCAAAAACCAGGGTGCGGCTTATCTGAGGGGGCGACTTATACGTGGGGAAAACCGGTATATAAAACTAAGTAGACAATTTTACGTGGTTTAGAAATTTAAAAAATTCGAATTTGATAACTGTGATTTCGACTTTGAATAAGAGGCAGGCAGAATTTAACGATCGTGGATCGGTATTTGTTTTCAGCAGCGCTAACGTGCATTTATTCTCTCTCTCACTCGTGTACGAGCGTAATGTGTGTTACTGGGGCCTTATTCTGAGATTTTTAACGCTTTCGGATCTCTAAGATGCTATTACGCACGTGCAGTTCAATTATTTATTCACTCGAGTATTCACTTTTAACGAACATTCAGTGCGTTATTACTTAGCCTTCCAAAGAATGACAAGATAACGCTAAAATAAATCGATTTAACGCGTAATACCAACAGTATAACGCCAACTTTATCAATCGTTGTGATACGCATGATAAAGTAAACTTTAAATATTAATACATTGATAGTTACCGAAACAATAAAGGAAATATAAGCTTACGTGCTAATTAGAGATGACGCCACACGCGACATGGAAAGATGTATCAGTTTTGGCATCAACCATTAATGAGTGACTTAATGATTCTTGCATTATATATAAATTTTTATATTGAAACATTTGTATAAAAAAATAATAATAATAATAATAATAATAAATGAATGAATTTTTTCTTTACCTATATCATAATTCCGTTTCCTTTCATAAAAAAATCCCTAATTTTAATTAAATAAGAAAACCCTAATTTTTATAATGAAAATCAAGTCTCCTACTAAAAAGTAAAGTCCTCAAAATCTAGTCTTTCAAATATTAACACTTTTAATAAATGAAAGTGACCTTTAAGAGAGTAGTCTGTAACATTCACCCGGAGTATCTTATAATAAGTGTTTAACCATTCACCATATAATGAGTACGCAGCTTTTTTTTATTAAGCACTTTTTTTCGTATTCTATTCTTTAAATAGCTTCAGTGTGTCGAACGAGCAGCTTTTTTTGTAAATAAACACGCCTAAGTTTAAAAATAATGAATGTAGTTTGAAAATTTGTTACTTGCGTAAAATTATTTTAAAGCAAATTTTGTAAATATTCAATGTGATGCCAAAACTGTAATGAGAAAAATGATTTTGTGAGCAGAGTTTATGGAATTTGTCTGTGATACCGGAAGGTGAGGTTGTTATCACGATCGTCAGGCTATTTACAATGAGTTTTCACTGAACCTCTCAGGAGTATGTCCTAGAGAATGAAGGTTTGATTTCACGAGTGTTTGGTTATGAGAACCAATGCTATCAGGCTAACAGGTTAATCAAACTTTATTTTGAGTATTTATTTTGGATGTATTTTTTATTATTTTGCTAGTGAAAAAAGTAAACTTCTCATCACAGTTTTGGTAAAAATTTCCTGTTGTTAATTCATGATAATTTTTGTTTCGAATTAATAAATAAAAAAAAAGAATGCCGATCGACGGCAATTCACAGACTAAACCTTTTGTCGGTTAGAATTCTGAAAGCTGTGAAAAAAGAAGGTCCGAAATTTTTTCTTAACCTCTTTGTAATTCTTCAATTTATTGATTTAATCTAAATGAATAAATTTCCAGTTCAAACTTTTCTCGGCTTTGAAAGGTGATGCACGTAAAGTTATGAGCTCTTTGTTAGCTACCGGTAAAAATGCCGATTCTATAATGAAAACACTTAAATTGCACTTCGGTTATAAGAACGTTATAGCTCGAAATTTGGTTGATGATTTAAAATCGTTGCCTGATTTTCTGGAGGTATAACCTTGATCGATTTTGCTTCGAGATTGAAAACCGCGGTCTCTGCATTGAATTCACTTAACATGGTAAGCCAACTGTTTAATCCTGATTTAGTTCAAAGCGTTGCCGGGAAAATGCTGGAAGCTCGAAGCTAAAACCAAATAATCTTGCAACTGATCCAAAAGGTAGTAAGAAAGTGACGCGCGTCGAGAAAAGTAACCACGTTTTGACAGCGGCTGCAGAAAAAGTTTCGTGTAAAATTTGCAATCATAATAATCATAGTATTGAGGATTGTAATTCTTTCAAGAAAGAAACTATTGATCGCCGTTGGTTTTTTAGTGAAAAAATTTAAGTTATGCTTTGTCACGTCTCGTTTTCTAACTCGACGTGCTCTTCTTACCTCGTGGTTACAGCAATGTTTTTTTTTTTTTAATTTCATGCACAAACCGCGCGCGCTGGACCTAATTATCTCTTTTAATACCATACGGTCACAATCGGATCCAGGGCGCGATTTCGCATTCCATAAAAATTTCTGGTGGCTTTCTAATTCCACCTTGCTGTAAACACGAGTTTTTTTTTTTTTTTTTTTTTTTTTTTTTTATATTTACTAATCACTTCCTAATTCCACCCACTCTATGAATTATTTCAGGTAACACAACGAGGGTAACAGGTGATTTAATGAAAACGCATATTTGTTTATTAAGATCAATTTTATGGCTTGGCGATAGCCCTTTATTACACTGGTTAAAAATTACAATCTAAACCCTATGTGAAACAGATTTAAGAAATGATACTTTAATTTTATTATCAGTAAGTGATTATAACATTGATTAATTATTAAGTAATTCAAGACAAATACTGTCTGTTAAATAAAAAAAAAACTAATATAGAACTTTTATTTTTACTTCTTTTCCTATTTTTTTTTTTTAAGGACTTCAATTAATGTTAAATATTTTAAGCTAACCTACGCGATCAATTAACCAGTTATGCCGTACTTTTATTATAATTGATATAATTACAATTCACAAATTAAGTTATTTCAACGTACTTATACGCTTGAACTTCTTGCTCAGCTGTTTTAGGTTATTCTGGTTCATGATGCCCGCTTATAGGTTAGGAACTGTAACACAATCAAGTTGAAATTCTTTAGTTTTACGTTACTCTTATTTAATTATGCTCAATACATTCAAGCGTTGGTTATCCACCCAATACCACAAAAGTAGTCCCGTCGTAAAAAAAAAAATAAATAAAACTTCAGTTTAATGTTACACCGTTTGAAACCCGATCACGGTGACATTGTCAATCAAAAAATGTTAGTTCTCTAAAATTTATTTAAAATACCTTGTAGAATAAAAAAAATACAATGGTGATCAGCTACCGTCAGCTACGATGAAAAGCACCACGTTCCACAATCACCCGGGTACCAATTTGGAGTCTGTACACCGCAAAAATGGATACGGATTCCCGCACCCAGGTCGCTCGTATATTCGTCCTCGGTGACGGTCGACGCCTGGCTAATGCGCTCACCCCACCACCGTCTAGAAGCCAGGAAACCCTCGCGATCTGTTGGTGCTGGTTGGTACGCCGATGGAGCCTGTGTGTGTGTCTAAAGTGTATGTGTAACGTGTATGTCGTGTAGCCACTACCTTGAGCCTTCTTCAAATTTAACTAAAGAATGTATGTGCAAAGCTCTTTACGAGCAATAGTTAGGTTTTTTATTTTTGATTGGCACTTAACGAGAGATAGATTCGTACGACCTTACTGAGTCGACTCAGTAAATTGATCGAATTTATGTGAATAGATTCCTCGTTTTTATTTTTATTTTTTGAATTGCTCTCTACCTTACTCGATAGGACGGTATCCCGACCGCGTGTTGCTTTAACCGAATTTTAAATGTGTTAACATGTCCGTCTTCTTCCGGAAGAAGCTGTAGTAATAACTTACGTTCACCAAAGATTACACAATCAAACAAATCCTGTTATTCGATTAAGACAACAAAAAAAATAATCAAATAAAGACTCGAGACTCTATTAAGCACGCGTCGTTTGAATATGTAATAGATAATCACCGAAAACTTTACTCGTTCTTTCGATTATCTATTAGATTTCAACTTAATGAATTTATTGCTCTTCCTTTTAATGATAAACAAACTTTTATCGGATTTTGTTCGCGCACTGATTTCATTACCTTGAATATAATTTCTTGGATTTCTGATGGAAGCAGTGTGAACAGTTGAAAGGTTTGTAGAGGAGAGAGCGCTCGAGCCCTCGGTCGACGTGTAGCACCGCGCCGCGAGCATCGAACATTCGTGACTTCGGTAGAGGGGGAAACGTACGCGTCGTCGCGATCCACCTCGCTCGTCGCGCGCTCCACCGCCGCGGTCTCTACACCGAGCAGGCTCAAAACTTCGACTCAAAAAAACGTAAAAATTTCCACGCAATTCCATGCCGTGCCAATCATTCACACATATTATTCTCTTTTCACTCTAACAGCTTTTAAAGCTTAAAGCGAGATCACTTACAGCTGAGATGTGAACATGAAAATTTTTCGAAATGTGAGAGACCTCACAATAATTTACTTCATTAGTTTTCTCGTGATGCAAATCATGTTAACCCGAGTAAAAATCCTTCGAACGTATCGCACACACAAGAGAGAAATCAGTCAAATGCGACGGTAATATCGATGGGTGGTAACTCATGACTAGATACTCAGTTTTCTTTACTTAAAATAGTCCCTATAAAAATTTCTAATAATTTTCAGTCTGAGAAAACATTTGCTCTTCTGAACGAGGGTTCGACAATTACTATTATTAATAAAAATTTGGTTGAAAGGTTGAATTTGAATGGTAAGGAGGGAACGATCGGTTTGAAGGGTTTTCGAGATACTGCTGATTTTTCGACGCGCTGCAAGTGGGTAAATTTCAAGATTGAGAGTGAAGCGGGAGAATTTTTTATTGAAAATGCAGTATGAGTTTCAAAATTAATTTTATCGTCACAATCTTTTTCACCTGAAGTCTCTAGGTATTTAGCCAGAATACAAGGTGTATTTATACAGCCATATGACAATATTACACCACAAATTTTGATTGGTCAAGATAATTGGCGTTTGATAATTACGAGAGAGTTTCGTTAGATTCCTGATCTTGACCTCGTAATTTCGTTAACTCATTTAGGATGGGTCGCACACGGTATTTCGCGGATTAAAAATTTGGAAGTGGGTGAGTCATCCCCAAGTACCTAGACATGTCGCGAATATGATAAAAAAACAACCGTGCTGCCATAATTTTGATGAACTTGATCAACTTATTAAAGATTATTTTATGACTGATTCTTTGGGTGTGCGAGGAGTATCTAGATACAATCCTAAACATACATGAGCCTTGAAAATCTTGCGAGAGACTACTCTACTACTATTACTACAACTTCTTCCGGAAGAAGACGGACATGTTAACACATTTAAAATTCGGTTAAAGCAACACGCGGTCGGGATACCGTCCTATCGAGTAAGGTAGAGAGCAATTCAAAAAATAAAAATAAAAACGAGGAATCTATTCACATGAATTCGATCAATTTACTGAGTCGACTCAGTAAGGTCGTACGAATCTATCTCTCGTTAAGTGCCAATCAAAAATAAAAAACCTAACTATTGCTCGTAAAGAGCCTTGCACATACATTCTTTAGTTAAATTTGAAGAAGGCTCAAGGTAGTGGCTACACGACATACACGTTACACATACACTTTAGACACACACACACAGGCTCCATTGGCGTACCAACCAGCACCAACAGATCGCGAGGGTTTCCTGGCTTCTAGACGGTGGTGGGGTGAGCGCATTAGCCAGGCGTCGACCGTCACCGAGGACGAATACACGAGCGACCTGGGTGCGGGAATCCGTATCCATTTTTGCGGTGTACAGACTCCAAATTGGTACCCGGGTGATTGTGGAACGTGGTGCTTTTCATCGTAGCTGCCGGTAGCTGATCACCATTGTATTTTTTTTATTCTACAAGGTATTTTAAATAAATTTTAGAGAACTAACATTTTTTGATTGCCAATGTCACCGTGATCGGGTTTCAAACGGTGTAACATTAAACTGAAGTTTTATTTATTTTTTTTTACGACGGGACTACTTTTGTGGTATTGGGTGGATAACCAACGCTTGAATGTATTGAGCATAATTAAATAAGAGTAACGTAAAACTAAAGAATTTCAACTTGAATGTGTTACAGTTCCTAACCTATAAGCGGGCATCATGAACCAGAATAACCTCAAACAGCTGAGCAAGAAGTTCAAGCGTATAAGTACGTTGAAATACCGTAACTTGTGAATTGTAATTATCGGCGGTGAATTGTAACCAACGGCACCACTTTCCCATCTAAAAGCATCACCGCTGTAAAGACAACACTTTTCTTTTCTTTTGCCTTTACAGCTCAAGTTGAGTTATACTTATTCTTTTTTTTAAAATTCTTCTTACAATAACCTTTGCTTGGTTTCTGGTCCAAGGAAATAAACTTAAAACGTGTAAGTAAATTAACAATTGAAGTCACGCGCTAAGTTACCATTATTAACATAGAGTTCGGCGCTGTAGTAAATTTTAATATTTCTACACACAAGGGGGAACTGTTGGAGGATGGTCCACGCATTTTCAAGGAGAGCTGCAGACTAAGATTATTATTGGTATCGATTCCATGAAAAAATCCACGACGAAAAAATCCACGCGAAAAAATCCACGAAACATAAATCCACGAACGCATAAATCCACGGCGAAAAAATATACGATAAAGTATTAGACGATTATAATTAATATACGATAATAATATTAAACTAGTTCATTATAGTAAACAAAATCATTAAGTTTGATTGTCTACTAATAATAAACCAACTGTTTCTCACATCCCTTATAACAGAGAAAAAAAAAAAATTTATTCGAACTAGATTTTGGTTGGAACTAAATATTATGGTGCCCTTCGGGCCCCACGGCGCGCATTGTTTTTAAAACTAACAGGTTAGTGTTTTATTAAAAATCAATTTTTTTTCTCACGTTTGTATTAATTCACTGTTCAAAATCAAAAGAAACTTCATAATAACTATTAAATGGGAATATCCCCTCATTTATTGACATACAAATGTAAACAAATCAATCATAATAACACAATTTGAGTACAAAAATGTATTAACTACACAAGACAATCAATCTACGAAGACAAACACAGTACGAATGAGTGAAATAAGATTTTCTTAATCGTTAAATCATTGTATTAAACCTCAATGTAAACAAATAAACACTTCTACGCAATCGAAATAATAACATAACCAAGACTTACATTTCGTAGATAATTTCGTCGTAGATTTTTGTTTCCGTGGATTTGTTCGTAGTGGATTTTTTTTCATGGATTTTTTCGCGTGGATTTTTTCGTGCTACCATTGGTATGCGCTTCTCCCTTTTGTTAGATTTTTTTTTGCGTCTCAGAGCAATCAGCAATGTTTACTTTATTACTTAATAACTTCGTATGGAAATTGATTGAAGTAGTGTCAGTACACCAATTTAAAGTTGAATACGCGAAGCAATTATGATACATCTCCTTGTGATTAGTTGTTTTAATAAATTGCTTATTTTTGATACTTGAACAATTACTCTAAGTTTTTTTTTTTGCTACCCAATATACGCTATGTTTATTGATTAAATCAAAAATTCCCACCAAACTGATATTTTTTTTATCGTGGAGTGATCCGGCTAACAAGTCGGTCGGAAGGTTGATGGGAAGAAAGACAGTTAACGCCGCGTAGGAAACGGCACATTCCTGACCTCAATATTGCATTATTATTGAACTCTAGAGTACACGAATTATTAGACGATGGTTCGACTAATACTCAACTGATACCTAATATTCATATTTTTTTTTTGTTCATGCAACGGCAAACGACGACTCGAGTAACACTCGGTATATACTCGCAGATTAATTCTTTTTTTTTTTTTTATTATTATTTAGGATAAATATTGAGTAGTCAGGAACAGTTAGTTTCGTTGCTTTAATTTTTATGCACAGGGGCGAGTCGTTTCGAAACTGGGATTTAATTTATCCTTGATTTCGACGGTAGGAATTAAAGGTAAAAAAAATTAAAGCTAACACCACACCCACAAAGTTGGTTGAGACGAAAAATTGCGAGACGATCAACATGAGGATTGGTTAAAATGGGTTAGAAGTTTGTCTGCTTTAAAACAATTTCGGGTACCTCGTTGTCTGACTCCGAAATACGCTCTTTTGGAGAGTGCTCAACTCCACGTTTTTTGCGACGCAAGTATAAAGGCTGTAGTAGGTGCCTCACTCGTCGTATTTGATTGTTTCACTCGTCACACTGGTTTTTTTAAGTATTTTTAAAATTATTAGTTTCATTTGAATCGAAAAAGTTCTTATTAGTAGTCAATGTCTGTATTTTTTTAGTATAACATAATTTTTTTCTAGATTTTTTACTCAGTAATATTTGCAGTTTTTTTATAAATGAAAGGAAAAAGCCACTTGCGTTTTACGGTCCTACTCGTCACGGCTGAATTTTTGAGAACAGCTACCATAAAATTTATATGGAGTTTACAACTTTCTAGGATATTCAAAAATTTCGGTTGAAATCACCTATCAAGTAACAGGGCGCTCTTCGATGCTCCCCCGCTCTAACCAGAGCCTGCCGCAAGGCGGCGTGTGAATCTGCGTGCCGCGCCATCACTCACTTTATCTGAAACCGCTCATCAGAGTGGACGCGTGCTATCGAGTCATTATTTCGTATTATTTAAAATCTTGTTTTTCCTATTAATAAATTATCGACAGTTCAGGTGAACTGACTCCGTGTATTTATTTATCAATAAAAACCTCCTCGATCCCATCAGGTTACGGGGCTGACACGCTTCCACTACACAAAGGAAAATTCAAAAAATCCTTCTCGCTGCGTGTGTACAGTGTTCTTGTGCTCTGTGAAAGAAGGCGAGTCTCTCAAGGATGGACGGCCAGGACGTGATCAAGGAAGATGAAGTCGCCGGAGGGAGCGGGGCTGCAGAGAACGATGCCCTGGTGCTGGTCGACGAAGGCATTGAGTATAGTTCGGGACTGATGCAGGAAGGTAGGAAGGAACATGAAATTGACCGATTAATATGGCGCGTCTTCACGTGTGAATGTACGGATGAGTGAATATCGTAGCGTGACTTTTCAAAGCCAGTGCGGGTCGGCTTGATAAAAATCGGTGTGCAGGCAGGCGAAACATGTGAAGCTCGTGGCCAAGGAGTAACGATGACGAACCCGGCTGGAGGGAGTCAGAATATACTTCAATTTTTAACTTCAATACCTTTTTTGTATTTTTTAACCAAATTTGTCTCAAAAAATTTCTATCCTCCAATTTCAGTTGAAATTCATCACTTTTTATTTTTTCATAAAGTTCATCATAGTCATGTTCTTCACTTTTCAAAAAACTCTTAAAATAATTAAGCATTTAACTGTTCACTTTTCATTTAATTCAAAACTCAATTTTCAAAAAAAAAATCTCAACATGTGCTTAACCTCACTTTTTGCCATGCGCTCGCTGAACCTCGCGACGCGCCATGCGGTTCCTCAAAATTAAATCCTTGTGCATCAACTATTTGCACGGATTTTTTTTTCAGGCTTTTCACGCCTCTCACTCACTTAGCTTCTAAGCTAATTTTTAGTAAAAATATTTTCCATGCTCCTTAAAAAAGGTGGCACGGAAAAGAGAATTTTTCAAGCACATGTTTTTTACTAATCGAACCTTTTCTTACTTTTTAACTGCACTTATTTTTCACTAAACGACGCTCACGGCTACCATGTTGGAATAGAGGGCTTAGTGGATCATGAATAATAAGTGTTGGTTTATTTTATATGTAATTATTAAATAAGGTAAACTAATATAATACACTGCATGTTCACAACATGCGTTCCCAACAAGCAACAGTAACAGAGTGGTACGGCTCGTAACGGGCGATGAATTTGACCAAAGGGGTAGGTTATTCAGGGGCCTCGTGGGAGATTATCACACACACGACTTTCTCCCGAACATACTTGTAGAGGACGAAATTGCTGTCCTTTGGCAGCGAATAATACTGCGCCACAAATTTTAAGTGCAGTTTTTCTCGTCGTCGGTAAATGAAGAACCCGAAGTGCAAGAACGGTTAGCGGACTTGATTATTGTGAATTTGAATATACTGATCGCGGAAGACTCAATGATGGTCCATCGTGATTAAAAGCCTCTCGCACTACCGAAAGATTCGGTAGTGGGATACCGGAGTTGTTTTTTGAGCGAACATTAGGACTTGTAAAAAAAAAAGAGCCAGATCAGCCTAGAAGACCAACGACTGCTCCTCCATCGAACGTGTTAGAGCAAGGGTCTAGGCAGGGGACTGATACTGAGGAAGCTCACGATGAATCAGCTTCAGATTGTAAGGATGAGGATGAATTATCCTGCTGTACTTGCGAATCACAGTGGTTACACTGAATGAAACTGTGCATGGTGTAACTCGGGAAACGGCAAGGGAGGCGAGAAGTGTACGGTCCGTTCCGTCCCCTTATAGACACAAGGACTTCGGTAGTGGAAAAGGATGCAAACGATATTCCAGCTCAGGTAAACGAGCGAACTGAGATACCTGCGATGTATTCAAGATTGGTATATTGACGCCGATTGGATGGTCTGATTTGAAGTTGGGTAAACATGGATTTCTGGGAAATGCTGTTGGCAGAATAATAAAACAATCAATACAATTGTTGTCTCTTTTATTGTAAAGTACCATAGTAAGTGGAACAAACACATGAAGATCGAAAATGAAAACACGATCATGACGGAAATTTGTGGGTGTGGTGTTAGCTTTAATTTTTTTTACCTTTAATTCCTACCGTCGAAATCAAGGATAAATTAAATCCCAGTTTCGAAACGACTCGCCCCTGTGCATAAAAATTAAAGCAACGAAACTAACTGTTCCTGACTACTCAATATTTATCCTAAATAATAAAAAAAAAAAAAAAAGAATTAATCTGCGAGTATATACCGAGTGTTACTCGAGTCGTCGTTTGCCGTTGCATGAACAAAAAAAAAATATGAATATTAGGTATCAGTTGAGTATTAGTCGAACCGTCGTCTAATAATTCGTGTACTCTAGAGTTCAATAATAATGCAATATTGAGGTCAGGAATGTGCCGTTTCCTACGCGGCGTTAACTGTCTTTCTTCCCATCAACCTTCCGACCGACTTGTTAGCCGGATCACTCCACGATAAAAAAAATATCAGTTTGGTGGGAATTTTTGATTTAATCAATAAACATAGCGTATATTGGGTAGCAAAAAAAAAAAACTTAGAGTAATTGTTCAAGTATCAAAAATAAGCAATTTATTAAAACAACTAATCACAAGGAGATGTATCATAATTGCTTCGCGTATTCAACTTTAAATTGGTGTACTGACACTACTTCAATCAATTTCCATACGAAGTTATTAAGTAATAAAGTAAACATTGCTGATTGCTCTGAGACGCAAAAAAAAATCTAACAAAAGGGAGAAGCGCATACCAATGGTAGCACGAAAAAATCCACGCGAAAAAATCCATGAAAAAAAATCCACTACGAACAAATCCACGGAAACAAAAATCTTCGACGAAATTATCTACGAAATGTAAGTCTTGGTTATGTTATTATTTCGATTGCGTAGAAGTGTTTATTTGTTTACATTGAGGTTTAATACAATGATTTAACGATTAAGAAAATCTTATTTCACTCATTCGTACTGTGTTTGTCTTCGTAGATTGATTGTCTTGTGTAGTTAATACATTTTTGTACTCAAATTGTGTTATTATGATTGATTTGTTTACATTTGTATGTCAATAAATGAGGGGATATTCCCATTTAATAGTTATTATGAAGTTTCTTTTGATTTTGAACAGTGAATTAATACAAACGTGAGAAAAAAAATTGATTTTTAATAAAACACTAACCTGTTAGTTTTAAAAACAATGCGCGCCGTGGGGCCCGAAGGGCACCATAATATTTAGTTCCAACCAAAATCTAGTTCGAATAAATTTTTTTTTTTTCTCTGTTATAAGGGATGTGAGAAACAGTTGGTTTATTATTAGTAGACAATCAAACTTAATGATTTTGTTTACTATAATGAACTAGTTTAATATTATTATCGTATATTAATTATAATCGTCTAATACTTTATCGTATATTTTTTCGCCGTGGATTTATGCGTTCGTGGATTTATGTTTCGTGGATTTTTTCGCGTGGATTTTTTCGTCGTGGATTTTTTCATGGAATCGATACCAATAATAATCTTAGTCTACAGCTCTCCTTGAAAATGCGTGGACCATCCTCCAACAGTTCCCCCTTGTGTGTAGAAATATTAAAATTTACTACAGCGCCGAACTCTATGTTAATAATGGTAACTTAGCGCGTGACTTCAATTGTTAATTTACTTACACGTTTTAAGTTTATTTCCTTGGACCAGAAACCAAGCAAAGGTTATTGTAAGAAGAATTATAAAAAAAAAGAATAAGTATAACTCAACTTGAGCTGTAAAGGCAAAAGAAAAGAAAAGTGTTGTCTTTACAGCGGTGATGCTTTTAGATGGGAAAGTGGTGCCGTGTGCGACTCTCGCGTAACCCCTTTTGGCTATCGAGCCCGTAAATAAATATTCTCCTGTCTCAGAGAAAATAAAAAAAAAATTCCTTCATAATAAAAATAAAAATAAAAATAAATATACAAAAATTTTTTTTATAAATTATAAATCTGACCCTAACAGTGGAGAGAGTATGGGTGGCTCTTGGAAAAACCCTGCAGGCAATGTTGATTTTACGACGGGAGCCCGGTCGTCCAAAGATATTGATGAAGAGGAAAAAGTCCGGTAACTATGTCTACAATTGACGAAATTTCGAGCGATTGCTTGTGAATGTCTGTGAATTATTTATTAGTATGGATGGAATGCTGTTAATTTGAATGCGTGTTAAAATATTGTTAATAAAGTGTGGATTCAGCTTAGATTTTTTTTATATAACTTTGATTTTTCTACGCTCGTTGAGCAAAGTTTCTGTAAATGCACGTAGTAGTCCCCGTTAATCTTTTTTTTATAAAATTCTTCCAAATTTTTCCTTTTTTAAATTTATTAATTTTTTTCTTTATCCTAGATGCGCTGGAATTCAGTGCATGGATGGAAGAAAGTGAACACTTAGTGGGCGTGGAAAACTCCTTTTCTGGACGCACTCAAACTTTGTGATTCTGATCGGATGCCCAGAGGTATCAAGATCATCGAAAAAAAAAAAAAACTGAGCTCAAAACTCTAAGTCTTTGCCTTGAGGGTCTAATGCAACGCAGAAGGTCGTTTGCAGAAAAAGTCCGGGAGATCCGCATGTTTACGAAAGAATGCAGAGAAAGCGAAAGAGTGACCCCAAAAATCGACAAATTTTAGCCCGTTTTGAAAAATCGTGATTTTCGATGAATTTTTATGCAAAATCGGTTGCATAAATCGAAAAAACGCTAAATTCATTTTTTTCTTAGAATTTTATGTTAAATACGATAGTATTTTTTGTTTTATAAATATTAAACTTTTAAAAATTGTCCCTTTAAACGTATGTATAAAAAAATGACGTTTTTCGATCATATCTTTGTAACAAAAAAAGTTCACAAATAGAAACTTTGCAGGGACTCATTTTAAACTATAAACTACTATTTAGACCCAAAATTAAATCAAATTTCGTGGGGCCAAGAACGGGCTAATTTTGGGGTCACTCTTTCTCTGACACTTACAAGGAAAGGCTACACTGTTCCGGTCACCGATGCTAACGAATCTTTGGGGATCGTTTTCTAATATCAAAAATTGAAGAAATCCATCAATAATTCCTTCCAATGGGGCCTTGATATCGATTCGCCTTATAGCTCATATGGCATTTTTAGCACTTTTTTGGTTTTTTAGCTAATTTTTCAAAAATTCCTCTTCAAAGCCTATTGCACTTATGGAATTCTGCAACCTCGCATTCTCTTTGTTTTTTCATTTACCTTCAAGGAAAAATATTCTCAAGTTAACTTTTTATGAGTTTGACTCTGTACTAAGAGGATTTCTAAAAGTATTTTTTAGGGTTTTTGGCTTTTTTAAACTTTTATTGTACGTGAAGAACTTTATGAAAACGATATTTCAGAATATTTTTTCTCAAAAATTCATAAAAAAACAAAAAGAATGCGAGGTGTCAGGATTCTGTACGTTTGATAGGCTTTGAACAGGTATTTTTAGATAATTAGCTCGTTTAGACCCTTTGAGAATCCAGTTAGCTTGTTTAGACACTTTGCACGTACAGAATTCTGCAACCTCGCATTCTTTTCGTTTATAATATATAATAATTTATAAAAATAATAATTAGCTTGTTTATATTATATTTTTTATTATTATAATATATAATAATTTATAAATATAATTATTAGCTTGTTTAGACACATTGAGAGTTTTTTATGGTTTTTAGCTAATTTTCTAAAAATTCCTGTTCAAAGCTTATTAAACGTACAGTATTCTGACACCTCGCATGCTTTTTGTTTTTTCATGAATTTTTGAGAAAAAATATTCTGAGATATCGTTTTCATAAAGTTTATCACGTACAATGAAAGTTTAAAAAAGCTTAGAACCCAAAAAAACGCTTTTAGAAATCCTCTTAGCAAAGGGTCAAACTCATCAAAACTGAACTTGAGAATATTTTTCCTCGAAAGCAAATGAAAAAATAAAAAGAATGCGAGGTTGCAAAATTCTGTAAGTGCAATAGGCTTTGAAGAGGAATTTTTGAAAAATTAGCTAAAAAACCAAAAAAGTACTAAAAATGCCATATGAGCTATATGGCGAATCGATATCAAGGCCCCATTAGACGAATTATTGATGGATTTCTTCATTTTTTGATATTAGAAAACGATCCCCAAAGTTTCGTTAGCATCGGTTACCCGAAAGGTGTGGCCTCTCCTTGTTAGTAAGATAGTGAGGACAAAACTGAATCGTTGAAGTCCTAACTAAATCCATCGGTACTAAGCATGGATCCGCATGCAACCGAAGGGATGCTGAGAAAGCGAAATTTCTTTGACACTTAGTAAGATGGTGAGGACAAAACTGAATCGTTAAGGTCCTAACTAAATTCCATTGGTACTAAGCGTAGATCTGCATGCATCCTTAAAGGATGCGGAGAAAACAAAATTTCTCCGAGGGCTAGCCACGTATAGGCAAGGCCCATAGCAAACCCTGGAGACGTAAATCTAAACGTTTAGGTTGCTAATAATTTGAAGGCGGAAAAATAAAGTACGGGCAAGAAGCAAATGTTCGACCTATGCCTTCAATAATGTTTTGTACGTTGTTTTGTTTCCGTGCAATTATTGTCGCGCACTTGCCACTTGGGCTTTGTGTAAGTACCCCCCATTGCTTTTTGCTGGGCCAAGGGCCCCGCCTACTCCTATAGCGAGTAACTTTGTGTTAATTCGAATAAAGAGTGATTGTTGCAAAGAGCAACTGTAGTGTTGTCATTTCGACCTAACTGTCATTTGCCCCCCTTTGATTATTGTTGTTTTTAGCGGAGCTTTTTATCTCAAGTTCGGCGGTAAATAAACCCTGACAACTGATTTAAGTTTTCAACTTCAGTTATAATAAGAAATTACTTTTCATCAATACTTGAATAATAGTTGAAAAAATAATAACTGTATAACTTTCCAAATAAAAATTGTAAATTTTCTCTTTCGTATAAATGTCAAACTCGTAATAAAAAATAGTACGAAAAGATATTTTTAGTAGTAAGGAATTGTGCACTAAGTCTAGACTAAGTTCCTGGGATTTATTAAGTAATTATTTATTTGCACTATCAAATTTTTAATTAATCAAATGTATTGTAAAAAAAATGAATTAAATTAGGGAGGCCGTCCACATTAAGAAAGCAGGGTTTTCTCCTACTGTTTTAAATCTTCTGAAATTTTTTTTATCGATTCTAGACACAACAAAAGAAAGATTTTCAAATTTTTAGGCTTTCAAAAAAATTAAGTAAGACATTTGAAAATTTATGGCAGTAAAGTTTTTGTTAGAACGCCAGAGGTTTTAAGAAAAGGGAAATGGGACGATAAGGCTAAGATAGGAGTTTTAGTAGGCTATAATAGCGACAGTTATAGAGTTTTAATCAACGGTAAAATTATTAATGCAAGACATGTAAGAGTTATTGAGAATGAGACTGAATTAATTTGTTTAGAACGAAAGCAAGATGAGAAGAATGAATTTGTGAATTTGAGATGTGATGATGAATCAATTAATGAGAATGAAAGCGTCAATAATAATGATAATGAGAACGAAATTGAAAATGAATATGTGAATGGTGAGAATGAAAATGAAAAATTTGTAGAAAAAAGAACTTTGAATCGAAATCGAAAACCTGTCGAAAGGTACGGTAATCCAGTAACACATTTTATTTATGTAAATTTCATTGATGCTGTCACGTGCGAACGTGACAATAATTATTTAATTTAATTTAAATTTAATTTAAGTTAAGTGGGAACTTACCCGCTATGAGCAGATCACGCAGTAATCTGCTCGTCACCCTTTTTGCTTGTCTTTGGTAGGATTTATTAATTTGAGGTAAAATAAAAGTAATTTTTGAAGTTAATGATAATTTTATTATTTATAATTATTAAATGAAATCTATACGAATTATGTTTATCGTCCTTCGACGAAATTATAAATTATCAATAAAAGTCTTACTTGTTACTAGGTGTGAACCTAGGCTAAACAGAGAGGGGTCCGGGTTTCTAGGCCGGTGATCCCTAAGGTTGGCCCACGTGTCAGGGCTGTCGAACACAGTGGCCTATCGAAGCCCGTGGAACTCCGGCTCCTTTCGTCCAGGTGTGCCTCTACGACTTTCAGCTTGCGCGTAGCCTCCGGATCTCTTGGTGTCGGGAACGGGAGAGAGCGTTTGAGGTTCGCGCGAGCCGGGAGGTCGCCGATTATCCCCACCTAGGACTTAAGGATCGGAGCTGCATCCAATTAGCTCGAGCTTTTAGCTCGGCTCGCGACGGGCCCCCTTCCTCACTCTTTCGGCGGGAGTAATTAAGAATATTCGAAAAGTTGTTAGCGCAACTTAGGAGGGTGATGGGTATTGGTTATGATGATTATTAGTATTATTATTTATGTTAAAGGTTGATACACGACATGCCTCCCCTCTTAGTCCATTGTTGTCCTCAACAATGCAGGGCTGCGCGACTAAGGAAGTGCAGTCCTTTATCGAAGATAGAAAGGTGTATCGACCTTATTTTGAAAGTGTGATTTTAGACAATAGCGAAGCGGCTAGTGTTAGAGGGTGTGCATGACGCGTTTGAATGACCTATGCGTTTACAGCGGCGGTGCATTCAGCTCGTGTTGCACTATGATCAATCAGAGCACTGTTTGTGGTGCTACCGATTAATAAATCGGTTAATGACCAAGAAGGTCGATAATTGGTCTTGATTTGATCGGTTAGATTTATCAATTATTGTTGGAAAATCATAGTTGTTATTGTTAACAATATAATAATAATCAGCGGTGAATTCTGGTAATGACGGTTTTCATTTTGAAGACTGAATAAATGAAAAAAAAATTTAATCGAGACAAAGATGGTCGTTCGTAATTTGAGTTGCATATTACTTGCGCCTGTCAGGTAACAGAAAATCAAAGTTCCTCTTTTTTTTTTTTTTTTTTTTTTTTTTGGTTTTGGGTTGGAGTGTTGCGTTCGCGCTTTGATAAAAAAATATATCAGATATTATAAAATGCTAAGAGTGAGAAAGGTTCACAATTATCACGTAGACAGGTCCCAAGTCTTTAGATTTTTATCAATCAATAGGTTGCCGTAAAGAGAAAAAAAAAACAGAGTAAGTACATTATTGCAAAAATAATAAAAAAAAATTAATCGATTTTAATTATTCAATTATTTGATTATTAATTATTTAACGAGAAAAAAAAATGTGGACATAGTTATGAAATTTTAGAATATACGCATCAAGAAAAGAAAGATGATTATTGACAAGTATAATTTTTAATTGAAAAGTCAATTATTAAAATTTGATTAGAATAATTTAAATGATAATGATAGGTATTTTTATGTTGTGAAAATCGTTCGCAGTAAAAATAATTCTTAAATAATCATAAAAATTTTAGGTCATGTAATAAAATAAATTTAAAATAAAAGTCTGTAGTCTGTAAAGTTTATATATTCACTGTTCACTTTTAATTTCCCTGCGGTTGAAGAATCTCGTGTAGCGATAATATTGTGATTATCGCACGAAGGTGTAACAGTATCGGGCGGCTATCTCGTACGTGTGTGTGGCTGCTGCTTTCATGGTGTGTGCGTCGCGGCTGGCAACGCAGTGCTTAGTTATCATATCGTAATTAAGCTATACTTCAGTTGACGTTGCTATAGTAGTGCAGTAGGCTTTGGCTTGGCACGTGGTTAGTTTACAAGGACAGTTATTGGAATTCAAACTTAGACGAGGGATTAACAAACTATAATTCGTATATTAAAATTATTCCCAAATTAAAATTTCATTTTAATCTTTTTTTTTTTTTTTTTTTTAATGTAATATAAAGTGTAATATAAAGTAAAGTAAAATTAAGCAAGTAGTAAATAGTTAAAATAATTAGAATTGTTTGCTAAAGTTATTTTCGTGTAATCAGAGTTTCGAATAAACAAAAACGTGAAATCGGATTAAATTAACGTGAGGTGATTGTAAATAATAAATTGTGAAAAGTAATTTGTTGTTAAGACGAATTAATTGTTCGGTGATGGTTTTGAAGTAGTTTTACGAGTTTGTTGACGTGATTGGAAGACAATAATTTCGTTAAAGTTCAAGGTATGTAATAAATAATTGACGTTCAGTTTCACTGATCTTTGAATTATTTGCAGTTCAAGTTGTGCAGTACGCAGTTAGGATGGTGTGTGGCGGGTGCGCATTTTGCAGGGGCCATCGTGCAGTAGTGCAGAACTACAGTGCGGTTGGCGGCTGCGTGAACTTGCTGGATGAACCAGAGAAAAAAAAAAATATATATTCAGAAAGGGCAGGAAAGAAGGATAATTATGTATGGTGTTTTGCTTGTATTTATTCGATCAAAAGTGTGTGTGTGTGTGTGTGTGTGTGTATGTGTGTGTGTGCGTGCGTGCGCGCGCGCGCGCGCGCGTGTGTGTGTGTGTGCGTGCGTGTGTGCGTGCGTGTGTGCGCGCGCATGTGTGTGTGTGTAATATATACATATACACACACACACACACACATATATATATATATATATATTAACAGGGTGTATCTTAACCATCGCATGTGAGATATACCACGCGAAAGAGCGGAAAAAGTTGAATTCGGATATATCTATTGTTTTGTTCTGAGCTAATAAATTAAGCTTTAATTAAGTATTTAAATTAACCAATCATAGCGAACTCAAAAAAGATGTTGGTGGGTTCTAGTACAGAATGGAGTGGGACATCTTTGATTCGTAAGCAAAGGGAAAAGCTGGGCTTAGGTGAGAAAATAAGTCCAAACATGTGTTAATTTCCAGGATTTCAAAATTTTTTTTTAAATTGAAATTTTTTTTTTTAATAATTGTTTTATTTATAAAATGAGAACTCACGTAAATTTTGAATCGCAATTCTACGATAAAAATTGCCAGAGTTGAAGTATCAAATTAATTCACGAGAAGATTTTATTCAAAATCTAAATCAGCCATTTTTTGTGGTACAATTATGTTTCAAACTTCTTTGGAATCGAAGTTTTACAAGGAATGTAACCAGCTTGTCAAAAATAGTCATTTATAAAAAAATTATAAAATTGATTTTTGCATCTTAAAAGTGGTAAGTCAATAAGTGCCCACTTCCTTCATTCTTGAGAGAGAAACGGCCAGGTAGAGAGCGGGGTGGCCGGACCCCCGCGCGCTGTAGCGCTGGACAGCTTACTGAACCACGGGGGGGGGGGGTATTGACTTACCACTTTTAAGATGCAAAAACCAATTTTACAATTTTTTATAAAAAACTATTTTTGTCAAGCTGGTGACATTCCTTGTAAAACGTCGATTCCAAAGAAGTTTGAATTTAATTGTACCACAAAAATTGGCTGATTTAGATTTTGAATAAAATCTTCTCGTGAATTAAATTGATACTCCAACTCTGGCAATTTTGATCGTAGAATTGCGTTTCAAAATTTACGTGAATTCTCATTTTATAAATAAAACAATTATTAAAAAAAAAAATTTCAATTTCAAAAAAAATTTTGAAATCCTGGAAATTAACACATGTTTGGACTTATTTTCTCACCTAAGCCCAACTTTTCCCTTAGCTTACGAATCAAAGATGTCCCACTCCATTCTGTACAAGAACCCGCCCACATCTTTCTTGAGTTCGCTATGATTGGTTAATTTGAATACTTAATTAAAGCTTAATTTATTAGCTTAGAGCAAAATAATAGTTATATCCTAATTCAACTTTTTCCGCTCTTTCGCGTGGTATATCTCACATGCGATGGTTAAGATACACCCTGTATATCGTGGTGTCGTGTTTTTTGGGTCACTTTTTACGGATTCACTCTTTATATAAAAAGCTTCGCTCCAACGAGCTTAAAAAATAAGGCTGAATGAAAAACATTTTATGGACAGAACCTCAAATAACGGACTATAAAATTAGAAACCTAACCACAAAATAAAAAAAAAAACTTATACTTTGTCGGCTTATTTAAGTTAAGGAGGCTTGGCAGTTTTTTCAAAATTCAAAAGTAAGAATCCAAAAAATTCCTGTAGATTCCTTGCAGTGAGATAAACCACTTTTCTGTTTGACACAACATTGATTGTCGGACTCGTTTTCGAGAAAAAAATCAGTTTAAAAAATTTTTTTTAACATGTACTCTAATGGGAAAAAACATTAAAAAATTCCGCAAATTATCAAAATCCATTACTATGAGACAGGTGTCATTTTAAAAGTATCAATTTGAAGATTATTTTAAAATTGTTAAAATATGAGATTATCGGACTAATTTTCAAGAAAAATAAAAAATTGCGGTACATAACCTCCAAAACATGCAATTTTTCAACGTTTTTAAAATTTTTTATCTTAAGTTTTGTTCTACTGTTTTTAAAAATGATTAATAATCGTTTACTAATCATAAAAAATAAAAAAAATACTTTTTTTCTTATTTAAAATTTTGTGCACCCGCAGGGGCCCCCGCTAGGTACGACCCCTACGCTGCCAAGCCTCCTTAAAATAAGTTTTTTAAGCAATGGGGGTGGAATTAAAAAAAAACGGTTTTATAATTATTGTATTTATTTAATTTGAAGTTAGGTTACTTATCTTGGTCGTTTTAATTTTCAGGACCTGACACCATTTGTAATTTTACCATAAAATGTCTAATCTTCAAAAAATTAATTTCGTGAGTTATAAATAACGTATCAAATTCAACTTATTCTAAAATATGCTGGTAGTCGAGTGGATCAAGAAGCAAGTCTTACAAGTTGTGACACAGGGTGTAAGGGTACAAATCTACCTCGGAGAATTTTTTTTCCACGGTACCATTTTTTAGCTGAATGAAATCCAGCCGTCATATTGAAACCGAAATCCAGCTGGATTTTAGGGGTAGGGTAGGTACTTCGGCCCGTCGGAGGGCCTGTAGCCGCTCGGCCGTTAAGACTTTTATTTGGTCTTGAATTTCCGGGTAAAGTTTAAGGTTGTGTCTAGGTACCATCGCCGTGTACCGTTTCACGGTGCATGGTGCACGGCGCACAGTGCACGGGCGCTATAGCTAATGAGCTTTTATGTACACGGTACACGGTGCACTGTGTACGGAGGAGCTTTTTGGTGCACGGTGCATGGCGGAAAGCAGGGAAAAGTTTTTGTTTTGCTATTGTTTCGTACACGGTGCACCGTACACCACGTACGGTTCAAAAAATGTTTTTTTTATATCTTTGCGTACACCGTACACCAGACACCGTATACTGTTCGGTACACGGTACACGATGCACCGTGCACAGGTGAATATATTTTTTATATCTTTGCGTACACTGTACACCAGACAACGCGCCATGCTCGGTACACGGTACACGGTGCATCACGTACGGTGCAAGGTTGAAAAAATCTTTTGGCGTACACCAGACACCGCACACCATTCGGTACACGGTACACGGTGCATCACGTACGGTGCAAGGTTGAAAAAATCTTTTGGCGTACACCAGACACCGCACACCATTCGGTACACGGTACGCGATGTACCGTGCACGGGTGAAAAATTTTTTTATATCTTTGCGTACACCGTACACCAGACAACGCGCTGTTTGGTGCATGGCACACGGTGCACCACGTGTGGTGCAAGGCTGAAAAAATGATTTGGCGTACACCAGACACCACACACTGTTCGGTACACGGTACACGATGCACCGTGCATGGGTGAAAATAATTTTTATATCTTTGCTTGCACCATACACCAACAACGCGCACTGCTTGGTACACGGTACACGGTTGAAAAAAATGTTTTGTGTACACCAGACACCGCGCACTGTTTGGTACACACTACATGGTGCACCACGTACGGGGCACGGTAGAAAAAATTATTTGGCGTACACGGTATAAGTCAATAGTAGGTATTGAAATCAATAATATTGAGACTCTAGTATTGATATTGAGGCTCAATAGTTATCTTGGATATTGTATTGATATTGACCACCAATACAATACAATACAATACAATATCAATATTACTATTGTACTATTGTGAAACCCTACGTACACCAGACACCGCACATTGTTCGGTACTTAGTTTCACTTACATTACGATGTCAGGTTATTCAGTAGCAGTCTAATGCTTTAAGAAGTCATAGAAATTTACCGCAGTTAATTCAAAAAAATTATAGGTATTCAAGCACGTCGAATACCCTACGTGGAGTATGCGTCTCAATTGCAAGACAGCAGCTGACCCATGCACGTGGGTTTTAAGAGAACAACTGCAAGTCTACCAGCAGCCGATTTTTGTACCGTATAGTCATTGGGCTCTCGAGTCTGAAATTCCGAGATCGAGGAATCCAGAAATCCAAGTTCTTCAAGCTGTATAAGATTGTATTCTTATTTTTAAGCTCTGAGTCAAGGTTCGGACTCTGTATTCTTCGTTGTATACTCGAGAGTCCAGAAATCAGAGTCCAAAGACTCGAGTACTTGGACTCGAGAGTATAACAGCTTGAATTTCGCTCGGAATTTCGGATTTGACTTTGTATACTCTGGACTCCGAGTCTTTGCCCAGCAATTGATCTCACAAAGTCATAGGAATTAGACGCAGCAATTCTTGGAAGTCAAAGTCGGACGTTGTTAAAGCGAGTTTTGAATACAAGGCTACTGGATTACAAGTCACGCGCTCTAATCAATGAACCTTACCGGACCTCTTATAATCTTTAAATTAATCTTATAGGCTTTATCTTTATAATCTTTATAATCAGAATAAGCCCAGACATTTGAAAGACTTTTTTTGTTTTTTTCATCAGTAATATGGTTTTAGATTTGTGTTTTAAAATATTTTTGATTAAAGTTATACTCTTAAAAAAATTTAGTCATTTACGTAACATCATAATATCATCATATTTAATATTATTGAATAAAGGGTATAGCCGGGTAAGATAGTCGAATCGGCCCCCAGGGCGAACCCCTTCAATATAGATATATCATTTGAAAGGGCATAAAAAAAAGCATTTTGGTACCAACCAGAATTTTTTATACCCACGACTGCGCATGCGCGGTCCAAAATAGTGATTTTTCAACTTTGATTTTTATCTCGAAATCTAAGAGGGCTACCAAAACGTGATTTGCGGAAAAATTTTGTTTACAAAAAATGTAGTTCAATCATATTTTTTAAAATCATTTTTGGCGCTGAATTCAAGTTGTTGAGGCTATTTTTCAAAATTTTTTCCTTAAAAATGCGATTAAAAAAAAAACGAAGATACATACCTCTCTGGAAAAAAAACATTATTATTGGGGGTTTACAGCTTGGGGGACAGCCGATAAGTTTTTTTTGCCGAACTTGCGCGCCCAGGGTATTTGGGGGTTTACAGCTTGGGGGATAGCTGATCAGTTTATTTATTGAACTCAGCCGCCCAGGGTATTTGAGGATTCAGAGCTTGGGGGATAGCTGATCAGTTTTTTCGTTTCCCTCGGGTGCCCAGGGTTGGGGAATTTAGAGCTTGAGGGATCGCTGATCGGTTTATATATTGAACTCGACGCCCAGGGTATTATTATAAAAAGACAAATCCGAAATTCCGAGCGAAATTCAAGCTGTGATACTCTCGAGTCCAAGTACTCGAGTCTTTGGACTCTGATTTCTGGACTCTCGAGTATACAAAGAAGAATACAGAATCCGAACCTTAACTCAGACTCAGTTCTTTAAAAAAATAATACAAACTTATACAGCTTAAAGAACTTGAAGTTCTGGATTCCTCGATCTCGAAATTTCAGACTCGAGAGCCCAATGACTATACGGAAAAAAATCGGCTGCTAGCAGACTTGCAGTTGTTCTCTTAAAACCCACGTGCACCGAACAGCTGCTGTCTTGCAATTGAGACGCATACTCCACGTAGGGTATTCAACGTGCTTGAATCCCTATAATTTTTTTGAATCAACTGTGGTAAATCCCTATGACTTCTGAAAGCATTAGACTGCTACTGAGTAACCTGACATCGTAATGTGGGTGAAACTAAGTACCGAACAATGTGCGGTGTCTGGTGTACGCCAAAACATTTTTTCTACCGTGCCCCGTACGTGGTGCACCATGTAGTGTGTACCGAACAGTGCGCGGTGTCTAGTGTACACAAAACATTTTTTCTACCGTGTACCAAGCGTTGTCTGGTGTACGATGTACGCAAAGATATAGAAATTTTTTTACTCGTGCACGGTGCATCGTGTACCGTGTACCGAACACCGTGCGGTGTCTGGTGTACGCCAAAGCATTTTTTCAACCTTACACCG
Organism: Encarsia formosa; assembly: GCA_038277355.1. NCBI lineage: Eukaryota > Metazoa > Arthropoda > Insecta > Hymenoptera > Aphelinidae > Encarsia > Encarsia formosa. Next base: position 66,471,974 of record CM076185.1, read on the forward strand.
TACGTGGTGCACCGTGTACCGTGTACCAAGCAGAGCGCATTGTTGGTGTACGGTGCAAGCAAAGATATACAAAATATTTTCACTCATGCACGATGCACCGTGTATCGTGTACCGAGCAGTGCGGGTTGTGCGGTGTACGGTGTACGTAAAGTTACAAAAATATTTTCATCCGTGCACGGTGCATCGTGTACCGTGTACCGAACAGTGTGCGGTGTCTGGTTTACACCAAAACATTTTTTCAACCTTGCACCGTACGTGGTGCACCGTGTACCGTGTACCGAACAGCGCGAATTGTCAGGTGTACGGTGTACGCAAAGTTGTAAAAAAAATTTTCACTCGTGCACGGTATATCGTGTACCATGTACCGAATAGCACGCGTTTTTGGTGCACGGTGTACGCAAAGTTATAAAAAAAAAATATTTTCATCCGTGCACGGTGCATTGTGTGCCGTGTACCAAACAGCACGCGTTGTCTGGTGTACGGTGTACGTAAAGTTACAAAAATATTTTCATCCGTGCACGGTGCATCGTGTACCGTGTACCGAACAGTGTGCGGTGTCTGGTTTACACCAAAACATTTTTTCAACCTTGCACCGTACGTGGTGCACCGTGTACCGTGTACCGAACAGCGCGAATTGTCAGGTGTACGGTGTACGCAAAGTTATAAAAAATATTTTCATCCGTGCACGGTGCATCGTGTGCCGTGTACCGAACAGTGTGCGGTGTATGGTTTACGCCAAAACATTTTTTCAACCTTGCATCGTACGTGGTGCACCGTGTACCGTGTACTCAACAGCGCGAGTTGTCTGGTGTACGGTGTACGCAAAGTTATAAAAAAATTTTCTATCGTGCAGGGTACATCGCGTACCATGTACCGAACGGTGTGCGGTGTCTAGTTTACGCCAAAACATTTTTTCAACCTTGCACCGCACGTGGTGCACCGTGTACCGTGTACCGAACACTGTGCGGTGTCTGGTGTACGGTGTACGGAAAGTTATAAACAAAATTTTTACTCGTGCACGGTACATCGCGTACCGTGTACCGTACGGTGTGCGGTGTCTGGTGTACGCCAAATCATTTTTTCAACCTTGCACCGTACTTGGTGCACCGTATACCGTGTACCTAGCAGTGCGGGTTGTCTGGTGCACGGTGTACGCAAAGTTATAAAAAATATTTTCATCCGTGCACGGTGCATCGTGTACCGTGTACCGAACAGTGTGCAATGTCTGGTTTACGCCAAAACATTTTTTCAACCTTGCATCGTACGTGGTTCACCGTGAACCGTGTATCGAACATCGCGAGTTGTCTGGTGTACGGTGTACGCAAAGTAATAAAAAAAATTTTCACTCGTGCAGGGTACATCGCGTACCGTGTACCGAACGGTATGCGGTGTCTGGTGTACGCCAAATCATTTTTTCAACCTTGCACCGTACTTGGTGCACCGTGTACCGTGTACCTAGCAGCGCGGGTTGTCTGGTGCACGGTGTACGCAAAGTTATAAAAAATATTTTCATCCGTGCACGGTGCATCGTGTAGCATGTACCAAACAGCGCGCATTGTCTGGTGTACGCTGTACGTAAAGTTACAAAAATATTTTCATCCATGCACGGTGCATCGTGTACCGTGTACCGAACAGTGTGCGGTGTCTGGTTTACGCCAAAACATTTTTTCAACCTTGCATCGTACGTTGTGCACCGTGTACCGTGTACTAAACAGCGCGAGTTGTCTGGTGTACGGTGTACGCAAAGTTATAAAAAAAATTTTCACCCATGCACGGTACATCGCGTACCGTGTACCGAACAGTATACCGAACGGTGTCTGGTGTACGGTGTACGCAAAGATATAAAAAAAACATTTTTTGAACTGTACGCGGTGTACGGTGCACCGTGTACGAAACAATATCAAAACAAAAACTTTTCCCTGCTTTCCGCCGTGCACCGTGCACCAAAATCTCCTCCGTACACAGTGCACCGTGTACCGTGTACATAAAAGCTCATTAGGTATAGCGACCGTGCAACGTGCGCCGTGCACCGTGCACCGTGAAACGGTACACGGCGATGGTACCTAGACACAACCAAAGTATGACGTTGAGTAGTCAACGATTGAAAATAATGTTTTTTCAAGAAAGAATTTACAATATCATAGCTAACTTGTTTAAAGCAGACCAGGGAGCTTTTCTCGAGGAAATCGTAACGTTGAGAATTTTTTCCGGATAAAGTGCAACGTTGAGGTTATCATCGAGTATAAAAATATTTTCTAAATTAAAATTTACAGTATCCATGCCAACTTACTGAACCCATAAATGGGAGACTTTCTCGAGGAAATAGTAACTTAAAGAATTTTTTTCTGGGTAAATAACGTTAAAATGGTCAACGATTGAGTTAATGTTTTTTTAAGTAAGAACTTTGTTATGCGACATATTTTAAGCATTGAAATAAGTTACATGGCTAGCACGAAGTCTCCTAGGGCTGCACACTCGCTGGCGATCGTCTCCCCACGCTTTGATAAAAAAAGCAAAGTGGCGAGGAGGATGATGCTCGGCGACAGGTGCAGGTGGGAGGGTGCAGTGTGAATTTAGAATCGAAGTGTCGCAAATACGCTTTGTCGGGCAAGCACGTCCTTTAATATAATTAATTTGTTGTAATCTATATCCGAATAAGATTAATAGTGTCGCGAATACCATTTGTCGGGCAAACGCGACATCTAATATAATTAATTTGTTCTAGTTAATAGCATCGTGAAAACCCTTTGTCGGGAAGGCACGTTAATTTTTGTGTAATATAACTGCATTAAGCCCTGTGACGGGACTGTGTATTTGCCCAATTATAATAATAAAGACCAGGACCCTTACCCTGGTGTTATTCTTCATAATTACCCGGCCAACGAGGAGCCGGCTGCCGAAAGAAGAAAACCAGGTTAGTAACTTATTATTCAGTAAGGATTAAGTAATAGTTCCCGAGGAATAATATATAAAGTACCCTTTCTCAGTCGTCATACGTGTGGGAACCACGATTCCCCGGGTTCCTTTCCCTGTCTGGGCTGCAGAAATTTAGGGAATTGTTAAGTGTCCTAGTGGGAACTTAACAAAATGGTAGCAGAGCATTCGGTTTAGGTCCCCTGAGGAGGGCAGTTAAATTAGAGTAGATAGTTTAGAACAAAAAAAAACTTTTGCCAGGACTTGTCGGTTGCACGATCATTCTGTAGAGTAGATACATCGTCACTATAATAGGAGTAAATAAGTTTAAAGGTAAAATTAAAATTCGGGAAATCTAATATAATTTAAGGTACCGAAAAAACAGTCGGAAGTTGGGTTAGGAGCAGACAGTTATCGCGGCGAGCATAGCGAGACGCGATAGTCTGTTCTTGGCACAAACTTCTGACTGTTTTATATCGGTACCTGTATGAACAATACTTTTTTTGTTACTAATAGTAGGTACTCTATGGGGGGGGGGTCCCATGGATTTTCGAGGTGCACGGGTCCCATAGATTTTGAAGGAGCCTAGCCGGGGTCCCACGGATTTTGAAGAAAAAATAGACGGAGTTCTGGGGGTCCCTTAACTTTTCGACGGATCTTACAAAAGCCGAAGAATTTTCAAGAATTTTATCAGACGAATGAGTCTGTTTATTTTCTAACACCCCGCTGCTCTTAGTGATTAGTCTTTGCTCGAGAAATTATCGTAAAATAAGCAAATGCGAAATACGAAATGTCCATGAGTCCCATAGATTTTCAAGAAGCCGTGGGAACTCTAGCTTTTCAAAGGCGCAGCTCTGGGTCCCATACTTTTTCGACGGATTTCACAAAAGCCAAAGAATTTTCAAGAATTTTCTCTGCCGAGTGAGTCTGCTTATTCTCCAATACCCCGCTGCTATTAGTCATTAATTATCTTCGCTAGAGAAATTATCGTAAAATAAGCAAATGCGAAATACGTTACTTAAGACTTTTCGAAAATCCTTGAACGTCGGGGATTTTCTTACTATAGTAAATAAGCAAATGCGAAATTTTGCGAGTCATGGTTTTTGGGAAATCTCCAACTGTTTATCTTTCCGCCGAGCGCCGCCCCGGTGCTCTTAGTCATTTAGCTACCTGCGGCGTCGACCCATCAAAGAGACGTTTTCTTAAGAAACAGCAAATGCGAAATACGTTACTTAAGACTTTCCGAAAATCCTTGAACGTCGGGGATTTTCTTACTATCGTAAATAAGCAAATGCGAAATTTTGCGAGTCATGGTTTTTGGGAAATCTCCAACTGTTTATCTTTCCACCGAGCGCCACCCCGATGCTCTCAGTCATTTAGCTACCTGCGGCGTCGACCCATCAAAGAGACATTTTCTTAAGAAACAGCGAAATACGTTATTTAAGACTTTTCGAAAATCCTTGAACGTGGGGGATTTTCTTACTAGCTCAAAGCTGTTGACTCACAGCATGAGGATGACGTCTTCCGCTTGCAAATGATGGACAGTACACAGTTGTCTTAGCCGCCCTTTTGTTCACAGATTTCTACCATGGAATGTTGCAGATGATTATCTTATTTTCTACCGTTCAGCATAGTTAGAATATGCTTTCTCGGGAAAACCCGCCTTATCCATTTGGGAAACTCCCAAAAGGTGGTCCTTCCAGAGTAAGGCGGTCTTTAGCAAATCTTGAAAATTTGTTTGGGTCAGTGGAGGGGCTGTTAAAGGATGGTTTGGAAGTTGCTACAGGACTATCAGAGTGGGAGTTGTGAGAGGGTGGTCTTAAGCACTGACCGAAAATTTGTTTGGGTCAGTGGATTGGCTGTTAGAGGAAAATTTGGAGGTTACTAGAAAATTTTCAGAGTGGGAGTTGAAAAGGCGGTCTTGAGCGCTGCTCGAAAATTTGTTTGGGTCAGCGGAGGGCATTTGGGTGCTAGAGGACTATTGGAGTGGGAGTTGTGAGAGGGTGGTCTTGAAAAAAAGTTGGAGAGGGATGATGCGTAGGGTATAAAACCCCTAGCTCGTAGGTTTCAGTTCATTAGACTTCTATCGCTGAACAGTTCCAATAGTTCAAACAACTTTTAAATTATTTTGTTACAGAACAGTTTGAATCGTTCACAAAACTTTTTAAATTATTTGTTGTTGAACAGTTTGAATAGTTCACGTAACTTTTCAAATTATAATCTTTGCTAAAAGTTTACATTATTCACTTAACTTTCAAATTTTACTCATTTTTAAATTACATTTGTTGTCGAACAGTTTGAATAGTTCACGTAACTTTTCAAACTATAATCTTTGCCAAAAGTTTACATTATTCACTTATCTTTCAAATTTTACTCGTGAGTTAGTGAGCAAAAATTAAAGATGTGCGAAATAGTGTTTGAAATGATCGACATCACCGGAGAGGGAGCCCCGATGTTCTACAAGCTGAAGAAAGACTTCGAGACTGAGTTGGATCTTGAAGGTAAGTTCAAAATAAATTTTCAAATTTTTAAAAAATAATTTTTTAATTTTTAAATTAATAATGGAATGAGCAAACGGGTAGCAAACAAATATACTATATATAGTTTGAAAAATTTGTTTAAATTCAAAATAAGTTCCGAAATAAATTTTCAACTTTTTAAAAATTTTATTTTGTTAAATTTTTTCATTTAATAAAATTTTTAAAATTTTTCTTAAACTATCAATTAAATGAGCAAATGTCGAGCAAAAATATACTTAATAGAGTTTACAAATTTTTTTAAATTTAACAGTTAATTTTTTAATTTTAAAAAGCATGATTTTTGTTCGTTAATATTATATTTGTTTATAAACCGATTTAAATTTTTTACTGATTTTTAAAATCAGCAAACGCGGAGAAAACGATCTACTTTTTTTTTTTTTAGGAGCGAGTTTTTTTTGAAAATCGTGAAAATTGGAGTAAAATAGTAGGAAATCGTGAAAGCTGGAGGGTGCTTCTGGGTAACCGTGAAAATTTGAGTTAAAATTCGGGAAACTGTTCCTGACAAATTTATAATGAAATTGGACCTCTTTTTCGACTTGTTTATTTTTGTTTTTGCCATAACTTGTTTATTTATTATTCGATTTTGATTTTTAAACTCGTTTTGGATAGAGCAAGCGCAGAGCAAACGAATTATATTTAGTTTTCGATATAATTTTTATTATTAACAATAAATTTTTTAGTTCCTAAATTTTCAATTTTTGTTTCATCAATATTTTGTTTATTTATAAATCGATATGACTTTTTTACCGATTTTCAAAATCGGCAAACGCGGAGAAAACGAACGTACCGTTAATTTATAATATAAATGAATGTCTTTTTCAGCAGCAGGGTATCGATGCGGCGATTTCGAATACTGCTGCCCTTCGCGTGACATAGATAGTCGGGGGCTTTATTCAGGACCGTCTGATCTATGTTTGGCCATGGCTGATTTTCCGGATTTTTTATGCCTTTGCCCCCCTTTGTTTTGAAAAAGTATAATTCAGTAAAAGCCAGCGCTGAACTTGCCAGTGAACATGTGATTCTTAAAAAGGATATTGAAACAGTTGAGGTAAAAAATTTCAATACCGCAAGTGAGCCAGTGTTTCTAACAACTGGCACAATGGAATGGTATGATGAAAATATTTTGAAACCAATACTTCATAAAATAGAAGAATTTGAAGGTTGTGGATCTGGTTGGACTTTAAGACAAGTGTTGAGTGTAATAATTAACTTCAAAGAGTTTCAACCTATGCATACTGGTTCTTTCATTGAGCTCCCACAACCTATTAAGTCTAAAAATGCTTGTTTGAATGTTAGAAATGATGATAATGAATGCTTTAAATGGGCAATATTATCTTCTTTATATCCAGTCAAAATTGATGCGGATGATGTGAGATCGTACATTCACCACGCTAATAAACTTAACTTTAAAGGAATTGATTTTCCAGTAAGATTAACTCAAATAAAAAAGTTTGAAAAACAGAATGAAATTTCAGTGAACGTTTTTCTCTTAAAAAAAATCAATGGTAAATATGAAGTTGGAACAGCGCATGCAACTGATTCACTTAAAGAAAAACACGTTAATCTACTTTATATTCAAGACTTCTATTTTGATGAAAAGAAACCTAATGAAAAAGAACCTGATGATATTCCTAAGTTTCACTATGTGCTTATTACTGATTTGTCAGCCTTAACGAGAAAACAACTAACAAAACATCATGGAAAAATCCACTTTTGTAATCGCTGCATTCATTACTTTTATTCTTTAAAAGCTTTATTGGATCATCAAGATTTTTGCATGCAACTTAATAAGTGTATAATTGATTTACCTGTAGAGGGTAAAGGTAAAGATAAAATTAAATTTAAAAACTACAAGTTCCAAGACAAAGCTCCTATATGTATTTATGCGGACCTTGAATGTTTAATTAAACCTAATAAAGATAATGAGGATGTACAAGATCATCAAGCTTATAGTGTTGGCTACTATTTGAAAAATAGTTTCAATGATGAAAAGTCTTATTATAGAAGTTATCGGCAGATTGAAGAAGGTCAAAAAACACCATCCGTATGGTTCGTGGAAGAGTTAAAAAGAATTGGTGAGGAATATGATAAGTTGTACAAGAATCCTAAAGAAATGATCCTTACTGCAACAGATTGGCGAAATTTTGAGATGGCGAAAGTGTGTATTATATGCGGTAACTATTTCAGTAAACGTTGTAAAATTGTAAGAGATCACGATCATTTTACTGGTAAATATAGAGGGGCAGCCCATGATACTTGCAATATACAGTATAACAAAGCTAGATATATTAATGTGCTGTTTCATAATATGTCTGGTTATGACGCTCATTTGATAATCAAAGAAATATATTCAAATGAAATTATAGATGGAGATCCAAAAATTTTAGCTGAATCTAAATCAAAATATATTTCTTTCACAAAAAGAATGAAGGGTAGTGTTATACAATTCAGATTTCTAGATTCATTTAGATTTATGGCATCATCTTTGGAGAAACTAGCTAGTTACCTACCTGAAAAGACAATTACAACTAAAGTTCATCAACAAGCAAATTTATCAGATGAGAAAATAAAGTTACTAACAAAAAAAGGATGTCTTCCATATGAATATCTTGATTCGTTTGATAAGTTAAAAGAGACGAAACTTCCAGAAAAAGGAGCTTTTTATAGTAAATTAACTGGGTGTGATATAAGTGATGAAGAATACTCTCATTGTGATCAAGTTTGGAAACAGCTTCAGATTGAAACTCTTGGTGATTATTCAGATATTTATATGAAAACAGATGTCTTATTACTCGCGGACATATTTGAGAACTTTCGATCAACTTGTCTAAAAGCTTACTCATTAGATCCTGCTCATTATTATACCAGCCCTGGCTTGAGCTTTGACGCAATGTTAAAAAGAACACAAGTGGAATGAGACTTAATCACAGACATAGATATGTTACTTTTCGTCGAAAGAGGAATTAGAGGGGGGATTAACCAGTGTTCGAATCGATATGCAGAAGCTAACAATCAATATATGAATGAAGGTTATGATCCGAATAAAGAAGATAATCACATAATTTATTTAGATGCCAATAATTTATATGGGTAATTAATTGTTTATAAACATTTATTATAAAAATTTTTTTTCAAAAATTAATTTTTTTTTTTTTTTTTTTTTTTTTCTAGCTGGGCCATGGTGCAACATCTTCCTTATGGAGGGTTAAAGTGGGTTGAAGATGTAACTGTACCAGACTTTTATGATGTTCCAGATGATAGTCCTATTGGGTTTTTTTTAGAAGTGGATATCGAGTATGATCAATCCCTTCACGAAGAACACCAAGACTTACCATTTTGTCCTGAAACTAAAGCACCCCCAAACTCCAAACACAAAAAGTTGCTCACAACCTTTGAAAATAAAGAAAAATATGTAATTCACTATAGAGCATTAAAACAAGCAAAAGAACATGGTCTTAAAGTAAAAAAAATTCATCGAGCCCTTCAATTCAATCAATCCGCATGGCTGGCATCATACGTTGAGTATAATACTAGAAAAAGAGCAGAAGCAACAAATGATTTTGAGAGAAATTTCTTTAAATTGTTAATTAATAGCATTTATGGAAAATGTCTCCAAAACCAGCGAAAACAGGTTGATGTAAGACCTATTAATGAGTGGCCTGGGAGAAATGGAGCAGAAGCTTGTATCGCAAGTCCAAATTTCCACAGCATAGAAAGGATAGATGATAATATGGCTATAGTTCAAATGAAGCCTACTAAACTCACAATATCCAAACCTATTTACATTGGTCTTGCCATACTGGATATATCAAAAGTAAAAATGTATGACTTCCATTATTCTAAAATGAAAAAATGGGTAGGAAAGTCATTAAAGCTTTTATACATGGATACAGACAGCTTTATATATGAGATCCGGGGCGTAAACATCTACAATGTTATGAGGGAACACTCGGAATACTTTGACACATCAGCATATAAAAAAGATAATAAATTTAACATTGAACCTAAAAATGGGAAGAAACTAGGCCTGTTTAAGGATGAGACCAGCTGTGACATCATTACTAAGTACATAGGTTTGAGACCCAAGATGTATAGTTTATTAATACAAAACAAAGATCCTGTAATGAAAGTAAAAGGGGTTAAAGCATCAGCACTCAGAGAAATAAAGTTTGAACATTATGAAAAGTGTCTTTTCGAAAAATCTATAGTTAAAGTTGAACAGCGAACTATTAGAGCAAGACTTCACAATCTACGCACTGAAAAACAAGTAAAGATTGGTCTAAGTTTTGCAGACGACAAACGATATCTTCTCAAAGAAGAATGTATTCAGAATCCATGGATAAAAAATACGACCGATACTTTAGCTTGGGGAGACTATAGAATAGCTCAAATTGAAGAATTTCTTAATAATAAAACAAGAAATGACGCAGAGAAGGTTCTAGAAGGTAATGACGTCACTGATCGGAAGGTTCTAGAAGGTAATGACGTCATTGATCAGAAGGTTCTAGAAGGTAATGACGTCACTGATCAGAAGGTTCTAGAAGGTAATGACGTCATTGATCAGAAGGTTCTAGAAGATTCAGAACATGGATTTACTCACCAGAGAATTCTAGAAGATTCTCAAGATGAGCTTTCTCTAGGATATAACGTCAATAAAAAGAAGCTTCCAGAAAAAAATATTGGGAGTGGGGGTAAATTTTCACAAGCTGATGCAATAAGTTTTGGAAATTACATCACTTTCCAGAAATTTCTAGAACAAAAAACAATGGTTTTGGATGATGTGCCAAAGCCTCCAGCAGATGTCGACAGTACGGTATATAAGGCTGGCAGTTCAAGAAGGGCTCTCACTTGCTGCTCAAAAATTTTAGACGACGGACCACTCAAGAAAGTAGCCAGGCTCTCATTTGAAAAGGAATATTGATTTAAACAAAGTAAGCATACAATTTTTAGTTTTAAATTTTCAATATTTAATTAATTTTTATCTAAAATTAGCTTATACATTATGTTACAGAATGGATTTCACTAAGGTAAATGATATTATGATAAAAAGATGAGTACCTTCCGAAGAAACGTTTAATGGAGCTTGCTAGTGGAGAAAGTTTTAGAGTTACAACGATTTATCAGTGTGACACCAAATTTGGAAAAAAAACTGTAATTATTATCAACAAAGAATTTCAAGTGTTCTTGCCTAACCTATATAACAAGTTCTTCATTGAAAATCCAGACGATTTCAAATCTTTAAAAGAAGAAGTGAAAAAAGATCAAGTGTATATAAAACATTTAGGAAACAATAAACTAGAATTTTCTAATAAAAAGTAGATAGATCACAAGTTAAAATGAAGCGTGTTACGTTCAACGACAGTGTCAATGTTAGGGTTATGGTTGTTTATGACTTTGCAAGTCGTAAGGCAAGAATTGGTCCTTGGATTCAAGCCGCATGTGACAGAGAACGTTTCAATCTAAGAATTCAAAGAACTAGTATCGTACTCAATCCGATTATCTTTAAAATGCGAATTAAGTATATGGAAAATGTATTAGGTCCTATTCTGAATAAAAAAGCAATAAATTAAATGTTTGTTCTAATAACTACGTGACCTTATCCCCACTATAATTGCATTTTCAAATGCAATATAAGGAGCTGAATTGGAAAAAAAAACATCATTAGCTGCTACGACATTGTAGAAGAAAGATGGATCTCACCAATCTGAACAAAATTGCCAATGGCTCCTTAATGGAATCGGATTATGATAGACTTTATAAAGTAACATCAATAAGAATAGCTGATATCATGGATGGTCCAAAAGTCGTGATAACGCTGGATGCAGAGTTTCAAGTCTTTCTACCTGACCGATTAAATTTTTACTTATTTGCCAACGATGATGAGTTAAATAATTTACAAAAAGAAGTGAAAAATAATAACTTAAGCGTGAAATATGTAGAAGATAAAATGAAATTTTTTTTAAATTGTAAAAAGGAAGGACAATAAATAAATATAAAACTCAACTGTTTGTCTTTTTATTTAATTTTTATTTATTACTCAACTCTTTGAATACACAAAGTTATCTAGATTATTACTATTAATCCAACTATTATGATCTTTTGAAAAACCTAACCATTTAACATATAATTCATTGCCACGTCGTCTGATAACTTTTTCTATTAAATATGTATCTGGGCACTTGGTTTTTTGTAATTCTTGTTCATAAAAGCCTCCGACCACAGGTTGATCTTGATAATCTTTTAAGTGATAAGTAATTGGTTGCGTATTTTTGATACTAGTTATAGTAAATATTTCAGTGGACCAATTAGGGGTATAGCTTTTTTCAAATACATTTTTAATTTTGCTCACTCGAACTTTATCTCCAACTTTAAATTTTGGTGACTTTTTAAAATTTTTATTTTTATTTAATTTTTTTAGAATTTCAGTAGTATGGTTCGCAGTGACATCTTTCGGTTTCATACCAATGCTTCGATGTTTTCTATTGTTGTATAATGTAATTAAATCCGATAAAATATCTATCCACTTGTAACTGCCTCGTAAAGAAAATTGTTTCCACATGATATTTTTTAAAGTACGATTAAATCTTTCGCATATAGAAGCTTTTAAACCACTGTATGTTGAGTACATATTAACTTTATACTTGTTCATTAAATTTTGGAAATCTTTATTGTAAAACTCTTTACCCATATCAACATGAAGATTTCGAGGAGATTGAGTGCTTTTGAAGACTGTTTCCATTGCAGCTGCTACTTCTTTACCAGTTTTTGTCTTTAAAGGAATCGCGTGAGCGTATTTTGAAAACACGTCGATGATTGTAAGCATGTATCTATGACCTTTATTTTCTCTAGCATATGGTTGCATTTCTACCAAGTCAGCTTGCCAGGTATCGTGTAAACCCCGTACTTCAACTTTTCTACGAGGGAAATTTCTGCGTGCAGGTTTGTGTATTTCTTCAACCACTTTTTCCATGTTTTATTTAGGTAAATCTTTCCAAAATTGTTCTCTAGCATGAATTTTCGAGTCTACAAGATCTTCAATCTCTTTTTTATGTTGAAATAAAAGTTCTACAACTTGTTGTTTCCACACAGTCAAAATATCTAAATATATCTTTTCTTTGTCAAAATCGTTGATAAATTCACTAACTGCTTTATGTATTGCGTTCGTACTCTCTATATCTTTGAGCAAATGTCTTTTAAATTCAATATTACTTTTTTTAATTACGTCTTGTAGAGTACGCAAGTTTATAGCGTCCGCTGATTCGATAGGAGGTGCCAAGTTACACAGTCTTTTCGATTCAATATCGAAATCACCGTTGGGAGTAAGTTTATATCCAACTCCTGGTGGTCCTCGGCTGCTCTCTTTTTTCTCAACCTTACGTCCAAACATGTCAACAGGCATTTTGATACTGATGGGTAAGTAATTATATTCTCAGTATATATACCCTCCCTCCCGCAACTCTTCAATAATTGAATGAATTTCATTTGTGTGACTTGTATTTCCAGCTGATTGCTCAGCTATTAACAACCTGAGACGATCAACGAGTTCATTGGGATTATCCCAGTATACGTAATCAGTTCTGCTGTTGAGTCGGGCATTTTTGAATTTGAGTATGGAACCACCTAGTTTTGTTGGAGTAGATACAGCTAACGGAGACTGTCTATTGAGTTGTATTTTTTTTAATGTTCTTTTTGGTGACTGTTTTGTTTTTGGAGGACTTAAATTGAAAAGAGGCATAATAACATTTTGATATTTTTTACTAGTAACATGATATTTTATGTCTTCAGTAGATTTGCTTCCTTTTCTGTGAGCGTTAGTTTGCTCAAGAATTTCTTTATATCGACTTAAGTTAGCCAAATCATTAGTTGTAGAATCTTTGCGAACAATGAGATTAAATAATTCTTGAGTTCTAGAATACGACTTATTGTTGACTACGATAGAATCTTTTAAAAATTTAATAGGTTTATTTCCAAGAGTGTAGTCTCCTCGAAGAGTTTTTTTGACTCCATACAGATTATCTCGCTCATCAGGCTCTATTTGATTAAATATGTCTTCCCCTCCATCAATACTTGTTTCTTCCAATTCATTATACGTATCACTCTCATGAAGCGTAGATTCATCCTCAACTGTTGATGATGCATTTGGAGGTATGACAAGATCATTGTGTTGTATCCCAGATTCGTTGAATAAACTATTGAATGAATTTTCTTTTTTTAATTCAGATTTTTTAACTGTTTCAAGAGGTGAGCTTTCATTGAGCTTTGGACGTTTTGCTGCAAGCTTTTCCAGAGGATTTAGAATAGGTTTAAACGTTTCGGTCAAAATACGTTCAGCATCGTCTTTTCGACTTTTTATAATATTGAATTTCCGTTTTACAATTTCGCGAGCTTTCACAAGCTCTTCAAGGATTCTCTTCTCCTTAGCAATGTTTTCCATGTTTATGCAGCATAGGTTGACTCAAGACTAATTATTTTTCACTAGGTTCTACTATATTTATAGCGAAACAATCGAATCCTTTTCTATATCTACCATCGTTAATATTTCTATCTTTATCTATAACTATAAAACTATGTTTACCTTCTACCCAACACTTTGAGCACAAGTTTTTAAATTGATTGTAAGGCATGTCAGTATTAACGTGATCGTCATAAATATGTTTCAGATTCACTTCATCTTGACGAAATAAAATCAACAAGTTGACATTATCTCTTACTAAATGTTTAGGTACTGCGGCATACGACTGACATAGATAAAAACAATCTACGCCTTTATGTCTTCCCATACAATAAAAGGCTTTAACATTATCTTGCTTCTCACATGCGATATCATCGAAGACAAAAATCGAATTAGGTAAAGCATCAGCTGGAGACACTACCTCATCATGCTCACTAAATGCAAAATACTTCATCCCCTCGATTGGTTCCAAGAGTTATTCGAGAAACTTATACTTTGGTTGGTTCAAAGATTTAGAGTAGACGTAAATGTTTTCAAATCTTAAACCGTTTGATTGTGTTAAAAGAGCTAGTAAGCTGTTAGTTTTCCCACAATTCGATGGTCCTGAAATAACTGCTCGAATGCTACTCGGGAGTAAGTCACCGTGACGTTTTTCTTTCTTTTCCTGTTCGGCAATAATATCAAAGTTTGGTACTGGCAGTTTCAGAGTGTTTTGTGAAAAATCCATGTTGATCATTCGGAATCTGAATGTTGAATACTAAGGAAACCTATAAATATATCGTTTTTATATCCACAAGCTCAGTCGTTAGTTGGCAGTCATAATGAAATGATCATTCACAATAAGAAGAAGAAAGGTGGCGGTTTATTAAATAACATCATCAATAAGCTTCCAGTTGAGTTGCACTTACCTGGTTACAACTATTGTGGACCTGGTACTAAGTTATCCAAGCGACTAGCACGTGGTGATCTAGGAATCAATCCATTAGACGCAGCTTGTAAAGAGCACGATATTGCTTATTCACAGAATCACGAAAATTTAGAGGCTAGACACGCGGCAGACAAAGTCCTTGCTAATAAAGCATGGGAAAGAGTAAAAGATAAAAACGCAAAGTTTGGAGAAAAAGCAGCAGCTTATTTTGTTACCAACGCTATGAAGTTGAAAAGTAAATTAGGGATGGGTCTCAAAGTAAAATCTAAGAAAATGACTCCACTGAGTTCTATTATAAAAGTTGCATCAAAATCAGTAGCTCCTAATAATACCCCAAAAAGTATTATAAATGCAGCTCTTCAAGCATCTAAATTAGCAGTTAAAAAAGCTGGTGGAAAAAGTAAAATAAAAGTTCCTCGAGTATTACCGATGACATCGAAAATTGGGGGATTTCTACCTTTGGTTCCCCTATTTGCCGGCTTGAGCGCTACGGGTGCATTGGCAGGGAGTGCAGCTGGAATTTATAAGGCTATTAACGATGTAAAGTCAGCTAAACAAGATTTGGAAGAGAAAAAAAGACATAATAAATCTATGGAAGCTATAGCTGCAGGTAAAGGACTTTATCTTGGACGTCATAAACAAGGATTTGGTCTGTACTTAAAAAAAAAAGGCAAAGGAGCCTACTTGAGAAAAAGAGGCAAGGGGGTTTAATTAAGAAAAAGAGGAAAGGGGGTGTACTTGAGAAAAAGAGGCAAGGGAGTGTATTTGAGAAAAAGAGGCAGGGTCTAAAAAAGCTCGAAATAACTTTACCAAATCGTCAGTTGACAAACTTTGACTTATTAAAGTATGCGCAAAAGCTTAAAATTCCACATTTTAGAGGAGTTTTTATGAAAAACATATTACCATATTCTGGACCTAATTATCTAGAATCCGCCATGGTAAACCTAGATGATGAAAGTGGGCCCGGAACTCATTGGGTTGCTTATCGAAAAAATGGTAACGATGTAGTTTACTTTGATAGTTTTGGTGATCTCAAACCTCCGCTCGAATTAATGCTTTACTTGAATGTCAACAGTGTGAAATACAATACAGAAAAATTTCAAGACTACAATTCTTATAACTGTGGTCATCTGTGTTTACAATTCCTTAATGGAAGCTTAGGTATATAAGCAATCTCTTTCATAAATTATGCTCAGTTTAGGGTGAGTCGTGATGGAATCATTTACTCTTACCCTATCAGCCAATTCTTCAGTTCTTGAAGCTCAGTATTATCCACCTATTCAACTTTTGCCGAATAAAAATTATACTCTTGGTTTAGTACAGTTGTTTACATTCAATTCAATAGTTTCTCAAAAGTCTAGGACTAAGAATCGTTCGTGGTGGAAAATAACTTGCAATTTCTTTTGTTGCTACAAAAATGGAAGATATTCTAGAAATTCAAGCTCCCATTCAGTTCGATGATAGTATCTCAAATTATGAGTTACATGCTCATCAACCGTATACCGGGTCTAATTTCAATCATAGTGATGAAATTCGTATCGCTATCCAGTATCAGGACTTGGCTGTTTTACCATCGCGTAGTTATCTACATGTGACCGGTCAATTAAGAAAGTCAGATGGTACAAAAGCAGCGAATACTCATTTCGTTAGCAACGGTGTATGTCATTTATTTGAAGATATTAGATATGAGCTCAATGCAATAGAAATTGATCGTATAAAGAATGTAGGAATAGCTAGCACTTTAAAGGCTCTTATGTCTTTAGACTATGGTGCACAAACTGAGAACCGTGGGTGGTATACCAAGGGAACCTTAATGCTTGATTCTGAAGGTCGATTTGATGTATGTATCCCTTTGAAACATCTCTTTGGTTTAGCAGAGGATTACAATAAAATCATAGTCAATGCAAAACATGAATTGATCATTCGAAGATCAAACACTGATTATAATGCTGTTTATCAAACAAACGCAGGGACGGAACAAGCTCCTGTATACGAAGATATCAAGATAAACATTTCTAAAATCGAATGGTTGATGCCTTATGTAACTCTTTCGGATGCATACAAAATAAACTTGCTCAACTATCTTCAAAAAGGTAAATCAGTTGCTATGAGTTTTCGAAGTTGGGAACTCCATGAATTGCCTCTAGTACCAACAACCACTAAAAATAATTGGCTAGTAAAAACATCTAATCAGTTGGAGAAACCTCGTTTCATGATAATAGGCTTTCAAACTAATAGAAAAAATAGTAGAAAACTCAGTCTAAATGTATACGATCATTGTAATATCAATAACTTGAGAGTTTTCTTAAACTCGCAATATTATCCGTATAATAACTTTAACGTTGATTTCACTAAAAATCAAGTTTCCATACTTTATGAGAATTATCTAAATTTTTATGAATCCTTTTACAATGTAAGGAGTGAACAACGAACGCCAATGCTAACTAGAGAGAGGTTTGTAAAAGAAGCGTCTCTATTCGTCATAGATTGTTCAAAACAAAATGAATCGTTAAAAAATGCTCCAGTAGATGTGAGAATTGAGTTTGAATCATCAGAGAATATACTTGCGAATACTGTGGCGTACTGCTTAATTATTCATGATCGTATAGTAGAGTATAATCCTATGAATGGAGATGTTAAAAAAATAGTTTAAGATAAAAAAATGTATTGGAAATTACTGGAATAAATTTTTTTTAGAATAAAAAATTAATGTTATCTTACTTCTCAAACCTTCCCCTCAATAATTTAAAAAATAAATTTTCATTCTTAATTTTTTATAATTTTTTATAATTTTTTATAATTGTTTATTCTTAATTTTTAAATAATTGTTTATTATATGGGACTCCAGCTAGGCTCCTTCAAAATCCGTGGGACCCCGGCTAGGCTCCTTCAAAATCTATGGGACCCGTGCAACTTGAAAATCCATGGGACCCGTGCACCTCGAAAATCCATGGGACCCCCCCATAGAGTACCTACTACTAATTGCTACACGGTTCTTTTTACAGTTAGGCCAGCAAAGAAAAGTATAGTTATAACAAATTATAAATTCAATTTTAGTGAAGAGAAATAGATTCGATTCTTCATTCTCTTTCTCCTCCTTCTTCTCCTTCTTACTATGCACTATGGAGCTTAGATAAGCTCCACACTACGCACACAGCCGTTCACACTATACCTTTTGTATAGCTCAGTATTCGTCATGTTAAGAGCGCTGCCTACCCCTAGTGGTGCCCTCTGGTGTTGCATTATTTGGCATGGGGAATTTTCTTCGACGGATTACGGCTTCAATATTTAATTAATTGACCTGAAAAAAATCTTAAAAATTCTATAAATCGGTCTACAAGTGCGTTACTATCTAGATTTTTGATTAGGTTACTCTAAAAAAAGTGAAAAATGTTTTTCCGATAGCAGCTTGGAAGGCTGGTTGTCTGCTGCCTCGCGCTGCGATATCGCTGAGTCAGCGGCTCTCCGCTTCAGCTATCGATATATCGAGATTCTCGAACTCACTCCGCGATATCGCAGCGCGAGGCAGCAGACAACCAGCCTTCCAAGCCGCTATCGGAAAAACATTTTTCACTTTTTTTAGAGTAACCTAATCAAAAATCTAGATAGTAACGCACTTGTAGACCGATTTATAGAATTTTTTAAGATTTTTTTCAGGTCAATTAATTAAATATTGAAGCCGTAATCCGTCGAAGAAAATTCCGAATGCCAAATAATGCATCACCAGAGGGCACCACTAACCCCATTGCAAGTATCCTCGGTGAAATCAGCGATGAATTCATCGGTGAAATCCTCGGCGAAATCCTAGATTTTTACGGTGAAATCCTCGATGAATTCCTCGCTTTTAGCGGTGAAATCCTCGGTGAATTTTAACAGTGAGATCCTCGGTGAAAACCTCGGCGAAATCCTCGGCATTTTAACGGTTTCGAAAACGAAGGGGTCAAGACAGACATCTGGTACAGCTGGTGATACGTACTCCTTGAAGATGATTTCCCCAGGAAGTTTCGACTCCAGAAGGGTCAGGGCGAGCACCTGGTGTATCTGGCGATACTTACGCCTTGGAGATGATTTCCCCAGGAAGTTTCGACTCCGGATGGGTCAGGGCGGACACCTGGTGCCCCTGGTGATACGTACGCCTCGGAGATGTTTTCCCCAGGATGTTATGACTCCAGATGGGTCAGGGCGGGAACCTGGTGTACCTGGCAATACATACGCCTTGGAGATGATTATCCAGGAAGTGTCGACTCCAGATGGGTCAGGCCAGAAACCTGGTGCACTTGACGATAATTGCACATCGGAGATGGTTTCCCCAGGAAGGTTCGACTCCGGATGAGTCAGGGCGGACACGTGGTGCACTTGACGATAGTTGCAGATCGGAGAGGATTTCCCCAGGACGTTTCGACTCCGGAGGGTTCAGGGCGAGCACCTGGTGCCACTGTTGTTACTTACGCCTTGAAGATGATTTCTTCAGGAAGTTTTGACTCCGGAAGGGTCAGTGCGCTCACCTGGTGCCACTGGCGTCACTTACGCCTTGTAGATGATCTCCCCAGGAGGTTTTGACTCCGGAAGGGTCAGTGCGCACAACTAGTGTACTTTGCGATACTTACGCCTTGAAGATGGGTTCCCCAGGAAGTTTCGACTCCGGATGAATTATGGCGGACACGTGGTGCACATGGAGATAAGTACGCCTTGGAGATGATTTCCCCAGGACGTTTCGACTCCCGATGGGTCAAGGCGAAACCCTGGTACACTTGACAATCGTTGCAGATCGGAGATGATTTCCCCAGGATGTTTCGACTCCGGATGAGCCAGGGTGGATACCTGGTGTACCTGGCGATACTTACGCCTTGGAGATGATTTCCCCAGGAAGTTTCAACTACGGAAGGATCAGGGCGAGCACCTGGTGCCACTGGCGTTACTTACGCCTTGTAGATGATTTCCCCAGGAGGTTTTGACTCCGGAAGGGTCAGTGCGCACAACTAGTGTACTTCGCGATACTTACGCCTTGAAGATGATTTCCCCAGGAAGTTTCGACTCCGGATGAATCATGGCGGAAACGTGGTGCACATGGAGATAAGTACGCCTTGGAGATGATTTCCCCAGGACTCCCGATGGGTCAAGGCGAAACCCTGGTACACTTGACAATCGTTGCAGATCGGAGATGATTTCCCCAGGATGTTTCGACTCCGGATGAGCCAGGGCGGATACCTGGTGTACCTGGCGATACTTACGCCTTGGAGATGATTTCCCCAGGAAGTTTCAACTACGGAAGGATCAGGGCGAGCACCTGGTGCCACTGGCGTTACTTACGCCTTATAGATGATTTCCCCAGGAGGTTTTGACTCCGGAAGGGTCAGTGCGCACAACTAGTGTACTTCGCGATACTTACGCCTTGAAGATGATTTCCCCAGGAAGTTTCGACTCCGGATGAATCATGGCGGACACGTGGTGCACATGGTGATAAGTACGCCTTGGTGATGATTTCCCCAGGAGGTTTCGACTCCCGATGGGTCAGGCCGAAAACCTGGTACACTTGACAATCGTTGCAGATATGAGATGTTTTCCACAGGATGTTTTGACTCCGGAAGGGTCAGGGCGGAAACCTGGTGCCCCTTGTGATAAGTACGCCTCGGAGATGATTTCCCCAGGAAGTTTCGACTACGGAGGGTTCACGGCGAGCACCTGGTGCCACTGGCGTTACTTACGCCTTGTAGATGATTTCCCCAGGAGGTTTTGACTCCGGAAGGGTCAGTGCGCACAACTAGTGTACTTTGCGATACTTACGCCTTGAAGATGATTTCCCCAGGAAGTTTCGACTCCGGATGAATCATGGCGGACACGTGGTGCACATGGTGATAAGTACGCCTTGGAGATGATTTCCCCAGAAGGTTACGACTTTAGATGGGTCCGGGCGAAACCCTGGTACACTTAACAATCGTTGCAGATATGAGATGATTTCCCCAGGAAGTTTCGACTCCGGAAGGATCAGGGCGAGCACCTAGTGCCACTGGCATTACTTACGCCTTGGAGATGATTTCCCCAGGAGGTTTCGACTACGGAGGAATCAGGGCGAGCACCTGGTGCCACTGGCGTTACTTACGCCTTGTAGATGATTTCCCCAGGAGGTTTCGACTACGGAGGAATCAGGGCGAGCACCTGGTGCGACTCGCGTTACTTACGCCTTGGAGATGATTTCCCCAGGGGGTTTTGACTCCGAAAGGGTCAGCACACAAACCTGGTGTACCTGGCAATACTTGCGCCTTGGAGATGATTGTCCAGGAAGTTATGACTCCGGAAGGGTCAGTGCGCACACCTTGTGTACTTTGCGATACTTACGCCCTGAAGATGATTTCCCCAGGAAGTTTTGACTCCGGATGGGTCAGGGCGGACACCTGGTGCTCATGATGATACTTACGCATTGAAGATGATTTCCCCAGGAAGTTTCGACTCCGGAAGGGTCAGGGTGAGCACCTGGTGCCACTGTTGTTACTTACGCCTTGGAGATGATTTCTTCAGGAAGTTTTGACTCCGGAAGGGTCAGTGCGCTCACCTGGTGCCACTGGCGTCACTTACGCCTTGTAGATGATCTCCCCAGGAGGTTTTGACTCCGGAAGGGTCAGTGCGCACAACTAGTGTACTTTGCGATACTTACGCCTTGAAGATGATTTCCCCAGGAAGTTTCGACTCCGGATGAATTATGGCGGACACGTGGTGCACATGGAGATAAGTACGCCTTGGAGATGATTTCCCCAGGAGGTTTCGACTCCAGATGGGTCAAGGCGAAACCCTGGTACACTTGACAATCGTTGCAGATCGGAGATGATTTCCCCAGGATGTTTCGACTCCGGACGAGCCAGGGCGGATACCTGGGGTACCTGGCGACACTTACGCCTTGGAGATGATTTCCCCAGGAAGTTTCAACTACGGAAGGATCAGGGCGAGCACCTGGAGCCACTGGCGTTACTTACGCCTTGAAGATGATTTCCCCAGGAAGTTTCGACTCCGGATGAATCATGGCGGACACGTGGTGCACATGGTGATAAGTACGCCTTGGTGATGATTTCCCCAGGAGGTTTCGACTTTAGATGGGTCAGGGCGAAACCCTGGTACACTTGACAATCGTTGCAAATATGAGATGATTTCCGGAGAAGTTTCGACTCCGGAAGGATCAGGGCGAGCACCTGGTGCCACTGGCGTTACTTACGCCTTGGAGATGATTTTTCCAGGAGGTTTCGACTACGGAGGAATCAGGACGAGCACCTGGTGCCACAGGCGTTACTTACGCCTTGGAGATGATTTCCCCAGGAGGTTTCGACTACGGAGGAATCAGGGCGAGCACCTGGTGCGACTCGCGTTACTTACGCCTTGGAGATGATTTCCCCAGGGGGTTTTGACTCCGAAAGGGTCAGCACACAAACCTGGTGTACCTGGCCATACTTACGCCTTGGAGATGATTGTCCAGGAAGTTATGACTCCGGAAGGGTCAGTGCGCACACCTTGTGTACTTTGCGATACTTACGCCTTGAAGATGATTTTTCCAGGAAGTTTTGACTCCGGATGGGTCAGGGTGGACACCTGGTGCTCATGATGATACTTTCGCATTGAAGATGATTTCCCCAGAGGGTTTTGACTACGAAAGGGTCAGCGCACAAACCTGGTGTACCTGGCAATACTTACGCCTTGGAGATGATTGTCCAGGAAGTTATGACTCCGGATGGGTCAGGGCGGACACCTGGTGCTCATGATGATACTTTCGCATTGAAGATGATTTTCCCAGGAAGTTTCGACTCCGGAAGGGTCAGGGCGAGCACCCGGTGCCACTGTTGTTACTTACGCCTTGGAGATGATTTCTCCAGGAAGTTTTGACTCCGAAAGGGTCAGTGCGCTCACCTGGTGTACCTGGCCATGCTTACGCCTTGAAGATGATTTCCCCAGGAAGTTTCGACTCCGGATGAGTCATGACGGTTACGTGGTTCACATGGTGATAAGAACGCCTTGGAGATGATTTCCCCAGGAGGTTTGGACTCCCGATGGGTCAGGTCGAAAAGCTGGTACACTTGACGATAGTTGCAGATCAGAGATGATTTCCCCAGGAAGTTTCGACTCCGGATGAGCCAGGGCGGACACCTGGGGCACATGGTGATAAGTACGGCTCTTCGATGATTTTCCCAGGAAGTTTCGACTCCGTAAGGATCAGGGCGGACACCTGGTGCTCATGATGATACTTACGCCTCGGAGAGGTTTTCCACAGGATGTTTTGACTCCGGATGGGTCAGGGCGGAAACCTCGTGCCCCTTGTAATAAGTACGCCTCGGAGATGATTTCCCCAGGAAGTTTTGACTCCGGAAGGATCAGGGCGAGCACCTGGTGCCACTGGCGTTACTGACGCCTTGGAGATGATTTCCCCAGGAGGCTTCGACTACGGAGGAATCAGTGCGCTCACCTGGTGTACCTGGCGATACTTACGCCTTGGAGAAGATTTCCCCAGGAAGTTTCGACTCCGGATGAGTCATGGCGGACACGTGGTGCAGATGGTGATAAGTACGCCTTGGAGATGATTTCCCCAGGAAA
Source organism: Encarsia formosa (assembly GCA_038277355.1). Taxonomy (NCBI): domain Eukaryota; kingdom Metazoa; phylum Arthropoda; class Insecta; order Hymenoptera; family Aphelinidae; genus Encarsia; species Encarsia formosa. The sequence continues at coordinate 66,495,378 of CM076185.1, forward strand.
TTTCGACTCCAGATAGGTCAGGGCGGAAAACTGGATCAGTTGGCGATAGTTGCACATCGGAGATGATTTCCCCAGGAAGTTTCGACTCCGGAGGGGTCAGGGCAGACACCTGGTGCTCATGATGATACTTACGCCTCGGGGATGATTTCCCCAGGAAGTTTTGACTTGGGAGGGTCAGGGCGGACACCTGGTACACTTGAAGATAGTTGCAGATCGGAGATGATTTCCCCAGGAAGATTCGACTCCGGATGAGCCAGGGCGGACAATTGGTGCACAGGGTGATAAGTACGCCTCGGAGATGATTTTCCCAGGAAGTTTTGACTTGGGAGGGTCAGGGCGGACACCTGGTGTACCTGGCCATACTTACGCCTTGAAGATGATTTCCCCAGGAAGTTTCAACTCCAGATGGGTCAGGGCGGAAACCTGGATCAGTTGGCGATAGTTGCTCTTCGGAGATGATTTCCCCAGGAAGTTTCGACTCCGGATGTGTCAGGGCGGACACTTGGTGCTCCTGATGATACGTACGACTTGGAGATTATTTCCCCAGAAAGTTTTGACTCCGGAAGGGTCAGGGCGCACACCTGGTGTACCTGGCGATACTCACGCCTTGGAGATGATTATCCAGGAAGTTTTGACTCCAGATGGGCCAGTCCGGAAACCTGGTGTACTTGGCGATTGTTGCACATCGAAGATAATTTCCCCAGGAAGTTTCGACTCTGAATGAGTCAGGGCGGAAACTTGGTGCACATGGTGATAAGTACGCCTTGAAGTTAATTTCTTCAGGAAGTTTTGACTCCGGAAGAGTCAGGGTGGAAACCTGGTACCCCTGGTGATACGTACGCCTCGGAGATGATTTCCCCAGGAAGTTTCAACTACAGAGGGATCAGGACGAGCACCTTGTGCCACTGGCGTTAGTTACGCCTTGGAGATGATTTCCCGAGGAGATTTCGACTCCGGAAGGATCAGGGCTCACATTTGGTGTACCTAGCGATACTTACGCCTTGGAGACGATTTCCCCAGGAACTTTCAACTCCGGATGAGTCAGGGCGGACACCTGGTTCCCCTGGTGATATAAACGCCTCGGTGATGATTTCCCCAGGAAGTTTCGACTCCGAAAGGGTCAGGGCGGTATCCTGGTGCTCCTGCCGATACGTACGCCTCGGAGATGATTTCCCTAGGAAGTCTCGACTACAGAGGGATCAGGGCGAGCACCTTGTGCCACTGGCGTTACTTACGCCTCGAGGATGATTTCCCCAGGAAGTTTTGACTACGGAGGGATCAGGGCGAGCACATGGTGCTCCTGCCGATACGTACGCCTCGGAGATGATTTCCCTAGGAAGTTTCGACTACAGAGGGATCAGGGTGAGCACCTTGTGCCACTGGCGTTACTTACGCCTTGAAGATGATTTCCCGAGGAGGTTTCGACTCCGGAAGGATCAGGGCTCACATTTGGTGTACCTAGCGATACTTACGCCTTGGAAACGATTTCCCCAGGAACATTCAACTCCGGATGGGTCAGGGCGGACACATAGTGCCCCTGGTGATACGTACGCCTCGGAGATAATTTCCCCAGGAAGTTTCGACTACAGAGGGATCAGGGCGAGCACCTTACGCCAGTGGCGTTACTTACGCCATGGAGATGATTTCCCGAGGAGGTTTTGACTCCGGAAGGGTCGGCGCACACACCTGGTGTACCTGGCAATACTTACGCCTTGGAAATGATTATCCAGGAAGTGTCGACTCCAGATGGGTCAGGCCGGAAACCTGGTGCACTTGGCGATAGTTGCACATCGAAGATGATTTCCCCAGGATGTTTCGACTTCGGATGAGTCAGGGCGAACACTTGGTGCACATGGTGATAAGTACGCCTTGGAGATGATTTCCTTAGGAAGTTTCGACTCTGGAAGGGTCAGGGCGGACACCTGGTGCTCATGATGATACTTACGCCTTGGAGATGATTTCGTCAGGAAGTTTCGACTCCAGGGGGATCAGGGCAATTACCTTACGCCAGTGGCGTTACTTACGCCATGGAGATGATTTCCCGAGGAGGTTTTGACTCCGGAAGGGTCGGCGCACACACCTGGTGTACCTGGCAATACTTACGCCTTGGAAATGATTATCCAGGAAGTGTCGACTCCAGATGGGTCAGGCCGGAAACCTGGTGCACTTGGCGATAGTTGCACATCGAAGATGATTTCCCCAGGATGTTTCGACTTCGGATGAGTCAGGGCGAACACTTGGTGCACATGGTGATAAGTACGCCTTGGAGATGATTTCCTTAGGAAGTTTCGACTCTGGAAGGGTCAGGGCGGACACCTGGTGCTCATGATGATACTTACGCCTTGGAGATGATTTCGTCAGGAAGTTTCGACTCCAGGGGGATCAGGGCAAGCACCTGGTGCACCTCGCGATACTTACGCCTTGGAGATGATTTCTCTTGGAAGTTTCGACTCCGGAAGGATCAGGGCTCACATTTGGTGTACCTAGCGATACTTACGCCTTGGAAACGATTTCCCCAGGAACATTCAACTCCGGATGGGTCAGGGCGGACACATAGTGCCCCTGGTGATACGTACGCCTCGGAGATGATTTCCCCAGGAAGTTTCGACTACAGAGGGATCAGGGCGAGCACCTTACGCCAGTGGCGTTACTTACGCCATGGAGATGATTTCCCGAGGAGGTTTTGACTCCGGAAGGGTCGGCGCACACACCTGGTGTACCTGGCAATACTTACGCCTTGGAAATGATTATCCAGGAAGTGTCGACTCCAGATGGGTCAGGCCGGAAACCTGGTGCACTTGGCGATAGTTGCACATCGAAGATGATTTCCCCAGGATGTTTCGACTTCGGATGAGTCAGGGCGAACACTTGGTGCACATGGTGATAAGTACGCCTTGGAGATGATTTCCTTAGGAAGTTTCGACTCTGGAAGGGTCAGGGCGGACACCTGGTGCTCATGATGATACTTACGCCTTGGAGATGATTTCGTCAGGAAGTTTCGACTCCAGGGGGATCAGGGCAATTACCTTACGCCAGTGGCGTTACTTACGCCATGGAGATGATTTCCCGAGGAGGTTTTGACACCGTAAGGGTCAGGGCGCACACCTGGTGTACCTGGCGATACTTACGCCTTGGAGATGATTATCCAGGAAGTGTCGACTCCAGATGGGTCAGGCCGGAAATCTGGTGCACTTGGCGATACTTTTGCCTTAGAGAGTATTTCCCCAGGAAGTTTTACCCGCAGTTGACGGTGGGATAGTGGATCTTACCCCAGGTAGCACCAGGTCGACTATCAGGTACTCAGAACAATTCCCCCAGGAAGTTTTACGCCTAGTTCATGGTCACAGAGGCCCAAATCGAAAGTCCATTTTCAAAAATTAATATCCCATAGAATATTAGGACTAGTGTAAATTTCCGGGAGCTGTTTTCTTCGTTTGGTGGAGTTCTTCGAAAAAAAGTCCCACTTTGTTCTAAAAAATTTGATCATCGGGATCTGCCCCAACCAGCTGCAAAGAGGGGTATAGAACGTTAAATAAAATAAAAAAAAAAAAAAAAAGAATTGCAATTCTTCCAGATTGCATTTCGTCAAGATATTGATTATCAAGCATCTAAGTCGCACAAATTTTTCCGGGTCATTTTATCATCGGGAACAACCCCAACGAGCTCAGAGAGGGGGATGAAATGTTACATAAATTTTAAAAGGTTAAAAAAAAAGAATTGCAATTCGAGACCTCAAAACCCTGGGGGCCCGAGTTCAACAAAATACTGATTTGTTACCCCCAAGCTCCAAGCCCCCAGAACCGAGGGCGCCCGAGTTCAACAAAATACTGATTTATTACCTCCCAAGCTCTAAGCCCACAAAACCCTGGGCGCCTAAGTTCAACAAAATACTGATTGGCTACCCCCCCAGCTCCAAGCCCCAAAAACCCTGGGCGCCCGAGTTAAAAAAAAAACTGATTGTCTACCCCGCAAGCTCTAAGGCCCCAAAACCCTGAGCGCCTGAGTTCAACAAAATACTGATTAGCTACTACCCAAGCTCCAAGCCTTTAAAACCCTGGGCATCCAAGTTGAACAAAAGAACAGATCGTCTATCCCCCAAGCTCTAAGCTCCCAAAACCCTGCTTACACAGTGGAATAATTTTACAAGTTAAGCGTACTCAGAATTTGTATATCAAATCAATAAAAAGTGTTTTTTTTTTTCATTCCACAAGAACGTCATGGTGAACTTTTATTCACACTACTTTAAAAAATTACAAAATAACAAAAAAATAATATAAATTAAAAAAATTAATAACCAGTTAAGAAACGAAAATTTTTACACTTTTTTCGAAATAAGTCTTATTCGTTAAAACATTCAATTGATAGTTAAAAAAAAAAATTGTTGATGACGTCACAAAAAAAGAGTTAAACAATAAATAAAAAACTTATAGCTTTTCCCTAGTCAACCACGCCATTTAGGAGTATAAAATCTCAGACTTACAATTTTATGATGTATTTGCACCAGAGCAGCGTCATTAGGTATACTTACAGAATTATTTATTTCATGCTCAAGTTAACTAAAATGCACACATATTTTTGAAATAATTCCACTCAGGCTCCCAAGGTTTTTTTGGTTAAAACCTTACGAGATAAATAATAGTTGACTAGTTTTTTTGTTCAACTCGGGCGCCCAGGGTTTTGTGGGCTTAAAGCTGGGAGGGTAGCCAATCAGTATTTTGTTGAGCTCGGGCGCCCAGAGTATTAGGGGCTTGGAGCTTGGGAGGTAGCCCGGTTACCTGGTGGTCGACCTGGTACTACCTGGGGTGAAATCTACTATTCTACCTTTAACTACGAGTAAAACTTTCTGGGGAAAACGTCCCGGTTTTCTGGTGATCAACCTGGTGCTACCTGGGGTAAGATCTACTATCCCACCGTCAACTACGAGTAAAACTTCCTGGGGAAAACGTCCTGGTTATCTGGTAGTCGACCTGGTGCTACCTGGAGTGAAATCTACTATCCTATCTTTAACAACGAGTAATACTTCCTGGGGAAAACGTCCCGGTCCCCTGGTGGTCGACCTGGTGTTACCTGGGGTAAGATTTACTATCCCACCGTCAACTGCGAGCGAAACTTCCTGGGTAAATCCTCTCTAAGGCGTAAGTATCTCCAAGTGCACCAGGTGTTCGCCCTGATCCCTCTGGTGTCGAAACTTCCTTGGGAAGTCATCTCCAAGGCGTAAGTATCGCCAGTTGCACCAGATGCCCGCCCTGACCCATCCGGAGTCGAAACTTCCTGGGGAAATCATCTCCAAGGCGTAAGTATCACCAGGTGCACAAGGTGTCCGCCCTGACCCATCCGGAGTCGAAACTTCCTGGGGAAATCATCTCTAAGACGTACGTATCACCAGTTGCATTAGGGGCTCGCCCTGATCCCTCCGTGGTCGAAACTTCCTAGGGAAGTCATCTCCAAGGCGTAAGTATCGCCAGGTGCACCAGATATCCGCCCTGATCTCTCCGGATTCGAAACTTCCTGGGGAAATCACCTTCAAGACGTACGTATCACCAGTTGCACCAGGTGCTCGCCCTGATCCCTCCGGGGTCGAAACTTCCTGGGGAAGTCATCTCCAAGGCGTACGTTTCATCAGTTGCACCAGGTGTCCGCCCTGTCCCCTTCGTTTTCGATCCCGTTAAAATGCCGAGGATTTCACTGTTAAGATTCACCGAGGATTTCACCACAAAAAGCGAGGAATTCACCGAGGATTTCACCGCAAAAAGCGAGGATTTCACCGAGGATTTCACCGCAAAAAGCGAGGAATTCACCGATGAATTCACCGATGAATTCATCGCTGATTTCACCGAGGATACTTGCAATGGGGTAACGACAACTAGCGCCAGAATAATTCAAAATTAACCCGCAGAAGTCCATAAGTGGGCAAAGTTGGGACTATATATAGCAACAACTTTAGCATTGTGCCAAGCCGCACCGACACTGCTTTTTTATACATCGTTTATTACAAATAAATTAACTACGAAATAAAAAAAAGAAACTGTTAGATAGGTAGTGATGTGATGGATGAGAAAAGCAGAGTGCGCAGGCGCACCGTTGCCTCGCAGCATTTCGACAGCGGTCGAGTCAGTACGTGTGCCGATGCTCCACCGAGAGCATCTCATGTGATACCTCAGCTAATAAATTACACACTTCATATAAATTATTATTTGCTTTATTTAAACAATCCCCAATACTAATTTAACAGGTTATGGGTTCAGCGCGTTTATTTTGATCTATTTTTATAAATTTACCGGCTTGGTGTTTATTTTCGGGAGATTTCTGTGAGAGAAGTTTTTCCTTTGTTTCGTGTGGCACACGTGCGAGTGATTCATAAGTTAAATTCTACTTTGAGCGACGAGAGAGTAAGTAAATTTTTCTAGAATAAGTGAAAGTGCGCGTTGATAATTAAAACTAAAAATCTAGATTGAAAAGTTTTAAGCTACTAGATGAGTGAAATAACGTGGATCAATTTCTAGAATTTAAAATCTCTCTTCTGCGTTTATAAATTGTTCGGAAGCAAGGCTCTAGAATGGAAATTTTTTAAACATTACCAGTTAAAAGTTTAACAATAATGCCTTGAGAAAAAACTTGATGAATTAAATTCTAGACAAGTCTTGAATTGCAACGACTGGCGCGCACGCCGGGTGAGCCAACACGTATAGTAAACAGTTGCCGGCGTGTGCAAGGCTGCGTCACTCTTCTGAGAAGAGATTAAATTGCGCGGCAAACAATATAAAAATTTACTAGAGCCGCGGATTAAAACTTTTATTTTCTGGTGAATATTAATTATTGTTTCTTTTAATTAGAATAACAAATTGATCGGTTTGGAATTACTATAATAGATTCAAAAATTTTCATTGATGCTTAAAGTGACACTTGTGACAAATTATCTAGAATTGCGTGGAATTTTTTTATTTTTACCAATACGTCAAAGCAGTCACACCGATCTCGGGGAAATGCATAGTACTGCAAGACTCCAAAGGTTGGAAAACAAATTACGGTGCATGAAATCTGATCTGTGCGGCGATGGCCAAGTTCCAAGTACGATCGGTCGACCAAAGTCGGACCGGCTTCACGGAATTCGTACGCATGGTGAAAAATTCTTCACTGTTTTTGTTTCGATTTGAAAAGACCGACTCAAATTTGGTTAATAGTAGTAACTAAAAATGAGTTTCAAATCAGCATCAATATTTAAATGAAAATTATTCTTTAAGATATTTGGTTTTTATTTTAGTTAAACAAGATGTCCGACTCCATAGCAAGTCAGGAAGAAGTTTTTGAAATTCTTCGAAAACAAAGATCGGTCGAAAGAAAAATGTTCCGTTTATACGGAACATATGTCGCCACCGGTGAGACTTACATCTCTAGGCATCCGGTGCAGGAAGGTAAATTAGAATTTTAATTAATAATAAAATAAAACAAATCTAGAAAGCGTGTAGAAAAATTCATTTACTAGAACAGATCTGCTAATACTAGAAAAATCCAAATATCTGTATGAAATTAATTCTACAGGTGAACCAGAAGAGCCGACCGAGTGGGTAGACCTGCCGCCCTAGTCCCAGGACTCTTTCAGGGACATCGCTCTGCTGGACGGGATAACTCTAGAGGCCCCGACCAACAATCCACCAACTGGGGGGGCTAGCTCAGGTTCATCACGAGGAAGAAGTGATCACGCAGAATGACTGCGAAATGACAGAGCCCCTAGAGCCAGAAGTTACCATTTACGAAAATGGAAGGCAGCCACAATTTGAGGGTCTGTCTGCTGAAGAAGCTCAAGCACGAGCCAAGCTCCAGGCAACTCAGGCTCAAGAAACGCAAGCCCAGACAGAAGCCATTGAAGCTCAGGCGAAATTGCAAGAACAACAACGCAAGGAAGAAGAGATCCGGACAAAGATGGCTCGTCAACACACAATTCTACTCAATCAGTCAAGGACTACAACGGGGCCGGTCAACTTGCCACCCATGCCAAGTCTAGTGTCAAGACCGTCAGAGATGGAACAGGTCCTTAGTGAACAGCGTAATATCACCAGGCTTCTCAATCAGTCAGCCGTTCAACTCAACCAGGCAACAGCCACACTGACAGGGGCGATTCGAACTCTGAATAAACAGGTACCTAGAGATGATATTTTTAACTCTACCTTTCTAGAAAAACAATCGAGACCCACTCTAGATGTACTTAATAATACAAACGCGATAAATACTTCCAGTCCTAGAGTTCTAGATCCAAACTCAGTTAGACGTTCAACCTTGATTGACTCAGGTATGCCTGCGAGCCTTAACGCGACTCTGACCGAATTAAATAAAAATCTAGAGTTAAATCATACTTCAAAAACATTCATTAAAAGAGATTATAAATTAACGGCAAAAATTGATTTAAGCTTATGGCTAGATTCCTTGAGATCAGAATTGTTATCACTAGATTTACTAGATATAATTGATGATAAAATTCAAATAATATGATAAAAATTTTTCCAAATAAATTATATAATCCTACAACTCTAAAGAAAAGGAAAAATATTGTTAGAGACATAATAATTAATCATCTAGATGAAAATTATCATCGAAAAATAATTAATATTATTGAACCTAAAGAGATAATTAAAAAATTGAGAGAAATGAGAAAGGCTGAGACAAATTTTACTTCAGCCTCGGTCAGATCGCGTCTGTATGCCCTTAAAATGAATCCAAAGGAGAAAATTAATGATTTTTGTGAAAAATTTGATGCCATAATTAGAGAGGCAGAATTGTGTGAAGGTGATATACCTATACCTCCTGAGGAGCAAAGGGCTTTATTTTATAATGCTGTGTCAGGTGCTGTACCAGAATTAGTTACGGCAGAACTGGTACAGTCAGCAACTGGCAAACCAATGAACCTAGAGAAAATGAAACTTTTTGTTTTACAGCTGGAGGCCTCGAGAAATGGCGCTCAAGCGCAAGCACCTAGAGCAGCAGCTAATGCAGCAAACGGCGGAGCAACTAGATGGCAGGACAATCGTTGTCACCGTTGCGATGGGAACGGTCACCAGGAGCCTCACTGTCGCTACAAGGCATTGAATCTTTGGTTCTGCTATACCTGCAGGAGAATGGAACGTCACACTTCCAACACCTGCCCTTACATTGATGTCAACAGGTCAGTAAACACACAGACAAATACTAGTTCTAGAGGTATAGGTAGAGGCAGATTTATAAGTAGAGAGCAGGGACCGAGAGGTCAAGATTCTGGAGGTAGAGGTCGTGGGTCGTCGAGTAGAGGTAGAGGTCAAGAAAAATCCTCATCGAGAGGGTTTATAAACAGAGGTAGAGGGAGGTCCTTTAAAAACTATGCTAGACCTTATCAGTCAAATAGAGCAGAGTCAAGTACACGCGGAGGAAAGATGAATCCCAGAGCTAACATGGCAGATGTGTCAGGTAAATTGAATGATTATGATAATGACATTATTTTTATCGCGGATTCTGGCGCTACGGAGCATATAGTGGGGAAAGGTATAGCCTTGTCAAATTTTGAGAAAAGTAGTGGTGAAGTTATCAGATGCGCGAATAAAAATAGTTCCGCGGATATAAAAATTGACGGAAAGGGAGAACTGATTCACTTTTCTAAACTAGATAAAGACAGACAAATTAGACTCTCGAATGTTATTACAGCAAGCGACATAGGTGATAATTTAATTTCCTTGAGACGGTTTGCTGAAGCAGGTCTTGGAATTAATTTAGATTCTAGAGTTCTTAAAATTTTTGATAAAAATACATACGAAACTTATTTGTCTGGCTATTATTCTAAACCTAATTGGTTAATTTCCTTGAGTGCTAAAACTAGAGTTGAATCTGACGATACGATTTACGATAATTATACGTGTCAAGCGCGAATAGGTACTCTAGAGCAGCTCCTTAGTCAACCCCAGGCAGAGGAGGAATACATGGAACTACAAAGTTCGGAGGGAGTTATTGATGATGGAATTGAAACTCATCTGCCTGAGGTTGGGAGGGAGAGTGATAAGGAGCTTGAAAATATCGACTTGAGAAATGGAAATATAGATTTTAATCTAGATGAACATACCTTAGGTAGAAAAATTCTAGATGGTAATAAGTTAGGCGCTCTAGATAAAATGGCACAACAATACATAGATGAGCCACTGAATGCCGAGAATAGGAATTTTAGAATCGATCAGGGAATGTTATGGCATATTCGGTTGGCACACAGTTCACTAGGTTATCTGAGACAGCTTCAGAAAACCAGGCCAGAACTAAAAGGGGTAAAATTCGGTGAAAACATTCTAGATTGTGAAGTCTGCATTCTATCAAAAATGAAAAAACTGCCATTCAATCAAGAAAGAACTAGAGCAAATCGGTCTTTACATACAGTTAACTGTGATACTATGGGGCCTATTAAACCCATCTCGTTTCCAGGTGGTAATAGGTTCATAGTAGTATTTGTGGACGATTTCAGTAGATTCGCGAAAATATATAGCATAAAAACAAAAGATAGTTCTGGGGAGAGTTTTGAGAAATATTTAGTGACAGCTAGAAACTTGCTTGGCAAGAATGAAAAACTATGCTATGTAAAATCTGATAAAGGCACAGAGTTTACTGGGGGTAAATTTCTAGAAGTCATGGAAAAGGAGGGAGTAGATTCTAACTTTACAACTCCCTTCACGCCAGAACATAATGGAATGGCTGAACGGTTTAATGAGACATTGCAGGTTAAAATAAGATCGTTAATGATAGATAGTGGGTTGCCGAAAACAATGTGGATGCTGGCTGCTGAAGCAGCAGTTCACATGTATAATAGAACACCCCACAACTCGATAAATTTTGAAGTACCATTGAGAAAATTCTCTGGTAAAACTAACTTGCATTTTGGTAAGATTAAAAGATTTGGTTGCCTGGCTTACATGAAAATTCCAATCGCGGACTCGAAATTTTCGGACAGAGCTATTAGGACGGTATTGGTAGGGTATTTACCGACGGGTTATGTTTTGTGGCATCCCCCATCGGGTAAATATTTGAGTTCTCGTCACGTGAAGTTTAATGAAAGGGTAGTTTATAAAAACGCGTATAGAAAGAATGTTCAAGATCAAACAAAAGAACTAGATGGCTGTGAAAATCTAGAAGACTTGTCCGATGAAAATTGGCTCGTAAATATCGATGAGCAAGAAAATAATAATCTAGAGAAGGATGAAAATCCAGTTGAAAGTAAGAAATCAAAAAGAGGAAGGCCAGTCAAACGTAAGCTACATAACGCGGATACAGTAGTAAGCAGTAAGAAAAGAAATGTTGAACTAGAAGCAACTAGAAAAATGCCAATGCGCAAACCTAAATTGAATCGTGATTTTAAAATTTATGCTAGAAAGACCGAAATTCCGAAACCACTTGAAGATTCTAGTTTTGAAAATTTCAAACATATAATTAAGGATATTGATAAATTGACCTTTAATTTATATGGTAGTTCTAAGAAAGATCTAGAGTTGGACGAAGTAAAATTTGCAATGTTCGCCGAGATAAACAAAGATCCAACCTCCTATAGGAAGCAATGAAGTCCGTGGACAAACATGATTGGGAAAACGCGATCGTGGAAGAATTGAAATCCATGAGAGAAAATGACGTATGGGAACTTGTAGACAGGCCAACCGAGTGTAAAGTAATCGATTCAAAATGGGTATTCAAAAGAAAACTAGATGAAAACGGTGAGGAAATTTTTAAAGCTAGATTAGTAGTCAGAGGATTTAAAGATGAAAATGAATATGAGCTACGGGAAACGTATGCTCCAGTCTCGAGATTACCATTAGTTAGAACAGCTCTTGCAATTATAAATAAAAGAAATCTAGTAGCATGCCAAATGGATGTAAAAACCGCGTTCTTGAACGGAATTCTAGAGGAAGAAATTTATATGGAGATTCCAGAAGGTGTCGATTGCGATGAACACACTAGAAAAACGAAAGTGTGCAAGTTGTTGAAGTCTTTGTATGGTCTTAGAGTTAGTCCCAAACGGTGGAATGTCAGGTTCTCGGAGGAAGTTTTGAAACTCGGGTTTCAGAATGATTTGAATGAGCCATGTCTATTTACGTGGAGGAAAATCGGGGGACAAGCCCTGATTGTTGTATACGTCGATGATGTGATAATAGCAAGTAATGATGGAGCGAAACTGAGAGAAATAAAATCTAGGCTGAGTAGTGTATTTAAAATGAAAGATCTGGGAGAACCAAAAACATTTTTGGGAATGAAAATTACTAGAGACAAAATTAATAAAACACTTAAAATCTCGCAAGAAGAGTACATAGAAAAAATATTGACTAGATTTGGACTAGAAGATAGTTGTTCTGTTAAAACCCCAATGATAACTAAACAAGTGAGAAAGCAAGTAAAAGGTAAGAAAGATAACTCGAAGCAACTAGATAAAATCAAAGTGCCCTATCGAGAAGCGATTGGTAGTTTACTATACCTAGCAAATGTTTCTAGACCCGATATAATTTTTGCAGTAAATTATTTAGCTAGACGGCAGCTTGTAGCTACAGCTGAAGACTGGGAGGACGTATTGAGAATTTTTAAATACATTAGAGGGACATCCGATCAAGGTCTCACATATCTAGCTCGAGAAAATCACTTAGAAGCCTTGACAGACTCTAGTTTTTGCGATAACGCGAAATCCACATCAACGTGCGGTTACGTTGTTAGATTATATGGTGATCCAGTAGCTTGGAGAAGTCATAAACAAGTATTTCCTCATCCCTCAACGTGCGGTGCGGAATATATTACCATGAGCGAATCTTGCCGTGAAATAATCTCACTAGACAAAGCGATTAGAGATATTACGGGTATTACTATGTATCCTGCTACCGTATGGTGCGACAATCTTGCTGCTGTGAGGAACACACAGATGGAAGGTAGTGGTAAATTAAAGTACTTTGATGATAATCTAGAAGTAATCAGAGCAAATCTAGAGTTTAGAGAAAGAGAAGGTAGAAAGAGGGACATTTCGGTAACACGTGGGGATTTTGTGAAAGCTTGCTCTTCTCAAGGCAGAGTTAAGACCAATTGGATAGGTGGGGAAGAAAATATGGCTGATATTTTCACTAAGCCTCTAGCATTCGAGAAACATGATAAATTTGTAAGAAAACTGCTAAATTTACATATCTAGAATAAAATTCAATTAGCATGACTAGAGAAAAATTGAATTAATTTGGACACATAATTTACTAATTTTTTTCTTTGTTTACAGACGTTGAATTGCCAGAGTCAATAAACCAAGGGACAGAGTATCCTGAGGACGAAACCTTTATGCCTTACAGTTCAAGCTCGTTAGTCGAGTATTAGTTCAAGCTCGTTAGTCGAGCGTTAGGTTAAGATTGTTCAAGCTCGTTGGTCGAGCGTTAGTTTTAGGTTGATCTCTGTTGAACAGAATTTTGTATTGTATACCTGCAGGTACAAGCTCATTGAGAGCACACAGACTGATTTACTTTGTATTACCAATTTTGTATTACGTTTTTGATACCATTGAATATTGTATGGATCGTGTGAGTGAAACTAGAATTAATACTAGAGTATATACTTGTAAATCCTAGACTGCCAAAGATCGTGAAGGGTGATGTTATTTTCTTGATTGAATCACATCCCTAGGAGAGAGTGTTAGATAGGTAGTGATGTGATGGATGAGAAAAGCAGAGTGCGGAGGCGCACCGTTGCCTCGCAGCATCTCGACAGCGGTCGAGTCAGTACGTGTGCCGATGCTCCACCGAGAGCATCTCATGTGATACCTCAGCTAATAAATTACACACTTCATATAAATTATTATTTGCTTTATTTAAACAATCCCCAATACTAATTTAACAGAAACAAATGAATTATATCTTGCCAATTACATAATTTCAAATGGCACAGTTTTTATTACAAATCAATGCTATTTTATTTGAGAACATTAGGGCAAATTGTGGCAGCAACGAACTATACCAATTTCGCTGTGAGACATATATAAGTGCATAAGAGAAGACACTCTAGCTTCGTATACCTATAGATGTATGTACGTGAAAAATGACACGCATGCGCATTGATAATGTCTAAGTACGGGAAAAAACCCCTTTACAACGGAACTGACTATTGTAAGAGATTTGATAACGGACATGCCGTGAAAACGAGCTCTATACCGCCGACAGACCAACTGTGAAAAGAGCCGCGGAGCGGTTAGTAGATAAAAAATTATTTCGTATTAAGGTGAAGTGGCAGAAAAAGAAAAAATTTTTAAAGATATTTCGAAGTGATTTATTAATTGGTTGGGACATCCAAGTTTACTTCCTTTTTTTGGAATCTTCATTTTTCAGAATTATAAATTTTTCAAAGTTTTCAATTTTTAAGATTTTAATTTTTCAAAATTTTAAATTTTTTTAAGCTTTAGTTTTTTACTTTCAATAAAAAAAATTTTCAAAAATTTTCAATTTTTCAATATTTAAAATTTTTTTTAAATTTTCAATCGCTGCTGATAGGCTTAAATAGATCTGGATTTATATTTTATTTTTTGCACTCCCCGCGAATTGATTTGACTCGCTGCTAACTAATGTTTATTGACCTTGCCTATTTAATAAGTAAGCAAAAAGTTAAATTTTAATTATTATCTGGTTGATTCATTGGTTGCTGAATGCATGAGAGAGAACAAATTAAGGGGACCCCTCGGTTAGATTTCAGCCTAGGGATAAAAAAATTGTATTGGGCTGAAATTTAGGGAATATACTCCTAAAATACAAGCGTTTTAAAGGGTGCACTCGAAAATTTTTGAAAATTTTTTTTAAAGCTGTTAGGACTTTTATTTTTTGTTCTAATAAATATTTTGCAAAACCCATGCGAGAAGTTGTTTAAAATATAGTTTTAAAACCGTAAAAAAATTTTCAGAAAAAAAAATTAAAATTTGCGTCAGTTATAAACTTTTTAAGATTTAGAAATATCAAAAAATCGTGATTTTCAAAAAATAAATTCTGCCATTGAATTTTTCGGCAAAAAATAAGAAAAAAATGTTGTATGAGTTTTTTTGATCCGGTGCTTGGTTTTTTTGCAGCGACGGTTTGAAGTTGATTTTAAACGGTTTTGAGCGATTTTCATGGTAAATTTTGACATAATCGATAAATAACCTCTTGTTTTTTCGTAATTTATTCGGTTTTTCATAAAAATTGAATTTACAAATTGGTTTCGCATAGAAAAATTTAATGAAACTGTATTATTATGTTTAGTCTGATCTAGAACTTGATTCTTTATGGTGGCGATGTCAAGTTCGAATCATGATATGATTTGCTTGTCGCGTGCAAACGTGACAATAATTATTTAATTATATTTGAGTTTAATTTAATTTAAGTGGGAACTTACCCGATATGAGCAGATTACGCAGTAATCTGCTCGTCACCCTTTTCGCTTGTCTTGGGTGGGATTTATTTGGGGAAAAATAAATGTAATTTTTAAAGTTAATGTAAATTTTATTATTAATAATTATAAAATAGAAATTTTTACGAATCAAGTTTATCGTCCTTCGACGAAGTTATAAATTAACAATAAAAAAAATCTTACTTGTAACTAGGTGCGAACCTAGGCTAGACGGAGAGGGGTCCGGGTTTCTAGCCCGGTGATCCCTATGGTTGACCCACGTGTCAGGGCTGTCGAATACAGTGGCCTGTCGAAGCCCGTGGAACTCCGGCTCCTTCCGTCCAGGTGTGCCTCTGCGACCTTCGGCTTGCGCTGGCCTCCGGGTCGCTTGGTGTCGGGAACGAGAGAGAGAGTTTGAGGTTCGCGCGAGCCGGGAGGTCGCCGATTATCCCCACCTAGGACTTAAGGATCGGAGCTGCATCCAATTAGCTCGAGCTTTTAGCTCGGCTCGCGACGGGCCCCCTTCCTCACTCTTTCGGCGGGAGTAATTAAGAATATTCGAAAAGTCGTTAGCGCAACTTAGGAGGGTGATGGGTATTGGTTATGCTTATTATTAGTATTATTATTTGTGTTAAAGGTTGATACACGACATGCCTCCCCTCTTAGTCCATTGTTGTCCTCAACAATGCAGGGCTGCGCAACTAAGGAAGTGCAGTCCTTTAACGAAGATAGAAAGGTGTATCGACCTTATTTTGAAAGTGTGATTTTAAACAATATCGAAGCGGCTAGTGTTAGAGGGTGTGCATGACGCGTTTGAATGACCTATGCGTTTATAGCGGCGGTGCATTCAGCTCGTGTTGCACTATGATCAATCAGAGCACTGTTTGTGGTGCTACCGATTAATAAATCGGTTTATGACCAAGAAGGTCGATAAATGGTCTTGATTTGATCGGTTGGATCTATCAATTATTGTTGAAAAATCATAGTTGTTATTGTTAACAATATAATAATCATCAGCGGTGAATTCTGGTAATGACGGTTTTCATTTTGAAGACTGAATAAATGAGTTTTTTTTTTTTTTTTTTTTTAATCGAGACAAAGATGGTCGTTCGTAATTTGAGTTTCATATTACTTGCGCCTGTCAGGTAACAGAAAATCAAAGTTCCTCTCTTCTTCTTCTTCTTTTTTTTTTTTTTTTTTTTTTTTGGTTTTGGGTTGGAGTTGGAGTTGGAGTTGTTGCGTTCGCGCTTTGATAAAAAAAAATATATCAGATATTATAAAATGCTAAGAGTGAGAAAGGTTCACAATTATCACGTAGACAGGTCCCAAGTTCTTAGATTTTTATCAATCAATAGGTTGCCGTAAAGAGAAAAAAAAACAGAGTAAGTACATTATTGCAAAAATAAAAAAAAATTAATCGATTTTAATTATTCAATTATTTGATTATTAGCTATTTAACGATAAAAAAAAAAATGTAGACATAGTTATGAAATTTTCGAATATACGCATAAAGAAAAGAAAGATGATTATTAACAAGTATAATTCTTAATTGAAAAGTCAATTTTTAAAATTTGATTAGAATAAGTTAAATAATAATGATAGGTATTTTCATGTTGTGAAAATCGTTCGCAGTAAAAATAATTCTTAAATAATCATAAAAATTTTAGGTCATGTAATAAAATAAATTTAAAATAAAAGTCTGTAGTCTGTAAAGTCTATATATTCACTGTTCACTTTTAATTTCCTTGCGGTTGAAGAATCTCGTGTAGCGATAATATTGTGATTATCGCACGAAGGTGTAACAGTATCGGGCGGCTATCTCGTACGTGTGTGTGGCTGCTGCTTTCATGGTGTGTGCGTCGCGGCTGGCAACGCAGTGCTTAGTTATCATGTCGTAATTAAGCTATACTTTAGTTGACGTTGCTTTAGTAGTGCAGTAGGCTTTGGCTTGGCACGTGGTTAGTTTACAAGGACAGTTATTGTAATTCAAACTTAGACGAGGGATTAACAAACTATAATTCGTATATTAAAATTATTCCCAGATTTAGATTTCATTTAAATTTTATTTTATTTTTAAAAAAAAAACGTGTAATATAAGGTAAAGTAAAATTAAGCAAGTAGTAAATAGTTAAAATAATTAGAATTATTTGTTAAGGTTATTTTCGTGTAATCAGAGTTTCGAATAAACAAATACGTGAAATCGGGTGAAATTAACATGAGGTGATTATAAATAATAAATTGTGAAAAGTAATTTGTTGTTTAGACGAATTAATTGTCCGGTGATGGTTTTGAAGTAGTTTAACGAGTTTGCTGACGTGATTGGAAGACGATAATTTCGTTAAAGTTCAAGGTATGTAATAAATAATTGACGTTCAGTTTCACTGATCTTTGAATTATTTGCAGTTCAAGTTGTGCAGTACGCAGTTAGGGTGGTGTGTGGCGGGTGCGCATTTTGCAGGGGCCATCGTGCAGCAGTGCAGAACTACAGTACGGTTGGCGGCTGCGTGAACTTGCTGGATGAACCAGAAAAAAAATATTCCGAAAGGGCAGGAAAGAAGGATAATTATGTATAGTGTTTTGTTTGTATTTATTCGATCAAAAGTATATATATATATATATATATATACTTATTTATTTATTATTATTGTTTTTTTTTTTTTTTTTTTTTTTATTTTTATTTTATTATTATTATTTTTTTTTCTTATATATATATATATATATATATATATATATATATATATATATATATTTTTTCAGTGTTCGTTGACGTTGTATCCGTCACGGGGCGGCGTGGTCGCTGATTCGTTACCTTTGGTGGGTACAGACGGTTGGTTGCTTGTGCTTGATTCTTGCATTGTGGGATTTTCGATTTTGGGCAGTTCGTTTGGCACCGTTGGATCTATACTCTCGGATTTTTGGGTTTGACTACCAGGATTAGTATTGGTCTGGTGGCAGTTTGCACATATATTATGATTTAATAATTGAAAGGATTCTATTTGATTCTGATTACGTTTTTCTTTTTTGCAGGCGAAGAAGAGAATGGGCCAAAGCTTTTCCAGAAAATTGAAGTTATCAAGAACGTATTTTATTATCAATGTAATAATTATCGACGATCCTAGGCCGAATGCTAGGATTGAATGCGATTCACTCTGTTCTATGCGTTTTGTATGTATTAATTTGAGTTTGTTTTCTATTTCATTGAGCGGGGTAGGGTCAAATTTTTGGAGTGATTCTGTAAATTCTTGCTTTGCTTCTAAAGGGTATTGTTTTGCTAGTTCGTGGATAGTCGGGTTGACGATTTTCAGTTCTGCGGTTAAGTTGGGTTCATACTTATATTCAGATTGGAAAGAAATCTTTTGCAAGCCATGAAGTGTGACACTGAGGGCGTGTGCGGTACAACTCCCGGATAGGTAAAGGGAGCCTGTGCCGTTTATATCGAGTTCCTTACGGGGTTGACCGTGGCAGGTTATAGCGAGGGTGGTCGGTTTTATGGTGGTGTATAACCATATGTTGGAAGCAAGTAATGGGGTAAAAATAATGTCGGTTTTTGGAATTATAATTGTCTGGCATGTTTTGATTGAGGTTGGTGTTGCCTTTTTGAACATTGAATACTCGCAGGGGGCGTCTGGACCTGCGTCTCTTAGGGGCAGAGATTCATCACATAATTTTGAATCTCCGTGGTCTAGACACGATCGTAAAAACTCATTATTCACGAGGACATACATTTTCAAATTTTCCGAAATAATAATATTTTTCGATCTTGGTTGAATTGCCACATAGCCGGAATTATTAAGGGGCAGATCTATGGGGTTCGGAAAGCTATGAATTTTGTAAAGATCTAAATTTTCATTGTTTAAAAGCGGTAATTTTAGAGAGACGTGGAGTTTTCCATCGGTTATGAATACACTTGTTTTTGCTATTTCGAACAGATATGATGCAGTAGTGATTTCAGTCGCATTCGGGAGTTTATAAATATTGCTCAAGTGGTTAATTTTAGTAAGCAAATCTGTAATTTGTGAGTGGGATAAAATCAAGGGGTGCAGGTGACCGCGGGCTGTTGTTTGCAGCACTTCTAACAGCGTTTCATAGCTGTGTTTCAATTCGTCAATTTCGATTTCGTACTTATTCCACCAGGTGGAAATATTCAGGTAATCAATGTTGTATTCTTTGAGCGAATAATTTTTGGAGATTTCTTTAATTACAGCGAGTAGGTATTTCATCTCTTTTGCATTGCTTTCACCAACTTTGTGTAAGTTTTCAAGTTCGGATTTCATATAATGGGTTGTGTCGAGGGCTAATTTTGTTAGATTTTTCTGATTGTAATACAGTTGGTCTATATTTGCAGTCATGATTTCTCTATCTTTGGCGTCCATGATCCCGAAAACCCATTTAGCGGCCCAACCACCTATTTCGATGGGTGCTCCGCGTGCGTGTCGGCTCGATGGTTCGCGATTCGATTTTGGTAGGATAAAGTAAGTACGTATGGATTGATGTAGGTCTTTAATATCGCCTAGTTTCCGTCTTAAGTTTAATTCTCTAACGGAGTTTGGGACGACTTCTTTGGGGAAGGTTTCTACTATTTTATCAATAAAAATTTTGAAATCTCTGTACTCCACGTCGAAATCTCTCTCTATTGGCGGACAATCCATGAAAATATCAAAATGCACTTTTGTTCTAATTAATTTCACCTTTCCCACGTGCTCAAAATAAATCCCGGGGTTGTTGTGGATATCTTTCAATTCAAATAATGGGTTTTCGTCTTTGCACTCAACGTCAACTAAGGTCGAGCTCAAAAACAACAAGACAAACCAAAGCATTTTCTCGGATCGGGCGTTCGAACAGGTTCAGCACGGCTTGTTACTGTAATTGTTGATGATAGGAAAGCTATAGATAGGTAGAAATAGTAAACGTCGAAGATAGGTCGAGATGATGATTATGTGTTTTAATAAAATTTTTTTAAACGATCTTTGTGTACTAAAATGGTTTTGCCGTTTTGACTGCGCAATAAAGCTGTGTTATTATCTCGAACTTCAAGAACGTCGAAGACTCCGTTGTAAAACTTGTCAAGCTTGTTCTTCCGTGGTAATTTATTTACGTAAACCTTTTCTCCAGGTTGTATTTTAAGGGGCTTAGCGGACTTGTCATAATACATTTTATTGTGGATTTTTGAAGATTCTAAGTTTTTCAGAGCGATTTCCCTAATTTCGGCTATTCTTGAAGCTAGGTCGTAAATATAGCCGTTATAAGTGTCGTTTTCGAAGTCATCCAAGCATGCAGAAGGGGTGCGGGGGTTGCGACCCATCGCGATCTCGTAAGGAGTGAATCCCGTAGAAGAATGGACGGATGAATTGTATTCCATCATGGCGAAAGGGACGAGTTCATCCCAATCTTGAAACTTGGGGGCGTTAGTTCGAAGATAGTCTTTCAATACAGAGTGACTTCGTTCTAACGAGGCATTGGACTGCGGGTGCCAGGATGTCATGGTTTTTAACTTGCAGTCAAACATGCTTTCGAGGTGTTTGAGCAGTCTGTTTCTGAAGCTTTTTGCTTGATCGGTTAGAATAATTTTTGGGACTCCGTGGGTGGCTATGAGGTGAATCGCTAAGGTCTGTGCTACGGTGAGGGCTTTTAAATTTGGTATAGGGACTGCGATACAGAATTTTGAAAATAAACATTGCATGGTTAGGATGTAGGCGTTACCCTTAACTGTTCTGGGCATAGGTCCAACGGCATCGATTGCAACCTTGAAAAAGGGTTCTGCAGGAGAATCGCTGATTACCATAGGTTCTTTGGTGCGATAACCGATGAGTTTAAACTCTTGGCATATTCGACAGCGATGTATGTAGTCGACTACGTCTTTGCGTAAACCGGGCCAAGTAAAATTTTCCCTAACTCTACGATAAGTCTTTTCAACTCCGCGATGTCCTCCGAACAAGCTGTCGTGACACTCTTTTAAGATGGTATCACGCAACTCGGGCGGCGGTATCACGCAGGATCCTAGACAGATTGTAAGGGTCATGGGAACATTTTTCAAATGGTCTCGAATTTTCCGATAAAGGGTACCGCGGGGCAATGCGTCTGTGAGCTCGCCTTTTCGTGCTATCCTGGCTGAAGTTATTTCTCTTTCAAGTAGCAGATGATAAAGGTTATAAAAACATTCTCTCAAAGGGCTTTGTCTAATCGGTGTTTTTTCCGTTTCGGTTACGACTAACGAAAAGATGGTTCTCCCCCTGTTTGTGGAGACGAGCACGTTACCCACCGTCGGGTTCGCGTCACTGAGGTCGATTTTTGAGATTAATTTCAACTCGTTTAGCAATTGATTGTTGGGTGTGTTCAGATTTAAATTTGCAGGTATGAAATGAATTATATTATCTTTGTGACCGGTCAGGGACTCTCTGACAGGTCTGATCACCATGGTTTTCCTGGGATCAGGGTGAATTCCAGAAATACTGGAGTCAGGTAGTATTATCGGTGGAATGCTGTCGGGTTTTACGAAAAGATTGTTATGGGGTTTTAAATTAAACGAGTTCAAATTATCAACAGAACCATTTGAGTCTCGGTGCGAGTGAATCGAGTTTTCAAGGTTATCAAGTGTTGTTCCCGTTTCGGTAATTTCCAGTTGATCGGCAGACGCATGAGTTCTCTGGGGGACGGTTACCGGCGTAGGAATTACGTTTTTGGTGGTGATGATAGATTTACGAGGTTCTCTGGTATCGTGTTTAGATAGGATAGTAGACGTGGAACTCGCAGATGAATCGGATTTCTCGCCCGACATGATCTTTGTGTCGTCTAAAGGCAAAGCGTTAGATTGAGAAAGCAGATCTGGATTCATAGGTGGTATTCTTGGTGTTATCATGGTGGACGAGAGCAAGGGTGTTCTTAATTCAGACTCGTCGGCCAGCTGCCATTTTGACAAATCAAGCAGAGATTGGGTTTTGTTAAGAGTAGGCTGAACATGGGGGTCGATTAGATCATTTTCTAAATAACCAGGGTCACTGTGAGCGACGGAGTGGTCTGCTTCGAAATAATTGGGTCCTAGTTCGGTGGTTTCTAGAAGTTCTTCCCATTTTCCTGAATCCCACCAAAGGGAATTGAACCCTTCGATGAATTCGTTCCTTTGTTCCGGGGTAAAGTTTGTGGGTTTCAAGGGCGATGGAGTTTTCAGCTTCCGACTTTGCGTTTCTGGTGGACTGAGGTCTTCTTCGTCCGATGATGAAGAGTCGTCATCAACCGAGGGTTTTACTCTTTTTGAAGGAGTGTCGAAGAAAGCCTTTCTCTGGGGCGATTTATCGAATTGGGCGACGACCTCTTCGAATTCGTCGGACGGTATCATTGTCTCATCGAGTTCGTCCACGTCAAGGGTTGGCGAGGCTTGCTCAGGGGTGTTATTTTCGAATTCGGTGGCAGAAGATGTTGTCGGTGTGGGCGAAGGGTCTACTAGACTGGGGAGCAGAGATCTATGACGTAAGGGAACGGGCACGTCGGAGACGTCTGACTCGGTACTTTCGGATTTTTCTGCTTCCGAAGTCGTGCTCTCTGTTTCAGGCTCTGTGTAGCGTGCCTTTTCCCTGGTCTCTGTGAGTCGTTGGTTGCGTCTGAGTTTTAGACGGGAGGCTATGGTTTCACCTTGAAGGGTGCCTTGACCAGAAGCGTTCAAAGGTATCGGTGACTTGTTTTTAGACCCCTTTGGTCTGCCTCTCCTTGGAGGACCAGCCTTAGTGGGTGATTTTTCGCTCATGCTTTTGTTCTGGGCTTCGCGAGCTAAAGAGGTTTTGGTGGGTTTAGGGTGCCGAATCGGCAGCATCGTTTTGGATTTTATTTTGCTCGCGGGTGGATTGGTTCCGGGGGTGGTTGTGGAGGCCTTTCCGGGTGGATGTTCTTTATCGATTGGATTTCGGGACAGCCAGTCCGCATTGGTATTCTGTTTACCAGGTTTGTATCGAAAAATATACCTGTAACCACGGAGTCTGGCTCGCCAGCGATTTAGTCTAGACATAGGGTCTTTAATGGAGTCAATCCACTCTAAGGGCTCATGGTCGCCGTATACGTAAAAGACTCGACCGTAAAGGTAGTGTCTGAAGTGCATTATGGCAAGGACTACGGCCAAGCACTCTCGTTCTGTAGCAGAGTAATTCTGCTGGTGTTTGTTTAAAGTTCGAGACATATACGCAATGGGGCGGTCGTTGTTGGGTTCTCCCTGGCTTAAAACTGCGCCTATGGCGTAAGCGCTTGCGTCTGTTGTAAGAATGAAAGGTTGGGAGAAATCGGGGCAAATTAGAACGGGTGCGGAGCATAGAGCTTCTTTGAGCCGTTCAAAACTGTTTTGTTGTTCAGACTCCCAATAAAATTTAACGTTCTTTTTAAGGAGGTCGTTAAGGGGCTTAGCAATATCAGCGAAGTGATGGATGAATCGCCGGTAATAGCTACAGAGCCCAAGGAAAGATCTGACGTCATGTGCGCTCTTTAAAGGAGCGGCGTTTTTGACGTCCTCGATTTTTCCGGGGTCGGGTCTGACTCCAAATTGGTCGATGTGGTGACCGAGGTATTTGACTTCAGGGGTAAGAAACTCGCATTTTTCTATTTTTAGCTTCAGTCCGGCGTTGAACAGCCTTTGAAAAGCTTCATTAACCTTGCGCTCGTGAGTCTCCAGGGAATCGGCAAAGATAATTAGGTCGTCCAAGTAGACGAATAGTTCGACTCCTTGAAGCCCTGTCATAATTGTATCCATGAGTCGTTGGAAAGTAGGTGGAGCGCAGCACAACCCAAAGGGCATTGCTGTGAATTCGTAGTGGCCGTAAGGGGTAGAAAAAGCAGTTTTAGCTCTGTCGTCAGGGTTCATGGGAATTTGATGAAACCCGTTTACCAAATCGAAGACTGAAAAGTATTTTGATTTTCCCAGAGATTCCAAGATCTCCTGAATGTTAGGGAGTGGATAGGAATCTGGGATCGTTAAAGAGTTGATTCTACGATAATCAATCACAAGGCGATGTTGTTTTCGACCGTCTGGGCCAGGGCGTTTAGGGACTATCCAGAGGGGAGAATTCCAAGGGCTCGAAGATGGTTGGATGACTCCTTTCTCCAACATCTCGTTAATTTGTTTCTTAACTTCCTCTTGTAGCATAGGAGGATAGCGGTATTGACGGGTATAAATGGGTGTGTCGTTTTTTAAAGGGATACTATGCTGCACTAGGTGTGTGCGAGGTGGATCATCGCCAGGTAGCATGAAGAGGTAGGGGAACTTCTCTACTACTCGTTGAAGTTGAGCCAAAGATTCGGAATCATGGTGTTCTCTTTTTAGAAGTTCAATGATTTTGGGGACTCTTTCTTCAGGAAGACAAGGGGTTCCTTCACCTTCAGATTCGAAGAAGTCTTCAGAGTCATCAAATTCGAAAGGGTACAGATCCTGAACTGGGATTTCAACTTCTTGGGGTTCTTCTTTAGTGTTCACGGCTAAGACGTAACAAGAGCCATTTTCGTTAGTCACCGCGGCTTCTCCGATAAAAATTCCCGTAGGGGTCTGAATTCGGGGTAGGTACGCCTCCCCTTTTGGAGATTTCTGCGTAACGGGGACTTCGATCGCGACTCTAGCGCGAGCTGGCAAGACGTATCTAGTACGAAGGGCTTTACCTCTCAGTCGACGAGCCCTATAATGAAAAACTGTAGGTGGAATTTTACTAGATGTGGGGTGAGCATCACAGGTAGTAGAAGGTGTATGATTTTGGGTACTCTGCCTGTCGTCAGAATTCTGGGATTCCGAGTCGCTACTATCTGATGCACTTGAGAAAGAGATAGTTCGGGTTTTATCTTGTGTGATCAAAGTATTATTAGCCAGATCGATGCGGCCTTTCTCATTATGCAAGTAGCGGGATCCTAGAATGGCATCATCCTTTAACGAGGATTGTTCGGGGAGGACGTGCATTCGATGGGTTCTCCCGCTTTCGCAAAAGAGGACGGTACCGAGTGTGTAGACGGGCTGGGTTCCGATCCCGGTGAGTTGCAACACTCGTGACCTGTCAATAGGGTACGTAGGGTTTAGAGATTGAATTTTTATCACGCTCACGTCTGCGCCCGTGTCGATAAGGACTCTACCTTTTCCGGTTCGAAATATCTCGTTTGTGATAGTCATTTTAGGGGTACCGTAAGATCGTTTCCTCCCCTTTTTAAACAAATTTCCTGGGTTTTTGGGATCTAATATTTGAGGGGATTGATACTCAGAGTTTGGGCTGAAGTCGGAGGGAGTCTCAGAGGTGTCACAAGATTTTTGGGTAGAGTTTTCGGATTCTGATCCAGAATCGGAGCAGAAGTCTGATTCGGAAGAGAGATTTTCAAAAAGGGAATCTGGGAAGTCTTTCCGCATCTTTTCAGCTAATTTTGTTTTTAATAAACTTGCTTTTCGGAGTTTTTTTAAAGATCTTCTGCTAATGACGGCGTCTTGAGAAAAAGGGGCGTCGTCACCAACAAGGTAAAATAAAAGTTTTTGTTTGTAAAATTTTAAGGGTACTCGGCCAGTGGACTCTGTTTTATCTCCGTCTTCACTCTGTATCGTGAGAGGGGGATTTTCAAGATAGTATGCGGAGTCTTTAAGGACTGAGGTTTTTATCAAATTTACCTCGTTAGAAAGCGCTGCAGAGCAGGTGATATTGCCCTTATTGAACCAGGGGTGGTTTAATTTGACTGATGGTGCGCCCCTTGTTCCGACGATTCGTCGTACTTCCCGGACTTGTATGTTTTCACTGACCGGCGCTCCGGGTGTTGGTAGCTCGCCTGGGCGCCGTTCTGGCGAGCTGCTCCCCAGTTTAAATTATCAGGAGAGTCTACAGTCGCAGGCTTTGTAGGTGTAACCGGGCGAGGGATATTCGGGTTGTTCGCAGATGTTGATGGACCAGGGGATGCATGTCTGGGTGGTGGGTTTGGACCGCGCGAGTCGTGCGGGTACCCATAAGCATAAGGGTTCGCGTAGGGCATTTGATACGGTGGCATAGACATTGGAGGATAGTAATAAGGTAGTGGCGGTGGGTAGTAATGCATCGAGGGCGGAGCGAAATAAGGGTTTTGACTTCGGTAGGGTGAAGGTTCTCTTGGTCTATCATAATTTTGATATCGGTTCCCAGGGCTTTCGGGTCTGGGTCGATCGTTCGGCGAACCTGGGCGACCGGGTCTGCTAGTCCTTTCAGGGGGTTTAAGTATGCCAGTCGGCTGGTCATAGCGAAGAGACGGGTGGGCGTCTAGCTTACCATCCGATGTGTACATAACAGTTTTGGGCATTCGGGTATCATCTCTGTCATAAGAATAAGGGATGGTGCGATGGTAATTCCGGGGGTCGTCAAAATCTGAGAAACGCACGTTATTTCTCGAAGAAGTTTCTCGATCCGGAGTCTGAGGGCGTTGGTACGAACTCGGGGATCGCGACCGGGGTGGTCGTGGCGAGGGCGAGTACTCGATGTCCGCACGGTTAGTCGTCCCAATGTTTACCCACTCCTCCGCGCTAACAGCGGCGTCCAGGGCATCGTTGAACGTTGCCGGGGTGTGTGTAGCCATTTGGTTACGAATAGCCGAGGGCAGACCGCGTATGAAGTATTCTTTAGCCAAATCTTCGAACAGGGTCTTGTTGTGTTCCTTAATTTGATCGTTGGCCGCACCTTCGTTTTTCAACTTTGTGGCGGCGCGAACTATGGATGAAAGACGATCAAAGAAGTTTAGCACGGATTCGCCTTGTTTCATATACGACTCCGATATTAAATTAAGGTAGTACGAAAGAGAACGCTTTTGGCTAAATCTATCTGTGAGGTGTGTGCGGAGGTCCGCTAGGGTATTGAAGGTCTTGCCTTCAATGCTTGATTTCGCCTTGCCGGTCAGGCGTGAAATCACTCCCTGCAAAAACACTCCTTTAAGTTCTGGGTCTGCTAACCGATTATCATAATTCTCGACATCCTGGAGCCAAACTCGCAGGGGAGAATTACCTGAATAAAAAGGGATGGATGCGAGGGCGCTTTGCATCAGGGCGGAAGCTTGCAAGTTCGCGAACGCGGCACGAGACTCGTTCAGGGTCGCGGCCATGACCGACATATTCTCAGCCATGCGGCGGCCGTGCTCGAGTCGAGCCCGGGTTCTCAGGGTTTCGTCCGTGAGGGCTTCTATTTCATCTAGTGTCAAATTTGCACCTGCCATCTTCGAATAGGGCCTAATAAAGTTTTATCAATGAACGACAAGAGTCCGAGAGGAGGTTGAAAGAAAAGTTTACTGTTCGGGGCGATGAGCTAAACAAAGTGGGTAGCAAATTTTCAAACAAAAGTTTTCGAATCGAACAATAAAATTTACACGTCAAACAAAAGAAACAAATTTTATTCGGAGTCTTCGTAAAAGCGAATTGAAAGAAATGAACGGCGATTGAAAGAATGAAAGAAACAAAGAATGTGCGCGTCAGCAATAAGTCGCTAAACTTTCTCCTTGAAATTCTCGAACACGAAAAATATGATGAAATAAAATTTCAGCTCTGATTTTCACGAACTAATTAAACCAGATTTTAAATTAAGTAATTTATTTTTAATTTTAATAAATTTAAATTCCCAAAACAAGATCCAACCAAAGAGCTTAAGCGAAAAGGCAGGTATGGTTCCCCACAAGGGATGCCATTTATGTCGCGTGCAAACGTGACAATAATTATTTAATTATATTTGAGTTTAATTTAATTTAAGTGGGAACTTACCCGATATGAGCAGATTACGCAGTAATCTGCTCGTCACCCTTTTCGCTTGTCTTGGGTGGGATTTATTTGGGGAAAAATAAATGTAATTTTTAAAGTTAATGTAAATTTTATTATTAATAATTATAAAATAGAAATTTTTACGAATCAAGTTTATCGTCCTTCGACGAAGTTATAAATTAACAATAAAAAAAATCTTACTTGTAACTAGGTGCGAACCTAGGCTAGACGGAGAGGGGTCCGGGTTTCTAGCCCGGTGATCCCTATGGTTGACCCACGTGTCAGGGCTGTCGAATACAGTGGCCTGTCGAAGCCCGTGGAACTCCGGCTCCTTCCGTCCAGGTGTGCCTCTGCGACCTTCGGCTTGCGCTGGCCTCCGGGTCGCTTGGTGTCGGGAACGAGAGAGAGAGTTTGAGGTTCGCGCGAGCCGGGAGGTCGCCGATTATCCCCACCTAGGACTTAAGGATCGGAGCTGCATCCAATTAGCTCGAGCTTTTAGCTCGGCTCGCGACGGGCCCCCTTCCTCACTCTTTCGGCGGGAGTAATTAAGAATATTCGAAAAGTCGTTAGCGCAACTTAGGAGGGTGATGGGTATTGGTTATGCTTATTATTAGTATTATTATTTGTGTTAAAGGTTGATACACGACACTAACACCAAAATACAATGAAAAAAGGTTAATTTTCCAAATGACCATAAAACTTGTGGTTAATTTATTAACATAATTTGAAGATTTTGGATGTACGTATATAATGTGACTACACTGTAACAATTTTACAAAAATTTAAAAATATCATCAATTATAAAAAAAAAAACATCTCTTAGAAACTCCTATTAGAATCAAAATGCTTAAAACATTCCTGGACCATATGCAGGATCTTCTGCTTCAAGAATTAATCTTTCTCTTTGACTTTGAGCTGCTGCAATTACACGACGAGCCTCTTTGAATTTTGTCGTTGCCTTTTGTCTACCTTGATTCAGTCTTCTTTCATCGATTTTATCAGCAAGAGCGAGAGTTATTTGTCCAACTAAGAGTCCCAAGTTTTGAAGGATTTCTACTACAGTACGTTTTGTACCCAAATTGTACTCACAAACAGCTATGCAGGCTGCTGATCGAACTTTTGTTTTAGAGACAAAAACTTCTTTTGGACACTTACTCCAAATGATGCTCTGTAAACTTTCGTTGGCATTTTGCGTGAGGCAACGTGAACATCTGACCAGCAAAGCCTCATCAGAAAGCCTTTCGTAAAGTGGTTTTATTTTCTCGAAACAAACTTTATTTAGTGGGGTTTTGACATTTTCTAGATGAGAACCTGGTGTTTTGTTGTTTGCTACTGCAGCCTGATAAAAACACCAAGATGATTTCCCTTTGGGGCAGTACGAATGTTGCGGCTCATCGTCAGTAGATACAGCATGGTATATCGATGCATAAATTTCATTTTTCATTTCCTATTTAAAAAAAAATATAAATATTGCAGTAAATCAGAGAAATTATTTTTAATAATTCGAGATATTTTAGGCAACATACTGGTACATCTTCTTTGTTTCTATGAATGGCTTTTTTGTAATAATCTGCTAATTTTCGTTTTGTGGTTTCTTTTAGTTGTCCGTGACCTCTACCTCCAAGTGTGACTTTACAAGCTTTTTCTTCTTTTACAATGGTTGTTAAGCCAGTGTTTACTCTAAAATATAAAAAGTAATAATAAAATTAGTTATGTAACAATAACTAATTTTTATTGTGTGTGCAACAATTATTACTATTATATTGCACACACTTTTATCATTATTATTATTATTGTATAGAGTTCTGTTTTACGAAATTTCAAAATAAATTTTTAATAAAAGAAGTTGTTTTTAAATTCGCAATTGAAATAAAAAAAAAAAAAAATTTCTGAGATGATATATCTTTTAGAGACGTGATTGATGCATTCCTCTTTCATCAACGTATATTCTTGTCCGTATACATTTAGACTGCTGAGGTGGTTAAAAGTTTTTGAGTCCCCATCAGCAAGCATTGTTGTGAACCTGAAGCCATAACTTTCTGAACGCTTCCAAATTATTTCCGCAATTGTCGTCTCCATGGCTCCAGAAGAACCTTGATGATTGATAGAACAACTATCAGCATGACCTTGGTACCAAAAGTAAAAATCAGGTGAATCCTTATCGAGTTCCTTGGCAGCAATTTCACAATCATGACAATATTTAGAGGCAGTATCAAAGTCCAAAACGTATCCGGTTAAAATATCAATAGCTGCACCAAAGCCGTGTTTGGATGAATATCCTTTAGTTGGCCAAGAACCGTCGTAACTGACACCGGAATTGACTTTTTCGTCCTTTTTTGACGCTTCACTATTTTCTTCACTATTAGTTTCTTCTAGATCCGATAAGGTTTCCATTTCTTCAATATAATTCTCTGATTCGTTACTACTGTTCTGATCTGGTTGATTCTCTATGTCATCTTCACAACTCTCAAAAATTTGTTCATACGTGCTATCTAGATCAAGAACATTAAGCTCATTTTTATCAAGATAGTTCTCTGTTTGATCTGATTCATCAGGAATTTTTTTATTAGCTTAATTTGCTAACTCTCGGCATTCATCTAAAATACTTTTACAAGATTTTTCGGCAGATTTATTCAAAAGAGACACATAATCATCAAAACATGAATTAGAAAATATATTCATATTCATTATCATGGAAAACTGCTCAAGTCCAGAATAACCTTTACCCATGAATGAAAAAGCAGTACATAGTCTTACATTTGCGTCAAAAGATGGTCTTGTTGATATGCTGTTATTTATTCTTTTCGAAGTGTAAATTTCAGATTTTACAGTTTCCAAACCAATCAACTCGCAGTCTTTACATACAATGGAAATTTTGCGGACAAATCCATATTTTTCTACTGATAAATCCAATTCCAATTTCTTTTCGTCACATTCTGAACACTTTATTGTGGTTAATAACTTGGATAACGGCGAAAAATCTAAAAAAACGTATTCGCCCGAGCAAGCAATAGTCGTATCTAATTTATTCTTCAGCAAGTCAACCTTTTTTGTAATTCTCGCGTTTTTCGGTATTTCAGGGGCATCATCGAAATTATCACCGGAATCATTATTAGGAAAACTATTGGTAGGCTCATTTTGAGTTCCGTGCCATCTTTTATTAGATAAATTTTTAAAATGTTTCGATCGTTTATTACGAACCATATTTTTGGATAAAATGTCACGTTCTACTAAGAACGTGTAAAATAAAATTAATAAAATTATAAAAATATAAATTAATAGACACTGAATTAACATTTGAAAAGTGGCCCTGGTTCTTAACCGTACCTTTAGTTTTGGCTTGCGCCAATTGTCTAAGGCTTGCAAAAATTCTATAGAAAGGTTAATTTACTGAATGTAAGTCTCACCTTAAATTTATTCAGGAACTCCGGTGGAAAAGGGTTATGAAATAAAAGAGTTAATTCGAACAAACTGTACTTTAATGATTGAACACACGGAAAAGACTGTTAAGGGGGGAAATAAGGAATAAACAGACTGAACTCGATGTGTCGTCGCAAGTGCACTCTTGTTGACTCCAATAATCGCTCCTGGCCTGTCGGGGATCTCCTTTTCTTCTGCCTTTTCGTCCTCATTTTCATCCCGTTTATATACCCGCAGAAGGAGTACAACGGAATGTGAGAATTAGCATAATGAGATGTAAGGGTCGGTTTATTAATTTCTCCCTTTGACTTCATCTTTTTCAGAAGACCACGCATGTCCTCAGACTGATCGATAGACCTACGTGACTTTTCTCACATGCAATGTCACGCGTGTATGACCCAATGCAGAGTCTGATGCCACGTCACGACGTGACACCATCCCCCATGGAGATGTTATCGCTCCCGCGATACACGCTAAAGCACTTCAATCATCTGTAATTATCAAGTTAACAAACTTTGAATATCTGATTTTTTTTTTTTCAATCCGTGAAACAGAAGAATACAGTGTAACGGTTGATTGAGAAGCCAAGAAAGACAGGGTGAAACGACGTGTTTACAACTTAAGTTCAGTCTGATTTAAAAGGATAGGTTTGACCGGGTCGGACATAGTATTTTATCATACATAATTTTAATCATTCTTGGATGTAGTTTTGTAGCTGCTTGTTTGTGTTCTTTTATGGATTTGTTCTTTTTCTTTTTAACATTTAAACATTTATAAATATGAGTTTATTACATTCACAATATAGATAAATACCTCAACACCTACAGAATATAATACTAATAGTTGAGTTAGTTTTTCATAACTTGCTGCACATACTCATGTGTTATACGATATATTTACTAAAAACATAGGTTTGTTGGCATAAAAATTGTATATAAAATATATTTTATTGTTTGGATATGTTTTTTATACTTGAGCTAGTTTTGGCACCTGGATATGTCGTGTAATTATATATTAGTTATACATAACTTATTGACTGGTCACGCAGTAAGATTAAAAGGTATTGCCTCAAGAGAAGAGAGAAATCAGAAAGCCCATTGGTGACTTTCTACTTCCTGAACCTTCTCATATAGGTCACTCTATTATCACACTTGCTAGATTTGAGGGATATGTACCCTTATCGCTCATAAATACCTGTCGCTATTTTAAGAAGAGAGAAAAGAAAAGAAGAAAGAAAAAAAAAATAAATTATAACTTTTGTTGGAACAGACCTCTGTTCTACATATATCCCAATAGCGTAAATACAGAAAACTGCGAGAAAAAAAAAAATATTTAATTAGATATTTTATGTTTCTGTATTTATTCCATTATGCTATTGCAGCGACATAGTTGAAACAACATACATTAATTATTCAATTAATAAGTTAAATCATGGCAGATGTATAAAATTAATTAGGTAAGAGTGTCCCCTTAACCCTTTAAAATCTTTTTTAAAAAATTTTTTTTTTAATTTAATAGAAGTAACAACTGCCATCATTTAATACTAAATTAATTTTTTCTTTACGTTACATACAGTTTTGCAAATCATTACCAATTGTTTATTACAAATACAATTTGAATTAGTATTTTATAATTCATATTTTCACGTCGACAATTTTATTACACAAATATCTTGTAGTTATACTTTTGTTTTATTTATTAAAATGCACAACATCAATAATATTCAGTGATAATATTCTAAGAGTAATATTTGTGAGAAAACTTTAAGACATAAATATTAGAATTTTTGTTTTTTTTTTAAATATTTTTATCAAATTTTTATCATTTTTATTTCTTTTTTTTTATATATTTTTTACTTCTTAATCCATTATTTGTTTATACGAAATGTGAAAAGTACATTCAATATTTATTATGCCTTATAAAACTTAGAAATTTTTATTATTCTATTGATTATTTTATGACATCAAAATTCTAAAGAAATATTTATTTTTCCATTATTTGCATCAAAATTTTATTTCAAATACTATAAATAATAATAAAAAACATACCATTAGCATCAATGCACAACACACTCCAAAGCTTATGTTAAGCCACACACTTTTAATTTTTTTACCAATCGTTTTTTTAGGGGGTTTTGCTTCTTCTGGTTCTGGCCATCCTTGGATATCCTCCAGGTCCAACTCGATGCCGCAATCAGAATTATTATTAGTGATTTCTGCTTCGGGGAAGTTTGTTCTTTTGCTTGTTGTTTTACTTATTACCATGTCCAGACTTTTACGTAGAAAGGTTTCTGATAGTTGAGGATAGCTTAATTTCATGTCCAGGACACTAGCTGCTGTTTTATATCGACGTTCCGCAGCCCTGCGATGGCCATAGTCGGAGACAAGATTCCAATCCATGACGAACTTTTGTCTCTTCTTCCATTCAAACCAAGAAGTTAAAGCGCTATTGATTTCATTAAATGTCTTTCTTATATCATTATATGGTGTGAATTTCTTTTCTTCTTTAGAGTCCATGAACCTAAATCCCATCCATCGTTCTGTAAAATGGTATCTTTCCAGTCGTTCTATTTTAATTTTATAATGATGGGCACAATAATGTTTATAATTGAGGCGAGGTTCTTCACATAGCTTTGGCGTTCCATCGACCTTTATGTATAGGGTCGCACAACACAGACCTCTTATAGCGACCAGTCCTCTAACAATTTCTGGTAATTTTTCTTTTTGCCCGTACATTTTACCTTTGATACTGTACAATGCTTAGACTGATTTTATTTTGTAGCTTTTCTTTTCTTTTTTGTAAAACACAAAAAAGGGTTTAATGCAAATTAATGTAGTAAACCAAAAGTTTACTTGATATAATCGAGGTATTAATATGTAATTATACACACCGATAGACAATTTATATATTCTCACATAGATTTATTTTAACCATTTAATTATTTTTATTTTTGGTTAATTATACTTGCAATATCTACCCTTCAGGAAGAATTTATTACACTCACATTTTTTTTTAATTTAAGTGTATATATATATTTTGTTTAACATACTTTTTCTCTTTTTTTTTCTTGGTTTTTTATAAACACCACGAATACAGGCTTGATATTATACTTATATATATATATATATATATATATGTATGTATATATTTTGACAAAACATTAATATGAGTTAGAACAACATTCAAATAAAAGATCTAGTCAGGACGAGAGTCTGGCTACAACTGGATGTAGATATAGTTTTTGAAAGCCACCGCAATATGCTGTTTTTTTTTAAAAGAAAGATAGGGGCGAGGGGCATTTCTCACTCCTGTTTTATTGCATTTTTCCTTACTTATTGCTTATGTTTGGAAAAGCTATGCCGTATGGTTTTTGTGCCTAATCTTATCCATGCAATCTCATACTTTAGTAACAAATCAGATTTATATGTAGGAAAGGTTTTAATTGCATTGAGTATTTTTAGCGCAGAATTATGATTTAAAATTCTTACCCATGATGACACTGGTTCGATTAAAATATCCAAAAATGATTTGTTTTTTCCTGCCATTTGTTTTCTCATTTGCTGTAACTCTTGAATCATATCATAGAGATGGGGATTACCAAGTTGTATCTCTATCATCATACAGGGATACTCAATTGTTCTAGTTATTAAGTGAATCGCGACGATTCGTGCACATTCTTGGTTTATAATATTTTGATGTAAGAAGGTGCATTCATGTGGCCATTCGAGAATTGATGCTCCATTATTTAGTAATATGCGTATAATTTCTTCTGACCTACTGTTATATGCCAATGTGAGGGGTGAATCACCCCATTTATTTTTATGAGTGACAAATGCTTTATTACCCACTAAAATTTGAACAGCTTCAATGTCGTTAGCTTTTATTGCTATAAGTAAGGGTGTGTTGCCGTTTTCATCTACTGGATCGACAAATGCACCATTTTTTATTAATATATTTACTACTGAAGGGTAATTTGCTTTAGAGGCGAAATGTAGAGGTGTTTCTAAACGATCATTATTTGTATTCAAGTTCACCTTGTGATTAATTAATAATTCAACACGTTTTATATTTATATTTCCTTTGAGGCAAGCATAATGTAAAACTGAATAATTTCTTGTGTCTATGTCATTACAATTTGCACCATATTCTAATAATAATTGAAAACAATCTCCTCCTTGTGCCGCGATCATCAAAGGTGTTTCACCTCTTGCTGTTGCAATGTTAGGGTTACCGCCTTTTTCCAACAATAGAGCAATTGCGTAGGAATTTTGAGTGTACACCGCCGTGAACAATGCCGTTTCTCCTGCTTCATTAACTGCATCAATATTCACATTATCAATTAATAGTGAATATAAGGCAAATGAGTCGTTCAAAATTGCCTTTTGAAGTGGTAGGATGTTATATTTTGACGGTCCTTCCATTGGTACTTTAATACTTAATAGATTACTTATAATATTTGGGTTGTTAACATGAACTGCAGATAAATATAAATCAACTAAATATTCTTGGTTTTCAAGATGCGGGATTATTGCGATTAAACGATTTATAAAGATCAAATTTTCCGTTTCAATTGCTGCTGCCCATGGAATATGAATATTTATTTTTAGAATATTCTTCCCGTATTCTAGGCAATTATCCACCAATGAAACATCTCCTGTGGAAATTGCTTCCGCTAATATTACTTCTAATGTATTTTCTAAACAGTCTTTAATGTTGTTAATGCAAGAGGAGCTAATCATTTTAATTAAATGTTTTCCTGGAAAGAAATTTGAGCCTGCATTAAAAAAAAAACTTGGACTCTGATCATTAAAATTTACATGAAGCATATTATGAACTCAAAATTTTATGCATTAAATAGCTCGTCTTGAATTGAGAATAACGCAATTTTTTCAATAATCGTGTCATTGCATAACCCAAAATAAGTGTTTTCGGATATTTCCTTCTTTTTGAGCATACATACTTGTTCTTGCGTTTTTATAAAGGCCCAACGTGCCTTTTTCAATTTGTAAAATAATTTTTCTTTATGCAACTTGAATGGTTCAATTATTTTAAATCTGAGTGCTGCAACCTTTTCGTTTCTAAAAACATTCATGAACTCGGTGTATTTTTTAACATAAACATCATATACATAGAAATTCATGAAAAATATGGTACTTTTCATAATTTTGAGTTCCTGAATCATTTCAGACAAGACCGCGTTGCTTTTAAATAAAACATCATTATCTATCTCTTTTAAAATTTTCTCTTGTTTTTTAAAACTCAAAAATTTAGTTATTTTTAAAGCATGACCCGGACTAATTAATAAATATGATAAAAATGGTTTACTGTAAGGCCAATGTTGGATGTTAGCACCGTTTTTCAAGAGAGGCATTACTGTATCCGGAAAACAGGCCTAATATGCGCAAAGTAAGGCTGTTTTTCCCCGTTCATTTATAATATTAATTTTTGCATTATGTTCGATTAAAAGTTTTACTGCTTTTTTCCTATTTGCGCGAGCCGCTATCATTAACGGTGTTTCATGTTTTTCATTTATCATATTTATAATAGCGCCATGTTTTATTAATGTTTTCAATAAGTTGATGTTTCCGTCTTTGGCGGCGTAAAAGAGAGCTGTGTTTTCTGAACGATCTTGTTTATTAACCCATGCACCTGCTTTCACTAACATACATGCTTGTTCTGGGTTCTCTCCCCCTTTACAAGCCCACAAAAGTGGAGTGTCGCCATCAATATTTTTATAGTTAATGGCCACTTCCCTTTTCAATAAGCATTCAAGAATGGCAGGTGCATTATCAATGGCTCTAAACACACAGTTGTTTCCGGAAAAATCATAGATATTTAAATTGGGACCTAATGCCAGAAGTTTTTTGAACAATCTTAAGGAACAATATTGGGCTGCAGTCAGTATTGCGCACTGCCCATTCGGAGCAACGAAATCTATATCGGCACCTGCTCTTAAAATCATGTCAACCAACGTTTCATCGTTGGTCATGATAGCTGTTTGTAGGGGCGAAAGATCATATTTGCCCGAGGAATTTATATTAACAGGTGTTTGCAAAATTAATTCTAAACAATCTTCCGTATTTAATTCAATTGTGGTTATTAACATATCTATGAGATCAGAATTGTTATAAAAAATTAAACTTGCGTCTAATAATGCTTTGACCACAACCATGTTTCTTTTTTCCACAGCATAAAACCATATTGATTTAAGATCAATTTCCCCCAATTTTTCAGTTGTGTGAAATATTTTCTCAAAAGCTTCCGTGTTATGAGACCGAATAGACGTATTAATTCGTCTTTTGTTTTTATTGCATCCATCATTAAAATTTTACAAACTGACAACATCTGAAATTTAATGATTAATACCATTAGCTTATAGTATAGTTATTTGATTTCATTAATTTGTTAAAAATTACTTTGACACAGCTTGATTATCCTGATTTTAAATATTTTACGTTTTTTTTTTTTTTTTTTTTTTTTTTTTTTTTTTTTTTTTTTTTTTTTTTTTTTTTATTTAGACGCAAATAGATACTTATTATATAAGTTTTAATACTCAGTGGAATTTTAAATCGTAGATTAAGTTATATATATATATGGGTCAAAATAATACTTTTTTAAAAAACCGTCCGCACGAGGTTCACCGATTTTATTGCAATTTTTTTTAGCAAAAGAACTATTTAATAGAAGACTTTTGCTACAAACTAGAGGTCTCTATCTTATTTCTGCTTGGTGCTAGATTTTTTCAAAGATTGAAAAATGGCCTATTTTTAAGCTGTTTTAAGCAATTTTAAGGTATTTTTCGAAAAATTCTAACTTTTGATCAAAATGAGATAGAAACCTCTAGTTTGCGAAAAAATTTTGTTCAAAATAAGTTCTTTTTTGTAAAAATATTTTGACACCATAGTTTCGTTATTTTTATAATAATACAGTCCTACACAGATATTGCTATTTTTGCTCATTTGCAGGTATCTTCAAACGACCATAGCTTTTTCTAGGCTAAATTTTTGTGCATATTAAAAAATTGTTAAATTTGTTTTATGAAAAAACAAAAATTTTGCGACCAACCAGAACCCTGTACGATCTTCCACTTCCAAGATACAGCTGTTTAAAGTTGTCAAAAAACACAAAAAACGCGTTTTTGACGATTTTCACACGCATTTTTGAACGGTTTCGACCTTTTTTTTTTTCTCAAAAATATGTGGAATCTTCTCTTCATATGTTTACAAACAAGCTCCCATAGTAATTGTAGTGCGGATTTGGGGTTTTAATTGATTTCAAAGCATACACTTTTGACACATTTTATGTGCTAAACTAGTGTTTTTTTTACAATATACACGCTACATTTAACTTTTTCGCAGTGTTATGGGGTTTTAGCTCATCGCCTTATTTGTTTATTAAAAATATTAACATTTTTTTTAGCCATGCCCAAGGTTATGGAGTTGTAGGTAATCACCTTATTTGTTTATTAAAAATATTAACAATTTTTTCAGCCATGCGCTAGGTTATGGTGTTGTAGCTTATCGGCTTATTTGTTTATTAAGAAAAATTAATTATTTTAACTAAGTACGCACAGTGTTTTGGAGTTGTAGATTATCGGCTTATTTGTTTATTACAAAAGTTAATTATTTGTTATTCACTATGCCTAGGGTTATGGGGTTGTAAGCTTGTCCGCTCATTTGCCTATTAAAAATTTAAATTTCGTTACTCACTTTATTAATTAAAAGAAAAACAAAAAATTCAGATCAAGCATGCCTGAAGATTTTAAATTTGGTGCGTCTGGCTGGTTCACACTTTTGAGAGGCCTGAAAGGGGGCGCTCTTGCTCCAAGAATCAAAGATCAAGTTGCGATTCGATATATCGACTCGACTTTCTAATCGAATCTCTTATTCTCTTTTTCATAAGTGGACATAATTATACGTAGAATGTAGATTGGTAGATTGTTGCATGCTTCATAGAATTCAAAAAATAACATTTTTAATTTAGACTCACTTTTTTCAGAGTAAGCAATAGTAATCCATGATTGTTTTATCAGAATAATTGATAAACTATGATCAATTATTTGTAATTTCAAAAATAGAAAAAAATAAGTAAACCAGTGGTATATTATTTACAGTGTTTGAACATAGATTTTTAACGAATCAAAAAACTAAAAAACTGAATAAAAGTAGTATATCATTTTGATATTGAGATCAATATTTCGTTGAGTATCAATTTTTTGAAAGCAGGTGACCTAATTTTGGCTGGAATTTGAATAGTTTTTAGTCAAAAAATGATTTCAAAACATCTATAATGAACGAAAAAGTTAAATGTAGCGTGTATATTGTTAAAAAAACACTAGTTTAGCACATAAAATGTGTCAAAAGTGTATGCTTTGAAATCAACTAAAACCCCAAATCCGCACTACAATTACTATGGGAGCTTGTTTGTAAACATATGGAGAGAAGATTCCACATATTTTTGAGAGAAAAAAAAAGGTCGAAACCGTTCAAAAATGCGTGTGAAAATCGTCAAAAACGCGTTTTTTGTGTTTTTTGACAACTTTAAACAGCTGTATCTTGGAAGTGGAAGATCGTACAGGGTTCCGGTTGGTCGCAAAATTTTTGTTTTTTCATAAAACAAATTTAACAATTTTTTAATATGCACAAAAATTTAGCCTAGAAAAAGCTATGGTCGTTTGAAGATACCTGCAAATGAGCAAAAATAGCAATATCTGTGTAGGACTGTATTATTATAAAAATAACGAAACTATGGTGTCAAAATATTTTTACAAAAAAGAACTTATTTTGAACAAAATTTTTTCGCAAACTAGAGGTTTCTATCTCATTTTGATCAAAAGTTAGAATTTTTTGAAAAATACCTTAAAATTGCTTAAAACAGCTTAAAAATAGGCCATTTTTCAATCTTTGAAAAAATCTAGCACCAAGCAGAAATAAGATAGAGACCTCTAGTTTGTGGCAAAAGTCTTCTATTAAATAGTTATTTTGCCAAAAAAAATTGCAATGAAATCGGTGAACCTCGTGCGGACGGTTTTTTAAAAAAGTATTATTTTGACCCATATATATATCCCTCACGTTTGTTTTATAATAAGGCGAGTTTAGCTTGTTTTAAAGCCTTATTTTATTAGACGATTTTTTTTTATGAATAATATATTTTTCTTTTCTTGTAACTATATTATTTTTTTTTTATTATTATTTTATATATATA
Organism: Encarsia formosa; assembly: GCA_038277355.1. Lineage (NCBI taxonomy): Eukaryota > Metazoa > Arthropoda > Insecta > Hymenoptera > Aphelinidae > Encarsia > Encarsia formosa. The sequence goes on from CM076185.1 coordinate 66,536,068, forward strand.
TATTTTTTTGATATTACGATTACTACATGTATATTTAATGTGATTCATTATTTAAACTTCAGACAAATTAACTTGACGGGCGTAACGTCTTGCCTTTTCCTGAAATGATTCCTCGTCTGACACTGACAAAACCGTTTCTGAAGTTTCTAAAGAGGGTTTCTTTTTTGGTGAATCGTATATTGGGTCCTTTAGAACATACTTATTAGCGTTTATTTTTAACTTTTTCATCTCCACATATAATCTTTCTTCTTTTTTATTGAAAAGACGAGAGCATAGTTTATGTGGTTCAATTATTTTTCCCACTTGTAGCAAAATTAGTATGTTAGTAAGAACAATTAAAGCAATGATATAAGGTTTTACGAACTGTATTTCTACAAAAACTTGAGCGGTAGTAGTAATTTGATTATTTTCAATCTTACTTAGTACCTTAACATCAAGTGTTGGCAAAATGTATTTGTAGTCACCCCCCAGTTTTTCATTACTTTGATAATAATTACCGTCTATAACAATGGTACATGTTTTCGGTACATTAATTATTTTATTTCCTTTTAACACTAAACCTTGAGAACAACTTTTGCATTTAAATTGTGCGTTAACACCTTCAGCTGATGAAAAAACCCAATCTTTACCATAAGACGTTTGACTGAAAAAATACCCATTCTCTTGTATTGAAGCTGTTGCAAAGCATTTACTACCGTCGTTGAATAAAAACATATCTTTAATGCAACTAGATTTTTCAGAAATTGGGTTGTTTCCCGTGAAAAATAGCGTATTATTAATTCTTTTACTTAATAACAGGTCATACTCAGACAAATAAACGTATCTTTTTAAGTCAGGTGTAACCCCAACAAATTTTATTTTTGAATCGATAGACAATGCCTTATTTCTATCAAAGAAATTGAGAAATTGTACTACTTCAAATATTTGAAATTCATCAGGCTCAAATAATGGAACGTTTAACGAAAATATAAGTTTGTTTTCAAGGTAAATTATTTCCAAGTTTAAAATCTTAGAAATTATGTCTGAATTGGTAGTATTCACTTTAATAAATGCTTGTTTATTCGAACTATCTTCTATTTTATTCACTGCTTTTTCTAAATTTTTATAAAAAATGAATTTTTTATTTTGTAAAATATCTATGATTAATTCTGACATGAAAATATAATATTCGAGTAATCTGGTTGCATATATGGTTATTCTTTCTACATAGGTATTTTCAAGGTTTGCATCTTCAAACGGTACGTGAGCACGTTTTATTGCTGTGAGTAAGAATGTACGAGTTTCATTTATTCCTTTCGTTGCGACATAACTCAATTCATTTTCCATATACACATTATTACTATTTTTGTCCAAACTCAATTCCCAGTCATCTTTTTTAATTAAATCATGAACTTGTAGAATATTTTTAGCAAAATTGATTTTTCCATGTTCTTTTGCTTCTACTGAGTGTATTAAGTATTTAAATTGAGAATCGTAAAAAGCAAATCTTCTTGATTTAACTAAGTAATAATTATACAGTGACAGGGTAATTGATTTTTTTGTGTTTACGTATGCTTTTGAGTTAATTATCTCATGAAAAATATAATCTAAATCCTTACTTAATTCTGTCATTGCTTTTAAATCCACTATAGTTGTTATTGTATAATATTCTCTTAAAATTCGCATATCTTCTTTATAGTCAATCATTATTCCTGGATGGTTTTCTAAATTTTTAATTTTAATACAGTCATAAGCTGCAAGCGACTTGCCCACAAAAGTGAGAATGATTGGAATCAACATCTTTCCTGTAACAACAGAAAAGAAAGAAAGAAAAACTCTTATGGTCGTGTATGCAAATAAGAAGAGGAATAAAATTTTATGGAAAGGGAGAAAAAAAAAAAATTTGTGTTAATTCGTTTCATATGAATTATGTAAACTATAGATCTATTTCTCCATTGAGTTTTCTGTTGTCATTGGCAAGCCTATAAAAAATTTTTCAATTTCGCGCACGTCAATTTCCGTGAGCCCAGTACCATTTCCTTCAGAAGATATATTATTATGTTCTGTGGTTATCGATGGAGGATTCAACATACCTGTTGGTATAATTGTATGCTGAGTAAGAGTTTGAACTTCTTGTATTTGATTAATTCGTAAATCTAAAATGCGAGGAGACATGGAATTTACAGGAATGGAAGAGCCTTCGGATGATGAAATAGGTTGGAGGGGTGGTACGGGCGTTAACGGCGCTGGGCGTAAAAGATGTTTAGTTGTGACTGTAAATAAACTTCTAGCTGAATTTTGACAGTAATAGCGAGACTTAATGTGTGGTAAACGTTTTACTCGCCTGGTTTCGGCCCTATTATGTTTTTCTACGATATTTTCCGCGAATTCCGCGGTAGTTAATGCACCGTAATGTCCGGTCCCCCTATAGATCGTTTGTTCAAGTACACCCTTTATTTTAACCGCATAGTCTCCCTTATTCTTTAGTCGTTGTTCAATTTTACATTCAGAGAAAGGTATCAGATCTTTACATAATTCGCAAGCTATTGGTATATGGGAAGAGATTAATTCGGAAGTGGTTCTAAGTGACACAAATGCAGACATAACCCGTTCCTCATATGTCAGAGAATATTTATAGCATCTCCGGCAAATTAATTTCTGTAATCCGGTATAATGTATTCTTTCTTGATTCCGTACGATATCTTTCCAGATATCGAGATTTTGAACTTCTTTCCACGAGTTTTTTGCCTGCTCACTCATCTGTAAAAATTATAATTACAGGTGATGTCTCAAAAATTTAATTTAGAATACACAACATCTAAAGCAACGACGCCTTTATTAATTTAAAAAAAAAATTTTAATCGAATATCTAGATTTAAATTTGTTAGACGAGACATTCTAAATAATTGGAATTTTAACGTTTAAACGCTTTCCCCTTCATTTCCCTTTCTTTTTGGGGGTGGAATAATATCACGATTAAGATCTGGATAAACGTGATTGGTTATTACGTTTATGGGTTCTCCCGTTTTTGCTACAATTGATCCGTCTGGTAGTCTATAACCACTTATTAAACCAAGGGCGTGAGGGGGGAAGTATTCTTTCTCTGGTGCGCGTGCATAAGTGTTACCTTGATGCTCTTGTTCCCTACCTTTTGTTTTCTCTTGTTCGCTTCCTTTTTCAAGGTCGCGACTTAAATGTAACAATAACTGTGTAGCTGAATTCCAGACTGCCGCCAAAAGATGATAGCTCCACCCAAAAATACTAAAGAGAGCGTAACCTTGAATCATTGTATCAATTACAAATTTGACCAATCTCGCGATAATAAAAACCCCAATTATTCCGGCACTAAAACTTCCGAATTTTAAAAATTTTCCCCACATTTGTGCCATAGCACCATCAGCTAATCTGGAAACTGCTTCTTCATTTAGGAGATCTAAGACTGATAAATCCTTGTCTAGAGCGGCCCTTCCAGTCATTCCCATTGCAACACTGTTTAACACTGCAGGTCTGTCTACTGAAAACATTATTAGATGTTTTAGTGATTGAACTTCACTATAGATGTACACACCACTTCTCGCTAGATCAATTGGATCGGAATAGTTCCATGTACTTTTTGTGGTTGGTTTTAAAATTGTTGGCTCTTTAACGTGCGTTGCATATGCGGGCATAACTGCATACCAAGCGTCTCCTAGTAAGTACATTGATGGCACTAATGGATTACAGCCAATTTCTGTTCCAAATTCTTTTAAAATATGAGTGCGTGGCGTGAGGAAAAAATCCTTACCGTCTCGACTAACAGGTAACTCCTGGTAACATTTAGTAACATTACGTCTAGTAACATCCGTTTGAAGGCAACGTAAGACGTGCACTACTTCACCACTGACTACACTCATAAAACCGAACCGTTTTGTAATTAAATAGGCAAACATATCAGGTGCTGTGACCGCTATGCCCAAAGCATTGGCAATGACCTTTCGTTCGAGCTCACATTTTTGCATTAGTAGGTCATAGTATAAGCGCTTAATTTGTCCTTTAATATGTTTTTCGACAAATACATGCTTCGAATTAAAATACACAAATATATCCAAATTCTCCAAAGATGATTTTTGTACTGAATGAAAATTTTCGAGGTCACCGTCCTCTAAAATGAATAATTTCGGGTCTTCTGTTCGGACTAAACGATGTGCACCTCGGTGATTATTCCAATACCCTTAAATGCAAAGGTAATTTCATTTGACTCAATTACGTAAGTTGGGTACTTTTCATTGTTGTCTTCTATAATTTTATTCACTGTGCCATCATATAAATTAATATATTTATTTTCTTCACATGAACGCATAGGTAATGCATTCCAAAACGCGTAACCGTCTTCTAAGTCGATGCATTCGATATCAGTAATTTTGCAACGTGTGCCCGATTTTAGAATTATATCGTTCGTAAGCAAGTTTACAGTGGCTTGATAATCTCTTAATGAAATTTCCAAAAATCCGGAAACAATTACATCATCATAGACAAAATATGGGTCCTTCCAATACCCAGGGTTTTTACAATTACCCTTATCGTCAATGTTTCCCACAAATGTCATTGGATGTGAAACTGAATTATTAGGTTTGAGATTACTAATTATTTCATCCCGATATGAGATTGATTTATGCAAATGCATTTTTTCGCACTGTTCTCGTGAAATATCTAAAAGATATGACGCGTCTGCGCGATTAACTTGTAAATTATGCGATAGCCAGCCGCACTTGCTCACGTGTCGAGTTATTCTAATTTTACACAATTTTACATGAATATTAGTAAATTCATGTATTTGCAATAATTGCACATGTACTTTACTGGTGTTAATAATGGGTTCCTGGGTATCACACTCAGCCACCTGAAGCAAAGAAAACGTTGTTAGATTGGACACTCCCTGTGTACAATCGAATCCAATGATACAGTATCCTCCTTTGCCAAGGGCTAGGCAAACCAGAAATAAAAATGTTTGATTTGGTCCCATCTGTAACATCAATTTGCATTAATATGAATTTTCTAAAAGAATTCATTAGTGCAATGTATTGGAGGTTTGTTGATTGTTTTGTCACTACTAATGTATTAATGTAGAAAGACGGAAAGTGCGATTGATATGGTGCATGTGTAATTCTGTAAGCGCATGGTAACTACATAAAATTATGAGAGAGAAGAAAAGAGAGAGAAAATTAGTCTACATTCCACTGAGTAATGAGTACATGAATTGTGTTTATTCTGGTTCAATGTATGATCTTCTTAATCTATCCGCATGCACAATCTTATATTTATTTTCTGCGATTTGAATTTTTACATTTGAATTTCCTAATATATCGACAACCTTATACGGACCCAAAAAGTGATTCTGGAATTTTTTTGGTTTTGGCCCGCGAAGAAGAAAAACCCAATTACCGATTTTTAAAGTTTCTTCATTTACTTTTCGATCGTAATAAAATTTTGATCTTTCTTTAGACTTAATTAAGTTATTTCTCGCAAACTGATGCATGCTATATAATCTAGAAATTAAATCTTTCATATAACCCTGATAAGTAGGATTTAAATCCTCTTGTTCTATATTATAATTTGCTGGTACCCGGGCCAGACGTCCAAACACTAGTTCATGAGGAGTAAAAAGCGTACTTTCCGAGACCGATATATTGAAGTTAAAACACGCGAGTTCTAGATTCTGATTCCTTTTGGTCCGCTTGAGAGTCAATAAAATATACATAATTATCCTTTCGCATAAACAATTTTTCTCTGCAAGTAATTATTATTTTCTTAGTCGGATCAATTAAAGTAGAACTTGTATTTAATTCTTCTATTTGATTTGTCTCATTATTTTCATCATTGAATAAATTACTCAAATTTAAATCTCCTTCAAGAGAGTCATCAGATATATTATTTTTGGTCAGTTGATCATCGTTTAAATCAGTTTCCAAATTTTTACTCGAGGAACTCTGCATTTGCGTTATGTTGGGAGGTTGGGCTGTAATCGATTGGAGCTTGCGCGGTCTTCCCCTTTTTCTGCCTGGCACTGGTACCCGTGCAAGGTGGGGGTGGGAAGTTTTTTCTTGCTCGCGCACGTCTCCCCTTGCTTGAGCTCTTGTTATTATATACACAGGTTGTAGCCCCAAAACACTTGTTGCTGACGAGGCATTTTCTTCTTTTTTGACTTTCTGTAACTGCAATGGTTCCGGAAAATAAAAATCATCTTCCTCGTTCTGCACTGTGTCCTCATCGTTTTCAACCGGAAAACGAGATAAGGCGTCAGCTGGGTTGAGTGCGCCTGGACGATAAATAACTTTAAAGTTAAATTCGCTTAATACGCCACCGCATAATTCGCGAATTTGGTTCTTTATGGGTCTGCATCCAGACCAAGGCACGGTGATCTGTTATTAAATTAAATTGATTATTTAACAGGTAAGGTCGAAAATGTTTAATCGCGCTTACCAATGCTAATCCCTCCTGGTTAAAGGTATCATACCTTAATTGTACCGGCGTCATAACCCGCGAGTAATATGCACAAGGTTGATCATGACCAATAATCCCTTGTGAAAGTATTGCACCAATTGCATAGCTACTGCTGTCTGTGGTTAAATTAAAAGGTTTCGAAAAATCTGGGTATATTAATAAGGGTGCCTCACACAAACAGTTTTTTAATGTATCAAAAGCCTGTTGGGTTTTATCATCCCAAATGAATTCTATATCTTTCCGTAATAAATTTGTCAAAGGCTTCCCAATTTTTGAAAAATCTTTGATAAATCTGCGATAAAATCCAGCTAAACCCAAAAAAATTTTAATCCCCTTAGGCGTACTAGGAGCTGGAAAAAGTTTGACTGCCTTCAAAATTTTTGGATTCGGTTTGAGCCCATTTGGCGTAATTACGTGACCCAAATAAATTACTTCTTCTTTTAAGAATTCACATTTCTCCGGCTGTAATTTAAAAACTGTTTCACGTAATCTTTGAAATAAGCGTTCTAATCGTTTTATATGTTCCTCAAATGTTTTCGAGTGACTTATAATGTCATCAAGATAGCAAAAACATTCATTATCGATTAAACCCGCTAATGCGATTGCTAGCGCCCTAGAGAAGGTGGCTGGCATATTTCTAAGCCCAAATGCTCCTCTAGCAAAAGCAAACAGCCCTTTAATTGTGGCAAACGCCGTTTTATACCTGTGTCTTTCATCAATTTCAATTTGATGATATGAGGACTTTAGGTCAAACACTGAAAAGATTTTTGCGCTCCCTAGTTGATCTAATATATCAGTTACACTTCTTAACGGAAAGGAGTCTGGTATTGATTTCGAATTTACATCCCTGTAATCAATCACCATACGATAATTCTTAGAACCGTCTTTACTATCCGGTTTAGGAACTAGAAAACACGGACTGCACCAAGAAGACGTCGAGGGTTCAATTATTCCTAATCTCAAAAGTTCGTCTACCTGCCTATTAATTTCCTCACGATGAGCTGGCGGTAAACGGTATGGTTTAGTAGTTACCGGAATGTCATCCGTAGTATGAATCATTAGTTTAAGAATTGGGGTAACCGTGAGTTTATCCCCTTCCAGATAAAAAATATCTTGATATTTTTCGACTAATTTTAAAATTGCACTTTTTTCTTCTATCGATAAGTGCTCAAGTTTTAACATTTCTTTAATTTTTTCGAACCTTGATTTAGTTTCATTTTGACAAAATAAAACGCAGTGGCGAGAAGAATTTTTCTTCCCTTTACCTTTTCCCTTAGAAATAAATTTAATTTCCGAAAGTTGCGCCAGAAGTTCCCCTACTATTTGCCGCATGACTGATTCGTTCCCCTCGGGTAGCTGTATTAGGTCCAAGAATAAAGTTTTAAGCGTACTTATGTATTTTTTTAATTTCAAGTCTTTTTCAATAATATAAATTAATGCAAATAAATTATTCCTAAAAGATTCTGGCTTCAAATCCGTGCTCTTTAAGACTTGAATACATTTATTAATTATCTCGAGGATATCTTCATCCTCACCCCACTCTTTTGTCCATGACCCACTTGTTGCTATAGGATCGATGTTTCCCCTTTTAAGGGCGCGGTGAAGGTCAGCATTGGGGGGGCATTCCCCCTGTGTCTCCCCTTGTAGGTTTTCCCGGCTGGAAGAGAGTTTCGGTCTGGTATTTTCTTCCATTATTGCGGAATTCATCTTGCATTGATTAGTTACGCGGGGCTTTACATTCTTGTTATCCTCGATCAGACTATTATTATCGGAACTTTGATTTTTCAAAACGTTATTTTCTTTTGTTGATTCATTTTTATTTACCCCTGAAAACTGACATGAATCATCATATTCTATGAATAATTTTGTATTAAAAGCGGCGTCCCGCATAATATCGTTATCATAATTTTCTTTAAATGAATTTATATTTTCCGGATTTAGACAAAAATTGTTCTCTAATTTATATTCTATTCCAAGGTCCTGATCCTGAGAGTTCGCGACATTCTCAAAATCAGAACGTAGAGAACTAATATTTTCTCTATGTTTAATATCTTCTTTATTAAATTCATCATGCTTTAGGTATCTAGAATTTCTGACGTCAACAAGATTTTCGAGATCCTCAAGGAGAGGCTTTTTATTTTTATTTCGCTCTGTTTCGTTAGGATTTTCGAGGTCCTGATACCGTGGATTTTGATTTCTATACCGCTTATTTTCTTTATCATTAGGATTTTCGAGGTCCTTATACCGTGAATTTTGATTTTTATACCGCTTATTTTCTTTATCATTAGGATTTTCGAGGTTCTTATACCGTGAATTTTGATTTTTATACCGCTTATTTTCTTTATCATTAGGATTTTCGAGGTCCTTGTACCGAGAGTTTGAAATTTCGAGATTCTTATACCGAGAGTACGAGATGTTGTTTGGGTTTTCGAGATCCGTATACCGAGAGTTTGAGATGTTGTTTGGATTTTCGAGATCCGTATTCCGAGAGTTCGAGATGTTGTTTGGATTTTCGAGATCCGTATTCCGAGAGTTTGAGATGTTGTTTGGATTTTCGAGATCCGAATTCCGAGAGTTTGAGATGTTGTTTGGATTTTCGAGATCCGTATTCCGAGAGTTCGTATTATTGTGCACAATATCAGAATCCAAATCGAACAAGGATATTAATTGATGTTTTTCGGCCGTTATACCTTGTTTCGATCCGGATTTTCCAGCGCTGGTTATTTTAGATGCATCTTTTATATCAATATTATCAATTTTAATTTTAACTTCTTTTTCGTTTGCGGTAACTTTTTGAGCGGTTTCATTTTTACTTGAATTTGTATATTGAGCGGTTTTATTTTTACATGATTTTATAGACTGCGTGGTTTTATTCAACTGCGCTGTTTCTTCGGTCAAATTATTCGTGATATTTTTATTTTTGAACCCTTCAAACAGAAATTCTGGTGCGTTAGCCCATTGAGATTTATCAATAATTTTATTTATAATTCCAGAATCTTTATTAATATTGGTTTTGAATTTTGTGGTAATAATTAATAGTTCTTTAGTTTGAATAAATGGAATATTAAAATGATCAGAAGTAATCTTTTTGTTTTTAAAATCAATGCTCACGTTAAAGTTTTTGAAAAATTCTACACCCAAGAGTCCATCTTCATTAATCGGAAAATCATTTTCTATTAAGTGAAGTTCAATTGAAAAATTTTCAAAACCAATCATAATTTTCCCCAACGTATAAATGCTGGTATTTGAAATACCTCTAAGTTCTAAAATACAGCTTGAGTCGACTGGAAAATTATTCGGAATGTTACTAATTTTAATTAAATTTGGAGCTGCACCAGAATCCAGAATAAAAATTATTCTTTCATTATTTAAAGGGTTCAATAATTTAATCGTAGGCGTTTCCTCATTATACGTAAGCTTAACGTTTTTTACGATAACCGTTTTTAATTGTCGTTTGATGGGCGCGTAGTATCCGAAGTCTCTTGAATTGCGCCGATATTCTGGAGACGGTCGCCGTTTTCCTGTGCGATTTTATTATTATTATACATTTTTTTATAACAGTTTTTTAAAATATGACCTGCCTTTTTGCAATATCTACATATCACAGGATTTTGACCGTCCGGAAACGTGTTTTTTTGTCTCTCCAGATATAACTCATCCGATTCAAATTTTTGATTAAATTTATTATAATGTTGTTGACTATTTCCCGGCTGTCCAGCTTTATGAATATTATAATTTTGAGTATTATTCCTTGGAAGGCTATTAAATCGATTTTCTCTGCGCGCACCGTTTCTCCATCTATCGTTTGACATGCCTCTTTTCCCTAGCGAGAAACATGTATTTGCTTCGTGACCGATTTTTCGACAAAGTTGACAAGTAACTTGTTCTTTTGTATCAAAAAATTTTATTGGGACTGTAACTACATCTTTACACTCATTTGGTTTATTTAAATCTGGCACATCTTCCTGTTCGTAACAGCTGAATTCACGTTCAATTTCAATCGCATCTTTAATCGCTTGATCCAAACTTTCCACCGCAACCAGACGAGCTTTAATTACCCATTTTAGTCCCCGTACGAAACATTTAACCACATCAATCTCTAGTGCTCTTAAAAAAGATATATTATATTTATCTTCCCTTTTTGCTGCTGAAATTATTTCCTGATACAGCGCGCGAATCCTGTTAGAATATTTTAAAACATTTTCACCCCTCTCTTGCTTAATATTAGCTAACTCGCCATTTAAATGTAGTAAAGTCTTGGCTGAACCGAACATTCCCTCTAAGAATTTTCCGGCCTCATCTAATGAGTTAAATGATCTTCCTTCTACGCATTTCAACGCTTCTCCGGATAATCGCAGCTTAATTATTTTTGCAAGGTCACCTTCACACCCGGCTGGTAAAATCTCTCTCGCATTTTTACATCCTTCAAGAAAGGAATTTAAACTAATATTGGATCCTGAATATAATGGAATTAACCCTATTGCGTCTTTAATTGACAAATTTTTTACCTGCCCGATACTAGAGTTAAGCATTTTTAAATTTGGAAATCTTGAACTATTTTCTGTTGATGCGAATATAGGAAATTTATCCAATATTGGAGTTTCTTTTATATTGTCGTTTTCGATTTCGGGTAATTTTACTTTAGTTTTTTCGTTCTCGTTAAATTTTGGTTCTAAAGTTTTTAAATTATCAAAGAAAACCGATTGATACCATCGTTGACTTTCATCATCTGTAATTTCCGGTATAATAGTATTAATTTCTTTTATCGTTTCCTGAGGATTTTCATCTACAATATATTCGATAACCGTATCTGGATTTATGTTCTTATAAAAAAAACTATACAATACTTTAAGAAAAATTGGATCACGAGTAACTGCTTCGACTTTATTTTTATCCACAAACCTTTCGAACACTTTACATAGCGTTTGAATACTTTTTATATTTGGATTAAATTCCGTGATTTCATCGCCGCAATATCTATTTGCGAAAACATCTAAAAGTTCTTCAATTTTTACAGATTCAATCGGACCGAATTTTTGTTCAACTACAGCATTTGCGAATTCGTATAGAATTTTTTTAGCGTCATAATATGCGTCATTGTAATCTTTATTTGACATTTCGAATTTTCCAAGCCTCTGACAATTTTTTTTTTAGACGAACCCCCAAAATCTGTCACGTTCTACTAAGAACGTGTAAAATAAAATTAATAAAATTATAAAAATATAAATTAATAGACACTGAATTAACATTTGAAAAGAGGCCCTGGTTCTTAACCGTACCTTTAGTTTTGGCTTGCGCCAATTGTCTAAGGCTTGCAAAAATTCTATAGAAAGGTTAATTTACTGAATGTAAGTCTCACCTTAAATTTATTCAGGAACTCCGGTGGAAAAGGGTTATGAAATAAAAGAGTTAATTCGAACAAACTGTACTTTAATGATTGAACACACGGAAAAGACTGTTAAGGGGGAAATAAGGAATAAACAGACTGAACTCGATGTGTCGTCGCAAGTGCACTCTTGTTGACTCCAATAATCGCTCCTGGCCTGTCGGGGATCTCCTTTTCTTCTGCCTTTTCGTCCTCATTTTCATCCCGTTTATATACCCGCAGAAGGAGTACAACGGAATGTGAGAATTAGCATAATGAGATGTAAGGGTCGGTTTATTAATTTCTCCCTTTGACTTCATCTTTTTCAGAAGACCACGCATGTCCTCAGACTGATCGATAGACCTACGTGACTTTTCTCACATGCAATGTCACGCGTGTATGACCCAATGCAGAGTCTGATGCCACGTCACGACGTGACAAAAAATTACACTCAAAAGTCAGTTGAAAACTTGATTTATAAATCTTTTTCACTTATTACAAACACTTTCTTTATTACTGGTTATGAAAAATTACATTCAAATGTTTCAATTATTTTCCTTAGCAACAAAAACCATAATTCGTATTTACAATAATTATTTCTCGATTGATAAATGATTCGTTCGGCGAGTTGGTAATAAATTATATTGTAATAAACATGCTTATAAGTAACGTAAATAAATGAACCATAAGTTTTATAAAGAGATATACGTCAAGAAAGTTGTGGTCATTTGGAAACTTAACCTTTTTTCATTGTATTTTGGTGTTAGCAAATCATATCATGATTCGAACTTGACATCGCCACCATAAAGAATCAAGTTCTAGATCAGACTAAACATAATAATACAGTTTAATTAAATTTTTCGATGCAAAACCAATTTGTAAATTCAATTTTTATGAAAAATCGAATAAATTACGAAAAAACAAGAGGTTATTTATCGATTATGTCAAAATTTACCATGAAAATCGCTCAAAACCGTTTAAAATCAACTTCAAACCGTCGCTGCAAAAAAACCAAGCACCGGATCAAAAAAACTCATAGAACATTTTTTTCCTATTTTTTGCCGAAAAATTCAATGGCAGAATTTATTTTTTAAAAATCACGATTTTTTGATATTTCTAAATCTTAAAAAGTTTATAACTGACGCAAATTTTAATTTTTTTTTCTGAAAATTTTTTTACGGTTTTAAAACTATATTTTAAACAACTTCTCGCATGGGTTTTGCAAAATATTTTTTAGAACAAAAAATAAAAGTCCTAACAGCTTTAAAAAAAATTTTCAAAATTTTTCGAGTACACCCTTTAAAACGCTTGTATTTTAAGAGTATATTCCCTAAATTTCAGCCCCATACAATTTTTTTATCCCTAGGCTGAAATCTCACCGGGGGGTCCCCTTAAGACCATTTTCGAATACGGACTAACTATGTATTAGAGGGAGAATGGTTTAGCCAGACCATGAGATTTGTGTCAAGGGACGATCGAGCTCAACCTGCGATATTTATTAGGCTTGTTCTAGTGGAAGAAAAAGAATTTACGAGTAGAACGAGGTTATTGCTCTTTGCTGACGACGTAGTAATTTATTATATAGTGGGATGACAGTGAAAGCAAAACAGCAGCACGGGCAGGAGATGCCAATGGGGCTCAAAAACGCACCCGCCACCTTTCAATGGATAATGGATGTAATACTCATGGGACTACAACAGGTCGAGATGTTGGTGTATCTCGATGATATAATCATTAATGCCAAGAGCTTGTCCGATCATTTACGAAAAGTGCGGCGGCTGCTCGACCGGCTTCGAAGTGCAAAACTGGGACTCCAGCCAGATAAGGTGAAATTCCTACGCAGCGAGGTACCATTTTTAGGCTATATCGTGTCCAAGCGCGGATGCGAAACTAATCTTGAGAAAATTGAAGCCGTATTGAGCTTCAAGAGACCTAAGACTGTCACAAATAACCGGTTATTCATAGCGCTTGTAGGGTATTATTGGCGATTTATAAAAGGCTTTAGTAAGATCGCCAAACCATTGTTCGATTTGACCAAGAAAGACGTTCAATTCGTATGGGGCCTAGACCAGGAGTAGAGTTTTGAAACATTGAAATGAAAGCACTGCGAGGCGCCCATCCTGCAATTGCGGGATTTTAATAAGTAGTTCACCCTGACCACCGATGCTAGAGACTATGCAATTGGGGCAGTGTTAAGCCAAGAGAAAGACAGGTTTGACCATTCAGTGGCATATTTATCTTGAAGCCTGAATAAAAACGAGATGAACTATAGCACAACTGAAAAAGAGTGTGTAGTGGTTCTGCACGTGCTAAAGAAGTTCCATACCTACTTGCTAAGTAGAAGATTCCTGCTTGTGAGCGACCACGAGCCGCTTAGCTGGATGCATAACCAACGGGACCCCGGGAAGAAAATGCTGCGCTGGATGCTGCGCTTCATCGTCTTTGAATATAACTTCAATTAATAACCGGGAAAATTGAACATCAACGCTGAAGTATTGTCCCATAACCCGACGGGCGAGAAAATCCCGGAGGACAAAATTAAGGCATCGTTGCCTGTCATTAAGGATTTGGTACTGGTAGAAAAGGACAAATAAGACCAAAAAAAAGGCGATCAAACCAAGGTAAAGAAGACAAGTACCACAAATAAAATGCATCCCATACCGGGAACGTCCTCAAGTGCGTCGCAAGGCACTAATATTTCTGAGCACGCAAGGGCCAAAACTGACGCAGTCAGTGCCACGGAGAAACACCGACGCGCAAGGCCTGCTGGAGCTAGAACCAATAACCAAAAGCCAGATTTAGACCATAGTGTGGTAGTTCAAAGGACGAGATCGAGACAACCGGAGAAGTAGCAGTCACCGATGACCCCGGCGCCGAAACTGCTCAAGATAGCCCCGCATTTGCGAGACGTAATTAATCCGAAAAAAAATGAGCGAAGCCGCCACGGTGACCGAGACCAGCATATCCAAAAGAAAAACAGAACCTGGCTCGGCACGAGAAAGTGAACTTGAACCAGTCCCTATATATGGGAACGATAACGAAAATGAAAGGCCAATTGCTGACCCGAAGGAAAGTGGGTTAAGGGATGAAACAACCGACCATATTCCCAGCGAATGTGAAATGACTGATTCAAACTCCGAAAATGTGGAAACGAAAAGCAGTGCAGTAAGCCCAAGCGAAACGGAAACGATCGATAGCACGGACGACAAGGAGAACGCATGGGAAAACACCAACCTATCCATCAACCCTAGAGATCTGCAAAACAGTAGGGCTAAATTGGAGCAAAGTTTGGTGGATCATTTTGAACGTACCGGGGAATGGTGTAGGTTGCCGACAGATAAGCAAACGGTACGCTCCTAGGGCGACGAACTAGTCCAACACGGACACATGATAGAAAAGTATGTCTTCTCCGAAGGAGAAGTTCTGCCCGAGGAAATACAGGACATGCTCAAGGCCGCTGAACCACTGAACGACCAAACTCTAGATGATAGTGTCATGAGTGAGAGAGTTTGTAAGTTGATAGATCAAGTCAAAACAGTAACGGATCATGAGATTGATCTCCGGTCATCGGCCCCATCAGTCGAAGAAGCTGAAGAGGCGGATGAAGGAAGTAAGGGGGATGGTCTGAAGGGCAGGTGGCCTAACGTAATGATGTTGTCATAGAACCAACAGCTAAATTCCAGACTCCGCTAGGCAGTAGTACTCCGAAAGCTCAAGCCACCAAAGTGAGATGGTCGAAGGTGCCAAAGCTTAGCACGATCTGGGAAGACAACAGTTCGTCGGTAGTACTGGAGTTTAGCAAATCAGCACAAGAGGAGCTGCCCTTTTACCTGCCGGAGCTAACATGGATACGAGAACCCCCTCCTGATCACAGTAATTGATGGTATCCAGACGACCCTACTGGCGTAATAGATCTCGCGAAACATGACAATATTTCAACCCCGTCTGCACGACAGTGGAAAATTATCCGGAACAGAAACTGCCTGACATACAAAAGGGACAACCTAGTGCACTTTCTAGCGTGAGACTGTATTCCCAATGGGCCGATTTGCCGTCTTTTAGTGGACTTGGACGCAATCAAGCAAGGAGCACTAAAGCAAAACGACCCAAGAAAGGCCAAACCATGGTGACCCCATACAAAAACCATAGCGAACTAACCCTGATGGTAAAAGACCATTTGGTAAAAGACACTTTGGACATAAACGTGGTCAAGAAATTCCTTGAAAACTCAAAAATGGTTCTGGAAAAGCGAAATTTGACCAGCTTCAGAATGGCCCGAAAGGAGCTTATGGAGCACCTTATGGAGCAATTGGAGCCAGGGCTGTTGGAAGAGCTCTTACGGAAAGTATTTCAGGAGGCGACCTGTCAATTTACCCACTGCTTTGGAACAGTGACAATGCCAAGTGCTAGAGAACTTCCGCAAATAATAACGCTCTTGCATGATAGCATGTTAGGAGGTCACAAAGAAATGAATTAAACTTACCAGAAAATACATGAGGTATTATTGGAAAGGCATGCGAAATGACGTTGCTCCGTATGTCGGGAGAAGAAAATTAATCGCTGCAAGTCGCGATTCGAATTAGTTATCACCGATACCCCTATCGATGCTTTCGACAAAATATCGATCGATACGGTAGGTAAGCTTTGCATGACTCCCTCTGGCAATCAACATGCGTTAAGGATGCAATGTAACTTGACTAAGTACGTGATTGCAGTACCTATCCCAGATATTCGAGCCACAGCCATCCCAGTTAGTAAAACAATTAATATGCCAATTTGGGGCACCAAGAGCGCTACTATCGGATAGGGGAAAATGCTTCCTATCTGCCCAAAGAAACGGAAAGAAACATTGCTCTAATACGCTGAAGAGACATTTATTAAATTACAGGTTCAGTTTGACTGACCGACAAGACCGAGACCATGAGCACTTGGAGTGTGTTAACCCTGACGACCACCCAGCCCCCGAGATGTGTGATGCTACAATGTCCAGGAAATTTGACACTGGTAACAATGCTGGATGTAATGTACAGCTATGGACCAATCACCGCATTATACATTACTCCGACCGATGCCACAGCTAGCCACAGAATAATATCAATATTATACGAGTTCATTGAAAGCACCGAGGGAGTCTACAGAAACTTCGAGCTGGACTATTACGAGAGGAGAAACGGATATCACCACCTCTGCGTGATCTATGCTTTGAATTTATATAATAAAGACCTTAAAAAAAAAAAAAAAAAATTTAGAATGAAAGTAATCGAGAAATTGCGAATTAATTTATATTATGTACGGTATGAATGAATGATTATTATTGTGAAATAAATAACCTTGGTTAATTAATTTGTTAATACTATTACTATTACTTAAGGAAAGAAGACCAATCTGAAGAATATGTTCGACAACCCTGGTTCTTTATTACGTCCATACTTACAACTACTACGCTACTACTACGCTACTATGCCTCTTCCTCTTATTTGACTACTAAACGACCAAAACTGACAACGACTATAAGTACATGTAAAAAAAAAAGAGGATTAAAGCAAGAAATCAATCCGAACCCTCATTGAGAAATTCAGTTAAATACACTCAAGACCGCGACTTGCGACTCATCGTAGCCCTAGTCATTGGCATGAATGCCCGGAGGTTAAGGTGCAAGTGAATTAGCATGGGACCTTGCAGTAGCCTTACTCATGAGACCAAAGTTCAGTGGATAAGGTATATCAATTAATCGGTCTAAAAAAAAAAAAAAAAAAAACTATACCTCCGGTACATTTGTCGAAATAACAAACATTCTCTGCTGGCTACCGAACAAGAAAAGAAATGACCTCATAATGCTTCAGACTAAAGCTAATAAAAAAAAAAATCAGAACTATATTTATACACATATACAGACGTACGAAACGAACCTGAGCTTAGTGGACCACTCACCTTCCCCGATGACCTATCCCTACCTTACACCTAAATTCACCAGGGACAGTTTATTATGCAAGTTTTTTCCAATGCGAAAGGCTATGTCAATGTCTTAAAAATTTATGAAATATTGTTCTGAGAGTCCACCAGTGTTAAAAAAAAAAAAAAAAAAAAAAAGCAATAAAGACAAGACATTGGATAAGGATAAGTCAGACGCCTATTTAAAGAAATGTGGAACTCAATCATGTCAGATAGTGGTATCACAGTAGCGTGACAGCTAGTAAAATTTTAAAAATTAGTGCCAGGCCCGCTGGAACGAATTGGATGCCATAACATTATTAAAAGTAGCAATAGAAAAGAAAATATGACAAGTGCTCAAATGTCAAAAAGTTGTATTATACAAAAGCAACTAGAAAAAAACTCGAAAAAAAAAAAATTAATTTGGTAAAAAAGAATGTATCGATTGTAGAAATTAAGCATGCGCTAAATTTTTTTCTGCGCATAGAGTAAAGAAACTCGTAGAGGATTACTTGCACCTATGTATTAGTTGAGTGCAGACTATAAGGTGTCACAAAAATCGATGAAAAAATTATATATTACAGAATTGAAACTAATTGTTGCATTGTACAGACACACAATGCAGATTTCACCCTAAAAGTCTAATACGAAAGACAATATGCTCCAAAAAGTGTGTCGGTAGCCTCGAGCAAAAATATCTGAAAAGAAAAAAAAAGTATGGTGAATTACAAAAAGTGAATATAATTTTGCTAGTATGTTTCTAAAATGAACAATTGCATTTTATGCATCTCCACAGGAAACATCTTGATATAAAACGCATCTTAATGCATGATTTATCGTGATAATCAATGCGTCATATGGAGTTGGATCGCATTTAACACCGTAGAATTACAGTAAGACCTCGCATTGCATTGTTTAAAAATATATCTAACTGGATCGCAGCGTATTGCATTTTAAAAGTTGCATTGTGCCGTATCGCTTAGGATCATGATGCATCGAATTAGACTGCGTTATATTATTTTGGATTTGCTTAGATCACCTGAATACTGTTGAATCGGATTGGGCTTAAGTTCATCACTTTTTATTCATTGCATTGAATTCGATGTATTTGAATCGCATTGAGCTTCAGAGAATCACTTTTTTTAATTACACTTGACTGAATGTTGACTTTGGATTATAATGAATCGTATCCGATGACGCCGTACCATTTTGAATTGTATTGAATTCGATTGGAATGGATGAGATTGGATTGGATTGAATCGGATCGCATCGGATCGCATTGAATTGGATTGGATTCGATCACATCGGATCGGATTGAATCGCATTCGATCGCATCGCATCGCATTGGATCGCATCGGATCGCATTAAATTCGATTGGACTCGATCGCATCGGATCGGATTGAATCGCATTGGATCGAATCGCATCGGATCGGATTGAATCGCATTGTATCGGATCGCATCGCATTGCATCGCATCGGATCGAATTGGATTGGATTGGATCGCATCGGATCGGATTGAATCGCATCGGATTGACTTGAATCGCACTGGATCGCATCGGATCGGATTGGATTAGATTGGATCGCATTGGATTGGATTGAATCGCATTGGATCGCATCGGATCGGATTGAATCGCATTGGATTGCATTAGGATCGGATCGTATCAGATTGGATTGCATTGCGATCGGATCGGATCGGATTTGTATTAAATTAATTAACTTTCAACTGGAAAATAATAAGGAGTCTGAAAGGGAATTTAATTTTTTCACCCAGTAGAAAAATAAATAAAAGACAAATTTGAGATAATCACCGCAAGAATATTGATATTTAGAATACCGAAAAAAAACTTTTAAGCATTCTAGCAGTGAGGTATAAATATATTTTCAGGATCTTGAAAAGGGAATACCAAGATATTCGATTATGAGTACTTAATTTCATAAACGACCTCATGATAAAATTATTCAGTAATATAAGACATTTTTTAAAGTTTCATTCAAATTTTAGGGATTGACATTGAAAAAGGAACAAAAATGAAGAATTGATAAAATGAAAAATTTTAATTGAGGCCCAGAAAAGTAGAAAATTTTTTTTTTTAAGTGACAAATTTATTTTTATTTCGTAATTCCTTGTATCAGGATATTAAACAACTTATTCTGGGACCTTTTATAAATCAAATGATTATTTCTGGGACGTACTTCCTAATTCTGGGATGTCCCAGAAATTGTAATATACCAGATTACTATTTCTGAGACGTTTTTTAAATTAGGTTATTTTGGAATATTTTAGAGTTATGTGGGTACAAAAGAGTGATTTTTACTTTAGGCAGGGGTTGGAGGGAGGATTATTACTTTAGGAAAACGAAAGGGGATGATTATTACTTTAGTTGAGCGTAAAAGGGTTATTTTGGAAAGAACAGAAAATTTTAGGCTCCTTCAGGACTTTGAAATATTTTTTCTAGTCCATTCTGAGGTCCCGTAAAGAGCTTAAAGAGCCCGTTAACGTTAATACCTAAATAACTCGGAACGTTGCATGTTCTATAGAAAAAATGCATATTTTTCAAGTTTTTCAGCCCATCCACTACTTAATAGCCACCCTGTATGTACATGCATATAAATATAAACCAAAAATAACCTTTTCTCATACCAAATAACCCTTTTACGCAAGTAGTATAGCACCACTGTGGCGAAGGTAAACAAACATGATTCATTTACTTAGTCAGGCGCAGTGCTCGGCGGCGGTTGCCTCAAGTGTCGCGAGTGCAGTGGGGTTAGGCGAATGAAAACAAAGATGATTCACCGCTGCGAGCAGCCTCACGCGGTCGAGGTGGCGGCTCGCGGTAGCTGCGGGAGGGGGTGCTCGGGGCCACTCTGAAAGGAGGAGGAGGGCTTCCTGGTGCGGTGACGCGGTCGAGGCAGCGGCTCGCAAGTGCTGCGGGAGGTGGTGCTTGGGAAGGAGGAGGAGGGCTTCCTGGCGACGGCGACGAGGCTGACGCCATGGAAGCGAAGGTCGCTGAAGCGGCTGCGCTCGAACGTCGCAACTGCTGCTGACTCTGCAGGAGCTGCTGCTGCTGCGGCATCTGTATCTTGTTCTATTCTTCAAGAGATTATTTAATTCTGGATCGGTCATTTTTAAATTAATAAAATAGTTTAAGAAATAAAAAAAAATTAGAAATTAATAATAATAATATTTAATCCATTGAAAAAATACTTTGAATATACTTTGATATTTGTAGTGTATGTGTGTAAGTATGGAATGTGCAAGCGCGACAGATTATGTAAGCCGCCTGTGATCGCGCTCGAGGCCCGCCGAACGGCCACCAGTTGTATTCAAGACAGCATGAAATAAACACCTACTAATACCAATACGTTTACATTCAATATCCTCACTCCTCACACGCACTCATGTGCCACATACACAGCAATTGGCGACGAGGATTAAAAAGGAAGCAGTACAAATGAAGACTCTACGACAACTTACAGTGAAGAGCGCGACGAGAGCTAAAGAGTTTACATTAAATCAAATACAACACTCTGACAAATCATTTTACAACAAAGTACAGGTATAAGCACATCTACAATACAAGAAAAAAGTGATAGAGTGAAACAACGCGACGAGCGTACAAAATTAATGAGTGCTAAAATTACTGAAAAGATTAAAAATTTAATCAAAGGCAAAACAGCTGCGTTGGTACACAACTTAAACAAAGAACAGCTGGTAGAATATTTAGAAAATTTCGACATCAAAATAGTCCTCAACACACTTCAGAAAGAACAGCTAGTAAAATTAGCAAAAGAATTTAATGAAATTAAAGAATCCATTAACCTAAAGGAAGCTGAAAAACAGACTCTAATAGATAACTTAGCCCCATATAAGAGTTACACTTACGAGAAGTGTAGAGAAAAGAGTTACAAACTACTGAACTTATTAAACGTTGAAGATCTCAGGAAAACTGGTAAACGAGTATCGAAAATTTATCTCTCTTCGGCAACAGAAGAAAGTTCTGAAGAAGAAAAATCCGAAGAGTAGTCAGATCTGAATGCAACACTTATTGATAATTCAAATAAGTGCATACCAAAAATCTCAATCTCATCAGCAGATTCCACAGACCAACTCACAGAAGCCGGAGAATACAAAGGCGTTGACCCTAGCAATTGCAAAAATTCAAGCGAATTCCAAATCGACAACACTAAAGCAGCTCTAAACAAGGTCGCTGACACACGAAATACAAAAATTCCAAAAAGCACACAAGAAAACGTCAACGCACAGTCAGCAGCTCACTTCTCGCAAAACGAAAGCTCAAACGAAGAAGTCAGTGACACAGATTCAGAAGACAGCACCATGTCAGAAACAAAAATTTTTTTCAAGCTTGGAACAGACGACTGGGAGTCGTTCATAGACAAGCTGGAACTTCATTTTTTTGTAAAAAAGATTGAAGATGCCGGAATGAAACGCGCAATGCTACTAACGCATTGCGACGACGACTCGTATAAATTATGTAGTAATTTATGCGCCCCTGTAAAACCAGCAACAAAAACCTACGACGAACTAAAAAAGATCATGAGCGAGCACATACAGCCAACCCCCTCAGAAGTAATGGAGCGGTGTAAATTCAACCGTGCTCAACAAGAAGGGCACGAAACCGTAGCAGAATTCACAACCAGGCTACAACACCTATCCTTGCACTGTAATTTCGAAAATATTTACAAAGCTCTCCGGGACCAATTTGTCTGCGGTATACAAAATGAAACAACCAGGGTTGAACTTTTTAAGCTTACGAGTTTAACTTTCGACGCAGCTTACAAGGAAGCATTGGCGAGAGAAAGCGCTATGAAAAACGCAGCTGGAGCCAGCAGTTCTTTTACGAACCCAAACCCAAGACAAGAAAATTTCGCAATCAAAGAGCACACAAACCAAGGCTGGCGGCAACACAACCACTCAAACCAATACCACGGGACCCAGACCACTACATCAATAAAAGGTCCGAAAAACAACTTAAAATGTTACTGCTATGGATTGGAAGGGCACGGAACACACTCTTGCAGATACCAAAACGCCGTATGCAACTTCTGTAAGATTAAAGGTCACCTAGAAAAGGTCTGCATAAAAAAGAAGAAACGGGCAAACAAATTCTTACAGGAAGGTAGCAGCGACGTGGAGGAAGAGGAGGACTACATCAACGACGCAACGTCAGCAGTACAACACCATTCCGAGTTTTTCAACATAAATTGCGCAGGTAACACTAAAATAAGCAACGCGACGAACCCGTGGTTTGTAACAGTTGTAATTAACAGTAAACCGGTAAAAATGGAAGTCGATACCGGCACGTACTTTTCAGTCATGTCCGAGAAATTTGTAAACATAAATTTTGCTAATATTGAAATTGTAGAAACGCAAACCTGACTGGTAGGTTACGAGAATAATAAAATGGAACCACGAGGGCAATTGGAAAATTTAAAGGTAAAGTTTAACGGGATAACAAAAACATTTCACTGTCTAATTTTGAAAGGTAACAAAACACCACTTATCGGCTGTCAATGGCTAGCAGCGTTTGGGTTATGGCCTTTAGAATTGTACTTAAAATCAGAAAACGCGAAAAAAAATAAAAATGTAATTAACAAATTATGTATGAGTGATGCGAAAGAAATGTTGATGAGAGAATTTAAAATACTTTTTGATACATCGCCGGGTTGTTACAACAAAAGACAGATAAGATTACACTTGAAACCTAATACTAAGCCGGTCGCATTCGCTGCAAGGCACGTGCCATACGCGTTAAAGCCCAAGGTCGAAGAAGAAATATCGCGATTATTAAAACTGGGTCATTTAGAAAAGGTAAACGCAAGCGAATGGGAAACATCGATTGTCCCAGTACAGAAAAGCAACGGCCAAATTAGAATCTGCGGAGATTTCAAAATAACATTAAATCCGAATTTGCAAATTTCAAAATTTTTATTCCCTAGAATCGACGATATTTTTGAAGTTTTACAACACGGGTTAACTTTTTCTGAGCTTGATTTAACACATGCATACATGTAAATACCGGTCGCTGAAGAATCGCGCGATTTGATGACAATCACAACACATGTCGGGCTTTTACGTTATACTAAAATGACTGAAGGCACGTCATGCGCTCCGGCCGAATTTCAACAGATAATGAACGAATGCTTACAGGGCATACCTTTCGCGATCGCGTATTTAGATAACGTATACGTAACGGGTAAAACGAACGAAGAACATTTGAATAATCTACGCGCAGTCTGCGAGAGACTAGATAAAGCAGGTTTTCGGTTAAACAAAGATAAATGCGAACTGATGAAAGATAGAATCGAGGTTTTGGGGTTCGTAATTGACAAAAACGGGCTACACAAAGCAAAATCGAAGGTTAAAGCAATGTACGAAGAACCGAGGCCCGTAGACAACAAACAGCTGACATCATTTCTTGGTCTTATTAATTTCTACGAAAGATTTTTGAAGAACAGAGCGGAAAAACTGAAACCTTTATTCGATTGCGCGAAAAATAAAGAGTTCGCATGGAACAAAGCATGTGATGAAGTTTTTTCATGGGTAAAGAACGAATTAATCTTACCAACAGTCTTAGCTCACTACGACCCAAATGAGGAAGTAATTTTAGAGTGCAACGCAACATATTATGGCCTCTCAGCAATATTATCTCACAGGTACAAAGACGGCTCAGAGCGGCCTATCGCATACGCTTCAAAACGTATCCCCGATAAAGAACTGAATAGAGCAATAAACGATAAAGAAGCAGGTGCAATTATTTTTGGGTTCATGAAATTCAACGATTTCGTTTACGGGCGGAAAATCATTTTACGCACAGATCATAAACCGCTGGAAACAATCTTTGGAACAAAACGTGGTATCCCACTGACAGCAGCAAGCAGATTTCAACGATGGGCATATTTCCTGTCAGGTTTCCAGTACGACATAGAGTGGGTTAAATCGTCACAAAACGCAAATTGCGACGCACTCTCACGTCTACCAATCAAAGACGACACGGACACGTTCGGGGCAGAATTCACGCCAATAAATTACATCTCAGAGAACGAAAATAATCTAAACTGGCGCACAGTACAGAAAGAGACGAAACGCGATCAAACACTGTCGAAGATTATAAAATTCTGCATTTTTGGATGGCCAAAACAAAGTAATGAACTAAGCGCGGAAGAGAAGAAATATTTTTCAAAGAAAAATGAACTCTCAGTCGAAGAAAGATGCTTATTCTGGGGAATAAGAATAGTTGTACCGGACTGTATGAAAAGTCGACTACTTAGTGAATTCCACGCATCGCACCTTGGAATTGTAAAAATCAAGGCACTGGCCCGTTCATACGTATGGTGGCCAGGCATAGACGCAGACATAGGAAATCTAGTGAAGTCATGCAAGATCTGCGTCGAAAACCAGAAAGCACCGCCACAGGCCATCCCAACCCCCTGGCCATGGCCGGAAAAACCATGGGAAAGAGTACACGCAGATTTCCTAGGACCACTATTCGGTGACATGTATTTAGTAGTGGTAGACGCATACTCAAAATGGCCGGAAGTGATAAGCTTTAGACAAAACACTAAGGCAAACAAACTCGTGGAAACTTTCCAAGAGCTTTTTGTAAGACACGGCCTACCAGACCACCTGGTCACAGACAACGGCAAAAACCTGGCAAGCTCAGAATTCAACGATTTCCTAGATCACCACGGGCTGAAACACAGCTACTCACCTCCATATCATCCAGCAACGAACGGCGCAGCAGAAAATTTTGTGGGAACTTCCAAAGATAAAGTAAAAAAAATTGTGCAAGGAGGGGAGAGTGTCGAAAACGCTATACACAAGTTCTTGTTCGATTACCGCAGCACGCCTCACTGCACCACGGGAAAAACACCAGCTAGTTTGCTGTACAACCGCGAGCTGGAAATGCGGTTCGATTTCCTACGACCCAATCTTCGCGGTAAAGTTAAAGAAAAGCAGGAGAAGTTAGTAGCGTGCAGGCAACATCTGCGGAAAATACGGTTAGACGCAGGGGATGAGGTGATGATTGACAACCACGGAGTTTCGGGAGGTAAAAGAATTCCGGGCAGAGTACTTAAACAACTGTCACCGTCAACGTATCAAATACAAAGCAACTCGGGTGCGTTCGTTAGGCGCCATAAAAATCAAATTGTATTACCTATACGTCGGTCAAAGCGTCTGGCCGATAGAGCGAGCCTTCCGATGTAAAAGAAGGGAGGATTGTAGTGTATGTTTGTTAGTAAGGAATGTGCAAGCACGGCAAAATATGTAAGCCGCCTGTGATCGCTCTCGAGGCTCGCCGAACGGCCACCAGTTGTATTCGAGACAGCATGAAATAAACACCTACTAATACCAATACGTTTACATTCAATATCCTCACTCATCACCCGCACTCACGTGCCAAATACATAGCAATATTAATTAATTTTACTTTTTAATAATTTTTATTCCTTTGAAAAATACTTTGATTTTACTTTAATACTAATCAATCTTACTTTTATAATAACTTTTAATCCTGATAAAAATGATTCAAGTCCGGAGAAGGATATTTAAAAACAAGTGAAGTATATATTTTTTAACTTTTATTCCATTTATTGAATGTTTACATTATTTCATTACATTTACATTTCATTACAAAACTTTTACTTTTTCACACTTAGTCATTGAAAGTAAAATCAAACTGAAAATTGCCCATGTAGGTGGCATAAAATTTTTCCTTTTCTACATTATCTTGCACTTTTTTCCAAAAGAAATTGTGCTTGGTCAGAGCATCCGAAATTTTTTGAGGCAGATAAATAGCAAATTCGTTATCAAAGGTAGCCAAAACTTTGCGTCCATATTTTGTCGTCGTCTTGTTTACAGATGTCACTTTGTATTTGTGATTTATGTCCAGCTGCTTTAAGTTTTTACGAGGTAAATCAGGTGCTTGAGATAAACTGTTAAGCCAGTCGATGCCTACTTCTTCTGCAGCCATATTTTTATGCCTGGAACAAATTTTTTTTTGATTAATTTAAGAAAATTAATAAATAAAGTGTAAAAATATTAGAGGTCGCCAAATCTACTTACAAGTATTTTCAGGAAGATGACTTTCAAAAATCCGAGAGCTTGTTTATTGGCTTTTTTTCGGCTGGTAAAGAGTAAGTGGTCAGTTAAGTCGAGGGCTGTACACTTTGTGACTGATGAAAAGACTGACTTTCGTCGTGCAATTTATGGGTATAAATTATTTAAAATAAATATTGCAAGCCCCGTAAATGCAGCATTGGCGTTTTACAAAGTCCTGACAACGTGATTTTACAATAAAGACATTTTCTGTGATTCCAAAGCTCATACGGCTTTCATTCGACTGATCGTTGGAATAGAAAGAGAAGTAAAGGATCTAGATATGCATTTTTTCACACTGTAAAGTACAATATTTGTGAAGTTTTATTTTTCAATAAAAGTTTTATTATCGCAGTGTAACAAAATATGCTTGCCTTGCTTTTTGCTTCGTATCAAGCACGGTGAAAGAATGCAAAATATGAAAGCTGACGCTGCGCGATAAGAGTAAATACATGAGCACCCGAGCACTGCGCCTGGTCTTACCTTGAATAAGTCACTTCAAAGAGCTGCAGTTTTTTCTATAGCGCGCGTGTTCAGCGAGAATCAGTGTAAAGTTATGTCGCGAACCGTAAGTAGCTCTTTTAGAGTAGCTAAGCATCCATATTTACGATTAAAAAGTGAAAATCAAAATTGTATGAAGCGCAAACTAGTGAAAAAACGTAGACGCTTGATGGACGATGTCGATGTGTTAGGTCATGCCGTAGAAGAAGAATTAGTTCGTCATCTAAACCAAGTGCATAAAGACCCTTAACAAATTCAAGATCTTTTTGATCTTGAACCTTATGAAACTGATGAAGAAGAAGATGCCCTGGCCGACCTGAATGGAGAAGCCCCGTTTATTGGCCGTTATAATTATGCGATACCTCAACTACAAAGCCTTTACAATGACTCGATCGTATTCGGCATACCCGAACCAGATAACTGTTTAGAAAAAGGGAACGAAACAATGCTGACTAAAAAATTCTTACAACCTTTGATAATTAGTTCTGTGGTACTTCGAGTAGTTAAGCAATTACTTAGCCTTTCTCTGTTGATCTCCGATCTTAGAACTTGACATAGATTGTTTCAGTATGAAACATCGCAATTGTTACTATTTTATGGAAAAAACTTACCCAACACAAGACGGAGACTTTTAAAAATGCATGTAATGCAAGTAAAAAAAATGTTTACATGTTCGATTAAATTTTTAGATTCAACTTCTCCGCGACCTTACAAGGTTGTATTAAAAAAATCCTTTTGGCTTTGTCCGAATATATGAATCCATTTGCACCTTTGTATAGTATTCGTGTAAGACACTGTTGTGATGCTTTAACAAGTTTAGCTGACAGTATAAAATATTTTTACTGACTCTGTACATTCCTGTGAGACAAGCAAGATATCTCACATGTAAAACAATCTCCAGCTGCTCTTATGGGACTGTTACTGTCTACATCAGAAGGAAAAAGTCTTCCAGAGTGTGAACATCTCTGTTTTTCTTTTAAAAATGGCCAATACAATTGAAATTGTGAAGGTGTATCTTGACGAAACGGATGAAGCTATCGATATTGGAGGCCCTGAGGACTTACCAAACGAGGGTGACTCCCTTCAAATTGAAGTAGAAGAGGAAACACGCAAAGTCTACGAAGATACACAGCAGTTGTCAATATCCGTAGAGAGTTGCTCAGAAGATGATGCTTCATCATCCTCGTTGTATCCTGCAGTGCTTATAAAAGAAGAAGTTATAGTTAGTGATTTTGAGTCAGATCTTGACGATGAAGATTTTATCGGTTTTACAAAAGACGAAGTGTATTTTTCAGAAAATAAACGAGACAATTTTCACAATTACCTTATTCGCATTTGAAGTAAAGAAGCATCAGAACTGTTACCAACGAAATTAAACTTGAACAAAAGAGCAGAAGGAGCAGAAGGACATCAAAACCATTTCAGTTAAATAAGAAGAAATCAAGCTTAAACAACCTTAGCATAATGGCTGCAAGACCAAGACTGATACCGGAAAAACTAATATCAAGCTTAAACACCCGTGACATAATGGCTACAAGACCAGGGCTGGTAGTGGAGAAATTAAGATCAAGCTCAAACGACAGTAGTATAATGGCTACAAGACCAAGACTGGTAGCGGAAAAATTAAGATCAAGCTTAAACGTCCGTGACTTTTTGGCTAAAAGAACAGGATTGGTACTGGAGAAATTAAAATCAAGCTCGAACGACAGTAGCATAATGGCTGCAACACCAAGACTGGTACCGGAAAAATTAAGATCAAACTTAAACGACCGTGACATAATGGCTACAAGCCCAAGAGGGGCACTGGAGAAATTAAGATCAAGCTCAAACGACAGTGGTAAAATGGCTACAAGACCAAGCCTGGTACCGGAGAAATTAAGATCAAGCTTAAACGCCAGTGACATAATGGCTACAAGCCCAAGAGTGTTACTGGAGAGATTAAGAATAAGCTCAAACGACAGAAGCAAAATGGCTAATTTAATGAAATAATGTAAACATTCAATAAATGGAATAAAAGTTAAAAAATATATACTTCACCTGTTTTTAAATATCCTTCTCCGGACTTGAATCATTTTTATCAGGATTAAAAGTTATTATAAAAGTAAGATTGATTAGTATTAAAGTAAAATCAAAGTATTTTTCAAAGGAATAAAAATTATTAAAAAGTAACATTAATTAATATCAAAGTATATTCAAAGTATTTTTTCAATGGATTAAACATTATTATTATTAATTTCTAATTTTTTTTGATTTCTTAAACTGTTTTATTAATTTAAAAATGACCGATCCAGAATTAAATAATCTCTTGAAGAATAGAACAAGATACAGATGCCGCAGCAGCAGCTGCTCCTGCAGAGTCAGCAGCAGTCGCGACGTCCGAGCGCCGCCGCCTCAGCGACCTTCGCTTCCGCGGCTTCAGCCCCGTCACCGTCACCAGGAAGCCCTCCTCCTCCTTACCGAGCACCACCTCCCGCAGCACCCACGAGCCGCCACCTCGACCGCGCGAGGCTGCTCGCATCGGTGAATCATCTTTGTTTTCATTCGCCTAACCCCACTGCACTCGCGACACTCGAGGCAACCGCCGCCGAGCACTGCGCCTGGCTAAGTAAATGAATCATGTTTTTTTACTTTCGCCACAGCGGTGCTATACTACTTACGCCCTACTAAAGTAATAATCATTCCCTTTCGCTTTCCTTAAGTAATAATCCTCCCTCCAACCCCTGCCTAAAGTGAAAATCACCCTTTTGCACCCACATAACTCTAAAATATTCCAAAATAACCCATTTTTAAAAACGTCTCAGAAATAGTAATTTGGCACAGTACAATTTCTGGGACATCCCAGAATTAGGAAGTACGTCCCAGAAATAATCATTTGATTTATAAAAGGTCCCAGAATAAGTTGTTTAATATCCTGATATAAGGAATTAAGAAATAAAAATAAATTTGTCACTTAAAGAAAAAATTTTTCTACTTTTTTGGGCGTCAATTAAAATTTTTCATTTTATCAATTCTTTATTTTTGTTCCTTTTTCAATGTCAATCCCTAAAATTTGAATGAAACTTTAAAAAATGTCTTATATTACTGAATAATTTTATCATGAGGTCGTTTATAAAATTAAGTACTCATAATCGAATATCTTGGTAATCCCTTCTTAAGATCCTGAAAATATATTAATACCTCACTGCTAGAATGCTTGAAAGTTTTTTTCGGTATTCTAAATATCAATATTCTTGCGGTGATTATCTCAAATTTGTCTTTTATTTATTTTACTACTGGGTGAAAAAATTAAATTCCCTTTCAGACTCCTTATTATTTTCCAGTTGAAAGTTAATTAATTTAATACAAATCCGATCCGATCTGATCGCAATGCAATCTAATCCGATACGATCCGATCCTAATGCGATCCAATCCAATCCGACCCGATCCGATGCGATCCAGTGCGATTCAATCCGATCCGATGCGATCCAATCCAATTCAATGCGATCCGATGCGATCCAATGCGACGCGATCCGATGCGATTCAATCCGATCCGATGCGATCCAATCCAATCCAATGCGATCCGATGCAATGCAATGCGATGCGATCCGATGCGATGCGATGCAATGCGATTCAATCCGATCCGATGCGATCCAATCCAATGCGATCCGATGCGATTCGATCCAATGCGATTCAATCCGATCCGATGCGATCGAGTCCAATCGAATTCAATGCAATCCGATGCGATCCAATGCGATGCGAATTTTTGTGTTATCATTATAATTTTTATCATCCATACTTCTTATAAGTTTGCATGGATTTTAGAAATTTTTATTTGAAAAAATATTTTTTCAATCGTTGACCACTCTTACGTTACACTCTACCCGGAAAAAATTCTCAACGTCACTTTTTTTCGGGGAAAGCTTTCTGCTCTGCTTCAAATAAGTTGTCATTGATCTTGTTGCTTTTTACATGGAAAAATAATAGCTTAATCGTTAATTATCTCAACGTTACTCTTTATCTGGAATAAGTTGTAAAGAAAAAATTTCCCCGGGATGTATTTTCGACTTGAGCGAATGTAATTTTTTTCCCGAAAAAAACACGCGGGTTACACTTTCCCCGAAAAATGTTGTTCTTCAATCCGCAGCAAGTTTAACATGATAGTTTTCCCGGAAAAATTTTACACCATGTCAGTTTTCTTGGAAAAAATTGTAACGTTACATTTGTCGCGTAAAATTGTTTTTTGTTATTTTTTCCCCGGAAAATCACGTAATGTTACTCTTTTGATAGATTCGGAGTTTAAGGTATTTTTTTTCATCCGAGCCCACGATATATGTGATTGTATAAGTCTGTAAGGGCAGGCGAGTAGTGTGCGTGAGGTATAAGCTATAGGCGCTGCCTTAGTATTCAAGAATCCGTTGTACCAAGCACACACGGGTATCGAACCACGTTATTTTTTATTAATCAAATTCACTGAGAATCCTCCGTTTTATTTATTTATCTACACTTCTCCCTTCAGTAAGTATATGTATTAAATATGTATATCGAATTTTGGGAAGCGACACAAAAGTTTTTAGTTTAAACAATCACTTTATCTGAAGATATCATCCCTTATGAATATCTGTTTGGTTGTTAACGTCCAATTCGTTAGATATTGTATTATATGATGCATCTCCAGTACTGCACGGTATTGTAGGAATATGTGAACCTTGAACAGAGAACCCATGGTAATCATCACATAAAAAAGTTGAAGGCTTCAATGGTGATGGTAAATTATTATCGCTACTTTGAAAATCATCTAATAAATTATTAGAAGAGCTTCCCTCAGAGAACTGTAAGTCATTACTGTTATTAAGACTGCAAGGGTCTAAAGCAATAAAATCAGTTGTAATTTTTAATAGTTCCGTTTGTTGGATGTTTTTCCTAGTTGATGAATCACAAAATTTTGATGAACATGTTTTTGAGAATAATAAAGAATCACATTCATCCGAAACAGTATCTCTTATTTGATCATTACCAACCAATGTGCCTGTCTAAAAAAGAAAAAAAAAATTTTAATTAATCAATTAATTTTAAAAAATAACAATAAAATAAAAAAAAATTAATACTCTTGGTACAATTTCCGGTAAATATTCCATTAATTTTTCACTTTTACAATCTGAACACAAAGTTATTTTTTGATTTTTTCCATTTTTTAAAGGATATTTTTTCATAGTATTCTGAATTTCAATATTTATTTTTTTTAAAAATTCTATTATATCTTTTTTTGTTTCACTAACTTGATCCAAAATATTTGAATTTTCTTTTTTCAAGTCATTAAGTTGTACCAAATTTTCACTCACCAAATGTAAATTCTGAAAAGTAAAAAAGAAAATTAATGGAAATTAATAATATCGATTTTTAATAGTTTTTTAAATACTTAATATATATACAGGGTGGTCCAAATTAATGTATCGGTGCATTTATCTCGAAATCAAAGCCTCGTGTGAAAAATTTTTTCAGGTAAAAGTTGTTTGGTTAGGAGGGGGAAGAAAAATGGGCCCAACAGAATTGGGCCCGGGGCCTTAGGTTGGGCCCTACGGACCCAAAGTCCGTTTTTTTAAATGGGAACCCCTATTTTTTACCCCGGATTCGGAAAGAGCGGAAAATTTTACAATTTTTAGGTATTTTTTGAAATTTTTTTGGGCCTTTTCTGAGGCCCCATAAGCCCCGATAAAGTCCCCGTATGTTTTGTGGCTTTATTACCGGGAAAAAAGCATTTTTAGTACAGCACATGCACGGGAAAAGTTATTTCATTTTAAATTTACAAGAAAATGGACCCGAAAAAATTGGGCCCGGGGCCTTAGGTTGGGCCCTACGGACCCAAAGTCCGTTTTTTTAAATGGGAACCCCTATTTTTTACCCCGGATTCGGAAAGAGCGGAAAATTTTACGATTTTTAGGTATTTTTTGAAATTTTTTTGGGCCTTTTCTGAGGCCCCATAAGCCCCGATAAAGTCCCCGTATGTTTTGTGGCTTTATTACCGGGAAAAAAGCATTTTTAGTACAGCACATGCACGGGAAAAGTTATTTCATTTTAAATTTACAAGAAAATGGACCCGAAAAAATTGGGCCCGGGGCCTTAGGTTGGGCCCTACGGACCCAAAGTCCGTTTTTTAAAATGGGAACCCTTATTTTTTACCCCAATTTTTTTGGGCCCTATGAAGACAACACGTGGGGCTTGTGACCCTGCTTCTGTGGCCTCGTTCAACACTGAAGCCTTTTCTACATTTTTTTCTGATAAATGAGTAATCAGAAGGTCAATTAATTTATTATGAAGAGTTTATTAAATTTAAAAAAAAACAAAACATGTACATAGAGTTCAGATTATTTAATAATTGTTTATTGTTTATTCTTTGTTTGAGATTTTTTATTGCTTATTCATGTACATATGTACATGTTTTGTTTTTTTTTAAATTTAATAAACTCTTCATAATAAATTAATTGACCTTCTGATTACTCATTTATCAGAAAAAAATGTAGAAAAGGCTTCAGTGTTGAACGAGGCCACAGAAGCAGGGTCACAAGCCCCACGTATTGTCTTCATAGGGCCCAAAAAAATTGGGGTAAAAAATAAGGGTTCCCATTTAAAAAAACGGACTTTGGGTCCGTAGGGCCAACGTAAGGCCCCGGGCCCAATTTTTTCGGGTCCATTTTCTTGTAAATTTAAAATGAAATAACTTTTCCCGTGCATGTGCTGTACTAAAAATGCTTTTTTCCCGGTAATAAAGCCACAAAACATACGGGGACTTTATCGGGGCTTATGGGGCCTCAGAAAAGGCCCAAAAAAATTTCAAAAAATACCTAAAAATCGTAAAATTTTCCGCTCTTTCCGAATCCGGGGTAAAAAATAGGGGTTCCCATTTAAAAAAACGGACTTTGGGTCCGTAGGGCCCAACCTAAGGCCCCGGGCCCAATTTTTTCGGGTCCATTTTCTTGTAAATTTAAAATGAAATAACTTTTCCCGTGCATGTGCTGTACTAAAAATGCTTTTTTCCCGGTAATAAAGCCACAAAACATACGGGGACTTTATCGGGGCTTATGGGGCCTCAGAAAAGGCCCAAAAAAATTTCAAAAAATACCTAAAAATCGTAAAATTTTCCGCTCTTTTCGAATCCGGGGTAAAAAATAGGGGTTCCCATTTAAAAAAACGGACTTTGGGTCCGTAGGGCCCAACCTAAGGCCCCGGGCCCAATTCTGTTGGGCCCATTTTTCTTCCCCCTCCTAACCAAACAACTTTTACCTGAAAAAATTTTTCACACGAGGCTTTGATTTCGAGATAAATGCACCGATACATTAATTTGGACCACCCTGTATATATATATATATATAAATGAACTTATATACAGGTGGTTCTCTGTCAACAGGTCCAAAAATCGATTAAAAAAAAAAAATTCTCCCAGATTTAGACTATTAATTAGACTCCTCCCTCTCCCGTCAAGATTAGATTTTTAGATTTTTTAGTTATATTTTACGCAAATGGTAGGAATCTAACAATGACAATAAGATATATTTAAGCAGATTTAAAATTTTTACGACTTTAAATGACTGGCACGTTCTGTGGTTAACTGTTGCCGAACGACTTGCAGTTATTAACGATTAAATAACGCGTGGCTTTGAAGACAAGTTTTAAAAGTAATAGTATATTATGGTACGGATGCAGTATCGTCACCGAGGCGGTTTTAAGGACCCGAGTGCTACAGTACATTAACAAACAGTATTAAGTTTATTGAAAAATTTGTATCAATAACAATTTAGTTTTAAGCTTTTGTAACTTGAACTGTTATATTTAAAATTATAATATTCAAAGAGATAGAGAAACAAGATAGAGAACACAATAGAACTGACAAGCAGGCGTTTTAAAATATTCGGCAGACATCGCGTCAAAAAGTAAAAATAGCAAGTAGAAACAATCGCTAACTTAAAAGGCAACCATCAAGACTAAAAGGGTTTTAGAAAATAATCTTGATTCCAAAAAGATGTTGCCATTCTAATCAGCTCTCTTAGGGAGGACTTGCAATCAAGACTTACTTTATTGTCACGATAATGTTTGTCAATCCACTGTTACACATGAGTCCCTAGAAGAGCAAAAACGATGAAAAAAATTGTCCAAAAAACCGGTAAAACAGGTCTTATTTCTTATTTTATGAGTTTTCCAGATTAACCTTTCCGAAAATCATAGCTGTTCATCTATCCAAATGCAGCTGAAAAAAGGTTTTGCTAATTTTAGAAGTTTTTAACCGATAAATTTACTTACTGCCATCTTAACTCTTAAAACTAAAAAGCGTGTAATATTTTTTCAAAGTATGGCTTGATATAAACAAGTATACGTTCTAATCATCAATGTCTCTTAGAATAAACTTTTACAATCTGTTTTTTTTTTAATTCTAGGTTATTTTTTTACTTTTGTTAAAATTTACAATGTGTGTAATTTTACAATTTACACAAATACAAAATTTACAATGCTAACCTAGTGTTCCTGCGAATCGATCCTGATTTAATGCTCACACCCGCTACCGATAAACAAACTAGCCGACCGCGTCGCGAAGTATGGTAGTATTCGCGGACGCGATTTCCTCATTTTATTATTTCAGGTTGACGAGTTGCAGTTCGACGAGTGCTTGTATCAGCACTAAGTTCAGGCTGTAAGGATTTAGTACGCACCGTGGGTATTTGTATCGGCTCATACAAACCCTTAAATCCACCCCTGTTACACATTTTATATTTTAAAAGTTTAGATAGGTTAGGTCAATGTAAACAAAGAGAAAAGTTATAGTGGATACATGATTAATAACTATTGATTGAAAAGATTGTGATTATATTCAAATAAAATAAATAAGTAGAGTGAAAAACAGACTAAAATTCTTGATTTGAAAGCAAAATATGAGAAACTTTGTATCATATTGTGAGTGTGAACTGTACAAATAACATTTTGAAAATAACATTTTATAAACATTAATTGTTGTTGTTATGATTATTGTAGAGGTAGATCAAATTAGTGAAACAATTTGTGGTTAATTAATAGTTTATAATTATTATTTAATAGTAAGGTTACAAATTATCCACATGCGAGCATCGTGCTCCGCACCGGTCAGCTGCTAGTACAGTACTCGACTGGTCGCGTCGCGTGACGTAGTTACGTGATGTGCTCTCGCTCACACATACACATATTCTATTCGTGTTCACCGTCGCGCGTGGAGACAATAGATGGTGACACGATTCTAATATTATAATATTTAGCTATATTTCAACACGCCTCCTTAAATTTATAATTTTTTTTTTCTTTCGACATTTTTTTCATTATTTCATAATAGTTTAAATTTAATCAGTTTCAAAAAAAATTTACAATAATTTCAGGGCTTTGCGATTTTTAATAAATTTATTTTTATCAAGACTTTTAGTCAGGATATCAGCAATATTATTCTGTGACTCTACCTTCAAAATATCTATAACTTTCTTTTCATAATTTTCGTTAACAAAATGGTATTGAACCTCTATGTGTTTAGAGTTCTTTGTAAAATTTTCAAATTTTGCGATTAACAAAGCACCCAAATTATCTTCAAACATTTCTATTGGTTTAATAAATTTAATATCAAATGATTCACTTAAAAGATTTCTTATAAATAAAATTTCAGTCACTGCTTCGGACATAGCAGTATACTCCGCAAAGGTTGAACATTTCGTTACGCAGTTTTGTTTTCTCGATTTCCAAAATACAACATTGTTAAACAAACGTATTACAAATCCGGTAGTCGATCTTCTATCTATGCTATCGCCTGCATAGTCTGAATCTACCATACAATCTAAGTTTGCATTTTTTTCTTCATCGGTGTAAGTTAATTTTAAATCTTTAGTTTTAATAAGATATTTCAAAACTTTTATAGCGTATTTAAAATGTGTTTCATTGTAGCAGTTCTGGAATCGACTAAGATAATTCACGGCAAAAGAAATATCAGGTCTTGTACCTGAGCTAATATACAATAATTCACCAATCAAATTTTTATATTTTATTCTTTCGTCGATTTCAGAAGCTTGCTCTAGCTTAAGATTATTCTCTATAGGAGTGTCGTATAATTTTGCATTTTCTAGCCTGTATTTAACAGATAAATATTCTATATATTTTGTTTGAGTTAATGTCATTAAATTCCTCTCATCATTATAACTCACATCAATTCCTATATAATTACTGATTTTACCCATGTCTTTCATAATAAATTTATTCATCAGTTTCGATTTAATATCCTCGATTTTAGATTTATCTTTACAACATATTAACAAATCATGAACAAAAACTAATATATATATACAGGGTGGCGTTTTTTAAGTGACCGGTGCGATTATCTCGAAATCAAAGCCTCGTATCAAAAAGTTTGTAAGACAAAAGTTGCTCGGAATTGAGGGGGAAGTTAAATAGGCCCAAAAAATTGGGGCCCGGGGCCTTAGTTTGGGTCCTACGGACCCTAACTTCGTTTTTTTAAATGGGAACCCCTATTTTTGACCCCAAATTCGGAAAGAGCGGAAATCTTTACGATTTTTAGGTATTTTTTGAAAATTTTTTTGGGTCCCCATGAGGCCCTGCAGGGCTTACAAGGTTTTCATAAGGCCCATTTATTTTAAAAGCAAATTAACTCGGAAAAAACGCATTTTTTGTATTGGACATGCATCGGGAAAGTTTCTTAGTTTGAAATTTCCAACAAAGTGGGCCCAAAAAATTTGGGCCCGGGGCCTTATTTTGGGCCCTACGAACCCTAACTTCGTTTTTTTAAACGGGAACCCCTATTTTTGACCCCAAATTCGGAAAGAGCAGAAAATTTTACGATTTTTAGGTATTTTATGAAAATTTTTTTGGGGCCCCATGAGGCCCTGCAAAAAATACCTAAAAACCGTAAAACTTTTAGCTCTTTCCAAATCTGCAACCAAATTGTGAATTTTCATTTTGAAAATCATACTTTGGTTGTGTAGAGCCCAAAATAAGGCCCCGGGCCGAAATTTCTTTAGCCCAAAAAATCGTAAATTATTTTTCATGAAACTTTCACATTGCATGTGCTATAAGAAACAAGCGTATTTTCGAAGATAATTAGGGTGAAAGAGAAATAGGGCTTTTTGGGGCCTGAATAAGGCCCTAAAATATTTTCAAAAAATACCTAAAAATCGTAAAATTTTCTGCTCTTTTCGAATTTGGGGTCAAAAATAGGGGTTCCCATTTAAAAAAACGAAGTTAGGGTCCGTAGGACCCAAACTAAGGCCCCGGGCCCAAATTTTTTGGGCCCATTTAACTTCCCCTTCGATTCCGAGCAACTTTTGTGTTACAAACTTTTTGATACGAGGCTTTGATTTCGAGATAACCGCACCGGTCACTTAAAAAACGCCACCCTGTATATAGGATCTTTCCCTGTTTTGTTTACATATAAGCATTGATCATAATTACTTCTAGTAAAATTCAGTCTTTCAACATAATCATTAAAACAATCGTACCAAACTCTAGAACTTTCTCTAAGACCATAAAGTGCCTTTTTCAGTTTGCATGCTCTATCATTCCCCGTCTCAAAACCTTGTGGTTCGCGAATATAAACTTCTGACTTTACATTGCCATTTAGAAAGGCTGTTTCTACATCCATCTGATAAATAAATAAATTATTAGCGCAAGAATAACTTAACAAAATTTTCAAGGTTTGCATTTTGCCTGCTGGCGAATAAACATTCTCAATATAATCCTTTTGTTGAAAGCCTCTAGCAACTAAGCGCGCTTTATATATATTATTATTTTTCTTCGTGAAAATCCATTTCACATCAATAATTTTCTTATCTTTCGGCTTTCTTACAACAGTCCAAGTTTCATTTTTATTCAAACTTTTTATTTCATTTTCCATAACTTTTTGCCATTCTAAAGATTCTATGTATTTCAACGCCTCCTCAACTGTACTAGGTACATTTGCATCTACATAATTTACATATATAAAATTAGTTACAGGATTTCCATATCTTTCAATAGTATTCTTTTTACGATTCGATTCCGTAACTGGCATTAAATTTTCATTCTGTTTATTTTTAATTTCATTCGGACTTTGCCTAACTTCGTTCTGACTTATTCACTGTTTTCATCAATTTCAATTCTATTCTCATTACCAATTTCATTCCCGTTACCATTTTCAATTTCAATCTCACTATCATTACTTTCATTATCATTATTTTCAATCTCTAAATCAAAATTTATAAAATTTCCTCTAGAATTTAAATTTTCATCAACATTATCATCCTTCCTTTCTAAACAAATTAATTCTGTCCTATCTTCAATAACTTGTACATGTCTGACATTTATAATTCTGCCTTTAATCAAAACTCTATAACAATTATCATTATACCCCACTAAAACTCCTAATTGGCTTTTATCTTGCCACTTATTTTTTCTTAAAACTTCTGGTGTTCTCACAAATACTCTACTCCCATAAATTTTTAAATGTTTAACATTAGGCTTTTTCCCAAAAAATATCTGATAAGGTGATTTGTTTTCAATAGTGTTGGCCAATGTTCGATTCTTTAAATAAGCAACTGTATTAATAATTTCTGGCCAATATCTCAAATTTATTTCAGCTTCTCTCATTAAACATCTACCAATATCCATTGCAGATCTATTGTACCTTTCCGCTACTCCATTCAATTCGTGGACGTAGGGTGGACAATTTATTAATTTAATCCCTTTATATTTAATAAAATTAAGAATTTCTTTATTTAAATATTCTTTGCCATTATCACATTTAAATTTTTTAATTTTTTTATTCAGCTGATTTTCAACAAGATTGACATATTCTATAAAGCAATGAATAGTTTCTGACTTACTCTTTATTCAAAAAATTTTGATACATTCACCGTAATCATCAACGAATGTTAAAAAATATTTCTCCCCACTATAACCTGAAGTTTTATGGGGTCCATTCAAATCTGTATGGATTAATTCAAGAATTTCAGAGGAACTTGTTGCATCATTTTCGAAAGGAATATTTGCCATTTTACTTTTTATGCAATTAGCACATTTCATATCAATTTTTTCTAAATTTTCTGGTAACCCATCTAATAATTTAAAATTTACTAATTTATTTAAATAATTAAAATTTACAAGCCCTAAGGCTCTATGCCATTTTTCCTTTTGAGTTAATTTCACTGCATTAGTTTAAATGCCTTCATTTATAAATTCATTCTTTATAAAACTTTCTAAATAGTAAAGATCATTAATAGCATATGCAACTGTAATTAATTGTTGTTTTTTAGTATATATTTCAATATAATCATCACTAGAATAAAGAATTGAATTTTTAGCAATTTGATGATAACTTAACAAATTTTTTTTAATACCTTCCACATAAAATACATTTTTTAATTCAATTAATTTTTACCATAACAGCTTTCAAAATAAACTTTCATATAAACTTTCTTTGTTGCTTTAATACAATCACCATTTGGCAAGTTTACTTGGATCGGGTTATCTAAATTTACAGAATGACTAAAATATTTATCAGAATTCACAACATGATGTGTACAACCACTATCTAACAACAAATTTAATTTATTATAATTATCATTAAGATTATCACAATTGTTTACCTTTACCTCATTTATCTTGTTTATATTGAATTCTGTAAACCATGCTGCAAAAAAGTTGTCGTCTCTCTGGTTATCCGTTGACTCAGCTCTATGTTAATTGTTGCCTCTGCCTCTGCTTTGGCCTCTGAAGTTGTTGCCTCTGTAGTTGCCTCGTTGAGAACCACTTCGTCCTCTGTAGTGCTGTTGCTGATAAGCACCTCTGCCTCGTTCACTGCCGTGTTGACCAAATTGTCCATATTTATTTTGTTTGCAATGTTTTCGCAAATGTACAGTTTTGTTGCAGTTGTAGCAAACTCCTTTTACCTTAGTATTAAAGGTACTCACATTTGTTTTATTTTCACTTTGTTCACTCGATTTTAAACTTTTTTCTTTTATTTTTGATTTTACATAGTCCACAGTTCTTTGTTGTTCTGGCAATAAATCCAGATAATCACCAATATAGCTATAATTGCTTGGTAAAGCATTTAGCATGTGTCTTAATTTTTCTGACTCTGATAATGTTCCACCAGCGGCTGTATAATGATTGCACGCTGTTTCAAATTTCACAAAAAATTCTTTCACTGTATTGCACTGTTTTAATTTTATGGATTAGATTTTATTTCTATTTATTATTTGTAGTGCAGTAGATTTTGTTTCATACATTGATTTTAATTTATTTATGATCTCGAGACTTGATTTGCACTCTTTAATATATTCCAATTGTTTATTAGAAATTTTACTCATTATAAATGCTCTTGCTAACTTTTCATTTTGATTCCAAGCATTTTCATCATCATTTAAAGTTCTTTCTCGTTCTACTTGTTCTAAACAATCTTTGCAATCTAGCATCATTAAAACTCTAAATTTCCAATTCTCGAACTCTTGATCATCAAACATGTCAATTCCATCATTAAAATCATTAGATTCGTTTCTAGCTATTTTTATTTTTAAATTTGTTTTATTCTCTTTTTTATCCACTATATATTTTAAAATCAAAACTTCCTTCAAATTTCTCAAAAATATTCTTCTAAAAAGATTTCTTTGATCTTTGCTCAATCTAAAATTTGGATCATTTATTTCTTTCAGAAGATTATTTATTTCATCTTTATTTTGTTTTTTTAAATTGAACCAATTAAACATTTAGTTAACCTTATTTTTTATTATTTTTCACAAAGTTCATCATTAGTCATGTCCTTCACTTTTCAAAATACTTTTAAAATAAATAAAGCATTTAACTGTTCGCTTTTCATTGAATTCAAAAACTCAATTTTCAAAAAATCTCAGCATGTGCTAAACCTCACTTATCGCCATGCGCTCGCTTAACCTCGCGACGCGCCATGCGGTTTCACAAAATTAAATCCTTGTGCATCAACCTTTTGCACGGATTTTTTCTACAGGCTTTTCACGCCTCTTACTTACTTAGCTTCTAAGCTATAATCAATCACAGCTATATTTTCAATTAATTCTATTCCTCTATTGTAGAAGAAGTAGAACAAAATTTTTTTAGCAGCACATGTTTTCACTTTAACAACCACACTTTCTTTTTACACTAAACTACACTCTCTGCTACCATGTTGGGATTATTGTAGAGGTAGATCAAATTAGTGAAATACTTTGTGGTTAATTAATAGTATTTAATTTTTTTTTAATAGTAAGGTTACAAATCATCCGCATGCGAGCATCATGCTCCGCACCGGTCAGCTGCTAGTACAGTACTCGACTGGTCGCGTCGCGTGACGTAGTTACGTGATGTGCTCTCGCTCACACATACGCATATTCTATTCGTGTTCACCGTCGGGCATGGAGACAATAGATGGTGACACGATTCTAATATTATAATATTTAGCTATATTTCAACAGTTGTAATTCTTCTTGAATTAAAAAATTCATAATAGAATATTCTTTTGAAGATTGATGAGTATTAGTTAAACGGTTATTTAATTTCAGATTTGTTAAATAAAAATACTTTGATACATTGAAAAAAATTTATTGGTATACTTTACACTACAATATATAAAGCTGTGATTCAAAAATTGATTACAAGTGCTAATTGTCATAATTAAAATCTGCAATATTTGAAATATCATCAATGCAAACCTCAAATAATGTTTAAATTTTTTTTAAGAGTACTGCCAAAGAAATAATCACGATCTAATATATTTTTTCACAATGTAAATCTCATTTTATAGATATTTTCAATTTACATTGGTTTATTATATCATAATGTAAAAAAATTGCTATTAGATTCCAATCATTGTTATCAAGTACAAGCAAATATTGTTCTTCATAATATTTTGGAAGTGTAGCAGAAATTGGTAAGTAATATTTGACAT
The DNA here is from genome assembly GCA_038277355.1 of Encarsia formosa. NCBI lineage: Eukaryota > Metazoa > Arthropoda > Insecta > Hymenoptera > Aphelinidae > Encarsia > Encarsia formosa. The sequence goes on from CM076185.1 coordinate 66,579,366, forward strand.
TGTAAGGAAGTAAAATATTATAAAAAAAATGATTATAGAATGAAAAATTGAAATGAACAGTTTGAGAATTAATTTTTAAATCGAAAAGTAAAAGATAATTTATTCATGCGTTGTTTAATGTATTATAAGTAAACTTTTTTTTTTAATTTTATGGAAGTTGACCGTGATTAAAAGTTTTTAATATGAATATTTAGTTGGGTTAATTTTGATATTTGTTTATTTTCCAGAATAATTATTATTATTTGTAAATGGTTTTATACAGGTTTTTGTAACAAATATTAGTTCTATGTAAAATGTGGGATTGACTATTTTGAAAAATAAAGCAGTTAAAAAAAAATAGTAACTATTATTCCTTTCAAGCCAAGTTAAATTGATTTGATTCACTTTATTTTATATTGGAATTTTATTTTTCAAAACCTTCAATCTCACTGAAACCTTTTACGACTTTTTATAACAGAAACATGTGAAGGGTCCAGGGGACAAGCAAGGAAACTTCATTTTTTCATTTTTTCTGATAATAAGATGATTTGACACTTCAGAATGTCGGGTATACAGTTGTGCAAAGTTAATTTGAATTCAATTTTTTTTCATAATTTTTTTACCGTACGCAAGAATAAAAATCACGGAAAACTGTATTTATTGATGAAAATAAAAATGAAGGGGCTGCCATGTATCGATCTCCATAACAATCCCACATTCCCAAGTTGCAACAGACTTACTTATAATCCGCCCAAAAGGAGTTAGGGAAGGGGCCGCGCTAATTGCAATTAAGCACTTTGTTAGCTGACACTTCCACTCTGCTGAAACAGGTGGGACAAAGTAGCTTCCTTCCGCTGCTTAGCCGCGCTCCCAAACCACTCTCGTCCCCGACACTCGAGTGGTTTGACGCAAGCTAGCGAAGTGATCTAAGACCACGTGAAGCACACCTGGACCAGTAGAGCAGGAGGAGGCAAGGATTCGTCAGTGCAATATCGCCTTTGCCACCACAGTAGGATAAGGACCCGGAAGGCCTAGGGAACCTTCCGCGAACATCGAACCGCCCGAACTCCGGTAATTTATAAGGTATTTTATTGTAATCTTTAACTCTGTCGGAAGACATTAAACCCATCATTAAATTGTAAACTTTCACTTCTTCCATTTCTAATAAACAATACTTCTAAAATCATTCTATTATCTTTTACTCTACTTTATTTTATTCACCCATTAAGGGGATAGTATGGTCAAACGAGCGAAAAAAAAATGCTTTTTTTGACAATTTTTAAAATGAAATCAAGCAAACCAAGTTTATTGTAAAATATAGTACTATATTAAGTAACATTTACGGAAGTTTTTGTCCAATTTTGAGGTAAAAATATTAAGATTTGAGTCTCTGGCAGGCAATTTTCGGCGAGACCTTTCGAAAAAAGTTTTTTGCGGTGGCCACTCGTACTTGGCACTGGCTTATCTGAAACACAATTTGAAAGAAGATTTAGTTAAAGGATAAGTTTTTCTAGGTACTGTCAAGCCACTTTTTAAAATTTTTTATTTTTAACAAAAAGGCGGCCCTAAAATGGCGTCATTTAGAGGTAAAAATTTTCAAACAGCTGGTAAAAATGTAAAAATTGAAAAAAAAAAACACCCCGACAGTACCTAGAAAAACTTATCCTTTAACTAAATCTTCTTTCAAATTGTGTTTCAGATAAGCCAGTGCCAAGTACGAGTGGCCACCGCAAAAAACTTTTTTCGAAAGATCTCTCCGAAAATTGCCTGCCAGAGAATCAAATCTTAATATTTTTACCTCAAAATTGGACAAAAGCTTCTTTAAATGTTACTTAATAAAGTACTATATTTGACAATAAACTTGGTTCGCTTGATTTATTTTAAAAAATCGTCAAAAAAAGCAATTTTTTCGCTCGTTTGACCATACTATCCCCTTAAGAGTCAGATAACAAGGAGAACAACTACGTAAGTAGTTGTTCCAAAAAGACGAAGATCTCATTCCTTAAAAATAATTACGTCAAGAATTATAAATCCATGACATAAATAGCATCTCTTGTGGGGATCTTAAACCTTGTTGCCTGACTATCTTAATTGGTTCTCTCTTTCTTTTTTTTTTGTTTTAACGTTAATAATTAAAAAAAAAAAAAAAAAAAAAAACCCTAGTTAAAATTGTTAATATATTTCTTAAAAACAAAAATTAATAAATGATCTTTCCTTTCAAAATTTATAATACTAAAAATTAATATAAAAAGAAAGAAAGGAAAAAGCTTTTATTATCTGATACTGGTCACTTTTGACGAATGGTTGAAAGAAAAATTTTTTTTCAAGACAAATTGTGACACTTTTTTTTTGCTGACCTCGACATTTTTGGCTAATTTAATGACACACTTACACACACATAAACGCTTTCGAAATCTGACCCGCTCATCACACTGAATTTGACCCACTTATAGTGCATACATTTCACGTTTTATTACCTGGAGTTTCGCGAATAATCGCGACGTTAGAATTTTTTTTTTCTCTTCTTCCAGTATAAAAATTTTTACTTCTATTCAACGACGTTATTCCTTTAATTTATAAGTATTCAATATGGCTAATCTCGCGAATCTTACTTTGGATGAGATTGAAGCCCTTGCACACAAAGGCCAAAAGAAGGCGGCTGAATTACATCACGCCCGCCGGATGGCCGAAAATATGTCTACAATAGCAGCTACATTAAACGCCTCACGAACTGCGTTCGCGAACGTTCAATCATCAGCATTGATGCAAAGCGCTCTTGCTGCAATCCCTTTTTACACTGGTTCCACACCCCTGCGCCCATGGTTGCAGGATGTGGAAAGTTACGACCAACGAATTACAGACGCAACCCTAAAAGAACTTTTTCTTCAAGGAGTTATTTCTCGCTTGACCGGCAAGGCTAAAACAAGTCTTGACGGAAAAGTTTTTGACACTTTAGACCAGCTCCGGAAACATCTTCAGGACCGTTTTTCTCAAAAACGATCCCTATCTTATTACCTTAACCTTATTTCAGACTCTTATATGAAACAGAACGAATCTGTTTTAAATTTTCACGATAGACTCTCAGCTATAGTCCGCTCTGCCACGAAACTAAAAAACGAGGGAGTAGATGACAATGACATCAAGAGAAATAATAAGGCCCTTTTCGAAGACTTTGCTACTGAATATTTCATTCACGGATTACCTTCTGTTATCCGTAATCAAATGTCCAACCATAATCCTGTTAATTTTTCCGAAGCCTTAAACGCAGCTCTGAATGCGGAGGAATGGGTTAACATCGGAGCAGCTAACCGTGCCGATGTAGAGTATTCCTCCACCCAAAAACCGCCTCCGCGATCGCGATTTCCTAGCCCTTATGGACGACCTGGGACACCCGAAAGAGAATCATCTCACGACCATCATAATGTTAAATTCTCTGATTTTAACGGCCCCCGAAACTTCGATAGAAACATCTCATATTCTTATGACCATAACGATATAAAAATGCCTAGAACAATGACCTACACAGCAGAAAGTCAACTGGATGCTCACCCTTCTCTGCGTTACGGAAAACATTCGCGTATCCTGAAAAACCCAGAAAAACAGAGCCGATCCGATCAATCCGGATCATCAGATCGTTGCTCCCGCCCTAGGTCTGAGAGCCCTAGAGGTCGATACCCTACTAGGTCGACAAGCCCCTTTTCCTCTCCCTTCCCTTATCCAAATTTTCACCCTTATATCCCCTATTATACTCCAATGCCCTACTACTACCCCCCAGCGCCTATGGCCCCTTTTCACTCACCCTATCCTAATTCCACAACACCAGCTTACTCCCCCAACAACTATTACGAAAAGCAGCCTGGTAGACCCGGATCCCCAGGTCCTTACCACCCCTACTCCATGAGCCCTGACTCCAATGAATATTCCCACAAATATCTCCCCTAGCGAGAATTTAAACTGGAGACAAGCTCGTCCGGACGGCGTGCCTGCGAGCTTCCCGCGCTCTCACAGCCCCGAGCGCCGATCGGTGAAAACATTCAAAAAGCGGGAGTACGGAAAGTCTGCGGCGAGGAAACCGCACCAACCATAAAAATAAAAAATTACCTATTTAAAAAGGGCGTCGTAACATGTTCCGCTGCACAAACCAATGAAGTGAATGTCATCAAAGCTTCTGTTTTTAAAGACTCGGTTTTCTACTATCCTCACCCTCCCATTACAATCCAGGGAGAAGATAATAATCAAGTCGACGCTCATGGTAAAATTACGATTCGTATTTGTAAACAAAAACATATATTCCATCTAATTCACGACGATGCCCCTTTTTTACAAGATGGTGTTATCAGCAAAAGAACTTTGAAGAAACTCCGGAGACTTAAGCAAGCCGGGAAGATGAAAAAACTTCCCGATTCTTTTCTTGAAGGCCTATCCTCAGAATCAGATTGCTCTGAATCAGATTCCTCTGGTTCAGAAACCTTTTCCGGAAATTCAACCGCCCAGAGTAGCGACACCCCTAATATAGACAAACCTACTAACGATTTCGACACGTATTCACCTCAAATTTACAATCCTAGAAACCATAGAGAAAGAAAGAAAATTTCGTACGGCTCACCTAAGATCGAAATTATTAATGACATATTTAAAGCCGGAAAAGGGCGCGTTTTAATTTGCACCGGTGCAGACGTGAGTGTAATTAAAATTCAATCTCTAAATCCCACGTATAAAATCAATAAAAATCGTACTCTTCAACTGACCGGGATCCCAATAACCCTGTCTACACTCTTGGAACTGTTACTTTCAAAGAAAAGGACGGTAGAAAACATTACATGCTCGTCCTCCCTGAAAGTTCTTCGCTTAAAGAAGATGCCATTCTCGGCTCTCGTTATCTCCAAATTGACTTGGCCAATAATCAATTAATCACTCAGAATGGCACTCAAGACATTTGTTTCTCCAGCGCTACAGACAACAGCGATTCTGAATCTTCCGAGTCCCCTACAGAATTTTCTGACTCTCGACGAACATCTTAAAGTCAAAACACCATTCCCGACATTCAACCTACGTCCAGCAAAATACCTTCAACTATTTTCCATTATAAAGCTCGTCGAAAACAAGGTAAAGCTTTGTCCACAAGATACACGTTGCCAGCACGTAGTAAAGTTGCGATGGAAATTCCTGTGTCGGAAAGCTCTCCAAGAGGGGAGGCGTATCTTCCCCGAATACTAACCCCTACCGGAATATTTATCGGCATGTCAGCCGTTACCCATGAAAAAGGTTCATGTTACGTGTTAGCCATTAACACGAAAAACGAACCTCAAGAAGTCGAAATACCGGTGCAAGATCTGTATCCCTTTGAACTCGATAGTTCCGACGACTTCTTCGATTCTGAGGTCGAGAGAACGCCTTGTCCTCCTGAACAGAGAGTACCTCGAATATTTGACCTCCTGAAAAGAAAACATCACGACAAAGCATCCCTAGCTCAATTGAAGAGAGTGGTTGAACGCTTTCCATATCTATTCATGTTACCTGGCGACGACCCTCCTCGCACAAATCTAGAACAACATACCATTCCGTTAACCAGTGACAAACCGATATATATGTTACGTGCAAAGTTCGAAATTGTGTGAAGTCCGAAATGCACAGAGATTTTTGTGCAAAGTCCGAACTTTCTGTGTATTTCGGACTTTACACAATCAAATATTGTGTATTGTCCGAAATGCGCAGAAAATCTGTGCAAAGTAAAAAATTTTTTTCACAAGCACAAAAATATATTATATCGTTTTAAAAAATTGTATTTTTATTTTTAAAAAATTATTGTACAGAGAAGAACATAGTTTTCAAAAGTATATTTTTAGGTTTTTTAGTTACAAAAATTAGAATTTATTTATTTATTCGTACAGGGCATAGAATCATGACATCGATAATAACATAACACATTTTTTTTCTTACAAGCACATGCTCTAGTTGAACATTTAGTTTTACAACCACAACGTACAAAACCTTGTCCTCCTATAATTGAAACATCGGAGTTTGCTGCTCGAAGACTAATTTCTTTATTAGGAACTTGATTAATATTTAAAAAAGAAGTATTAGTACCAGCTAATTGATTACGGCTGTATAAATGTGAAAGAATTCCAGATCGTGTACCAATTTTATACAAATTTTCTGGAGTTACTTCAATAACAACTCCAACAATATTTTGAAAATCAACTTTGCTACGATCAACATCAGGTACAGGTACAGTAACGCAAGACCCATTTCTAGTGGTGGAAACTTTGCATTGGATTGTTTCTTCATGCGTTTTGCTCGTTTTTTTAATCCATCAAGAGCTTTATCTTGCTTCCTTTTAATACCTCGATGATTTTCTTGCAGGATGTTGATTGCTTGTTCATTTGAAACTACTAAATTTTCATTTGAGCTTTTAACAGCGGGAGATGATGTTTCATTAGCGCTGTCCGTGTGTTTTTCAACAGAAACCTCTCTGGATTTTTCACTAACATTTTTTTCATTTAAAAGTTCTGTTAAGTCCTCTTCAGTTTGTAATTTATCTATAACAGCATTAGGGAGAGCACTGGTAGCAATTCCTAATTTAGCTTTTCTTCCAAAAAGTGCCTCGTAAGGTGACTGATTGATACCAGAGTGAAGTTGAAACACAAAATTTAGTCAAATGGTCTTGATAATTCAATATAAAACAATAGTCTCTGTCTTTGCAACTTTGCATATCAATTAAATCTACTTGACCTCTAGCATTCACCTCCGTTGAAATGATAGGTTTTACCACCAGTCTTTTTCTTGGATGCGCTCTTTTTTTTAAGCAGGTTTCACAGTTTTCTAAAAAAGAAAAAATGATAGGTCTCGTAATATTGACATACTTAGTTTTTAATGAATTCTCAAGTTTGTGAAAACCACAATGACCAGTATCTTTGTGAGCTTGCACCAGAATATCAAAAATTTCACCATTATGAATAAAATAGCTTACACTGTTTTCTTTATTGTCTTTATCAGTGATGGGACGCACAAGTTTTGTAACACCTCCGACAGTCAAAATGTCATATCCATTGATTCTTCTATAATCAAGTGCAGTTTTTTTTGACTTCACCTTTGCTTCGATGACTGATTTAATTAGATCTTCATATTCTTTTTCACCTGCAATCAATACTGAGTTGTGTTTAATATCCATTGAATTGAAACGCAACTCAAAAGCTTCTCTATGTTTGTGAATTACATTTTCCTCCTCCACATTTGCACTTGAACATTGAATATCAGTCATTGTAATTTTAATAAACTATTAAATAATTATAAAATATAAAATAAAATTTAAACTACCAAAAGTTTAAATTATATCAAATAAACCTCGAAATTTTCGTGACGAATAAAATAAACTTTTCAGTGACACAGAAGTAATTGTAATGAGTCTGTTGTGTATTATTAAAAATTGACCTTCCTGTAGATGATTGATTCTAAAGACCTTTCTGCAGATGCACGAACTGACAGAATAAGTCTGATTCAAAGAGGGTGGGGCGATACTCCTAAAACTCTCCATACCTGGAATCTAATTACCTTAACAGTCTACAGTAAAATTCTATTCTCATGGAAAGTTTTGATTTTATTGCAAAATATTTGACTAAATCATGTGCTTGTGAAAAAAAATTTTTACTTTGCACAGATTTTCTGTGCATTTCAGACAATACACAATATTTGATTGTGTAAAGTCCAAAATACACAGAAAGTTCGGACTTTGCACAAAAATGCTGTGCATTTCGGACTTAGCACAAAAATCTCTGTGCATTTCGGACTTTACACGATTTCGGACTTTGCACGTAACATATACACGTCAATATCGTTATCCTCCAAAATTGCACGAAGAAATTAGAAGGCAAGTAGACGACTTGCTGAAGAAAGGAATCATCCAACCCTCCTCCAGCCCTTGGAACTCCCCCTCTATGGATAGTTCCAAAACGGCCTGGCCCCGACGGTAAAAATCAACATCGTCTTGTTATTGATTACAGAGAGCTCAACGAATTATCAATTCCAGACGCCTATTCACTTCCCAACGTTCAAGAAATACTGGAGTCTCTAGGCAAGTCCAAATACTTTTCAGTTTTTGATCTCGTTAACGGATTTCACTAAATACCTATGCACCCGGATGACAGAGCTAAAACCGCTTTCTCAACGCCTTACGGGCATTTTGAATTCACAGCCATGCCTTTTGGACTTTGCTGTGCTCCCCCGACATTCCAAAGATTGATGGACGCCGTCATGACCGGATTACAAGGAATCGAATTGTTCATTTACCTAGATGACTTAATCATCTTCTCCAACTCTCTTGAAGATCACGAGAGAAAGGTTAATGAAGCTTTTCAAAGATTGTTTAATGCCGGATTGAGATTAAAAATCGAAAAATGCGAATTTCCAACCCCCGAAGTAAAATACCTCGGCCACCATATCGATCAATTTCGAGTCAAACCTGACCGGGGAAAAATCAAAGATATTCAAGATTTTCCCGTCTTAAAGAGTACTTCAGACGTCCGTTCTTTTCTTGGGCTCTGTTCTTATTATCGCCGATTTATCCAACATTTCTCTGAAATTGCAAAACCTCTAAACGACCTTGTCAAGAAAAATTGAAAATTCCGCTGGGAAGAGAGCCAAAAAGCCAGTTTTGAAAAACTCAAGACAGCTCTATGCACGGCACCAGTTCTAATTTGCCCAGACTTCTCTAAACCTTTCATCCTAACAACCGATGCTAGTGCACATGCAGTCGGGGCAGTTTTGAGTCAAGACAAACCAAATAATGATCAACCTATTGCATATATGTCAAAAACGCTCAATAAACATCAAAGAAACTACTCTGCCACTGAGCGAGAGTGTTTAGCTGTAGTCCTAGGCATCATGCACTTCAGACACTACCTTTACGGTCGCACTTTCTATGTATACGCCGACCATGAACCTTTACAATGGATTGATTCAATCAAAGATCCAACGTCAAGATTAAACCGCTAGAGAGCCCGACTACGTGGCTACAGATACATATTCCGTTATAAGCCTGGAAGGCTTAACACTAACCCCGATTGGCTTTTGAGAAATCCGATAGACCAGAAAGAGGTAGAAAAAAAAAATTCGGCAAACATAGCCTCTTAATCTTTGAAGAAAATCAAAACAAAAACCATACTACCTATTCAGAAACCAAAACCAACAAAAACATCCCTTGCTCGACAAGCTCACAATAAAAGCAAAGAAGAAAACTTCTCTGACGCCCCGCAACCTGGCCCTTCGCGAAGAGGTAGACCAAAAGGGTCCAACAATAAAACTCATGTATCGCCGAACGTATCTGGTCAGGGAAATCTTCCGGGTAATACCATCGCCTCTCGTCTAAGACTCAGACGAAATCAACAGGTAAAGCTGAAAAATACTATACCCATCGATCAAGCAAACGCCGAAAACTCTACCTCAGAGATAGAAACTTCAGACGAAACCGAAAGCGCCTCCAACGCGCCTGTACCCTTGTAAAGCCGATCCTCAATACCTTGTTTGGTAGAACCACTCAACACAACAACCACATCACCTGCCACCGAGTCTGAAGTCAGCAACCAAGAACAAGATGAGATTTCTGGCATAAGCGAGTTCGATGAAACCATGGTACCATCAGATAGTTTTGAAGATGTAGTCGCCCATTTCCAAAAATCCGCATCAAGAAAGGCATTCTTTGACTCTCCATCAAAAAGAGTGAAACCTCCAGCAAATGATGATGACTCCTCATCTTCTGATGAAGAAGAACTCTACGAGACTACCCCTGAAAAATCAAATTTGGAACTCCAAGCTCAGCTCAAACTTTCCAACTTCAACTCTAAGGAGAAAGAAGAGTTTATCGAAGGATTTAATTCTTTCTGGTGGGACTCTGGAAAATAGGAAAAACTCCTCGAAAATTTCGACCTAGGAGCTAACTATCACGAAGCGGATCACTATGTAGTCTACAGTGATCCAGGCTATTTGGAAAATGATCTTATTGACGCAGACAATAGACAAATTTTGAACAATACACAATCTTTGTTAGACATAGATAAATGGCAACTGACCGATGACTCAGAATTCAAAAATCCTCCCTTACCGTCCTCTCTCATCACACCTAAAATACCCCCAACAACTTTTGATGATACTTTTAATCTCGAAAACACCAAAATCATGTCTAGCGAAGATTCCGACTCTTCAACAAATTCCGCAAAGACCATTACACTAGATCAAGAGAAAGTTACTCGCCCTCGAGATATCGCCAAAACGAACCTTCAATCCTCGCAGCTACAATTTCCTACAAAACAACCAAATTCAAATTTGATACCTCAGAGTTCGAAAATTACTACGGCAAATATTAACAATGATATTTTCATAAGCGTTAAAACCATTCCGCCAATTATATATACCCCCAATCCTAAATCCTTTTAGCACACCGATCAAACCCCCTGAACGACTGACACAGACGCACTACCACGTGGAACTCTATATCGAGAACTCCGAGACGCTCTCAAAGACATACCCATGACGCTAACGATCTGTCTAGGTGCCTGCATAAAACCCCCACCCAAATCCCGCAACACCATCCTAAAAGAATGCCACGATAGCCTATTCGGAGGACATCGTGGAGTAGAGAAAACTTACAGAAGAGTGAGGGAAAAATTTACTTGGCCCGGTTTGCGTAAAGATATAGTCGATTACATTCATCGATGTCGAATATGCCAAGAGTTTAAGCTCATAGGTTATCGCACCAAAGAACCCTTGGTAATTACCTATACGCCCGCAGAACCGTTCTTTAAAATGGCTATCGACGCGGTCGGATCTATGCCTCGAACTGTGAGTGGCAATGCTTACATAATCACTATGCAATACTTATTTTCAAAATTTTGTATAGCGGTACCCGTACCTAATCTTAAAGCGCTAACTATGGCACAAGTCCTAGCTAAACATCTTATAGCCGCTCATGGAGTACTTAAAATTATCTTGAGCGATCAAGGTAAAAGCTTTAGGAATAGACTCCTCAAAAATCTCGAAAGCATGTTTGACTGTCGTCTAAAAACGATGACATCTTTCCACCCCCAGTCGAACGCATCGCTGGAAAGAAGTCATGCTGTCTTGAAAGACTACTTGAGGACTAACACCCCTAAGTATCAAGACTGGGACGAGCTAGTTACCTTTGCCATGATGGAATACAATTTCTCAGTCCACTCTTCCACAGGTTTTACCTCCTACGAAATAGCCATGGGACGAAATCCTAGAACCCCTTCAGGACGCCTAGACGACTTCGATAACGACACATATAATGGTTACATTTACGATTTAGCAACGAGAATTGCCGAAATTTGAGAGATGGCATTGAAAAGTTTAGAATCATCCAAACAAATTAACAAAAGAAATTACGACAAATCTACTAAACCCCTCGATATAAAACTCGGAGACAAAGTTTACGTCAACAAACTACTGCGTAAAAACAAACTAGATAAATTCTACAACGGAGTTTTCGACGTCCTAGAAGTACGCGAAAATAACACTGCTCTCTTGCAAAGCCAAAACAAGAAAAAAATTTTAGTCCACAAAGACCGTCTGAAAAAATTTTACTAAAAACCTTTTTATTCTCAAAAATCATCGCCTCATCTAATTTAAATCAGTCCTAATTTTTGTTCCAGTAAAATGCTTTTCATTTTGCTGTGGTGCATGAGCTTTTCTCCAGTCGGTACCGTTAACACGGAAAATAAAATCTTTTATGAAATACAACCAATCCCCAATAACCCGGGTATTTTCTATGAACACGTCGGGAAAATTAATTTAGTCAGAACAAAAATTCACATTAATATTTTCGTAAATTGTCCCCCACTAGACAGAAACTTCGAAACGGAACACAAAAATTTCAAACATTTAGTGAATGAATTATCTCGAGTCTACCCTGACCAAATAACACCAGGACTCTCGGAACTTCACATAACCCGTAAATTATTCGCAATAAATGATCCACACGAATCTATAAAAAACTTTTTCGTTTTGCAAGAAACTAATAACCGACCCTACAATCGAAAAACTCGTGGAGCTCCAATCGAAGTTGGCGGTTGGGTTACAAAATGGTTATTCGGTATCATGGACTCGAAAGACCGCGAACTTATCAATAATGACATGGACAAACTATACGACAGTCAGAATAATTTATCCCAAATTTCACTCGAATCAACTCATCTAATCAAATCAGAGCTCGAAAATCTGTATAAATCCAACAATAATCCAACACTAGAAATTTTACGCTCGATCAGTCGTGTCGAAAACATTTCCGAACAAAACTTGGCCATGAACAGAGACCTGCAATTAGCAAACGTTACCAAATGGTGGTTCGATTACTCATACGAACTTGACAAATAACAAAGGGGTTATGAAACCTTGTTGGAAGTAATTCAAACCATCGCAAAAGGACATCTACACCCTCTCCTGTTATCTTTTTCCAAAATGTCCAATCTACTCTTAAAAATTAACAACAATCCGAATCTCCGGATACCAAACGCAGCAGAGGTAATTACACCCCACTACCTATTCAACGTAGCGAAAACGACTATTTTCATCGCTAATAGAAAGCTTCACGTTTCTATAAAACTACCTTGAGTAATCGACGATGACCTAGATTTGTACAAAATACACTCTTTTCCAAACCCTATAAACCTCCCCTTTGATAATGCAGGCTATTTAGCAATAAAACCAATAGTTAATTATATTGTCTTATCAAAAAACCAGACATATGTTCTCTTAATTGACAAACTCCTTCAATCTTGTTTCACTTATGATCACACTAAGCTATGTGAAGACTTCTTACCCCTAATCGACGGAGTTACACACCCATTGTGTGAATATTCAATGTTCAATCAGCCGACAACCTCTTCTCTAAAAACCTGCTCGACAGTTATTATACCGAATACGCCCATAATTCTAACACCCTTGCACGCATCGAATTTATGGTTATATTCAACTTTAAAACCAACTAGGATCATCGAAATGAATTTTTCATAAATGGCACAGGTTCACTTTACCTAAGCGGTGAAAGTACCGCACACACGTCAAGCTTTACCTTACACGGTCTTCGGAAAATCTCATTCACATCAGAGTACAATTATAAACCAGAACTTTCAGTAGAATTGAACACAATAAAACCCGAGATACATGAATACGCAATCAAATACCCCATGGAGGTGGGGAAAGAACTCACTGAATCACTCCAAAATTTTAATCCGATTCCCCTAAATGAAATCGAAAGTAAACTACGGGCGATCCATGTCCAAAGAACATAGCAAAAACGAACACATTCGCTTATGGCCATCGGCTTGGGATCCTCGGTCGTGTTAACATTGGTCCTAAAAATCTTGTTGGATGGATTTCTTAAAATCGAAAAGATCTTGACCTTCTTCTTTATCTGCAACACAAAGAAGGGAAATAAACGGGACATGAAAGCAAATGAAGAAGAATACATCCCAAAATCATGCACATGTAAAGTAAATCATCAGGTCGATACTTCTCCTAATGAGACTCACAGCTTGCCTCCCACTCGAAAGACAGCAGACATCGTAATCAACGTGGACTCACCTCCACAAATCTCGACAATGCCCACAACCTCTCCAAAAGCACCAGACTCCAATACAAAACCACCGCTTCACGTCGCAGAGTCATGAAAAACAAAACAAAACGTTGAAAAACAAAAAAACAAAAAAAATTTGAAAAAAAATATATATAAATAAATAAACAAATAAATAAATAAATGAACAAGTAAAAAAAAAAAAAAAAAAAACAAATAATTATAATAATAAAATAAATAAATAATTAAATAATTGAAAATAATGATAATAATAATTTTAAATGAATAAATATACTATCCTATCTTCAAAAACAAATAATAATTTTAGCAAAATTAGATAGACAAAAATAAAAAGAAACACTTCATTTTCAAACCAAATTTGATCAACTGTCCATCCGGGAACACGCTTAAGACTCTACCATAGCCATGAATCTTCGCGACCACTGGCCTGCCGAGTGCGCCCGCCGCATGCAGACTCGCTATACCTCCAGCCACGGTCGATTCTTCCACCAGCTCACCCGCAATGCACCTGCAGCACGCGACCCAACCATACAGCCACACCCACAAATCTTTTAATACAACTTGCAAATAATTAATTTATGAAATTACGACAGTTGACAACTTAACTCTGACAATTATTTAATAAAAATAGTAACAATCAAAGTACTATACTTACAAACACGCCGAAGTCCTAAGAAAAGAATTTCTTTTTACTATCCGTCGACACTCAGCTATCAGATGGATGTTTTAATTTTTTTTAAGAACAAACAATGACTGATTGATAACAAATGTGAAAGTATTTACCTTTTAATGCACCTCGATGAGTTGAAGAATTGCGATAATAATCCTTGTAAACTAACCACACTGCGAGTCCAACTAGCTCTCCGATCGACGTAGTACCGACTGGAGCACCTACTGAATGCACCAGTAACCGCACATTTATCAAAAACGGCAACATAGCATGATATAATTTGATGAGCGCACCGCTGCAACGTCACCGTTTACAGCTACTTGCACTATACTCTCGTGCGTAACCGTCGATCTGCCGACCAACTGATTTCAAAAAACAATGATACAGCAACATTCGCATCAAGGACAGAAGCAGCTTCACCAGTAAAATATAAACTTTTCTCATACAATTTTTGTGTACTAAATTGAGTGTATTTCCAGAATTTTAATTCTAATTAATATTCGGACATTATCTTAGATTTAACAAAACTTTCTCGACTACTCGACAATGATTTTATTTTTATTTTATTTTATATGATACTTAAATATTGTTAACATTTAGTAAAAACTTTGGCTCAAGCTAATTTAACTACATTATCACTTTTTAAAATTTTTATATTTGTTGTAATATTAATTTTTAATATTTATTGTACAAACTTTACGAATCGAAATTCAAGATAGGCTTTATTTGTGAATTTCTCCGTAACACGCATAATGTAAAATACTTATTCCGAAAATCTAAGTTACGTCAATTAATGAATGATTTGATTCTATACACTAAACTGAAAAATTTTATCAAATAAATTTGGAAACTTATTTAACTATTTTCGACCAGTTAAAGCAAAACTCAGTCTAAATCAGTCAAACGGAATGTCGTAAGCACTGATTTCACTGAAACTTCCTGCTAATTTGAAAAAAACTTTTTCTGAGCGCAAAAATTTAAACATATTAAAAATTATAAAAACACTAAGACAAAATACTTATATTGAATTTGAAGTTTCATAGCGAACTAAACAATGACAAATTAAAACTCAAATCGTTTAGGAACATAAAGAATAATTTTTTTTTATTTGATAATATTATGTAATTTTACTTTTGTTTAATTTTGACTGCGACTGCGAAAGTCAGAACTAAAATTTAAATTGTATCTTCAAAACCGTTGCGCTCAATACTATCATGTACATTACAGAATTTTCATCGAACTTTATAAATACTTTTGACTAAACTAATAAGCAAACTTAAAATCACGGCGAAAACTGTGAACTTCCCTCACTCCTGGCAATTATTGAATAAATATATACGTCGATGCAACTTCCCACTCGAAATATTAACAAATCCATACAGAATTTTCTGCTCCAGCGCCCAATAACCGCGCAATATAGAGCAATAATTATTTTATCATACCTAAATCCCTGTTACTTGGCTTGCGCAAGCAACACAAAAACTTCTACTTACCACTTAGCTAAAACAACCAGCTATTTGAAATTTTCATTTAAAAATTCCAAAAATTTCAGGCTTTTAACTCAAAAAATTACAATATTCTTACCCACCTTCAAACAACCATTTCCAACCCTGTGATCATTGTTATACAACAATTATAACAACTCAAAAACTACCGATCTCTTCGAACATTTGGTAGAAATTACATTGTAAACGCTACCGCTTGAACTAACTATTCTTAAATAATAGTTATTCCAACAAAAAAATAAAAATTTTATTTAGGCGCTTGCCCACCATCATTTACTAAGATTCACACGATCGAAAAACTGATCGATACATTTTCTATCTTCGATACAAGGACTGCACTCCTACAGTCGTCCAGCCCTGCATTGTCGAGGGCAACAATGGACTAAAAGGGGAGGCATGTCATGTATCGATCTCCATAACAATCCCACATTCCCAAGTTGCAACAGACTTACTTATAATCCGCCTAAAAGGAGTTAGGGAAGGGGCCGCGCAAATTGCTATTAAGCACTTTTTTAGCTGACACCTCCGCTCTGCTGGAACAGGTAGGGCAAAGTAGCTTCCTTCCGCTGCTTAGCCGCGCTCCCAAACCACTCTCGTCCCTGACACTCGAGTGGTTTGATCGCGAGCTAGCCAAGTGATCTAAGACTACGTGAAGCACACCTGGACCAGTAGAGCCGGAGCAGGCAAGGATCCGTCAGTACAATATCGCCTTTGCCACCACAGTAGGATAATAACCCGGAAGGCCTAGAGAACCTTCCGCGAACATCGAACCGCCCGGACACTCCGGTAATTTATAAGGTATTTTATTGTAATCTTTAACTCTGTCGGAGGACATTAAACTCATCATTAAATTGTAAACTTTCACTTCTTCCATTTCTAATAAACAATACTTTTAACATCATTCTATTATCTTTTACTGTACTTTATTTTATTCACCCATTAAGAGTCAGATAATAAGGAGACGGGACAACTACGTAAGTAGTTGTTCCAAAAAGACGAAGATCTCATTCCTTAAAAATAATTACGTCAAGGATCATAAATCCATGACAGGGCCACAAAATTTTTTTACAGTTTTAAAATTATTTTCAATAAAATTGGACCCTATTGCTCTCTGGCTAATTTGATGAAAATTTTTAAATTTTCCTAAATTTTATTTTATATTAACTCCAAATTATGGAAAGTTATTTAAAACTTTAAAAATATTTTCGGACAAATTATACTATAAATTACGATCATTTATTTTTTTTTATTTACGTTTTATTTTTTGTTTTCAGGAATATATAAAGGGTGACATAAACGAATTGAATCCCAAATTCATAAAAGAAATAATAAATTAAAAAGTTTCAATTTTCTTTACTTCTTGTGGAATAGCTTGGAGAAGAGTTGAAAATCCTTACTTTGCCGATCTAGTTGAAACTTTATTGAAAATAAAGCTGGATAAAGTAGATTATGAACTTCCTGATCGTCGAGACACAGCCTTAAAATCAACGCATGCGATTTTCGATGCAAAAAAAAAAATTGCTTCAAAACACCAATAGTATCATGATGGCTGATTGATGGAAAAATACCAGTAATAATCAAAAATATTTGGTTTTCACGTTTCTTAATGAATATGTCAACCAAGTGTTTTTGACGTTTCGGAACATAAGTGCTTTTAGAGAGTATGCTGATAATTTTGCGAAATGGATTGAAGACGCAATCAAGCTTTCTTTTAATCGATATGGTACAAAAGTTGTTGGTATCACAGCGGACAATGATGCAAAAATAAAAGCCAGAGGATACACAGCGATTGATGTTTTTGGAAAACCATTACTTATAGCCACATGTTTTAGCCACTCTGGCAACTTACTTATTAAAGATTTGATTGATGAATTATTTGCGCAACAGTTAAAAGATTTCATTGGTGTTTTTGTAGGTCCAAAAATGAATTTTTTAATTACTAAATGCAATGGTGGAATAAAAATTCAAAATTTTCCGGAAAATCGCTTTGGATTTTTAAGGAAGACATGCGGAACAGTTTTAAAAAATTGAAACAAAAAAGTCCTGCAGCAAGTTGCCTGTTATTTCACAGAAACGGACGAATCTATTCCAGAATCTGCTGGAGAACTACTTTTGGACGAAAATTTTCACGGCAAACTCAAGTCTACTATTGAGCTACTAACTCCTATTTGCAAATGAATTAACAGTTGCCAGGACCCGAAGAAGGATATAGCAGACGGTACGGAGCTTTGGGTCACCTTGGAGTTAAACAGGACGAACCACAACTGAAGCATGCAAAAATTCTTCAAGACCGAATTGTAAAAGCTATACCCGATATTGGTTACGCAGCAAACTTGATGCACCTAAAATATCAAGTGCAAAGTTTAGATAATGATCAAAAGGCGCTTGCTAAGCTTTTTTTACAAAAAAATATCATATCAAGATGGATACGAAGAAGTAGAAGAGTTTCTCAGAATAAGACATGAGGATGAAATTGTTGCCAAAAACTGTTTAGAAAACCCTCTTTCATACTGGGCTCTCCAAGAATTTCAATTTCCAAAGCTGTTAGAACTATGTTTAAGAATACTTTCATTTCGAGCATCGACTGCATTATTAGAAGGCTTTTTTTTCCATATGGACTTACCTTCATAATAGATAAAGAAATAAATTGAATGATGCAAATAGCGCACTACTAGCAGATACCTGCTGCATACATTTTAAAAGCGGAAAATGGAAAAATACAGTTAAAAAAAAAGAAAATGATGTTAATGATTCCGATTGCGATGATTCATTGGATGATGCTGATGAAGATGCTTATAGCAAAGAATGTGAAGTGTAAATGATTATTCTTCGATTTACTTAAATAATATGAATAAAATAAATTTTTTTTTCTAATTTTTGAATGGATGTCGTAATATAACTATTAGGGTGGGCCGAAAATGAAAAATTTTGGCATTTTGACACGCCTGAGGTCTCAAAAGTTGTCTTTTAACATGAAAATGAGAAAAAAAATTTTGTACACTTAAAAAATAGTATATTATTCCCAGAGGGACTAAAGTTTGCAGTGGAGGCCCGCTGTCATTGCAGCCCGAGACGAAGTCGAGGGCTGCAAATACGTGGGCCTCCTCAGCAAACTTTAGTCTTGAGGGATATATGCACTTTTTTAAAGTCCGTTGATCACAAAAAATAACTTGATTTCCTCCGATTAAAGCCAAAAGAACGAAATGTACTCCCGAAGCGCCAGCGGCCGACACGCAGCCGGCCGCCATGTTGCGGCCCGAGCGTTAGCGAGGGCATGCAGTAGGCCGGGTGCGCGTTGGTCGATGGCGCAGGGAGTACATTTCGTTCTTTTGGCTTGCGTCGGAGGGAGACAAGTTATTACTTGTGATCAACGAGGTTAAAAATAAAATTTTAGGTTTGCCCAAAGCCCTTGAAGTTTTAGTAAAATTTGTTTAAAATGAGCTAATTTGAAAAAACATGTTTTTTTTTTCAATACTCGATTACTTTGCAAAAAAAAATCGTGGAGACGCGAATAAAAAAAAAAATAAAGATTTTTAGTTGTAGTTTAAGCTTCTATAAATTAGAACATCATAAAAAAATTTTGGAAACTGTTTCGCAAGTGCAAACTTCATACTTTTTTTTCTTTGTTTGTAGTGGTTGTCACCCGAAAATCGCTGAAATGCGATTTTTTTTTATAAATATTAATAACTTTGAGAAAAAAAATCGTATGGATATGAATAAAAAAAGAAAAGAAAGCTAATTAGTAGTACTTTAAGCCTATGTTAATTAAAATACCATAAAAATTTTTGTAGCTGTTTCATGAATGGATGTATGCTATTTTTTTTGTAAATTTTTTTTCTAAAATGGAAAAAATCGTTTTTTTTCTTTAAACTTCAATATCTCTGCTAGAAAAAATCATGGAAACACGAATGAAAAAAAGAATTAAAGCTGTTTAATTAAATTTTAAGCTTACGTAAAACAAAATTGCATAAAAAATCGTAAAACAAGTTAATAAAAGGTTTTCGTCAATATTTCTAGTTATTTTGCCAAATTTCAATATATTTGTATGAAAAACTTTAAAATTTTTCCATAATTTTCAATTACGATTTTTTATGCAATTTTGTTTTACGTAAGCTTAAAATTTAATTAAACAGCTTCAATTCTTTTTTTTTTATTCGTGTTTCCATGATTTTTTCTAGCAGAGATATTGAAGTTTAAAGAAAAAAAACGAGTTTTACCATTTTAGAAAAAAAATTTACAAAAAAATTGCATACATCCATTCATGAAACAGCTACAAAAATTTTTATGGTATTTTAATTTACATAGGCTTAAAGTACTACTAATGAGCTTTCTTTTCTTTTTTTATTCATATCTCTACGATTTTTTTTATCAAAGTTATTAATATTTAAAAAAAAAAATCACATTTCAGCGATTTTCGGGTGACAACCACTACAAACAAAGAAAAAAAAGTATGAAGTTTGTACTTGCGAAACAGTTTCCAAAATTTTTTTATGATGTTCTAATTTATAGAAGCTTAAACTACAACTAAAAATCTTTTTTTTTTTTTTTATTCGCGTCTCCACGATTTTTTTTTGCAAAGTAATCGAGTATTGAAAAAAAAAACATGTTTTTTCAAATTAGCTCATTTTAAACAAATTTTACTAAAACTTCAAGGGCTTTGGGCAAACCTAAAATTTTATTTTTTTGCGTGTACAAAATTTTTTTTCTCATTTTCATGTTAAAAGACAACTTTTGAGACCTCAGGCGTGTCAAAATGCCAAAATTTTTCATTTTCGGCCCACCCTAATAACTATTGTAAAAATTTATATAATTTAATAAAGAACCTAAAATGAAATTAAAAAACAATCGCATGTATTTTTGATAAAAAATTGACAGGTTGTACAATATGAAAGATTTATTTATTATTTTTTACATGCAGTTATTCTGTTCTACTGCGATACATTTAATAATTATTAAAAAACTTTAGTTGATTAACATTTTCTTAAAAATTTAAATCTACGTTGTGACATTTTTTTAGTACTAATGACTGAACTGATAAGTATTAGGTTATAATTAAATAGAAAATCACACATTTCTATTTAAACAACAATCTTAAGGGGACCCCCCGGTGAGATTTCAGCCTAGGGATAAAAAAATTGTATGGGGCTGAAATTTAGGGAATATACTCTTAAAATACAAGCGTTTTAAAGGGTGTACTCGAAAAATTTTGAAAAAATTTTTTAAAGCTGTTAGGACTTTTATTTTTTGTTCTAATAAATATTTTGCAAAACCCATGCGAGAAGTTGTTTAAAATATTGTTTTAAAACCGTAAAAAAATTTTCAGAAAAAAAAATTAAAATTTGCGTCATTTATAAACTTTTTAAGATTTAGAAATATCAAAAAATCGTGATTTTCAAAAAATAAATTCTGCCATTAAATTTTTCGGCAAAAAATAGGAAAAAAATGTTGTATGAGTTTTTTTGATCCGGTGCTTGGTATTTTTGCAGCGACGGTTTGAAGTTGATTTTAAACGGTTTTGAGCGATTTTCATGGTAAATTTTGACATAATCGATAAATAACCTCTTGTTTTTTCGTAATTTATTCGATTTTTCATAAAAATTGAATTTACAAATTGGTTTTGCATCGAAAAATTTAATTAAACTGTATTATTATGTTTAGTCTGATCTAGAACTTGATTCTTTATGGTGGCGATGTCAAGTTCGAATCATGATATGATTTGCTAACACCAAAATACAATGAAAAAAGGTTAAGTTTCCAAATGACCACAACTTTCTTGACGTATATCTCTTTATAAAACTTATGGTTCATTTATTTACGCTACTTATAAGCATGTTTATTACAATATAATTTATTACCAACTCGCCGAACGAATCATTTATCAATCGAGAAATAATTATTGTAAATACGAATTATGGTTTTTGTTGCTAAGGAAAATAATTGAAACATTTGAATGTTATTTTTCATAAACAGTAATAAATAAAGTGTTTGTAATAAGTGAAAAAGATTTATAAATAATGTTTTCAACTGACTTTTGAGTGTAATTTTTATCCAAAAATATGGTTCGTAATAAACGATCGAAACATTTTAAAAATTTATCTAATAACAGATGGCACGGAACTCAAAATGAGCCTACCAATAGTTTTCCTAATAATGATTCCGGTGATAATTTCGATGATGCCCCTGAAATACCGAAAAACGCGAGAATTACAAAAAAGGTTGACTTGCTGAAGAATAAATTAGATACGACTATTGCTTGCTCGGGCGAATACGTTTTTTTAGATTTTTCGCAGTTATCCAAGTTATTAACCACAGTAAAGTGTTCAGAATGTGACGGAAAGAAATTGGAATTGGATTTATCAGTAGAAAAATATGGATTTGCCCGCAAAATTTCCATTGTATGTAAAGACTGCGAGTTGATTGGTTTGGAAACTGTAAAATCTGAAATTTACACTTCGAAAAGAATAAATATCAGCATATCAACAAGACCATCTTTTGACGCAAATGTAAGACTATGTACTGCTTTTTCATTCATGGGTAAAGGTTATTCTGGACTTGAGCAGTTTTCTATGATAATGAATATGAATATATTTTCTAATTCATGTTTTGATGATTATGTGTCTCTTTTGAATAAATCTGCCGAAAAATCTTGTAAAAGTATTTTAGATGAATGCCGAGAGTTAGCAAATTAACCCATTACCGCCCATGGAAAAATCAAAAGTGATATAAAAAAACTAACTGTGGGAAAACCTGTCTCATGAAAAAATAGTAGATACGTGTTTTTTCTTTTTTCAATTTTCATTGTTTAAACATTATTTATTTAAACAAATTCGTAAAAAAATTTAAATTTTTATAAACTAATAACGGCATTCAATTCTTTGACCAAAAATAAGGCGAAAGTCATCCGAGTAATTTTTTGATCAGACGCTTAGATCTTTTGCTACGAGCGCTCAAACATGTAAAAATATGGTTTTATAGTGGTGAGCTCCGAGGCGCCGCACCGAAGATACACTTTTACGAGTCAGAGCTCACCACTATAAAACCATATTTTTACATGTTTGAGCGCTCGTAGCAAAAGATCTAAGCGTCTGATAAAAAAATTACTTAGATGACTTTCGCCTTATTTTTGGTCTAAGAATCGAATGCCGTTATTAGTTTATAAAAATTTAAAATTTTTTCCGAATTTGTTTAACCCATTAAGTCCGAGGATTTTTTGAATTTTTGGTTGTGTTTGAGCTGGGAAATCTTAGGGAAAACTGTGAAAAATGTATACCTGAATACCCTATCCCCCTATTTTCAAGTATGCCCTACACGATGGTATAGTTCAAAAAAGTCAAAAATTCGATTTTCATTTGTTTATAAACAAATTAAAAAAAAAAACAAGATTTTTTTTGCACTTTTTTTTTTTTAATCGAAAAATTGAGTGGTTAAAAAATTTTTTACACACTTTAGAATATCATCACGGGTGATCACGCATTTCAAAGTTTCCAAATCTTCTTGAAAATTGTAGCTGCGATTTTTGTAAACAAAATGGCGGCCAAAACACTGCGAAGAAAAAATTCGTAAAGCAGCCGAAGGCGGAACCAACATCGAAAAACTTATTTTGCTCAAAAATATTTATTGAAAAAGCATAAAAAGTCTTTGAAATGTTAATTGTTAATATTTTTATCATTTCAATTGCATATATGCGAGTATTGGGCCCAATAGGGAGGGACCCAAAAATAAACATTGAGAAATCGAAAAATAAAAAATACTAACTTATTCTACGTAAAATTATAAGAACAAAATATACTTGGTGTTTTTTTTATTGGGGCCACTATTTTTTCATAAAAATTCGTTGAAGTTGGGACTATCAACCAATTGAGTCCAAGGATTTTTTGAATTTTTGGTTGTGTTTGAGCTGGGAAATCTTGGGGAAATCTTGGGGAAAATGTATACCTGAATACCCTACCCCCCTATTTTCAAGTATGCCCTGCACGATGGTGTAGTTTAAAAAAGTCAAAAATTCGATTTTCATTTGTTTATAAACAAATTAAAAAAAAAAAACAAGATTTTTTTTGCACTTTTTTTTTCTAATCGAAAAATTGAGTGGTTAAAAAATTTTTTACACACTTTAGAATATCATCACGGGTGATCACGCATTTCAAAGTTTCCAAATCTTCTTGAAAATTGTAGCTGCGATTTTTCTAAACAAAGTGGCGGCCAAAAAACTACGACGTAAAAATTCGTAAAGCAGCCGAAGGCGGAACCAACATCGAAAAACTTATTTCGCTCAAAAACGAGGCCTTCAGATGTATTTATTTATTTATTTATTTATTTATGTTATTTATTTATTAGATTATTTGATTTTTCTGTTAAAAAAATAAATTAATAAATAAATACTTGAATTTTTATTTATTTCCTTTTTTTGTTATGCAGTGTCAAACTGAATACGAAATATATGTTCAATAAAAATAGCCTGCGTATTTTATAATTATTAGAAATACAATTTTGTTATGCAGAAGAAGAGAAAGTAAGAAAGAACAACGGATTCATTGATGCTGTTAAAGCTTTTGCCAGGTGTATACGAGTATAGCTGAAAGGCATAGAGTCTGCTTCATAATCCCCACTTCATGGGTTCGAACCTTGCTTACGAAAATTAAAAACTCAAAATTATTGCCATAAATAAAAAAAAAATACAAGAAATGTAACGTACAATATATTTTATTTTTTTACATTTTATTACATTATGTTTTTGTAAAAATTAATAAAATTTTGAATGTAGTCATTCTAGTTGGGCAAAAACTAATTGAAGAGAAAACTAAATGAACAGAATATTTTTAATGTTTGCAGATATTTCCAATAATTTATATATTTATAAAAAATAATAATTTATTTCGAAAAAAAAAATAAAAATGAAAAAACATTTTTTATAAATGACAATGGTGAAAATTCTTATCATCTGCTAGGGTAAACATGCTTCATAACGAAAAGAGTCCGCTAGGTGGCGTCACGTTTAAACAACATACTAATAAATTAGGTGAAAAAAGAATATAAACAATGGTTGGTTTGATGACATTTTTACCCTGGCAGATGATAAGTTCCACCAGGGGAGCTGCTCAAAGACTGTGGCTGATAATTTTAGCGAATTTCAAGCTAGTCCAGACTACAAATAAATAAATAAATTGAAAAAATTTTGAAATCTGTTCAATTTTTAGTGATTGAATAATTTCAAACTTTTCAATATGCGACCAAAGCGACCTAGACCAGCTAAACCTCCTGATACTGATTCTGAATCAGAATATTTCAGTTCTGATGAAGATGACGAACGATATTGCATACCTGATCCAAATTATTCTGGAGATGAAAGCGAAGGCTCAGGAGCTGAAGAAAGCGACGACTGTACAAACGATTCTCAAAATGATAAAACTTCACAAAAAACTTATTCTCAAGCATCAAAAAATTATGTTAGCAATAACAGTCGTTTGGAGGATAAATACGTTTATGAGTGGGTCGAGGGAGAACAAATTTATCCACAAAACGTTGAAAATAGTTGCCAAATGTCTGATGCTAACAAAAAAAAAATAAAAAGTATGAATTGTGTTGAACTATTTGAAACTTTTTTTTCAGATAGTATAAAAAATCACATAATTATGTGTACTCGAGCAAACGGGTATGAACTAACGATGGGTGAACTTAACGTTTTTATAGGTATTTTAATTGCATCAGCCTACAATTCGCGAAAATCTTACAAACACTACTGGTCAAATGATCCTTTTTTGTCATTTGAGCCAGTAAAAGCGGCTATGGCTCGCGATAAATTTCAGCAAATAAAATCAAACATCAAATATTCTAAACCTGCAGATGAAAATGAAAATGATTTTGGATGGCGTGTACGTACAATTATTGATTTATTCAGGGAAAACATCCAGCAATTTGGATATTTTCAAGCTGCAATGGCCGTTGACGAGATGATGGCCAAGTTTTATGGTAGAACTATTCTGAAACAATTCATAAAAGGGAAGCCCATTAGATTTGGCTTGAAATTTTGGGGTCTTTGCACTCCTGATGGCTATTTACTTGAGTTTGATTTGTACTGTGGTAAAAACTCTGCAATAGCTGACAATAAACTTGAAAAATGTTCTTTAGGTACTCGTGTTGTTATGAGTTTGCTTCAGCACTTTTTTTCAAACGTAACTTTTAGGAAACTGCCTCTTTATCATTTATACATGGACAATTTATTTACTAGTTTTGATCTTGTTTTACATTTAAAAAACTTAGGGGTTCGTTCGACTGGTACTATCCGAGAAAATCGTGTAAAGGAAAAAAATGTTATTCCTAAAAAGTCACCGAAAGGTACAGTTGCAGTGAAATACGAAAAAAGTAGTGGTATAAATTACATTACATTGCAGGACTCTAAACCAGTGTCGATGGTTTCTACTGCTGCTGGTGTCACACCCACATACACAGCGAAAAGGAGGAGCAAAGAAAAAAAAGAAAAAGAAGAAATTGCTTTCCCTAATGCATTCCAACTTTATAATAAAAATATGGGTGGCGTTGACGTTCATGATAGACGTTGTAACTACGCTATGCCTTGCATAAGGTCTAAAAAGTGGACGTGGATCGTTTTTATTCGTCTTATTCAAGCGTCAATAGCTAATGCAGTTGTTCTTTCGAACTATGTTCACGGCAAGGAAACTAAAAAATCAAGTTCGCTTGACTTTATGATGGCAATTTCCAAGCATTATCTTTCAAAGGAAAAGTCTACTAGAGGCAATCACCAAATTTTGACTAAAGAAAAACTAAGAAAATGTTGCTTCTGCCCCATTAGGACACGTTTGTACTGTGAAAAGTGCAGCTTATCTATTTGTCAAAATTGCGTTCCTAAAAATAATCATTAAATTTATTGTAGTCTAAAAGTTTTCATAATTTCTAAGAAAGTTTCATTGTTGAACTAAAAAATTATTTTTATAAAAAAATTGATAAAAAAAAAAAAAAAAAAAAAAAAATTAGAAAAACACAAAAAAAGTATAAAAGTAATAAAAAAAAAAAAAAAAAAAAAAAAGACACTTTGTTTCATCAACCTCCGCGTGGTAGGTGTTGGGCAACGTTATGTTTTGTATTTTATAAGTGTAACGGCTAAGAGATGAAATTTACAATTTGACGAGTTATTGTTACTTTTTAAAAATTTTCTATACATTTTTATAATTTTTGATTGAGAGAGATTGGTAAAGACTATTATTGCTACAGAAAATTCATAATTTATTATTTTTACATATAAATGAAGTCTAAATCTGTAAATCTGTACACGGCCGTTGGCTAAAGCAGCAAAGAGCCAGTTTAGCAATGCTTAGATCGTTGTTCGAATCCCGCTCACGGCGAGTATTCAGAAAAAGCGCAGATACAGTTGTAAACTGTAAAAGTCGTAATAAAAATTTCTCAGAGGCGTTGACTTCGTGGTGATTGAAAAAAAAAATTTCATCCTTAGGCTATAAAAAAATTTTTTTTTTTTTCAACTCTCAATCTGCCAATTTTTCTTTATATCTGATGAAATATTTCTTTATAAAAGATTTGATTTATGGATATAATTGAACAAAATTTTCTTGTAATTTTTTCTAGCCTGCATCTATGATAATTTTAGTCTGATCGCTTTTTACTAAAAGTTAATTTTTCTTATAGTTTTTTATTCAGTTCAGACCAATATTTGGTGAAGTATATCCTTTCAAAAAGGTGTATTTGAAAGTAGAAAAAAAAAAAAAGATTTAAAGTCATTGGAAGACGAATTTTTTTTTTTTTTTTGGATTTACAATTTTTTTCTGTATTTGAGATACTTTTTGCTCTAAGCGGGATTTGAACCCATGGACTAGTGATTACGAAGCAGACTCTATGCCTTTCAGCTATAGTCGTATACACCTGGCAAAAGCTTTAACAGCATCAATGAATCCGTTGTTCTTTCTTACTTTCTCTTCTTCTGCATAACAAAATTGTATTTCTAATAATTATAAAATACGCAGGCTATTTTTATTGAACATATATTTCGTATTCAGTTTGACACTGCATAACAAAAAAAGGAAATAAATAAAAATTCAAGTATTTATTTATTAATTTATTTTTTTAACAGAAAAATCAAATAATCTAATAAATAAATAACATAAATAAATAAATAAATAAATAAATACATCTGAAGGCCTCGTTTTTGAGCGAAATAAGTTTTTCGATGTTGGTTCCGCCTTCGGCTGCTTTACGAATTTTTACGTCGTAGTTTTTTGGCCGCCACTTTGTTTAGAAAAATCGCAGCTACAATTTTCAAGAAGATTTGGAAACTTTGAAATGCGTGATCACCCGTGATGATATTCTAAAGTGTGTAAAAAATTTTTTAACCACTCAATTTTTCGATTAGAAAAAAAAAGTGCAAAAAAAATCTTGTTTTTTTTTTTTAATTTGTTTATAAACAAATGAAAATCGAATTTTTGACTTTTTTAAACTACACCATCGTGCAGGGCATACTTGAAAATAGGGGGGTAGGGTATTCAGGTATACATTTTCCCCAAGATTTCCCCAAGATTTCCCAGCTCAAACACAACCAAAAATTCAAAAAATCCTTGGACTCAATTGGTTGATAGTCCCAACTTCAACGAATTTTTATGAAAAAATAGTGGCCCCAATAAAAAAAACACCAAGTATATTTTGTTCTTATAATTTTACGTAGAATAAGTTAGTATTTTTTATTTTTCGATTTCTCAATGTTTATTTTTGGGTCCCTCCCTATTGGGCCCAATACTCGCATATATGCAATTGAAATGATAAAAATATTAACAATTAACATTTCAAAGACTTTTTATGCTTTTTCAATAAATATTTTTGAGCAAAATAAGTTTTTCGATGTTGGTTCCGCCTTCGGCTGCTTTACGAATTTTTTCTTCGCAGTGTTTTGGCCGCCATTTTGTTTACAAAAATCGCAGCTACAATTTTCAAGAAGATTTGGAAACTTTGAAATGCGTGATCACCCGTGATGATATTCTAAAGTGTGTAAAAAATTTTTTAACCACTCAATTTTTCGATTAAAAAAAAAAAAGTGCAAAAAAAATCTTGTTTTTTTTTTTAATTTGTTTATAAACAAATGAAAATCGAATTTTTGACTTTTTTGAACTATACCATCGTGTAGGGCATACTTGAAAATAGGGGGATAGGGTATTCAGGTATACATTTTTCACAGTTTTCCCTAAGATTTCCCAGCTCAAACACAACCAAAAATTCAAAAAATCCTCGGACTTAATGGGTTAAATAAAAAATGTTTAAACAATGAAAATTGAAAAAAGAAAAAATACGTATCTACTATTTTTTCATGAGACAGGTTTTCCAACAGTTAGTTTTTTTATATCACTTTTGATTTTTCCATGGGCGGTAATGGGTTAAGCTAATAAAAAAATTCCTGATGAATCAGATCAAACAGAGAACTATCTTGATGAAAATGAGCTTAATGTTCTTGATCTAGATAGCACGTATGAACAAATTTTTGAGAGTTGTGAAGATGACATAGAGAATCAACCAGATCAGAACAGTAGTAACGAATCAGAGAATTATATTGAAGAAATGGAAACTTTATCGGATCTAGAAGAAACTAATAGTGAAGAAAATAGTGAAGCGTCAAAAAAGGACGAAAAAGTCAATTCTGGTGTCAGTTACGACGGTTCTTGGCCAACTAAAGGATATTCATCCAAACACGGCTTTGGTGCAGCTATTGATATTTTAACCGGATACGTTTTGGACTTTGATACTGCCTCTAAATATTGTCATGTTTGTGAAATTGCTGCCAAGGAACTCGATAAGGATTCACCTGATTTTTACTTTTGGTACCAAGGTCATGCTGATAGTTGTTCTATCAATCATCAAGGTTCTTCTGGAGCCATGGAGACGACAATTGCGGAAATAATTTGGAAGCTGTTGAAATATCAAATGTGATAATCTTTACACATTGATGAAACAGTACACGCATCGCCATCTATTGGGCGTTGGCGTTATGAACTGTTGGAAATTTAGTGAACAGCTGAGCGCAGCACAGCTGGCAGCTAACCGCTGTTCTCTCCTTCTTCTACGATGCGAAGCCGAGCGTATCGGTCGATTAAATGTCACGCGCCGCGTCATTTGTCCTACCTCGTTAAACATAAGTATTGTTAAGCTAACTAATTTATACATCTTAATAAATAAATTATTGTTGTTTTCTTTATAAGTAAAAGTGAGTAAACCTGATTATTTATCCCATGCCTGCTATTTATTTCACACCTCATTTTAACATGGTAGCAGACCACGTGAAAGCACATGGCGATATAAATTTAATAAATAAGAAAAAAAACTTAAATAAAGAGTAAATTTAAAAACGATTGACTATAAAACATAATTAAAGATATAATAAACGAATTTGTGCAAAAATAATTGACAAAATAAATGTGAAATAACCGATGGAAAGAAATTAAAAATAAAAATAAAAATTGAGGTAAAGTGATTAAAAGCACATGTGTAAAAAAAATTGAACGACAGTCGAATGTTTAATTATATAAAAAACCTAATTAAAACTGAATACTCTAAACCTGGATCTGTGCACGAAATAAACTATAAGAATATCGTTCAATATAAAGTGATAAAAAAATTAAATCCTACGGATTTAGAAAAATTAGTGCATAACAAATTCTTCAGTCTAAAAAACGAAGATAAAAATTATTTATTAAAACGAGTACATATAATACTAAAACAAGTGCTAAATTTAAAATTACAAATCGAAGAAAATTATATCAATAGAACTAAAATGGACGACGTAAAAGTGCAAATATTTGACGGCACAAATTATGAAAATTGGAAGTGCAGACTTAAAGCAATTCTTAAGTACAAACAATGTAATATTACAATAGAAAACGAAACAAGGCCCACAGCGATCAGCGCAGAAGACTGGCAAAACTTACAAAACAAAGCAACAGTATTCATCCTGACATCGATAGATAATAAACAAATGGAATACATCAAGAATGCTGAAACGCCTTACCAGATGATAAAAAAATTAGATAAAATCTATTTGGCAAAATCAACAACAATGCAAATTTTGTGCATTAGTAAGCTAGATGATCTCAAATTAAAAAATTTTAAATCCAATGAAGATTTTTTTATTGAGTTTGAGATATTGTGTAATAAATATACCAGTGCAGGTGGTAGTATGACTGAACAAGAAAAATTGAAATATATGCTAAAAGCTTTGCCTGATGAATACAATCAAATAGGAATGTTCATTGATATAGCTCCAGCTGAAAAACAAAACGTCGATTATATGAAAGAAAAAATTCAAGAATTCTCTATGACAAAAGAATCAACGAGTGACAAAAACAACGTGAGCACTTTTCACACAAAATTAAACAAAAACAAATTCAGTGGAACTTGTTATATCTGCAACAAAAAAGGGCACCAACAAAAAGACTGTTGGTACAACGAAGAAAATTCATCAAAAAAGAAATTTGTTAACCAGCAAAAAAACTTCAACAACCAAGGTGGCGGACAACACAACCAACGAGGTCGAGGTGGCGCACGAGGAAGAGGACGACAACAACTTCAACACCAACAACAACGAGATCATCACGACAACTTTAATATTTCAACGTGGACAATCAATGTGAACGCGAGTGAAATCAAAAGTGAAGTTTTTTGTGACCAAAATAATTCGATTAAGTGGCTACTCGACAGTGGATGTACCGCACATCTAATTAACGACGAAACGTATTTTTCTAGTTACGAAAATCTGAAAAAGCCGATTGAGGTAAATCTACCGGACTACAACGTATCGCAAGCTACGAAAGTAGGTAAGATGTTTGTAAATTTTAAAATCGGAAACAAATTCAATAAAGTATCTTTAAAAAATGTATACTACGTGAAAGACTTGCGACACAATATTTTATGTTTTGCTAATATAGCAAAAGTAGCAAATATGAAAGTTTATGATGATAGGATTGAAATTTTGGATAAATTAGATAATAATATTTTAGCTATTGCCAAAGAGCAAAACAATTTATATTTTACGACTAGCTATATTTTGAATGAAGATGTGGATAAAATTAATTCTGAGAAAAATAATGTTTACACAAACGCGACTTTATTAACGAAAAAAGAAAAGTGGCACCGCGCACTTGGCCACGTAAATTTTGAATATCTCGACAAAATAATAAAAAATCAAACACTTTTCGGAATACCTAAACAAATTGAAAAACAAACAATGAAATGCGCGACGTGCATCGAATCAAAAATGGCAAATTTAAAATTTGAAAATAATCGCGAACGGGCAACTGAGCCGTTGCAAATAATTCACACTGATTTAAGAGGTCCTCACTCGATACGAGGGTACCGAGGAGAAAAATATTTTTTAACCTTTATAGATGACTTTAGTAAATGCGCACGTATATATACTCTTAAATCAAAAAACGAAACTGCTAAATTGTTCAAAGATTATATAAATTTTATAAAAAATCAATTCGGAAAATCTATTAAAAAATTACAATGCGATAAAGGTACCGAGTACCTAAATAATGAAATTTATAACTTTATTCGCGAGGAGGGGATTGAGTTAATGCCGTGTCCAACTGATGTGCATGAGTTGAATGGGGTGGCTGAGCGCTATAACCGTTCAATCATGGACATCGGTAGGTGTTTATGTAAAGAAGCGCGAATAAGTAAAATTTATTGGCCCGAAATCATATTAACCGCAGCATACTTAAAAAACCGAACGTTGGCTAACACGAATGAGATAAAAAGTCCGTACGAATTATTTTTTGGTAAAAAGCCGGACGTAAGAAATTTAAAAATTTACGGTTCGAAAGTTTTTGTAAGAGTTAGTGAAAAGAAAAGACGCGATTGGGATGACAAATCGCAAATCGGAATCTTAATCGGATATACGCATTTTGGATATAAAATTTTAATAAACAACAAAATAATCGAAGCTCGTCACGTAAAAGTAGTCGAAAATGACACAGAAATAATTTGTTTGGAAAAACAAAAATCGGATGATAATAAATATCGTAACTATTGTTTAAATGATGATCAAGATAATTATAATGTTGATAATAATTCGGATCAGGAAAATCAGATAAATGACATGAGTGATGATGAAAATGTAGTTGAGAGCGAAAATGAGAGTCAAAATATAATTAACAAAAATGTAAATAAAGAAAGGCGTGTCTCTATGCGCGAGACAAAAGGTAAAAAACCAAATCGATTAGGATATCCTGGAGCAAATTTTATTTATATAAATTTTATAAACGCGAACGTACCAAATAATTATCACGAAGCTATGAATTCTTATGAATCAAAAAATTGGATGAAAGCGATAGAAAAAGAAAAAGAATGTCATAAAAAAAATTGTACGTGGGACTTACAAGGAGAGGTCACACTCTCCGGATAACCAATTCTTACCAAACTTTGGGAATTGTTTTCTTATACCTCAAAATGAAAGAAACCACCAGTAGTTCCATCTAATGGGCTTTTTAAGCTTCTTCGCTAGATGTGTCTACTTTTGAAAAATCACCATTTTTAGCTATTTTAACAGTTATTCGCTAAGTTCCACTCTTGAAGATCTATCAGCTGCATCTTCACCAAACTTTGGGAATTGTTTTTTTATACCTCAAAATGAAAGAAACCACCAGTAGTTCCATCTAATGGGCTTTTTAAGCTTCTTTGCTAGATGTGTCTACTTTTGAGAAATCACCATTTTTAGCTATTTTAACAGTTATTTGCAAAGTTCCACTCTTGAAGATCTATCAGCTGCATCTTCACCAAACTTTGGTATTTGGTTTCTTTTACCTTCAGATAAAAGAAACCACCAGTAGTTCCATCCAAATACCAAAGTTTGGTGAAGATGCAGCTGATAGATCTTCAAGAGTGGAACTTTGCGAATAACTGTTAAAATAGCTAAAAATGATGATTTCTCAAAAGTAGACACATCTAGCGAAGAAGCTTAAAAAGCCCATTAGATGGAACTACTGGTGGTTTCTTTTATCTGAAGGTAAAAGAAACCAAATACCAAAGTTTGGTGAAGATGCAGCTGATAGATCTTCAAGAGTGGAACTTTGCGAATAATTGTTAAAATAGCTTAAAATGGTGATTTTTCAAAAGTAGACACATCTAGCGAAGAAGCTTAAAAAGCCCATTAGATGGAACTACTGGTGGTTTCTTTCATTTTGAGGTATAAGAAAACAATTCCCAAAGTTTGGTAAGAATTGGTTATCCGGAGAGTGTGACCTCTCCTTGTTAGTTGCTAAACCAGAGAATGAAAAATTGATTGACTTAAAATGGGTATTTGCAAAGAAGTCCGACGGTAGATACAAAGCTAGATTAGTCGCTAAGGGTTTTCAACAACCTGACAATCTAGAAAATAAATACTCTCCTGTTAGCCGAATGCAAACATTGAAAATATTATTGAGTTACTCAGTCAACAATGGCAATTTCATACAGCAGCTTGACGTAGAATCAGCTTTCTTGAATGGTGAGATAAAATCAAATGTTTACATTCGACTACCAGAGGGATACGAAGAAAAAGATGGAATTGTAGGTAAATTGAATAAAGCGTTATATGGACTTCGCGAAAGTTCATTAATATGGTATGAAACATTAGATACTTACTTAAAAAGTTTAGGATTTGAAAGAAGCGCCTACGATAATTGTTTATACAAAAAATTATTACCTAATGATTGTGTATATTTATTAATATTCGTGGATGATATAGTAATAAGCTCAAAATTTTTAGAGAATTTGAAAGAGATAAAATCTGAATTAATGCGAAAATTTACAATGAAGGATCTGGGGATGATTACGAATTATATCGGAATTCAAATCGATTATGATCAAGTAAAAGGTAGAATTTTTCTATATCAAACTAATTATATACAATCATTAGCTAATAAATATAAAATACATGACTCCAAAACGTATGAAACACCAATGGAGCAAAACTTAAAACTTGATCAAGCTCGATTTACTGATGAGAGAATAAAATATAGAAATTTAATAGGCGAATTATTATATATAAGTTCAGGTACCAGACCTGATATTGCATTCAGTGTAAATTACCTAAGTCGTTTCCAAAATTGCTACGACATTACGCATTTTAAATATGCATTACGTATTTTAAAATATTTATATAAAACTAAAGACAAAAAACTTTATTTTTCGCAAAATAGATGGTTCGGTAAATTGGACTGTTTTGTAGACTCGGATTTTGCCGGTGACAATATTGATCGAAAGTCTACAAGTGGTTACGTCATCAGATTTAATGGTAACGTAATTTTTTGGAAATCGCGGAAACAAAATTTAGTAACTAAATGTTCAACATTTGCTGAATATGTAGCGCTTTCTGAAGCAATAACCGAATTATTGTTTATCAGAAATTTATGCAGTGAAATGTTTGAAGTCGATGAAAATAATCCAATGAAATGCTACGAAGATAATAGTGGTGCTGTATCCATTGCAAAATTCGGGAATTTTACTAAGAACTCAAAGCATATTGAAATACAGTACCACTATATCAATGAGAATTATCAAAATGGAATTATTGATATTATTAAAATAAAATCTGAAGAGAATATTGCCGACATATTAACTAAATCACTATGTAAAGAAAAGTTTGTAAAAAATAG
Organism: Encarsia formosa; assembly: GCA_038277355.1. NCBI lineage: Eukaryota > Metazoa > Arthropoda > Insecta > Hymenoptera > Aphelinidae > Encarsia > Encarsia formosa. Next base: position 66,614,763 of record CM076185.1, read on the forward strand.
AGATAGATTAAGATTAATATAAGAATGAAATTGTAAAAGATTAATAGAATGAATCAATTATAAAAAAAATGGAAAAAAGAAATATATACAAATGTGAGTGTAGAGATTATAACACTTAGGTGGCGTGTTGAAATATCAAGTGTGATAATCTTTACACATTGATGAAACAGTACACGCATCGCCATCTATTGGGCGTTGGCGTTATGAACTGTTGGAAATTTAGTGAACAGCTGAGCGCAGCACAGCTGGCAGCTAACCGCTGTTCTCTCCTTCTTCTACGATGCAAAGCCGAGCGTATCGGTCGATTAAATGTCACGCGCCACGTCATTTGTCCTACCTCGTTAAACATAAGTATTGTTAAGCTAACTAATTTATACATCTTAATAAATAAATTATTGTTGTTTTCTTTATAAGTAAAAGTGAGTAAACCTGATTATTTATCCCATGCCTGCTATTTATTTCACACCTCATTTTAACAGAAGCGTTCAGAAAGTTATGGCTTCAGGTTCACAACAATGCTTGCTGATGGGGACTCAAAAACTTTTAACCACCTCAGCAGTCTAAATGTATACGGACAAGAATATACGTTGATGAAAGAGGAATGCATCAATCACGTCTCTAAAAGGTATATCATCTGAGAAATTTTTTTTTTTTTTTTTATTTCAATTGCGAATTTAAAAACAACTTCTTTTATTAAAAATTTATTTTGAAATTTCGTAAAACAGAACTCTATACAATAATAATAATAATGATAAAAGTGTGTGCAATATAATAGTAATAATTGTTGCACACACAATAAAAATTAGTTATTGTTACATAACTAATTTTATTATTACTTTTTATATTTTAGAGTAAACACTGGCTTAACAACCATTGTAAAAGAAGAAAAAGCTTGTAAAGTCACACTTGGAGGTAGAGGTCACGGACAACTAAAAGAAACCACAAAACGAAAATTAGCAGATTATTACAAAAAAGCCATTCATAGAAACAAAGAAGATGTACCAGTATGTTGCCTAAAATATCTCGAATTATTAAAAATAATTTCTCTGATTTACTGCAATATTTATAAATTTTTTCAAATAGGAAATGAAAAATGCAATTTGTGCATCGATATACCATGCTGTATCTACTGACGATGAGCCGCAACATTCGTACTGCCCCAAAGGGAAATCATCTTGGTGTTTTTATCAGGCTGCAGTAGCAAACAACAAAACACCAGGTTCTCATCTAGAAAATGTCAAAACCCCACTAAATAAAGTTTGTTTCGAGAAAATAAAACCACTTTACGAAAGGCTTTCTGATGAGGCTTTTCTGGTCAGATGTTCACGTTGCCTCACGCAAAACGCCAACGAAAGTTTACACAGCATCATTTGGAGTAAGTGTCCAAAAGAAGTTTTTGTCTCTAAAACAAAAGTTCGATCAGCAGCCTGCATAGCTGTTTGTGAGTACAATTTGGGTACAAAACGTACTGTAGTAGAAATCCTTCAAATCTTGGGACTCTTAGTTGGACAAATAACTCTCGCTCTTGCTGATAAAATCGATGAAAGAAGACTGAATCAAGGTAGACAAAAGGCAACGACAAAATTCAAAGAGGCTCGTCGAGTAATTGCAGCAGCTCAAAGTCAAAGAGAAAGATTAATTCTTGAAGCAGAAGATCCTGCATATGGTCCAGGAATGTTTTAAGCATTTTGATTCTAATAGGAGTTTCTAAGAGATGTTTTTTTTTTATAATTGATGATATTTTTAAATTTTTGTAAAATTGTTACATTGTAGTCACATTATATACGTACATCCAAAATCTTTAATTTATGTAAATAAATTAACCACAAGTTTTATGGTCATTTGGAAACTTAACCTTTTTTCATTGTATTTTGGTGTTAGCAAATCATATCATGATTCGAACTTGACATCACCACCATAAAGAATCAAGTTCTAGATCAGACTAAACATAATAATACAGTTTAATTAAATTTTTCTATGCAAAAATAATTTGTAAATTCAATTTTTATGAAAAACCGAATAAATTACGAAAAAACAAGAGGTTATTTATCGATCATGTCAAAATTTACCATGAAAATCGCTCAAAACCGTTTAAAATCAACTTCAAACCGTCGCTGCAAAAATACCAAGCACCGGATCAAAAAAACTCATACAACATTTTTTTCCTATTTTTTGCCGAAAAATTTAATGGCAGAATTTATTTTTTGAAAATCACGATTTTTCGATATTTCTAAATCTTAAAAAGTTTATAACTGACGCAAATTTTAATTTTTTTTCTGAAAATTTTTTTACGGTTTTAAAACAATATTTTAAACAACTTCTCGCATGAGTTTTGCAAAATATTTATTAGAACAAAAAATAAAAATCTTAACAGCTTTAAAAAAAATTTTCAAAAATTTTCGAGTGCACCCTTTAAAACGCTTGTATTTTAGGAGTATATTTCCTAAATTTCAGCCCCATACAATTTTTTTATCCCTAGGCTGAAATCTCACCGGGGGGTCCCCTTAAATAATAAGTTTATAACCTTTTTTAAATATTTTTGATATTTCTAAATCTTAAAAAGTTTATAACTGACGCAAATTTTAATTTTTTTTCTGAAAATTTTTTTACGGTTTTAAAACAATATTTTAAACAACTTCTCGCATGGGTTTTGCAAAATATTTATAAGAACAAAAAATAAAAATCCTAACAGCTTTAAAAAAAATTTTCAAAAATTAGTACACCCTTTAAAACGCTTGTATTTTAGGAGTATATTCCCTAAATTTCAGCCCCATACAATTTTTTTATCCCTAGGCTGAAATCTCACCGGGGGGTCCCCTTAAATAATAAGTTTATAACCTTTTTTAAATAATTTGAAAATGCTATTCAAACGTTTTAAATCTATTCTCATTCACATTTATCTAAAAACATAAACTTAAGAAAAAAAAATTATTATTCACTAAAAAAACACACCTACAGAATAGTTAAAACAACAACAAGGAACTTTTTTACACGTTATAAAAATTAAATTTCACACGTCAAAAGTAATATCATTTAAAGTGCCAACTTTAATCCTGTTATAAACTTTTAAATTCAAATAATGAAAATATTTTAATTACAAAATATTACTAGTATTTCAATGGATAATACTGAAACTTTACATAAAGCACTTTAGATGTTTATATTTAGTGTTTTTGTAAAAACGCGCTAACCCTACATTCTTCTAATTCTATATTTTCACTTTTATTTAGTCTTGAGTTGTACAGAAAATTCAAATCAAACTTTAGATAAAATACCGGAATTTTATATAAAGATAATGCAAAAGCTGGAAGAAATTTAAAATTATCCATAGCTAAATTCCAGAAACGAGTTGGATCTAAATGTTCTTTAAGCAAATAACCAAAACTCTCTTCTTCGTTTTTGTAGGCTCCGTACTCACGAATACAATTTTCTGGAAGATGTCGCGCCAAATACTTCAAATGCTCGTTTATTTCAGATTGAAATATTCTCGACGTGTTCCAGTCAAGCATAGTGAAGCGTAACCTAGTTTAAAAAATATTCATTAATTAATGATAAATTTTACAAGTTTAGCTCATGAAAATTTATTTACTATCTTTTAGCTCATTTTTTATGAAAAATATTACTAGTGAAGGTAAATTAGAGAGTTTTATTTATTTTTACTTTCATATGAAAGTGGAAAGTTTCATTTATTTTTCGAAAAATAACTCTCAACCGTCATTGTTAATGAAGATCTGCACGATCTGAATCTTTTATGTTGATATCAACGTTGTAGCTCTTAGTAGATAATAAACTAATTTTTTTTAATTGTCAGTAACATATAGAAATTATATGAAAAGTCAAATTATCAATTCTATAAACTGAAGGCATGAATAAAAATTTAAATTAGATTAATCCTTCTTAGAGAAGTTTTGTCAGGTCTGAAAAAATAAATTAACTCTCACACTCAATTCTTGTTTTGAAATTTTAGCGAAAAACTTTTAAATTGTTTGTTTTGAATCGAAACCATTATTAAATCAGATAATTTTATCTAATGCTTGTATGTGCTAACGTAGAAAATATTAAATTCACTAGTAAAAATTAAATAAAGTTTTGTGTATGTTTTAAGTAAAAATTTAACTGTTATGAAGGGCATAACACCCTAATGAGCAACGGTCGCGGTGTAAGGGGAGCTTGAGCACAAGCTTCTGAGGTTTTAATCTCTCGGTCCACTGGGCTCCGAGTCGACCGTTCGAACGGTCGGTTCGAAGCCAACCGGAGTGTGCAGCAAGACGAGGAGAGAGAAGGCTGGGAGTTTGATTCCCCTCCCCTCCCCTACTCAGCTGAGTGGCGCTGGCGGCGACCGCCAGCAATTATTTTAGTCTTTTGTCTGCTCTCAGCGTAACCGCGAGTTCGAGTTTCGAGTCGAAGTTTTCCTGGTCCGTGTGTGTAGAAAACCGGACAGCGAGTATCGGGAGCGAGTGAACCGACCACCGGCCACAAGGACAGCAGACCCTCAACGGAGCGAGTCCCGCCGACGCCGACAACGAGCCATCTGAGCGAACTCCCCGGAGACAAGCCATCGGTCTACTACGTCAAGGTAGCTACTCTGTTAATTTCCGGTGCTCCCTCGCGCAAGCGTGAAAGCCCGGATCAGCGGATCCGAGCCGGTGTGGCCCACGGGCATTAATTTTTTCGACCGTTGTCGACTCGCAGTTGTATGAAGTCTCGAATAAATAGTTAAACTGGAGCGTCCCGACTCTTTTATTTATATTGTTTTTTTGAAGCGTAGCTTCTGTACGGACGTTATCACTCCCTACTATAGCTACACTACTCCACGGTCGGAGTAAAATGAAAAAAGTGATCGACACGCGACCGACACGCTGAGGCCTGAGCGGAGGAAATGATTTATCCGGCTACCTACAGCGGCAGTTGGGCACCTCTCTCTCTGTCTCACTCTTTCTTTCCTTCCCTCTTCTTCATTCCTTTTTCTAAACAGCACTAGCTGCCATACAGCTGAAGCGTGTTAAATTTTATGCAGGATATTATATGTACATTTACAGTGCGTTTTATTGGTGCGTATTATTGTTAGTTATGATATGTATAAAATAATACCTTTCAGTTCAACATTTATCGCAAAAATAATAAACACAAGAAATGTAGATTTGTTATCCCCATACAACGCGGATAAGTGGAAAGAAATCGTAATAATCGAGAAAAATAAATCGTGGCTCAGAATTAAGAATCTTAAATACTTAATTTCTGTTTAAATGCGATTTTACTAAATTCCTATGCGTGGCAAATGCAATTTAAATCTTCTGTCTGTACTAAATGACTAAAGCTACGCTTCTATCAGCCGTCCCATGACGGGTGCGCTTTTTGTTGTTGTATTTCCTTCTTTTTTCCTTTCTTTGTCTTCCCAATTTCAGGCGATCATCGGGCGGACACGTATTAGAGTGGCGTTTTTTAACATCTTTTTTTTGTTATTGTTTATGATTATTAAAGATTTCTCTCTTCTTTTCTCCTTCTAAGAGCCCATCGAGGCTTCGAGTCACGGGTTGTTTACGGGATCCGCCCCACGTCGTTTGGATTGCAGAGCAGTACGTACGACAAGCGAGGAAGTCGGAGCTCTGGCAACCGCAGCACCACAGCAGTGCCGCAGACACCGAGCGTGTAGTTCTCTAGCCTACGAATTATTATTGCGAGCTAGCCAGAACGGGAATCAGGGCACGTCAAAATACTGGCCCTTTCCCAAGTGGTGAATTTTCTTCCTTTTATTTCAGGTTTTAGGTGTTGGCCGACGGGACCTCAGGGTTGGTCTTGCATGGTCTTGTGTCTCCCGAGTACACCGTTGCAAATGTGAATGTATTTATAATATCAATAAAGGGATCAAGCCTTCCTTGGGTAAGTCCTTATCAAAAAGTAAAAGATTTTTGATCGTCAAACTATCAAAAAATGAATAAGAAATGATGTTCTTATGTTTTAGGCCAGCTGGAACTTGGCAAATCAATTTGAACGCACTATAAAGGAATCGAACATTCCATTTTAAAAGTAAAAGATTTTTGACCGTCAAACAATCAAAAACTGAATGAAGAATGATGTTCTTATTGTAAGGGCCAGCTGGAAGTCGGCAAATCAATTTGAACCAACAATAAAGGAATCGAGCCTTGTGTTTTAAAAGTAAAAGATTTTTGACCGTCAAACTATTAAAATTTTGAATAAGAAATGAAGTTTTTATTAAGTGAGGGCCAGCTGGAAGTCGGCAAATCAATTTGGACCCCAAGTAAAGGGCTACACCATGTCTTGGAACAGTCCTTTTTGAAAAGTAAAAGATTTTAGACCGTCAAACAATCAAAAATTGAATAAAGAATGATGTTCTTATCACGAGGGCCAGCTGGAAGTCGGCCAATCATTTTAAACCCTCAAGAAAGGAATCGAACCTTCCTAAGGACAGTCCTTTTTCAAAAGTAAAGGATTTTTAACCTTCAAACTATCCAAAATTGAATAATGAATGATGTTCTTATTCCGAAGGCCAGCGGGAAGTTGGCAAATAAATTTGGATCCTAAGTAAAGGGGTAGAACATGTCTTAGGACGGTCTTTTTTAAAAAGTAAAAGGATCTTCACTGAGAAACCAACAAAAATTGAATCAAAAATAATGTTCTTATGACAAGGGCCAGCTGGAACTCGACAAATCAATTTGGAACTTAAGGATAGGGCTACACCATGTCTTGGGATGATCGTTTTTAAAAAGTAAAAGATTTTAGATCGTCAAACAATCGAAAATTGAATAAAGAATGATGTCCTTATCACGAGGGTCAGCTAGAAGTCGGCAAATCAATTTGAATCTTAAGTAAAGGGATCCAGCCTTTCTTAGGACAGTTCTTTTTTGAAAGTAAAATATTTATGACCTTCAAAGTATCGAAAATTTCATTAAAAATGATGTTCTTATTGGGAGGTCCAGCTGGAAGTCGGCAGATTATTTTGCACCTTTAATAAAGAGATCGAGCATTCCTTGAGGCAGTCCTTTTAGAAAGGCAAAAGCTTTTTCACCGAGAAACTATCGAAAAGTTAATATCATAATACTTCCAGCGTGCCCTCGTAATAGGAACATAATTTTTTATTCAATTTCAGATAATTTCTGAGTGAAAAATCTTTTCAATTCTAAAAACGATCGTTTCAAGACATGAAGAAACCTTTTATTTCGGGTCCAAATTGATTTGCCGAGTTTTAGTTGGCCCTCGTCATAAAAACTTAATTTTTTATTCAATTTTCGATTGTTTGGCGGTCAAAAATCTTTTACTTTTACAAAAGAACTGTCTTAAGGAACGCTTGATTCCTTTACTTCAGTTCCAAATTGATTTTCCGAGTTCCAGCTGGCCCTTGTCATAAGAACATCATTTTTAATTCAATTTTCGTTGGTTTCTCAGTGAAGAATCTTTCACTTTAAAAAAAAGACCGTCCTAAGACATGTTCTACCCTTTTACTTAGGATCCAGGTTATTTGCCGACTTCCAGCTGGCCCTCGGAATAAGAACATCATTCATTATTCAATTTTGGATAGTTTGAAGGTCAAAAATCCTTTACTTTTTAATAAGGACTTTCCCAAGGAAGGCTTGATCCCTTTACTGAAGGTTCAAATTGATTTGCCGAGTTCCAGCTGGCAATCGGAATAAGAACATTCGCTTTATTCGGAGTCAGAAAAATTGGCTGACTTGCAGCTAGTTCTCGCAAGAAGCATTTTACTTTTTAATTAATGCCAGTTAGTTTTACGGTAAAAAATCTTATGCTACTCAAATTTTTTTTTTTTATTTTATTGTTTCTAATTTAATTCACATCATTACAATCAATATTTTTAATTTACGTTTAGAGTGAGAGATTTAATGGTACTCCACGATAAAGCCCACCGCGGCGCCAGTCTTTACGGTTATGTTTATGTGCGCTCGATTCAATACTTCAATATATATGCACTGTAGTTTTCCTATTCCATTTTTTCCAACCTATATTTTTAATTATTGTTCTTGCTTTCAATCGTCAATTACATAAAATATAATTTTTTTAGAACCATACTGTCATAATAATTAGGAATCAGCAAAAAATAATGAATCTGAAATTTTCGGCTGGCATATCCTGATGAATCACGCTGTATATTTTCTAAGAAGCTCTTCAGCGTTCAGTACAATATCTAAGCAATCATCAAAAAAAAAAATTTCAAGTACAACAAAACTGCTTCTCCTACACAGTAATCTGAAGACTCGATTTTTTCTTTTAAGCTTTCTAATTTTTGTTTGTAATTCTGTAATTCATTTTCATTTGAATTCAAAAAATCAATGTTTAACTGCCTCTTTTCTTTAATGTCAAAAATCAAGTTCTGTAAATTAAATGAACGAATGTAATCGTGTTTCGGATCGAACTGAGAACGACTTTCAATATCTCCACCGTAATCAAAAATTACACTTAGTATCTTCGTATCAAATTTAATAGAAGCTAACTTTACTATTTTATCAGTAAATTTATCCAATTCAACTTGTCTTTCCTTTTGGATCCATAAAATGTCTCCAACATACATTTCGTCTACCTCTTCTTTCATACTAAATTCAGCCTCATCGATATATAAGAATAGTAAGTCTTCGGTTAAAGCTACTATGACAACGAACAGTTAGTCATCGATTACAGCATTAGGAGCAAATAAAATAGGTAAAATTGAAGCAGAAGCTATGCTTGCATTGTTTAATACAACCGCATTCTGAAGAACCTGGGTAAAAAGTTCTCTTTCATCCGGAATCTTGAAGTCTTTATTTAAAATTGCACATAAATCCTCTAAATGTGACTGGCACTTACACAAATTCAAATATAAATAAGCTATTTCTGTTTTTTCTTGTTGCTAAAAAATAATATAATTAGTATCATTCTTGATTTTTTATTTCAAGTTTCAAGCAAAAAAAATTTTCAAAATAAGCATCTTAAATATTTAATTTAAATTAAACATCATATATTCTTAATGAAACCTTATGAGGACATAATTACTTAAGTAGGAAACATGCGATAGCTTACTTTATCAGTCATCCATGGAATTTTTTGTGGACTTGGACCATCTTCATCGTTTATTCCTTCATCACTAAAAATTTAATCTTCCATATCTAGAGTCCAAGCTACAATTGAAGGAGGGGCTGACTTTTTTTTCATATTGGGCACAGAATTTTCTTTATAAACTGAAGCAGCAGCTGTTTCTCTACATTTCTTTCTAAAAAAAAATAAAAATAAAAATGAAATTTCAACAAAAGATACTTATTTATTTACATTTGTAAAATCATTCATTTAATTTATAAGCATATAAAAAATTTGAATGTGTATGGAAGAATTACTCAGAACTTACCTGTGATTGACTTTTAACATTACATTGAATCTGCTTTTGATCAAGGTTCCACTTTGCGTACTTGACACCTTCCACTGAAACTTCTGTGAACCCAACCCAATGTTCTGGGTCTTTAACTTTTTGACCTCCCATTTTACTCCTGTAAATAATATTTGTGATTGAATGAGTATTAAAAATTTTGAATCACAGCTTTACATATACATATTGTACTGTAAACTATACCAATAAATTTTTTTCAATGTATCAAAGTATTTTTATTTAACAAATCTGAAATTAAATAACCGTTCAACTAATTCTTATCAATCTTCAAAAGATTATTCTATTATGAATTTTTTAATTCAAGAAGAATGACAACAATTAATATTTATAAAATGTTATTTGTACAGTTCACACTCACAATTTGATACAAAGTTTCTCATATTTTGCTTTCAAATCAACAATTTTAGTCTGTTTTTCACTTTACTTATTTATTTTTTTTGAATATAATCACAATCTTTGCAAACAATACTTATTAATTATGTATCCAAAATAATTTTTCTCTTGGTTTACATTAACCTAACCTACCTAAACTTTCAAAATATAAAATGACAACACTTTGGTCTAACCTGAACTTGCTACTTTTTTACTTACTTTTTTTTACTGAATTTGCTCAACAATTATTCTTGGACTCATTTTGTATATAAACTTCTTTTTTTATCATTGACAGAATGTAAGAAGTGAAACAGAAGCTGTATCACTTCTTAATTCAATAATAATTTTTTTTTCACACCCGTTCAATTATTATGTGAAATTATGGTGAAGCAGTTATGTGTTCTTGGCGATACAACCACAGAAGTTCGTCTGCTTGAGTCGGTGATAAACTGGCCGATTTGCATGGGGCAGCAGAGGAGGTTAGACAGCTTTTCCAGCTTATCGTAATTTTAAGCTCATAAAACAAAAAAATTCGTGTCATGAGATAAAGTTTAAACCCTCCTCTCTCTCATGGGGAGATATTATTTGGTCAAAAAGCAGCATGAATAAAGCACCGATAATTGGTTGGTGACCAAAAAAAAAATTATTCGGTGAGTTATTTGCTTATGTATCGTAAGGGCCCAAAAAATTTGGAAAAATATTTAAAGATCGTAAAATTTTCCGCTTTTTCTGAATCCGGCGAAAAAAATAGGTGTTCCCATTTAAAAAAACGGATTTTGGGTCTGTAAGGCCCAACATAAGGCCCCGGACCCAAATCCATTTTTCCAAGCTCTTAAAGACCTATCTGATCTTTTTATCTCATTTTATCCTACGAGTAACTCGATTACTCTAATGGTAAGATTACTGAGAATTTAAAAAATTCAAGCACTTTGAAGTGAACCAAGTATTCGGAAAAACTCGGTTAATGGAAGTAAACCAAGCACTCGAGGATTTTGATTTACTTGGTTACTCGAAGTGAACCGTGTACTTGAAAAATTCGAGTAACTCGAATAGTCGAAGTCAACCGAGTACTCGAAAAATTCGAGTACTCGGACTTACTCGAACTCGAAGAGTTAAGTTTATTGGTCGAGTGACTCGAATTGTTGAGACCTTGCACATCCTTAAGCGAAAACAAAGGTTATATAAAATTATTGACTTCTCGCCGTCAAAGCACATTATTGCACTTTAAGATTATGTTAAGAATTTGAATACTGTCACGCGAAAAACTTACTTCACATATCATAAGAGCAGACTCCCAAGTATTAGCTGGCACTTTTTCACCTAACATGTAAGCATTGAAGTCTTTTTTGGTCATGTTCAATGATTCAGCCGTAAGATTTTCTATGAATGAAATAGCGCAGCACTGAAAAAAAAATTTTATTAACCATGATTTAAAAAAGGCTCTTTATTATTTATTCTTACCAGATTCGTAAAATAGTAACCGCCTTCTCCTGTCATCAATCTATTTGCATTGCAAAATCTCGTAATAAAATTGATGTTACTTTTTAGTCTTGCAGGATTGGCTTTGATAACAATAAAAATTAGAGCTGGAAGAAATTCATCTGCCGATGCTGGACCTCCAACAGATTGTTGAAGTAACAAAAATATGTTACTGCAGCAATGAACGATACAAGCGAGTTTTTCTTGAGGCGCTTTAGCTGCATCCATATTCAATAAATCTAAATTTAAAAAGAAAGTTGAAATATTACGTTACAATGACATCAAAACTTACAGTAGTGATCAAAATTATAAGGCACCCCCTAAAATTCGTCTGTTTCAAGTTAATATTTTGACTTTGTGCATGCCTGCACGTGTTTAAATATTTTAGTAATCATCTCTAAAATTTTTTTTGCTCAAAACAAGTTCAGTACTTGAAAAAAAACGTTTAATTTATATTAATTCGTCTTTCCAATCAATTTTTATCCTCTTTTAAGCTTAAAATGACTTTTTTTAAAAAACAGCTAAATTTAGTTCTTTTATGATCTAGATAGTGTTCTGTAAAATTTCTATAAACACCTAAGTGAATAATATATTTTTTTCCCGTTTCTCCGATGTTAAAGTTTATCGAAAAAAATTTTCAAGCTGATTAATAGAAAAATGTTCAAGCCACAAAGAAAAAATACATTTTTTTAAACTTGAAAAAACATTGATTTTTTGTACTTTTACATTGTTTTTCGCTTAAATTTGCTTTTTTTTATTAATTTGGGAGGTAAAAATTATATTAAACTGATATTTGATGAATTTTAAACTAATTCAATTTATTATGAATCAAAATCTTACAGAGAATTTTAAAAAAATATGTTAAAAAACAGTTTTTCTAATACAGTTAAATTTCACAAAAATTACTTCAATTTGTATTTAATTGATTACAAGTAATAGTATTAATTTATTTTTAGAAATAATTATTATATTCATTTTTATTATTTAATATAATATGTTTTTTATATATTTAGTAATTAGTTTACCCTTCTTTAGTACTTAGTTGATCCTCCTTTAGTCTCGAAGCAAGCGCGAACTCTTCGGACCATAGATTCTGCAAGTTTTTTACAGTAACTCGGACTCAATTTTTGCCAGGCTACAGCAAACTCTCGTTTTAAATCTTCCAAATTTCTCAGGTGTTTGTCTTTGATCATTATCTCTATTTGATCCCAAGCATTCTCAATTATATTCAAATCTGGAGAACGTGCTGGCCAATCTAGTATAGGTATTTTATTATCATTAAACCATTGCATCGTTTTCTTTGATTTGTGACACAGAGCGTTGTCTTGTTGATAATACCAAATTTTTTGACGTCCATAAACCTTTGTTTTTGATGGAAGCATAAAATATTCCAAAGTCTCGATGTATTTTTCGCTGTTCACTGTACCTTGCACAAATTGAAGTTCTCCTTTTCCTTTTCCTGACAGGCAACCCCAAACCATAATTGATCCACCACCTTTCTGCACTCTTGGAGCAAGGCAATCAGGATTGTATTTTTTACTGCCGGTACGTCTTATTCGCTTTGGTCTGTTTGAAAAAAGTTGGAAGCTAGATTCATCGCTAAAAAGAACTAAATTCCATTTTTCAACTGTCCATGATAGCTTGTCTTTGCACCATTCATACCTAGCTTTTCGGTTTTTTGCAGTTAGAAGAGGCTTACGAGTTGCGACAGCAGATTTCATGTTCTTCTCAAGCAAACGTCTATTAACTGTTACTCGAGACACTTTTACATTAAGTTCTTCATTTATTTGATTTTTGATATTGTTTGCTGTAACTGCACGATTATTCTTTGCCTTTTTAATAATAATTCGATCAATCCGGTTACTTGTTATTCTTGGCCTGCCAGCGCCACTTTTCACTTTTACGGATTTCGTACTTTCACACGTCTTAATGGTGTTTTGAACGCAACACCTACTAACTTTTAATATTTTTGAAATTTGACTCTGATTTTTTCCTCCTTTCAACAATCCTATAATCTGCCACTTAATTTTATCAGAAACTGCTTTTCTTCCCATGATGAAAGTTATGCAAGCTTATAAACATTTAAAAAACTAATTTATCAATAATGACGGCTCGGTCGGTAATGTAGATAAATTCTTTACCGATCGAGCAACTATCGCTACTGGCATTCGAATTCTACGAATTTGAAAAATTACTTCAAGTTGAATAAACTCTCTAAAACTTCTAACTGAATATTAAAATTAATGAAAAAGTCAATTCGATAAATATATTGCTTGTAATCAATTAAATACAAATTGAAGTAATTTTTGTGAAATTTAACTGTATTAGAAAAACTGTTTTTTAACATATTTTTTTAAAATTCTCTGTAAGATTTTGATTCATAATAAATTGAATTAGTTTAAAATTCATCAAATATCAGTTTAATATAGTTTTTACCTCCCAAATTAATAAAAAAAAGCAAATGTAAGCGAAAAACAATGTAAAAGTACAAAAAATCAATGTTTTTTCAAGTTTAACCCATTAGGTCCCAAGAGTTATGAATTTTTTTTTGTACTTTGAGCTTATAAATCAAAGCGAAAAAGTTTAAAAATAATTTAAAAAATACCCTACCCCCCTATTTTTGGATATGCCCTACACGATGGCATTGTTTAAAATACTCAAAAATAACATTTTAATTTGTTAATAAACAAATTTAAAAAAAAAATGAAAATTTTTAAGTCATTTTTTTTTTTTCAAGCTGGTGAACAATGCCAAAAAAATTATTTTTGCCCTCAAAAAGTTGACCACGGGTGTTCACATTAGTTGAACTTTACGTGCATATTTGATTTTTTTGGTTTCGATTTTTTTAAACAAATGGCGGACTAAAAACTTCAACGCCAATAATTGTACGGCAGCGCATGGTTGAATAAATACCAAAATATTACTTTTTATAAAAAATGACTGTGGCTCCTTAGATTTTTGTGGTCGCTGATTATGAATCTGAGATCAGAATATCAAAATTGTAAGAATTGGGCCCAATACCATAGGACCCAAAACTCAAAGTTAAGATTTTATGAAAACAAAAAATATCATCATATTTGACGTAGAATTTCAAGATCAAAGTATACTTGGTCGTTTTTCGAAAAAAATCGTCATTTTCGAGTAAAAAATCAAAAAAAGTTCAAAGTATTGGATTTACTTCCAGAGATCCACAACAGCTCGTCCCCGTGTGCCTGTAACGAATTGAACACAACTTTTGAGATGGCAAAAATATATTTACGAGGTTTTTGGGTTGCTGATAGTGTATCTGAGGTAAAAACATGAAAATCTCAAGTATAGGGCCCAATACCGTAGGACCCAATAGTAAAAATTGAGATATCATAAAAATAAAAAATGAGATAAAAAATCTGTGCAGAGATCCTGCATTCTAATCATTTCACGTGAGTTACGTCGTATAAAAAGATCGACGAAATAAAAAACAAAAAGTAAAAAAAAATTTTTAAAACCACGTGGTGCTGCATGTCCTTGAGTCCCTTTATTTGGAATTTTCATGTTATTACCTCAGATACCCTATTAGCTACCCAAAATATATTTTTGCCATCTCAAAAGTTGTGTTCAATTCGTTACAGGCACACGGGGAGGAGCTGTTGTGGATCTCTGGAAGTAAATCCAATACTTTGAACTTTTTTTGATTTTTTACTCGAAAATGACGATTTTCTTCGAAAAACGACCAAGTATATTTTGGTCTTGAAATTTTGTGCAGAATAAGATGGCATTTTTTATTTTTATGATATCTCAATTTTTACTATTGGGTCCTACGGTATTGGGCCCTATACTTGGGATTTTCATGTTTTTACCTCAGATACACTATCAGCAACCCAAAAACCTCGTAAATATATTTTTGCCATCTCAAAAGTTGTGTTCAATTCGTTACAGGCACACGGGGACGAGCTGTTGTGGATCTCTGGAAGTAAATCCAATACTTTGAACTTTTTTTGATTTTTTACTCGAAAATGACGATTTTTTTCGAAAAACGACCAAGTATACTTTGATCTTGAAATTCTACGTAAAATATGATGATATTTTTTGTTTTTATAAAATCTTAACTTTGAGTTTTGGGTCCTATGGTATTGGGCCCAATTCTTACAATTTTGATATTCTGATCTCAGATTCATAATCAGCGACCACAAAAATCTAAGGAGCCACAGTCATTTTTTATAAAAAGTAATTTTTCGGTATTTATTCAACCATGCGCTGCCGTACAATTATTGGCGTTGAAGTTTTTAGTCCGCCATTTTGTTTAAAAAAATCGAAACCAAAAAAATCCAATATGCACGTAAAGTTCAACTAATGTGAACACCCGTGGTCAACTTTTTGAGGGCAAAAATAATTTTTTTGGCATTGTTCACCAGCTTGAAAAAAAAAAATGACTTAAAAATTTTCATTTTTTTTTTAAATTTGTTTATTAACAAATTAAAATGTTATTTTTGAGTATTTTAAACAATGCCATCGTGTAGGGCATATCCAAAAATAGGGGGGGTAGGGTATTTTTTTAATTATTTTTCAACTTTTTCGCTTTGATTTATAAGCTCAAAGTACAAAAAAAAATTCATAACTCTTGGGACCTAATGGGTTAAAAAAATGTATTTTTTCTTTGTGGCTTGAACATTTTTCTATTAATCAGCTTGAAAATTTTTTTCGATAAACTTTAACATCGGAGAAACGGGAAAAAAATATATTATTCACTTAGGTGTTTATAGAAATTTTACAAAACACTATCTAGATCATAAAAGAACTAAATTTAGCTGTTTTTTAAAAAAAGTCATTTTAAGCTTAAAAGAGGATAAAAATTGATTGGAAAGACGAATTAATATAAAGTAAACGTTTTTTTTTCAAGTACTGAACTTGTTTTGAACAAAAAAAATTTTAGAGATGAATACTTAAATATTTAAACACGTGCAGACATGCACAAAGTCAAAATATTAACTCGAAACAGGCGAATTTTAGGGGGTGCCTTATAATTTTGATCACTACTGTAGTAGAACAGTATTTGTTTATAAAAAGTGATTAGTTTTACTGATATTTTTTAGAAATATTACAAGAATATGTAAAATATTTTCACCTTAATTTATGACACTAAGCAAATTAGTATACGGCATCTGATCAGAGTAAAAATATAAGCAACATATAATAAATAAAGAATCTGAGGAAAATATTGGATATTGGCGTCGTGTGTAATGTTTTTTTCAACACAAGACTAGGAAAGTTCAAACTCCCTGTTTGGGATAAATCAAAAAGTTTGAACTTTCTGCGCCGTGTGTTGAAAATAACTTTTTTATCATACCTTGGCCAAAAGTAGCAACTTTCCTCCCTGCGTGATTTCAAATATTGCTAGTTTCTGCTTAAGGTATGACGAAAAGCATAATACACACCAAGGGAGCGAAAGAAGGATCCTTCAAAACACATTTTAATGATAATCAAACGTGCTCTGTGACATTCTTTAGTTTCGCTCCCTAGACGTGTAATATACTGTATCATGTACACCAGCCGGATACCATATCGTTCCGAGGTTTGAACTGCCGCTCGAAATATGACCGTCAGCCTAAAATTTTTTTAGTACCAACTTCGCTTCACGAATGCACTAAAAAAATTATCTTGCTCAAAATGAGGTTAGAGAGCCAATGTAAATGATAGACATTAATCTCTATTTTTACTTCTCAAGCTAAATTATTAAAAAATTAATTATTATTGATTGATTGAGTTTGAGATTCCTTGATCCAAGCATTTAAAGTAAAATTAAAAGAAAAATAAAAAGCGTAAATTTTTGTAATTTTAATTTTGCTACGAGTCAATAAAATTAAACAAATAAAAAAACTAACTAGAATAGCTAAATATTTTTTAACCAAAGTCATTGCTATTATACTTTATGTGAATATTCTAGTTAGTTTTTTTAATAATTTAGCTTGAGAAAAAAAAATAGAAATCAATGTCTATCATTTACATTGGCTCTCTAACCTCATTTTGAGCAAGATAATTTTTTCAGTGCATTGATGCGAGGTTGGTACTAAAAAAATTTTGGGCTGACGGTCATATTTCGAGCGGCAGTTCAAACCTCGGAACGATATGGTGTCCGGCTGGTGTTCTAGTAGGATGTGTATCCGTACTAAAAAAGGATACTACAGTGATCGCGATTGTTTAATTTAATCAGGGCTCGGTATGAACTCATGATCCAGAGTACAAAGTCAAGCCCAGAATTCAATCTGTTGTACTCTCGAAGAATACAAAGTCCGGACCAGTACATAAATTTCTCTCATGACTCAGAGCCTTCAGAGTTGAAAGTCCGAAAACTTGTAAGCTAAAAATGTCTGATTAGCGTCAAAATTTTGATTGAAGCAAGTGTATTTCAATAAAATTTCAGCAATATTCAAATCTTTCTAAAAAGAAGTTTCAAGTTGTAACGGTTGTTAGGCCTGTACTGCTGTTCGGGAAGGCTTTAAACACTTTACTTAGATTTAAATTAATATGTACCTTATGAATCTTAGACCTCTTTATATACCCTAGGAGTATATATTCAGAGCGCAAGAATTCCAGCGACAACGGGAGAGAGAGAGAGAGAGAGAGAGAGAGAGAGAGAGGAGGGGGAGAGAGAGAATTGAATTGAATTGAATTGAATGAGTTTATATATTGTACATTATATCACGGACAGAAAAAAAACGCAGTTTTACCGTGGACTATACTACGAAAAAATTACGTGTGAAGTCTCCATGTAAAAACTTTAAGCTGTACGGTACGCCAGCCAATTAGATTCAAACGGCTCGACTCTGATTAGCTGGCGTACCGTACAGCTTAAAGTTTTTACGTGGAGACTTCACACGTAATTTTTTCGTAGTATAGTCCACGGTAAAACTGCGTTTTTTTTTTCTGTCGGCGATGTTGTACAAAAAACAAATAAGTAATACAATAGTAATAAATTAAGAAGTAGTTAAATAAAAATAAATATTCAAATATATCAACAAGTAAGCTGTCTGTACAGAGATGATTTGAGATCATAATTATAAGTAATAAAATATTTATATACCTAAGTAATTAATAACTAAATTAAGAATACGAATAAAGATGAATAAGAAAGTTTGTAATAACAATAATAATAATAATAATAATATCTATCTGTAATAACAGGTATACAATGATAATGATAATAATAACAAAAATAATAACACATAACCAGGTATTTATGAATCACCTTCCTCTGCGGCAAAAATATGAGATTTAATGAGATTCTTGAATGTAAACAATGAAGTAGCATTGAGTACATATGGGGGTAATGAATTCCAAAAGTAGGTGGTTGATACGTGAAAGGAGAGTTCAAGGCTTTTGATAGTGTGGTGGGGAACAACCAAGACTTCACGAGTAGCAGTGCTTCTCTCAAGGCGAGAGCTGTGCTGCATCAAGAAAAAGTTTGCAAGGTACGACGGTCTCCTCGTCTCTAGGATTCGATACAATAAACAAGATGCAAAATAATCCCTGCGACCCTTCGACGTAAGCCAGTCAAGCTCACGCCTATAAGGAGTAATATGCGCATTCCTCGCCACCCCATAGATGTACCTAATGAGAGAGAGAGAGAGAGAGAGAGAGAGAGAGAGAGAGAGAGAGAGAGAGAGAGAGATAGGGAGAAGGAGGGATTTGATTTTTTTATTTTTATGCGTTTATTAAATGTACATTATGTTGTACAAAATACATAAGGTTATAACAAAGTTCTACATTAGGATATAATTTCAATATAAAATAATATAAAATATAAAATAAAATAAAATATAATATAATATAATAAAATAAGATAGAATAAAATAAAATAAAATAACAATAATATAAGTAATAATAATAATAATGAAAGTAATAAAATGAATATAAAGGTATACTATAGCAATCAAAGTAACATGGGTAACATTGTCAGTCTCATCAGTATTCACTCCGAGAATCACAAACTAACATTTCATTTCATACAGATCTCGAGTTCAACAGTGTAGAAAAAAAAACTTAATCTTCTCCCTCGGTAATAAAGATGTGTGATTTGATGAGGTGTTTGAATGAAGTGAAGGATGTAGATTGGCGAATATTTGGGGGTATGGTATTCCAGGAGTAGGTAGCTGATACATGAAAGGATCGCTCCAGAGATCTAGTGCGGAAAGAGGGGACAATCAAGGCATCAAGTGCATGCGGATTAGCCAATCTTAAGGGACGTGAGCTGAGCTTTTCAACAAAAAAATTCGCCAGATAAGACGGAGTACCTGTGTGCAGGATTCTATAGAGCAAGCAGGCAGCAAAATAATCTCTGCGGCCCGCCACCCGAAGCCAGCCGAGCTTACGTCTATAAGGTGTGACATGAACGCTCTTCCTGATCCCAAAGATGTACCTGATCCCACGATTGAGCAAGCGCTGTAATACGAGATCCTGCTCACCCGAGATATTACAGTACACAAGTGAACAATAGTCAATCATAGGAAAGAGCAGGGTCTGTATAAGGTGCTTGCGCAGTTGAAAGGTGGTGCTGCGTCTGAAGTGGTTAAGACAATACAAAAGAGAATTGGCTCTCCGAGAAACATAACGAACATGGTCCTTCCAGCTCAGCTTAGAGTCCAGCACCACCCTCAGACTACGCGCTGAGGGGACAAACGGGACAGTGCAGCCGCCAAACTGCAGGTCATGAATACCCAATTTATTAAAGCCATTGACATACGACGGAGTCCCAAAAACCATTGCCTTGGTCTTATTAGCATTCAGTACCAGCTGATTGGCGGCAGCCCAGTCAGCGACGTGCTCAGCACCCCGGCTCAGTCTTCCCAGCGTGGCATGCATGTCCTCAAGTCGGCCCCGCACGTAAATCTGCAAATCATCCGCATAAACCACATAGCAGACATCAGGGCCAAGGCCATGGGCAATATCAACGATGAACAGAAGGAAGAGCAGAGGACCCAGCACTGAGCCCTGAGGCACACCCTTATTAAGGGGACGAAAAGAAGTAAAAGTGCCGTCCTCCGCTCTTACCGCCTGCGAGCGACCAGTCAGATAAGAGGCAACCCACCTCAAAACCCCATGCGAAAAACCCAGAGATTGCAGCTTCCTGAGCAATGTTACGTGCGAGACCGAATCGAAGGCTTTACTGAAATCAAAAAGTAGTAGCGCAGTCATTTGTCTCCTGTCCATACCGATTTGAATGTCGTCCGTGAGTTTAAGCAGTGCCGTCTGTGTACTATGTCCCGCCCTGAAACCCGCCTGACAATCGTCCATCAAACCCTGCGATTCAACAAAAGTATAAATCTGGTTATGGACAAGCCTCTCAAGAATCTTTGACATGAAACTGAGTAGGGAGATGGGACGAAAATCATTCAGGCAAGACGGAGAGGGAATTTTATTCAGTGCGATCACCATCGACCTCTTCCACTGCTCAGGGAAAGCCGAAGTCGATAGGGAAGCATTAAAGATTTTGCAGATTTGGGAGGGAGAGAGAGAGAGGGAGAAGGAGGGAGGGAGAGAGAGAGAGAGATAGACAGATAAATAATTTTTATTGATTGTAGAGTATGTTGTACAGAGTAGCAAAAAGAAATACCGAATATTTTACAATGTAAGTAATAATACATAATCCTTATATAAAAGAGAGGTAGCGCCATTTTGGTGATATTTTCAATGTAAGATATTATTCGTGAGATTTTATTAGTGGAGAAGTTTTTACAATATTCGAAAAGTGCCTTTTGAGGTTACAATCATTGTTTTTTTCCTATGCGAATTTGCAGCGCACTGAGTTGTACTAGTAATAAATAAAATAAAAATAAAAATATATAAAATAATAATGTATACGTATTGGTATATAAAGTAGAGTATAGTATTGGATGAAGTGACACAGTAAACTTAACGACCAGCTTTTCGATTTAATTAAAATCACAGCACATACATCACTCAGTCATCTAGTCGAGTATATTATGCACTTACAACTTTTGTCACTCCACTAACTACTTACCCTCGACTAAAAATAGGTGGTTTTAAATGAGAGTTTTGAAGGCGATTAAGCATAAGGCATTTTGAATACGAACGGAAAGAGAGTTACTAATGACAGTTGCGGTGACATGAAATGAATTCCTGAGATAATCTGTTCGACAGCCAGCTACCAGCAGTGTGACTGTATTGACAGCGGTAGCGAGAATCTTATAAAGTAGACAGCCCGAAAAGTAGTTCCTTCGGCTTGTTGCTTCAAGCCAGCCAAGTTCCCTCCTGTAAGGGGTAACGTGGTCACATCTCTTAAACCCAAATATATAGCGAACCCCTCTATTGAGGATCCTCTTAGGTTTAGCCTCTTAGAGACATCGCAATAGACAAGAGAGTAGTAGTCCACGATGGGGAAGAACAACATTTGCACGAGATGCCTTCTCGAGTTGAGAGTGGTACTTTTTCTAAAATAATTAAGCCTATACATAAGAGTATTGGCTTTTTTGCAAATACGAGCAGTATGCTCTATCCAGTTAAGTCTCGAATCAAGTACCACTTCCAAACTGCGCACCGAGGAGACAGTTGGGACACTGAAACCGTGCAACTCGAACGAAGTGACGCCAGACTCATCCAAGCACTTCATTTAGAAAGTGGGACCAAAGACAATAACTTTAGTCTACTTAACGTTAAGAGTTAGACGATTTACAGTGGACCATGCAGGATCCACTCCGCATTTCTACACAGCTGATCGAGAGTTTGATGCAGGTCCTCAAGCCGACACTGCACGTATATTTGCAAATCTTCTGCATAGGCAATATGACAAATATTGTTGGGGTTGAGACCCACAGCAATATCTCTAACGTAAAGAGCAAAAAGCAGAGGACCCAGTATTGAGCCTTGAAGCACACCCCTGTTTAATGGACGAAAAGTCGCCAAAGTGGAGTCCCCTGCTCTCACAGCCTGTCGATCTGTCAGGTATGATGCAACCCACCTTAAAGCTTTAGCAGAAAAGCCTAGAGTGTGAAGCTTTCTCACCAGAGTCTGATGATGAACCGAGTCGAAAGCTTTGCTAAAATCAAAAAGAACCATAGCTGTCAACACTTTACTGTCCATGCCGCGACGTATCTCATCTGTAAGTTTAAGTAAAGCCGTCTGCGTACTGTGATTGGGTCTAAAACCTGACTGATATTTATACATGTAGCCCCTAGATTCAACATACTGAGACACCTGGTTAAAAATCAGTTTTTTCAATATCTTAGACAAAAAACTAAGTTATGAGATCGGGCGGAAATCACCCAGAGACTCAGGAGATGGAACTTTGTTGAGAGCAATCATCAGGGATTATTTTCAACGGTTTGGAAAAGTGAAGGTCATCGATATTTATTAAAAATTGACTGAATGAAAGGACCAATGACGAGTAGGGCTGAATTGATGTAACTCAGCGGAAGATGATCAGTGCCCACAGCTTGGAACGTTGATTGGTTTATGACAGTAGCAATTTCATCGAACAAAACCTCCACAAACTCAAAAAGGCTCGCGTCCCCTCTGTCATTTAGGATGTCGAATTGATCAGAGAGAGCGGAAGCAGACTTGTCAAATGAAATAGAGGCAAAGTAGGCATTGAGCTCCTCCGCTGTAAAGCTAGCAAGGTTGGTCTCGGGTTTCGAAGCAATACCCAAGTGTCTGAGCTCTCTCAGATCTGTTGGGGGGTCAGTCAGACTCCGGAGCCGACTCCGGAAGTATGCAAGTCTAGCCGCTTCAATCGTCTCTCGTGTACATCTATATCCATAAAGTTCTAGTCGAGCTTTAATTTACGGTAGCGTCTGTACAGTCTGTCTCTCTCAGCATATTAGAGAATGATGGTATGAAGTGTACCAAGGATGGCGTCGCCTGCTGTATTTGACTGTTTGGAGTGGAGCAAAAAGATTCAGAGCATTGTAAAGATTGTTGTTAAGACACTCTAAGCAGTCATCAAGCGAGGCGGTACCCTCCCTGATTGTCGACCAGTCACACAACTGAAGGTATGTTAGCATCTGGTCCTCATCGATGGACTTATAGTCTCTGTACTTTAATTCGTGAGACGTTAAATCTGGTACAAAAATATCAAGAGTCACAGTCAAAAGGTCATGTCATCATAAAAGGAGTCTCAGTCTTCCAGAAGTTAGCAACACTGTCCAAGACGTCAACAAGGACAAGGTCTAGTTAGGTATCTGAACTTGCAGTGTGATGTGTAGGACCAAACGGTTATGAGAAAAGAGAGTTCTTCGCAATAAAGGCCCCCAAACGAAGTCTGCATCAGCCGACGATGATAGCTGATCAGCATACAAATCTCCAAGTCTAACCTTGGAGCTGTAATACTGCATGAAATCGCGAAGATCAGGTATAAAATTAGTGTCCCTATCAAAAGGGGCATGCGGAGGCCTATACCCTTGAAGCTAACCTCACAAAGAATATATTCAAGATGTCCTGGATTTCTCTTCCACTCTGTAGTAGATAAGCAGAGATGCTTTACAGATAGTGATTTGTGTACATACAGCGCTACCCCTCCCTCTATATATTACGATCCCTCCTAAGTAATACACAACCCTCCAAGGAGACAAGCGAGTCCTCAACAGGGGGTCCCAGCCAGGTTTCATTGACTGCGATAATATGAATCAGTGGATGATGACAAGAAATGCCTAATCAGGCGAATATACTTACGCAGAGAATTGGCGTTCAGGTAACAGACACACAGAAGAAGCTTGAGTAGACTGGGGAAAAATGGAAGATGCAAGAAGTTCAGATCAATGAGTTAAGTAAGATGATAAAGCTGATTTAGATGATTGTGGTCTATGGGGTAAATGAGACGATTTTTCAAGGGTAAGTAGTAAACTATATACTTATACTTAGGACTTTAAAAAACGGGCTAAATCTTCAGACGAGCTTATCAGCGAAGCCTCGTCACCCCCTTTCCTTCTAACGTAGATCCTGCCTCTCCAGATGAACGTAATGAATCCAGCTTTCGATTCCCTGGTTCGACGACGGTTAGCGCGAAATTTTGACGGCATCAGTGTTTGGGCGCGTATAATGCCTTAAGTTCTGTTCACAATAGTGCCCGCGTAGCCACTGTGAAACCAGTGAAAATCCGCGCGAATCTTTGAATTTTAATTGGATTACGGAATTTTTAGCTGGCAAGCCGGCATACCGTGGAGTCTGTACGGTGAATTATGGCCACACACTGTTACGGTTGTCAATTTTGATGACTGTCACCCCTCGTCTACTGTTTTTATAGCCTGATAATTCAGAGCCTGCTACTACTATCTAGTCTTTATGCGTGTCCTATACCATACTGTAGTATGATCAATTCTTGACTTCTTTATTTTTTGACTGCCTGTGGTCTGACCACAGGTTGACTAGTACTTATCGCCGGTCATCTCTCGAGATCTTTTGGTCTTACCCGGTGGCCGAAACATCTATTCACTTGTATCACCTGCTGGCTTGAGAAGTACTACGATGGATAGTAACTCAAAGGATGCTGAGGTTTTCTCCGTTTACAACAAACCTGCTCGGTCTAATCGTCCACACGTGTAACAACTGAGGCAAAGGTTTTCACCTTTCGTGTGCAAAATTAGCGACAGTCAATTTGAATGGAAAACCTGGCAAGGCTTGTCCTCGTTGTATTGTGCAAGCCACTCGCCCAGTCAATAAGAGTGACGCCCACCGTTTACGCTCGATGTCGACCTCATCTACAACCTCCTGTTCTAGTCCCAAGGAAATGATGAATGATAACTCTCCGAAGGTTGGAGAGCCTTCGACTGATGATCTCCTGAAGTCCATTCTCGCTCAAATGAAAGAGATGAACTTATCCAACAAGAAACGCTTTGACGTCATCGATGACAAACTCAAGGATCTTGACAAGATTCCTGATCTTGTGCGCAGAGTGGAAAGCACCGAGGCTGGGTTGGAGGTGTTCTAAAGTAAGGTAAAGTCCATTCAGGAGCTGCTTGATAAGTCTAAAGGCGATGAGAAGCTTCAAACAATTGCAGCGCGATGTTGATTTGCTACGCCAGCAGGTTGAGAATTTTATACAGGCTCAAACATCGACCAGTGTCTCTTGTTCTAGTGGAGAAGATCAATTACGTAAGTAGTTCCTGGCCCCAGAAAAGAGGAACGAGGAATCGTCAGCTAGCCACGATAGGACCTTCGAAAATACCTCTGCTGATCTGGTAACCGCAGTGCTGACAACAGTTCACTCTGACTTCAAGCGTCGTAATCTCATATCTGTAAGACTATTTATAAGCAAAAGTACTGTGGACAGTACAGCAGCCCAAGTCACAAGCTCAAGCAGAGACCCAGTTGAGACTACCCGCAAGCAGGACGCTCCTTCAGCCGAAAAGCCTGTTCGGCCTCCACTTGTCAGAGTTTGGCTTTTGCTGATCGAGATTATGAAGGCCAAAACTAAACTTGGGAAACTACATACGTCTGATATTAAGCCTGCCCTTCTACCTGACTTTGATGTGACCTCGCTTACTCCTGGGCTGATTAACGTCAACGAGTTCCTTCCCAGCGATGTCTACAAGCTTCACAGTATATTCCGTCGTCGAGCCAAAGAATCGAAAGCTGGATTCATTACGTTCATCTGGAGAGGCAGGATCTACGTTAGAAGGAAAGGGGGTGACGAGGCTTTGCTGATAAGCTCGTCTGAAGATTTGGCCCGTTTTTTAAAGTCCTAAGTATATGTATATAGTTTACTACTTACCCTTGAAAAATCGTCACATTCACCCCATAGACCGCAATCATCCAAATCATCTTTATCATCTTACTTAACTCATTCATCTGAACTTCTTGCATCTTCCATTTTTCCCCAATTCACTCAAAAAATCGATGCTATGGCTGTTTCGAAAAATACTTTATAGTCCTCCTGGTCACTCTAATCAAGTCTTATGTTGGATCTTTAATTCGTGTTTTTGGTGACTCGTAATATAAAATAGTGAATAGCACTGGTGATATACTGCATCATAATCAATCTTAAAGTACCTATTACGTCGTTTCGAGACTAAATTCAATGACAGCTACTTTTAACCTGCCGTAATAAAAAAGAATCTTTTAGAAAGTTTACATTATACTCCTTTTAAAATTTGAGAAATTCTCTGTAAATAGACTCACCAGCCTCAGACCATAAACCTAATTTATTTCCACTCAAAAAATGTAAAGAATGTTTTAAGTGTTTAAAAATCAAACGCACTTTTAATGTTTACGAAACATTTATGCTTTCATGCCCTGTTCTTCAAAAGAATCAAAATCCTGGATAATGTCATTATCGAGCAGTTTATCTGCGCATTTTAAAAGATCTCTGTACTAGTTACCTTTGAAAATTTCTTTCAGGTAATTTTTAGGAATAAGTCCTAGTTTCTAAGCCGAATTAGCGCTCTCTTTTTTTCTAGCAAAGTAACCACACCGTTTCAAACTAAGTGATATACTAATCCTAAAAGAAGATGGAGCGCAGAAAAATTACTTTCCAATCACTGAAATTTCATCAGTTTCTTTGAAGAGAGGAGAATCAATCGTGCTGTGACACTCTTTTGTAAATTGTTTTTTACTGTCAATCAAATAATATTTTTCATAGTCGCGTCGATGGTCACCGTAACTTTTGGGATTCAAGCAATCATTACTCTCAAATTTTCAAATTCAGAATCTTCATCTTCATCTTCTTCACTTTCAGGTAAAATATCTGAAAGGAATTTTTTAAAACCGTTTAAAAAATAAAGCAGTAGGGCAAGAGTACATTGTTGTGGCAGTTTTCTATCTATTAACTATCAAAAGAGTCTTAAAATCGCAGACTAATTTAAAAGGAATACTGTTAACGCTAGTTAACTGAAATAAAATTTGCACGTTTCGATAAGTTTCTTTTATGTCGGGTACTACACTTGCTTGACACTGATAATTTCGCTTTTTTATTGCTAGTGCCATCTTCAGAATATAAGCTTATTTTCTTGTTTAAATTAGAATTATCGTTACTTAACTCAGATTCGTCTGTATCGAGTTCTGGAGAATGATTTTCAAGCAGAACTGTCATTGAAATCTTAAAAAAATTTCACCCTCCATCCATCATTAATATTATAAGAACACTATTGAGTAATTTTCGATGTTCTAATACAGAATCAAGAAGTTCCGTATCATTAGCCTACACCACTCTTCTTCTTTCTTCAATTTTTTTATCATTATCAAATTTATAAAAATCAATTTTATAAGATTTTTGATTTTTTTGAAATATGCTTACTGTAATCAGCAAGTACACATTTTACCAGCGTTAGCACCTAAAAAGTTGGTCATTGATTTCAAATTTTTTTGTGTTGCCCCGATGTTTACATGAAAATTATCTCAAGCCTCCTCACTAAAAGTCACATTTTTTTAAATTTCTAGATTAATATCTACTCGCATATTCGCACTGGAAGTACTCAGGGTAAGTGTCGCATTTGGCGCGAGTATGAGCTGCCGCAGTCTGCGTTTGTTTTTAGACTCAGCAAGGTAATTATAATTTGTTTTTGCTTTTTTCCGTGGAAGCTTTTCAATAAGATTTAATATGCTCAAAAAAGCTTCATCAACCATATGGTATTTCCTTTCAATTTTTTAAAAACAAGTTTCACAAATAATTGTTATAATGACCTTCATTTGTCACTTTTTTTACTGCTCTAGGAAGAGGTGAAATACTTGAACTACCTCTCAAGCTATTTGATAGGCTAATTATACAATTGAACGAACTTAAGTGAAGATCAATTACAAGTGTATGAGTGCTTCCTCAGAAAGATCAAATACGAAGTACCCTCCCCTGTGCCCTAGATACCACACGATCAAAGTAAAAAATGAAATAACAGGCCTACCACCACATTACGTCTCTCGTGATTCGGGGTACACGGCTTCTTCTACAAAATTCTGCCGTAGATTATGGGGGAATAATTTCCCAAAATTAGGGTTCACCTCTAGGTAGGTGACTGATCTTTCGGAGGAAACGCTCATACAATTGTGATTGAACTTCACTGAATCTCGTTCAACTTCATAATTGTATTTCGCGCTTCCTCTTTCAAGAACAAATACGTAGAAGTTTAAAGCGAACTACGGAATATACAAAAAAAAGTGTGGATTATTAATTAAAATATACAATCTAAGTCCGCCTTCACTTGAATTTTTTAATTACATTTTTAACTGATTCAGCATAGCTAACGCAAATTCTGGCTCATTGCCGATCATCGGTCTGTCATAGAACCTCGCGAACGTCAATTCGGATGACCATTGAGCGGCCCTTAAAATAGATTTAATATTAACTCCCAGCTTCTTAGCAGCTGAGTTAGAGGCGTGTCTGGTACTGTGTGCAAAAAAATCACGTTATCCACGCCTGCGGCTGACAATGCCTGCGTTACCCAATTGCTATGAGTCTGTTTACATACATTCTTACAGGTTCTTTTACTTATCGATACAAATACTTCTTTTATCAGACTCTCCTCAACCTCGTCCTCTATGTGCAGCTAAAGTGCGGTTATTTCGAATTAAAGCACTCGCGTGTTGACACTCTGACTCGGATCAAGTGAACTTAAAGTGCAATCAGAATTTCATTCACTTTTAAAACACGGAGTGCAATAACCTAAGCAGCGTCCTTTTTTCGTGTCGACTCGACTACGTCGTACTTTTTTAATCTTACATCTGCGTCTTTTCGAGAAATTATTGTGAATTCAAAGTTATTGGGTTTTAAGAGTACAACTTCACCTGCAGCTGAATGATTTGTTGACTGACATTTATATTTAATAATAATAAATTATATGAGGTAAATACATATTTATTTGTATTTACCCATTAAATCTTATCAAAATGTTGAAGGCAACCATAAAAAAAATTAAACATGAGCTATTTTGTGTTACGGAGTGAGCACTAATTTCACTCCGTACATATCATCGCAAACTCATGATCATGATTTGTAGACTGACTCGTGAAGTGATTGTGGTCCAGCTCATCATCGTGACTGCAATCAGTAATATTACAGTCAGTCTTTCAACTTCGTAGCAACGTTCTGTCAGGTGGATCAAAGAGCTCACAGGACAATCTCATAGGACATCTCCAGGTATTCTTCTGGCTCAAATAACGATAATTTATTTGAGCCGCTCATTTTAGTTCAAGCACAATAGTTGAATTTACTGTGCATTCTCCTCCTTTTTTTTGAGCGTGCCAACTTTCGCGCGGCCATTTTCCTTTTATTTCTCTCAAGGCCATTCTCTGCTGCTACTTGAATTTCTCTCGGCCATCGCTCTCTCTCTCTCTCTCTCTCTTTTTTCAACGCAATACTCCGTGGTTTCTGTACATCATTACTATTCTACTTAACTCTTGTTTACCTTATGAATTAATTGAATCAAAATTGTAAGGAGTTTTACGGAAAGTGATATTTCTCAAATTTGTTGATTTCTTTTACACGGAAATTAATATTGAAAATTCTTATTTGTGACATGCAACATTTCACTTTAATTTTTCTTTGGATTATTTTTAATTTAAACTGTACAAAACTCGCCAAGTGTAATTTTATGATTATTTGAATTTTTTTTTGTAAAATTAAGTGCTGTGTTTAAAAATAAATTATCAGTTGTAACTTTATCTTTATATCTTTGTAAGATTCTAGAAATTAATCAAAATAACAAAAAATATTATTCAACTTAATTTTTAAATGACATTATTGTAAAGTTTTTTGTTAATTATTTTATAGTATGCTTTTATGGTCTGTATTCACGCTAAAAAGAAATCTGTTCGTATAATTGAAACTTATTCATGATTGAGTTTTGGTTATACCTAGAACCTTTATTAATAAAATTTTTCAAATTGAACCAAACATAGCACTAATTAAATATACACACTAATCAAATAACTTTTTGATTTCAGAGAAAATATTAAGTTAGTTCAAAATTAACAAACAAAAGATGATCCAAGTCATGTACAAAGCCATTATAAGTAGGAGAGATATTAAGAAGAAAAAAAGTAAACAACGATCCAGATTCTACATATTCATTTATTTTTTTCAAAAACTTTTCAAAATTAGGTTTTTAAGGTCTTTACTATGTCTAAGAGATACTATATTAAAAAGTATTAATCTTTATAGTTTTACTTGAAATTTTCACTAGTTTAACTATTAAAAGTTTCGTTATTATTACATTTTTTACTTTTAAATATTACTATTATGCGACATACTTCAATTATTAAAATATCGAGCATAAAGCTTCCTAGGGCTGCACTCTCACTGGCAATCTGTTTATCTGTTCGTGAATAATCCAAACCATTTTTAATTACTTGTTTTATTCAAAGAATTTGTTTATATTTTACCGTGAGTAAAAAAGAACGTTCGGCGTTGTCAAGCGCTGCATTATTGACAACGTCGGCACTTGCAATTCAATTATCATAGCTCAAACACGTACTTTTGACTTGATATAATAAAATTCGGTCGCTTAAGCGTCGTACCGTTTAAAGGAAATAATGTTTGTAAATATTTGTGAATAAATCTTATCTAAATTATTCGCTTTCAAGTGCACTTCATTTTGATACATTCAATTTACATTGACACCTCAAAATCTTTGAAGAAAGCCGTTCTCGACCCCTTCTACAAGACGGCTAATTCGCAAACAATATCAGTCTGTAATTTCGAGGGTCATTGAATTTTCGCTAGAAGAATTTGATCGCGAGTTATCTCATAGTTCTTTGAATACAATTAGATCAGTGGTTTCCATGATAACGGTTAACGATATCATTACAGATGCGGGTATGAAGTGGTTTTTTAGAGGTGTTGAGAGAGAAAGACCTCCTAAGCCGAAATAAAATTTTAATTCAGACCCGCAGTTTGTTTTGGATTATTTTTTGGCTAAGCCTTCTAATAGTGAGCTGAGTTTTAAAGATTTATCAATAAACTTAAAAATTCTTCGTAACGGGTAAGAGAATTCAGACCCTCAACTTCATTAAAACTGATAATATTGTTAATTCAGGTTTAAAATTAATTATTAAAATTCCGGATAGGATTAAGACTTCAAGACGAGGGGCCTTTCAGCCACTGCTGGAACTACCGTTTTATGACGACAATGACAAGATATGCCAAGCATCGATTCTCATCGACTACATGTAGAGGACGAAGTCGAGGAGAGGTCTGATAAAAGAAGTATTTGTATCGATAGGTAAAAGAACCTGTAAGAATGTATGTAAACAGACTCATAGCAATTGGGTAACGCAGGCATTGTCAGCCGCAGGCGTGGATAACGTGATTTTTTTGCACACAGCACCAGATACGCCTCTAACTCAGCTGCTAAGAAGCTGGGAGTTAATATTAAATCTATTTTAAGGGCCGCTCAATGGTCATCCGAATTGACGTTCGCGAGGTTCTATGACAGACCGATGATTGGCAACGAGCCAGAATTTGCGTTAGCTATGCTGAATCAGTTAGAAACGTAATTAAAGAATTCAAATAAAGGCGGACTTGGATTGTATATTTTAATCAATGATTCACACTTTCCTTTTGTATATTCTGTAGATCGCTTTAAAAGTCTACGTATTTGATCTTGAAAGAAGAATCGCGAAATACAATTGTACAGTTGGACAAAATTCAGTGATATTTAGATCCCTAAAAAATTTTTAATAAAATTTCTTTATTGTTTAATACAACGTTTCAACAGGCTTTGCCATTCCTCATCAGGTAAAAACTGTGAAATTTGTTTTTAAGAATATTTATATTTTAACATGGATATGAACTAAAATCACTTAGTTTAAAATAAATGTATTTAATAAATTACCTAGTGAGATTAAATAATACAGCTAGTATAGCATCGTCAAGTGAGTTTCGTAGTCGAAAGACACTTCAATACTGAGTATGTAAACATAGCACAAATGTAATTACAAGTATGTTAAAAGAAGCGTTACTAGATAATACATGAAAGTACGAGCATAAAACGAAAACATGAAATATATATATATATATATATATATACTAGGGGGTACCCCCCTGCTCGCTTCGCTCGCCAACCCCCATAAAAATAGTTATAAAATATAGAGTTTTTTGACAGTTAATATTTAACATGTTTTTTGAGTTGAGTTTGTGTATTGAATAAAAGTTCAAACATGTTTAGGTAAAATTGTTAAATATGATTTAAATTGAAAAAAGAAAATTTAATATTATGGTGAGTCTAAAAAAATAGTTATAAAAATTAAATAGTAAGTTAAAATACTTCAAGTACTTGAAACATGTTAAATATAATATTTTTTAACCGTTTTGAAGTGCTCCTTTAAAAAGGGCTTTTAAAATTACGACTCCTCTAGGAAAAGCGCCCTTCAAAGAGGTTAAATATGGAGTTTTTTGACTGTTAAGGTGCTCGTACAGGAGAAGCTCCTATAATTTAGAATCAACTCCTCCGAGAGAAGCCCCTTAAAACATGTTGAATATAAGATTTATTGACGTTTTGAGGTGCTCCTCCGGGAGGAGCTCTGGAAATTACGGCTCCTCCGGAAGGAGCCCCTTAAAACATGTTAAATATAAGGTTTTTTGAAGGTTTTGAGGTGCTCCTCCGGGAGGAGCCCACTTCAAACATAATAAATATAAGGTTTTTTGACGTTTTAAGGGGCTCCTCCAGGAGGAGCTCTGAAAATTACGGCTCCTCCGGGAGGAGCCCCTTAAAACATGTTAAATATAAGGTTTTTTGAAGGTTTTGAGGTGCTCCTCGGGGAGGAGCTCTTTTTTTTGGCTCCTCTGGGAGGAGCCCCTTAAAACATGTTAAATATGAGGTTTTTTGAAGGTTTTGAGGTGCTCCTCCGGGAGGAGCTCTTTAAACTACGGCTCCTCCGGGAGGAGCTCTTTAAACTACGGCTCCTCCGGGAGGAGCCCACTTCAAACATAATAAATATAAGGTTTTTTGACGTTTTAAGGGGCTCCTCCGGAAGGAGCTCTGAAAATTACGGCTCCTCCGGGAGGAGCCCCTTAAAACATGTTAAATATAAGGTTTTTTGAAGGTTTTGAGGTGCTCCTCGGGGAGGAGCTCTTTTTTTTGGCTCCTCTGGGAGGAGCCCCTTAAAACATGTTAAATATAAGGTTTTTTGAAGGTTTTGAGGTGCTCCTCCGGGAGGAGCTCTTTAAACTACGGCTCCTCCGGGAGGAGCCCACTTCAAACATAATGAATATAAGGTTTTTTGACTTTTTAAGGGGCTCCTCCGAGAGGAGCTCTGAAAATTACGGCTCCTCCGGGAGGAGCCCCTTAAAACATGTTAAATATAAGGTTTTTTTTTGGTTTTAAGGTGCTCCTCCGAGAGGAGCTCTTTAAACTACGGCTCCTCCGGGAGGAACCCACTTCAAACATAATAAATATAAGGTTTTTTGACGTTTTAAGGGGCTCCTCCAGGAGGAGCTCTGAAAATTACGGCTCCTCCGGGACGAGCCCCTTAGAACATGTTAAATATAAGGCTTTTTGAAGGTTTTGAGGTGCTCCTCGGGGAGGAGCTCTTTTTTTTGGCTCCTCTGGGAGGAGCCCCGTAAAACATGTTAAATATAAGGTTTTTTGAAGGTGTTGAGGTGCTCCTCCCAGAGGAGCTCTTTAAACTACGGCTCCTCCGGGAGGAGCCCACTTCAAACATAATAAATATAAGGTTTTTTGACGTTTTAAGGGGCTCCTCCGGGAGGAGCTCTGAAAATTACGGCTCCTCCGGGAGGAGCCCCTTAAAACATGTTAAATATAAGGTTTTTTGAAGGTTTTCAGGTGCTCCTCCGGGAGGAGCTCTTTTTTTTGGGCTCCTCTGGGAGGAGCCCCTTAAAACATGTTAAATATAAGGTTTTTTGAAGGTTTTGAGGTGCTCCTCCGGGAGGAGCTCTATAAACTACGGCTCCTCCGGGAGGAGCTCTTTAAACTACGGCTCCTCCGGGAGGAGCCCACTTCAAACATAATGAATATAAGGTTTTTTGACGTTTTAAGGTGCTCCTCCGAGAGGAGCTCTTTAAACTACGGCTCCTCCGGGAGGAACCCACTTCAAACATAATAAATATAAGGTTTTTTGAAGGTTTTGAGATGCTCCTCGGGGAGGAGCTCTTTTTTTTGGCTCCTCTGGGAGGAGCCCCTCAAAACATGTTAAATATAAGGTTTTTTGAAGGTTTTGAGGTGCTCCTCCCAGAGGAGCACTTTAAACTACGGCTCCTCCGGGAGGAGCCCACTTCAAACATAATAAATATAAGGTTTTTTGACGTTTTAAGGGGCTCCTCCGGGAGGAGCTCTGAAAATTACGGCTCCTCCGGGAGGAGCCCCTTAAAACATGTTAAATATAAGGTTTTTTGAAGGTTTTCAGGTGCTCCTCCGGGAGGAGCTCTTTTTTTTGGGCTCCTCCGGGAGGAGCCCCTTAAAACATGTTAAATATAAGGTTTTTTGAAGGTTTTGAGGTGCTCCTCGGGGAGGAGCTCTTTTTTTTGGCTCCTCTGGGAGGAGCCCCTTAAAACATGTTAAATATAAGGTTTTTTGAAGGTTTTGAGGTGCTCCTCCGGGAGGAGCTCTTTAAACTACGGCTCCTCCGGGAGGAGCCCACTTCAAACATAATGAAT
Organism: Encarsia formosa; assembly: GCA_038277355.1. Taxonomy (NCBI): domain Eukaryota; kingdom Metazoa; phylum Arthropoda; class Insecta; order Hymenoptera; family Aphelinidae; genus Encarsia; species Encarsia formosa. The sequence continues at coordinate 66,649,529 of CM076185.1, forward strand.
ATAAGGTTTTTTGACTTTTTAAGGGGCTCCTCCGAGAGGAGCTCTGAAAATTACGGCTCCTCCGGGAGGAGCCCCTTAAAACATGTTAAATATAAGGTTTTTTTTTGGTTTTAAGGTGCTCCTCCGAGAGGAGCTCTTTAAACTACGGCTCCTCCGGGAGGAACCCACTTCAAACATAATAAATATAAGGTTTTTTGACGTTTTAAGGGGCTCCTCCAGGAGGAGCTCTGAAAATTACGGCTCCTCCGGGACGAGCCCCTTAGAACATGTTAAATATAAGGCTTTTTGAAGGTTTTGAGGTGCTCCTCGGGGAGGAGCTCTTTTTTTTGGCTCCTCTGGGAGGAGCCCCGTAAAACATGTTAAATATAAGGTTTTTTGAAGGTGTTGAGGTGCTCCTCCCAGAGGAGCTCTTTAAACTACGGCTCCTCCGGGAGGAGCCCACTTCAAACATAATAAATATAAGGTTTTTTGACGTTTTAAGGGGCTCCTCCGGGAGGAGCTCTGAAAATTACGGCTCCTCCGGGAGGAGCCCCTTAAAACATGTTAAATATAAGGTTTTTTGAAGGTTTTCAGGTGCTCCTCCGGGAGGAGCTCTTTTTTTTGGGCTCCTCTGGGAGGAGCCCCTTAAAACATGTTAAATATAAGGTTTTTTGAAGGTTTTGAGGTGCTCCTCCGGGAGGAGCTCTATAAACTACGGCTCCTCCGGGAGGAGCTCTTTAAACTACGGCTCCTCCGGGAGGAGCCCACTTCAAACATAATAAATATAAGGTTTTTTGACGTTTTAAGGTGCTCCTCCGAGAGGAGCTCTTTAAACTACGGCTCCTCCGGGAGGAACCCACTTCAAACATAATAAATATAAGGTTTTTTGAAGGTTTTGAGATGCTCCTCGGGGAGGAGCTCTTTTTTTTGGCTCCTCTGGGAGGAGCCCCTCAAAACATGTTAAATATAAGGTTTTTTGAAGGTTTTGAGGTGCTCCTCCCAGAGGAGCACTTTAAACTACGGCTCCTCCGGGAGGAGCCCACTTCAAACATAATAAATATAAGGTTTTTTGACGTTTTAAGGGGCTCCTCCGGGAGGAGCTCTGAAAATTACGGCTCCTCCGGGAGGAGCCCCTTAAAACATGTTAAATATAAGGTTTTTTGAAGGTTTTGAGGTGCTCCTCCGGGAGGAGCTCTATAAACTACGGCTCCTCCGGGAGGAGCTCTTTAAACTACGGCTCCTCCGGGAGGAACCCACTTCAAACATAATAAATATAAGGTTTTTTGAAGGTTTTGAGGTGCTCCTCGGGGAGGAGCTCTTTTTTTTGGCTCCTCCGGGAGGAGCCCCTTAAAACATGTTAAATATAAGGTTTTTTTTTGGTTTTAAGGTGCTCCTCCGAGAGGAGCACTTTAAACTACGGCTCCTCCGGGAGGAGCCCACTTCAAACATAATAAATATAAGGTTTTTTGACGTTTTAAGGGGCTCCTCCGGGAGGAGCTCTGAAAATTACGGCTCCTCCGGGAGGAGCCCCTTAAAACATGTTAAATATAAGGTTTTTTGAAGGTTTTGAGGTGCTCCTCCGGGAGGAGCTCTTTAAACTACGGCTCCTCCGGGAGGAGCCCACTTCAAACATAATGAATATAAGGTTTTTTGACTTTTTAAGGGGCTCCTCCGAGAGGAGCTCTGAAAATTACGGCTCCTCCGGGAGGAGCCCCTTAAAACATGTTAAATATAAGGTTTTTTTTTTGGTTTTAAGGTGCTCCTCCGAGAGGAGCTCTTTAAACTACGGCTCCTCCGGGAGGAACCCACTTCAAACATAATAAATATAAGGTTTTTTGACGTTTTAAGGGGCTCCTCCAGGAGGAGCTCTGAAAATTACGGCTCCTCCGGGACGAGCCCCTTAGAACATGTTAAATATAAGGCTTTTTGAAGGTTTTGAGGTGCTCCTCGGGGAGGAGCTCTTTTTTTTGGCTCCTCTGGGAGGAGCCCCGTAAAACATGTTAAATATAAGGTTTTTTGAAGGTGTTGAGGTGCTCCTCCCAGAGGAGCTCTTTAAACTACGGCTCCTCCGGGAGGAGCCCACTTCAAACATAATAAATATAAGGTTTTTTGACGTTTTAAGGGGCTCCTCCGGGAGGAGCTCTGAAAATTACGGCTCCTCCGGGAGGAGCCCCTTAAAACATGTTAAATATAAGGTTTTTTGAAGGTTTTCAGGTGCTCCTCCGGGAGGAGCTCTTTTTTTTGGGCTCCTCTGGGAGGAGCCCCTTAAAACATGTTAAATATAAGGTTTTTTGAAGGTTTTCAGGTGCTCCTCCGGGAGGAGCTCTATAAACTACGGCTCCTCCGGGAGGAGCTCTTTAAACTACGGCTCCTCCGGGAGGAGCCCACTTCAAACATAATAAATATAAGGTTTTTTGACGTTTTAAGGTGCTCCTCCGAGAGGAGCTCTTTAAACTACGGCTCCTCCGGGAGGAACCCACTTCAAACATAATAAATATAAGGTTTTTTGAAGGTTTTGAGGTGCTCCTCGGGGAGGAGCTCTTTTTTTTGGCTCCTCTGGGAGGAGCCCCTCAAAACATGTTAAATATAAGGTTTTTTGAAGGTTTTGAGGTGCTCCTCCCAGAGGAGCACTTTAAACTACGGCTCCTCCGGGAGGAGCCCACTTCAAACATAATAAATATAAGGTTTTTTGACGTTTTAAGGGGCTCCTCCGGGAGGAGCTCTGAAAATTACGGCTCCTCCGGGAGGAGCCCCTTAAAACATGTTAAATATAAGGTTTTTTGAAGGTTTTCAGGTGCTCCTCCGGGAGGAGCTCTTTTTTTTGGGCTCCTCTGGGAGGAGCCCCTTAAAACATGTTAAATATAAGGTTTTTTGAAGGTTTTGAGGTGCTCCTCCGGGAGGAGCTCTATAAACTACGGCTCCTCCGGGAGGAGCTCTTTAAACTACGGCTCCTCCGGGAGGAGCCCCTTAAAACATGTTAAATATAAGGTTTTTTGAAGGTTTTGAGGTGCTCCTCGGGGAGGAGCTCTTTTTTTTGGCTCCTCCGGGAGGAGCCCCTTAAAACATGTTAAATATAAAGTTTTTTTTTGGTTTTAAGGTGCTCCTCCGAGAGGAGCACTTTAAACTACGGCTCCTCCGGGAGGAGCCCACTTCAAACATAATAAATATAAGGTTTTTTGACGTTTTAAGGGGCTCCTCCGGGAGGAGCTCTGAAAATTACGGCTCCTCCGGGAGGAGCCCCTTAAAACATGTTAAATATAAGGTTTTTTGAAGGTTTTCAGGTGCTCCTCCGGGAGGAGCTCTTTTTTTTGGGCTCCTCCGGGAGGAGCCCCTTAAAACATGTTAAATATAAGGTTTTTTGAAGGTTTTGAGGTGCTCCTCGGGGAGGAGCTCTTTTTTTTGGCTCCTCTGGGAGGAGCCCCTTAAAACATGTTAAATATGAGGTTTTTTGAAGGTTTTGAGGTGCTCCTCCGGGAGGAGCTCTTTAAACTACGGCTCCTCCGGGAGGAGCTCTTTAAACTACGGCTCCTCCGGGAGGAGCCCACTTCAAACATAATAAATATAAGGTTTTTTGACGTTTTAAGGGGCTCCTCCGGAAGGAGCTCTGAAAATTACGGCTCCTCCGGGAGGAGCCCCTTAAAACATGTTAAATATAAGGTTTTTTGAAGGTTTTGAGGTGCTCCTCGGGGAGGAGCTCTTTTTTTTGGCTCCTCTGGGAGGAGCCCCTTAAAACATGTTAAATATAAGGTTTTTTGAAGGTTTTGAGGTGCTCCTCCGGGAGGAGCTCTTTAAACTACGGCTCCTCCGGGAGGAGCCCACTTCAAACATAATGAATATAAGGTTTTTTGACTTTTTAAGGGGCTCCTCCGAGAGGAGCTCTGAAAATTACGGCTCCTCCGGGAGGAGCCCCTTAAAACATGTTAAATATAAGGTTTTTTTTTGGTTTTAAGGTGCTCCTCCGAGAGGAGCTCTGAAAATTACGGCTCCTCCGGGACGAGCCCCTTAGAACATGTTAAATATAAGGCTTTTTGAAGGTTTTGAGGTGCTCCTCGGGGAGGAGCTCTTTTTTTTGGCTCCTCTGGGAGGAGCCCCGTAAAACATGTTAAATATAAGGTTTTTTGAAGGTGTTGAGGTGCTCCTCCCAGAGGAGCTCTTTAAACTACGGCTCCTCCGGGAGGAGCCCACTTCAAACATAATAAATATAAGGTTTTTTGACGTTTTAAGGGGCTCCTCCGGGAGGAGCTCTGAAAATTACGGCTCCTCCGGGAGGAGCCCCTTAAAACATGTTAAATATAAGGTTTTTTGAAGGTTTTCAGGTGCTCCTCCGGGAGGAGCTCTTTTTTTTGGGCTCCTCTGGGAGGAGCCCCTTAAAACATGTTAAATATAAGGTTTTTTGAAGGTTTTGAGGTGCTCCTCCGGGAGGAGCTCTATAAACTACGGCTCCTCCGGGAGGAGCTCTTTAAACTACGGCTCCTCCGGGAGGAGCCCACTTCAAACATAATAAATATAAGGTTTTGTGACGTTTTAAGGTGCTCCTCCGAGAGGAGCTCTTTAAACTACGGCTCCTCCGGGAGGAACCCACTTCAAACATAATAAATATAAGGTTTTTTGAAGGTTTTGAGGTGCTCCTCGGGGAGGAGCTCTTTTTTTTGGCTCCTCTGGGAGGAGCCCCTCAAAACATGTTAAATATAAGGTTTTTTGAAGGTTTTGAGGTGCTCCTCCCAGAGGAGCACTTTAAACTACGGCTCCTCCGGGAGGAGCCCACTTCAAACATAATAAATATAAGGTTTTTTGACGTTTTAAGGGGCTCCTCCGGGAGGAGCTCTGAAAATTACGGCTCCTCCGGGAGGAGCCCCTTAAAACATGTTAAATATAAGGTTTTTTGAAGGTTTTCAGGTGCTCCTCCGGGAGGAGCTCTTTTTTTTGGGCTCCTCTGGGAGGAGCCCCTTAAAACATGTTAAATATAAGGTTTTTTGAAGGTTTTGAGGTGCTCCTCCGGGAGGAGCTCTATAAACTACGGCTCCTCCGGGAGGAGCTCTTTAAACTACGGCTCCTCCGGAAGGAGCCCCTTAAAACATGTTAAATATAAGGTTTTTTGAAGGTTTTGAGGTGCTCCTCGGGGAGGAGCTCTTTTTTTTGGCTCCTCTGGGAGGAGCCCCTTAAAACATGTTAAATATGAGGTTTTTTGAAGGTTTTGAGGTGCTCCTCTGGGAGGAGCTCTTTAAACTACGGCTCCTCCGGGAGGAGCCCACTTCAAACATAATAAATATAAGGTTTTTTGACGTTTTAAGGGGCTCCTCCGGAAGGAGCTCTGAAAATTACGGCTCCTCCGGGAGGAGCCCCTTAAAACATGTTAAATATAAGGTTTTTTGAAGGTTTTGAGGTGCTCCTCGGGGAGGAGCTCTTTTTTTTGGCTCCTCTGGGAGGAGCCCCTTAAAACATGTTAAATATAAGGTTTTTTGAAGGTTTTGAGGTGCTCCTCCGGGAGGAGCTCTTTAAACTACGGCTCCTCCGGGAGGAGCCCACTTCAAACATAATGAATATAACGTTTTTTGACTTTTTAAGGGGCTCCTCCGAGAGGAGCTCTGAAAATTACGGCTCCTCCGGGAGGAGCCCCTTAAAACATGTTAAATATAAGGTTTTTTTTTGGTTTTAAGGTGCTCCTCCGAGAGGAGCTCTTTAAACTACGGCTCCTCCGGGAGGAACCCACTTCAAACATAATAAATATAAGGTTTTTTGACGTTTTAAGGGGCTCCTCCAGGAGGAGCTCTGAAAATTACGGCTCCTCCGGGACGAGCCCCTTAGAACATGTTAAATATAAGGCTTTTTGAAGGTTTTGAGGTGCTCCTCGGGGAGGAGCTCTTTTTTTTGGCTCCTCTGGGAGGAGCCCCGTAAAACATGTTAAATATAAGGTTTTTTGAAGGTGTTGAGGTGCTCCTCCCAGAGGAGCTCTTTAAACTACGGCTCCTCCGGGAGGATCCCACTTCAAACATAATAAATATAAGGTTTTTTGACGTTTTAAGGGGCTCCTCCGGGAGGAGCTCTGAAAATTACGGCTCCTCCGGGAGGAGCCCCTTAAAACATGTTAAATATAAGGTTTTTTGAAGGTTTTCAGGTGCTCCTCCGGGAGGAGCTCTTTTTTTTGGGCTCCTCTGGGAGGAGCCCCTTAAAACATGTTAAATATAAGGTTTTTTGAAGGTTTTGAGGTGCTCCTCCGGGAGGAGCTCTATAAACTACGGCTCCTCCGGGAGGAGCTCTTTAAACTACGGCTCCTCCGGGAGGAGCCCACTTCAAACATAATAAATATAAGGTTTTTTGACGTTTTAAGGTGCTCCTCCGAGAGGAGCTCTTTAAACTACGGCTCCTCCGGGAGGAACCCACTTCAAACATAATAAATATAAGGTTTTTTGAAGGTTTTGAGGTGCTCCTCGGGGAGGAGCTCTTTTTTTTGGCTCCTCTGGGAGGAGCCCCTCAAAACATGTTAAATATAAGGTTTTTGAAGGTTTTGAGGTCCTCCTCCCAGAGGAGCACTTTAAACTACGGCTCCTCCGGGAGGAGCCCACTTCAAACATAATAAATATAAGGTTTTTTGACGTTTTAAGGGGCTCCTCCGGGAGGAGCTCTGAAAATTACGGCTCCTCCGGGAGGAGCCCCTTAAAACATGTTAAATATAAGGTTTTTTGAAGGTTTTCAGGTGCTCCTCCGGGAGGAGCTCTTTTTTTTGGGCTCCTCCGGGAGGAGCCCCTTAAAACATGTTAAATATAAGGTTTTTTGAAGGTTTTCAGGTGCTCCTCCGGGAGGAGCTCTTTTTTTTGGGCTCCTCTGGGAGGAGCCCCTTAAAACATGTTAAATATAAGGTTTTTTGAAGGTTTTGAGGTGCTCCTCCGGGAGGAGCTCTATAAACTACGGCTCCTCCGGGAGGAGCTCTTTAAACTACGGCTCCTCCGGGAGGAGCCCCTTAAAACATGTTAAATATAAGGTTTTTTGAAGGTTTTGAGGTGCTCCTCGGGGAGGAGCTCTTTTTTTTGGCTCCTCTGGGAGGAGCCCCTTAAAACATGTTAAATATGAGGTTTTTTGAAGGTTTTGAGGTGCTCCTCTGGGAGGAGCTCTTTAAACTACGGCTCCTCCGGGAGGAGCCCACTTCAAACATAATAAATATAAGGTTTTTTGACGTTTTAAGGGGCTCCTCCGGAAGGAGCTCTGAAAATTACGGCTCCTCCGGGAGGAGCCCCTTAAAACATGTTAAATATAAGGTTTTTTGAAGGTTTTGAGGTGCTCCTCGGGGAGGAGCTCTTTTTTTTGGCTCCTCTGGGAGGAGCCCCTTAAAACATGTTAAATATAAGGTTTTTTGAAGGTTTTGAGGTGCTCCTCCGGGAGGAGCTCTTTAAACTACGGCTCCTCCGGGAGGAGCCCACTTCAAACATAATGAATATAACGTTTTTTGACTTTTTAAGGGGCTCCTCCGAGAGGAGCTCTGAAAATTACGGCTCCTCCGGGAGGAGCCCCTTAAAACATGTTAAATATAAGGTTTTTTTTTGGTTTTAAGGTGCTCCTCCGAGAGGAGCTCTTTAAACTACGGCTCCTCCGGGAGGAACCCACTTCAAACATAATAAATATAAGGTTTTTTGACGTTTTAAGGGGCTCCTCCAGGAGGAGCTCTGAAAATTACGGCTCCTCCGGGACGAGCCCCTTAGAACATGTTAAATATAAGGCTTTTTGAAGGTTTTGAGGTGCTCCTCGGGGAGGAGCTCTTTTTTTTGGCTCCTCTGGGAGGAGCCCCGTAAAACATGTTAAATATAAGGTTTTTTGAAGGTGTTGAGGTGCTCCTCCCAGAGGAGCTCTTTAAACTACGGCTCCTCCGGGAGGATCCCACTTCAAACATAATAAATATAAGGTTTTTTGACGTTTTAAGGGGCTCCTCCGGGAGGAGCTCTGAAAATTACGGCTCCTCCGGGAGGAGCCCCTTAAAACATGTTAAATATAAGGTTTTTTGAAGGTTTTCAGGTGCTCCTCCGGGAGGAGCTCTTTTTTTTGGGCTCCTCTGGGAGGAGCCCCTTAAAACATGTTAAATATAAGGTTTTTTAAAGGTTTTGAGGTGCTCCTCCGGGAGGAGCTCTATAAACTACGGCTCCTCCGGGAGGAGCTCTTTAAACTACGGCTCCTCCGGGAGGAGCCCACTTCAAACATAATAAATATAAGGTTTTTTGACGTTTTAAGGTGCTCCTCCGAGAGGAGCTCTTTAAACTACGGCTCCTCCGGGAGGAACCCACTTCAAACATAATAAATATAAGGTTTTTTGAAGGTTTTGAGGTGCTCCTCGGGGAGGAGCTCTTTTTTTTGGCTCCTCTGGGAGGAGCCCCTCAAAACATGTTAAATATAAGGTTTTTGAAGGTTTTGAGGTCCTCCTCCCAGAGGAGCACTTTAAACTACGGCTCCTCCGGGAGGAGCCCACTTCAAACATAATAAATATAAGGTTTTTTGACGTTTTAAGGGGCTCCTCCGGGAGGAGCTCTGAAAATTACGGCTCCTCCGGGAGGAGCCCCTTAAAACATGTTAAATATAAGGTTTTTTGAAGGTTTTCAGGTGCTCCTCCGGGAGGAGCTCTTTTTTTTGGGCTCCTCCGGGAGGAGCCCCTTAAAACATGTTAAATATAAGGTTTTTTGAAGGTTTTCAGGTGCTCCTCCGGGAGGAGCTCTTTTTTTTGGGCTCCTCTGGGAGGAGCCCCTTAAAACATGTTAAATATAAGGTTTTTTGAAGGTTTTGAGGTGCTCCTCCGGGAGGAGCTCTATAAACTACGGCTCCTCCGGGAGGAGCTCTTTAAACTACGGCTCCTCCGGGAGGAGCCCCTTAAAACATGTTAAATATAAGGTTTTTTGAAGGTTTTGAGGTGCTCCTCGGGGAGGAGCTCTTTTTTTTGGCTCCTCTGGGAGGAGCCCCTTAAAACATGTTAAATATGAGGTTTTTTGAAGGTTTTGAGGTGCTCCTCTGGGAGGAGCTCTTTAAACTACGGCTCCTCCGGGAGGAGCCCACTTCAAACATAATAAATATAAGGTTTTTTGACGTTTTAAGGGGCTCCTCCGGAAGGAGCTCTGAAAATTACGGCTCCTCCGGGAGGAGCCCCTTAAAACATGTTAAATATAAGGTTTTTTGAAGGTTTTGAGGTGCTCCTCGGGGAGGAGCTCTTTTTTTTGGCTCCTCTGGGAGGAGCCCCTTAAAACATGTTAAATATAAGGTTTTTTGAAGGTTTTGAGGTGCTCCTCCGGGAGGAGCTCTTTAAACTACGGCTCCTCCGGGAGGAGCCCACTTCAAACATAATGAATATAACGTTTTTTGACTTTTTAAGGGGCTCCTCCGAGAGGAGCTCTGAAAATTACGGCTCCTCCGGGAGGAGCCCCTTAAAACATGTTAAATATAAGGTTTTTTTTTTGGTTTTAAGGTGCTCCTCCGAGAGGAGCTCTTTTAACTACGGCTCCTCCGGGAGGAACCCACTTCAAACATAATAAATATAAGGTTTTTTGACGTTTTAAGGGGCTCCTCCAGGAGGAGCTCTGAAAATTACGGCTCCTCCGGGACGAGCCCCTTAGAACATGTTAAATATAAGGCTTTTTGAAGGTTTTGAGGTGCTCCTCGGGGAGGAGCTCTTTTTTTTGGCTCCTCTGGGAGGAGCCCCCGTAAAACATGTTAAATATAAGGTTTTTTGAAGGTGTTGAGGTGCTCCTCCCAGAGGAGCTCTTTAAACTACGGCTCCTCCGGGAGGATCCCACTTCAAACATAATAAATATAAGGTTTTTTGACGTTTTAAGGGGCTCCTCCGGGAGGAGCTCTGAAAATTACGGCTCCTCCGGGAGGAGCCCCTTAAAGCATGTTAAATATAAGGTTTTTTGAAGGTTTTCAGGTGCTCCTCCGGGAGGAGCTCTTTTTTTTGGGCTCCTCTGGGAGGAGCCCCTTAAAACATGTTAAATATAAGGTTTTTTGAAGGTTTTGAGGTGCTCCTCCGGGAGGAGCTCTATAAACTACGGCTCCTCCGGGAGGAGCTCTTTAAACTACGGCTCCTCCGGGAGGAGCCCACTTCAAACATAATAAATATAAGGTTTTTTGACGTTTTAAGGTGCTCCTCCGAGAGGAGCTCTTTAAACTACGGCTCCTCCGGGAGGAACCCACTTCAAACATAATAAATATAAGGTTTTTTGAAGGTTTTGAGGTGCTCCTCGGGGAGGAGCTCTTTTTTTTGGCTCCTCTGGGAGGAGCCCCTCAAAACATGTTAAATATAAGGTTTTTGAAGGTTTTGAGGTCCTCCTCCCAGAGGAGCACTTTAAACTACGGCTCCTCCGGGAGGAGCCCACTTCAAACATAATAAATATAAGGTTTTTTGACGTTTTAAGGGGCTCCTCCGGGAGGAGCTCTGAAAATTACGGCTCCTCCGGGAGGAGCCCCTTAAAACATGTTAAATATAAGGTTTTTTGAAGGTTTTCAGGTGCTCCTCCGGGAGGAGCTCTTTTTTTTGGGCTCCTCCGGGAGGAGCCCCTTAAAACATGTTAAATATAAGGTTTTTTGAAGGTTTTGAGGTGCTCCTCGGGGAGGAGCTCTTTTTTTTGGCTCCTCTGGGAGGAGCCCCTTAAAACATGTTAAATATGAGGTTTTTTGAAGGTTTTGAGGTGCTCCTCCGGGAGGAGCTCTTTAAACTACGGCTCCTCCGGGAGGAGCCCACTTCAAACATAATAAATATAAGGTTTTTTGACGTTTTAAGGGGCTCCTCCGGAAGGAGCTCTGAAAATTACGGCTCCTCCGGGAGGAGCCCCTTAAAACATGTTAAATATAAGGTTTTTTGAAGGTTTTGAGGTGCTCCTCGGGGAGGAGCTCTTTTTTTTGGCTCCTCTGGGAGGAGCCCCTTAAAACATGTTAAATATGAGGTTTTTTGAAGGTTTTGAGGTGCTCCTCCCAGAGGAGCACTTTAAACTACGGCTCCTCCGGGAGGAGCCCACTTCAAACATAATAAATATAAGGTTTTTTGACGTTTTAAGGGGCTCCTCCGGGAGGAGCTCTGAAAATTACGGCTCCTCCGGGAGGAGCCCCTTAAAACATGTTAAATATAAGGTTTTTTGAAGGTTTTCAGGTGCTCCTCCGGGAGGAGCTCTTTTTTTTGGGCTCCTCTGGGAGGAGCCCCTTAAAACATGTTAAATATAAGGTTTTTTGAAGGTTTTGAGGTGCTCCTCCGGGAGGAGCTCTTTAAACTACGGCTCCTCCGGGAGGAGCCCACTTCAAACATAATGAATATAACGTTTTTTGACTTTTTAAGGGGCTCCTCCGAGAGGAGCTCTGAAAATTACGGCTCCTCCGGGAGGAGCCCCTTAAAACATGTTAAATATAAGGTTTTTTTTTGGTTTTAAGGTGCTCCTCAGAGAGGAGCTCTTTAAACTACGGCTCCTCCGGGAGGAACCCACTTCAAACATAATAAATATAAGGTTTTTTGACGTTTTAAGGGGCTCCTCCAGGAGGAGCTCTGAAAATTACGGCTCCTCCGGGACGAGCCCCTTAGAACATGTTAAATATAAGGCTTTTTGAAGGTTTTGAGGTGCTCCTCGGGGAGCAGCTCTTTTTTTTGGCTCCTCTGGGAGGAGCCCCTAAAACATGTTAAATATAAGGTTTTTTGAAGGTGTTGAGGTGCTCCTCCCAGAGGAGCTCTTTAAACTACGGCTCCTCCGGGAGGAGCCCACTTCAAACATAATAAATATAAGGTTTTTTGACGTTTTAAGGGGCTCCTCCGGGAGGAGCTCTGAAAATTACGGCTCCTCCGGGAGGAGCCCCTTAAAACATGTTAAATATAAGGTTTTTTGAAGGTTTTCAGGTGCTCCTCCGGGAGGAGCTCTTTTTTTTGGGCTCCTCTGGGAGGAGCCCCTTAAAACATGTTAAATATAAGGTTTTTTGAAGGTTTTGAGGTGCTCCTCCGGGAGGAGCTCTATAAACTACGGCTCCTCCGGGAGGAGCTCTTTAAACTACGGCTCCTCCGGGAGGAGCCCACTTCAAACATAATAAATATAAGGTTTTTTGACGTTTTAAGCTGCTCCTCCGAGAGGAGCTCTTTAAACTACGGCTCCTCCGGGAGGAACCCACTTCAAACATAATAAATATAAGGTTTTTTGAAGGTTTTGAGGTGCTCCTCGGGGAGGAGCTCTTTTTTTTGGCTCCTCTGGGAGGAGCCCCTCAAAACATGTTAAATATAAGGTTTTTTGAAGGTTTTGAGGTGCTCCTCCCAGAGGAGCACTTTAAACTACGGCTCCTCCGGGAGGAGCCCACTTCAAACATAATAAATATAAGGTTTTTTGACGTTTTAAGGGGCTCCTCCGGGAGGAGCTCTGAAAATTACGGCTCCTCCGGGAGGAGCCCCTTAAAACATGTTAAATATAAGGTTTTTTGAAGGTTTTCAGGTGCTCCTCCGGGAGGAGCTCTTTTTTTTGGGCTCCTCTGGGAGGAGCCCCTTAAAACATGTTAAATATAAGGTTTTTTGAAGGTTTTGAGGTGCTCCTCCGGGAGGAGCTCTATAAACTACGGCTCCTCCGGGAGGAGCTCTTTAAACTACGGCTCCTCCGGGAGGAGCCCACTTCAAACATAATAAATATAAGGTTTTTTGACGTTTTAAGGGGCTCCTCCGGGAGGAGCTCTGAAAATTACGGCACCTCCGGGAGGAGCCCCTTTAAACATGTTAAATATAAGGTTTTTTGAAGGTTTTGAGGTGCTCCTCCGGGAGGAGCTCTATAAACTACGGCTCCTCCGGGAGGAGCTCTTTAAACTACGGCTCCTCCGGGAGGAGCCCACTTCAAACATAATAAATATAAGGTTTTTTGACGTTTTAAGGGGCTCCTCCGGGAGGAGCTCTGAAAATTACGGCACCTCCGGGAGGAGCCCCTTTAAACATGTTAAATATAAGGTTTTTTGAAGGTTTTGAGGTGCTCCTCCGGGAGGAGCTCTATAAACTACGGCTCCTCCGGGAGGAGCTCTTTAAACTACGGCTCCTCCGGGAGGAGCCCACTTCAAACATAATAAATATAAGGTTTTTTGACGTTTTAAGGGGCTCCTCCGGGAGGAGCTCTGAAAATTACGGCACCTCCGGGAGGAGCCCCTTAAAACATGTTAAATATAAGGTTTTTTGAAGGTTTTGAGGTGCTCCTCCGGGAGGAGCTCTATAAACTACGGCTCCTCCGGGAGGAGCTCTTTAAACTACGGCTCCTCCGGGAGGAGCCCACTTCAAACATAATAAATATAAGGTTTTTTGACGTTTTAAGGGGCTCCTCCGGGAGGAGCTCTGAAAATTACGGCACCTCCGGGAGGAGCCCCTTAAAACATGTTAAATATAAGGTTTTTTGAAGGTTTTGAGGTGCTCCTCCGGGAGGAGCTCTTTAAACTACGGCTCCTCCGGGAGGAGCCCACTTCAAACATAATAAATATAAGGTTTTTTGACTTTTTAAGGGGCTCCTCCAGGAGGAGCTCTGAAAATTACGGCTCCTCCGGGACGAGCCCCTTAGAACATGTTAAATATAAGGCTTTTTGAAGGTTTTGAGGTGCTCCTCGGGGAGGAGCTCTTTTTTTTGGCTCCTCTGGGAGGAGCCCCTTAAAACATGTTAAATATAAGGTTTTTTGAAGGTGTTGAGGTGCTCCTCCCAGAGGAGCTCTTTAAACTACGGCTCCTCCGGGAGGAGCCCACTTCAAACATAATAAATATAAGGTTTTTTGACGTTTTAAGGTGCTCCTTCGGGAGGAGCTCTGAAAATTACGGCTCCTCCGGGAGGAGCCCCTTAAAACATGTTAAATATAAGGTTTTTTGAAGGTTTTGAGGTGCTCCTCGGGGAAGAGCTCTTTTTTTTGGCTCCTCTGGGAGGAGCCCCTTAAAACATGTTAAATATAAGGTTTTTTGAAGGTTTTGAGGTGCTCCTCCCAGAGGAGCTCTATAAACTACGGCTCCTCCGGGAGGAGCTCTTTAAACTACGGCTCCTCCGGGAGGAGCCCACTTCAAACATAATAAATATAAGGTTTTTTGACGTTTTAAGGGGCTCCTCCGGGAGGAGCTCTGAAAATTACGGCACCTCCGGGAGGAGCCCCTTAAAACATGTTAAATATAAGGTTTTTTGAAGGTTTTGAGGTGCTCCTCGGGGAGGAGCTATTTTTTTTGGCTCCTCTGGGAGGAGCCCCTTAAAACATGTTAAATATAAGGTTTTTTGAAGGTTTTGAGGTGCTCCTCCGGGAGGAGCTCTTTAAACTACGGCTCCTCCGGGAGGAGCCCACTTCAAACATAATAAATATAAGGTTTTTTGACTTTTTAAGGGGCTCCTCCGGGAGGAGCTCTGAAAATTACGGCTCCTCCGGGAGGAGTCCCTTAAAACATGTAAAATATAAGGTTTTTTTTTGGTTTTAAGGTGCTCCTCCGAGAGGAGCTCTTTAAACTACGGCTCCTCCGGGAGGAACCCACTTCAAACATAATAAATATAAGGTTTTTTGACGTTTTAAGGGGCTCCTCCAGGAGGAGCTCTGAAAATTACGGCTCCTCCGGGACGAGCCCCTTAGAACATGTTAAATATAAGGCTTTTTGAAGGTTTTGAGGTGCTCCTCGGGGAGGAGCTCTTTTTTTTGGCTCCTCTGGGAGGAGCCCCTTAAAACATGTTAAATATAAGGTTTTTTGAAGGTGTTGAGGTGCTCCTCCCAGAGGAGCTCTTTAAACTACGGCTCCTCCGGGAGGAGCCCACTTCAAACATAATAAATATAAGGTTTTTTGACGTTTTAAGGGGCTCCTCCGGGAGGAGCTCTGAAAATTACGGCTCCTCCGGGAGGAGCCCCTTAAAACATGTTAAATATAAGGTTTTTTGAAGGTTAAGAGGTGCTCCTCCGGGAGGAGCTCTTTAAACTACGGCTCCTCCGGGAGGAGCTCACTTCAAACATAATAAATATAAGGTTTTTTGAAGGTTTTGAGGTGCTCCTCCGGGAGGAGCTCTTTTTTTTTGGCTCCTCCGGGAGGAGCCCCTTAAAACATCTTAAATATAAGGGTTTTTGACGTTTTAAGGTGCTCCTCCGGGAGGAGCTTCTAAAGTTGGCTCCTCCGGGAGGAGCTTTTAAAATTAAGAGCTCCTCCCGGAGGAGCACTTCAAAACCTTCAAAAAACCTTATATTTAACATGTTTTATGGGGCTCCTCCCGGAGGAGCCGTAATTTTCAGAGCTCCTCCCGGAGGAGCCAAAAAAAAAAGAGCTCTTCCTGGATATAACTATATAATATATGAAGATATATATATGTTACGTGCAAAGTCCGAAATTGTGTAAAGTCCGAAATGCACAGAGATTTTTGTGCAAAGTCCGAAATGCACAGCATTTTTGTGCAAAGTCCGAAATGCACAGCATTTTTGTGCTAAGTCCGAACTTTCTGTGTAATCCGGACTTTACACAATCAAATATTGTGTATTGTCCGAAATGCACAGAAAATCTGTGCAAAGTAAAAAATTTTTTTCACAAGCACATGATTTAGTCAAACATTTTGCAATAAAGTCAAAACTTACCATGAGAATAGAATTTTACAGTAGACTGTTAAGGTAATTAGATTCCAGGTATGGAGAGTTTTAGGAGTATCGCCCCACCCTCTTTGAATCAGACTTATTCTGTCAGTTCGTGCATCTGCAGAAAGGTCTTTAGAATCAATCATCTACAGGAAGGTCAATTTTTAATAATACACAACAGACTCATTACAATTACTTCTGTGTCATTGAAAAGTTTATTTTATTCGTCACGAAAATTTCGAGGTTTATTTGATATAATTTAAACTTTTGGTAGTTTAAATTTTATTTTATATTTTATAATTATTTAATAGTTTATTAAAATTACAATGACTGATATTCAATGTTCAAGTGCAAATGTGGAGGAGGAAAATGTAATTCAAAAACATAGAGAAGCTTTTGAGTTGCGTTTCAATTCAATGGATATTAAACACAACTCAGTATTGATTGCAGGTGAAAAAGAATATGAAGATCTAATTAAATCAGTCATCGAAGCAAAGGTGAAGTCAAAGAAAACTGCACTTGATTATAGAAGAATCAATGGATATGACATTTTGACTGTCGGAGGTGTTACAAAACTTGTGCGTCCCATCACTGATAAAGACAATAAAGAAAACAGTGTCAGCTATTTTATTCATAATGGTGAAATTTTTGATATTCTGGTGCAAGCTCACAAAGATACTGGTCATTGTGGTTTTCACAAACTTGAGAATTCATTAAAAACTAAGTATGTCAATATTACGAGACCTATCATTTTTTCTTTTTTAGAAAACTGTGAAACCTGCTTAAAAAAAAGAGCGCATCCAAGAAAAAGACTGGTGGTAAAACCTATCATTTCAACGGAGGTGAATGCTAGAGGTCAAGTAGATTTAATTGATATGCAAAGTTGCAAAGACAGAGACTATTGTTTTATATTGAATTATCAAGACCATTTGACTAAATTTTGTGTTTCAACTTCACTCTGGTATCAATCAGTCATCTTACGAGGCACTTTTTGGAAGAAAAGCTAAATTAGGAATTGCTACCAGTGCTCTCCCTAATGCTGTTATAGATAAATTACAAACTGAAGAGGACTTAACAGAACTTTTAAATGAAAAAAATGTTAGTGAAAAATCCAGAGAGGTTTCTGTTGAAAAACACACGGACAGCGCTAATGAAACATCATCTCCCGCTGTCAAAAGCTCAAATGAAAATTTAGTAGTTTCAAATGAACAAGCAATCAACATCCTGCAAGAAAATCATCGAGGTATTAAAAGGAAGCAAGATAAAGCTCTTGATGGATTAAAAAAACGAGCAAAACGCATGAAGAAACAATCCAATGCAAAGTTTCCACCACTAGAAATGGGTCTTGCGTTACTGTACCTGTACCTGATGTTGATCGTAGCAAAGTTGATTTTCAAAATATTGTTGGAGTTGTTATTGAAGTAACTCCAGAAAATTTGTATAAAATTGGTACACGATCTGGAATTCTTTCACATTTATACAGCCGTAATCAATTAGCTGGTACTAATACTTCTTTTTTAAATATTAATCAAGTTCCTAATAAAGAAATTAGTCTTCGAGCAGCAAACTCCGATGTTTCAATTATAGGAGGACAAGGTTTTGTACGTTGTGGTTGTGTTGCGGATTTACTGCTTTATTAATTTTATTTATTTCCCGGATTAAAAGCTGGTAGGGGAGGGTTGTCAAATAAATGTTGAGACAGACACAATTTAATAAAAACAGTGTTAATTTATTTATTTTAACACAGCACTCTATTTACAACAATATTCAAATAATTCTAAAATTACAATAAGTGAGTTTATACAGTTTAATAAAAATTATTTTAAAGCAAAAAAACTGAGAGGTGAGAATATCATAGTTTGAGTGGAGAATTTCCACTCTTAATTTTCGTGTAAAGAAAATTAATTAATTAATTTGAGAAACACCTAGTCAAAACTCTTTATGGATTTGATTATATTAATTCAAGCCATAAACACGAGTTTTGCTTGAGTATAGTTGAGATAAACAAGGCAACAGAAATGGCCTTGAAAAGAGAGAGAGAGAGAGGTGCCCAAGAGAAATTAAAGCAGCAGCAGAGAATGACCTTGAACAGAATAGAAAATAAAATGGCTGCTTGTAAGACAGCACAAAGAAAGGAGAGAGAGAGCACGAGAATGCACAGTAAATTTTATTTATTTTCTGGCTGTGAGAATGACAATGAGAAACACCGGTAAATTATTGTTACCGGTGCTGTGCAAAATACCTGAGAATGCCTAGGGTGATCTCCTTGCTGAGCCGCTAACCCAAGAATTGAAGTGAATCAAGCCGATCGAATTAATTGAAGATGAGATGCCTCCAGAGTTGACTACCACCAGGTGAATTATTTGTTGAGATGACTGTGCAGATGAGACAACTGCGTTGATGATAAAAAAGAGTCGAGAGAAATGCCAAGTGAAAAAAACCTACGAGATAGCACAAAATGGCGAATGAAACGTCTATTCACGAGCGTTGCCGAGAAGAGAACTGGAGAGACGCCGCAGGCCCAGCAGCGTCAGCGACAGCAGCAGCAGCTGCCCCCAAGCTGCGCAGACGGCGGCGCGAGAGCACCAGCACCATGTAGTTCTGCGTGGACTTAGAGATGGCGCCACGCAGTCTACAAACTATCGATTTTCTAGCTCGACGATGTGAACGGAGTGAAATTATTGTTCGCTCCGCAACAGGTTGTAAAACTAAATGTTTAACTAGAGCATGTGCTTGTAAGAAAAAAAATGTGTTATGTAATTCTCGATGTCATGATTCTATGCCCTGTACGAATAAATAAATTCTAATTTTTGTAATTAAAAAAACTAAAAATATACTTTTGAAAACTATGTTCTTCTCTGTACAATAATTTAAAAAAAATAAAAATATAGTTTTTTAAAACGATATAATATATTTTTGTGCTTGTGAGAAAATTTTTTACTTTGCACAGATTTTCTGTGCATTTCGGACTTTGCACAAAAATCTCTGTGCATTTCGGACTTTGCACGTAACACACACACACACACACACACACATATATATATATATATATAGTAAAAGGTTTAAAGTATAGTATACACACATACAGCGCCCCGAATGTGTACGTGTGTATAAATAATACTTTTTACAATTTTTTTAACACTAAGGTAGACAATTATTCTAGAAGTTTGTTTAAAAGTGGACAATAAATTTTGTTCAAGAATTGACTATCAGTATGTTCATTAATGTTCAATGCAGTCATATTAATATGTAACATCTGTGACATTCTACGTTATAAGTTATTATCTGTGTCCAGAATTTTTACATGTTTCTAATCGAAATTTCGATTGTTTTCCATGATGAGTTTTGTTGTCACCATCTTTCTTAATCATGGAAGCATGTTCTTTTATTCGGACATGTAGCTCTCTCTTTGTCTGACCAACATACGAAACTTCGCAGTTTTTACAAGAAATTTTGTATACACCGAAAAAAAATATGCGTAGAACACGCACTGACTTTTCTGCGTAGATCTACGCAAGCAGGACTGCGCAAATCTACGCCTGACCCGACTTGTGTAACGCGCAAGTAAACCAGCCGTAGAATTCGGCGATTGCTGGAGTGGATGGAGATTATATATAGGTATACAGTGCGACGCGGAATTTACGGCTGGTTTACTTGCACGTTACACGCAGTCGGGTCAGGCGTAGGCATATGCGTAGAACAGCACTGTACTGACCGCGCGCTCTATGCATATTTTTTTTTCAGTGTACTGCACCGACCGTATCCAGCTTCTCACTTGCATCTTTGCCTGACTTAATAGTTGTAGTCCGATGTTTTTTAGTTGTTGGACAGCACATTCGGCCCGGGCCCTTTTTCATAGGGTCCACTGAATCGTAAATTTGATTTCAATAAACTTTTACATTACATGTGTTATTCAAAAAATGCTTTATTTCAATCTTAAGGGGTGGTACCGCTACTTTTACCACACCCTGTATGGTTTGAACAGATGTTTAAACTTAGAATAAATTTTCTCATTGTTAAATGGGATACAGATGTAGGAACGTCTAGTGTCATTATTCGAGTTTATGTAATCAGTATTATTATCGTTATTGTTAAATTATGGTCTGTAGGTGATGTAGAATGAATTGATTTTTGATTAATTGACTTAAGTCTTCTTTTAATGTAGTTTTTATAAAAGTTAATAGGGTAGGAGTTGGTTTGTCATAATTTTTCAATTTTTAAAATATTGTTACTATGGAATTTTTTATCTGAAAATAGGATGGCTTTATCTACAAGATTTTATACCATGTTTATTTTCAGAGACATAGGATGGTTGGAATTGAAATTCATAAAGCGACCTGAGGGTGTTAATTTTGAAAACCAATTTGTAATTATTCTATTGTTGTAAATAGAAATAGTCGTGTCAAGAAAGTTAATGCTACCATTCTCTTGTATCTCATGAGTAAATTGCAAATTCTCGTTGTAATTGTTAAAAGTCTGCTAAATCTCGCCTACATCTGTGCCTTTCACGCAGAGAATGGTATCATCAACATTCCTACAGTTTACTCCAGGCGTCCTTGTTCACGTGCAAGAAAACGGTTGGATAGATGAAGATAATGTGAAAATATGGCTGAGTCAAATTTGGGATAAACGATCAGTTAATTTTAACAACCGAAGTTTGCTAGTTTGGGACATGTTCCGAAGTCATCTTACAGATAAAAACAAGAAAAATCTGAACGGCAAACGAACTGTGCAGGCAGTCATCCCAGGCGGCTTAACATCCGTTTTACAACCATTGGATGTTTGTTTAAATAAACCTTTCAAAGGTTATCTTCGAGAAATGTGAAACGACTGGATGATAAACGGAACTAAGGAGTACACAAAATCAGGAAATATAAAAGCACCAGGATTAGACGTTTTTTGCAATTTTATTATAAAAGCTTGGAATTATGTAAAAACTGAAAGTGTTATACATTCTTTTAAGAAATGTTGCATTTCTAACGCCTTGGACGGTAGTGAAGACGATATTTTGTGGAACGATGACATTGAATAAAGTGCAACGCCTGAAGTTGAAGATGAAGCAGAAGAGTGGGATCCGTACTACGATACTTATGTTTATCATTCTTATTTAAATGATTACACGCAAAAGATAGGTGATGAGTTGATGTTAGAATAAATTTTATGTTGAAATTTATTGTGTTAAAAATAATGAAAATTTTTACAAATGAAATGTTATGTATTTAAGAAATTATGTACAAAATTACTTACAAAATGTTTCTAAATTAAACATTTACAAAATTTACTAATAATTATTGTTTTTATTTGATTTTAAACTAAGCTCGAAATTCTATAAAACTGTGTACTCGGCGTATAAGCCCCCACTTAATTTTAAGAGTCGATTTTGGGGGCTTCCAGGGGGGCTTATTCGCTCCGTGCAAGTAGGCAGCGCCACCTTGAATTTACAGCCGGATATTTCTGTAAGTGTTGTCGCCAGCGCTACGCCACCTCGAATTTACAGCGCAGATTTTTCTGTAAGTGTTGTCGCGGATGAACTCACACGGAGCGAATACGCCACACAATACGGTACATATGTATATTATTATTGATTATGAATGAATTTATATATTTATCTCTAAGGTGTGTATAAATAACTTACGCACTGGAGGGCAGCGAGTCGCTGCGGGTGTGGTGCGAGAGAGAGAGAGAGAGAAAGAGATAGTGGCTTTCCCAATGGCCGCCGCTCGGCTGGTTAGCAGTCGCCTTGGCGTCTCTTTTCTGGGTCACCTCAAAATGGCCGCTGTAAGAAGCAGCAGCGCGTCTTGGGTAAAGATTTTCACTTTTCTGTTGAACTCACTTTTTCACTCGTGACGCGGCTACCGATCTTATCCGGCGATAGATAGGACCAAAGTTTTGAAATAGAATTCAGCGGGGTGTATTATTTTATCACTTATAAGTGATTTTTTTATTTTCTTTTTTATTTCTTAGAGTCAATCCAAAATTACCGTATTAAAACGAAAGAAAATAATGTCGCTGAATTTAAATTTTAAATTTACTCAAATACTTAGAATGTGCACTCAGCTTTCAGTTGAGGCCCACAATAATTCCTTGGTTGTTGGACCTGCCTAATTGAAATAATTATGTGAATAAATCACAGAATTAGAAAATACTAAAATCCAGCTGATACCACACTTACCAAGTATTCGACGGCTTCCTACACCGTATAAAAAATCACGTATAGTATTGTATTTAAAATTAATTGATTTATCAATATTGATTCACGATCAAATCATAAAAAAAAAAATTTTTAATGATATAGTTCTGAATGTTTACAATCTATGATAGATGGTCAGGTAATTAAATAAATCCAAGTTCGCACATCAAATATTCAGTAACAAAATATAGTGTGTTTTTCCTTTTATCACTCAACAAATGCGTATTAATCACCCACTCAAAAAAAATATCGATTGTAAAAAAAATGCCCATTTTTAAGCATACAATAATCCCAGTTGCACAAAATACAACAATAGAATTATATTAAAAAATCAAATGTGGTAAGCAAAAAAAAATATTACGCAAACTTCATACAAGAAATAAATCACTCTCTCTCTCTCTCTCTCTATAAATTCTGTCCCGTAAGTTATTTATACACACCTTAGAGATAAATATATAAATTCATTCATAATCAATAATAATATACATATGTACCGTATTGTGTGGCGTATTCGCTCCGTGTGAGTTCATCCGCGACAACACTTACAGAAAAATCTGCGCTGTAAATTCGAGGTGGCGTAGCGCTGGCGACAACACTTACAGAAATATCCGGCTGTAAATTCAAGGTGGCGCTGCCTACTTGCACGGAGCGAATAAGCCCCCCTGGAAGCCCCCAAAATCGACTCTTAAAATTAAGTGGGGACTTATACGCCGAGTACACAGTTTTATAGAATTTCGAGCTTAGTTTAAAATCAAATAAAAACAATAATTATTAGTAAATTTTGTAAATGTTTAATTTAGAAACATTTTGTAAGTAATTTTGTACATAATTTCTTAAATACATAACATTTCATTTGTAAAAATTTTCATTATTTTTAACACAATAAATTTCAACATAAAATTTATTCTAACATCAACTCATCACCTATCTTTTGCGTGTAATCATTTAAATAAGAATGATAAACATAAGTATCGTAGTACGGATCCCACTCTTCTGCTTCATCTTCAACTTCAGGCGTTGCACTTTATTCAATGTCATCGTTCCACAAAATATCGTCTTCACTACCGTCCAAGGCGTTAGAAATGCAACATTTCTTAAAAGAATGTATAACACTTTCAGTTTTTACATATTTCCAAGCTTTTATAATAAAATTGCAAAAAACGTCTAATCCTGGTGCTTTTATATTTCCTGATTTTGTGTACTCCTTAGTTCCGTTTATCATCCAGTCGTTTCACATTTCTCGAAGATAACCTTTGAAAGGTTTATTTAAACAAACATCCAATGGTTGTAAAACGGATGTTAAGCCGCCTGGGATGACTGCCTGCACAGTTCGTTTGCCGTTCAGATTTTCCTTGTTTTTATCTGTGAGATGACTTCGGAACATGTCCCAAACTAGCAAACTTCGGTTGTTAAAATTAACTGATCGTTTATCCCAAATTTGACTCAGCCATATTTTCACATTATCTTCATCTATCCAACCGTTTTCTTGCACGTGAACAAGGACGCCTGGAGTAAATTTGATTTTTGGCATGGTTTTTCTTTTAAAAATCACCATCGGCTTTAATTTTACACCATTGGCTAAACACGATAAAACTACAGTGAATCTACTTTTTTCATGTCCAGTGGATTTAACAAAAATTGTTCTTGTTCCTCTCACATCTACACTGCAGTTACCCAACATGTCAAATTGTACTGGCGTCTCGTCCATGTTTCCAATACTTCCCAGTGGAAAGTAGAAATCTTCTCTTAACTTGATTAAATATCTTTGAAAATTTAATATTTTGTCATCTACATCAGAGGGTAATTTTTGGGAGATTTTAGTTTTTTCTGTCAAAACGAAATTAAACCTTTCCATAAAGCGGGCGCACCGACTAACTGTAGCTGTAAATTTTTTTGCTAAATTTGGATTTTTCAAGGCCCATTTCATAGCTTCACTTCTAATTAATTTTCTGGAGACAAAGATACCTTCTTTTCTTGCATTTAATACAAATTCCGAAACGTATTGTTCCAATTCGGGCCATTTGGCCTTACCAGTTCTGAGTGCACACTTACGTTTAGGCATTTCTTTTATAATATTTTCACTGTCTACCCACCTACGTACGTTTTTCCTGTCAACGTCAAATTTTCGTGCAGCTTGATGGTTGCTTATCTCTTTTGCATACTTTATAACTTTTAATTTAAAAGCAGCGTCGTACTTTAACCTAGTAGTAATTATCGTAAAATTAATATAATAAAATTAAATACAAATCACTAAGATTTAGAATTTAAAAGCACGATCAGAACAAGACAGACTTCAAATGCTAACTGTAGCAAGTTGAGTTCCTTCACGGAAGCAGTAATTAAGTAATTAAGTCTCTCTTATGTTAACAAATTTGAGGGGGGGGGGCTTATAC
Organism: Encarsia formosa; assembly: GCA_038277355.1. Taxonomy (NCBI): domain Eukaryota; kingdom Metazoa; phylum Arthropoda; class Insecta; order Hymenoptera; family Aphelinidae; genus Encarsia; species Encarsia formosa. The sequence continues at coordinate 66,673,625 of CM076185.1, forward strand.
GCCGAGTATACAAAAATTCGGAATTCTCGATAACAAAATCAGGGGGGGGGGCTATACGCCGGGGGGCTTATACGCCGGACAATACGGTATGTATTATATTTCTAATTATGTAAGGATACAGATTAATTTTTATTTTACCTCACTGTACTCACAGCACTCTTTGTTTGAAGTCTACCAGTAGCGTAATTAATTGCAGGTTTAATTTTTTTTTTTTTCTTTTTTTTTTCTTTTTTTTTTTTTTTTAAAGCAAATCAAAATTTCATTAGAAACTTGAAATTTTATTAACAAAAGAAAATATTTTTATTATTATAAAATTTTATAAAGAAAATTTTGAATAAGAAATAAACTAATGAAAATTATTTATCAAACTTATTCAAAAAATTAAATTAATGAACATCGTATGAAAACTAAACTCAAAGAAAGTTATCACAAAACTAACCGAATTTAGACAAAAGCGTAGAAAGAGCAGAGCTCATGTAACGCCTATTCAAAGTTTCTTTCTTGAGCTACCAAAAAATCAGTGCCCGAGTCGAGCGCGCTCTCTCGCAGGCTCGAAAAACGATTCCCCTTCCAGCCAGCAACGGTCGCGGCGACGAGCCCTAGCGCGGCAACTACGCGTGGAGTCGGAGAACATCTTCCTTCCCTCTCTCTCCTCGCAATGTTGCTTTGTACCATGATTCGGCCGCTGAGGTTCTAACTCAGCGCTGACGCTCGTGTTTTCATACTGAAATAAATTGTATTTATTTCTTTCCTGTCTTTAATCAAATTAAATGTTTTAAAAATTCTAAATTTAACTCTAATACACTTAATTGCCGCGAACGCGAAGGAGTTCGAGTAAGGAAGGTTTCGTTAATTAAAACACTTTCTTGTTGATGCTGAGAAAACAAACTTAACTTATTTATTAGTTTTAACGTAATTGACAAGTGATAGAGGAGAGAGTACTCGCTATTTTTACTGGGGCTCGCTTGACTAGCGCCGTGCGTGAGTAGCGTGGAATTTTGAACAATTACAAAAGGTTTTTATAGTATTTTGATTTTTCAATCTTACAAGGTTACTATGAAAATTTAATTTTGTTAAATTTGAATATATATTTCTAATATGTTTTGGAAAAATATTATTGGTCTTACATCTAAGAATAAATCTTCTTTGAGCTTGTACTGTTAGGAGATATCTATTTGAATGAATCCAATCATTGGTTAATTTGAATATATATTTCTAATATGTTTTGGAAAAATGTTATTGGTCTTACATCTAAGAAGAAATCTTCTTTGAGCTTGTGCTGTTAGGAGATATCTATTTGAATGAATCCAATCATTGGTTAATTTGCAGCAGTCAACTCCATATTTAGTTCGTACCGATAGGAAAAATGATAATCGTACCGTCCGACCCTGCAGTAACCAACTAAATCACTATTATCCTTTCGTATGATTACAGGCAATGTGGGAATTAACCTACATTATATTATAAGTTGGTATGGACCTACAATCTTATCAAGTCTCAGACAATCCGGACATTGAATATAAAAGGGTGGGAGCCACTAACTTCCGAAATGTTGACTGTAAAATAATCGTTACCGTGAACACCAGAAAAATTATTTCAATACAATGATGTGCGAAACCAAATACAGGCTCTGACCCAAAGATGCCATCAATATGGAGGAGAACTTTAACGCGGAAGAGGCATCGATATTGAACTCCTCCACAATACCTATTAAGCCCTGAGTGGGTTAACACAAGAAACAACATACCGATTAAAGGTCAACCAGGACCGAGAACCCAAATTTACACCCTCGCCCCAAATTGTAAAAACTTCATCTCGAAGCACTCATCCTGAAACAAAATCCCTCTCAAATGAAAAAATAACAATAAAAATAAATAAGTAAACAAATAAAAATTCCTCAGATCTTAAACATAAATCTATTAAAAAGGACCAAAACTGAAGAAAGAAAATCAATTTTGAAACATCAAACCTTAATGGTTTGGCAAGAATCAAATGTCAAAATTTACAGCTAACTCATACGAGAGAAATTGTTTGGAGAGGGATTAGCAGCAGCATCAAAAAAGGGAATTCAAGTAAGAGCCGAACTGCAAAAAGTATTTTGCAGGAATATCTAAATGAACTCTTTTTCTCAGAGTTCTCCCAATTCAGACCCTTAAAAGATTACCAAGCACCGACCAACCGCCGAGGAAAACTTGCCTGGGGTTACGCGAGATATTTTTATGGACACGTCGTGACGTGGCATCAGGTCCTCGATCAGTTCCTACACGCGCAAAAATTTGTGACTATTGATTCTTACTTTCTCTTTTTTGTTGTACTCTTAAAGGGCGTTTCAACTGAACTCAAAGCTGATGTAATAATCCTCGTATAAAATAAAGTAAAGTATATCTACCCTAATGAAAAGGAGGAGTTCCCCCTGCTCGCTCCACTCACCAACCCCTTAAATTTAATTAATGATTACATACATTATAACCTAATTAATACATTTTTTTTTTTCATTAAAGAGATTATTCAATTTTATTCTTACTTTGGAAAGTAGATTTTTGTACGATTTTGAAAATAAACGATTTTCTTTTTGTATAAAAAACTGATGATGCAGATCGATGTGAAAAAATTCGTACTAATAGTTTCTTTTACCTTGAATAATTCGGCAAAAAAAAAAAAAATAAATAAATAAGTTGACATTGAAAACTTAAACTTTTCGATTTTGTTCATGGACGGGAACGGAGGTTAAGAATTTTTTGCTCTTCAGCAAAAATTTCGATATTTCCATGTTAGTGTTCCCTTACAAACTAGGGTTCAAAATGATTCTTAGAATCTTAACTTTCAATACGCGGAATGAAAAAATATAGTCGTCGATCATTTGAGTGAGAACCCAGTCGATAAATGACGATAAACACTGGAAAAATGCCATTGCAACCTTAAACTGCATGAGTCGAAACGAGAATTTTTTTTCTCAAATAACTTATCTTCAACAAAAATACATAAAAAAATTCTTCATAAACCTTTTTAGCGCAAAATGAATTCTTATCACATTCAAATAATTCATGTACCTGTTTAAATATTATTCGATAAACTTATGCACTCAACTGATCAAGAGGGGTTTAGGGCTAACTTAAAGTTATTAAGATGGTTGGTCATATCAGATACACAAAGATTAACGTAAAAAAAAATTTTTTTTATTAAAGTGTATAATTTGGTAAAAAAAAGAGTTGGCCCAAGAATAAAAATGGGTTTTAAAGTTGAATTTATAAGAAATGAAGTCTATGAACTTCGCACAGTTTCTTAAAACTTTACTAGCAAAGTATTATATGTCTGATTTTCTTCGCGAATAATAAGAATGGATTTTAAAAATCACTATTTATATTGGGAAAACTCAATCAAAATATCATAATTAGGTACATGTATCATTATTAGGTTGTTAGTTAAAATTTTTGAAACTTAAGTAACTTAAAAGAAATCACCTTGCTTGGTAACATTCATACTTTACTCACCTTTCTCATCCCATAAATCCCTCCCCCTTACGAACTTCACCATCTCTAACCGTCTTTTTCTACAAGCCTCGCCAACCTCCGTTCGGTTTGATTTAGTATTAATCAAATGCATCGATCAATGTATATGAATAGGTATAGAATGTCATGTACAGTCACTAATAATCCAACTTAATAATATTTAAAACAGCTTTTAGTGTAGGCGTTATGACTCCACCTCATACTCAGACGGGCACAATCGGAAATTTCATTTTGCATTTAGCGGGCACAATCTGTAGTGTTTTTAATTCGATGAGCGCAATCGGTCGACTGACCTCCTACCATAGTTATTTCGGACACGCAACTATCTTCATCAATTCTAATATGGTAAAATACTCAAATGTGAAACAGTGAAAAAATTACCCCAGTAGTGAAACGGCTTATTAAAACAATAATATTTCATTTAAAAAATATTTGTTGGCGACAAAAAACATTTTTTTTGGTACCTTGCTGTCATAAACAGTATTTTCGAGAATATACTTGCCTGCAAGCTATGATCGTTCAAGCACTGGTGCTCTAATAACTGACACAACAAAACTAAGAAGTAATGAAAATAAACTCAATGAGGCCCCTTTTAAACGATTGCTTAAAAGAAGTAGAGAAGGATTGTGGAAGTAACATTGTTGTAAATATTTAGTTTTTTTTTTTCTTTTCTTTTCTTTTCTTTTTTATTTAATGTAAAGTTTTGTTAATGTTTGTTTTTATTCAAATTTTTGATTATTCCATTGAAATCTGATTAATACTCTCACATTACTAGTCACTTAAGAAGAAAAAACAATCAGAAGACTAAAAAATCAACTACGCTGTTCAAAGAATTAAATGAAGATTATGTGGTGTTATGGTCAAGAACGTTCGACGAGCGTAGAGCATATTATCCAAAACAAAAGCTGCAGGTCATATTCACAAAATTTCCAAACTTGGGAACGCCTGATGGTAAACTTTTAATGAGTTATTTTTTTTTTTTTTAATTAAAATTTAAATTTAGTTTAAATTTGTAAAAAAATGAATCTTTTTAGATAGAAGCTTATTTTTTAGTCTTACATCAAGTCAACACGTAAATCAAAACTTCTACAAAAATCTAGACGAAATAGTTATTAATATAATTACGTAAGCAATAAAAATAGTTAATACACTTGAATCTCGCAAAAATGATAATGATGCCGAAAAATGTAGCAAATAAAATGCTATGGAAGCATTAATTTCGTTCAATTTGGAATTTGAACGAAGGAGTTTTGTTATTTTTTTTTGACACATGGATAAATATAGTTATAAAAAAACGATGATTTTATTGTAACGGTCTTTTGGCCCGCTACTGTTCCTCCAGAGGTTTTTCAGACCAATTTATAGCTTGAAGGCGCAGGCGCCGGGGCACAAGAACGAGAGAATCGGCAATCGCGCCCCGACGGAGCGAGAAGCAAAGGGACTTGACGTGCGGGACAGCTAACTGGAAGATTTTGTAAACACGAAGCTGCTGTATATCACTTCTTTAAAATTTCTTCGCAAAATTTTCCTGCGATAACAGCTGCAGATCGCCATCTCATGATGAAGATTGGTGTTGGAGAGTTGAATTGTCCTGATGTATTTTTTTATCGAAATTTTTCAAATGAATCAAAAAAAAAATAATACAACACAATTTGAGGTGTCAGATTCAAGTGCACATCCATCATCAGTTATGAATTGGGAAAATGAAAATGAGATCGCGATGGAGACAGAGGAAAGTATATTATCACTGAATAATAGCTAAAAGCATTTTAGCTTTTAGCATATTCAGTTTGGTTGCAGAAAATATCATGACAATAGAGACGCCATCAACAAGTAAACCATCGACTGAAAGTAGTGAAGGGCATATAACTAGCAAAGAGTTGATTAAAAAAATCAATGAAAAGTTTAGTAGTAAAGTTAAAAAGCTATCAAATACTCTTGGCGATGAAACAATAAAAAAACTACTAAAAGTGTATGAAAAAAAACTGGATGCAGCCTGAAGTGTTGGACATACTCGTCTTATTGGGGAGTTAACATCGCGGACGTGGACGCGGTATCATTTTTATAGGTACAGAGTTGGAGTTGAGAAGTGTGTTTCTTTTACACACAGTACGCCGTGGGAGCAGCGTAGTCATCGGGGCTGACTTCAAGGGTCCCGGGTGCGCAAGGGCGACCTGTCCTTTTGAATAGACAAGGCTGTCTATTTATGCAATTAGTTCCACGGATACATGGCGCCCAACGTTAATTTTTAGACGGATTTTTATTTTTGTCAGTTGATGGCAGCTGACAAAGCGGAGGAGAGAGGACGGAAAATTCTTTCGCGCGCTTTCCTATTCCTTTGTTAGAAATCGGCGTAGCGCGCCGCAGCAGACGCGAATAACCTTCGTAGTGCTGCGTGAAAGAGAGAGAGAGAGAGAGAGACAGCGAGAGAATTCCGACAAATTCGCCGCTAGAAATCAAAACATTGAAGTTTTGATGTAAACACGGGAGAAAATTTAAATTCGGGTGCCGATCGAGCAGTGACTCTCAACCGGCGGATCCGATTGATTTTTTTTCGTTTTTGGAGTTTTTCTCCGGGATCGTTTTAACTTCGCGGATAGTTTTTTTTCGTGGACAGGAATATTTATTATGTGCACGGGAATAGTGTTGCGGGTCCAGGAACGGATGCAGGTAGATTTTTTTTGGGATTGGGGATTTTTTTGTGTGATTGGCTCGATCAAAAATAATTTTTCAAAAATTGCAAAATTATTTTGAAGAGCGGAGATCGGCTTTTCTCTATTAAATTCAAAACTTAGACCGAGTGGGGATTTAATTTTTTTCTGTTGTTGCTGCAATTTCCGTTCAGGACTCGGACAAAATTCGCGTTGTTTGAGGTCGGAGTTTTTGTCCGATTTTCGGGATTTTCTCGTCGTTTCGTGGCAAGAAAATTTTCTCCCGTGTGCAAGCGTACTGTGACGGTACGGTTAGCTAGGAAGATAGTATTTCCTCGAATGACAGCGTCAAGGGCTGGATCAGTAGCAAGTGTGACTTGCGTGATTTATTTTGTGATATTATTGATTTTTTTTCGGGTGTTTTCGACTAGTGTTCGAAAACAACCATGTTCGTATTTTTTAAGTTTTATAGGTGGCGTTAGTGACTCGGGTCACCAACGGCCGGCCTTAGATTTTTTATTTTGACGACACGCGTCGTTGACTTCAGAATTGGAAGTCGAGTTTTTTTTAGAATTACGTCGACGATCCAGGAAGCTGAAAACTATTCAACTCCGGATTGGTAAAAAATACGAACAAGCAAAAATTGTATGATTTTTCTGTTTCGTAGGAATTGGAGCGAGATTCGACTTAATCAGTTAGTGCGTACGTACCGTCACACGTTTTTTTTGTAGTTAGGGCTTCAAGAGCGAAGAGGCTTTGGCTGAAGATGTCCGCCAGGACAGACGATGCACTAGTGAGCTGGCTCACATACTGGAGTCCAAAGGCAATGGAGGATACGATGAACAAGTTGGAACTCCATGTCACGGGTTCCAAGTTCGACCGTATCAGCCGACTTTGAAACTGGCTGTTGAGCAATTACTCAGCTAGTGATTTTGTTGAATCGGGTCAGAACGACGCCGAGCTGGACTTGGCAGAGCGAGTAAGAAAGCGCGAGGCCGTGATTGCCAAGACTATGTCCGAGGAAAACCAGGAATCGCTGTTGAGTGGAGATGGTTCTGATGGCTCATCTCAGACAGAACATCTACTGTCGTTTTTGAACAAAGACGAAGTGGTCGTACTAAATTTGGACAGGAGCTGCAAGCCTCCGGTAGATTCTTTAGAGAGGAGAGTCCCTGCAGTTGATGAGGATGATCGGTCGGATATCCAGTGGCCCTAATAGAGGATCTAGACATGTCGGAGCAACGAGCGAGGTTGGGCTTAACCTCGAGGACAACGATCTTGTCCACGAGAACCTTGAAAATGATATAGCCTCAAAACACCCAATGGACGGGACTGTCTCGAAAGACTTGATGAAACTGGTCAAGACGCTATCAACCGGATTCAGCGAGTTGAAACATGCGCTGGACCTTGTGCGGCAAGATGTGGTAGAGGTCAGGGTCAATAACGACAACTTAACAAGGCAGATGAGCACTCCACATGGGTATCATCATGATGAGCGTCAGGAACACCTAGGGGACAGATATCTAGACACCGCCAGACCTAACGCAAGCCAGAACAATGTCCGATCCGGCCCGTTCTCAAGCACGAGAATGGACCAAGCACCACGAGACCAGTATGCGGATGACAGTGAGTCGACAATATCGACTCACGAAGAGAATAACCACCGTGTAGGTTTTCAAAACACCTACACGATGCGGCAGTATAACAGCTCGAGCTCAATCCTGTCTGTCACCGAAAAGAGGATTGTTGAGCTGGAAGAGCTGATTGCGAGAGCACAGCTGGAACTATCGAATCTCAGACAGGCCACGACTCAGCAGGCTGAGTCGACAGAGGATTCGACCACAAGTGGAGTCGCGCGAACAAATGTGACTTCAAGAGGTCGAAATTAAGATGTCGGGCACATTGTGCGACGCTGGAACCTCAAATTCAGTGGCGACAACAAGACACGAGTGGCCACAACATCGAATTTTTCCTGACTCGAGTAAAGGAGTGCAAGGAATCCTCGGGCCTTTCGGACATGGAGGTATTGGACTCCTGGTCGGAATTATTTACGGGGGTTGCGACTACGTGGTATCGTAACAACCGGAGCCATTGGCGGACCTGGGATGATTTTTGCGCGGCAGCTCGTAGGTGGTACGGAGCTGACGATTTTCAACATCGGTTGAAGGTGGAAACTTTCAGCCGTACGCAAGGGGAGCAGGAACTAGTGCGTCACTTCATGACGAAGTTACACTCGTACCTGCTCCGCATAAAACCTCCTATGTCAGAGGAAGAGCAGATGCAGCTAATGATACAGAATATGCTGCCACACTTACAAAAAGTAGTGAAAAGGGAAGAGATCACTGATATCCCTACCCTGCTCAGGAGAGCCGTGGACGCTGAGAAGATGACAAAGGCAGGTAGACAGTAGAGACCTCCGATACCGCCCGAGTTGTCGATTTATCCGGAACTAGCCAATACTTCAACAAAGGTCAGCAAGCCATCGAAGGTGAGCGTAGCCGCAACAGCTACAATCACTGAAAAGAAGGTGGTAAATGCGACTCCGTCTGCGTTGGATGACGTCACCGACCAGATAAAGGATTTGCTGAAGAAAATGCTATCGGAGAAGTCAAGAAATTCTCAGAAGCAAAAAGGCAAGTTCCAAAATTCGGCGAATAAAGGAGGACCTGTCAAAATCAATCCGTCCGTTGAAGCAACTGCTCAGCAAAGGAAGGATGAGCAACGCCCACCAATCGAAGAACTGGAGTGTTTTGCGTGCAGAAAAGTCACTACAGGACGTCGTGCCCCGAGAGGTCGGAAAACGGGAACAGGACAGAACAGTAGGAGTTGGTTCTGATCCACCTAGTTCCCAAACGACTTCTACAGACCGCCTGTTCAGTGGCTGGAAAGAACCTTGAACATGCGAAAAATCAGCCAGAATCATCTGCAGTTCTGACCGGACAATCCTTGGATACTGCCGGTCCGAATGCCGAAACAAGATAGTGATTGAAGTTAGAGGTAGGTGAATTCCACCTACGCGCATTGTACGACCTAGGTGCGTCGATGACTGTGATGGAAAAAGTGGGTCTACAACTTGCGCTCGAGTGTGATAGAGAGATCGAGACCACGAAAGGAAAGATAGCGCGGGTGGCCGATGGTCGATCAGTTTCCATCGTAGGTCACGTCAACTTGCCATTTAAAGTGGCAGGTATGGTGAAGGACGTGAAAGTCGCGATCATGCCAGACTTCGAAGAGGATTGTTTCCTCGGGGCGAATTTTATGCGCATATTTGAAACTGTGCATGATCCGACGACCGATCAGTTACACTTGAAGACCGCGGGGAAAACCGTGAATTTAGAAGTGGCAGCAGTGTCGACACCGCAAGTAACGATACTCGCATCAATAGGGTTGGAATACCTTAAAGATGATGAACCGGCTCAGCTCAAGGAGTTGTTAGACCAGTTGCTGCCAGAGGAAGATGGTCCGCTCGGTAGCTCATCCTGGGTTCAGCACGAAATCAAGCTGGGCAACGCGAAGCCGGTAAGGCAGAGACCTTACCATGTTTCTAAGAAGATGGAAGAGATCACCCTTCAGCAGGTGGATGAGATGATCAAGGAAGGTATTGTGGAAGAGTCGACAAGCGGTTGGTGTTCATCCGTGGTCATGGTGAAGAAACCGAATAATCAATACCGGTTCTGCGTGGATTATCGGAAGGTAAACGAAGTGTCAGAACCATATGCCTATAGTATTCTGAGGATGGACAATATCCTGCGAAAAGATTGAGTTTGTCATTTCTTACCCAGAACCGAAAACGGCCAAGGCGTTAAAATGCTTCTTGGGGCTAACGTCATGGTACAGGAAATTCTTAAAAAACCTGGCCACGATAGCCGAACTGTTGACCAGAATAACTAGCCGGAAAGTCAAATTTATATGGGGCGCAGAGCAGCAGTTAACTTTTGACCAAGTTAAAGCGCTCATGGCTTCTGCTCCTCTGTTAAAGAGGCCTGATTGGACCAAGCCTTTTGTGCTCCATTGTGATGCGTCAGACACTGGCCTGGATTGTTGCCTTACCCAGGATATTGATGGTGAAGAAAGAGTGCTCGAATTTGCAAGCAGTGTTCTGTCAACAGCCCAGAGAAATTATAGCGTCACTGAACGTGAGTGTTTGGCTGTAATTTGGGCAATACGAAAATTTCGAAGTTGAAGGTTGTCACTTTACCGTGATAACCGATCATTCCAGTTTGCGTTGGATAATAAATTTAACCAACGCCACTGGCCGCCTAGCCCGCTGAGCCCTCGAGTTACAAGGGTACTCCTTTGACGTGATTCACCGCAAAGGTACTTTAAACGTAGTACTGCCTGACTGCCTCTCACGTCTTTCGGAGGAGGATGAACAACCATCCATAGCTGCAATTGATTGTCATCCAATCGACAGGTTGGACGACTGTTATGAAAAGCAGCTGAAGAAAGTCGAGGATAATCCTCGTGAATATCCAAAATGGAAAATCCTAGGGGGTAAATTGTTCTTTTACCGCCCCGATTCCATTTTGAACAATACTGTCGGTAACGGCGACGCCTGGAAATTGGTCGTGCCGCAATATTTGCGTATACAAATATTGAGAGAGAATCACGACGAACCAACGGCTGGTCACTTCGGTATGGATAAAACCCTACGAAAAGTGGCCCAAAAATATCATTGGCCTGGCATGTACACCGACGTAGAAGTCTACATCAGGATGTGCATGATCTGCCAACAACACAAGGTCGAACAGCGACTCCCCGGAGGATTGATGGGTAAGCAGGTTATCAATCGTCCATGGCAGGTGGTAGCGGGTGACATCATTGGCCCGCTTCCGAGAACAGTAAAGGGCTTCAAGTACATCCTGGTACTCGAGGATCTCTTCACTCACTGGGTAGAGGTCGCTCCTCTCAAGAAATCAGATGGAGAGACGATATGGCGACACATCCGGACTGACATTATTCTCAGATGGGGGTCGCCGGAAACGTTTTTGTCTGATAACGGCTCTGAGTTCGATAATATCCTCATAGATGGTAATCTTTATGAGTATGGTATTCACCATGAACTCACAGCCACCTATAATCCGCAGGCCAATCCGGTCGAACGCGGAAATAGGACTGTCAAGACTGAAATCAAGTATTATTTGGACGAAAGTAATAACACTTGGGACAGATACCTGCCTGAACTGATGTGTGCGTACAACAGGTCTGTACACGCGTCAAGAGGGGTTAGCCCTTCATATTTGAACATGTTGAGACAGCCCCACGATCCAAGTCGAGTTCGACGGGAGATAAGAATCGTCAAGAGGTGCGAAGAAGCAGCCTTGCAGGAATGGGTTGCCCGTGTCGGTACGGCAGACCTACTGCACTACGACGTAGCCGAACGAGCTCGCTGACAGCAAGACCAGCAGGCAAAATACTACAACGCTCGACGTCGTGACATAACGTACGAGGTTGGAGAAAAGGTCCAGAAGATGAACAAGGTCTTGTCCAACAAGACCGAAGTGTGGCTGCATAGCAGCTGAAGAAGTATGTTGGTGGATCGGATCCGGACTTCAAAGACACCAGATCTCAACCACCGAGGTATGCGATCGTTAGCTAAACGACAGGCGGTCGCCCAAAGCGGCCGTTTCGAGTACGGCAGGCGAAATTACGCCCCCGGAATCGTCGGTCGCGACTACCGACCCACCGAAACGTAATCGCGGTCGACCACGCAAAAACGTGCGTTTTACGGTACAGTGTTGGACAGTTTGAGCAGTTTTTACTCAAAATTCGGACAACAAGATTGTAACGGAATACATATCCCGTATAGCGAGTCGTCCGTTGATTAATATCGGGAGGAATCGGGCCAGAGGGCAGCAGCTCGCGGGCTACTCGAGCTGCTACCGCGTGTGTGTGCGTGTGAGTGTGAGATGTCGCGACGGTTAGAGTTGCGCACGCACGATTAATCTCGCTCCGTAGCGAATATCGTGCGTCAGAACCATTGTTAGCTCTCGCTGTTTTTTTGTGAAATAAATTAATAAAACCGGAGTAACGTGTGTGATCGAGTGGCCACTGACCGCGAGAAAAGAATGCAGGATCAGCGTGATCAACAACAGCGCCAATCCGTGAGTTTCTTTTGATAGAAAACTGATTGTATTTGCGAGGCTGCCGGCAGCGCGGTAGCCATCTTCTAATAATTTAATGGGGTTGGCAACTAAAATTTATCATTTATTCGATTAAATAATCAAAAAAAGTAGAACATTTTTTTTAATTGTATGATTAACAGACCATCAAAGTCTTTAAAATTAAAATTTAAATGAATATATTCTCAATATCATTCCAGATTTATTTCGTCATTAATCTGTCGTTTCAAAAAGTTTTCTTAATTTATTATGTGTCTAATCAAGATTTTATTTAAAAATTCATTTAAAAAGTTGTTTTCGTCAAAATATTTTTTCCAAACAGTACTTTTCAACCCTGTTATTTGAAATGAGAATTGTTTCACAGTTGTTGCGCCTGAAAATAATTAAATTTAGTTTTTTTCTTGTACTTTTAAATTATGATGTATTTCAAAGGCTATTAGTATAAAAAATTATTTATTTTTAAAAAAAGCTGAATAAACTAAATCATCATAGATACATATATACCCTACAAGAAAGTTATTAAATTGAACTTACAAGGAGATGGCTTGTCCTTTGGGACCTGGATTTTCATGAAACTTTGCACACAGCTTTTATTCATCTTAAAAACAAGCCCTTCAGTGTTCTTTTTCCAGAATGGGCCTTTTTAGACCTACTTCCCAAAGAACCCTGTGTTAAAAGGTAGGCTGTTTCCAATAAAAAGCTATTTTTGGCCTCATTTTTTAAAAATTCCTGCTTGGACCGTAATGCACTTGGAAATATCTAGAACCTCGCATTTTTTCATTTTTTTAAGCACCTTTAAAAAAAAACAATTATTAAAACTATTTTTTGAATGATTCCGTCGATATGTAACCCAAATTGACTAAAAATTTGCTTTAGAAACCTTAATTTTTCATAGATAAAATCATTCAAAAAATATTTTTAATAATTTTTTTTCAAAAGTACTTAAAAAAAACGAAAAAAAATGCGAGGTTCCAGATATTTCTAAGTGCAGTACGGTCCAAGTTTTTGAAAATGAGGCAAAAAATGGCTTTTTATTGGAAACAACCTACTTGTTAACACAGGTTTATATGGGAAGTAGGTGAAAAAAGGCATATTCTGGAAAAAGAACACTGAAGGGCTTTTTTATGATGAATAAAAGGTGTGTGCAAAGTTTCATGAAAATCCAGGTCCCAAAGGACAAACCATCTCCTTGTTAGATCAAGACATGCTTAAATTTTTTCTAAATTCATTGTGACAGTCCAGTAAGTAATTCAATCGTCGATAACGATTTTGAATTTGGCGCAAGTCACGTGACTGTAGAACGCAGATCAGAGCGGACCTCCGAGGCAGGAGAGCGGGAATCGGGAAAGCACTCGTGATTTTCGTGACCATCCGTTAACACGTACATGAAAATCAACTCGTCTCGGTTCGACGGATTATCGTACTTTTCGTGTGATGAAAAAAGGCTACGCGCCGTCGAGGAGAGTGTTGTATGTGACTGGATGTGGGATCGATTATCATCACTCGGGAAGCATTCTTTTGTCAAAACGAGTCAACCGGCTTTTGGAAGCCAAGGACGACGGGGAACTAGACCGACGTCCGGGAGACACGCAAAGATCTGGAAATCAATTAGTAGCAGATCTACAGGAAGCTTACTCGTTTACAGAAGTCGAAGCAATTATTCTTATTCGCGTCAGGCGTTGTAGTAGAGTCGTAGTGGAAGAGTGTGGTGTTTACTTGTGAAGTTGTCATTTCACGTCAATGCCGGGACTGCTTTACGACGGCTACGAGGCGACTCGAGTACAGTAGCTATTGCGGCTAGTAGGCATCGTCGCCTGGCATTTTGTTTAGCCAGACGGCTTAGTATGAGGTACACCTAAGCGATTCCGTAAGTTAATTGTATATTTGCGAGTGAGTGTGGATGTGTGTGAGTGTATTTAGTACACTGTTATTGTCATAATCTTGGTTTTTCTCGCGCGCGCAAGCTGCTGGCGGCAGATGAGTGTTTGTGTGCCGGACGGCTTGGTATGAGGTGCACCTAAGCGATTCCGTAAGTTAATTGTATATTTTCGAGTGAGTGTGGATGCGTGTGAGTGTATTTAGTACACTGTTATTGTCATAATCTTTGTTTTTCTCGCGCACGCAAGCTGCTGGCGGCAGATAAGTGTTTGTGTGCGCGCGCAACTCGAACCGGAAAAAATCAATACTTTGTTGTGTTATTGATTTTGGATCACAGCCGTTCGAGGGTATATTTATTCTTTATCATCGCGTTACTTATTGATTTTGTACTAGTTTTTTTTTTAGGAATTGTTTTCTTTTATTAAATTGTTAATAAAACCTAAGAAATTTTTATTCAGTAACCGGTGTTCCCACGCTCGACCCTGTAGCTCTTGCCCACTACCGAAATTATTGAGCAGTCGCGCCCTCCGAGATGAGATAAATCGTGTAGGGATTTATTACCACGGACGGATTTTTTTCTCTATTTCAGGAAGATTGTCAGCGTGAAGCCGACTGCAATAACAGATTATAGAAGCCGAACGGCTAAGCAACGGACCATCATGGGTTGTATTCCAGAGTCCGCATTTGCTAGTTCAAACACTATAACATGGCGCCCAACAACGTGGTGGGTTAATACCGTTGAGTGTCTATAACATGGCACCCAACAAAGTGTATTCAACAGAACCAGGGTGAAGTGACTAGCTTAACAAGTGTGTGTATGTGTGTGTGAGAATAGAAATTCTTATGTTGTGTTTACAAAGTGGAGAATTTTTTATTTTGCTATTTGCTCTGATTTCTTTTATTTTCCACTTCGTAAAATACCCGGAATTCGTGACAGTAGTGTGAGTTGAGCGTCTAGCGAAATAAATACTGACTTAATTTGTAAAATCTATAATACTTATTTGTTTATTTGAATACAACGAATTACTGACTAGTGTTCAGTAACAACTGTAATGATATATTGTTAAACAAAAGGGCAAAGTCTTACATGTCCGTCTCGAGTGAAGTTTGCCACACGAGGCGAAGCCGAGTGTGGTGATTCACTCGAGATGGCTATGAAAAACTTTGTCCTTATTGTTTAACAATAAATTTTATTCTACTAGGACATGTAAATTGGCATTTTGAGATAACCAAATCAATAATAATTTTTTTATGAAAAAATAGTTGTAATCACGGCAAATAAAAAGATTTTCTCATTGTATGAACAAATTTTTTAAAAAGAATTTTTACTTTTAAAAATGTAGAAAAAGTATTTTTTATTACAAAAAAATTTAAAACTTTAGAGAAGATTAAAAAATGCTGTGAAAACTAACTACTTTAAAAATTAGAACTGAGATTATCAGGCATAAGATTTAAGTCACTAACTAGAAAAATTCAAAACGTAGTCAAATATTTTTTGCAACAAGTAAAATTAAGAACTTATCACTGTTCATAATAATACAGCGTTAAACAAAGTCAATGATGCTCTAAGAAAAGTTTTGGAAGTAGGCTTGTTAGCCCACAACTCAATTTTTTATCAACTAATTTTATCATCTTCACGGTAAAAATTCACTCCTCGTTTTATTCGAGGCCATTTTACATTATTGAAAAAAAAAACTCTATTGTTGGTTACACGCATAGTGGTGATGATGATCCAGATGATGATCATAAAAATGTGGTTACAAATTTAAAAAAAAACTCTCACTGACGAACAAAAAAAGGAGCAGCAATACGTCAAAATCTATCGAACGTGGTGGAATTTTTACATTCCCATCTTATTTTTTAACGCTGTTGGAATGTAAAACTTTCTCCACAAAACTGACACATCGAAAAGTGCCAATTACATGGCCGAGTGGAATAAATTATATTTCTGAGTTACAGAGAAACCAGTGTTTTGACACGGGCTAAAACTTCCAGGGCGCAAAAAAGAAGACCGGGAGCTTTTGCAGTGTGAATCTGCTTGTGATTATTATCTGCATGAATCGTGATAATTCAGTGCGTTAGTGTTTTGCAAGGACGGAAAAATGCAGGGCGGAGAATCTAGTCAAGAAACAACTTTGACAGTGCTGTTCCAGGAGATGACATGGCCTGACAGGGAGAAAGTCGAGTGCGGATTTGTACAGGAAGGTAAAAATCATGCTTCATCTATCGCGTTCATTTGGCCTCGTGATTGCGTGAGTGAATGTATGTTTGGAAAACGGAGTGAAGTTTTTCATAAAGCCGGTGCGGCATGGCTTTCTTTTGATCAGGGTGCAGTAGGAGAGTGTGTGACACGTGACGATCGGGGCCGGGAACGTCGGTGATAATCCTGGCCTGGGAGGGGCGCGTGAGAAGGGGTCGAGGTTGGGAGAGTCATGTGTGGTCTTAATCTACTGGTTTGCAGGTGAAGTTGGGAAAATTCTGGTTGTGATATTGGCGAGGAGAGAGACGCCCGAGTGCGTGTTGTGACAGAATATAGAATTCCGGGAAGCGATCAGCGGTAATGGTGCCCTGTCTCTCTCGCTCTCGTCGTTATTCCCTCTGACGTTCGGCGTACACGCTACGTTTTTTACGTTTTTTTTTTTCTGAAGTGAAACTTCTATTCTGTCGGTAGAGAGGTTTGAGTGGTAAGGAGTGAATCCAAAAAGCCTGGCTTCCCTCCCCTCAGCCCCTTCAATTTTCCCCTTAAGGCGAAGTCATAAGGGGTCATTTTTACAACAAATTGAAAATTCAGTAAAATTAAAAATGAAAGTGGAGAAAAGGGCTCTGTAGCGCCCAAGCTACTACCTTAATCTATCTTTTAAGCCCAACCCCATAAAAATCGGATCAAAATTAACGGCAGAATCTGGGAAATTCTTCCTAAAAATTCAATATCTATATATATATATCAAAGGTTATTAAGATACAAAAATCTACAAAACTTTTCCCATATTCTGACGTTAATTTTGATCCGATTTTGATGGGATTGGGCTTAAAAGATAGCTTAAGGTAGTAGCTTGGGCGCTACAGAGCCTTTTTTCATTTTCGTTTTAGTTTAATTTTAACTGATTTTTTACGCAAATTCTGAAACTCACGTATGACTACGACTTAAATCGTGGCCCCCCCAATCTTAGTTTTTTTTTTTTTTGCGGGTTGTTCAGCCGCATGGGCTCTGTGAGTTTATACGAATTTATTACGGCTTGAATGTATTTGACTGCGTTACCAGGCAGGGCCATGGTACACGCTGATCACCCGCCATCGGTGTAGAGATTTTTACTACGTCTAGCTAGACTGCAGTGGAATATTAAACCGGACATGTATTTTATGAATAGGTGAATATTGGATGGATTGTGAGATAAATCCATGCATGGTTGAATGAAAATAGTAAAAATGATTCCGGTTGTTTCAGGTGGTGTGTGCTTACAGGTCGTGTGGCTCATTAAAATTGCATAGTCTCGAGGTTAGGGGCACACCTTAAAATTCTAGATAGGGGTGCTTAAACTATGTTAATGCAATCCTAGCTCCGAAAATACCCGAGCATAGTGAGGGTATCGTTGGCGCGTGGGTGGCTGGCGATGTTTGTTGTGTCATCTGCGCGTGGGCGTTTATTCTCACTCGTGGTGTTTTGAGTGCCTGACTTTGACCACGCTACTTTGCCGTATAACGATGCACGTTGGATTGAAGCATCGTGCGCATGAATCTTTACATGCACTGGTTGTGAGAGGGGTGTAGCTTGCGTTCGGTTAGATTCTGACTCACACTCTGGGACCTTTTTCTGTGCTTTGTGAATAATTTTAGTTTCTTTTGATTCAACCACCAGGGCAAGAAAAACAGTACAGGTCTGGGATAAATTAACAGGAAAGCAAGAAGAAAGGCTCCCAGAGGGAAGAAACGAAAGGTTGGATCGACTTTTTCGACTGTTTTAAATCAGGTGCGTGGGTGGAATATTAGCTGATTAATAAACCTTGCGTCGAATATCAGGTGACTACAGGATGTAAATGTGCTTATCAGAACATAACTGCGGCCCGAATACCAACCAATGCTGGACAGATGGAAATTGTCTTAGCCTCCGATGTTCGTTAACTGGAAGTGACTAAACAACTTGACAACAGATTATTGGTTGAGGAGAAAAACCCCAGGAAGTGCGCTTGCTGTAGGTTAATTTTACAATTTTGTACAAGCAGTTGTGTGAAAAATCAGGTTTTATTCAAAAATCAAAGTCAGAAATTGGGCGTTTTAAATAATTCAGGTAGTTTGATAAGAACACAGGTTGTGAGAATGTGATACAGGAAGGCACCGGTGCACATACAGGAGAAATATTTGGTTGAATCATATTTTAATACAGTTAAATAATTTTGCGGCAAGTCGGGAAGTGATAAGCTCGTTGACAGCCGAGCGAGTAAAACGAGGATTGGGAAACATTGGAAGGCATAGGAAAAAGTTTCTTCTTATGGAGCTGAAGTATGGCGATGTTCGTTGACTTTAGACTTTATGCAATTGAAAACTCGAGTCATGTTACTCGCTGGAAAGAATACAATTGTGCAGGTTTTTTTTAACTTACAGTACGTGTATTTTAATCAGTGCACAGGCACGAAAAAGGGTAAGCCTACGGGCTGCTACTTTTTTGTGTAAGATCTCAGGGTAAAGAGTTTCGGGAAGTGATTAAGTTCTTTTAAATTGGAGTGAATGCTTAGTGTAATGATAGTTACATTCAGGTAGTGACTTAATCATTTAATTAAATTAAATTGAATGTTTATTGTGATAGTAATTACTTCGACTGGAGTCAGGACAAACAAAGTGTGAATGATAGTTTTGAGCGGAAGATGTGTTACACTTATATTTGACTGTGTGACTTGATTAAAACTCGTGACTGAAAAATAGAGCTTGTGTTTGCCGTGGGGTCGACCGTGTGAAATTGAAGCGCTGTGCGCATGAATTTTGAAAACACTTTTACAAGCTTAAAAACAGTGTGAGTTTTTAACATCAAATCTGGCATGTGAAAACAACCAGAAATTTAATACTGAGTGTAATTCTGTGGAAAATTCACTAAAATCAGTTGCAAAGTTGGGGAAAATTCAGCAGTTTGAGAACAAGAAAATGAGTTGTCCGAGAGCTATCTGTTTGAGTCGAGCTGTTGTGACTCATATGAGTTCAGGATGAGTGCGTGTGGATCATTGACTGTGCGAGATCCACAGCAGAGAACTGAAAGACAGGATTAGTGACCACTTAATTTGCTTGATTGGATATTGGTAGGGTTATGCATTTGTCGACGACATTTGTTGAAATGTGATGAACTGATAAAATTTGCAGGCACTTTGCTGATTTATACTGGATTGTGTATTGCTCAAATTTTTAGCAGCTACCAATATTTTCGGCAGATAATTTAACAAGATTGTGTTGACCGGTGAAAAATGCAACATTGTACTCAGTTGATCCGGGATAAGTGATAATTTTGAGCTGGTTTGAAATCGGGAAATTAAGTGATTCATCATTTGCTGAGCAATCAGGAAGTGCATGGATGAAAACAAAAATGATAAAGTTGAATTTCAGGAAGCGATCGGTCAGCTTTTCTTCCGGGGAATGGAAAATTATGGTTGATTCCATGAGTAACTGCTTTTTCGACTAGCTGTGATTTTTGGACGAAGTAAAAGAGCAAAGCAGGAGAGTGCAGAAACGTTCAAAAATTTGCTGTGTGGAAGTGTATAAATTTAAAGTCTGGAAAGAGAGAGAAAGAAAATTTTGGGCTTTCAGGAAACTGCCCGGGTGTTATTGAGGCTGTGAGATAGACATTATTTTGTTTGTACAAGTACTCTGAATCATAGTTAATGATCCACAAGTTTCAGGGATGAGAAAACTTAGGTGTTTGATTCAAATTTACTGATAAAGTGAGAATTGGCGGTCGGTGTTATAGTGTGTACTTCACTTTACAAAGATTGTTAAATTTTGCTGTTCTCGTAATTAAAGTTTAGGTTGGCAATAAAATTTTATTTAATTTACGAAAAGAGTCCAGTACGTGACGATATTGGAAAATTTAACGTTAGATGATTTTTGAAACAGGCTGAAAGAGGTGAAACAATACGGATCTAATGTGAAATTACAGTTAGCGTGATGCTTTTATCTAAGAAGGAAATATCATATGTTGGGATAACTGAGATGCACTTTTAAGTTACCGATTAGTTTGTGATGAAAAATAATCGATTTATCAGGAATGAGTGTTAACTGCATGTGGAGAAATCTGACTCTAAATAATTTAAGGATCTTTGTGAACTAATGTGTTAAGACAGGCAGAGTTATTGAAAACGAAGTGAGTGTAAGCTCTATTGAAAAACCCCAGGTTGACAGGGGTAATTTAAAAGGAAAAATAAGTCATCAATTGATTGCTTGAAACGATAGATAGAGCCAGTTTTTCTGATATCTCGGTTACTGGATCGAAATACACCGAAATAGTCTATTTAGTGGGTAAAAATAATCAGTTTACTGATTATGAAACCCAGGACGAAGTATTTTATGCATTGTTTTATTTGGTCAGGTTGAAACTCGACTTGGTGTGTACAGGGTAAAATTTCTCAATTGGGTTTTCTGGTAGTGAGTTATTAAGGTAGAATTAAATTCTACGAATAAAATCAGGCTCTGAAGAAACTGGTTGAAAATTTCAAGGAAAGGCAGGTAGCACAACATTATCATTTCATGATGAATGTTGGGAGCTAAAAGTTCTACTGTTCAGGCAGAGCATGGAATCAGGTTGGTGGTGAGAGTTCATAAGGTCAGAGATTTATTTATGCATGCTGTAGAATACTATTCTGCTGGTGATATTAGTAATTACAATTTTTTTATTCTTATCTAATTTATACATAATAGTTCAGTGTGACTTTGTATTGACGATCCAGGTATATTTCGCGCAAACATTCCCACTTTAGAAGCATAGCCTCCCAAACGTGAGAAAATTTCTAAAATAATAAATTTAATTAAAAATGAATTTAAATAGACTAAACATTACTCAGCGCGCAAGCCCGCACGGACCCTTATTTATTGCTTTTGCAAAAGAAATTTTTGTTAAATAAAATAAAAAATTCTAACTCCATCAGTTTTTAAGCGTGCAAGCGCGCATAAGAAAAAAAACCAAAAATAGTAAAATCAAATGCACTTTTCGAATATTTTAAAAACTTCTTCACCGATGAGCTCACGAATAAATTATTTGCGCAAGATGGCGATAGCTCTCTTTTATAAAGGGATACCCCCCCCCCCCCCCCAATAATTGAATTGAGAAAGATAAAAAAATTTTGGTTTCCCCAGCCAGGAATCGAACCTGGATCACCTACTTTCGCGGTCGGTGCGTTAACCATTACGCTACCGTGCTCACCAACTCGCCTGTGACTATGGGGCCGCTATTTATTTATCTTTCTCAATGCGACCAGTCTCTCTCAGTCAGGGTCGAAGAATAAGTTTATTAAACAACTTTGTATTGCCTAGTGGATAACAATAATAGTTCAGTGAGACTTTGTATTGACGATCCAGGCATATTTCGCACAAACATTCCCACTTTAGAAGCATAGCCTCCCAAACGTGAGAAAATTTCTAAAATGATAAACTTATAATAAACTTATTCTTCGACCCTGACTGAGAGAGACTGGTCGCATTGAGAAAGATAAATAAATAGCGGCGCCATAGTCAGAGGCGAGTCGGTGAGCCCGGTAGCGTAATGGTTAACGCACTGACCGCGAAAGTAGGTGATCCAGGTTCGATTCCTGGCCGGGTAAACCAAAATTTTTTTATCTTTCTTAATTTAATTATTGGGGGGGGGGGTATCTATTTAAATTCATTTTTAATTAAATTTATCATTTTAGAAATTTTCTCACGTTTGGGAGGCTATGCTTCTAAAGTGGGAATGTTTGCGCGTAATATGCCTGGATCGTCAATACAAAGTCACATTGAACCATCATTGTTATCCACTAGGCAATACAAAGTTGTTTAATAAACTTAATTTATAAATAGGTTGGCAGGATGTGAATACACTTTTCTTGATGCAATATTGAGTCGGAAAATTAAGTTTAAATACCGATTGGAGTTTTAATGTGAGAATCAGGGAGGAAGGGTCAATTTTAAGATTGACTCAGGTTCTGTGTGTGTTTGAAAATTAGTTCTAAACCAAAGAATTTATTTTTAAGTCAGTGGAAAATATAGTTTGACAGGAATAAAGAAAATCTCTTACAGAAATGTCTGTTTGAGGAGTGAATCTGAAATAGCAAACAAGAAAATCCAAATCACTGGACTGAGTTTAATCGGTCACATTGTCAGGGCGCTAGAAAGATTGGATTTTCTGAATCAAAACTGTGTGGATACTGTTGGTGATAAAGCAGGTCGTTGGTCAAATTGAAAACATGCGAAAGAATGTGTCAACTGCAGGACCATCGTAAAATGAATTAAAATTGTTTAATTTATTGTGATTTATCGTTTAAATTTCCATATCAATATCGTTTAATATACAGGCAATTTCAAAATTTGGCAATGCAGCAATGCAAGTCTTGCCTTACAAATATCTTGGACAGAAATCTGTTTGATATTATGTGTGAAAAAGAGCAGGGAGGTGATCGTGAGAATTGTACCTGTTCAGTGCAGGCAAAATTTCTGAATTTGAAATACAGCAGGCTGAAGTGAATAAATGTTCTTTTAATAGTCTGAGATTGAGAAACGTGAAAGATTGTTAACTACTTGAAATTTCTGTTGAATATTTCATGTCTACGTGACAGACTGGGTTTGTGTACTATTGCTATGTAGTCTAGGCGCCGTAAATGTTGATTTGCCAGGAAGTGATGAACTTGATTATTCTAGTCCGTTTTAGCTAGTTTAATCAGGATTACTATCCGTTACAGGTAGAGAGTGTATTGAAAATGAACGGGAACTTACAGGTAATTGAGTTCGTGTGAGTATTGCCTTTGGAAAATAAAGCAGGTTATTCTGGGAAGCACAAACACGCGCCACTTACGAAGGTGAATTTGACAAGGCGAGATTTGATTCCAAGTTAGGATCTAGGTTTTTGTTTATTACTAGGTGTCTATACTTATTTTGTAATGTTACAGATCTCGGACTTATTTGAGACTTTTCTGAAGGAAGTCATGCGGTGAAATCAACATTTGGAAATGATGACCATCTATACAGTTCATCTACGAATGGGAGAGACGAGCAGTTGTTCTTTTGATATACAAAATATAAAGAGTGAATCTTCAACAGGAGGGAGTGTTGGAAATGTGTGTTGTGCGCTTCACTCTCGAGTGACTCGTCCCGCTGCCCCTGAGCGCGCCACGCGCTGCTGCTCTCGCGGGGCCTTGTGATTCCGGTACGTGCTGTCATGGCGATCGGACGCTATCGCTCTCCCGGTACACGTGGTGTTTGCGCTAATCTATTTCTTACACTTTACTTAAATCTGGTTGTGTAGTGTTTTACATAATACAGTTATTATCAGTTCAAGTGAACTTCCTTACCTCATTATTTATAATAAAACCCTCGTCCCAGACAATGAGTTTGGTCGTTTAGCTGATAAAGAAATATACGCATCTCTTTGTTTAAAAACAATCAAAAATATTGTGTAGTTCAAGGGGAACTTTAAAAAAAAAAAAAAATACGAAAACTCTAACAATGACATTTATTTGATTGATCTCTTTTGTGTTAAAATTAAGTGCAGGCGTTTTAATAAATAAATTTTTTAACTATATTTTTGAATTACAAAAAATTGAAACTATAGCTTTTTATACCCGGAACATGCTTTTTTACTTCTTTTTTATTATTTTTTTTAATCCTTAACATAATGCTATTCACTCTTAAAATTGAGTAAGCGATATCGATTTTTGAGTTTAAGGCTTTTATTTTTGATCCTATTGGTTAAGCATGTCGTCATCTATCGAGTTCTTCATCGTGAACTTGGTCATTAATCAACAATCAATCCTAGAGGTTGTAATTTTGTCAAATTCTGCGCGGCGCGCGCCCACTCGACTTTTAGTTTTTTAAAAACTAATCTTTCAACAGTTTCAGATAATAAAATAATAGATTATTCTGTAGTTCAAGAGCTCGGTGCATTAAAAAGAGGTTGGAGGTTAGCGCTCCAGATTGGCTCACGCAGCTCCAGCCACTTTTACGAAAATGCTGTCATTTTTTATGCATCAAATTTTCTCGCAGGAAGTTTTCCATTAGGTTTCAGAGAAGTTTTCTAGAAAGTTTCGTTGCAATATTTCTAATAGGTCATAAATGAGAGCATTTTTTAAAAAACGGGAGAGGCTAGCTGAGTGGATCTCGAGTGAGAAAGTGTGTGGAGTCTTAACACGAAAAACCATATTGCACATGAGTTTTTGCCAAACGGCTCGTGGTATTTTACTTTTGAGCATTCGTTATTTCACGCATAATTTTTCCCTCTATGTAGAAACTGTCAAATAATTAAAATAGTAGAAAAATATTATTAAGGAGGTTCCCTACCATCTACGTAAGTCAAATGTGTATTTGACTACAGTAGTCGTCTGCTCATTGGCTCAGCTACTTTCTAACCTCTGTATGAGCCAATGAGAAGTCATATTTACAAGAATATAGAATCAATTGTTTATAGTTATTGCTACAGGCTCCTAATGAATGTTTTGAAACAAGTATAATCAAAGTCAGATTTTTTGCGATTTTTATGCGTAGTTACATTAAAATCTGTGGGCTGGAAATTAAGTATTTGCTGTTTTAGTAAATTTCCCATTAGAACCCATGCAAATTTGTGAAATTTGAAATGCTTATAACTTTTTTCACAAGCTCCTCAGGGCTTTGAAATTTTAGCTGAGCTATTTTTATAATAAAAACTATGTGTTCATTTCGTCGCCCCAATTCAGAAAGATACTAACTCAGAAAGCGCGCGTGAAAGGTGCTAACTCAGAGCCGGTTCAGAAAAGTGCTAACTCAAAGCTGGTTCAGAAAAGTGCTAACTCAGAAACGGTTCAGAAAAGTGCTAACTCAGCTTCCGTTTAGAAAAGTGCTATCTCAGACTAAATTTCTTTTTTCAAGCTTAAGTCGGTGAAACATTTTTTTTTTTTTTTATAAGTGTATAATTTATAAATTTGAACACTACTTTACATTAATTATTATTATTTTTTTTTTTTATTAAAAATTCATTTTTTATAAAAACTTTGATTTTTTACCGTGTTGCAACTTTAACGATCGGGAAAAAAGTTTATTCAGCTGTAAAATTCGTGATTAAAATCACAATTTTATTTTTTTGCAACACGGTAAAAAATCAAAGTTTTTATAAAAAATGAATTTTTAATAAAAAAAAAAATAATAATAATTAATGTAAAGTAGTGTTCAAATTTATAAATTATACACTTATAAAAAAAAAAAAAAAAAATGTTTCACCGACTTAAGCTTGAAAAAAGAAATTTAGTCTGAGATAGCACTTTTCTAAACGGAAGCTGAGTTAGCACTTTTCTGAACCGTTTCTGAGTTAGCACCTTTCACGCGCGCTTTCTGAGTTAGTATCTTTCTGAATTGGGGCGACGATTTAATTTGGACAAAATCTGTGGGCTAGATCTATTTGGTAGGGAACCTCCTTAAACTATTATTTAATCTGAACTTTTAAAAATCATGAGAATTATAAAAAATAAATATTTACCCATCATAGATGTGTAAACTAATTCTCTGACTTCAACACTTGTTTCATGAATTTTACATTCCAAATTTTTGCCACTGACCCAATTTAATTGACGTATTCTTTTTTGAATATCCAAATCTTTATCTTCATCATTTGTGTAAGGAGGACAAAACAGGATTCTATACAAAACTGTCATCGTATATTTTTCGACATAATCAAGCAACTTTTCTTTTACATCCAAACCTAGTTCTAAATATAGTAAATTAAATGAAATAGCACATCACTTTATGAATTAATTTAAAATATTTACCTTTGTACTTGGAGTTTTGCTCCATTTTAATAGAAAAATTTTGGTAAAAATTTTGAGTTATATCAGACAGTTTGTCGATTTGCTTACAACCAGTATTTTCAAGAATTTCATCAATAAAATTATTAATTTTTTTTGATACATCTTTAAAAATTTGAGATTTATGAATAATAGTAATTAAGTCTTGGTTTTCAGTTTCAATTTTTTCAATTTCAGCTTTACAATTGTTATATAAATCTTGTAAGAACTGTTTAGGCTCTTGATCTTTAAGTGGAAATTTTCGAAGTCTCGATAAAGATGTACTCAGCTTCGATTTATTTTTATCAAATTGTTTTTCCGCAGAACGTGTGTATTCACTGCAAAAAAAATTTTTTTAATGATTTTCATTTTTCTTTATATAAATGGCTAATGCTTGTTAGAAATTATAATGATAATAGAAGAGATTAATTCAATATTTTGTCACGATCGTTTAGCCAGCTACTAATCCCCTAGAGGCTTTTCTTTGTTCATTTAATAAGTTATTTTGTGCCTGCAAAAGTCAGGCCACATGTAGATAGTGGAGTAGCCACCGGGGCACAAATGCGAGGGAATCGCGTCCATAGACGAAGGTCTAGGTTAGTTGACTCCACAGCATGAGGGCCCGCGCAATCTTGCCCGAGCGACCGCTGTATCTACTAGCCTTCGTCTTTTACGTAACTAGCGTCTCTCAGCGCGCAAGCGCGTACCATTTCGAGTACTTTATTAATTTATTAAACTATTTATTTGAAAAGTAAAAATAAACAATACTAATTTTTTATTTTTATATTTATTTAAAGAAATTTTCAAAAATTATTCAATCCATTTTATAGATTAATATATTATTCTACTTATTGAGGTGATCGCGGGACTTTTTTTTTAAAGAGATCAATATTCTTAAAATTTAAGTAAGACGAAATTTTTGTTTCAAAGAAAAAATAATAAGATTAATATTTTGAAGATTTTTGACCTAAATTGTAATAAATTAAAGTGAAAAACCTAAGTTTTTAATACATTTTCTCATAAAAATTTGATTTAATAATTAAAGTCAATAATTAAATCAGTTTTTTGTCTGAATAACTTTTCGAATAGAGTGAGATTCTCTGGGAATGTATTAGACAAAACTTTTTGTGAATAATTTTTTCTAAATTAAGTTCTTATACTGTCAGAGAAAATCTCGGTGTTTATAATTTTATTCTTGAGAAAAGTAAAATAATTTTTTGTATTACTTCAAGGAAATATTTGGAGTATCACACAGATATTTCTATCTATTTTTATTTTGAGGTAAAAAGGAGCAGTATTTTCCCAGAAAGCACAAGGAAGAGTTTTATTTTTATTTTTATGAATTTTATTGATTTGTAACTGTATGTTTTATGATGAATTTTATTTTTTTTACTCCGATTAATTTTTGAGGGAGCGTGTTGGGATTATTGTAATTTTGTATTCTGTGTTTCAGTGAAGTCTAATTTTCAGATTGCAAAAATTATTCTTCGTTGAAAGACAAAGTGTCGAATTTGGGTGATTATGGCTTAATGTGTTTTTCATAGACTTGCTTAGTGAGAACGACGGTCTTCATTAAGCGACGGGCCATGTCGCTTAGGCCACATGAACCTGAGGTGTGCAGTCTCTGCTAATAGTCGGATGAACTGTATACCTGAGGTGTTCACTAATGACTACTTTTGCATAGCCTCTGCCTTCGCTCCGACACTTCAGCTTTCCGGAGCGGTCATTCTTGTGCGTGTGCTCTTGAAGTGAGGTTGCAGTCTGGCTTAAATTCATACTTTACTTATTTCAAAACTCTGCTCTTCATTTACCCGAATATATCCCGAAATCTCCATACTTTTGATTTACGCTAAAGATTTTCAAAATGAAAGTCGATTTAAAAGATTTCGCTGTACAGCTGTATGAAATTGGAGCTGTAAAATATGGCAATTTTATAACCAACGTTGGTCTCCACACGCCAATATAGATCGACCACAGGGTCATCATTTCCTACCCAAAAATTATGGTAAGTATATTTGTTTTATGTATTTAATAGTAAAAAAAAAAAAAAAGAAGATTTTATTTATTTATTTATCATCATCGACGGACATTAATGCCCTTTAATACATAATTAATTTTTATATATTTCATCGATAACAACTTTCTCATTCAAATTTCAAAAACTTTGATTTAATATCTTTTTTGAATAAAATAATATAATTACAATTTCTCATTTAATTTTTTTAGAAAAATGTATCCACATCCCTTTGGAATCTGATCAATCAAGATGATTACAGCCATGTATGTGGAGTACCTTATACTGCTCTTCGGATAGCAACGCTCACAGCAGCAGAATCGGACATACCAATGCTGATAAAGAGAAAGGGGGCAAAATCCTATGGAACCAAAAAAATGATTGAAGGTGTGTTCAAACAAGGGGACACACCGATCATTGTAGAAGATATAATAACAAGTGGGTCAAGTGTCTTAGAGACAATTGAAGACTTAAAAAAGGAAGGCCTTAATGTTGACACAGCTTTGGTAGTTGTGGACCGACAACAAGAAGGAAAAAAAATTTAGAAGCCACTGCACGCAAAGAACTCGGTGGAAAGAAGCGGCCGGTAAGGCATACCGAGAAAAAAGTCGGGTGAAGTTACGCCCGAAAAATCGGTGGAAGGTTTCTGATTTTTTCCAAAGCCTATATAGGTATATGCCGCGGCCGAGTGCTGCCAGCTGGGCTGTAGCGCTGGAGCTTGATGCAGGCAGATCCATCCGCTTTTTCAAAAACGCTGTCAATTTTTATTTGTTTGAACAATTTCTTTCAAACTTTTCAGAAATGTTCTTTAGGACCTAATGGAAAACTTCTTCGCTGGAAGTTTTTTCAAATATGAACTTTTATGCTTTTGATCCAAAGTTTTTGGTTATAAACTGCTTACTTTTATTTTTAAATGTTAATTACTCGGTTCTGAAAATTTTTAAAAATATTTGAACAACTCCGTTGGCAGCGATAAGGGTTCAAGAATATAAAGCTAAAATTTCGTCAACAAATATTAAGTGGTTTTCGAGTTATCGCGATTTGAACTTAAAATGCGAAAAAATGCGTAAATCGAGAAAAATTCAAGTTTTGGCTCAACACGCGATAACTCGAAAACCTCTTAATATTTTTTGACTTGATTTTAGCTTTATATTCTTGAACCCTTACCGCTGCCAACGAAATTGTTTAAAATTTTTAAAAATTTTCAGAACCGAGTAATTAACATTTAAAAATAAAAGTAAGCAGTTTATAACCAAAAACTTTGGATTAAAAAAGTAAGCATAAAAGTTCATATTTGAAAAAACTTCCAGCGAAGAAGTTTTCCATTATCTCCTAAAGAACATTTCTGAAAAGTTTGAAAGAAATTGTTCAAACAAATAAAAATTGACAGCGTTTTTGAAAAAGCGGATAGATCTGCCTGCATCAAGCTCCATCGCTACAGCCCAGCTGGCAGCACTCGGCCGCGGCATATACCTATATAGGCTTTGGAAAAAATCAGAAACCTTCCGCCGATTTTTCGGGCGTAACTTCACCCGACTATTTTCTCGGTATGCCTTACCGGCCGCTTCTTTCCGCCGAGTTCTTTGCGTGTGGGATTAAAGTTTATAATCTTTTTACCATTACAGAGTTGGTAAGATATCTACATGAAGCTGGCAAATTAAGTATTGACTCTGTAAAACTTGTTCAGGACTATATACAACAAGTTCAATCTCTTTTATAATTATATAAATAATCAAGTAATAAAAATTATGATGCAATATACCCAATAATTTTTTATTTTTCAACATTTCCTATGTACACTCGACGGACATCATATCTGTCCAGTGGTTTGAATTTGACGGTCGATTTATGTTTCCCAACCTGAAAATTCCAGGGCTGTATAAAATTGATTTTTTGTAAGGGGGCAGTGGAGGCACCGGAATTAGAGGTTATGTTGTATTTATCAGTGTGTTTTATTTATTTATTTATGTAACGAATGAAAATTTTAATAATTTATAGTTTAAAACGGTGTTTATTTGAAAAACTTTTTTCGAAAACTGAGTGGTTTTATTTATTTTTGGTTTTTGTGACTTGAAATTTTTACAAAATTAATCTTGCTAACAGATTTAAAATTTTTTTATTATGTTTGAAGCAAAAAGAATTAATAAAAATAAATATAATAAAATAAAAATATTATTGAAAATTGTCATCTTAATATACTATTGTAATTTTAATTTTTAATTTCTTATGAGCTACAAAAACTTAGTGACCACTAAATATGTAAAAGCAAATTAATTAATAATAAGAGCAGTTGGATTTATTATGCCAAATTCAGTTTATTCTAAAAAACTTTAATACATTAACACTCGCTTTTTTAACCTTTCTAAGTTAAAGTTTTAAAACTTTTATTCGACTTAAAAAGTATTGTTTATCAAAAGTAATACAAATCTCAACATCTTTAAAACTTTTTTTTTTTAAAACAACAATTGATCAGAAATATTTAAGTTCACTTTTTTTACATTAAGTTATAAAATTTAATGTTTAAAGATGTTAAGATTTGTATTACTTTTGATAAACAATATTTTTTAAATCGAATAAAAGTTTTAAAACTTTAACTTAGAAAGGTTAAAAAAGCGAGTTTTAATGTATTAAAGCTTTTTAGAATAAACTGAATTTAACATAATAAATCCAACTGTTCTTATTATTAATTAATTTTCTTTTACATATTTAGTGGTTACTAAGTTTTTGTAGCTCATAAGAAATTAAAAATTAAAATTACAATAGTATATTAAGATGACAATTTTCAATAATATTTTTATTTTATTATATTTATTTTTATTAATTTTTTTTGCTTCAAACATAATAAAAAAATTTTAAATTTATTAGCAAGATTAATTTTGTAAAAAGTTTAAGTCACAAAAACCAAAAATAAATAAAACCACTCGGTCTTCGAGAAAAGTTTTTCAAATAAACACCGTTTTAAACTATAAATTATTAAAATTTTCATTCGTTACATAAATAAATAAATAAATAAAACACACTGATAAACACAACATAACCTCTAATTCCGGTGCCTCCATTACCCCCTTACAAAAAATCAATTTCATACGGCCCTGTAATTTTCAGGTTGGAAAACATAAATCGACCGCCAAATTCAAACCACTGGACAGATATGATGTCCGTCGAGTGTACATGCAAACAATAACAAAATACTTATTTTATTACAATATATTTTTATATACTACTAACGTCTCTCAGCACGCACAATTTCGAGTACTTTATTAAGCTATTTATTTGAAAAGTAAAAATAAACAATACTATTATGATGATTTTCTCTCAGTTGCTTGTGGTGTAACAAATTCATCTCAAGATCCACTCAGGTACCCCTTGTTACAAGCAGTAAAACCTCTGTTTATCGCGAATCAGAGAATCTAAGTCTCCTATTTAGACGCGAGAGGCGATTAAACTAAAAACCCAAATAAAGCCCAATAATATTTCAGAATTTTGAGAAAAAAGGAAAAAAATTTGACTCCGCCGAGATTTGAACTCGGATCCCGAAGTTTCCGGCCTGGTGCGTTACCTATTACGCCACGGAGGCAACGAGCTCGGCTCTCTGCTTAGTCAAATTTAATTCCTTTTTGTCTCAATTTTCAAGAAAGAACCCCTGTATTACCCGCAACCCCCCGGCACATCATCGGGTACGTGCCTTAATAAATATTATGATGATGTGCCGGGGGGTTGCGGGTAATACAGGGGTTCTTTCTTGAAAATTGAGACAAAAAGGAATTAAATTTGACTAAGCAGAGAGCCGAGCTCGTTGCCTCCGTGGCGTAATAGGTAACGCACCAGGCCGGAAACTTGGGGATCCGAGTTCAAATCTCGGCGGAGTCAAATTTTTTTCCTTTTTTCTCAAAATTCTGAAATATTATTGGGCTTTATTTGGGTTTTTAGTTTAATCGCCTCTCGCGTCTAAATAGCAGACTTAGATTCTCTGATTCGCGATAAACAGAGGTTTTACTGCTTGTAACAAGGGGTACCTGAGTGGATCTTGAGATGAATAAACAATACTAATTTTTTATTTTTATATTCATTTAAGAAAATTTTCAAAAATTACTCAATCCATTTTATAAATTAATATATTATTCTACTTATTGAGGTGATCGCGGGACTTTTTTTTTTAAAGAGGTCAATATTCTTAAAATTTGAGTAAGACGAAGTTTTTAAAACATTTTCTCATAAAAATTTGATTTAATAATTTGTAACAGCTAGCGCGGATAAAATTCGAATTTGGCGCTAACTGTTATGGAACGCAGATGCGGATCGGTAACTCAGGTGATGACGAAATCTACCGATTAGCATTACTCTAATTTTGGTTACCGACCATTTGCCCGAATCCATTTACCCGAACAACCAATCGCCCGAACTTCCATTTGCCCGAAAACCCAATCGCCCGAATACCCTTTGCCCGCATACCAAAATGCCCGAATACCCTTTACCCGAATACCATTTGCCCGAACAACCACGAGCCCGAACAGCATCCCCCGCGTATTCCCCGAAAGAGAGGAATAAGAGGTTAGTTAAAGAAGATACATTTATTACGTTAAAAATAAATCAAAAATGCATAAAAATTCATACAACAGTACATGTATATAAAAACAAACAAAACAAAATTTAAAAATAAATAGCACCAATATCAAAACAATTCAGGTGGACATGGTGTCCCCAATAGCTTCCAAAAAATTTAACATTGTATAATTCTCATAATTTAGGGCAATATTACGCAGTCTTGTTTGTACATCCTTCCATCTTTTTTTAGGGGCTGCCTTAACCTTTCGCCCAAGTGACAGCTCCACAACTGATATCTCAGTGTCACCCTGCTCTTTCTGTATCTCTTTGATAAACGAATAGATATCAGGGTGGTTCTTTCCCATTAGTACGCGAAACTGATTGTGCCACCCCTGTGACACGTTGTTTGTTTTGGATTCACCAGCAACTGCCACATCGTAGTGATTCCAAAAGTGTGTCTTGTATGGGGGGGGGGGGGGCGACCGCTTTCCGTTTGCCAACCTTTGGCTTGCCTACGAATCATATATACTATAAATATTATAAACATTTGAGTTACTTAGTTAACTACTACAAATAAAAGCTCACCAAGCACGTATGTCCGTTCAAAGTATTCGACAAATTCTTCCAATTCTTCCGGAGCCATGGCTTTTACCGCTCTGAAATAGCACTTAACGTCAGGTATTGGGACGAAGGCCAGCGCTACGAGCATATGCGTGAATTTCTTGACTGACCTGTCGTTGTAGTCGTTGTATGCAGTTTGCAAGCCACGTTCCTGAATGTTTCGGTAGATACTTTGCCACATGTGAAAGAAACATCCGGAAAGTGCCACATGCGGGAATACTGCATTGCTGGCGTTGATAATTGCGAGTTCGAAATCACTCATGATCAATTCCGGCTCGCAGTTTCGTATGCCATATTTCTCAGCAGCTGTAGTAATTGAACGAAGGACGATCTCGTATTGACAAGTTTCCTTCGATGTGAGTAAAGCATAAACGAATGGTAAGGCAACGATTTCGGGTGCTTTTTCAGAGTTACGACGCACTGTTCCGAGAACAGTGAATACTTGCGTAAAGATGTGCGGTGCTACCTGTAAATAATGTAAATAATACTGTATACTTTGAATATTCTAAATATTATAAATAATTTAAATAACACTGTAAATAATGTTAATAACACTGTAAGTAATGTAAATAATGTTGAATAAAATTGAGGGTTCCATCAAGGAACCAGATTGAGCTGCTTGAGAGAAGTTCTAAATTTCGTCACGTGGCGAAGACAATAATACGCCCTTCCAACTCTTCGTCGTCGTCATTATTTGAGTCATATATTACAAATTTATCTCCAGTGGCAGTTTCAGTCAATTCTTCTGGCAGCTCACCCAAATTTTCCAATGAAGTAGGGCTTTCATGAGTACCTTTGGTACGAATCGCACGCATCGATTTTTTTAGATTTTCGCGTTTTGGTAACTGGCGAACTACAACTTGTGATACACCAGCAAGTTCGTTACGAAGGATCCTCGTTGGAGGTTCTTCCGGTTGTTCAGCAGCTTTGCGTTTCATGCTTAATTTCATTTTTTCGGCCGCGATTCGGTGGATGGGTGTGTTCCGATAGTGCCCTGTCTTCCCCAGCTATCGGACTCTTCGTCACGATAAACGTTCCAGGACCAGTCGCTACCGTGGTAGCACGTGCTGTACATTGCCCTATCCTTACGAGGTAACAGTCCCAGTGAGTTCTATTACCCGACGGTTTCGACCTTACGTAGACAAATCCATCGAGAAAAAGTCTTCTTTCGTTAACAATTTGAGGTTCCGGATTCATTATTTACAATAAAATTTTAACAAACGTACAGTAGAAATTTTTAATAAATGTGCTACAAATTTTTAAAAGAGGTAAAAATAGTAGTAATTTTTTATCAATGCTCTAAAAATTTTTAAAAGAGGTAAAAAAAAGGTTATAAACAGATTATTACATTGGTGGTTATAAACATCAGACTGCTGCTACATTCGTAGCTATATTGATTTGAATTTTTAAAATTACATTTCGGGCTCGTGGTTGTTCGGGCAAATGGTATTCGGGCATTTTGGTATGCGAGCAAAGGGTTTTCGGGCAAATGGATGTTCGGGCGATTGGGTTTTCGGGCAAATGGAAGTTCGGGCGATTGGTTGTTCAGGTAAATGGATTCGGGCAAAGGGTAGGTAATCCTAATTTTGGCGCTTGGCGTGATCACACGTGTGTCAGAGAGCAAATATACAATTTACTTTTTTGTGTTAGATAACTTTATCAAAGTGCGTAAGATAAAATTATCAGTGAGAAGTTGGGTAGATTTTCCTGTGATCCAGTTGTCATTGGATCGGAGCGGGGAAGACAATAACGTCTCACAGAGAGTCAGCGTGCGGCCTAGGAAGGCATTGTCGTCTTGTGTGAAGCCATTCGGCTAGTCGTAATCATGATAATAATTGTTACATCAAGCGAAGGTGCACCTGCTAAAAAAGTAAGTCCACGTAGCGGTTAATCATTGAATGTTTGCTCGTGTGATGATTAGAGTCAGAGTCTGTGTGAAGTAAAGTAAGTACTTGGATTTTGTCTCGGAGTCTTTGTCTGGGTTTGGCGCGCTGCAGCTAGCAGCTGAGTGTACGAGTGTGTGCATGTTGGTGTGCGCGCCGACCGGTGAATTATCGAGCGAGAAGAGAATCACCATAATTCGATTTATTTTGATATGTAATATCGGGCTAATAGCCATTCTAATATTATTTGTTTGTAAACAAAACGGGTTATAATTTGATTGTATGATTTATTAGTTTTATTTTTGTGTATTGAAATTAATTAAATTAACTGAGATTATTAAATTTATCAAACCCGTGTTCCTGCGTTCGATCCAAAATTAAATTCACGCCACTATCGAAGAGAGAGCAGCCGCGCCGCGTAACGGATGAATTAGTTCGCGTATGCGTCTTTCCCCCTGTTTGAGAATATATTAAATTAACGCGAGCGAAAAGGGACGAGGAGAAGGTAGGAAATCACTGGGCTTTAAATAACTAACACTGGCATTTAAATGAACTCTAACTTTTGTGGTATATTTATTTATCGGTATCTAAGTGTTTACAATAGAGGAGAGTGGTCACGCCGTTTTGACCGGGTGGCACTCTACCTCTGGGAAACTGGGTGGAATCGTCGTAGATAAGCGGTCGATCTACGACGACGGCGCTGAGTCCCGTGATGCGTGGTCGCGGCATCACGGTCGCAGCAAGACTGGTGAGGGCGGAAACTGGTCACTCTGGGCAGCTCTGGCGTGGGTCGCTCGCATGACCAATCACGTGGCAATAAAAGGCGGTAAATCTCAAACATTCCGCCCGCCTTAATCGACTGTAGTCGATTAATAATATCTGTGAACATAATAAAAATAAAAATAACATTAAGTAATATATAAAAATAATTGTAGGTTGAGTCTAGGGTGGTTAGTAAGCGTACGATCAAACGTAGAGGCTTACTGGGCAATTTTGGTAAGAGCCTGATGCTCTGTCCAAGGAAAATTCCTGAGTCGAAAACCCAACAGTTAAATAATGATACAGCCAGGGTCTGAAGTTGAGTTACTTCAAGTGGCTGAACGCTTGAGATCGTGATTGGGGCCTGAACATGGAGTGGTTCAGGTGGCTTTATTTTTGAGAGTATAGCCGGTGCCTGAAGCTGGATTAGTTCAGGTGGCTGTACTTTTGTCATGGTAGCCAGCGTCTGGACTTTAATTAATTTAATTGTCGCAGGTGGCTGAGCTTTAAGACACGTTGCCGGTGTCAGAATTTTGGAGTGTATAACCGAAGCCTGGACCAAGTGTGTCGCAGGGGGCTGAGTTTTGAAAGGTGTAGCTGAAGCCTGAACTCTAAGTAATTCAGGTGGCTGCTTCTCGAAAGCGATAGCCGGTGCCTGAGCCAGGACAGCCGCAGGTGGCTTGCGCTTGGAGAGGTTCGCTGGACCCTGGACTTGAGGTGTCTCAGGTGATTTCATCTTGGAGGGGGGCGCCGAAGCCTGAATTGGAACTGATTCAGGTGGCTGATTTTCAAAAGACGTGACCGGCGCCCGGGCTTTGGCTGCCGCAGGTGCCTGAGTTTTGAAAAGTGAGGCCGGAGCCTGAGATTGGATTAAATCAGGTGGCTGGACTTCGAAATGAGTAGCCGAGGCCTGGACTTGAGGTGTCGCAGGTGGCTGAATCTTGAAATGAGTAGCCGAGGCCTGGACTAGAGGTGTCGCAGGTGGCTGAACCTTGAAATGAATAGCCGAGCCCTGGACTTGAGGTGTCGCAGGTGGCTGAACTTTGAAATGAGTAGCCGAGCCCTGGACTAGAGGTGTCGCAGGTGGCTGAACCTTGAAATGAATAGCCGAGCCCTGGACTTGAGGTGTCGCAGGTGGCTGAACTTTGAAATGAGTAGCCGAGCCCTGGACTAGAGGTGTCGCAGGTGGCTGAACCTTGAAATGAATAGCCGAGCCCTGGACTTGAGGTGTCGCAGGTGGCTGAACTTTGAAATGAGTAGCCGAGCCCTGGACTAGAGGTGTCGCAGGTGGCTGAACCTTGAAATGAATAGCCGAGCCCTGGACTTGAGGTGTCGCAGGTGGCTGAATCTTGAAATGAGTAGCCGAGGCCTGGACTAGAGGTGTCGCAGGTGGCTGAACCTTGAAATGAATAGCCGAGCCCTGGACTTGAGGTGTCGCAGGTGGCTGAACTTTGAAATGAGTAGCCGAGCCCTGGACTAGAGGTGTCGCAGGTGGCTGAACCTTGAAATGAATAGCCGAGCCCTGGACTTGAGGTGTCGCAGGTGGCTGAACTTTGAAATGAGTAGCCGAGCCCTGGACTTGAGGTGTCGCAGGTAGCTGAATTTTAAAACAATTAGCCAGGTCCTGAAACTCAAGTGGTTCAGGTGGCTCGTTCTCAATGGGTGATTTGAAAACCTGGACTAAGGGAGTCACAGGTGGCTCAATTTTAAGAAATTGGATGTAGTCACACCACACGTCATCAAAGGTGTCCTGCGTATGGTAGAACATGTCTTTGACGAAGTAGTCGTGGCCATGGTCTACATCCCGGCAGTTTCTTAAACTTTGATCATTTTGGATAAACTCTTGCCAGAGTTGTTCGAGACGCAGGATGCGCTTCTCTGCTAACTCGTGAATCATCAAGGCTCCTTTTTGCTTAAAGATTTCGAAATGAGTGACGATTCGATTTCGGATTATAGCTTGCCTGCTAAGGATTCGCGCAAATGAATTTGGTTTTTTCATTTTGCAAGGTAGGGCGGTATTTGAAATAATAAATCAATAGGTAAAAGTTAAAACTATCTTTTGGCTTGGGAAGATTTAAATTGAAACACAATTTAAATTTGTTTTCTAAACTTGAGGCGATTTGGACAAGGCAAAAAAACATGAGTGGTAAAAATGTAAATTGAAATACAATTAAGATGAGGCAATTATTCTTTAAACAAAAGAATGGAAAAAATATTCAAACTTATGAATATCACTGGTGAAACAATCTTTAATTGAAATACAATTAAGATGAGGCAATTATTCTTTAAATAAAAGAAACTGAAAAAATATTTAAACACATGAATATTATTGGTGGAATAGAATTTAAACTGAAATACAATTTAAGATGAGACAATTATTCTTTAAATAAAGGAAACTGAAAAAATATTTAAACACATGAATATTATTGGTGGAATAGAATTTAAACTGAAATACAATTTAAGATGAGGCAATTATTCTTTAAACAAAAGAATGGAAAAAATATTCAAACTCATGAATATCAGTGGTAGGACAATCTTTAATTGAAATACAATTAATATGAGGCAATTATTCTTTAAATAAAAGAATGCTGAAAAATATTCAAACATATGAATATTATTGGTGGAACAATCTTTAATTGAAATACAATTAAGATGAGGCAATTATTCCTTAAATAAAAGAAACTGAAAAAATATTCAAACATATGAATATTATTGGTGGAACAATCTTTAATTGAAATACAATTAAGATGAGGCAATTATTCCTTAAATAAAGGAATAAAAAGAAAAACTTAAACTTATGAATCGTTCATGAAGAGATAATTTTAAATTGAAATACAATCTAAAATGAAGGAAAACTAATTAACTAGGGACAGAAAAGGAATGAAAGATTGAGTGACTAAGTGTAAATAAAAAATAGAAAACTGAGCAACTAAAGTAGGTAAAGAAGGGTTGTCAATAGGTTAGTAGTGTGCAGTCACTTGACTGCTAGGCTTAGCTTTTTAAATAAAAAAGCTTGAAACCATCCAAACAAGCTGGATATCCTTGGTCGATGACTGACAAACCAGGTTATTCAAG
The DNA here is from genome assembly GCA_038277355.1 of Encarsia formosa. Lineage (NCBI taxonomy): Eukaryota > Metazoa > Arthropoda > Insecta > Hymenoptera > Aphelinidae > Encarsia > Encarsia formosa. Next base: position 66,712,654 of record CM076185.1, read on the forward strand.
AGAACAAACTATGATTGAGTAGGTGGTTTATGGTATTTGATTAACCCTTAAATGCCACACGGGGTCAGAATGACCCCACATAACTGTCAGTGTGGCAGTTCTGGATTTGGGTGTGGCCTTTAAGGGTTAATAATCTTGACAAATACCTAAAAATGAAAAAAATTCAATTAGAATTTTTGAAAACATAAACTTGAAAAAAAATCAACAAGAGATTGGCTACTAGAAATAATTTGATTATACTATACTAAGGAGATTGGCAAAAAATTGATTCCAACGCTGACTCTAACAACCATAAGAAACAGTACATTTAAACCCAAGGCTATCGAAGAACTCTGGGAGTGCTGCTGCAGCTGTACGAGGGCTCGAGGACTACCAGTTGGTGAAGAAAGTCCCTTCGCTTGCTCCCACAGGTGCCAAAGGTTGCTCAGATGTGGTTGGACAGTAAGCGTGGACCTCAGTTTAATAGGTAGTTTCACCTGCAAATTCAATAATGTCAGATAAGGTGGAACAAAATAAAATGAAATTAAGTTTTCAGGTGAGCTCAATATTAACAAAGTAAACATTGAAAAAATTATTCCTAATTTTATTGGTCACTTGACCCTAAAATAATCAATTGTTTACCAAAATAGTAACAGCTGTACTCAATTATTGAGGAATTGGGTCAACTGACTACTTGTTTTGGAAAGATAAAAATAAATAAATTTAAGAAAAAGGCAAAATAGAATGGAAAACAATGCAGCTAACTTTACCCACACAGTTCCAAGGCTAAACAAATACAAGAAAAAATTGAAATTATTAAATTGCGCAACACAAGTTTGCGACTTGGAGCGGACCCACCGTATTAGCGGAGTCAGCTGGTCGAGGTGCCTTCTGTCTCTCTCCCACTGCAGAGGGGCTGCAGTGCGGCAGGGATGTAGCAGGCCGATGGTCTTCAGCTGATGGCAAGCGGTGTTGCCGAGTCGCCTTCCGATCCACCGTCGTCTTAGCTTTTGGTCGGGCCGTTGGGCGTCTTTGTTGCTCCGTGGCTCGTGCTGTAGGCGAGACTCCTTCCCTTTTCCAATATGGCCGCGAAGCTTCACGTGGCTCTCCGGCGAGGCGTCTTTGCCGTTTGCGGTTATGAAACTGGCGGCGTCGATGCACTTCTTTTCTATTTTCACTCGCGACGCGCTATTTCCGGGGAACTTTTCCCCACAAGGGATGCCAAATGTTTGAGAATATATTAAATTAACGCGAGCGAAAAGGGACGAGGAGAAGGCAGGAAATCACTGGGCTTTAAATAACTAACACTGGCATTTAAATGAACTCTAACTTTTGTGGTATATTTATTTATCGGTATCTAAGTGTTTACAATAGAGGAGAGTGGTCACGCCGTTTTGACCGGGTGGCACTCTACCTCTGGGAAACTGGGTGGAATCGTCGTAGATAAGCGGTCGATCTACGACGACGGCGCTGAGTCCCGTGATGCGTGGTCGCGGCATCACGGTCGCAGCAAGACTGGTGAGGGCGGAAACTGGTCACTCTGGGCAGCTCTGGCGTGGGTCGCTCGCATGACCAATCACGTGGCAATAAAAGGCGGTAAATCTCAAACACCCCCGATGACAGGTATTTGAAAAATCGACAAGTGTTGTGTGCACTGTATGTGCATTTTGTCTACAGGCTGAGGACTGCTGACGTCGAGTCGTCGAGGGTATTCGTGAGCCAGTCACGATTATTTATAAATTAGTCCTCGGAAAAACTAGCCCTGTAAAAAATTAAAGTCAATAATTAAATCAGTTTGTTATCTGAATAACTTTTCGAATAGAGTGAGTTTCTCTGGGAATGTATTAGACAAAACTTTTTGTGAATAATTTTTTTAAAATTAAGTTCTTATACTGTCAGAGGAAATCCCGGTGTTTATCATTTCATTCTTGAGAAAAGTAAAATAATTTTTTTTATTACTTTAAGGGGAGGCACCGGTGAATTTTTAGTCTATTGATGTAATAATTTTTATTAGATAAAAATTTGGTATAATGCTAACTTTTTTGAGTGAAATCATACGGTAGGGTCGAAAAATTCGAAACATAATTTTTGTGCCCTTTAGGGCTATTAATTTTTGCCCATTTAAGAATTTTTTGAAACCTATACGCTAAGTTATTTGATTTCACAAAAAAAATCAGCAAACCAAATTTTAGCTAAAAATATTAAAAATTGCGAAAGGAGTAGCATTTTTACTTAAGCGCCAAATACAAAAATGGCTTTTAAACGTAAAAAAAAGCTTCAAAAATTTATGAAAAAAATATCAACGAACTACATTTTTTTTAAAGAAAATTTTACACTTAACTCGATCTTTGTAGCTTAATTAGGCTCGGAGATAAAAATAAAAGTTGAAAAGTCCTTCTGTAAGGATATTACGGTTCCAAAAAAATCACTAATAACTTTGTTTTTTCAATACCTATCAAATGATGTACAGATTTCTAAGATTTCGACCTAAAACAAGTTTTACCTACTTATCTGACATTCTAAACTCTAAAAATATTTATATATATATGTATACAAATAGTTTCAATGGAAGGATAAAAAAATATTATGAGCAACAGTACACTATACCCTAACAAAATATATATCATTAAATAGGTATTGAAAAAACAAAGTTATTAGTGATTTTTTTGGAACCTTAATATCATTACAGAAGGTCTGAACCCTTAAATAAGGATTTTTCAACTTTTATTTTTATCTCCGAGCCTAATTAAGCTACGAAGATCGGGTTTAGTGTAAAATTTGAAGCTTTTTTTTACGTTTAAAAGCCATTTTTGTGTTTGGCCCTTAAGTAAAAATGCTACTCCTTTCGCAATTTTTAATATTTTGAGCTAAAATTTGGTTTGCTGTTTTTTTTTTTGTGATTTCAAATAACTTAGCGTATAGGTTTCAAAAAATTCTTAAATGGGCAAAAATTAGTAGCCCTAAAGGGTAGGGTGGGCCGAAAATGAAAAATTTTGGCATTTTGACACGCCTGAGGTCTCAAAAGTTGTCTTTTAACATGAAAATGAGAAAAAAAATTTTGTACACGCAAAAAAATAAAATTTTAGGTTTGCCCAAAGCCCTTGAAGTTTTAGTAAAATTTGTTTAAAATGAGCTAATATGAAAAAACATGTTTTTTTTTTCAATACTCGATTACTTTGCGAAAAAAAATCGTGGAGACGCGAATAAAAAAAGAAAATAAAGATTTTTAGTTGTAGTTTAAGCTTCTATAAATTAGAACATCATAAAAAAATTTTGGAAACTGTTTCGCAAGTGCAAACTTTATACTTTTTTTCTTTAAACTTCAATATCTCTGCTAGAAAAAATCATGGAAACACGAATGAAAAAAGAATTGAAGCTGTTTAATTAAATTTTAAGCTTACGTAAAACAAAATTGCATAAAAAATCGTAAAACAAGTTAATAAAAGGTTTTCGTCAATATTTCTAGTTATTTTGCCAAATTTCAATATATTTGTATGAAAAACTTTAAAATTTTTCCATAATTTTCAATTACGATTTTTTATGCAATTTTGTTATACGTAAGCTTAAAATTTAATTAAACAGCTTCAATTCTTTTTTTTATTCGTGTTTCCATGATTTTTTCTAGCAGAGATATTGAAGTTTAAAGAAAAAAAACGAGTTTTACCATTTTAGAAAAAAAATTGACAAAAAAATTGCATACATCCATTCATGAAACAGCTACAAAAATTTTTATGGTATTTTAATTTACATAGGCTTAAAGTACTACTAATGAGCTTTCTTTTCTTTTTTTATTCATATCTCTACGATTTTTGTCTCAAAGTTATTAATATTTAAAAAAAAAAAATCGCATTTCAGCGATTTTCGGGTGACAACCACTACAAACAAAGAAAAAAAAGTATGAAGTTTGTACTTGCGAAACAGTTTCCAAAATTTTTTTATGATGTTCTAATTTATAGAAACTTAAACTACAACTAAAAATCTTTATTTTTTTTTTTATTCGCGTCTCCACGATTTTTTTTCGCAAAGTAATCGAGTATTGAAAAAAAAACATGTTTTTTCAAATTAGCTCATTTTAAACAAATTTTACTAAAACTTCAAGGGCTTTGGGCAAACCTAAAATTTTATTTTTTTGCGTGTATAAAATTTTTTTTCTCATTTTCATGTTAAAAGACAACTTTTGAGACCTCAGGCGTGTCAAAATGCCAAAATTTTTCATTTTCGGCCCACCCTAGTGTATGGGTATTCAACTGAATGAGTGGAAAATTCCCCTTGGAAAAGTTCTGAAAGTTTCAGTGACCTTGAAGTAAAGGTTTTAACTGCAATCTTGAAAATACGGAAGGAAACCGGCCGAAAAGCTTTGGAAATTCGAGCGACTGACATAAAATTTATTGAATATATTTGAAAGTAAATGAAAGGGAAGCATGATTTTTGGTCAAACCAGAATCATTAAATCCAGAAGATAAAACCTGAGGTGCCGTGAACTGACAGTAAATAATTAATATTATCGGGTAGTATTTATTTGATATTAACTGACAGTAATCATTTAATATCGACTGACAGCAATTATTTAATATTTATTTTTCTGATTAGACAGTAACCCGCACGAAAAACGGAAAGTGTCTGACCTACCATAAGACTTGAAGATATTTAGGCCGTTTCAACTCCTCTTTTATCAAAGAGTTTAAAAAGCCCTCAATTTAAACGCTGAAACGCTGAAACGCTTTACCGGAAAGTTATTAATAAACTGAAGGAGGTAAGATAGAGACTAGCGTCGCCCAGTCATTGTATGACTACGTGACCGTTTGTTCTGAACGTCTGAACGTCTGACCGTGTGAATAAAGTCCACAAACAACGAAGCTGAAAATTATAAGGTGTCTAATTTTCAGGTAAACCGAATGTGTTAAATTCTTAGTCTGAAAAGCCAACCGAAATTCTAGAGTTGAAACAGGAGCCAATCTTTAGCTAAACTGAGAGATTTTGTTACATAAATGAACTGAACGCTAACCGAAGAAAGATTATTTTATTGTCAAAATTGCAGTGAAATTTAATCTATTAAAATTACCTCTGTTGAACTCACGGAAGGATTGATTAGACTGTTATTTCAAATGCCGTAGGACGTGAAAAATCAGTGAATTTTCGATTGGTTAATTTGAAAATAACGCTAAGGGATAATTGACTATCGATAGCTGTTGAATTTTGTAATTTCTGTCGATTTTATAAGTAATTCATGTGAGTTACTTTGAAATTAAAATTCGTAACCGAAGGTTGAGATTGGTTGAAAATCATGATCAAATGGATTAGACTGACTGCTTTAATGATTTTATGGCGAATTGATAGCACTAGTATAAAACTCATTTATCCCGAACGATATTTAATACAAATTTATACTGGACATATTTATATGTTGATTACTTGACTTTATTATACTGAGATGCGATACGGATAATTGGACAGAAAGGTGTTTTTATGAGTGGAAGTTTGAATAATTATATGAAAAATTAAGTTGAAAAAAAAATAATTCACTCTAACACGGAATTTAGACAGTTGAGTGTATTTTCGACTAATCCTTTGTATGACTTGACTGTCCATGGAAAAAAGGAAGGAAGGAAAGACTGTTTGGGATTTTTATTTAAAGTCAAGTAGGCCTATTATATTGAACGGTGTTTATTTATGGAACGCTCGTTTTTGAATTTTATGCTAGTTGCTGACTTGACTCTATTTGTGTAATGATTAGACCAAGTTGATTTTGATTTTGTAAACCGGCGAGTTAAAGTAAGTTTTGACAGAAAACAGAAGAGGTGGATGTTGTTGATTGATGAATAATTTATTATTCATTAATCTGTCTTTTGAAATTTTTACTGTATTGAGTCTTCGACTCACTGCATGTTTTAATTTTACAGGGAAATATTTGATTCACAGCTGAGTTGGGTTTGTGATTTTGATAGAAAATTACTCACAGAGGTGACCAACCGAATGCTTTGAAGTTAAAATGCCAGAATTTTCTAGAAAGTGGTGACTTCGTAGGAGGTCACGGATATCCACTTTAATAAACTCAGTAAATTTATTGGTTTATTTGAGTTTGAAAACTGACAAGTCAGACCGAAAATTCTTCGCTGAAGATACAAAAGATTCTCTCTTTGTTTGGTAATCGGGTAGGTATTTACTGTAAGAGCAAGTTACACTTGCGTGGCAGGATGAATCTAATTATGAGAATTTGGATGTTTTGAAAGTGACAGTTTGAAAGATTATCTGTGATTTTTACAGAATTTTCGTTTCAGCACGAAATCGGAGGGAGTAAACCGACAGTTCTCATTCAGAGTGTAGCTGATGAGTGTACATCCAAGCATGAGTTTGTTGCTTATGCTGATAATTATTGCTTGTTGACTTTCAAAAACTGACTGAAAACTGAAACTTCTCTGAGGAGTAGGAGGACTTGGTCCTGTGTTGCTTGAGTGTTGTACCTTGAAGCAAATTTAAAGTAATACTGCCTTGATTATTGATTCATTGGAGAACTCTTAATAATCAGACCGACTGAATTACTGGAAGTATATTTTGAGTGATGTAATAAAATGAAGTTTACTCAGTTTGAGTAGTAACTGTGAAGTTTAGCTAAATAAATCCTTCGAAATTGTAAAACCATGATTGAAGGAGACCGTGAAGTATTTATTTAAGTTTTCGTTTACGGAACTGAAAATTGTCATTGTAGAATGTTAAAACTATAATGAAATAAAATATTCAGACTCTGACTGAGATCAGACTGAATGAAACTGTATGAAATGAAATTCGTTATCAATCGATGAAACTATTTAAGCTGTTGGAATTTTGAGAGTGGTAAAACTGACCGGGAACAATTTGAATTTTGATTGGTAAACAAAAATCTAAATTTAACTGTAGGAAATTATCTGATGTAATAGCACGTTTACGCTTGCAGTGCGGCGTTAACTTTACTTGTGCTAAACTGAAGGACGAACACTAAGTGCCAGTAAGATGATCAATGTCAAGAAAGGAAACTGAGACTTATTAAGTTTACTGAATGAGTAACTCCTTCAAATTTGAGGGATTGGAATTTTGATCGGAAATTCCACGGGTTAAACCGAAAATTCTATTATCTTATTCTTATTGCAACTGATCGTTAAAACTGTATCTTTGAATCGTACTTTCACGGTGGACGAAAATGACGGATTTGTAGAATCCTTATTGATGTAACTGGACGTATAACGGCTTGTATAAATTTACTTGAACAAAGACTTTATACACTGGAAGATACCGACTGAAAAGATATGAATTTGTTTATGAACAATACTGTGCTGGATATTACTGGATTTAGGGACGACATTAAAACTGAAAGAGTCTGTGTATTCTTATATTCTCTCATCTATGAATTTTTATAGATTAAAGGAGAATGAATTGCAAACCTGAAATTCTAAAACTGCTAGAGCCCTGATATTTTGTGAGATGATACTGCAGAACTTATTTCTGAGTGTGGAAAATTGTGAACTTAGCTCTAAGCTTTTATTATTTTAGTGATGTTTTCAGGGATTCTAGTAGATGACAGTGAGCTTTATAGACGATTGAGAAACTGTTTTATGACTTGAGGATTGGTTGAAACTGAAATTAATTACGTCTATTACTTGAAATGTTTATTTTAAAATCTGTTGAAAACTGGAAGTATTTATTTTCAAGGCTGCAGGTGAAGCTACATACAAGAATGGTACGATAAAACTGAAAAATATTTTATTCATGACTGCACTGCTTGGTGATTGAGAAAATGCACTGCAAAAAATAATTATGATTAGACCTGAACCGGAAGGAAACTGAATTTTGAATTAATACTTCAGATTCTACTGACAAATTCCACTGACAGTAAGATTTTCGCCTGGATGCTGGTGAAAAAAAAAATGTGAATTGAATATTTACTGAACGATGACCAATTTGACAAAGTTTGTGAACTTACTCAACTAAGTGAGAAACCAACTGATTGAAATGTTGAATCAAATTCAGGACGGACCGTTGGTTGGTACTGGTCGGAAAACTTAGATTGAGAATTTTGCTGTGAAATTTTGAATTTTCTCAGATGAAAACAAATTACTAATTCGTATGCTGAAACTGTTAGAACTGTAATCACCGCAGCGGTATTTATTGATTGGAGATAGAAAGAAAGACATAATGATTGAAGGAGAAAAACTGAGATAAGGTTTACTAACGTTATCTGGACTAAAGTAAAAAATACTGACGGTTGAACTTAAGCTCTGTTTGATGAGTTGTTCGGATGATTTTCTTATGTTACAGGTCCTTGTACAACGGTGCGCATGCCTAAGCTTGCCTAACTTTCTTTCTGTTTATTTATGTGTATATTTTGTAATGATTATTGCTGTTTATGTCAGAATTGCTTATACTTTAATAATAAAAACTGGATTGTAGTTTCATTTTGCGATTATTCTGGATTAATAATGAGTAGGCTATTGACGGGAGGGAGTGTTAGAGTTATAGCGTCAACAGCTACTCATTGACCCTCGTACTATTCTGTAAGCATAGAGGAAGCCGCTCCGCAGCTCCCTCTATTACGGGACTTGCGAGTCCTTGCTATATGCCCGCCATTAGGGCATTTCCGTCCGCGTCGCCCGCGCGAGTAAGTCGTAGATTTAAGAACGTCCCGAAAGTCTGTGTGCCCGAGTAACTGAATAAACCTTACTTTTACCTAATACTGTGTCTACCTTTATTTATTATACCTACTACCCCAACAGAGGGTAATCGGCCCCCAAAGCAAACCCCTACAATATATATATCATTCAAAAGGGCATGAAAAAAGAAAATTTTTGGCACAGACCAGAATTTTTTAAACTCACTACTGCGCATGCGCGGTCCAAAATAGTGATTTTTCACCTTTAATTCAAATCTCAGAACCTATTAGGGCTAGAGACATGCGGTTTGCGGCAAAATTTTCTAAAAATAAAATGTAGTTCACTTATATTTTTTAATATTATTTTTGGCGCCAAATTTAAACTGTTTGAGCCATTTTTCGAATTTTTTACCTTAAATTTGCGATAAAAAAAAAAAAAAAGGTGTGGGTCTATAAAAAATATATGTGAAGTATTTTAACAAAAATTAACCGCTCTGATTTTTTCAGATTTAAAAAAAGGGGGGGGGGAACTTTCCTGACCGATTTATCAAGACTTTTTACATAAAACGCCACCTAGTGGGCGCATATTAAGTCAAAATTAAAAATTATATCTACGGTCGAACTACATTTTTTTTTTTTTTAGAAAATTTTGCCACAAACCGCGTTTTTCTAGCTATTTTTGGATATAAGATATTAATAAAAGTTAAAAATCACTATTTGGCTCCGCGCATGCGCAGTTGAGGAAAAAAAAATTCGCGGTTTGTGCCAAAAATTTTCTTTTTCAAAGACCTTTCGATTGATATATATATATTGTAGGGGTTTCTGCGAAAAAGTTTTTTAAGAATCATCCCAGGGCCAATTTATAACTTAAAAAGCCTAAAAGTTAATATAACCTTATAAATAATTAAGCTAGATAAAGAAGTCAACATTTTTTTCGCAGAAATCACTACAATATATATATATCAATCGAAAGGTCTTTGAAAAAGGAAATTTTTGACGCAAACCGCGAATTTTTTTTCCCTCAACTGCGCATGCGCGGAGCCAAATAGTGATTTTTTAACTTTTATTAATATCTTATATCCAAAAATAGCTAGAAAAACGCGGTTTGTGGCAAAATTTTCTAAAAAAAAAAAATGTAGTTCGACCGTATATATAATTTTTAATTTTGACTTAATATGCGCCCACTAGGTGGCGTTTTATGTAAAAAGTCTTGATAAATCGGTCAGAAAAGTTCCCCCCCCCCTTTTAAAAATCTGAAAAAATCAGAGCGGTTAATTTTTGTTAAAATACTTCACATACATTTTTTATAGACCCACACCTTTTTTTTTTTTTATCGCAAATTTAAGGTAAAAAAATTCGAAAAATGGCTCAAACAGTTTAAATTTGGCCCCAAAAATAATATTAAAAAATATAAGTGAACTACATTTTATTTTTAGAAAATTTTGCCGCAAACCGCATGTCTCTAGCCCTAATAGGTTCTGAGATATGAATTAAAGTTGAAAAATCACTATTTTGGACCGCGCATGCGCAGTAGTGGGTATAAAAAATTCTGGTTGGCGCCAAAAATTTTCTTTTTCCATACCCTTTCGAATGATATATATATTGTAGGGGTTTGCTCTGGGGGATGATTACCCCCCCCCCCCCCCCAACCGGCTAAACCCTTTACGTGCCTTGCACCGAAAATTTTAAGGTTGGTCATTGTCAGGGGTGACATGCTGTAAAATAAGGAATATTTTGCGAACGCGTTCGTGCGCTCGCGCGCGTGCGCTTTGCTAATTTTTCACCCGCCAAAATCAAATTTGGACAAAAACCATTTTAATTTCAAAAATAAGGAATTTTTTTTTTTTTTTTAATTTAAAACAAAGCAAAAAAATGATAAAAAAAAGATATATTTTATTTTATATAAAAAAAATGGCAATAAATAAAAAACAAATAACTAACCAAAAAATTTATTATAAACAAATAACAAGCTTTAAACCCCTGTAACGCTGGTAAAAAAGATAAATGAACATTTTTTATCGCAACAAACAACTAAACAGCCAACTTAAAACCCCTGTAACGCTGGAAAAAAAATAAATGAATATTTTTGTATCAACAAATAACCAACCAAAAAATTTTAAACCTCCATAACGCTGGAAAAAAAAAAATATATTTTTTTATAAACAAATAGTTAACCAACAAGTTTAAAACCCTTATAACGATGCAAAAAAAAGGATAAATAAATAATCAATCATAAAAAAATAATCAACCGACAATTAGCTTTGAGCCCCTGTAATGCTGGAGAAAAAGGTAAATGAATATTTTTTTATAAACAAATAACTAACCAACAAGCTTTATACCCCCATAACGCTGGAAAAAAGATAAAAAAATATTTTTGTATAAACAAAAATCATCCAACAAGCTTTAAACCCCTATAACGCTGAAAAAAATATAAATAAATATTTTTCGTCCCTCTAACGTCAAAATCGGAACTTCGCCCCTTGTTTTCGGTTAGAAGGACAAAAATAGTATATTTCCCTTAGGCTCGAGGGTTCGATATACTATTTAATGTATATAATATGCTATTTTTATAAACAAATAACTAACCAGCAAACTTTAAACCCCTGTAACACGAGAAAAATATATAAATAAATTATTTTTTATAAACAAATAACTAACCAGCAAACTTTGAACCCCTGTAACGCTGGAAAAAAAAAATAAATATTTTTTTATAAACAAATAATCAAGTAGCAAGCTTTACACCCCTGTAATGCTAGAAAAAAGGTAAATGAATATTTTTTTATAAACAAATAACTAACCAACGAGCTTTAAACCCCCATAACGCTGGAAAAAAATATAAAAAAATATTTTTGTACAAACAAAAATCATCCAACAAGCTTTAAACCCCTGTAACGCTGGAAAAGAAAGTTAAATGAATATTTTTTCATAAACAAATTAATTAACCAACAAGTTTAAAATCCTCATGACGCCGGAAAATTAGATAAATAATTTATTTATTGTATAAAAATAATTAACTGACAAATTTTAAACCCTTATGACGCTGGAAAAAACAGGTGAATAAATATTTTTTTATAAATAAATAACTAACTAACAAACCTTAAACCCTGAAGCTCATAATTTTAATAAATAAATGGTTCCCTAAACTCTAAGCCCACAATACCCTGGGCAACCGAATTTATAACAAAAAAATATTTATTTATCTTTTTTTCCAGCGATATGGGGGTTTAGAGCTTGTTGGATGGTTATTTGTTTATAAAAAAATATTCATTTACCTTTTTTCTAGCATTACAGGGGTGTTAAGCTTGTTACTTGGTTATTTGTTTATGAAAAAATATTTAATTTTTTTTTCCAGCGTTACAGGGGTTCAAAGTTTGCTGGTTAGTTATTTGTTTATAAAAAATAATTTATTTATATATTTTTCCAGCGTTACAGGGGTTTAAAGTTTGCTAGTTAGTTATTTGTTTATAAAAATAGTATATATTATATACATTAAATAGTATATCGAACCCTCGAGCCTAAGGGAAATATACTATTTTTTGTCCTTCTAACCGAAAACAAGGGGCGAAGTTCCGATTTTGACGTTAGAGGGACGAAAAATATTTATTTATCTTTTTTTCCAGCATTACAGGGGTTAAAATTTTGCTGGTTAGTTATTTGTTTATATAAAATAATTTAATTTATTTATCTTTTTTTCCAGGGTTATGGGGGCTTAAAATTTTTTGGTCAGTTATTTGTTATTTATTTATTGCCATTTTATTTTTATATAAAATAAAATATATTTTTTATCATTTGTTGGTTTGTTTTATTTAAAAAAAAAAAAAATTCCCTTATTTTTGAAATTAAAATTTTTTTTTTGTCCAAATTTGAATTGGGTGGGTCAAAAATAAGCAAAGCGCATGCGCGCGAGCGCCTGAACGCGTTCGCAAAATATTCCTTATTTTACAGCATGTCACCCCAGTAAAGAAGTAACCCTTGTTAAGGTTATAAACTTGTTACTGCAATAATTAACTAAACTGAACAATGACTAATTGATTACTTATTTTTTAAAGGTCGTTTATAAATTTTTTGTTCGGAAAAAAATATTACAAATAATTTTTGTTAGCAGACGTACACCACTGTTTCTCAGAACAAGAGAAACTTGCACGGATTTTTCGGTGTACGGAAGAATTTTTACAGTGCTTCCTTTTTTTAATTTCGTGTAGTCAAACTTATAAAAATTGTATTGAAAATATTTTTTCCTCAAAATGCATGAATAAATAAAGAAAATGTGAGGTTCCAGAACTATATAGAGCACTATTTTTTAAAAAGCGATTTAAAAACCATAAAAAGTTATCAAAATATCAAAATAGCTCATAGATAACCGGTATGAAAAACATAATAGCATACAATATTAGTGGTTTGGTTCATTACATGGTATAAGGCTTTTCTTAGCAGCGACTTACTTTTATCGTGGTGAACTCAAAACGATATTTTGTAGTCTTATTTAACTTTCGATAAATTTTTTAGCTTTTTGAACACGTTAGTATCAAATTCTGTTACTTATTCTATAATTCTGATAACATTATTATGGAGAAATTTAAGTTGTCTTTGCTTCAGAGTTGACGAAAATAGTATATTATTCCCGAGGGAAGCAAGTGTGCCGTGGAGGCCCACTGTCATAGCAGGCCGAGACGAAGTCGAGGGCTGCAAATACGTGGGCCTCCTCAGCACATTTGAGTCCTTAGTGATATAATTCACTTTTCTAACATCGTTTATCACAAGTTTTAACTTGATTTCCCTCCGATAAAAGCAAAAAGAATGGTTATTGTGCTCCCATGCGCTAGCTGCCGATACGTAGCCAGTCGCCATGTTGCAGCCCAAGCGTAAGCAAGGGATTGATTCCGTTCTTTTAGCTTGCATCGGAGGGACTCAAACGCTACCTGGCGCACCAGGACGGCTTCTTCTGGAACTTTTCCTGGATTCGAACCGGGGCGATGAGTACCTTATTCTAGGTCCCAAACATCGATCACGAGGAAATGTCTCAAGAGAAGTCGACTGGGTGCACAAAGAGTTGCCCTGAGGCATCTGGTATCTTATTCTACGTCCCGAGCCACGTTTACGAAGAAAAGTTCCACGAGAAGTGACTGGGAGCGCCAGGAGTTGTTTATATATAGTCACAAACCGGGGAGACCATACGATGCAGGCCATCGCCGCGTTTCTTTTTGAGGTTTTTTGAGGTTCAACCCGTTCATGCCCTGTACGGGCAGGAGAGCAGACAGCACAGCAATTCTCTATCGGATATTTATTACAAGTTAATCATTCTTAGAAGCTTTACTTAAATTCTCTATCAAAACTTTGATCAGCCACGAGCACGAGACGGAGAAATTACTCAACCCCAAATCGGACTTGAGTATCCCGAGGCGCTGTAGGGTCGACTGAGTCCCCGGAATAGACTAAGAGCCCGGTGCCCAAAACCGGACTGAGTCGGTGCAAGGCTAGTTTGTAAAAAAAAAACATTGGTTTTTTGTCATTAAATGAAGGCGGGGGCGGGGCATACGTTTTCCTGGTTGCGGAGTAAGGGGTGGGTAGGATCGACGACGTCAAAATTAGGTACTTTTGAAATCGACTAGGTTCAGAGCTGAAAAATGGTCAGGTTGTTTATGGGTGCTTAATAATTCATTAGCCAAAGTGGCATACAAAAAGTCGGATGCGGAAGGGGTGGCATACGGGGGGTTGTTACCGTAAAAAGGGAGGTAAAAAATTGACATAAAAAACGTATGCCAAGTATGTAGAACGAAACATACGTGTTTTTTAAGCTAAAAAAAAAAGGGGCATACGAGAACTCGGTTGCGTTATGTGAAAAAAAATATATCAAATTTTCATTTTTGACGCTTGCCACGCGGCCTGGGTAAAAATTTGATAATATTTTATTGACTAGGTTCAAGGCTGAAAATTGATCAGTTTATTTATGAGTACTTAATAATTCATTAGCCAAAGTGGCATACAAAAAGTCGGTTGCGGAAGGGGTGGCATACGGGGGGTTGTTACCGTAAAAAGGGAGGTAAAAAAATTGACATGGAAAACGTATGCCAAGTATGTAGAACGAAACATACGTGTTTTTTAAGCTAAAAAAAAAAGGGGCATACGAGAACTCGGTTGCGTTATGTGAAAAAAAATATATCAAATTTTCATTTTTGACACTTGCCACGCGGCCTGGGTAAAAATTTGATAATATTTTATTGACTAGGTACAAGGCTGAAAATTGATCAGTTTGTTTATGAGTACTTAATAATTGACCGATCGATCATTTATCGAACTCGGCGCCCAGGGTTTGGGGGGTTTAAGGCTTGAAGGATAACCCACCGATCATTTATCGAACTCGACGCCCAGGGTTTGGGGGGTTTAAGGCTTGAGGGATAACTGACCGATCGTTTATCGAACTCGATGCCCAGGGTTTTGGGGGCTTAGAGCTTGGGGGATAGCTGATCAGTTTTTTTGTTGAAGTCGGGCACCCAGGGTTTTGGAGGTTTTGAGCTTGAGAGATAGCTGATAAGTTTTTATAGGAAAGGTTAGGGTAAATAAATAATGTTGAAGCAATAATTATCAATCAACTATAGAAATACTTTTATTCAATTAAGCGAGCTAAGATCTATATGTTATCGGGAGCGAGGCACAAGCCGAACAGGCAGCAGCCTACACACGTTACAGTACCGCAGCTCTGCATCAGTCACACAGACTCTCACATACACATACATATTAAACCCATAAGTGTTACTCATTAATCGGCTAAGCAGAGCGCGCGCTTATTCAAAATCTTACAATAAATTTTTGTAATTTCCAACACGCCCCCTCAAAAATATAAATAAGTTACAAAGCATTAATTAATAATCATAATAACAATGATTAAACTTCTAAACATAATTGAGCTCGCAATATCAAAAATTCTGTCAGCCCTCAAGGCTTGGTAAACATATCAGCTATATTCTCCTTACTTACAATATGTTCTAACTTAATATTACCTCTCTCTACTTGTTCTCTAGAATAATGATATTTAACATCTATGTGTTTCGCTAACTTATGGCTACCTATGCCTTTCGCTATCACCATACACCTATTATTATCTTCATAAATTAAAATGCCATCGTTAATTTTAAGATTTGCAGTATTTGCTAGAGATCTAAGCCACAGTGCTTCTTTAACACCTTCGTATATCGCCATGTACTCAGCAGCGGTAGACGAGTCAGCTACAGAGCGCTGTTTTTTAGAATTCCAACAAATAGTACAGTTATCAAAAAATTTGAATAAAAAACCAGTAGTACTTCTCCTAGTAGTTTTATCTCCAGCCCAGTCAGAATCTACATAACCTGTAAGGACCTCAAAATTTTTACCTGAGTTTTTTCTGTAAACTAACTTCAAATCAGAAGTACCTTTCAAATATCTCAATATATCTTTCAAATCGTCCCATACTAGTTTATTATTTTTATTAATGAACCGACTCAAAAAATTCACTGCAAAGCTTAAATCTGGCCTTGTGCAGACCATTACATACATTAAACAGCCGAACAAATTCTGACATGGAGACTTATAATATTCACTCGACTCTAACTGTTCAAAGTTTATATTTTCTACGAGGGGCGTTTTGTTTGGATGACTATTGTACATTCTGAATTTATACAAAATCGTATTTATATACAAAGTTTGATCTAAGCTCACAATTCCATCCTTCCTCAAAATTCTTATTCCATAAAATAATTTTATTTCTTTCAAATCTGACATCTTAAATCTATTCATCAAATACATTTTAAATCTATTCATCCCAGCAATATCTTCAGTAATAACAACCAAATCGTCGACATATAAAATTACATATATATTTTTAAATACGCTACCTCTATCTAATACATAAACACATCTATCTACTGGTGAGTTTTTAAATTCAATTCTAAATAAAACTTCCTCAAAAGTTTTTAACCAACATCTGGCAGATTGTTTTAAACCATACAAAGATTTGTTTAATCTACATTCAAAATTATTTTTAAATTTAACGCCTTCCGGAACTTTCATATAAATTACTTCCTCCAGTTTACTATTTAAAAAAGCTGTCTTCACATCCATGTGGTGTACTAACAAATCAAACTGATTCGCAAAGGCTAACATAAAACGGAAACTAGAAATTCTCGCCACTGGAGCAAACGTTTCATTGTAATCGACAAGATATTGTTGGCTAAAAACACGAGCTACTAACCTAGCCTTAAATCTTACAGGATTTCCAAACTCGTCGGGTTTTATAGTAAATACCCATTTACAGTCGACGATGTTTCTATCTCTCGGTCTTTCTACCAGAGTCCAAGTTTGATTGATTCGCAGTGAATTAAGTTCATCTTTAATGGCTTGCTCCCATTTTTCTCTGTCTGAACTCAGTTTAATTTCCTGAAAGCAATTCGGGATTTCACTGGCAAATGACTCTGCTTGGTACAAGACGTACATATAAATATTATCATCATTATTATCATCATATGAAAACGGTGGTTTATTTTTAAATCTATCACTCCTTCTCAAATCAATATCATTTCCAAGCCGTTTCTCATCAGTTTTAAGTCTTTTATTATTTTTTAAATTAAGATTTTTTTCATTCAGTCTTTTCTTTCTCTCATTTTTAGATTTATTTTTATTATTCATCACATCTGACGTCTCGTCAGGTTTTCTCAATTCGTCTGACATCTCGTCAGGTTTTCTCAATTCATCTGACATCTCGTCAGGTTTTCTCAATTCGTCGGACATCTCGTCAGGATTTCTTACTTCATCTGACTTCTCATCAGGATTTCTCAATTCATTTTTGTTATTCAAATTCTCTAGCCAGTCAGTAATTTCAGATGGTCGTTCAATAATTTTTGTGTTTTGACCTGGCCTAGTTATTAAGTATGAAATTTCATCAACAACTACGTCTCTTGCGTTAACAAAGGTATTAGCTTCTGGAACCCAAACTTTATAGCCATTCGGGACATACCCAACTAATATACCCTTAATAGATTTTGATTCAAACTTAGTCACTCTAGTCTTATTATGAATATAAACAGTAGATCCAAAAATTCTCAAAAATCTCAATTACGGCTTTTTACCGTGCCAAAGCTCGTATGGGGTTTTTTGGACTCTCAACGCTCGCATTGGTACTCTATTTAACAAAAAGGTTGCAATTAGAACTGCTTCACCCCAAAGTTCTTCATTCAATTTTGCCTCGATTAATAAAGTGCGAGCTTTCTCAGTTATCGTCCGAATTATACGTTCTGAAACACCGTTTTGATGAGGGGTTCGAGGGATAGTCAAGTGATAAGTAATACCATTGTTAATGCAAAATTCTTTCATTTCTCTCGATAAATATTCTCGACCATTATCAATATATAAATGGACAATTTTTAAATTAAAATTGTTTTGACTTTTCTGAACAAAATCTTTCAATATCTTAGGTAAATCTGATTTATAAGTTGCCAAATATGTTACACAATAATGAGTATATTCTTCTAAAAAAATCATAAAATAATTTTTATTGTCTATTGTACAAGGAGTGATAGGACCACATATATCAGAATGAACATTTAAAAGTGGTCTATTAATATGAGATTTATCTTTAATATTATTTGATGGTAATCTAGCTTGCTTACTACATATACATGACTCACAACTCTTACTATCAGTTTTTATAGATTGAATCAAATTTTTCTCAAAAATCATACTTTTATTTCTCAATTCATTAAATTTATTGATAGTAATATGTCCTAAACGTTTATGTCATAAGTCGTAATCACACTTTGAATTACAAACATTTGCACAAGTTTTTATCAACTGAGAATTTAATTTTAATTTTAAATTTGGCAAATTATTTATAGTTTTACCTTCCATAATTATATTATTTTTATTTTTACCTTTGATGTTTATGGACCCATCAGTGTAGAATATTGTTTCCAAAACGGCGTTTTGGAACTGCTTCACTGAAAGCAGGTTCGCTGGTGCATCAGGGCAGTACAATACTCCTTCTAGTATTCCTGGCGTCCCCGTGTTTGTGGAAATTCTGATGGTCCCAACTCTGGTTGCTGACAGGTATACTCCTCTCTTGGCAATCTGAATTTTAATTGGAGTGTCCAAGTCCACGTAGCTCTAGAACATAAGGTGGTTGTTTATGATGTGTTGACTGGCCCCGGAGTCGATGATAAATTCCATCTGATTTATTTTTATTGCTTCGATGTTTCCAGCCATTGCAGAAAAATAACTTGTAGAAAAATCTCCAGATTTTGCGCCAGTATCTTCGATGCTTAAGTTAGCAGATGGTTCAATTTCACGATTTTTATTTTGCTTGTATACTTGACTCTGCCTCTTTGCTATTCTGCACTCAAACATTCTATGTCCGGCATTTCCGCAAAAATGGCACACTAGTGATCGTGATCTAATGTAGCCCTGCTGGTCGTTGAAGTTAAAGATTGGTTTGCCATGATGTTTGAAATTAGGACGGCCTCGCTCCCTTTGAAAGGATACTCGTCCTCTGAACGATCCTCGTCCTCTATATGAGCCACGACCTCTAAATGATCCACGTCCTCTGGCTGGTCCACCACAACCTCGGCTGTTCTGCAGATTTTGGCCTGTCTTCTCGTTGCTGGCAAACAGGACTTTAGAGCTAGTGTCGCTGCTTATTTCCTTTATAGATGTTTCCTTGTGCAAAAGTCTACTTTTAACAAATTGTAAGTTCAAATCTTCGTCGGAAAGTGTTCTAATTGCATCAAGGACTGGTTCATAAGCTTTCGGCATACTATGAACAAGGTTAATCACATTGTCATTTTCACTCAAAGTTCCTTCTGCTAACGTAAGATCTGACACTATTTTTTCAAAATTGCGAAAGTGTTCCTGTAGTGATGTATCACCTTCCAACTTGAAATTTAATAATTTATTTTTCATCATCATTTGTGTGGCCTGACTTTTTCGGTCGTACGTGTCATCGAGTTTTTTGAAAATATGTTGCTGTTGAAATAAGAGCAAATTTATGCTTGTACGATCGAATGATGAAATGCTGACAGGAGAAATTCCTCCGAGCATTGAACTATGTATATGAGTGTAAATGCTTAGTCGTACTTTAAGAAAGAGTATTTATACAGGCGTTAAGTTGTAACGTGCACGCCACTCGGTAACCCGCTATCGAGACGTCAGAATGTCGGTTTCTATAATTATATTATTCTGTAACAAATATAAATTAATAAATGTTCTTTAAGCCACTAATTTTAACATGGTAGCAAGAGCGCGTAGTTTTTGAAAACGGAAAAGTGACTATTTTAAAGTGTTCTCAAGTGAAACTGAGATACCACGTTACTTCGAACGTGAAGAGGTTTGGAAAGAATTTTAAATGAGCCTATTAGAAAAAGAAAATCAGTGCTTGAATGAATTAAGCTTGGCAGGTATAAATTTAGTGCCAAAGGAAGATTTAATAAAAACTTTAAGTAAATTGCCACCTAGAAAAATCTTGCAATATTTCAATACAGATGAACTAAAAAGACTTTGTAAAGGCACAAAGGAAGAAAATACTGTAGCGACAAAGTCAAGGGGTGAAATAATAGATATTCTGCAAAAATATCAAATAGAAGCAGTGTATGCTGACGTACATGAAAGTGATTTAAGAAAAGTAGGAAAAATTCAAATTGAAGAAATTCAAAACCGTCATAGTGCTAATTTGGAACATAAAGATAAACTAATTAAAGAGCTAACTATGTCGCAAAACGAAGACGCAAGACTCCATATCTTTGATGGAAGGAATTATAGCATTTGGAAAATAAGGATACTCCAATACTTGAAAACAAAAAAGTGTGCAGAACCAGCAGTTCGAGAGGCTTTGACATCAGATTCACAAGAAAATTGGCCCGACATGAACGAGAAAGCAATAAACTACATTTATTGCAGTATAAGTAACGATCAATTAGAATTTTTGAGCGAAGAAGAGAGAAAATCTGCTCGGAAAATAATGCAGAAGTTTGACAAAATGTATCTAAAAGAATCTACAGCAATGCAAATCTGTGTAAGAAACAAACTCGATCAGATGAAATTAAAAAATTATGATAATTCAAGTACATTTTTCTGTGATTTTGAGAAGACTATAAATGACTTAAAAAATGCTGGAGGAAAAGTCACCGAGGCAGAAAAATTAAATTACATGCTGAGAACTTTGCCAGAATCCTTAAGCTACATTGGAGATCTGGTAGATGCTCTATCAACAGAGGATAGAAATTGTGAGTTCTTAAAAAATAAAATAAGCATGTGGGAAACCCGAAACTTGAGTGAATCAAACAAGAAAAAGTGTAGTGCATTTCAAGCAGAAAGTTCAAATAAATTCACATGCTATGGGTGTGGTAAGCCCGGACACTTGAAGAGAAATTGTAGAAACAAGTGGACCAAAAACAACAATACATTTTGGCAAGGAGGTGCACAAGAAGCACCACAGCAGAAACAGCAACAACGGCCGCAGTCTCAGCAGTTTCAAGGTCGAGGCGGCAGAGGTGGTCGACAACACTCAAATCGCAGAGGCAGGAACTGGCAGCCCCGCAACGATGGAGCAATTCAACACAACGCGAGGTATAGTAACATCGAAAACGACAGTACGGATGATCAGGTGAAAAACTCTTTTTTTGCGCATTTAACAGACGGTGATAAATTCGATAATCATGTTGTTGATACATATAATTGTGATACAAATAAAATAGATTGGATATTAGACAGTGGTTGCTCAGACCACATTATTAATGATGAATCCTATTTTTGTGAATCTATAGTTTTGAAAAAGCCAATTAATGTTAAGGTTGGTGACGGTAGAATTTTGAAAGGCACGAAAGTTGGTAAAATTTTAACTTATTTTGAAGTGAACGGGATTAAGCATAAAACAAAAATATCTAATGTATTTTATGTAGCTGAGATGGATAAAAATTTGTTGAGTTTTGCGAAAATTACGAATGAAAATAAAATAATGTCTGTCGGAAATACGTCGAAAATATATAATAGTAATAATACTTTAATTGCAGTAGCTTGCAAAGAAAATGGGTTGTATAAAATAAGTAGTTATTTTGATGTGAGAGTGTGTTATTCGTCGGAGAAAATTAACAAAAACATGACACAGAAAGAAAGGTTTCATAGAATTTTCGGTCACGTAAATTTTAAATATTTGGAGGAAATGTGTAAGAATAAATTGGTCGATGGGTTACCAGAAAAATTAGAGTCAGTAAATTTGAAGTGTGGGACGTGCATACAGAATAAAATGCATAATTTATCTTTCGAAAATAATAGAAGTAGAGCCACCGAGATTTTAGAGTTGGTACATACAGATCTAAATGGGCCGCATAATACAACGGGTTATGATGATTCGAAATATTTTTTAACTTTCATTGATGATTATAGTAAATGTGCATTGATTTACACAATAAAATTAAAGTCGGATGTTTTTAATTGTTTCGTGGATTATATTAATAAAGTTGAAAATCTTACCGGGAAAAGAATTAAAAAGTTAAGATGTGATAATGGAAGAGAATATTTAAATCGCGATATTTACAATTTAATAAAAGAAAAAGGGATTTTACTTGAACCATGTCCTCCTAACGTGCATGAATTAAATGGGACGGCGGAAAGATATAATAGGACGATTAGGGATTCCGCGAGATGTTTATTTTTTGAAGCAAACGTGAATCGTAGATACTGGCCGGAGGTAGTTAAAGCCGCAGCTTATTTAAAAAATAGAACTATTGCAAATACAATTGAAAATAAGACATCTTATGAAATTTTCCTCGGGAAGAAACCTAATTTGAAAAATCTACGTTTATATGGGAGTAAAGTTTTTGTGAGAGTTCCCGAAAATAAAAGAAATACCAAATGGGATAGAAAGGCCGATTTAGGGATCTTACTTGGTTACGACCACGTTGGATACAGAGTTTTGTTAAACGGTAAAATAGTTAGAGCCAGACATGTTGATATAGTTGAAAATGATGAAAAATTGATTGGTTTTAGAGGCAATGTTAACAGTGATTACGAGGATGATGAAAATTTAAGTCATGAAATTCAAAACTCTGAATCCAACGAGGGTAGGGAAAAGGTAGATTCTGCTGAAGAAGAGAGTAACCATGATAATGTTGAGTTAAATGAAAATCGTTTAGATAGGCCGCAAAGAGCAAGAAAAAAACCAGATTGGTATGGGATAAATAGAGATTCAAATTACGTTTATGTAAATGTAGTTAGCGCAGATAGCCCTTCTACCTACGAGGAGGCAGTAGAGTGCGAGGAAAATGATTTATGGAAAGAAGCTATGGATAGGGAAATGAATAGTTTGATGAAAAATAAAACGTGGAAATTAGTAGATAGACCTAGAGATAAGAAGATTCTAGATTTAAAATGGGTATTCACAAAAAAATCTGATAACCGAAAAAAAGCTAGACTTGTAGTTAGAGGCTTCCAACAAACTCAAGTACGGGAAGATTTGTATTCACCAGTAGCTAGAATTCAAACATTGAAATTATTACTATCCTTTTGTTGCCAAAATAATTTATTTATTATCCAGATGGATGTAGAAACAGCTTTTTTAAATGGTTTCGTAAAGTCAGAAGTATTTGTAAAACAACCAATGGGTTATCAAGACGGTTCAAAAATAGAGTTTACAAATTAATTAAAGCATTATACGGGTTGAGAGAGAGCCCGAGAACTTGGTATGAATGTTTTGATGATTTTATGAAGGAACTAGGATTTTAACGAAGCGAGAGTGACTATTGTTTATATGTAAAGTGTGAAAAGAATCAAAAAATTTATTTAATATTATTTGTTGATGACTTATTAATTTGTGAAAAAAATAAGGGAAGGATTGAACAAATTAAAAATTCGATGTCACAAGTTTATACTTGAAATTTATTCATACCGAATTATTACATAGATTGAGCAACATGGAATTTGATCATATGGACATCAAAGTAAGAACTCAAGTTGATTATTTTGTTTATAAGAAGTATGTAAAGCAAAAACTTAAATTGGATAAATTGAGAGAGAGAAAGAATAAAGATAGAAATTTGATTAATCACATTAATATAAATAATAATTACTCCGAACATATTTTTTATAAAAGATTTGAGAATTTAACGGAAACAATTTTTGAAAATGATGAGATTGAATTGTTAGAGAAAGGTTTTAATTTTAATTTAAAAACTAATAATTTTAAGAATGATTCTGAAATAGTTAGTGTAGATTGTGAATTAGCTCTAAATACAATTAATTTCTTTTTTCATAATAAGATTACTACAACAATAAATAGTATTAAACACAAAATATATGATGGAATAACAAAGATGAAGAGAAATGCAATAGATTTTTATCACATAAAGTTAAAAAAAGTTATAGGAAAAATAAAAAATAAATCAAAGAATAATAATATTGTATTTACTAGAGCTGATAAAGGTAAAACTGTGATAGCAATTAATAGTACAGATTATGTAACAAAAACTTTACAATTTTTGAATAGCAAGAAATTCAGTATCATTAATATTGATCCGACAGCTAAATTTCAAATATCAATAAAGGAATTTTTAAATAATTCAAAAATTTTTGAAAATTATAGGGATAGAGAGTTATTAGCAATGAACGCACAAATTCCTAAATTGTATTCATTGATCAAATTACATAAACCTGATAAACCGATTGGACCAGTTGTATCATGTGTAAATTCTCCTTCTGAGAAGATTTCTAAGAAATTAATCAATTTAATAAAAACACATTGTAATTTTGAACCGTTGTTTAGTATTAAAAACTCATTACAATTGATAGATAAAATTAAAAATATAACATTAGAGAATAATTCTAAATTAGTATCATTCGACGTAGTTAATTTATTTCCAAGTATTCCTATTAAGAAGGTACTAGACATTATTTCGAATATGTTAGAAAGACAGAATGTTGAGGATAATATAAAGTCAGAAATATTAAAAATTCTAGATATATGTATGATGCAAAATTATTTCGAATTTAATGGAAATGTTTACTTGGTAAATGATGGTTTGATCATGGGTAATCCTTTAAGCCCTATATTGGCAGAAATATTTATGACTGAGTTGGAAAGATCTATTAAATTAAATAAATATTTTAAACTTTTCAAATGTTGGTATCGATATGTGGATGATATTTTTGCTGTTTTTGTTGGGACTGATAGACAATTAACACAATTTTTTAAAGACTTAAATGAGATGGACGAAAATATTAAATTCACTATGGAGAGGGCAGAGAATGATAGTATACCATTTTTAGATTTATTAATCACGAAGAATATGAATAAGTTTGAATTTGATATCTTTCATAAACCATCTCATACAGATACAGTAATAAATAATAAGTCTTCACATCCATTCCAACAAAAAATAGCGGCATTTCATTGTTATATTCATCGATTATTGTATGTTCCTTAGTCAGAGAATAATTTTAATAAAGAACTCAATATTATTAGACAGATAGCTTATAATAATAATTTTAATGTTGGATTGATCGATAAAATATTGAATAAAAAGTTGAGAGCGAAATTAATGAATCAAATATATCCAAGTATAGTAAATAAAACAAGTAATAATTATTTTACATTTACATATAACGGTGAACAAAGCAGAAAAGTTTTAGATAATTTTAATATTTTGAATGATAATTTTAATTGTAAAATAAAATTGGCATATAAAACAAATAATACGATAGCAAAAAATATCAAAAATAATAAAAGTAAAACAAATAAAGTACTCAAGTCAGGAGTTTACAAATTAAATTGTTTAGATTGTGATAAAGTCTATGTAGGACAGACAGGAAGAACTTTTGAAAAAAGAATCAAAAAACACATTAGCCATTACAATAATAAAAATGTAGAAAAATCTAATTACGCTAAACATTTGATAGAAGAAAACCATAAATTTGATGAGAATTTTGAAATTTTACACTGTATGAATAAGTCAGGAAAATTAAATTTGTTAGAATCTCTAGAGATTAACCGATATAGAAACTCGAATAGATTACTAAACGATCAGGTAGACATAAATAACTCCCCACTCTTAAATTTGTATACTTTGTAAATAAGGATAACTCTTTAAATGAATAGATGTTTGTAATTAAGTTTAGTATTGTGTATACTCATCTGAAGATGACATTGTATGTCGAAACGGCTGTCATGAGGCTAATGTATTAACTAATGTTAATAAATAAATTGTGAAAATCGAAAACATTTTGTTTTTATTATTATCGAATTGACAATGGATTTTCACCAAGTGAATGCAATAACTCTACAATGTAAATTAAAAATTAATTATCAAATAAATTTTCTATGAAAGATTTGGGTGAAGTGAGCGCTTATTTGGGAATAAACATTAATTATGATTATGAAAAATGTAATATGACACTGGACCAAAGTGACTATATAGAGTCATTGGCCAGAAAATATAATATTGTAATTGCGAAATTGTATAATACACCTATGGAACAAAATTTAAGTGTAGAACCTGCACAGCCAGCATTAAATAACGTAAAATATAGAAACTTGATCGGTGCATTATTATTTATTAGCACGAGTACGAGAATTGATATAAGTTATGCCGTGAATTATTTGAGTAGATTTCAAAATAGCTATGATGAAACTCATTATAAATACGCGTTGAGAATTTTGAAGTACTTATATTTGACAAGAAATCTTAAATTAACGTATGAAAGAAATTTAAATGCTGACGTGTTAGACTGCTTTGTTGATGCTGACTGGGCTGGTGATAAGGTAGATAGAAAATCTACTACTGGTTATATTGTAAGATTGTTTGGAAATGTGATTTATTGGAAATCAAGAAAACAAGGAAGTGTAACTAAATCTTCGACAGCAGCTGAATATGTGGCTTTATCAGAAGCAGTGAGTGAAATAAAAGTGGTGAAAAATCTATTGAAAGATTTTAGTGTTGTGTTCGAAAAACCGATTAATGTGTATGAAGATAATTCTGGAGCGATAGCTATTGCAAAATTTGGTAATTTAACTAAAAATTCAAAATACATAGAAATACATTATCACTTTGTAAATGAATGTTATGAGAAAGGTGTGATTAAAATTGTAAAAGTAGAGTCAGAAAATAATATCGCTGACGTATTAACTAAAGCGCTCGGACGCAATAAGTTTGAAAAATTCCGGAACGAATTACGAATGATTGGAAAGAAAAATTTGTAAATCATAAATTTGAGGAGGTGTGTTGAAATAAGAGCAAATTTATGCTTGTACGATTGAATGATGAAATGCTGACAGGAGAAATTCCTCCGAGCATTGAACTATGTATATGAGTGTAAATGCTTAGTCGTACTTTAAGAAAGAGTATTTATACAGGAGTTAAGTTGTAACGTGTACGCCACTCGGTAGACCGCTATCGAGACGTCAGAATGTCGGTTTCTATAATTATATTATTCTGTAACAAATATAAATTAATAAATGTTCTTTAAGCCACTAATTTTAACAGTTGCGCATAAGGATTATCTCCCTCGATGAAGGAATAATGCGAATTTGCTATATAATCCATAATTTCGTTAAGTGCGCTAAGATCTATATGTTATCGGGAGTGAGGCACAAGCCGGACAGGCAGCAGCCTACACACGCTACAGTACCGCAGCTCTGCATCAGTCACACAGACTCTCACGTACACATACATATTAAACCCATAAGTATTACTCATTAATCGGCTAAGCAGAGCGCACGCTTCACGGAGCATAGACTATAAGGAGTGTCAGCTCCATAGGAAAACTCAAAAAAATAAGCTCGTCGAGTCGCTACTTTCTCAGTAGAGGACCTTCAAATCGCTCCATCACGTGTTGAGCCGGCGCTGAAATTAAATATGACTAAGTCTTTAAACTGAACCAAAAAAAAAAGAGCAAAAAAAAAGTAAATAAGTGACCTGCTCTACGCGGTACGCCTCGCGCTGAAGGGTAGTGTGTAGGGGAGTAGCTCCCCAGGAGGGAATTATACGACTATCTCTGCGGGCGGTAGCAGGTAGGTAGCAAATACACGGTCGTTTCGCTTTTTAAAATTCATAATTATTTTATAAACAAAATATTGGTAAATCAAAATTAAATATTATTATCCAGAGTCAAAAAGAATAAAAACAAAATTTGAATGGTAAAAATCGAGTAATTTTGACTGACTTAAAAAATTTTTTCATTTCTCGAAAAATATGTATTTAATATAGAATCTACTTTTTTTCAATTGTATTGATATCTTGATCAGTTAATATTTTGAATTGAAATTATTAATTTCAATTTTTTATTTATTTATTATTATTAAAATTTTTTGCGATTATGATTTAACTTTAATTTGTGAGTTAACATGAATGTATATCTTTTTTGTTATTGAGATTACAAAATTTTCTTTACAAACACCTGAAGACTAAGATTGAGGTTTGATTTTTATTCAGTAGAAACATTTTTTTCTCGATGAAAAAAAATTTGATATTTACAGAAAATACTTTAGTATGTATGTACAAACAAAAGTTAAGTGTTAATGAGGATCCACATTAATTTTATTTGAACCGCTTAAGAAAAAAATTAAAAACAAAACTTTAAAATATAAATAATGATAATATTTTACACTTAAGTCTAAACTTACAATATTTTAAAATATTATGCTAAACTTTTTTTTTTAATAATAAAGTTTGTCGAAATTTAAAATAAACTGAAAAATGTCAATTAATTACAGAAAAATAAATAAATAAAGGAACTCGAAAATCGTTCCGTATAAATTTTTTTTTTTTTTTTTTTTTTAAATTTGACCTTTTTTGTACAGCATTTTTGAAGTTAATAACTACTAATGACTAAAAATATTAATAAAATCATGCTTAAAAGTTAAATAGATAAAAATTTTACCTTTACTTAAAATTTTTTTAAATCTATTGAAAATACTGTTAAAAATTTTTAATATAATTAAATTTATTTATTTTCTCTGATTCAACCTATTTTTTAAACTCCATTAGGAAAATAAATAAAAACTCTTTTTATAAAGTAAATGAATCTTCACTTTATTAAAAACTTATTTTAAATTTCAAATACAGTCCACTTCCCCAATAGTACCGCTCTCAATAATGCCGTTTCTATGAACGACGCTCGGACGCTTCCCCCACTCTCGGACCCTTTCCCTTGTCTCAAATTTGTACGAAACTTTCTCAATAATGCCGCGCGCTTGCGAAGGTTTTTATACTGTATGATAAATGAATATTTTACAGTTTTTTATATTCTTTATTATGCATTACATATCTTTATATCCAAAATTTTAAACTGTTTTTGTGCATTTGTTTATTATCGAACCTTAACAATTAGAAAATGTTTAAATAGTCGAATCAAAGCATTAAAATTTTAAATTACATACATACATATTTGAATTAATAGTTTATGTATGAAATTTTAATTTTTTAATTTTTATTTCACAATGAGAATTGAAAAAAATTGAATAAAAATAGTGGAAATTATAAAAATAGATTTCTAAAAATGGTCTTAATTGTAAAGTAATTCAAATGTTGAAGATAAAAAATGATCTTCCAAGGCAGCTGCAGTGGAGTTTTCACAATTGTCTGTGTCTACATCTGTATTTGACTCTACAATTAAAAAAAAATAATAAGAATATTAATTCTTTATTATGTAATAATTAAAAAACTTGATTATTATTGCCATAGTTTGGTATTTTTACGAAATTCAAAGAAGAATCTGAGATTTCAGAAAATTTGCCATTGTCAATGGAAATATTTTTTGAATTTGATTGATCAACTAGCCGATTACTACTGTCTAAGCTTAAATCAAAATCGACGTTAGCGTAAAGTCCTGCAAATTCTAAAGTTTAAAAAAATACATAATGAAACTTGATAGCTATACTATTAAAAACACAAATAATATTAAATATTGATTACTAAAAATTACCAGATTCCATGCAATTCCAGTCTCTCGTAGAAATAGGAGAATTCTCAAAGCTGTTTATAGAATCCGTAGAATCATTATTAATTTGTGTATTTCGGTATTCATCGCAAGTACTTAAATCCTCCGAAGCTAAAAATAATAAAATAAAATTTAAAAACAAATAAATTTACTTCAAACTACGGAATTGATAATATTTAATTGAAGTAATTACCACAATTAGTTTTCTGTAACCAACTGATTACTGCCTTTCCATCTAAATTCTCGTAGCCGTTCACTTTACGAAGTAGTGCAAGTAAATCCATCACTCCACTACAATTTTCATCAATAGATCCATCAACGCCTTCACTTTCAACTAATGTCTCTGAATTACGGGCTTTTTCGAGGTCCAAATCTAGTATAAAATCTTCTTCTTCTTCGGTCTGTGTAGATGCATCCTGTTTTTGAATTGGCAGTAAACTTTTCCAACATTTAATGACTGTGTCTGTCCGAACTTCATCCCAAGCAGAAGCCAACCAAAAAATTACTTTATCAAGCCGCACAGTTTTTAAAAAATCAATCAAATTAAGACCATTTTTTTGAGCTTCAAGAACTGCATCCATTAAACGATGTTGATAATACAACTTCGTGGCAAAAATCAATCCTTGATCCATCGGTTGGATCAGAGACGTAACGTTAGGGGGAAAAAATTGAACCTCAATATTTCTACACCTTAGATATTTGTGTGCTTTGCAATTGTCAACAATTAAAATTGCACTCATATCAAGACCTATGGAAAATAAAAACTCTTCAACTTTAGGAACAAATTCAGTTTCAAACCATTGTTTGAAGATATCAAAATCCATCCAAGCGCTTTTCTGACTTCTGTACCACACAGGGAGTTCATTTTTGTTTAAATGTTTGAAACACTGAGGATTTTTAGATTTTCCAATGACAATGATTGGTAGCTTCAAGGACCCATCTGCATTACAGCAGGCTCCAAAAGTAACTCTCTCTAACTGTTTCTTTGGCCCTGAAACTTGTCTAACATCTTTGGGTGCGAGGACTCTTGACGGAGTCATTTTAAATTGGAGACCAGACTCGTCCATATTAAAGATTTGTGACTTGGAAAGACCTTTTTTTGCAATTATTTCTTGAGAGCTTCTTATTGCTCCAAAAAATTGCTATGAAAAATAAAATAAAATTTTAATGTAACATCAAAAATATTTTCTTTGAAACGAGACCTATTCAATATATTACCTCCAATTTGTTTTGACTCAATCGTTCTGTCATTACATATTCAAAGCCGTGATTAGTGAATAAGTAATTGGCAATTTCAAGTGTAGCTTGCAGAGATACTATAAGTCCTTTATAAGTAGGAGTTGTGATCGGAAACTCCCAAGCATTGTTGTTTTGTTCGTACAGTTCTTTCCATTTTTTCAAGTAGTCTATAAAACTCTCAATTGCCTGCAATTAAATTGTTAAAAAATTATGAAGTACAAAAATTGATTGTACATTACAAAAATGATTGATTTACATATAAAATACTAACCTCTCTATGAACGCAGCTGTGTTTTTTCAGGGCATTAGAAGGACTGTTCGAAGTCATTGCTTTTATCAAAGCTGATATTCTTTGAATCAATTGTATTGTCAGCATTGCGTCTTTCAATTCTGGATAATCGTCTGGATTATTCATAAAAATTTGCATTACGAAAGCTACTCGCTCATCAAAAAGCTGTAAAATATAAATTTAATAATTTATACAAATTCGTTTACATAAATTGTCTCAATACTTATTTCTTTATTTAATCATACCTGATAAGCCAATGGGACGTTCATTTTGTTGAAACCTTGTGGTGTAATGTGAGTTTCGGTTAGTTTGAAAGCCATTTTTAAAACTGCTTTGCTACCGCCTTCATACTTAATTACGTTTTCCCAATGGCTTTTTTTTACTAATCCATCCGGAGTTAAAAACTGCAGTAATTCCATAAGAGCAGTTTACAAGCACTTTATCAGATGGGCAAAGTCCGATATAAACCATAGTTTTGGATGGCGATCCAAATCAAATGGGTTTGGTCTACGTAGACGATCGCAGTAGACCTTATCCATAGTTATTTTATTTAAATCCCATACTCCTCTATTCCACTGAGCTCCATCGGTAGTGACTCCGTCAGCTATAAAACCTGATGTGTCAAGTCGATCTATGGCTTCCCAAATTAGCTGCTGTAAAACGTGTTTGTCAGCAGCTCCTTTACTTAAAAATTTACCAAGAGGTTGAATCCAAGTTCCTTGAAACGGTTGAAATAAGATTACCAAGGCGTGGTCGGCTCTCATCGTACGTTGTTTCGGATTTGTGGCTTTCCCTAAATTAACAAAACCGTCAATCAAAAAAGTTTTTGTATTAAAATAGATTAATTCAAAGATACTCATTTCATCAATTGAAATTATTCCATGTTTGTCGGAAGAGAGCATTCTGTGCGCCCGTGCGCTAAGACAATTGAAAACGGCATTGTCAAATCCATATGACAAACCAATATTTTTTATATAATCATTTAAGGTAGCTCTACTTGGCAGCGGCATGATATTGTTATCTCTCATACGATCATAAGCTCGAGCACTCCATGATCGCAATATGAGCGTAAAACAGATCCAGTCCTTAGGATATCTTCTTCCCTGCGGATGAACTGTTGCATACTGGAAACAAATTTTAACCAACATTTGTTGCTTATCTGGCAATTTTTTAATTTCATTATTTACGGCTTCAGCATAGACTGTCTTGACGAGTTCTTTAATTTCTCTTAGTTCTTGTGTAATTGAAAAAATTTTATTTTGAGCACGCTCTAATCTTTCACTCATATTTTTCATTTCCTTTTTTAATTGTTGTTTCTCATTCTTCTCAGTCGTGAGTTCATCCATACAAACGTTTAACTTTCTTCTTTTTACATCTGTAATGTTTTTCTTGCGATCCCTGCAGGCTTTGCATCGGTCGATATTTGGGCCTTTACTGCAGATCTCGTTTTCTGGTATGGTATGCTTGCAATCATAAGCTCTTTGCAAGTTATCAATTCCAATACAGATTCGTAATTTTTCTACTTTATTTAAAACTTCTGTAAAATCTGAAATACTTGTTATTTTATTGCTAATCACGAAGCGGTATTGATTTTCACTGTCATGATTATAGCGACCTTCAACTCTTAAATTATAAAAAATATAAACATGACATTTTATAGTCAGGTATTTTTTAAAAATACAAGATAAAACTATATGATCTGAATAATCTGTCCAAGCAAATCCTTGCGTTGAATGGTTTATTAAGTACTCTTTGAGATGATCAAGTCCAAAAGAAGGCAACACAGTGTTTAATTGAACAATATTCTCTGCATTAAGTTCTGTCGAAAAATTACTTTGAACTCGGGTTTCAAGGACGTTAGCATGCATGGAGTTTTGAGAAGCAAAACTTAAATGTTCAGAGTTATCTTGAGTTTGAAGAGTTTCAAGCACGTCAATTTCCATAGAATTTTTCTCAGTTGGAGTCGAATAACTAGAAATGTTTTGATTTAATGAAAAATTATCTAAGCTAGAATTCACATCTGAGTCACTCGAAGCATTTGTAGAAACGTTTGCAGGTGATTGAAAGTATTCTTTAAGATTACAAGGATTAGGATTTGAATTTCGATGCAAAATTTTTTTTTTTTTATCTGCGAATTGTCCTGAATAGAAGTGTTTATAACACACTTTTGCTTTTTTGGCTAAGGTACTGGGTTCAAAATTTTTTAAGGAATCATTCCCTGAAAAAAATTTTCTAATGTAATCGAGCAGTTTTTTTATAAATCTGATTAATGATATTTTTTCCTCAAAAATTAAATAATAATGAAATTTCTACGAGTTATGTCATTCAATATTGTTAATAAAATAACAGAATTATTATTTGATATTGATCAATAAGCACATTTTATGAGCAAAAATATTAATTTTTAAAAATTTAAGAAAATTAACAAAAAATCACTTTTTTAGTGTTGAGTACATGACGGAAAAAATTACATGTTTTAGTTACTCGGCCGCTATAGTTATCAAAATATATTTTTTTAAGCATAAATCCTGAAAGAGTTTTTCTACGTTTTTATAAATAAAAATGTAATTTAATTTTACAAAATCAAAAATTAAAAAAAAAAAAATTTTTAAACATAGTATTTCAATACAGTTGGAATTGAAAAAAGTTTTTCTTAAATTTAAGATGGGAAATTTTCTTTAGAAGCTCAACTATACACGACATTTTCAGTTATTTTTAACGAAAGTTTAGGATACGAATTACGAGTATAAAAATAATTTATTTTATGAATTAGCACTTACCTGATTTTGCTATCCAATCATCAGTTCGAGCTTGGCTGTTTTTTGGAAAGCAAAATAATTTCACTTCATCATTGTTTTCGTCCAAATCACCTTTTTTAGTGTTACACCTTTCAAAAACACAAACGTTCCAATCTGTATTCACAAAACTTGCCATTCTAAATAAATTATCCAAGACTAGATCTAATAATTTTCCAAGTGTTTTCTTAAACAACTATTTTATATAAATTTTTTTTTTTCAATTAATAAAAATGTTTCAGACACGGTCGATACTGTCTTGCGACATGCATAAGACAGACGGCACTGACTGATTTTCAAATCTTGAAGTACAGACTAAACTCTGAGCTTCAAGCTGCTTCAATTATGCAGTTCTGGGCGTGTCCTCACTTTTGCGACTGAGTTGTACTTAGGTAGAGGGGCTTATTGTTGAGTCAATTTTCAAAAAGAAATATTGCCGTATTTAAGGTATTCCAGAGAAATGAGAATTTATAATCATCCTGAATTACCTAGACTAGTAGCCTGACCCCAAGTTATCTCAATGCTTACACTTCTATATTCTCGGTATTACTGCTAAATGGAAATTTTCGAAGTTTTTACATTTTTCCTCGCTACAGCTAAACTTTAAACCATTAATGCAAGTAAACTTTTTTATTGTCAACAGATTTTTGTTTTATTACTTTTAAGATTATAATTACTCGATAAATAATTTTTTTAATAATCACATTTATAACTTCATTGCAGTATTTAAGAAAAAAAGCACATATGGATCATTTAATATTTTTATTATTTATAGCTAAAAGAGCATAACAAATGAAAGAATGTTTTAATAAGAAATCAAATCGATCACTTGAAGGCAGTTTTTTTTTCTTTTTATTAGATTTCAAAAATTCTTAACGTTTCACTGACTTGTTTTGTCAGCCGCATCTGGAGATCTTAATTAAAAATAACATAGGTTGTAACATAAATGTAATGAAAAATCTACAAAAATATTAAATAAAAATTTAAAAACACTCTATAAATAATAGTACAAAACACTAATTAAAAGAAATATTTCAAACGATAAGAACGATTGTATATAATGCCATTATTTTTTGGTTTAGTAATTAATTTGTTTTTTAAGCGTAATTTTAGAATTTATTATGATAAAAAATTTCTGCTTTCAATATTTTTAAAGAGTCAATAGCTCGTTCGCTCGATCTAATGTTTAATAATATTAACGAAAAAAAAACTGAAAAGATAAAAAATAATCTATTGTAAAAAGTACAATTGGTTAATATAATTGTGCTGCATAAATTTTATATTTTTTGACCAAACCATATTATTGTTTTAATATATTATTGTCATTGCTGTTATTATGTATAAAATATTTTTTCTTATTTTAACTGCCTTCCATTTTGTCATGTTACCTATGATATTTATGCATTATAATAATAAAATTGCTCTCATATCAGATTTAATATTTGTATCAATTACTAAAAGTTATTAATTTTTAACCAAGCAAGATATTGCTTACGGTGTTGAGCATAAAAGAATACTAAATTTAATAAATATTACTGTATAATTCATATAATATAGTTAATTTCGATCTAATTTTATGAAAAAATTAAATAGCTTAAGATCCTCTTGTAAATTCGTAACAAACATAATTAACAGCTCCCATACATCTTTTCGGCTCCTCAAACATCTCAGATTTCGATCTGCACTCCGCAGGTAGTCGACTCCCGAGTCTCGACTGCAGGGATCTGGCATCTGGCGAACATGCGCTAGAGCGAATTCGCGGCCATTCGCGGCTCTCCTAGCGACTGCTTTCGCTCAACCGTCAGTGATCGGCGCTGAAGTTCAGGCTGAAGTTCAGTCGACATCAGTGAACTTCACTGAAGTTAAGTTGAGCCATATTTATATTTTTGGAGTCATATAGACATGGTGCCCCCCAGACATGGTAAATACAAACTTTTTTATAAACAATTAAATAAACCGACAAGCTCTAAGCCCCCAAATAGCGCTGGGGAGTGCAATAAATAAATTATTTTTTATAAACAATTGAAGTAACCGACAAGCTCTAAACCCCCATAACGCTAGGGAGAGCAATAAATATATAAATTTTTATAAACAATTGAATAAACCGACAAGCTCAAAACCCTCGTAAAGCTGGAGAGCGATAAATAAGTATTTTTTTATAAACAATTAAATAAACCGACAAGCTCTAAGTCCCCATAACGCTGGGGAGAGCGATAAATGAATGATTTCTTATAAACAATTAAATGAACAGCCAGCTCTAAGCCCCAATAACGCTGAGGAGAGCGATAAATAAATGATTTCTTATAAACAATTAAATAAATAGCCAGCTCTAAGCCCCAATAACACTGGGGAGAGCGATAAATGAATTATTTTTTATAAACAATTAAATAAACCACCAAACTCCAAGCCCCCAAAACGCTGGGGAGAGCGATAAATAAATAATTTCTTATAAACAATTAAATAAACAGCCGAGCTCTAAGCCCAAATAACGCTGGGAAGAGCAATAATTGAATAATTTTTTATAAACAATTAAATAAACTGACAAGCTCTAAAATCCCATAACGCTGGGGAGATCAATAAATCAATAATTTTTTATAAGCAACTAAATAAACTGACAAGCTCTAAACCCCCATAACGCTGGGGAGAGCGATAAATGAATTATTTTTTATAAACAATTAAATAAACTGACAAGCTCTAAGCTCTCATAACGCTGGGCACACAAGTTCAACAAAAAACTAATTTGCTACCCCCCAAGCTTTAAGCTCCCAAAACCCGGAGCACCCAAGTTCAACAAAAAAGCTGATTGGCTACCCCCCAAGCTCTAAGCCCCCAAAACCCTGGGCGCGCGAGTTCAACAAAATAGCTGATTGGTTACCTCTCAAGCTCCAAGCCCCCAAGACCCTGGGTGCCTGAGTTCAATAAAACGAACTGATCAGTTAGGGGTTTAGAGCTTTGGGGATAGCCGATCAGTTCATTTGTTGAACTCGGGCGCCCTGGGTCTTGGGAGGCCAGGGCTTGGGGGGTAGCCAATCAGCTTTTTTGGTGAACTCACGCGCCCAGGGTTTAGGGGGCTTAGAGCTTGGGGGGGTAGCTAATCAGCTCTTTCGTTGAACTTGCGTGCCCAGGGTTTTTAGGGCTTAGAGTTTGGGGGGTAGCCATCAGCTTTTTTGTTGGACTTGGGTGTTCCGTGTTTTGGGGGTGTAAAGCTTGGGGCATAGCCGATTAGTTTTTTTGTTGAAATCGGGTGCCCAGCGTTATGGAAGCTTAGAGCTCGGCTGTTTATTTAATTTTTTGTAAAAAATTATTTATTTATCACTCTCCCCAGCGTTATGGGGGCTTAGAGCTTGTCGGTTTATTTAATTGTTTATAAAAATTAATATATTAATCGCTCTGCCTCACGATATGGGGGTTTAGAGCTTGTCATTTAATTCAATTGTTTATAAAAAACTATTTATTTATCGCTCTCCCCAGCGTTATGGGGGTTTAGAGCTTGTCAGTTTATTTAATTGTTTATAAAAAATGATTTATTTATTGCTCTCCCCAGCGTTATGGGGGTTTAGAGCTTGTCGGTTTATTTAATTGTTTGTAAAAAATGATTTATTTATTGCTCTCTCCAGCGTTATGGGGGCTCAGAGCTTGTCGGTTTATTTAATTGTTCATAAAAAATTATTTGTTTACCATGTCTGGGGGGCACCATGTCTATATGACTCCAAAAATATAAATATGGCTCAACTTAACTTCAGTGAAGTTCACTGATGTTGACTGAACTTCAGCCTGAACTTCAGCGCTGATCACTGTCAACCGTTCAACCCAGAGTTGGCACTCCTTATAATCTATGCTCCGTGGCGCGCTTATTCAAAATCTTACAATGAATTTTTGTAATTTCCAACAGTTTCTTTTGTTGAACTCGGGCGCCCGCGGTTTTGGGGGCTTGGAGCTTGAGGAATAGCTGATAAGTTTTTTTGTTGAACTCGGGCGCCCAGGGTTTTGGAGGTTAAGAGCTTGAGGGATAGCTGATAAGTTTTTTTTGTTGAACTCGGGCGCCCAGGGTTTTGGGGGGTTTCAGGCTTGAGGGATAACTGACCGATCATTTATCGAACTCGACGCCCAGGGTTTTGGGGGCTTAGAGCTTGGGGGATAGCTGATCAGTTTTTTTATTGAACTCGGGCGCCCAGGGTATTTGGGAGTTTAGAGCTTGGGGGTTAGCTGATCAGTTTTTTTGTGGAACCCGGGCGCCCAGAGTTTTGGGGGGTTCATGGTTTGAGTTTTTTTTTTTATAAATTAGGTACTGAACTGTTCAGAGTTAAAAAATATTACGATTAGTTGGGGGGGGGGGGGTGGAACTTTATCCAGACCCGGGCCCAAAATGTTATAACGCCCCTGGGTACACGTGATATCAATTATTTAATTCTTCCAGCACAATAGTTTAAACTAAAAAATGAATTTACAATTTTTTTGTTTTTTACACATAACGCGACCGAGTTATCGTATGCCACTTTTTTTTTTTTGCTTAAAAAACACGTATTTTTCGTTCTACATACTTGGCATACGTTTTTATATGTCAATTTTTTTACCTCCCTTTTTACGGTAACAACCCCTCGTATGCCACCCCTTGCGCCGACTTTTTGTATGCCACTTTGGCTAATGAATTATTAAGCACCCATAAACAACCTGACCATTTTTCAGCTCTGAACCTAGTCGATTTCAAAAGTACCTAATTTTGACGTCGTCGGTCCTACCCACCCCTTACTCCGCAACCAGGAAAACGTATACCCCGCCCCCGCCTTCATTTAATGACAAAAAACCAATGTTTTTTTTTACAAACTAGCCTTGCACCGACTCAGTCCGGTTTTGGGCACTGGGCTCTTAGTCTAAAATTCCCTCAACTTGGGATCTCATATGGTCAAAAATAAAAATAAAATAATACCACATGGAAGTGGTTCAGGTTAGATCCTTGAAGGGTCCATACAAGGGTGGTGGATAACCTCCCCCTGCTTAAGTGTCATCAACAACAATAGACGTTGGGCTGACAACTGTAAACTAAAAAAAAAAGAAAAAACCCATAAGGAAATAATTTCTAAAGTTTTTTGAAAAATCTGTTTCTCAAAGGGCAGGTTATCTCATAGTGAGTTTAAGAAGTTATCACATTTATTTCTTAACTATGCAAAGTTTTTAATGTAAAGTTTATATAATTTGTTACATCATAGTGTTTACGATTTAAAAACTTCATCAAGATTATATTTAAAATATTTAAAAATTATTGAATTTTTTTTTATGCATTAATTAAATCTATAATATAAAAAAAAATTATTACATTGTTATCCAAAAAATTTTTTTTTCTTTATTTGCCATTTTTTGTAAATTGAATCCTTTGAAAATGTCTTTTAATTAATATAGCTTTGATTTTAAACATGCATTTTTTTTAACTTAGTCATCGACACAAGTATCCGCTAATAACTTATAATTTTAAAATTGAATTATTAATACTTTAAAATTAAAAGTTGGAATCAAAAGTAAATCTATTGCAACAAACATTTTTTGAAAAAAAAATTATGTAGTTTTTTAAGGTTATTTTCAAATAATGAAGAATATACGTCTTTTATTTAATATCAATTAAATTTTTGTTGTCAACTCATAGATTCTGGTTTAATATATCTTTCAAAATTATAAACTAAGTAACTTGATTTATTTACTACTTATATTTTAAAGTATCTTACTTTTCATTATATTTTAATATAGTTTCCTGCTCATGTAAAGTTTTTTGCTTCAGCCTATGACAGACACTGCAATAACCATGCCATGCTGGATTTCCATAATATTCACAATTATTTTTACACTTCAAATCAGATTCATCAATCTTGTACTTTGGAGTTGAGACAGAATGCATTTTATTATTTTAGATATTTTTTGTGTATTATTAAAAATCTTTTTTGATATACATTGATAATAAAATAGATGTTTTACAATAATAAAAATATAAATAAAATTTAGTTTCACAGTAAGTTTGGACTATAAGTTTTGTTTTTATTTTGGTAATCTGCAATTAAAAACTAATTATTGGAGAAAATTATAAGTATGAGAGACTCAAAATATTATGACAAAGTGCAAAATAAGTATAAATCTTCTATCAATCATTGTCATTTTACTTTTTTTTTGTTCAATACGTGACTAACATGACGAATTAGACTCTAAGAGGCCTCAAAGTTGACTTTCTCACGGTCGAACTGTAAAAACAAAGCATAAAAATCGATTTCTTAAGGCCTGCACATCAAAAAAAGCACGAAGCACAGGCGCCTGTGCGTGTGCGTGTGCTTTCGTACTTTTGTTGCTCCGATGTTTAAAATCAGGTTAGGGGTATCATTCGTTGGTTAAAAATCGGTCCATGAACTAACATTTTTCCACTAAATTATTATTTTAAGAAATAATGTTTTGTCAAGTTGCTAAAATCAAAATTAATTTCATTTTTGAATTAGACTCTGTTTTTATCAAGCAGAATTTTTAGATTTTTTAAGATTTTTAGTTTTTTTGACCGTTACGAAATTTATTATTTTTTATTACGTAAATTTAACAACAATATATTTAACTTCGTGAAATAAATCTTTTAGCAAATATAATTTCTATTGAGTAAAAATATTTTTTTTCCAGCACATCACATAAAGCTTATGCCCAGCTGAAAAAATCCATATGGAAATCCGTAAGGAAGCCCGTACGGGGACCCACAAGGGTTCCCGTCAAGGACCCCATACGGGTTTCCGATACTGATATTTGGTCAGGGTTTCTGTACGGGTTTCC
This sequence comes from Encarsia formosa, assembly GCA_038277355.1. Lineage (NCBI taxonomy): Eukaryota > Metazoa > Arthropoda > Insecta > Hymenoptera > Aphelinidae > Encarsia > Encarsia formosa. The sequence goes on from CM076185.1 coordinate 66,753,314, forward strand.
ATAAGGGTTTTTTTTTTTCTTTTAATTTTATTTTCACACTATTTTTTAATTTATTTAATATTCTTAATAGATATTGATATATTATTCTATATTAGATTTAATTATTAATAATAAAATTATCGTTCGACTGAGATTCAAACCCACGAGCCTAGGCATGGCAGGCAGACACTCTACCACCTGAGCCACTGAGCTAGCTTGCACCAAGACTTTAATTAAACTACTTTAACAACTGTTTTATATTTGATTTTTCACTATTCTCTCTCAGAGTGCAAGCGCGAGAAATTGTATTACATTATCTAAATCTAAAACAAATTTTGTCGAAGCTTCATCTAAATTAAAAGGCTTCACCGACAATAAGTTGTATATTAAGGTAGTTCAATTGAAGTCTCGGTGCATGCTAGCTCAATGGCTCAGGTGGTAGAGTGTCTGCCTGTCATGTCTGGGGTCGTGGGTTCAAATCTCAGTCAAACCAAATTTTTTTCTTTGATAATTTTATTCTAAATAATTTTACTATCGTAATAAATCTATTGAAGAATACAATATAAGTAAGTAATAATGATATTAAATAAATAAGAAAATAGTATGAAAAAAAAAATCTGTATGGAAACCCGTATCGAAACCCGTACGGAAATCCAGACCAAATATCAGTATCGGGATCCCGTATGGGGTCCTTTACGGGTACCCTTATGGGTTCCCGTACGGGTTTCCTTACGGATTTCCATATGGATTTTTTCAGCTGGGCTGTAATTTTTAAAATCTTTAATTTTTATATTTTTATAGATTTATTACTACAGAGAATCAAACAAATCTATTCATTTATTTTTAACTTTATTTAAATCATCATCCAACAGTAAAATTTGAATTAAGTAATATAATTAAAAGCTTATTAAGTAACCGCTAGTTTAACTATTTTAAACTAGTCTTTCAAATTTTTTTTTCAAGGGAAAATGTCAACTTTTACCGAATTAAGAAATCTCTCGTTTTGAAAAAATTTTTAAGTAACTGTAGTATTAGTAATTTTAAATAATTGTGGCAACCCTTGAGAAAGATCCATCTGACGTGGCGATAAAAATAATCCTTGATACAATTCCAAAAATCTCCACAATCCTCCAATAATGATGCTTCGGATTGTCTAAAAATTCTTTTTGATACTTGTAAAATCCATTATAACAATAAGATTCAATGTAATAAGAATAACTTTTTGCAGTAGAGTACCTTATTAAAGCGTATTAATTGCTGTGATCGAGTATACTGAAGCTAGAAATCATTTTTATCGAGTATTTAGTGGTTTTTCTTTCTTATTTATTGAATTTTTTACAACTCATTACTATTTGATGCAACCAGGCCAATAAAAAAGTAAAAGTCTTGCTAGATTTTTTAGGTAAAAATTAAGCTTTAAAACTATTTTTATATGTGAGTCAAAAATTTTCAACATCTTTCGCAAGATATCGACAATTAGAAACTAAAAATTTAAGTGAAGTCTGAATTTAAGTTGAGTATTTTTATTTAGTTAGAAACTAAAAATCTAAATTAAGTCTGCATTTAAGTTGAGTTTTTTTTTATATAATTAGTAAAAAATAATACACCGATTTATTTTTTCGTATAATGAAAACAGATAAAATTTTGCTTGCTAAAAAAGAGTATTATTCAAAAATGAATTTAATTTTGATTTTAGCAACTTAAAAAAACATCATACATAAATTTGAAATGAGTAACAATTTTTAATCTCTTCACAAGAGTATATATTATATATTATTCACTAAACAATTAAATTTTTAATAATGATTTGATTTTTTACTAAACTATATACATCCTTTAAAAATTAATTTAGTGAAAAAATGCAAGTTCATGAATCGATTTTTAACCAACGAATGATACCCCTAACCTGATTTTAATCTTTGGAGCAACAAAAGCACGAAAGCACACGTACACGCACAGGCGCCTGTGCCTCGTGCTTTTTTTTGATGTGCAGGCCTTTAGTGTAATCGAATGTATGTTCGATATGCGATATGCACTATAGAGATACGACAAAATTATAAAGGCCTCTTCATGAGTGTCCATTAGCCATTAGAAGCTACGGCATGTCAAAGCGTCCACACGGAAAAAAAAAGTTACCTGATAAACCTCTGTAAAGAAACAGATCAAAGCCATGCACAGCGTACGCAATGAGTCCGCTGTCATAAGTGCAAATCCTACCTTAGAGCGGGGTTGGGCAGGTGCGCCACTTTGGTAAGTTACCTAGTAAGTTACCATGGTGGATTACGTGTTTTGGTTTTTTATTCCACCATGGTTTTATGTCATCAGCGAATCATGTACATGGCGCCCCCCGCTTTATTTGGGAAAATTGACCGTCACAGTTAACGCGCAAGATTGAAAGCTGAATAACAGAAACCGTTGCAAATAATAAATAAATAAATAAATAAATAAATAACCGACAAGCTCTAAACCCCCATAACGCTGGAGAGAGCGATAAATTAATGATTTTTTATAAACAATTGAATAAACCACCAAGCTCTAAGCCCCCATAACCCTGGGGAGAGCGGTAAATAAATTATTGTTTATAAACAATTGAATAAGCCGACAAGCTCTAAACCTTTGTGAAGCTGGAGAGAGCAATAAATAAATATTTTTTTATAAACAATTGAATAAACCACCAAGGTCGAAACCCCCATAACGCTGGAGAGAGCGATAAATTAATGATTTTTTATAAACAATTAAATAAACCGACAAGCTCTAAACCCCCATAACGCTGGGCAGAGCGATAAATAAACTATTTTTTATAAACAATTGAATAAACCACCAAGCTCTAAACATAACGCTGGGGAGAGCGATAAATAAATTATTTTTTATAAACAATTATATAAACCGACAAGCTCTAAACCCCCATAACGCTGGAGAGAGCGATAAATTAATGATTTTTTAAAAACAATTGAATAAACCACCAAGCTCTAAACCCCCATAACGCTGGGGAGGGCGATAAATAAATTATTTTTTATAAACAATTGAATAAACCGACAAGCTCAAAACCCTCGTAAAGCTGGAGAGCGATAAATAAGTATTTTTTTATAAACAATTGAATAAACCACCAAGCTCGAAACCCCCATAACGCTGGGGGAAGCGATAAATAAATGATTTTTTTAAACAATTAAATAAACCGACGAGCTCAAAACCCCCATAACGCTGGGGGAAGTGATAAATAAATAATTCTTTATAAACAATTAAATAAACCGACGAGCTCTAAACCCCCATAACGCTGGAGGGAGCGATAAATTAATGATTTTTTATAAACAATTTAATAAACCACCAAGCTCTAAACCCCCATAACGCTGGGGAGGGCGATAAATAAATTATTTTTTATAAACAATTGAATAAACCGACAAGCTCAAAACCCTCGCAAAGCTGGAGAGCAATAAATAAGTATTTTTTTATAAACAATTGAATAAACCACCAAGCTCGAAACCCCCATAACGCTGGGGGAAGCGATAAATAAATGATTTTTTTAAACAATTAAATAAACCGACGAGCTCAAAACCCCCATAACGCTGGGGGAAGAGATAAATAAATAATTCTTTATAAACAATTAAATAAACCGACGAGCTCTAAACCCTCATAACGCTGGGGAGAGTGATAAACTTATTGTTGTTGGGTTAGAGTGATAAAGTTATTTATCGCTCTCCCCAGCGTTATGGGGGTTTAGAGCTTGGTGGTTTATTTAATTGTTCATAAAAAATCATTAATTTATCGCTCTCCACAGCGTTATGGGGGTTAAGAGCTTGTCGGTTTATGTAATTGTTTATAAAAAATAATTTATTTATCGCTCTCCCCAGCGTTATGGGGGCTTAGAGCTTGGTGGTTTATCCAATTGTTTATAAAAAAATATTCATTTATCGCTCTCTCCAGCTTTACGAGGGCTTAGTGCTTGTCAGTTTATTCAATTGTTTATAAAAAATAATTGATTTATCGCTTTCCCCAGCGTTATGGGGGTTTCAAGCTTGGTAATTTATTCAATTGTTTATAAAAAAATATTTATTCATCGCTCTCTCCAGCTTCACAAGGGTTTAGAGCTTGTCGGTTCATTTAATTGTTTATAAAAAATACTTGATTCATCGCTCTCCCCAGCGTTATGGGAGTTTCGAGCTTGGTGGTTTATCCAATTGTTTATAAAAAAAAATTTATTTATCGCTCTCTCCAGTTTCACGAGGGTTGAGAGCTTGTTGGTTTATTCAATTGTTGATAAAAAATAATTAATTTATCGCTCTCCCCAGCGTTATGGGGGCTTGAAGCTTGTCGGTTTATTTAATTGTTTATAAAAAATAATTTATTTATCGCTCTCACCAGCGTTTTGGGGGTTTAGAGCTTGGTGGTTTATTTAATTGATTATAAAAAATCATTAATTTATCGCTCTCCCCAGCGTTATGGGGGTTTAGAGCTCGTCGGTTTTTTTAATTGTTTATAAAAAATAATTGATTTATCTTTCTCCCCAGCGTTATGGGGGTTTCGAGCTTGGTGGTTTATCCAATTGTTTATAAAAAAATATTTATTTATCGCTCCCTCCAGATTTACGAGGGTTTAGAGCTTGTTCGTTTATTCAATTGTGTTAAGGCAGTTTATGCCGTATTTGAATTTCGGGCCTTTCTTTTCTGATTTTTTTTCCACAGTCACGTGATCGAGTCTTTGACTACTGCAGTGCTCGGCAACTTCCGTCCGCACCGCTAGCGACGCGTCACTTCGGTTTTGTCTCGGAAGCCATTGAGTCCACGCGTTAGTCTCGACGATTGAAATCAACGTGAAAGCAAAAATATACATCGTTTAAATTATACCAGATTTCTGATACAGTTGCATTATTTTTTCACACGCAATCTTTATTTAATAAATCGACACTTTTTATGTACAGTCCACGCACACTGTTTTTAATTCTTGCTATTCAGGGTTAAAAAACAATACAGCTCAAGACAAAGTTCTGCAACTCTACAGTTTACTCCCGAAATAGCTTCAATCAACGCTACGATTAGCTTTCGCGTAAACATTTTATGGTCCATCGACAACCGGATAACCATCGCAGTGTGAGATAAAAAGTGTGTGAAAGGTAGTGCACTCAAGAAAGTCCTTTTGTGCATAGTGAAAAATATAACTACCTGAAAATCATAAAGATAAAGGCCAAACTCCACGAGGCCCTTTACTGCAAAACGACCCGATCTACGAATGGTCCGTTTGGCAACTGCAAAAAACTGCAAAGAAAGAAGATGGCGGGCGGCCATCTTCCTGTTGAAAAGATAAGGCGCCATCGTCGAGCATCCATCTCTCTCTACCGCGCGCGCTTTCTGCCAGCGCCGTGACTCTACACAGCGCTGCAGCACCGCTCCGGTCAGCGACGCCGGTACAGTGCCCCATACTCGCGACTCTACACAGCGCTGCAGCACCGCTCTGCTCAGCGCCGCCGGTACAGTGCTCCATACTCGCCGACTCTACACATCGCTGCCGCTGCCCCACTACTCTGCACAGTGCCGTTGCGCACTGCTCCAAACTCTCCACGGCTCACGTCAATCAGCTGGCACTGACGCAGCTGACTGAGCGACCCACATTTGTTTACTACAATGGACGAGACAAAATTGAGAGCTCTGCTCGCTGATCAAGCTACGCAAGGAACTTATTTGCAATACTGACGCTAAAGGCGCGAACCACATGACTGTTGAGTATCTTCTTAAGAGAATAAATCGCTTGGATCAACTGTGGAATGAAGTTGAAAATAATAACAAAACACTGGAACGCTACAAAGAAACGATCAAGGATGATGTCTATTTTTTTGCAAGAGGCCTTTTTGGACTATGAAGATTCTTATACGATGTCAAGGATTGAATTGGAAAGAAGAATCACAGCGTTACGACCTCCTGCGCCTACTCCCACGCAGGAAACTAACCGTAATCCAACCACTAATAATGATACAAGAACAATTGTGATGGCTAAGCCATCAAGTTTACCTAGGCATGAACTATCGACTTTCTCTGGCAAACAAGCGGACTGGGAGTCCTTTAAATCAAGATTCAACGCCAAGGTTAAAAATATTGAATCGATAAGCCCAGTCGACAAGTTACAGCACTTAATGCCCTGTGTTCAAGGTGAAGCAGAAAGCTGCATAAAAAATCTAGACATCACGGACGCCAACTTTCAGGTGGCTTGGACAGCACTTGAAAGAAGATACGACAACAAAAGGCTGAGATTGTCAGCTCACTTGAGAAGACTTTTGACGATGCGACAAGGGTCAAGCAAGTCTGCAGCGGACATTAGAAGACTCATAGATGACACCAATGAATCTATCAGAGCATTCTCTATACTCGGCCGTCCAGTAGATCAGTGGAACGACTGGTTCATCGAACTCATCCTTACCAAACTGGACTCTTCCACAAGAGAAGCATGGGAAAACTCATTGGACTCTGAAACAGATTTTCCCACCTATGCTGTTTTTTCGACCTTTTTAGAGAAAAAGGCTCGCTCACTCGCTTCGTCTCAAGATCTCAGTCTTGCAAAACAACTGCCGTCACTCCCTTCAACCAGCTTGGTAAAAAAGACAGTCCTTACTTACCTCTCACCAGACTTCAACTGTTACGCCTCAAGGACAACTCCCGCCATCTCGTCCACCTAAAGGCTGCTCTTTGTGTAGAGAAAGCCACTTCATGGCATACTGCCCTACGTTCAACAATCTTGATCTCTCCGGTAGGCTGTCTGCGGTCGCCAAAATCAAACTCTGCAGGAACTGTCTACGGCCTAGCCACTACGTGGCAGATTGCAACTCCCAGACAAGCTGCAAGGCAAACGGATGCAACGAAAGACACCACACCCTGCTACACAGTGAAAGAAACGAGCAAACGATGGTGCCAACTGCAACGCTAAGCAATCCGTCGCACCAGCAAGTGCCGGCAAAATCTAATCAACACGTAAGTAATTCTTACTCTACTAAGGTCGACAACTCGCCTACTGTCTTCCTGGCCACTGCCCAGGTAATTCTGAAGTCTTACAGTGGCCGCGAGCTGAGCGTGAGAGCTTTAATCGACCATGGATCAGAAGGATCATTCATCTCTGAGCGAGCAGCTCAAACTCTGAGACTGAAGAGAAAATCAACAAACACGGCTATAAGCGGAGTAGGTGGAGAAGTACACCTAACCTCGACAGCTTGCACTAGCTTATGTTTAATCTCAAGAATACGTACTGACTTTGACTTGCCTTTCACAGCCCTGATTGTTAGTAAACCTACCTCACTGCTACCGAGAAAATCAGTTATGGATGTACAGTGGCAACATCTGGACGGTTTGGAATTCGCCGATCCAAACTTCAATGCTCCCGACTTAGTCGACTGCATCCTGGGAGCCGAGCTCTATTCAACACTGATCAGGCCTGGTGTGCGCACAGGTCAACCTGGCGAACCTGTCGCACAAGAAACCACCCTTGGTTGGATCATCACTGGGCCAGCTGGAGTCTCCCAGAACCAACGACCAACAAACATTAGGGCCCACCACGCCTGGTGTTTGACCGACATTCAACGATTTTGGGAAGTGGAAGAAGTTCCTTCCAAATCAATCTTAAGCAAGAAAGAGGAAGCCTGCGAGCAACACTTTACCAACACCCACACCGGAGACGAGACGGGAAGGTACGTCCTACGACTACCGTTTGAAAAAATTGCCTGATCTGCCTGGTTCCAAGGCCATAGCCACATCGCGATTTCTACAAAACGAGAGACGCCTTCAAGCCGATCCAGCCAAGAGGGAGGCGTACAACAAATTCATGCAAGAGTTCATCGATCTCTGTCACATGGAACTTGTCCCCAGTGACGAGGAAGACAAAGAAAAGGCTTACTACATGCCTCACCACGCCGTGCTGAAGCCGGAATCCGGTAAAATACGTGTAGTATTTAACGCGTCTCAAACCGCGTTAAATGGCGTTTCGCTCAACGATTGCCTATACGCTGGGCCGAAGCTACAGTCAGATATCACTACTATCATCTCCCGCTGGCGTTTTCATCGTTACGTGTTTACTTGTGACATTGTTAAGATGTATCGCCAATTTCGTATTCATCCAGAAGACACCGACTGGGTACGAATCTTTTGGCGAAGCTCGCCTATGGAACGACTACGCATATACCGCATGCTAAGAGTGGTCTATGGCACCAAATCTGCTGCCTATCAAGCAATTAAGGCTCTACTGCAACTTGCTCACGATCAACGAGACACTTTTCCGAAGGGCGCAGAAGCTCTTGAAGAGGAAGATTACGTGGACAACGTCTACACCGGAGCTGACACTCTCGAAGAAGCGCTGGAAAAGCAAAGACAACTGATTGGTATCTTGGCGACCGCTGGGATGTCCCTCGACAAATGGGCGGCCAACAACGAGTTATTACTGCCAGAGCCGACCCAAACTACAAAGTCAACCCTTCGCTTGGCCGAACCTGACACGGTCTCCACCCTTGGATTACAGTGGAGTCCGGTGCGAGACACTTTTTCCTTTTACGTAGCGGCTAAACCAAAGAAAGACGACGTCACCAAGCGAAGAATGCTCAGCGAGATCGCCCAGCTTTACGATCCGCTCAGGTGGCTCGCTCCCACCATCGTCGTAGCCAAGATACTCATGCAACAGCTCTGGATTCAAGGTCTGGACTGGGACGAAAAGGTCGATGAAAAAACACTTTCCATCTGGCAAGAATGGAGGCACCAACTGACCAAGCTGGAAAAACTTCAAATCCCTCGCTTGTTTGGTACTTACACTGACTCTTCCTACTACGTACATGGGTTTTCAGATGCTTCACAACGCGCGTACTCTGATATTGTCTATCTGGTCGTGAAAGAGAGGAGCGAACTTCCACGCGTCACTTTGTTAATGGCTAAAACGAAGGTGGCATCGTTGAAGACACTCAGCATACCGAAACTGGAACTCCTGGGAGCTCAATTGCTCGCACGTCTCAAGAACACCTGATCACCGAAGGGAATCTTTTGTTGGACCGACTCCACCGTCACTCTGGCCTGGCTGTCAGATCACCCATCTCGCTGGAACACGTTCGTTGCAAACAAGACGTCAGAGATCCTCACTTCTCTACCCACGTCTTGATGGAATCACGTCCGATCGAGAGAAAATCCTGCCGACGTGACTTCGAGAGGCATCCTACCGTCACAACTACTCGAAGAACAACTATGGTGGAATGGACCAAATTGGCTGATCGACGACTATGGAAGCTGGCCCATTCGCGATAAAGACTACAGTACTGACCTGGAGGAGAGGAAGGAATCCTTATCTTTTGCCTCCCAGCTGAAGATCGAGCCAACAACGCTTGACACCCTGGTCGAAAAATTCTCTTCATTGCACAAACTGGTTCGGGTGACTGCTTTCTTACTGCGATGGAGGAGAAGATTTGTTCAGCGAAGGAACAAAATCGTCTTGCCGGTAACGATAAGGCTCGATTCTCAGGAGCTATACTACGCAAAGGCTGAACTCATTCGGTTACAGCAAGTAACTTACTACAGTTCGGAGAAGCAAAACCTCATGGAAAACAAGAAAAGAAAGGCCCGAAATTCAAATACGGCATAAACTGCCTTAACATACCGCCCGCCTCGTTGGCAGGAAGCCGACGATTTAAAATGCCCAACGGTAGGCCAAAAATGAGTCGAAAATTGTCGTGTAGATAGAAAAGAGTGAGTGTGTGGTGCGTAGTATGTTGTTTGTGTTGTAAATACATCTAATTTTTGTCTTAAAAGGCTCTTCAGCGGTTACTTGCGCCGCCCGCCCTGACCTGGTCTGTAGCACATGACTTCTGCAGCAGCTCCGAGTCCAGCTTCTCGTCGATAGGGAGCTTTATCCCGCCACGTGCTCCCCACTTCGGGGGCTTAAGGGAGGCTGGGGTGAAATCTTTTAAACACCACTTACGTAGGCCGATTGGAGACGCGACTCTCATCTTCGAGGAGTTTTCCACTCTCCTCTGCCAAATCGAGGCCTGCCTAAACTCAAGACCTTTGGCACCGCTAACCAATGACCCACTGGATCCTGCTGCACTTACTCCTGGTCATTTTCTGGTTGGCAAAGCTCTGGTAAGTTTTCCTGAACCATACACGACGGAAAACCCTGAAAAACTAACGGATCGCTATGCGCTGATAACGCGTATGCGAAACTACTTTTGGGACCGCTGGCGGAAAGAAGTTCTACGACAAATGCAGCAAAGGACAAAGTGGATTGACCCTCAGCCAAACTTGAAGCCCGGTGATCTAGTCGTCATAACCGACGAACTCCAGCTGCCTGTTAAATGGTCGCTAGCACGCGTCTTGGAATGCCCTCCCGGGAGAGATGGGCTCGTACGAGCCGTGAGACTCAAAACCGCAACCAGCACCTATGATCGTCCTATCGCAAAGTTGATCAAGCTCCCTATCGACGAGAAGCTGGACTCGGAGCTGCTGCAGAAGTCATGTGCTACAGACCAGGTCATGGCGGGCGGCGCAAGTAACCGCTGAAGAGCCTTTTAAGACAAAAATTAGATGTATTTACAACACAAACAATATACTACGCACCACACACTCACTCTTTTCTATCTACACGACAATTTTTGACTCATTTTTGGCCTACCGTTGGGCATTTTAAATCGTCGGCTTCCTGCCAACGAGGCGGGTGGTATGTTAAGGCAGTTTATGCCGTATTTGAATTTCGGGCCTTTCTTTTCTGATTTTTTTTCCACAGTCACGTGATCGAGTCTTTGACTACTGCAGTGCTCGGCAACTTCCGTCCGCACCGCTAGCGACGCGTCACTTCGGTTTTGTCTCGGAAGCCATTGAGTCCGCGCGTTAGTCTCGACGATTGAAATCAACGTGAAAGCAAAAATATACATCGTTTAAATTATACCAGATTTCTTATACAGTTACATTTTTTGTTCATGCGCAATCTTTATTTAATAAATCGACACTTTTTATATACAGTCCACGCACAGTGTTTTTAATTCTTGCTACCCAGGGTTAAAGAACAACACAACTCAAGACAAAGTTCTGCAACTCTACAGTTTACTCCCGAAATAGCTTCAATCAACGCTACGATCAGCTTTCGCGTAAAAAAATTGTTTATAAAAAAAAAATTGATTTATCGCTCTCCCCAGCGTCATTGGGGTTAGGTGCTTGTCGGTTTATTTAATTATTTGTAAAAAATAATTTATTTATCGCTCTGCCAAGCGTTATGGGGGTTTCGAGCTCGTCAGTTTATTTAATTGTTTAAACAAATCATTTATTTATCGCTTCCCCCAGCGTTATGGGGGTTTCGAACTTGGTAATTTCTTTAATTGTTTATAAAAAATAATTGATTTATCGCTCTCCCCAGCGTTATGGGGGTTTAGAGCTCGTCGGTTTATTTAATTGTTTAAAACAATCATTTATTTATCGCTCCCCCCAGCGTAATAGGGGTTCCGAGCTTGGTGGTTTATTCAATTGTTCATAAAAAAATATTTATTTATCGCTCTCTCCAGCTTCACAAGGGTTTAGAGCTTGTCGGTTTATTCAATTGTTTATAAAAAAATATTTATTTGTAGCTCTCTCCAGCTTCACAAGGGTTTAGAGCTTGTCGGTTTATTCAATTGTTTATGAAAAATAATTGATTTATCGCTCTCCCCAGCGTTATGGGGGCTTAGAGCTTGTCGTTTTATTCAATTGTTTATAAAAAATCATTAATTTATCGCTCTCTCCAGCGTTATGGGGGTTTAGAGCTTGTCGATTTATTTATTTATTTATTTATTGATTAATTATTTGCAACGGTTTCTGTTATTCAGCTTTCAATCTTGCGCGTTAACTGTGACGGTCAATTTTCCCAAATAAATCGGGAGGGCACCATGTATATGACTCGCCGATGACATAAAACACCAAAACACTTAATCCACCATGGTAACTTACTTAGATATCTTACCAAAGTGGCGCACCTGCTCAACTCTGTGTGGCGCACCGGCCAACTCTGCCTTAGAGGCAGGTTGAACCTGTCTCTCTCGTCAGATATGTCTCTGTCCTACTGCGTACGGGTTCATTATCTACATAGGCGCTGGATTCGAACCGCCTAAGGGCCGGGGGCCGGGACAGAGATAAATGCACAAAATCCTGTGCGCCTGTGCGCCTGCACAGAGCTCTTGTGCAGCTGCACAGACAGCACCTGAGCAGAGGCTAAGGAGCAATGAAACAAATTAACCTGAATAAATAAATTAAAAATTAATTAATGAACCTTCAGTTTTATGGTCAGGGTGAATACCTGGTGCACTTGCTGATAGTTACGCCTTGGAGATGATTTCCCCAGGAAGTTTTGACTCCGGAGCGGTCAGTGTAGGCACCTCGTGCACTTGGTGATAGTTACGCCTTGGAGATGATTTCTTCAGGTAGTTTTGACTCCGGAGGGGTCAGGGTAGGCACCTAGTGCCCTTGGTGATAGTAACACCTTGGAGAGGATCTCCTCAGGAAGTTTTGACTCCGGAAGGGTCAGGAAAGGCACCTAGTGAACTTGGTGATAGGTACGCCTTGGAGATGATTTCCTCAGGAAGTTTTGACTTCGGAGGGGTCAGGGTAGGCACCTGAAGCATCTGATGATAATTACACCTTGAAGATGATTTTCTCAGGAAGTTTTGACTCCGGAGGGGTCAAGAAAGGCACCTAGTGCACTTAGTGTTAGTTACGACTTGGAGATGATTTCCTCAGGAAGTTTCGACTTTGGAGGGGTCGGGAAAGGCACCTAGTGCACTTGGTGATAGGTACGCCTTGGAGATGATTTCCTCAGGATTCCAAGTTTTGACTCCGGAAGAGTCAGGAAAGGCACCTAGTGCGCTTGATAAGGGTTACGCTTTGGAGATGATTTCCCCAGAAAGTTTTGACTCCAGGGGGGTCAACTCCAAGGCGTAACTATCACCAACAAGGAGAGGTCACACCCTCCGGGTCACCGATCTTGACGAAACTTTGGGGATCGTTTTCTTATACCAAAAGGTAAAGAAATCTACCAATCATCCCGTCTAATGGGCCTTTTATACCTAGTTCCTACATCTTTTATATCGTATTTTTAGCTCTTTTTGGGTTTTTTTGTGAATTTTCAAAAATTTTCTGTTCGAAGCCTATTACACTTACAAAATTCTGCAGCCCCGCATTCTCTTTATTTTTTCATTTTCTTTTGAGAAAAAATATTTTTAAATCGAATTTTGAAGAAATATTCCATGTAAAATTAAGGTAATCAAAAGCATGTTTTCACTGTTTTTTTGGTTTTGTGAACTTAAACTGTACGTTGTCAGCCTTATCAAAATTATGTCTAAAAATATTTTTTCTAAAAAATTCATAAAAAAACAAAGAAAATGCGGGGTTGCAGAATTCTGTTAGTGCAATAGGCTTTGAGCAGGAATTTTTTGAAAATTGGCACAAATAACCACAAAAGTCGCACAAAAGTGTTAAAAGTTTCAAAACAAGCTGATTTTCAAAAAATTCCTGCTCAAAGCCTATTGCACTAACAGAATTCTGCAACCCCGCATTTTCTTTGTTTTTTTATGAATTTTTTAGAAAAAATATTTTTAGACATAATTTTGATAAGGCTGACAACGTACAGTTTAAGTTCACAAAACCAAAAAAACAGTGAAAAAATGCTTTTGATTACCTTAATTTTACATGGAATATTTCTTCAAAATTCGATTTAAAAATATTTTTTCTCAAAAAAGGATGAAAAAACAAAAAAAATGCGGGGTTGTAGAATTTTGTAAGTGTAATAGGCTTCGAACAGGAATTTTTTGAAAATTCGCAAAAAAACCCAAAAAGAGCTAAAAATACGATATAAGCTATGTAGGAACTAGGTATGAAAGGCCTAGTAGACGGGATGATTGGTAGATTTCTTCATCTTTTGGTATAAGAAAACGATCCCCAAAGTTTCGTCAAGATCGGTGACCCGGAGGGTGTGATCTCTCGTTGCAAGTGCACTAGGTGCCTACCCTGACCTCTCCGGAGTCAAAACTTCCTGAGGAAATCATCTCCAAGGTGTAATTATCAGCAAGTGCATGAGGTGCCTTTCCTGACCCCTCCGAAGTCAAAACTTCTTGAGGAAATCATCTCCAAGGTGTAATTATCAACAAGTGCACGAGGTACCTTTCCTGACCCCTCCGAAGTCAAAACTTCCTGAGGAAATCATCTCTAAGGCGTAACTATCAGCAAGTGCACCAGGTGTTTACCCTGACCATAAAACTGAAGGTTCATTAATTAATTTTTAATTTATTTATTCAAGTTAATTTGATTTCATTGCTGCTTTGCTTCTGCTCAGGTGCTGTCTGTGCAGGCGCACAGGCGCACAGGATTCTGTGCATTTATCTCTGTCCCGACCCTAAGTATCGCTGTATCGGATGCGCTGGCGACGGGTCTATTCCGTTCCACTTTATAACGGGTTTATATGGTAACTTTTTTTTTCTGTGCAGTCACATCAGTGTTGGAAACACGATTTCTTTAGTATGGTTCCCCGGTTGGAAACTTTTACATTTCATTTGTAAGAATAATTTTTCGACCTTAAACTTTTTTTTTGCTTTTAATAATAAAGTTTTTAACCTGTTCAGGCCTCGTAGGTGAGCTGCACTGACGGCGACGCCCAGAGGCCTGTATTCACCGCCCTTATTCGTGTGGATTGTGGAGACCTTTATTAGATTCTTACAGCTTAGGGTATTTTTCATGTGGAGGCCTTTATGATTGTCGTCTGCTACTTTCGGCAAATAAGTTAGGAATCCAATTTAATCTTTAAGTTTAATTATTACATTTAAGAATATTGTTTTTACCTACTCTGACTTATTTGGATTGCCTTGTTTTCTAATTTTGTCATCACAGATTTTGGAAGAGAAATTCTGATGGCTTATTGTTAAAGAATGTCTCAGTGGGACACTGTTATACATCTTGTTGCTGGCGGGTGGGTTATTGTCTTTGTCGTTTATTTTTTATTTTCATAATGGTAAAAGCATTGCCATATATAATGAATATTCCCTTTAAATTTTTTTATTTTATTCAGTTTACAATATATTCTTTTATTTTGTTCATTATTTTTGTTAATGATTTTTTTTTTTTTTTTTAATTTAACTATTATGATAAAAGAATTTTTTATTATTTTGCTGATAACAGCAATAAAGTGTTTATTTAATAAATGATACCAATATTTGATAAAATAAATAATTTAGAAATATTAATTTGTTTACTTTTTAAAGCAAGATTCAAACAAAAGAAGTTACCTATTGTATGTAATATCTTTTAATATTGCTGTGATATAAATTAAGAACTGAAAGGTTATGACTTATTACTAAATGAATATAAAGTTGAATCTTCTTAAAAAATCCAGAATTTATAAATCCAGTGCTTACATTCAATAAACATTATTCGAAGGGTACAGAATCTTAATTAGCAAAAGTCTTGTTAGAAATTGAGTATCTCAAATTTAAATTAATGTTTTCAATAGCTAACTTATACCAATCAACTACCTATAGATACTTCTTTCAAAAATATTTAAAAACTTCAAACTAGGGAATTGATACAAAATATAAAAGTAGAAAATTAATATTAAAGCTTAAACTAGTCAGGTGATGAAAAAATTAACTTCAATTTTATTTTTTTTAAATTTTATTATTATTTTTTTTTCAATGAACTGATTTTAATATTTTACTTATATTTCAGTTAGATTTAAAAATTTATTTGAATTTTGTATTATAAAAATATTTTCAAAAAGCTTCATACATCATTTAATGTTTTACCAAATGATTATTTAATTATTTTCCCTAAAGAGTTGTACATTAGAGTTTTTTTCTTAGCTGCGGTATATAAAAAGCAACACAATTTGAGTATTTCTTTTATTGAATTTTTTCAATAACATATTAGAGTTAAATTCATTATTTTGAAAAAAAAAATTTCTTTTATCTTATGTTGAAACAAACAGGGTTAAAGTGATAGAATCAATTTAGAATCACATCTGTGTTGGGAATCACAACATAGAATGGTATTACTGTATATACCTGACACGCATGGAGTCAGCATAGTTTGATCCCAAATAAAGATCCTAGATAAGGTACAAAAAATTGAAAATATTCAAAATATTTTCCAACTGTTTATTTGAATAATAAAAATAAACAATGATAAAAATTATGAAAGACTAAAACATTTTTAGTAAAGTGATTAAATTATCTAAATTGCTTTCAGACGATTAGTAGGCAAGGCCACCAGTCATATAATTTCTGGCGTTTGTCGTTGTGTTAATTTTCATTAAAGTTAGTGTCGTAAAGTTATTAAAGATGTTTGCGTGGAGGGAAAGGTATTAAATAAAATTCAAACAAGTCTGATTTATTTTACTTTAGATATTTATTTTAAGAACCTTCTATTATGCGATGCTTACGCTACGACGACCACACGCTAAGTGCCGCCGTGCGCGGGACCGGGAATACAGCAACAGCAGCGGCTGCGCCTGCTATACACAAAATTAGCAGCAGCACGATTCAACTCCGACACTCCCTCCTCGTACTGTTGCGTTTTTATTCTATACAATCACAAAAATCGACTCTATCAAAATTACATCATGTAAACATTCCATCTATCAAAATTAAACTAAAATAAAATTTTATACAAAATCTACTCGACTTACGAGTGTGAACGAAAATTATATAATATAAGAAATGAAATTGGTATAAAATTTACAGCATATATACAGGCATGACATACGTGCGTGAACTAGCTTATTCATATATTAAATCTGTCTCCTCTCCGTCCGTCTGATCACCATCTTCGGTAGTAACTTCTGGAAAACATAAAAGAAAAATTATAAATAAATCAATCATGATACAAACTCTATAGTAATTTTATTCTCTACGCTCTATATTCATAATCTCACTTCTAAATCTTGTGTGTTTGTCAAAGGCAAGAGGTTTTGTGAAAAGGTCAGCTGGGTTATTGTCTGTATTCACCCATCCTATCCTCACATAATTCTGGGATGCACAATATTTCACAAAATCCCCATGTTTGTCTGCCATGCCCCTCTTTTTACCATTCAGTTTCCTGAATTCTAAATTTGCTTTAATTTCATCTATACTTTCATCAAAATATTTCAACTTATTACATCCCTCCATTTGTGTATTTTTCACCGCTGCTTTATTGTCACACTAAACGTTAGCAGGGTATAACGTTAAACCTATCATATCCCTCAATACCTTATCCGTCGAAATTATTTCGCTGAATACCTCACTCATTGTCACATACTCCGCACCGCAAGTTGATGGATGAGGAAAAGCTTGCTTGTGGCTTCTCCATGAGATTGGGTCACCAAACAACTTGACCATCCATCCACATGTGGAAATCGAACCTGCGTTATCACAAAAACTCGAGTCGGTCCATGCCTCTAGATTTTCCTCGATTGCTTTGAATGTCAGCCCTACATCTGCTGTACCCTTTAGGTATCTAAATAACCTCTCTACGTCTTCTCAATCGTCTGTCGTAGCTTCTAACTGTCTGCTAGCTAAAAAGCTCACATGGTAAATTATGTCTGGTCTAGACGCATTTGCCAAATACAACAGACTTCCTATTGCCTCTCTATATGGGACTTTTGTTTTGACTGATGCACTCGATTGACCCTTTTCTTTGATCTTTTGTTTCCTAGCCTGCCTGGTAATCATAGGAGTTCTCACCGATTTATAATTCTCGAAGTTAAATCTTTGCAATATTTTCTCTATGCATTCTTTCTGTGTTATTGATAAAACTCTATTCTTTCTGTCCCTTGTTATTTTCATCCCAAGGAAAATCTTTGGCTCGCCTAGATCTTTCATCTCGAAAACTCTACTTAGACTTTCTTTGATTTCATTTAATTTTTCTATCTTATTGCTTGCTATTAGCATGTTATCTACATATAGGACTATAAATGCAATGTCATATTCTTGCACCCATGTGAATAAACATGGCTCATTTTGGTCAGATTGAAAACCCAACTTTTCTGCCTCGCTTTTGAATTTAACGTTCCATCTTTTACCGCTTACCTTTAACCCATACAGGGATTTTAGTAATTTACAAACTTTCTTGTTTCTAGTTTCTTCGTTACATTCTACACCCTTTGGTATTTCCATGTATACTTCTTCCTCCAACTCACCATTTAAAAATGCGGTTTTGACATCCATTTGGCATGTCTCTAAATCAAATTTATTAACTATTGCTAATGCTGTCCTAACTAATGGCAGTCTCGAAACTGGCGCATACGTTTCTCTCAGTTCATATTCATTTTGATCTTTAAAACCTCTAATTACCAGCCTAGCATTATATTTGGTTTCACCTTTATCATCTTGCTTTCTTTTAAAAACCCATTTACTTCTATCACTTTAGCTTTACTTCTATCTGGTCTGTCAACTAACGTCCATACATCGTTTTCTTTCATAGCTTTTAACTCCTCTGTCATTGCGTTTTTCCAGTCATATTTTTCTCTAGAGTTCATCGCTTCCTTAAAGTTTATGGGGTCTCTATTTATGTTTGCAAATAATGCGAATTTTAGTTCGTCTTCCTCCATATCTTCAATTTCACTTCTATTTTCTTTAAATAAATCAAAGATGATATTTCTCTTGTCAAGTGATTTTGATATGAAATATTCAAAACTAACATCTACTAATTTTTCTGGCTCTTTTATTTCACGTGCATACATCTTAAAATCTCTATTTTCTTTCGCTTTTCTCATTGGCATTTTTCTAACCTCAGTCTCGGTCATTTTATTTTTCTTAGCTATCGGTACATCTTCTATTTCAGAATTTCGTTTTTTGGGTCTCCCACGTTTAGGTTTTTCGACTTCTATTGGATTCACTGACTCTATGTTTTCATCTATGTTCAAATTTGCTAACCAATTTTCATTTTCGAGATCTTCCCTACTTCCACATCCCTCTAATTCTTTAATAACATCGATATGATCCTTTTTGTAAACATCTTGATAAACGATTTTTTCGTTAAATCTCACGTGCCTCGAACTCATAAACTTTCCAGTGGGAGGATGCCATAGTACATAACCCGTTGGTGCGTATCCCACTAGAATAGTTCTGATGGCTCTTTCTGCGAACTTTGGTTCCGAGATCGGTATTCTGACATATGCCAAACATCCAAACCTTACGATTTTGTCAAGATGTAAATTTGTTTTCCCACAGAATTTTATCAAAGGTGTCTCAAATTCTATTGATTTGTGTGGCGTTCTATTATAAATGTGTACTGCTGCCTCGGCGGCTAGTATCCACATTGCTCTAGGCAATCCTGAGTCAAACATCAATGACCTAATTTTAATTTGCAGTGTTTCGTTGAAACGTTCAGCAACCCCGTTGTGTTCTGGCGTAAATGGTTGTCCTAAGTTTGACTCTACTCCCTCCTTCTCCATGACTTCTATGAATTTTCCCCCAGTAAATTCAGTCCCTCTATCTGATCTTATGTAACATAATTTTTCGTTCTTTCCCAATAAGTTTCTAGCTGTCACTAGAAATTCCTCTAAACTCTTACCGGAACCGTCTTTAAATTTTAAGTAATATACTTTCGTGAATCTACTAAAGTCATCTACGAATACGACCATGGATCTGTTATTACCAGGGAATGAAGCTGTCTTTATCGCTCCCATGGTATCTGTGTGTATCATTTGTAATGATCTCTCGGCCCTCGTGCGCTTTTCGTTGAATGGTTAGTTCTCCATCTTTGCGTAAATGCATACCTCACAGTCAAGAATGTTGTTACCGAATTTGACTCCCTTCAATGCTTCCACACTCTTTTGTAGTTGTTTAAGGTATCCTAAAGATGCATGACCCAAACGCATGTGCCATAACATTCCATCATCTATCTTATAGTCTATATTTTTCGCATTCAACGGCTCATTTGTATACCTGGATCCTATTTCGTTTATTGTGCCTATTTTTTCGGCGTTTATGATCTTTCGACCTAGCGTTATATCATTCAAATCGAAGTCTATCACTTCATTTTCCGATCTTAAACTTTCATCTCTATCGTCGAGCTCCTCTATCTTCTCCCTCCCAATCTCATGCGTAATTGGCTTGGCGTTTCCGACTCCCCTCGGATCCGACAACTCCAAATATCCATTATCCGCTTGAGTCTGATTTAGGAGCTCTTCTATTGTTCCTATCCTGGCTTTACACATGTATTCATCGTGTTTTGTTTCACTCATTCTCCCTCCCCTCCCAGCGACGTCACCGCCCCACTCTCAACGACCATTGCCACCATGCCCTCCCTTCTCGCGCCCCTCGCTGCTGCACACTTGCCCCCCTCCCCCAACTCCCCCTCACTTGCGCTCAATCGCTACACCGAAGCCCTCACCAAAGCTGTCATCAATACCTTCGACAAGATGGCACCACCCAAAACCTTTTCTACCTCAAACCGAAATAAACCCTGGGTCTCCGCAGACATCCGACTGCTTATTTCGGAGCGCCAACGGCTTTACCGCAATGCCTGCCGGTTTCGCTCCTCGCGCAACGTCGCCGCCTACCATTGCAAACGCAACGAAGTCTCTAATCGCCTCGCCACCGCCAAAAACAACTTTCTTGCATCACGAGTCGCTGCTGCCCCATCAGTCTCCGGCAAATGGCGCGAACTCAAAAAACTTGGCCTTGGCTCTCAAACATCATCCTCGCCCCTCAAACACTTCTCACCTTCCACCCTTAACGCCCATTTCGCCGCTGTATGCTGTACGTCGCCACCTCTTAACGAGGTGGACATCGTTACAGCGTGCAATTTACCCCCTCTTGACCCTAACTGCCCCACCTTCGATTTTGCGCCCATCACCCCAGACGATGTCTCCCAAGCACTTGCAGCTTGCTCCTCTTCAAGTACCGGCGAGGACGGCATCTCGACCGAAATGCTTAAGCTCTCCGCTCCTTGCTTACTGCCGCACCTTACCTCACTCTTCAATTACTCGCTGGAGACCAGCACCTTTCCGGACACCTGGAAACGTGCGCTCATAGTACCACTGTCAAAAGTACGCTCCCCTCAGACTCCTTCCGACACCCGGCCTATCGCGCTTCTCTCCACCCCCTCAAAAATCCTAGAACGCATCGTACATAAACAACTTCTCATGCACCTTACCACTCACAACCTCCTCGACCCCCACCAAGCCGGATTTACACCCCATCAATCCACCCAAACCGCACTCACAGGCATCCTCGACCACGTTCGCCGAGCAATAGACAGCAAGAAAATCGTCGGTCTTATCGCTTTCGACTTCTCCAAAGCCTTTGACTCTATCCCTCACTCACGGCTTCTCCTCAAAGTTCGGCGAGTTGGGTGCTCTGACGGGGTTATCCGCTGGTGAGCCAACTACCTCAGTGGAAGATCCCAAACGATCAAATGCGAACACGCCGAATGGCTGAGCTCCCTGTTCACGCTGGTGTACCTCAAGGCAGCGTCCTTGGCCCCTTGCTTTTCTTGATCTTCATTCTTGATCCCCCCCTCTCTCTACTCCATGCGCTCCACAAACTATTCGCCGACGACCTGGAGATCTACCTCGAAGCAGCTGCCACTATCGAAGGTCTTACCTCCCTCACCCAGAAGCTATCCCACGACGCCTCCTCCGTTGCTAAATGGGCCGAGGAGAACGGACTCACGCTCAATGCCAGCAAGACAGTGGCCATACTCTTTGGCAGCCCCCACCACCTAAAAACATTAAGTGCCCTACCGCCCCCCCCCCCTCATCTCTATCGCCGGAACCCCCATCCCCTTCGCCGACCAGCTGAAATGTCTTGGCGTCACCATCACCCCTTCGCTGAACTGGAACCCGCATCTCACCTCCATCGCCGCCAGAATCTACGCCTCCCTTCATAGTCTGCGTTTTTACAGACACGCCCTCGCCCGACCCCTCCGGCTTGAGCTCGTCGAATCGCTCCTTTCCCCCCACTTCGACTACGCGTGCGCCGTCTACCATAACCTCACCGCTGCCCAAGACCTCAAACTTCAACGCCTCCTTAACGCTTGCGTGCGCTACGTGTATGGCAACATCCCCTGGATGGCTCGCGTCACGCCCTACCGACTCGCCCTCGGATGGCTCTCTGCCAAACGCCGCAGGGAATATTTCATCGGCACACTCGCCCACCGAGTTGTGACCACACGTCAACCATCCTATTTATATGACCTGCTTCCCCCGGTCTCAAGGTCCACCCGCAGTGGCACTGGCTACTTTGTCGTTCCCCCCGCCCGTACAAATACCCTGCGCCACTCTTTCGCCAGCTGTGCAGTCCGCATCCTTAACTCTCTCGGCCGCCACGACCTCAACACAATAACAACCGAGGCCTTCAAAACCTTGCTTCGCGACACCCTCCTCGAACGCGACCGCACTGACTGGGCCACCCGCTCTCTTCGTGAGCGCCTTGTCACCGTACCCCCCACCCTCCCTCAATCCCCTATACTCCCCCGCTCTTTACGAGCCCGCATTTGATCCTGTTCGATCCTTTACCTTTCTATGCTACCATCTACATACACTACCTCCTCACGTTAATAGTCAACGGCCTTCACTTCGCGCATTACATCCTCAAATCACGCGCTGCAGCACCTAATACCATTTTTATTTACTTTTTTATATACTACCAGTTCTAAGCAACAAATATGTAATTTTAATGCTACTTGTGTATTGCTCCTATATTTAATGTAATTTCTTTGTATTACTTTTAGCGGCCAAATAGGGTTCTACCCCAAGGTCGACAATAAATTATAGACAATCAATCAATCATCTATTACATTCATGCAAATCGTCCAATTCGGTCTTAAGTACTTTCCAGACAGGTATACTTCATGTGTTACTCTGTCAAAAATTTTCAATACTCTATTATCAAGGTAAATACCGAAACCTGCCTCTGCGAAACGTCTCAAAGAAATTAAGTTGTCTCCGACATCCTTGGCCGAAATCACGTTCGACAATTTTATCATTCTATCTTTATCGTTCTTTGAGAACAAGATCAAATCTCCCCTGCCATCTATTTTTATATCTGCATCGCTTTTCTTAATTGCGCATTTAATTACCTCACCTCTACTCTTTATAAAGTTTGACAAAATAATTCCTTTCCCTGTTGTATGCTCTGTCGCACCAGAGTCAGCTATAAAAATTATCTACCCTTCTCTAGAATTTGTAACATTTGACGTACCTGCGTTTAGCTGGTTCGCCCTCGGTGTTGATCTTGGTGCACCGTTTTGACGGACGTTTCCCCGCGCTCTAGGTTGACCAGGCTGTTGTGGTCTTGCATATGGGTTAATACCCCTCGCGTTACCCCTATGTGACAATATTTTGCCTCTATAATTGTTTCCGCGTCCGCGACCACGGTATCCCATCCCTCTGTTTGTTTGATCTCTACCTTGACCTCTATTTTAGTTCACAAAAACTCTTCCCTGAACACCTCTATAATTTCCACCACCATCACCATTTTTAAATACGTCTACAAACCTTGAGTTGCGACTTGGGCAGTTCTCAGGTTTATGATTCTCCAATCTCTTGCTGCTGTAGCAGAAATATCTCTCTGCCGATATTTCGGGGCAGTTTTTGGCCATGTGTCCTGGCGGTCACATCTGTAACATACGTCCCACATTGCCTCTCTCTTCTCCTATGCTCTCTGAGCCGAAATTACCCGTCCATTGTTTTGAGTCAATATTCGTGATGCCTCTATCTGTAAGATAAACAATTTCATTGATTCTATGTCCATGTCACCCTTATTTATTGTTTGTAATACTTCCGCAGTAATTAATTCCGGCATGGCACCAGTAACAGCTGAGTAAAAAGCAGCTTTCTGATGCTCCGGTTTCATTGCTTTTTCCTCTATCGTCTTTATTTGTCTAACAGTCTGTTTGAAACGGTCAATAAATTCACTCATTTTCTCGCGTGGTTTCATTATCATTGTAAAAAGCTTAGCTTTAATCGCGACCGATGTTATGTTGTGTTCAGCTCGTCTGTAAGTTTTCAGTTTTTCTATCATTTCAGTCGGTTCTTTCAAGTGCAAAATTTTTCTATAGTAATTGTTGTCTACTCTATTGATAATCATGTTTCTAACCTTAATTTTCCGTTTATTTTGTATTTCGTCCGTGAAAGTCTTTGTTGGTTTAACTGTCTTGTCGATAATGTCTAACAAATCTGCGAGACCTAATTCAGTTTTTAACGAGTCCAACCAAATAGTTAAATCAAACTTTGCTGTCAATATATGGTTGCTTTTATCCGAGCCTCTATTTAAACTATTTATCTCCATATTTTTGTTAATCGCGGACAAAGTTGTATTTAGGTTGTTACGTGAAGCACCATCGAAACCGTCATTATTACCGTCATTCACACCGTCTATAAAGGTTGAATTTAGCATGCCTGCCCTACTCATATGATTGGTTGAAATTTTCTGTTGTACCAAGCGACAGATATATTTTTTTTGTCGTATTTTTTGCTATTTTAATGATTTTTTTAAAAATCTGCTTGATTTTCATAAAAATTAAATATTTTGAGGCCCATAACTCATCATTTCAATAAATATGCATTTAATAAACACCTTTTTACGATTACAGAGTCCAATAGTGTCGTTAAAAATTTTGTACATGCCTAGAAAGTCGATTATTTCACTCAGTTTGGCCGTTTTTTAACAATTTTTGATGAATTTTTAAAAATTGAAGAGACGGTCTTTCAGAGTATAGTAAGCGGGATTTTCTTTCTCAAACATTATATTTTTGAAAAAAAATTTTTGCACAGCTCCATTAAGCCCTGAAAAAAATTTGCGGGCCTCAAAAATAAGAGTATTTTGCGCTAATTCAATTACTTAACAATTATTTAATTACTTATACTTGGCGCTCTCGAGTGAACGAGAAAATTTTTTTTTGCATTTTTTACCATACAAATACCATAGATGAACTCAAAAACTTTCAAACAAACAAAAATTTTACCCATTAATTTCCCAAATGACCCAAAAACGCCTCACCCTAATGGGTAGTTTATACGTGAGTGGTGAGTATGGGCAAAACAAGTAAAAAAATGATCAATCATTTTGATAAACTAGTAAACCGACAACGCAATAATAAACTAACATCCCTGGGCCAAACCAGTAAAAAATATCAATTTTTTAAGTAAACAAACAAACCAGCAAGCTCACAACCCCGTACCTCTGAGCAAAAGAACAATATACTGATTTAGTAATGAACTTATAATTCGATACACATATTTACACGTAGCCCTAAGTGTAGAAAATAAAAAACTGAATTAGCGAACAAATAAATAATTCACTAATCACACCTATACTGCCGTACAGGAGCAAAATAGCACTAAGTGCTATGGGTTTTCTATGCAGTTAGTGCGGTTTTGCTCCTGTATGGCAGTATAACTACATAACGCAATGAGGAACAATCTATACATAATAGGGTTGGCAACTTTTTGAAATTTGTAATATTTTTTTGCTTATTTAGTTAAAATATCGAAAAATAATTGACACGTAATTTTTCTTTTTTAAAAAAAACTAAAATTAAAAGAACTACAAGCGTTTAAATTTTTTAAAATTTCAATATATATAGATATACTTTTAATGGAATTTCGGGTTAATGACGTCATCAACCCGTAGTTTTAAAAACTTTTCTTAATTTTCTTCTTGCTCAATTTTGATTTAAAAATTCTAAAAAAAATGTTAAAATTCATTAAAAATTGAGTACTTTTAAAAAAATATATTTTTAAAGTACCGGTTGCCAACCCTATTTTATGAATAAAAAAAGAGGTCATGTCTTGAAGATTTATTTACTGATTTATTTATTACATGTATTGTCGGTTTGTCAGACTATGTGTGATTAAGGAGGTTCCCTACCAAATAGATCTAGCTCAAAGTTTTTGTCCAAATTAAATGAACACATAGTTTTTAGTATAAAAATAGCTCAGCCAAAATTTCAAAGCCCTGAGGAGCTTGTGAAAAAAGTTATAAACATTTCAAATTTCACAAATTTGCATGGGTTCTAATGGGATATTTACTAAAACAGCAAATACTTAATTTCCAGCCCACAGATTTTAATGTAACTACGCACAAAAATCGAAAAAAATCAGAATTTGATTATACTTGTTCCAAAACATTCATTAGGAGCCTGTAGCAATAATTATAAACAATTGATTTTATATTCTTGTAAATATGACTTCTCATTGGCTCACACAGAGGTTAGAAAGTAGCTGAGGCAATGAGCAGACGACTACTGTAGTCAAATACACATTTGACTTAGGTAGATGGTAGGGAACCTCCTTAATAAAATCATTTGTTATTTTCCACGCCTGAGGTTGTGTTAGTAATCTCTTCAGTTAAATTATTTATTTATAAATTTATTTTTTTTTTTACGCCCAGGATTATGACTGGTCGGGTTATTTGCTTATTTAAAAATCTATTTTTTATTTGCCCTGACCAGGGTTATGCGGTTTTAGGTTTGTCAATTTAATTATTTTTAAACAAACGGCGCAGGAAGCGCAAACTTTCTTCCTTGCCCCAAGGCGTGCATTTGCACTTTCCTTGGCTTGTGTTGGAAAATAGTATACACACGAAGGAGTGCAAAAATGAGCCAACGAACACTTGGCACCCTTGCCTTCGGTTCGGGCGTCAATTTGGGTTTACTCAGAGCTTGCTAATTTTTGACTCCCTCATGTGTGTAATATACTATATTTGAAAAATTGATTAATTTTTTACTTGCTTGGTTATGATGGTTGACTTGTTGGTTTATTTGTTTATTTAAAACATTGATTATTAATAGGGTTGGCAACCAGTACTTTTAAAATATATATTTTTTAAAGTACTTGATTTTTAATGAATTTTAACATTTATTTTAGAATTTTTAAATCAAAATTGAGCTAGAAAAAAATTAAGAAAAGTTTTTGAAACTACGGGTTAATGACGTCATTGACCCAAAATCCCATTAGAAATATCTTACTATATTATATAGTTGTTTTTCCTCTCTCACGCCCCCCCACGCCCCTCGCCCGCCCTCCCCCCGCCCCCCACAGGCCTCTCAAAAAAGTGCTTAACTAACCGTAAAAGTGTACCGAAATATGCTTATTTCTATGAGTTTTGAATTGTCCTATAATTTTCCAATCACGCCCCCCGCCCGCCCTTCCCACGCCCCCCCCCGCCCTTTTTTCCCCGCCCCCATTTTTAATGTTTTGTTACAAGTTTTGTATATTTTCTTAATTTATTAATTCTTTTTTAATGGTATGATTAAACTATATAAAATTTTAAAATTTGAATTCATTAATTTTAAAAAATTTCATTATAAGATTAATTAGAAAAATCCAAGTTTTTAATTTAAAAAAAATGAAAAAAAGATTTTATTTTCAGAAAAATTAAATTTATAATGGAGTAATTTTTTCTTTTTAATAAATTGTAAAATTTTATTTAAAAAATTCTTGTTAAACTTTAAATCCTTATTTATTTATTTTTTTTTTTATTTTGTAATTATCATCCAAATATATTCATGTATGTATTCATGTATGTACTCGTGCGCGTACGCGGAGGAGTCTCCGCGTAGGCGCAAACTTACCCTTTCAAACAAAAATTTGCGCGTACGCGCAACTTAGGTGTTCCGCGTACGCGCAAACTAAATTATCCCGCGTGCGCGCAAACCTAGGTACTCCGCGTGTGCGCAAAAACTTTAGATCTCCGCGTGCGCGCAAAACTCTAGATCTCCGCGTGCGCGCAAAAACTTTGAATACGTTGCGATAAATGCATCAATTATTGTCCTTCTAAACATTAAAATTGTGATTAAAAAAACTTCCTAACTCTATAAAATTTATTTTTCACACACGGTGCAGAAAGTTCAAACTTTCTGATTTTTCCCAAACAGGAAGTTTGAACTCCTTGCTTTGAGTTGAAAAAAACATTACACTCGACGCTGGAAAAGTATGAGCTAACCCTTAGCAAACCCTTGACACTCTCGCCTTTGGCTCAAATTTTGAACACAAATTGTTTGAAAATTAGCTAAAAACCCAAAGAAGTAACCCAAATGTCTAGTCCTAGCGGGTCCTCCTCTCAGGGTTGGATAACTTTTTTTGGATCATCGATTGCAGAAATTTTGGAAATCGCTTTCTGGTACCGAATGATGAGCAAAATCATCAATAATTTTTCTAAATGGTCCTTGAATTTAAATTGGTTGAGATCTTCTTTATATTGAATATTGAATCAATTGGGATGTGTCTTGACTGAACAAATTATAGTATAGATTTGTAAAAGTATCTTTAATGGATTTTTGGAAAAACCTCGGCCAGGATTATTTTGGTCAATGTCCTCATTACAGGCATCACGATTACTGTTACTGCTTCAATAAGGTATGTTCAACAACGAATATTAATACCTAATAACAAAGTGGATTGTTGAAAAAAAATAAGATAAAAATTTTAAACGAAATTTACTGTGTACTACATTTAGATCAATGAGATAAATATTGACTACGTTGTGTATTAATATTCGTTGTTGAACATGCCTTATTGAAGCAGTAACAGTATCGTGATGCCTGTAAAAAGAACATTGACCAAAATAATCGTGGCCGAGGTTTTTCCAAAAATACTTTAAAAAATCTATAATATAATTTGTTCGGTCGAAAATATCTTTCCTAGTCGACAGGTTAGATCAATAAGGTATATCCGTATATTATTGCACAGCATAGACGAGATTTATCTTATTGATCTAACCTGTCGACTTATCGTTTCTTCAAAAGTTCTTTGTTAAAATAAAAAAAATAAATAAAACTCAAGACAGATCCCAATCGATTCAATATTCAATATAAAGAAGATCTCAACCAACTTAAATTCAAGTCCAAACTCAAAAAATTGAACAGGAATAATTTGTTACTAGAAGTACTTTTTAGCATTTTCTGAGGTTTGAAATATAAATTGTTCAGATTTATACTTTTTGAGTTAAGATTTGAAAATATTTTTCTCTTAAAGTTCATAAAGAGACAAAAACATGCAAGGATACACATGTCTAGGAGTGCAATGGGCTTTAAACACAAATTGTTTGAAAATTATTTAAAAAACAAAAATAATTCAAACATTTTGTGTGGATAATCGAAAAAAGGACCATTTAGAAAAATTATTGATGATTTTGCTCATCATTCGGTACCAGAAAGCAATTTCCAAAGTTTCTGCAATCGATGATCCAAAAAAACTTATCCAACCCTGACTGACTGACTATATAAGGTTTTTATTTCGGCCTTGGGGCATAACCCAATTTGGTCGCTTGACAACTACATCGAGTGATACAAATATATGGTAACACGTTCGCATAAATAGATAATTAAATGCACTTAAAACTAGATTACAACGAAGTAAATAACAAAGATATAATATATAATAACACGTTCTCGTAGGTAGAATAATAAATGCACTTAAAATAGTATATTATAGTACAGGTGCAGCATCGTCACCGGGGTGGTTTTAAGGACCCAAGTACGTAGCGAAGCACAGCACGAGGTTCTTAATAAGCCCTGTTGACGTACTGCACTCGTACTATATACTATTTTATAGTACGAGTCACCGAAAACACGCATCAAA
Source organism: Encarsia formosa (assembly GCA_038277355.1). Lineage (NCBI taxonomy): Eukaryota > Metazoa > Arthropoda > Insecta > Hymenoptera > Aphelinidae > Encarsia > Encarsia formosa. The sequence continues at coordinate 66,782,819 of CM076185.1, forward strand.
GATTTGATTTTGTGGTTAGAGTGACCAGGGGTACTATAAATTAACTTACAACAAAGTGACTTATAGGGCAGGGAACAAAATTTATTAACTGGGTAAGTGTGGCAGGTGCAATAGTAAATCGAATCGAATCGTGGGATAATCCATTCACTAGAAAATATATGACGTTTTCCCGTGCGAGATCAATTCTATTGCCCTTTAATACATTTATTTCCCGCGCAATGTTAATTCTACTCCCATTCAATATATTTTTTTTCCCGTTTAATACATTTAACTTCCGCTCAAGTATTTTTTTCTCGTGCATTTATTTTCTTTCCCGTTTAATCACTTATTTTTCCGTGCAAATGTCTTTTTTCCCGTGAATTTGACCTAAAATTTCCCGTGCGTTTGCTTTTTTTCCCGTGCTAATAAATTAAACCCTTTTCTAATAACCCCCCCATGCCCTTTTTTTACTTACGCCCCCATTTTTGATATATGTTATCAGTTTCTACCCACATCGCCAATTTTTGATACAAGTTATCAGCTATGTATCCATAGAAGAAACTTAAAAAGTAACTACGAAGCATTAAAAAAATTAACTAATATCCAAAGATAAAAGAGAGAACCCAAAAAGAATGTCAGCATTTTATTCGTGATGTGATTGGTTGAAGAACAAAATTTAAAATTTGAATTTTTATTTTTAATTTTTATATTTCAATTCAATTAAAACATCTAGAGAATAGATTTAATGAAAAAATTATTATGTAATCAAGTGTTCGAAATTATCCGATTATAATCATGAAAATGATAATTATTAGTATACAAACTGAAACAAAACCAATGAATCTATAACCACAAAAGTTTAAATGAATATGAACTCTGAACGTACCGCAAAGGTAAATGGTATATACACCACCCAATTTAACATCAGAAATTCAGCCAATGGACCAAGGAATTATCAGAGCTGTGAAAGCACGTTACAGATCGAAAATGTTAAGATTTTTAATTGCTATTGCTGAAAAAGATGGCTCAAGAGCAGAATTTCAAAAATCCATTACTGTTTTACACGCAATAAGATGGATGTATGCTTCTTGGAAAGAAGTTCAACAGTCAACTTTTGAGAAGTGTTTTCGTCGTGCTGACTTCCCTGTGTCATCTGAACAATCTCAGACCGTTGATGATGAAGCGCCTCTAGCAGAAGTTTTACAAATTCTTCCAAATGATTTTCTTTCAATCAATAAAATCGAACAGCGAGATGAAGGAAAGCTTGTTCATGAGCCGTTCCCGGTTACCATTGATGAAGCCGTTGAAGAAGTATTAAAATCTTTCCTCGAACCTCAAAAGAATCATGATGAAGAAATTGACGAAGATGAGGAAGAGGACACAAATCAAACGATAACTAAATATTTATCTTACGATGAAGCTTTAAAGAGTGTTATCGATATCATTCGATTTTGAGAAAAAGTTGAAATTAATGTTGAACATTTATATGATTTATATATTGAGATTGAAGCAAAGTGGATTTCTTCAGCTTGTGCTGCTAAGCAAACGAAGATCACAGATTATTTCAATTAGAAAATTAAACTATAATACATTACTAAAAATTTGAAACTTTTTTTTTAGCCCACCCCTTCACTTTCCTTTGTACATTGGCCACCTGCATACATTGGCCACTTTTCCTTGGAACGGGAGGTGGTCAATGTACACAGGTTCTACAGTATAACTTATTGTCGATTAATTTAAATGAAGCTTCGACAAAACTTGTTTTAGATAATATAATACAATGTTGCGTGCGCTTCGCTTAGAGAGCTTCAAGGTTTGGCAAAAGGGTAGGTACATCAGTAGATTCAAAAGTGGGTAAGTGTTTATCTACAAAGGTTTGTACAGGATCGAAAACAATAGTATAAAAGATGTTAGTTTCAGGGTTAGATGTTGAGAAAAAAAAAAAAAAAAAAGTACAACATACGTTCAAAGTTACAAATTGAAGTATGAAAATAATAACAAAGTGAAAGAGGCTACACACCTGGCTGGAAACTGGTGTCGTAAGATAAACTTCGATATTAATCAAGATAGGTTGATTGGGACAGACCTACGTAGAAAAAGCGTTGATAACAAATGTAAAAGGATGTAGGAAATATTTGTCAAAAAAGTTAAAGAGCTGTGTGGGCAAAATTGTATGAAGATGATTAGTTTCACGATTGCAATTACAAAAAAATTTGAGAAGAACAATAGAAAAGATAGTTTTCTAAAGTTGAGAACAAAGATTCAAAGTTAGAGACCAAAGCATGAAAAAAAGAAAAAACAGCAGCAAACACCAAAATTTAAGCAAGTAGATTCATGTGAAAGAGATAGAAACAATATTAAGCAAAAATGTACATATGAGCGTAGGTTCAAAGTTACAAACGTAATGACAAGTCCAGGTACGGCAGTAGGTACAATGAAGTTACCACAGTAGTTATCAAGTTTGAAACAATGTTATGAACAAGGTTTGTTATAGGGTTATTTAGAGTCGAAAATAAGTCGGTAAAAGCATAGAAACAGATGTTTAACAAAGGATTGAAATGAAAGTATGATCAAAGATTAGAACAAAGTAGTCTTAGAATTAGAAATAAAAGCATGAAAAAAATTCAAACACCAGTTATCACCATGATAGAAATATATATATAAACATGAGCATATTCCTGGGTAAGAGCTTAGTTATAAAAAGCAGTAAGTGCAACGGTAAGAACAAGGGTACACGGGTTTGGAGTAAGATGAAAGGTGAGAACAAAGGTAGGCACGAAATAAGGTGCAGGTGTAGTCACAAGCTATAAAAGTAGAAACAATGGTATGTATCAGAGTAGGTACAGAGGTAGACACAAGAGTATGTGTATAAGCGTAGGTACAAGTGTAGATTCAAGCATAAAATTCTGGGGGGTTGGCGAGCGAAGCGAGCAGGGGGGTACCCCCCCTAGTATCTATATATATTGAAATTTCAAAAAATTTAGACACTTGTAATTCTTTTAATTTTAGTTTTATTTTTTAAAAGAAAAAATACGTGTCGATTATTATTCGATATTTTAACTAAATAAGCAAAAAAATATTATAAATTTCAAAAAGTTGCCAACCCTATTTAGTAATAAATATTTAAAAAATCTATATCGAAAAGTTAAATAAGCTTCAAAATAATTTCCTTGAAGAGCCCCCCCCCCCACAGATCTAGTCCCCACTTTCTTAATCCGGCACTGATTTTATTATTGAATAAACATATATTTTTTAATAAATCTTTATAAATCATGTTTAATTGGGGGGTTGGCGAGCGGAGCGATCAGGGGGGGGGGGTACCCCTCAAGTTTATTTATAGTGCTATATGCAGAACAGATTTGGTTCATTTTAATTTCATGTTTCTGAATTCTTGCAAATGCCTCGGCACAGAAGTTTCGGTAGAGGTTAAGTTTTTTTAAAAAGTATTTTCATTTTAATGCAGTTGCAAAAATAAAAAAATTTAATATATTGTTGATAAATATTAAAAAATTTTTTTATATAACTATGATAGATAAAAAAATAAAATAAAATAAGAAATTTTTATATGCTAAAACTTTGAATTAAAAGAACACCCAGCAAGGCTGGATAAAAAGGTTGTAATCAATTTTTTTTTTTTTTTTTTTATCTTGCATGCTCTTATACTGAAAACTAAAAATGATGTAAATTTCACATGCAAACGATTTTATACAATAAGCATCATTTGATAAGTTTTAGTGAAACAAAATTTCTAATTTTTAGAGTTAAGTAAAGATATATTTTTTTTAATCTACCTACTATTATCAAAATGAAAAACTTCTTACATATGTATTTTTTTAAAATGGTTAACATCTACCGACATTTCAAAATTCCCGCACCGTTGCTGTACTCATAGTCTATTTGGACTATTTGAACACTTTTAAGCTTAGAAAAAAAAGAAACTATTTTTGACAAATCTGACCAGCAGCTAGCATCGGCCTAGACTGGGCGAATGGTTTTCTAAACTTTTTATTTAACTTGTACAATATCTTCTCCATGGCAATCCGGAGGCTTTAGACGTGGAAATCTTATTATGAGCATCAATTAAACAACCTACATTCATTTAATATAATTAGAAATAAGGATCAAAAAGTTGATTTTGTGTTTAGATTCGGCACCTAGCAGGCGACGCCTGACGCCTAAACGGTACCAAACGCTATATACCTAGAAAAAAAAGCGGAAGAGCTGAGCGTGGAGCGAAGATAAGTAAAAGTATTCGCACATCCAAGTCCCGTAAGACAGCGCTAATATCGCGGCTGTAAGTTATACCATAGTCACGTGACTGATAGTGGCAGTTTGAATTTAATGTTAAATTATTTTAGATAAACGGCTTATAAGATTTTTAAAAATTTCTTATAAACTGTATGTTCAGACTCTAAAAGAATTCTAATAATAATTCATAGGGAGAAAATAGTCAAATTTAATCAAAACTTTACCTATTTCCTTTTTTTAACCTATTCATATAGGCAATATCAATTTTCTCTTATCGTTCCAACATTTATCAATTATTAAAAATCTGTTTTAACTTGTAACGTTTTTAATTCAATGAAAAATGTGTTTTTCCAGTGTATGACGTGCTGATACGTCGTTAAAATTTTTAAATAATAAAAATGACCCTTAAAACTTTTTTTTCTGTGATCCTAAAATTTTCACTCGATTACATTTATTTTATGGGTAAAAGGAACTTATACGAAATTTGTTTTTGTCAACGAATTCTTATCGTACTAAAATAAACCATGGCCCATAATTTTAAGTTCACTTTTTTCGTAACAAAGTAAAAAATTTTCAAAATCACTGTTAAATCAGCTATTCACTAACTAACACAAATTTTTCCAAAAAAATAATTTAATAATTTATTATCTCAAACTATAAAATATAATATAATGAAGATTATTATTGATTCTTTCAAGTTTTCATTTAATTATTATTACAAAATAAGTATTAGTATAATCTATACAATTAGCTGAAGCATTGATGTATTCATTTCTTGGTTAAGGTTATTTGTTTCGGTATAACTAACAGTGATTTGGATTAAATCCGCTAGCTGGAGACTCTTTCGTTGGACATGCGATTTCAGGAAACCGCAATGCGCACATTAGCGTGAATTTTGCAGCAGCCAATCTCTCAAATTTTAATTATAAAACTAACCTACCTACTACGGATCTTATTGAGAGGGATATAAGATCGCTACTACCTACTATTGTTTAATGATTATATATGCAGTTGGATATCATATTTTTTTATTCCAATTTTTACCCGTATAATCGTATTTTCTTACAAAAATATGAATAATATCGACGCTCGAGTTCTAAAAGCTGACAACTCAAAATTTTTTTTAAAAACATGACATCTCTCTAAAGGAAAGCTCTGAGATGTCATGTTATTAAAAAAAATTTTGAGTTGTCAGCTTTTAGAACTCGAGCGTCGATATATACATATTAAATAAAATGAATTTTTAATTGTTCAAATATGTATCAACTAATTGTATAACTAATGTAAACCAAATATGTATAAGTAATTGTATAACAAAAGTATGTCAAAATAAAAGTTTGATAAAAAGAAAAAAATTCTAATAAAATTTCTTAAATTTGTATAATTACAAAAATTTAAGAATAGCTCAAACCAAAGGTGAAAATATTTGAATATTTTTAATTTTGGCTCAAACTATTAAAAAAATAATTTTTCTGTTCCATCTATATGCTTAAAAATATTAAATCGAATCTTCGTATTCCTCAATAGTACATTTCGAAACAGGTGTGACGTCATTACCGGGGCGATTTGAAGGCACCGTGGGCAAAGCGAAGCGGAGCCCGTGGTTCTTTAAAGAGCCACGGGCGAAAATATACGGGTAAAAAATTATTTCGAAATATATTTTTTGACTCGAGTGCGTAAAACCATTTCAAAGTTCGTTTTTTACGCACTAGGGTCGAAAATAAGGCTTTTTAATAAGCAGACGATTTTTTATAACCTTTACTAGGGCTGTTCGAGACGAGACGATACGAGACTTTTATCCGGCTCGGTCTCGGTCTCGAAAAACTTTACTGGTCTCGTTCTCGGTCTCCGTCTCGAAAAATTTTACCGGTCTCGTTCTCGGTCTCGGTCTCGAAAAATTTTACCGGTCTCGGTATAGTCTCGGTATTGGTTGTGATAATTTTATTAATCTGAAAGCTAAATTAAAAATTTTTTCAAATAAATAAATAACTGTTTCAATGATACTAGTCTCAATTGGCGCGCAAACGTGCTGAATTTTGAATAAGTGCCATCAAATTTGTAATCTTGAAAGTTAATAAATGATAATTTTTATTTTTATTTTCAAAAAAAGGAAGTGAAATAAGAAAAATCTCAGAAAATAATGACAATTGAATACGTTGAAAAACGCGTAGTTATTTTTATTATTGTTCGAAAATTTTTTTTTATGAAATTTTTACACATAACTTATTTTGATTTGCAAACAAAATATTAAATATTACAAACAAGTTCTTTTAAGTCACTTCTGGACCAAGAACTGATGCAAAGCTGAGGTTTAAAATTAAAATCACCCAAGCAAGATCGCTCATCACGTAATATTCGTTTGGCGATAGAAAAAAATCGTTCTACAGAAACTGAAGTTGGGAGAGCGCTAAACACATCTTTAGCCATTCTAGCTAAAGTTGGGTAACACCTACTATGGCATTTCCACCACTCTAAAATATCTACATCTTCTTCAGCTGGAGGAGTCTGTAAATATTTAATTGCTTCTGATGAGTTACACGTACTATTGCTCCAAAAAATTGATTTTATATCAATACCCTTTTTTACGTTATTAGTTACATTTGCTACGTTTTTTATCGAGTTACTACCACCGTATTGTTTCTCATAGATATAAAATTTTTGCAAGGCATTTTTTTTTAAATCCCTACCCCATTCTGATTCGTCAAAAGTTACAGCTTTATGTCGTGGATCTAAAATCAAAGCGACGCAATACACCCAGTTGCACTTTTTATAATGTTTCAACAGCTTGTCGCGTCCTTTTTGCATCGCTGTTAGTAAAATTACATCGCATGCGTTTCTGTCTTTTTTAATATCGAGATTTTTTAAAATCGACTCAATTTCATCAAGTAGCATATTGAATGCAATTACCGCATCGGATAAGACAGCTCTTTTTTCTGAGCCTACCAGAGTTGAAACATAATCAAAGTAATTAAGATACTCGTTAATTTGGTCAACTAAAAACCATTCTTTCTCGTTTAATTTTAAATATCTGAGATCAGTATTGATTTCACAAAATGCCTTTAAGTCCTTTTTTAATCTAATACTTACAGCTAACATTTCATAGGTACTATTCCAACGGATTTTGACGTCAAGAATCGGTTTAATGTAACTAATACCACACACATTGCAAAGATTTTTTAATTCTTTTAGTAGTTTCTCGCTATTTCGCAGTTTTTTAAACAATATTCTTATTTTTGTAATAACGTTCACAATAGTATCTTTACTTTTACTCTCATCATCCAAATCAACGTCAGTATTTAAATTATTTTCATCACACTCATAAAAAACAGCATCGTCATCAGTATGTACCTGATGAGTAAGTAAATCAGAATCTTCCGGAATTTGGCACTTAAGAAGTTTTAAAATGTCTTGCACAGCCAAATTAATAATGTGCGAAAAACAACGATAGTGGGAGTCCGTTTTATCAAAATAAATTTCTTCTTTATTCAATAAATCTCCCAGATGATCAATAAACGTAGAATTCGCTGATGCATTATCAACTGTTATTCCTTGAATATTCTTTTGAATGTTAAAAGCAGTCAAACATTTAAAGAAAAGCTTTGCAATATCAATACCTGAAAAAAGAAACAATTTTGTGAAACATAATCAAAAAATATTTTAAAAAACCTTAAAATTATCATTATTTTTATTACCTGCATGTTTTCCTTCAGCTGGTAACATGTCCAGTGCCGTTGAGTGAAATTCCCAGTGGTTGTCAATAAAATGGACTGTTATGCCATAATACGACTTAATATTTCCAGCAGTCCAATCATCAATGTTGAATGAAATTTTCGAATGATTAGTTTCTAAAATCTTTTTCAAATTTAGTCGCATTTTTTCAAATTCTTCTTTAACAAGGATTTTCATATTTTTATATTTTGGCATTTCTACGTTACGAGGAACAGAAGCAAATAACTTTTGAGTTGACTGATCATTAAAAAATGACATTGGTAAATGTTTGTACGAAATCCAAACCTACTAATCTACGGTTCCACTCGATCTCATTAGTGTTTGACTGGAAATAATTATCAACTCGTTTTTGCTGATCAAGTTGTGATTTTTTTTTTTTCCCCAAATATGTCAAAATATATTTTCTTATGATGAGTTTCTAAATGTTTTTTTCATACCAGTAGTATTACCATCAGTCCTTTTCAATGATTTAAATTCTTTTTTTTCTGCACAGATCAAACAAACGCCAATGTCGCAACCATCTTTAGTTTCGTAGCGAAAGTATTTCTTGTAATCGCATTTTAGTTTGACGCTATCACCAACTTGATTCAAGTTTTCATTAATTTCGTTTTCCAAAGATTCAACAATACGACTGCAACTTGAAACTGCTGGCGAACTTTCTCGATGTCTTTTTTTTTGCTGCTGGCTGTTCTATTGAAAAAATATTTTAAATTAATTTAAAATATTTAAAAAAATGTTTTATAAATGAACCGGCCCCAAATTTTTAAATTTCTTAGATTTTTAAAATTAAAATTAATATTTTATTTATAAGTATGTTTAATTTCATACTTTATTTAGTAATGGTTATATCGGTATGAATTTTAGCCATTTTTAAGCATTATCGTTGTTACTAAAAAAAACAAGGTTGGGCAACAATCCAACGTCGGATTTTTTTATATTTTCAAAAAATCTAAAATTATTTAATCATGATTTTTGATAAAAATACTTAAGTGAAGAAAGAATAAGACTCATTGTTCGAACTGAAGCTGTTTAACGACGTCTTAAAGCTATTGGTGTTTTGTATGAACAAAAATTTTATAAGATTTAAAAACCTAATGTAAGAGTCAAAAGTATACAATTTTCATTTCTATAATTTAAAACCGAAAGAGTAATGTTGCGCGGTAACGTCAGAATGAGAAGTGAGAAGAAAAAGGGTTATTGAGACGTAAGGTATACAAATTAGGTGGTCGATGAGTTTGATGTAAACAAAGTGTCTGGAGAGGGGGTCAAAACATAAGAGCGATTAGTTCAGAATAGAGAGATTAACTCTACTGACAGAATTTTCTTGATCGTATTCTTTCTCTGTTGAATACGTAATATTTCATTAAAAATTACATTAAAGAGACTTAAAACATAAAACAATAGAGAGACATCGTATACAATGAAACTTACTTAAGCGTAGTATAAATCTCGGTATAAATATTTAGTGATAGTAGTAATTTAAAAAAAAAAAAAAAACCAGCGTAATGACTGCACTTACCTGAGGCATCTGACTGATCAGTTTTTGATTCCTGGTTTTTTCTTTTTGCTTTATATTCCATATTAAAAAAAAATTTAAGTAACACTTTTTATCAAAAATTTTTGATATAAATAATGTAATTAAACACAAATAATAAAAAATGTGATGAATTGTCACATATATTATATATGTGATTCGGCACACGTTACAATCTTCGAAGTTGAAGACTGAATGACTACATTGCTTATTACTCATGAATCAAGCTCTCTGCAGTACAAATGAGATTAGAAGGCCCCACTCTTTCATATTATTATTTTTCTCTAATCCGTCACGGGAAACGTGCCGATTCTCGTGTAATATATCCAATGGGAATCGGTCCTTTTCCCGCATAATCCGAATGGAATATGAAACTTAATGAGAAAACTTCTTGTTCAGTTTTTCCAAAAATATTGGCTTGATCAAAAATGTACTCTAAGCACCCTGAAATAAAAAGAGCTCCAGAAAGGCACGAGACAAAATTCTTTATAATAAAGAATTGATTCATTATCGAGATACCAGATATGATATTTTCATGAACAAAACCTCTATTGTGTCAAAAGTGATATTGTTTCTGATAATATTTTTAAGAACGAATGCTGCTGTTTTGAAAAAGTTTCTTATTAAAACCGATATTACTAACCGAGACCGAGACTATCGGCTGCTCAGTCTCGTCTCGGTATCGGTCCGAGACCGAGACCGAGACCGAGAAAAGTCTCGAGTCTCGAACAGCCCTAACCTTTACTTGCTGATGATAAAAAATTGATTTTATTTTAGGTTTAATCGATGAAATGCTCAAAATTTGTTTCTTCATTAAATATTAAAAATCATCAGAGTACAAAAAAATTGTAAAAAAAATTCGAAAAGTTTAAAGATTAAATAATGTGTGTAACTTTTTCAGCTTGGGATAGAATGCGGGGAGTATAACAAAGATTTTAACTTGAGCTTTAAAAAAAAGAACAAAATGATTTTTTCTTCAAAAAAGTATCTAGGATTACATAGTAATTAATAAAAATCCAAAATAATTAAGTTGAAAATTTCAAAAAATTAAATAAAACTATAACATATTGTCTCGTGTACTCCGACTAAATTGACATCATCTGCTTGTTAAAAAGCCTTATTCTCCCCAGTTCAAAACGCCTAACAAAATGCACCAGTGAGGATTTTGAGGATTTTTAAGGAAATGTGAGGATTAAGAGCGTAATCCGTCGAGTCAATTTGTGTCAATTTGTTTTATACCGAAGTTACTGTAACTCAAATTTTTAATAAAAAAAAACTTATGGGTTTATTTATTTATTATTTTGAATTATTAAGTGACACTGGTGTTCTATAAATGTTGTTTTTGTATAAAAAAAATGCAGCCATTCTGTCAATTTAGACATAATTTATGTATAACTTATATTAATGAAGTATTCGTTGAATTTTTAATTGTTTTGTAAAAGTATAAACATTCGTTTAAAATGAAACATATATTATAAAGCATCGTCTTATGGTGCGTTATAATATATATATTGATGTAAAGATGATCTTTATATATATATTCAAAACTGTCATTTTCTGATGAACTGATTTTCGTCATTTTCTTAAAAACGATAATGTCATGTCCCAAAATCGGGACAGATCTATTTAATTTAATTGGCTCTAGTTCACCCTTTTATGTGACCGGGTAGGTGATTCGAATAACTGAGAGGAGGTTAATTAATAAAACTACAGAACCCGAAAGACTACTATGAAAATCTATTTATTATAAAAACCAAACCATTACAAAAAGTTACACGATCTACTTCCTTAAAAATAATCTTACTTCTATTAAAGTTCTGGACACTGCACAGAGAGAAAGAGTGTTGAAAGCCGAAGATTCCCGCTGGGCTGCTTGAGGTGGTGAATCGGTGGTTCTACGCAGTCCTGAAGGAAATTTCAGGCTCTTTTCTTTAGTCGGACACAATGATGTTTCTTTAAAGTCTTTTAAAACCAAACTAGTCACTGCCGGAACTCTAATTTGTGTTAACCCTCGCACTTATTCGAAAACTCGCGAATTAGGTGCACTGATTCGAAAACTCAGAAATGCCCTTAAAATAAGACTATAAATAGTCACTCAGGTTGATCTCGATATGTTTTTAAAAATATCGAGACTTTGAAAATCTCTAACTCCCGTGAGTCAAGTCGGGGAGATCTTCCTCGCGGAACGATGTGCACGGGTCGAGTTCTGGATCGCGACTGAAAAACCAAGTTGTTGGGCCCGCGTTCGCGGCCCAATTTATACCCAAACGCATGAGGACCCACCCCCGTAGAGGGGATTATGGACTCTCCCATGTACGTCCGAATCTGGGGGAAAAACCAATGATTTGGCCACTTTTCCAAGAGGGCTTGGCCTTGGCCTAATTTATTATAATACTCCTCATGTGTGAAATCCCTCTCCTACAGCTATGGTCCGCCTAAACTAACATGGGACCCGTTTCTTTGATGCCTCATTGGGTCAATGTCACTGACCGGTGATCATGGGGGTTTGTTTATGGCCTCCAACCTCCCTGCCGTGACACTCTATTGTTTGGGTCCGCTGCTAGCTTTTCCTTCACTCAGTCAGGCGTCCCGCGCTGACGCGTTTCTTTTGTCCTCTCCCTCTCTTTCTTTTCCCAGCTCCTGTTCGCTTTTCCTCTCCCTCTCTGTTTTTCTTCTATTTATTCTCTCTCTCTCCTACTTATACTTATTAATTTATCTTATTTAACTAATAATTGAATAATTTGTAAATAATTTAAGAATTATCTGAAAACTATTTTAATATTAAAAAGGGGAGCTGGTGCCGACACGACATCTCTACTTCCCCTTCGAGATTGGAGGTTGTCTAGACAACTCCAATCGTCTACTATAGTAAGAACTCCCGAGTATCAAAAAAATTTTGTTTAATTTTATTTAATTTTTCTTAACTTTTGCTAGAATTTAGAATGCCAAATAAGTTTATTTTATTATTATTAATTCTGTTTGAATGCATTATTCGATTAATTTATTATCTGATTATTAATTATTGATTATATAGACTTATTTCGTAGTAATTAAGTAGTATTAATGTAAAAATTTTATTCTATCTGTATTTTTTTCTAAAATAATTTTAATATTAGTCGTTTTGCTTAGTATATATTATTTTCTATATTTTTAATTCATTTACTACCAAGGTGTTTTTCTTGTGTTGTGAAAATTTTTTTTTTGAAATAATTGGTATAACTCTTTTTTTTGTTTTGCACCTTGGGATTTGTAACATTTAATTCTCTGTTAAAACAGTATTATTTGTTTGTTTACTTATCCTTAATTTATATAAAAAAAAAAACTCAAAATTGATTAAACTCCAATCAAATTTATAATTTACTGTACTTTTTTCCAAATACTTTATTTCAAATATTCTGTGAATAAAATTGTGATTAGTATTTTTTTTGAATATAGGTAGTTGTAAAAGAAATCCCTGAAAATTATGTTCGTACTTTACTCAAGGATTTCTTTTCCCTCCCTTTTTCACCAAAACGACAAGGTCGCACCTACAATTTTCCTTTTTTTTTTTTTTTAGAGGCTCCTATGCTGGTTTGGTTTTTTTTTTTTTTTTCTTTCATTTAGCCTTTTGGAAGTTATATCTTCCTGGTCATTATTATTTATTTTTTTTACAGGGAAAGTCAACCCCACTCTTTTCGTTTTTCTATTATTTAGTGTTAGAAGCTAGAAATTTTTTTTTTTTTTTTTTTGAGGACGAGAATTTTCCCCTGACAGAGACGATTCAGTCTCTCTTGAACCTCCGAACAGTGTGTTTCGTGTTAAGGTTCCTCGCGTTCTACCAAAAAAAAAAAAAAAAAATATGCCAGCTATCAAGATTGTTGTCGTAAGTAAAAATTTTATTTCTTTCCTCCTTCTTTTCTTATTATTTTTCTATATTAATTACAATTTACATCCCTTTTTTCTTTCTTTTTTTTTTTTTTATTAGTTCGAGTTATGGATCCAGAAACGGAAACTGCGCAAAGCAATAGCAGACCGTAGATCGTTAGGTCTTTCGGTGACTCCGGAGGCTATCGAGCAGGAAAGAACGCGCATCTGGCGCGCACGACTATTTCATCAAAGGATGAGAATCCCCGTTAACGTAAGTTTTTTTTTGTTTGTTAAAAATATCTTCATTCATGTTTTTTTTTTGATTTTATATTAATAGTTTCCCCCCCCCCCTTTTTTTTTTTGTGTTTTCAGTTTGAGCGGTGGCGTGCCGTTGGCGAGTGGCGGAAGTGTGAGCGGTTGACCAATCTACATTATTGGTGCGGCCGCTACGTGGAGGATCTACTTGGGTGTATCCCCCTGTTGTTCGAAAGATTTTCTAAAATTAATTTGTAATTTTGGTGTAAAAATATGTACCATTTTTCCTTTCTTTTATTTATAATAAAAATTCAATTCAAATTCAACTTTCTTATGTATTTATTTTCAAAAACCTTATCTCCAAAATTTTTTTTTATAATTATCTTACTTAAATACTACTAGTACTTATTTAGTCAAAACATTTTTTTTTATTTAAAAAGAAACAACTTTAATTTTTTGAGTGTTATAGCTTGAAACTTAATTGTATAATAATAAAAACTATCATTTAATTTTACAGAATTTTACACAAAAATTATTTATTTATTTTTTATATAAACAAAACATTCAATTATTTAAAAAATTTTTTGCAAAAAAATTTTTTTTTTTTTTTTTTATAAATATTCTACATTTTAAATCTAAATTTTGAATTAAATGTTCTTGATCAATCACATCAATTATAAATCGAGGACATTCGATCATCGTTCATCATTACACAAAGGGGTAATAATAAAGATTTTCGCTTAAATGTACAGAATTTTTCACAGAAGTTCTTTTCTTTTTTTTTTTGTAAACCAAATTTCCAATTGTTCAAAAATTATTTCAAAGAAATTTTTTTTTTATTAAAAAAAAACAAGGTATTCGTCTATTTATTCTTTGTTAACATAAAGTTATTTCAACTCTCGCTATTTTCTTTCTTGGTTAATAAAGGATTAACAATTTCTTTTTATTTGCTTTTTGTAAAAAGGAAAACTTGTGGTGACTTACTATTTCAATATTTTTATGAAATTTTAAATGATTTTAAAGCAAATTCTATATAACAACGTTATCTACATTTTATTTATTTAAATTTTTTTTTTATTTTGATTTAATGTTTAAAAATTCTGAATTTTACGTTCTCTATCAATCATATTCCTTTTTTTTTTTGTTAAAATGTTGACAATTATTCTGACCTCACTCATTTGTGAAAGGATATCTCACCTAGACACTATAAAAAAAAAATTTTTTTTGTCAAGATCTCAATTTTTCACGTATAGTTTACAATTACAGTTTGAATTAGCATTAAATTAAATTTAAAGATTGAGATCTAAATTCTATATTCTTGCTTGAAAATATCTTACTATTACCATTATCTTTCTATTTATTTATTTAATTTTATTATTTTTTTTTGTAACACTATTTTACGCGACGAAAGCTATTGTATAATTTGTTATTTTAGTTCTACAAATCGGACATGTTTCTGACATTGAACCACATCTTTTACAACAAGCTACGTGATTACAAGGTCGGAATATCGTTTTTAATTCTCTGGTCAGGCATACTTTACACGCTTATTGTTCGAATATCCTCATTGTCACTCTCACCGTCTTCCTCAGCGGGGTTTTCTTTTTCTTTTAAAACTTCTTCCTCTTCTTCTTCTTCTTCCAGCTCCAGCTGATCAATGACCCCTTGAACATCTATGTTGTGGTCGAGGACTGGCCATTCTGTTGCTTCAAAATTATTTACTAGCTCTTGTTCCAGAATATTTATTCGCGTATCATCCGACATACCGTTGAGAAGTGTATTTATTCTATCGGTGTTGGCTATCACGAAGGCGCACCTACTACTCCAAAACATGTGTGTTATTAAAGAGTGTGAATCGTAACTCCACCCTTCTTGTCGTAATCCGCAAAAAGGGCATACGGTTTGATCACGAATTCCCGTGTGTATGAACCCAGCCGCGCTTAGCCTTTCAGGGTGATAAAGTGCGTTTGGCCAATTAATAAAAGTCTGTAATCTTATGTTGTTGATGTTGTAATCTATCGCGACTACGTCCGCTATTTCTTCTACTGCTAGTTCTGTAACCCTTGCGTGGACGTCTGTCTCTTCGTTTGTAGGCTCAGTGTAACTCAGAGCGCTCCCGACTAAATCATCTACATAAAAAAAAAGGTAATGCTATAAAAGGTGCTAATTCCTCCTCTAATTCCATTTGTCTTTCCGGACTGTTGTTGGCACTTTCTTCTTCAAGGATACTAGCTTGTGGTAGTTGAGGTTCTTCTGAAGGATTCCCCTCTAAAGTTATTTTATATTTTATCTCGATCACTGTGTCTGGTGATCTTATTATGCCCGCTGAGTGTAAAAATGCCCCTATTTCTAATGTGTCGTTACCTCCGAACCAAATTGTTTCGAGTCCGTTAAGGCAACCTTGGCAAACTATTAATTCACCATCGTCCTCCTTTATTTTCGTAACTTGTTCGAATTCTCTCGTGCGTTGCGTAACGCAGCTAGTACATAGGATTTCCTCGTTTGCTGACTTAGCGAATGATCTCATGTTTAATATCTCGGTTTACTATACACCCTTTGTCGTTCAGGAGTATCTTTTATTTGAATTATTATGTAAATTTTAATTTTTGCTCAAGGGTTTTATTTATTTTATTTTATTTTATTTTTATTTAATTATTATTATTATTATTATTATCTATTTTTTTCTGCACTTAACAATAGTCTAAATTATAAACTACCTTAAAATTAAAATGTTCCTTGTCTCTTCCTGCTGCGTTCTTTTCTTCTCAAGGAGTCTTTGCCTCAGGATATCTTTTTGCAAGTCTCTGTGTTTAAAAAAAAATTTTTTTTTTTATTTGTTTAAAATTTTTTCTTATTTCTTTCTTACATGCTTTTCCCCAAATTTCCACTTCGCATAATGTTTCACATGCTTAACCTTTAACCTTACATATCAACTTAGAATAATACACTTTTTTAACTATAATATTATAATCACTAATTTTTTTCATTATAATTGCATTCTCCTACGAGCCAATCACCAAAACAAACATTAATTTCGAATTTGTTAAAATTTTACTCCTATTTTTGTTGCATAATGTCTAAATTCTGTCGTTGAGTTAAGGCGTAAGTTATTCCCTTGTATTTTCGCTTTTCTCCGGACTTCCTGCTGAGTCTTTTTCTACGTCTTTCGCCTTCCCCTGTTCTTTCATATTTCTTCCCATGTAAACGAGAAGTTGAGTCACCGAGTTAAACAAGGCGCCTAACAGTTTAAAGCTCACTCCGAAAATTAAAAATAATGTATGTCCTCTTATGATGGTGTCAACAATCATTTTAATAAGTTTAATAATCATGAAACATGCAATAAAAATAGAAGAAACGTTTCCCAGTGTTAAAAGATGGCTACACATTTTATTCCAAGTCTTTTCTACTAATGATTCTAGTATGTCATTGTCGATAAACCCCTCAATTGATAAACCCTGATCTGTCACCTTTGCCCCCGGAAAACCTCTAGGGACGTTTGACATAATCGCCTTTTTTTCTAAACTCATTATTATGTGGTTCCTTAAACGTTTTGTGTCTTTCTGGTTGTAAATACCTCCCGTTGCGAGTGTTTTCGCGTCCGTATAATTCCAAAAAGGTTTTGTTATGGGTTGAAGGACCTTCGGCTCACCGGTGAACAGACTCGACTATCCTAATTTTACCCACGTATCTCCTACCTTATACATAGGTGGTAACTTCTGATTACAGTCAACTTTGGTTCCTTTTTCTAATAATATTTTGTTCGCGGTGCTAAAAAGAATTCATCTTTTCCACGAAAAACAGGTAATTGCTCGTAACATTGATCTAAAGTAGGTCTCAACTTGACCTCGACCTTTGCAAATTTCATGGTATAAATAATTTCCCCCACCGTCAAACTTGAAATCCCTGGCTCGTTCATTAGTTTATAACCAAAGTCGTCTGGTGAAATTGATGCGATCGATAAAGCGTTATTTGGTACTTTCCTTTCAAGCTCACATTCCCGTTTCAAAATGTCGTAATACAAATTATTAATTTGGGTTTTTAAGTGTTTTTCTACGTATAAAAATTTTGAATTCATACACGCAAAAAGATCTAGATTTGAGGTTGACATACCGGTATTAAATATGTTTTCCTCGTCTACCTGTTCTTGTTAGAAGAACAGTCTCGGATGTTCAGTGCGTATTAATTTATAACCACACGTGTTTAGGTAACCTGTCTTCCGGAAAGCGAAAGTATAATCTTCCGACTCTACGCTGTACAAGACTTTGTTTTTTCCCGCCTCGTGTGCGATTTGCACTTTTCCGTCACATAGCACTGAATATTTTTTTAATCCGCACGTGTCTGGTGATAACATATCCCAAAAAGCAATGCTACCGTCGTAGTCTACGCAAGTTGTCATAGTTAAAGGACAATTAAACCCGATTGTAATCTGATTTTATTAGTTTCGATATGGACATCCGCATAATTTCAAAATTTTCAAAAAATTCAAAAAGTCTTTCAAAATTCAAAAAGTCTTTCAAAATTATTTCTGTCCAACCTTGAACCACGACGTCCTCCCAAGATCCCCATTTATCCGTAAATCCGCCCCCTTTACAGTGACCTGATACACCGGTACTTCCCGCAGATTTAATTGGTGCGTTCGTAGTGCCATTTCGCTTTATTCCCGTAATTTTTGTGGTTACGAGTGTATATTCCCCCGTCATTTGAATATTTGCACACTCTTCGCGCGTTAAATCTTTACAGTACGTAATTTCCCCGTTCTGTACCCTTGAACTGTAAGATGCTATGTTTCCGCAGACCGTGATTTCGCGATTTACACGAACTGAGCAAACGAGTACCCTAGTTGAACTGAATTCATTTAATTGTAATAATTTAACATGCTTGCTTGTGACGTTTAAAACAGGCGGCTGTATGTCGCAATCCCCCACTTCTATCAAAGAAATATAATATAGAAATATAATATTGGTATTGGTTATTGATAATGAAAGTTGACCGGGGTGCCTTTCGGCTCAGGGACACTGAACTTTCGCCAGTGTATCCCTATCCCTCCGGTTAAGTGGCCATGCTTCTAGAGCCTTTTAATTTTTGCTCCAGAAGGGACCTCTTCCCCCCTATGATCCCAGTCGCCTTTACATAGCACGGAAGCCGGTAGGTGCAATGCTAAGCGTGCTATGGGTATAGTAAAAACCCACATCGTAGGGAAAAAACCTATACCTGGATGACCAAGGCCGTAAGTACAGAGTTTCGATGCATGAACCCCCGTTGGTATCAGTCGCCTGTCCCTGTGGTACGTTACTTAACATCGAACTCCCATCTTCCGGCCTCTGTGGGGATCACGCTTCAATCGAGAGAGCGTTTATAGGTCTCTGACCGAGCCGTGGTCCCCCATTCAGAACCGCGGTAATAGGCACATGAAAAAAATTTTCAGAGGTGCCGGCAGCGGGAATCGATCCCGGGCCCTCGGCGTGAGAGTCCGGCATCCAACCCGTCGAGCCACCGCGGCTCTTTACTACTTTGACTAACATTCCTAAAAATATAAGAATGCCAGCTGAGATTAAAATTACTATTCCGCAAATAATTTGTATTTTAAGTCTAGATTCTTCAAAATCTTCTTTTAACTTGTCGTGAGCTGCGTAAATTTCGCTTTCTCTCACGGCCGGCCAAAAGGAGTTATGATTTTGTGTGCTTTCTAACGTTTCATAAAACTTCTTTGCTAACGCTTTATGTGAGAAAATACTTGATAGTTCATTTAAATCTAACTTGGCTTCTGGAAAAACAATATTTTTAATTTCTGAGCTTGCGTTAAAATAAATATTTGAATAATTTCCACTCAATTCAAATTCACAGTTCGATGGGAGAGATAAAATTATAGGCCCTTTTGTGCTTACTGCCCCCTTTATTATATTTCCGCACTTCAAACTTAGTTTATTTTCGTCCCCTGTCCCCACGATTGTTTTATAGAAAGGTTTTAGCCTCAACATGTAATTCGAAAAATTGTTCGCAATTCTTATGTCGCACTCATGGAAATTTATGTCACGTGGTTTTGTTAGCAAGGTCTTTTCACAGCTGTTTGTTTTTAAGTACTCGAACGATCTTTTCGGGCATAGATAAAACCCCTTTCCCACCAGACATTTATTTAGTTCGTTGTAACTAAATATTTATGTCCCTCATTTTTGACAATAATAAATCTATCCGTTGGATTGATAAAAGCTGCACACGTGAAATTCTTAAAAATATTTTGCGGCAACAGTATAGGAATTATGCTATAAATTTTAGCTGCATCATCAAATTTCATAAGTATAAAATATTCCGTTAAGCCCTGTGTTCCGTTCATACCTCTTTTTATTTCAAGCAAAGTCTCAAATTTTAATAATTTCAGCAAGCTTTTAGGAGTAATAAAGATTCTATTAGCAGTACGCATATCATATTCTAAACGCCATAAGGTGTTTTCGCACAATTTATTCTCTAGGAGGGTAGACAATTCAGTACCCTTTTGAAAAGCAGAAATCATCAATTTCAAATTTTCTAGATGTTCTATCATCAACCTATGTGCTTCACTCGCTGCCCTAGCTAAGTGGTAATATTCATCAAGGTATAGACGGGCTACATCCGATTCCCCCATATTGCTTAGTCTTAATATTCTTTTAGTCCTACCAATAACTGCCGAAGTTTCCCACCAAACGTCACTCTCGCTTTCAAAAATCACCCTTTTTATTTCCTTTTTCGTTTCCTTTCTCTCAAGACGTCTCCTCGTTTCTTCCCTGGTAATAGTTACCTTTGACTTATTAAAGTATTTAATTACGGTTTTATGTTTACTCAAAATATCATCGTAATTTCTTATAATTTCGTCGAATTTTTCAAAAACAGTTTTGCTCATAGGTGGTACGCAAGTCTTTAACTTAATTAAATCTTCACGCGCCTCCTTAATATTATATTGTCCTATATCAAAATTAAAAATTAATCTTATATCATAAAAATCTTCCGCGAAGCGAATTTCAGGTAACTCTGTAAATATTAATCCAGGATTATTTAAGGCTTCGATCTCGATTAACTTGTCCGCCTTAATATAACTCGCCCAAAGAACAAGGAGCAATAGCGACGTTTTCTGCATTCTCCTTTCTACTTTTTTTCTGTAATTTAAAAATTACGCTAATTTAATGTTGAAATAAGAGCAAATTTATGCTTGTACGATTGAATGATGAAATGCTGACAGTAGAAATTCCTCCGAGCATTGAACTATGTATATGAGTGTAAATGTTTAGTCGTACTTTAAGAAAGAGTATTTATACAGGCGTTAAGTTGTAACGTGCACGCCACTCGGTAGACCGCTATCGAGACGTCAGAATGTCGGTTTCTATAATTATATTATTCTGTAACAAATATAAATTAATAAATGTTCTTTAAGCCACTAATTTTAACATGGTAGCAAGAGGACGTAGTTTTTGAAAACGGAAAAGTGACTATTTTAAAGTGTTCTCAAGTGAAACTGAGATACCACGTTACTTCGAACGTGAAGAGGTTTGGAAAGAATTTTAAATGAGCCTATTAGAAGAAGAAAATCAGTGCTTGAATGAATTAAGCTTGGCAGGTATAAATTTAGTGCCAAAGGAAGATTTAATAAAAACTTTAAGTAAACTGCCACCTAGAAAAATCTTGCAATATTTCAATACAGATGAACTAAAAAGACTTTGTAAAGGCACAAAGGAAGAAAATACTGTAGCGACAAAGTCAAGGGGTGAAATAATAGATATTCTGCAAAAATATCAAATAGAAGCAGTGTATGCTGACGTACATGAAAGTGATTTAAGAAAAGTAGGAAAAATTCAAATTGAAGAAATTCAAAACCGTCATAGTGCCAATTTGGAACATAAAGATAAACTAATTAAAGAGCTAACTATGTCGCAAAACGAAGACGCAAGACTCCATATCTTTGATGGAAGGAATTATAGCATTTGGAAAATAAGGATACTCCAATACTTGAAAACAAAAAAGTGTGCAGAACCAGCAGTTCGAGAGGCTTTGACATCAGATTCACAAGAAAATTGGTCCGACATGAACTAGAAAGCAATAAACTACATTTATTGCAGTATAAGTAACGATCAATTAGAATTTTTGAGCGAAGAAGAGAGAAAATCTGCTCGGAAAATAATGCAGAAGTTTGACAAAATGTATCTAAAAGAATCTACAGCAATGCAAATCTGTGTAAGAAACAAACTCGATCAGATGAAATTAAAAAATTATGATAATTCAAGTACATTTTTCTGTGATTTTGAGAAGACTATAAATGACTTAAAAAATGCTGGAGGAAAAGTCACCGAGGCAGAAAAATTAAATTACATGCTGAGAACTTTGCCAGAATCCTTAAGCTACATTGGAGATCTGGTAGATGCTCTATCAACAGAGGATAGAAATTGTGAGTTCTTAAAAAATAAAATAAGCATGTGGGAAACCCGAAACTTGAGTGAATCAAACAAGAAAAAGTGTAGTGCATTTCAAGCAGAAAGTTCAAATAAATTCACATGCTATGGGTGTGGTAAGCCCGGACACTTGAAGAGAAATTGTAGAAACAAGTGGACCAAAAACAACAATACATTTTGGCAAGGAGGTGCACAAGAAGCACCACAGCAGAAACAGCAACAACGGCCGCAGTCTCAGCAGTTTCAAGGTCGCGGAGGCAGAGGTAGTCGACAAAACTCAAATCGCGGAGGCAGGAACTGGCAGCCCCGCAACGATGGAGCAATTCAACACAACGCGAGGTATAGTAACATCGAAAACGACAGTACGGATGATCAGGTGAAAAACTCTTTTTTTGTGCATTTAACAGACGGTGATAAATTCGATAATCTTGTTGTTGATATATATAATTGTGATACAAATAAAATAGATTGGATATTAGACAGTGGTTGCTCAGACCACATTGTTAATGATGAATCCTATTTTTGTGAATCTATAGTTTTGAAAAAGCCAATTAATATCAAGGTTGGTGACGGTAGAATTTTGAAAGGCACGAAAGTTGGTAAAATTTTAACTTATTTTGAAGTGAACGGGATTAAGCATAAAACAAAAATATCTAATGTATTTTATGTAGCTGAGATGGATAAAAATTTGTTGAGTTTTGCGAAAATTACCAATGAAAATAAAATAATGTCTGTCGGAAATACGTCGAAAATATATAATAGTAATAATACTTTAATTGCAGTAGCTCGCAAAGAAAATGGGTTGTATAAAATAAGTAGTTATTTTGATGTGAGAGTGTGTTATTCGTCGGAGAAAATTAACAAAAACATGACACAGAAAGAAAGGTTTCATAGAATTTTCGGTCACGTAAATTTTAAATATTTGGAGGAAATGTGTAAGAATAAATTGGTCGATGGGTTACCAGAAAAATTAGAGTCAGTAAATTTGAAGTGTGGGACGTGCATACAGAATAAAATGCATAATTTATCTTTCGAAAATAATAGAAGTAGAGCCACCGAGATTTTAGAGTTGGTACATACAGATCTGAATGGGCCGTATAATACAACGAGTTATGATGATTCAAAATAGTTTTTAACTTTCATTGATGATTATAGTAAATGTGCATTGATTTACACAATAAAATTAAAGTCGGATGTTTTTAATTGTTTCGTGGATTATATTAATAAAGTTGAAAATCTTACCGGGAAAAGAATTAAAAAGTTAAGATGTGATAATGGAAGAGAATATTTAAATCGCGATATTTACAATTTAATAAAAGAAAAAGGGATTTTACTTGAACCGTGTCCTCCTGACGTGCATGAATTGAATGGGACGGCGGAAAGATATAATAGGACGATTATGGATTCCGCGAGATGTTTATTTTTTGAAGCAAACGTGAATCGTAGATACTGGCCGGAGGTATTTAAAGCCGCAGCTTATTTAAAAAATAGAACTATTGCAAATACGATTGAAAATAAGACATCTTATGAAATTTTCCTCGGGAAGAAACCTAATTTGAAAAATCTACGTTTATATGGGAGTAAAGTTTTTGTGAGAGTCCCCGAAAATAAAAGAAATACCAAATGGGATAGAAAGGCCGATTTAGGGATCTTACTTGGTTACGACCACGTTGGATACAGAGTTTTGTTAAACGGTAAAATAGTTAGAGCCAGACATGTTGATATAGTTGAAAATGATGAAAAATTGATTGGTTTTAGAGGCAATGTTAACAGTGATTACGAGGATGATGAAAATTTAAGTCATGAAATTCAAAACTCTGAATCCAACGAGGGTAGGGAAAAGGTAGATTCTGCTGAAGAAGAGAGTAACCATGATAATGTTGAGTTAAATGAAAATCGTTTAGATAGGCCGCAAAGAGCAAGAAAAAAACCAGATTGGTATGGGATAAATAGAGATTCAAATTACGTTTATGTAAATGTAGTTAGCGCAGATAGCCCTTCTACCTACGAGGAGGCAGTAGAGTGCGAGGAAAATGATTTATGGAAAGAAGCTATGGATAGGGAAATGAATAGTTTGATGAAAAATAAAACGTGGAAATTAGTAGATAGACCTAGAGATAAGAAGATTCTAGATTTAAAATGGGTATTCACAAAAAAATCTGATAACCGAAAAAAAGCTAGACTTGTAGTTAGAGGCTTCCAACAAACTCAAGTACGGGAAGATTTGTATTCACCAGTAGCTAGAATTCAAACATTGAAATTATTACTATCCTTTTGTTGCCAAAATAATTTATTGATTATCCAGATGGATGTAGAAACAGCTTTTTTAAATGGTTTCGTAAAGTCAGAAGTATTTGTAAAACAACCAATGGGTTATCAAGACGGTTCAAATAGAGTTTACAAATTAATTAAAGCATTATACGAGTTGAGAGAGAGCCCGAGAACTTGGTATGAATGTTGTGATGATTTTATGAAGGAACTAGGATTTCAACGAAGCGAGAGTGACTATTGTTTATATGTAAAGTGTGAAAAGAATGAAAAAATTTATTTAATATTATTTGTTGATGACTTATTAATTTGTGAAAAAAATAAGGGAAGGATTGAACAAATTAAAAATAAATTATCAAATAAATTTTCTATGAAAGATTTGGGTGAAGTGAGCACTTATTTGGGAATAAGCATTTATTATGATTATGAAAAATGTAATATGACACTGGACCAAAGTGACTATATAGAGTCATTGGCCAGAAAATATAATATTATAAATGCGAAATTGTATAATACACCTATGGAACAAAATTTAAGTGTTGAACTTGCACAGCCAGCATCAAATAACGTAAAATATAGAAACTTGATCGGTGCATTATTATTTATTAGCACGAGTACGAGAATTGATATAAGTTATGCCGTGAATTATTTGAGTAGATTTCAAAATAGCTATGATGAAACTCATTATAAATACGCGTTGAGAATTTTGAAGTACTTATATTTGACAAGAAATCTTAAATTAACGTATGAAAGAAATTTAAATGCTGACGTGTTGGACTGCTTTGTTGATGCTGACTGGGCTGGGGATAAGGTAGATAGAAAATCTACTACTGGTTATATTGTAAGATTGTTTGTAAATGTGATTTATTGGAAATCAAGAAAACAAGGAAGTGTAACTAAATCTTCGACAGCAGCTGAATATGTGGCTTTATCAGAAGCAGTGAGTGAAATAAAAGTGGTGAAAAATCTATTGAAAGATTTTAGTGTTGTGTTCGAAAAACTGATTAATGTGTATGAAGATAATTCTGGAGCGATAGCTATTGCAAAATTTGGTAATTTAACTAAAAATTCAAAATACATAGAAATACATTATCACTTTGTAAATGAATGTTATGAGAAAGGTGTGATTAAAATTGTAAAAGTGGAGTCAGAAAATAATATCGCTGACGTATTAACAAAAGCGCTCGGACGCAATAAGTTTGAAAAATTCCGGAACGAATTACGAATAATTGGAAAGAAAAATTTGTAAATCATAAATTTGAGGAGGTGTGTTGAAATAAGAGCAAATTTATGCTTGTACGATTGAATGATGAAATGCTGACAGGGGAAATTCCTCCGAGCATTGAACTATGTATATGAGTGTAAATGCTTAGTCGTACTTTAAGAAAGAGTATTTATACAGGCGTTAAGTTGTAACGTGCACGCCACTCGGTAGACCGCTATCGAGACGTCAGAATGTCGGTTTCTATAATTATATTATTCTGTAACAAATATAAATTAATAAATGTTCTTTAAGCCACTAATTTTAACATTTAATTTAGACTTAATCGTATATTATTTATTCATTATTTTTTTTTTTTTTTCAATCTTCCACCTTATTTCATGCATTAATCACCCTAAAAAATTTTTGCCTTTCTCTCTCTTTCTCTTTTTTTTTTTTTTTTTTATTATTATTTTTTTTATTTGCGTGTTAATTATAAACTATCATTAGAGTTAGTGTAAGCTATCAACTTTCTTGCTCAACATACGAAACTCTCAGTCTATTCGCGTACACCGTTTTTACTTTATTATTTCTCATTCGTATGGTCACATTTCCCTTTTTATTGGGAATATCAACAACCGTGAAAGGGCCTGTATACTGGTCTTCGAATTTATGTATCTCTCCACCTTTTAACAAATACACAGACATGCCGATTCTGAACTCTTGTGGGTTGATTTTTTTATCATAGTAATATTTAGCACGAATTTTAGAATTTATCTTTTTTCTAAGGTCGCCACGAGGATTCTCTGCGGGAGTTGTCGCTACCCGACCAAAAACGAGTTCGTGCGGCGAAAAAGAATTTGACGAGTGGTACGTCGTGTTGTACGAGAAGCAAGCTAATTCTAACATATCGCTCCAAGAATTATTTTTATCAACGATTGTTTTGATGTATTCGCATAAACTATGATGCATTTTCTCTATACTGCCATTCGAGTTTGGCCTATACGGCGTAGTAAATTTTTGATTAAACCGAAATATTTTAGCGACTTCTTTCATCAATTTGCTGCAAAAATTTGTTCCTAGATCCGATAATATAACTGAGGGTGCTCCAAATATACAGATAAACCTTTTTACTAGCGTTTCAGTTACTGTTGCGGTGGTCAAGTCGCGTAGAGGCAGTGCTAAACTATATTTATTGAAAGTACATTGAATCGTTAATATATTATTATAATTATCCGGCGTGGACTTAAAAGGTCCTATTATATCTATCGCGGTACAAAAAAAGGTTCAGGAACAGACGGTGTAAGAACTAGTTCCTGTTTAGTTTTTACTCACCTCAATTTTTTTAAATTACACGTTAAACAACCTCGTATAAACTCTTGTACAGACTCCTTCAAATTTTCCCAGTAATAATTTTGTTTTAATTTTTGACAACACTTTTGTACTCCTCGGTGTCCGGACATAACTGTACCATGATTTTCGCGCAATATTCGCTCTCTTGCGCTTACTGGGACGTATTCTATCAACCCTTTACATATAATAAATTTTGTTGAACACTCTTTGAAAGTATCTGTAAAAATATTAAGTACCTCTCCCCACGATACATTTTCAATTTCGCTACTTTCTGCTAAACTAACTGAAACTATTTCGTACTTCGTTAATAAATCTTTCAACACATTAAGTGCTTTCTTTATATTAATTTTAATCTATTCTGTACTCAAAAGTTCTTTCCCTCGTAATACTACCGTGAAACTGTATCTGTGTTTGCGTAAGCACGACGGTGCTCTTACTTCATGAACTTTTATTTCGCCTACATTTAAATCTTTGAAATAAGGTAATTTCTTACATTCAAAGAATTGTTTAGAGCCTTCGTCACATGGTTTACCTTCTGAGGTAATGAAATATAAATAATTATCTTTTCGCATAAACAATTTTTCTCTACACTTTGCAAATAATTCCCCCTGCGCTTGGTCGCACTCGCTGGTATTAGTTGCTAGTAAGGTCTCATTCAAATCTTCCCCAAGATCTCCCGCTGTGGGACTTTCTGTTCGGAGGGGTTCTATTGTTAGTTACTGACGCGCTCTTTAGTATCTATTATGGGTTTATTTACCACAGCAGGTTTTCCCGATTTATTCACCCGCCTTTCGTAAGGTTTCCCACCGCGTGTTGTTTTGTCATTTTTCCTGTGGCAGATCTTGTTATTATACTTATAACCCGCATCTCCGTTTCTTTAGCATCTACGGGGTAACGACTAAGGCAATCCGCCTGTACATTTGATCTCCCTGGAAGATAAACAACTTTATAATCATAACAACTTAATTTTGTTAACCATTTACTGATTCTGGCCGTCGGATCATCAGATTTGGTAAGATATGTTAACGGAAGGTGGTCCGTATAGACCGTAAACGTTCTGCCGAGTAAATAGCATTTAAAACTGGTAACTGTATAAACAATTGCTAAAAATTCTCGTTCATATGTTGAATATCCTAATTCACTGCCGCGTAACACCCTGCTTACATACCCGATAGGTCTCTCGTATCCTTGAGCACCCTGCGCAAGCAATCCTCCAATGAATGCTTGAGCCGCATCGCAATAAACGTGTAAGGGTAAGGTCTCATCGAAAAACTGCAAAACCGGTTTTTCACATAACTTATTTTTAAGTGTTTTAAAAGCTTCATTAGCTGTGTCTGTCCATTCGAATTTCTTTTCTTTCTTTAAAAGGTTGGTAAGTGGCTTTGCGATTTTAGAAAAATTTGGAATAAATCTACGTTAGTAATTATACAACCCAAGAAAACTTCGAGTCGAGCGAATGTTATTTAGTTTCGGAAAGTTACGGACCGCTATTAATTTTGACCTATCTGGTTGTATCCCGATTTCACTTAAATGATGTCCTAAAAATATTATTTTGATTTTTAAAAGTTCACATTTTTCCGGTTTTAACTTTAAGCCCACCTCTCGGACTCTTTGTAGAAATTTTTCAATTTTTAAAATATGTTCTTCAATTGAATCAGAATAAATAATGCAGTCATCAATATATATAAAAATTGTTTTTTTTCTGCATATCGAAAAAGGCTTTATCGATAATTCTTTGAAAAGTTGCTGGTGCGTTTGATAACCCGAGAGGAGTTCGACACCACTGGAAAAATCCCGCAGAAGTCGCAAAAGCTGTTTTGTGTCTATCGTCAGGGTGTAAAGGCACTTGCCAGAAACCCTTCGCTAAATCAAATTTACTATAGTATTTTGCGCCCTTCATCGCATCAAAACAGTCTAATATCGAGGGGAGTTGATATTGGTCCCTCACTGAGACCCTGCTCAACGCTCTATAATCAGATACACAGCGATAAGCTCTCTTATTAGTCCCGTCTGATGGCTTAGCCACAAGAAAAATATTATTTAAATAGTTTCTATTACTTGGTTCAATAGTTCCGTCATCTAGAGTTTCTTGAACTTGGTGTTCAATTTCGCCCTTCAACGCGTGTGGTAATCGAAAAGGTTTTGAAACAATAGGTCTGTCATCTGTAGTATTAATACGATGACTCAATATTTCAATAGCGCTTAATTTTTCATCTTTCAAGTGAAAACAATCAGAATATTTTTCGATCATCCCCTCCATTTTTATTTTCTCCGACTCATTCAAGTGATCTAATTTTATTAAATTTTTAATTTTAACTGCCCGTTCATTTTCGTCTGGAATAAAGGTACTTGCGTTTCCCTCTTCCCTCTGCGAGTTTTCGAAACTGAACAAATTTTCGATTTGATGATTGATAAACGGATTTTTGCTTTCATTTTTAAAAATTTCAAACGTGTTTATTTCTTCCAAACCTTCAAAATCGTCAAAAGTTTCTGAATCGTTTATTTCCCAGGGATCAATCTGCCCCACTCATAAATCTGTCAGATCAACGCGCCGCGGTTGTTCTTCGAACTCTGCCGTTTTCTTGTCTACGGGGTCGTCTTCAAAAACCCCCTGCTTGGCCTTTTCATTGAGTTCTAATGGTAACTCAAATTCTACTCGGTTATTGCAAGCCATTACCAGGCTTTCCGCGTTGCGTAAGAAAAATTTAGCTTTTCCCCCCATGATCAGGCTCCCATTGTTACAGGATTTTTGTGGCCCTTCACCACCCTGAACGTCTTCCCTTTTTTCTTCATCATCGTTTTTTCTTTTTTCTTTGGTCGTCTCGCTTTCGACCGCATTGGTTTTCAAGTTAAACGATAAATTTTCGACTAAATTGCATCTATTATAACCGACACCAGTACTACCTAGATTCTTTAAAAAAATTTCTTGCTGCTCACTTTTTTCATTTTTGAATTTATTCTCGAAGTAGCTTTTTACCTTATTACTGAATTTTACCGATTCCTCGTTATTGCTTTCACAAACTTTTCTAATTGGTGTAAATGATTTTTCATTCCTTAAATCGATCTCATTTTGATAGTTATTATTCATAAAATATTTATTTCGCGCATAATTATTTTTTGAATTAATTTCTTGATAAATGTATCTTTCATTTTTAGATTGGATTTGATTCTCGAAAAATAATATTCTCCCACACAGTTCAAACAATTATTTCCGTAATCAATCTTTGCTGAGCTTTTTCTAAAAAAATCTGTCCCTAAAACTCCTACCGGAAGATTAAAATCGTCATCGACTAAATGTAATTCAATTCTTCTACCATTAAAATAAAAAGTGATTTTTCCCAGTGTTTGCACTAACTGAGAAGTTATCACCTTTAAATAAATTATATGTGTAAAATCAATTTCAACATTCTCACTAATCTTGCTTTTTTTTACTATGCTTACCGATGCCCCCGTGTCTAACAGAAAAATAATCGGATTTTTAAATTCTTCTGCGCATAATTTAACTGTGGGGCTTGTAAGAGCTTTTGTTATGTTTACAGTCTCGATTTTGGTATTGTGCCAGTCTCTCGCCATGGAGCTGGGTTCTGGTTGGCATTTTCGCGCGTGCCCGCCTGTTCGGCGGGGATGTGCAGGTTTTTTGAAAAGTTTTGAGCGCTTCCGCTACCTGCGTTTGTCTGATCAGTATCGCGTAGCCATTTCATACAGGTTTTAATTCCGTGACCTTGTTTATTACAGTAAAAACACGTCATTGAGTTTGAATTAGTGTTATAATAGGATGCCCCCCTATTTCATGCTTGATCAAATCTTTGATTATTGTTTTCACGATTAAAATATTCCGATCTATTAAAATTTTGATTGTTTGAAGTGTCACGTCTATCTCTCTTATAATTATTTTGATTATTTTGCCAGGCTGCTAAGTGGTTAGTATAATAATTGTTTGAATTTCGACCTCTAAGTCTTTCATTGGGAGTAAAATACCCTTTGAAGTAAAATACCGCGGGTGGTCTCGAACGCTGTATTCTCTTTCATATACCTCGTCTTGTTTCCAATTTCCGAAAGATTCTGGATAGAGCTCCGCTAATTTATGCTTTGAGTTAATTACTAGTTTATCTCTCAAATTCGTATTTTCATACATAAATTTTGCGTATCGCCAGCAGTTCATCAAATAGTGATTCATTCCGTTACAAAAGCTACATGTAACATTATTTGTCTCTTTTTCCATAAAATGTACTTTTCTTATTTCGCGAAGGTTTTTGCTCCTATTTCTATTTGTATTATTGAATTGATCTAATTCTACTAACGTTCCCGTGATTTCGCGTTCCGCTTGCAGTGCTTGCTCTCGCGCTTCTTCCCAATTTTTGGGACTATTTAATCGTGATCGTAACTCCCATAAAAGGTTTTTACAAAATATCGCAAACAGTCAGTTCTAATTTCAATCTCTGCTAAATCTTCCCCCAAATCTTTCCTTTCGCGACAAATTGCTTTTACCAACTCCCTTTCTAATGCTCTAATTTTGTTTAAAAATTGCATAACTGGTTCCCCCCTTTTGTGTTTCGTATATGCTAATTCTCCTGCAAGTTCAAAATAAGTTCTAGTATTGCCGTAGATTGGCATGAAAAAGTCTTCAATTTCGCGAACTGTTTTAAAATTATGATCACGCGCACATCTGAGTGCGTCACCAAATAATCTTATGCGTATTAATTTAGCTAATTCTCCTTTGGCTTCAGGGGCAACTAAATTTCTCGCTTCATAACATCCCTCTAGGAATTGTTCAATCTGAACATTTGACCCTGACCAACGCGGCACTAGCTCAATAATATCCCGCAAGGATAACCCCCTCATCTGCATAATTACTGAATCCATTCCTACGGAGGTTTTGTTTTTGACTTTAACTTTTTCGCTCGTCATATTTGGTAAATTTTCTATGCAACTATTAAATTCAACTGACGAAGCTGAATCAATCTCTTCAATATGGCTTGTACTATTATTTTTATTTAATTTTTCACTAAAAGCTATTATTTTATCTTTCAAAAACTGAAGTACGTTTGGAAATTTAAAATCTTTGACCAATGATTTTTCAAGTTCGTTTAGCTCTTCTTTTTCTTTGAAAAATGAGCTTATTACCGCGGGTGGTAATTCCTCTTCAAGGCTGTGTTTAACGATTTGAAATATTAATTTTTCAGGTATAGTCTCTTGCTCTACCTGTATTGTTTGAAAATTTAAGTTTAGTTCGAACTTTTTTAATAGTATATCGCTTGAATTTTCCGAATAGGGTGTGCTTGTGGCAATATTTCTTACTACGGGGCTTATCTCTATTTCTAAAAGCTCGCCAATTATTTCCGAATTATCTAATTTTTCTGTCAAATTTAATACCGCTGGGTTAAGAATAGGCCTTTTTGGTGTTATTTGGCGCTCGAAAACAATGTTTGGCTCTGACTTTTCTGAAATTTCACTAAGCGTTGAAACCGACTCTATTTTGTATAGTACTCTCGGCCTTACTTAGACTACAGACATTTGAAGCTGCATCCATAATTCGTCATTTTCATCAAGAAATTCAATTGTTTAATCGGCTTACTATAAAAAATTTATTTTTTTTTTCTAATTTATAACTAATTCTGTTTTAAAACTTTTATTGAATCACAGATTATAAAACTCTGTATTTTCTGAACTCATCAGACAAAATTTCTTTTTTTATCGCCTTGACTGTATGAAGGTTAGACCCTGTCAGCGCTTTGGCATATAGATCTGAACTTGGCAGGGTGTGACTAATCGGTGATGATGAGGCTTCATTGGGTGACAAGTTGAAGTGTTTATACGCCAACTTACATGCTGCTCTCGATGTTACTGCTCTGGTCAGGACTTTCAGTCACAGCAAGAAAAATCATCATCCGTGGTTTACACGTTATCTTCGCTCCCTTGTAACTGAAAAGGACCGATTGTACAGACGGTACAAACGATCGAAACTTGACGTAGAACTCTATTTATACAGACTGGCACGTGACTTTGCACATGAGAAAATTACAACAGCGAGACTTGACTTTTACGGGAAGTGACTCGAGGGACTGACTGACCCCCAACAGATCTGGAAGGAGCTCAGACATCTTGGAATTTCCCCTAAGCCAGGAACTAATCTTGCTGGCCTTACTGCAGAGGAACTCAATGCTCACTTTGCCTCTGTCTCATTTGATGCACATGCACCTGAACTCTCTCACTTCCTGAATAACCTGGGGGGTGAGGAGGAAACTGGTAGCTTTAGATACACTCCTGTGACACCTGGTGATGTCAAACATGCTATTGATCAGTCTACTTCACAGCTGGTGGGTGTTGATCTTCTTCCGCAGGGTTTTATTAAGATAGCGTTTCAGACAGTGGGTCCATTTGTCTGTAACATTTTTAATCAATCGCTTACTACCGCGGTCCTCCCGGACCAGTGGAAGCGGTCACTAGTAATTGCTCTTAATAAGACCCCTACTCCAACATGTCTGGGCGACTTCCAACCAATTTCTCTTCTCTGTTTTTTGTCAAAAGTCCTTGAGAGGCTGGTTTTCGATCAAATATCGGCTTATATTGAGACAAAGAGATTGCTGGATGGTTTACAGACAGGATTCAGACCGGGACACAGTACGCAGACTGCACTGCTCAAGTTGACAGACGACATACGGCGGGGCATTGACAGGAGTCAAATGACGGCGCTGCTGTTGTTTGATTTTAGTAAGGCCTTCGATTCAGTCAGCCATGTGGTCCTTCTTGAGAAGCTTCAGTTGCTTGGCTTCTCGAGCGGGGTCCTGCCGTGGGTTGCATCGTATCTTTTAGGTCGCTCGCAGGCAGTTTATCAATGATATTGCACGGGGCCTTAGGCCTGGTGTGTATCATGTGATTTATGCTGACGACCTACAGGTTTATGTGCAGGGCCGTTTCGAGGACCTCACGGCTACTCTGGGGAGACCGAGCGAGGCGGCGGTGGTGGTTGCGGCCTGGGATGCTGAAAATCATCTGCAGTTGAATGTTGGTAAGACCAAGGCAATGGTTTTCGGCAGCCCGGTCTTTGTGAACAGGTTTGTTGAGTTGGACATAGGCTGTCTGCATTTTGGGTATTTTTGTGTCCCTTTTGAGTCGTCTGCTCGAAGCTCGGGTGTGGTGCTGGACTCGAAGTTGAACTGGAAAGAGCATGTTAGATATGTTTGCAAGAGAGTTCACTCACTTATGTACCGTTTGTATCACTTCAGACGCAGTACCACGCTTAGTCTTTGTAGGCATCTGGTGCAGGCGCTTCTCTTCCCCATTGTGGATTACTGCTCCCTCGTGTACTGTAACTTATCTGGTGAGCTGAATCTAAAGATTCAGCGCGTTCTCAACAGGGGTGTCAGGTACATCTTCGGGTTCCGCAAAGATGAGCATGTCACTCCCTACAGGCGCGAGCTGGGCTGGCTGAGGGCAGAGGGACGCAGGGACTTCCTTGCGGCCTGTCTCCTCTTTAATATTCTTCGTACAGGAACGCCACTTTACTTGGCTGATTTTTTCGTTGCCAAGCACAGCTCGCGCCCGCTCAGGGGGCAACCGGAGGCGTTACTTGAGGCGTTACTTCCTGGCTTTCGGACTGACTATCTGAGGGACTCCTTCCACATATCAACCATATACCTCTGGAACTCTCTGCCCATGAATCTGCAGGAATCACAATCAATCTCACATTTCAAACAACTCATTAAAGCTCATATATTTGCCGTGGAGGGATAGGATCAGTTGCCTGATGGTCGATGTCACCATTATGGGTTACTAGTCATAATTGGAGAGACAAAAATTATTATTGTAATGCGATATGTTGTGATGTGTGTGCTTGGGGTGCTAGCACTCCTGGGCCACCTGTATCTGGGAAGTACAATTTTACTGTCTCTTTCAAGATTGGTAGTGATATGATATGATATTATATTATGTTAGTTGATGATAATATGTATGCCACAGCCTCATTTTTATAGTTTATGTATTTAATTATTTATCTTAAGTTAATTTATTATTAATTATTACTTAGTTAACTACTGAAATATTTTACTATCATTTGTTAGTTTAATATAAGTCAAACTAAAATACTCTGTACAATGTAATGTACAATCAATAAAATTTATCAAATCAAATCAAATCAAATCTCTTCCTTTTCCCAGCTCCTGTTCGCTTTTCCTCTCCCTCTCTGTTTTTCTTCTATTTATTCTCTCTCTCCCCTACTTATACTTATTAATTTATCTTATTTAACTAAGAATTGAATAATTTGTAAATAATTTAAGAATTATCTGAAAACTATTTTAATATTAAAAAGGGGAGCTGGTGCCGACACGACAATAAATTTGATTCAATAATCATTAAATTTTTTCAGGTGATATGTAGTAGACGAAAAAGTCTGAATATTTTTTTCAATAACGTTTTAAACTTCTACTTTCAGAAGATTGTTAAAAAAAAATCAAATAGGTAGGGTCAAATTCCTTTTTTGTCTCACGTGTAAACGAGAAATGCTCCTTTATTAGCTACCTAGGAGGACTTAAAGTTAAGAAAATGATTTCTGAAAAACATTTTAAAATTAGTAATAGTTAACATCAGTTACGTGGATTTCAAACTACGAAAAAAAATCAAGTAAACATCATCTTCTTCAACAAAAACAAACTGAATAAAGAGACTTTAAATAAATAATTTTGAATCACGATTAATTTTTAATATTATCCAAATTTGTAAATATAATAAGAATAATAGATATAAAAATATGTGTATACATTGAAAAAACTCATATTAAAAGAGATTATTACATTATCTTGTGCTAGTTGAATTTTGTTGTAACTAACTGAAATGTATTATAAATGAAACTGATTATAATAAAATAATAACCATTCAATTAAATATAATTAACTTATGTCATCTTGGACATTACTAATACTAACCTACTCACCTTTAGATCACATCATCTCCATTACTTTTTAACTTCTTATGAAATGAAAGTAAAAAAAATTTTATTTACCTACACTGGGAAAAAGTTGGACGACAGCGCCCTCATTCATATAGAAGTATTATATATGTAGTATTGGAGAAATATTTCACGCGTTGGCAATATATTGCCCACCAATGGAAATATTTTTTCACTCTAGTAGCGCTGAAAGTACTTCCGGGCTACTAGGTTTTTTGTACTTTCTGTCTACTAGCGTGAAAAGTAGTATATACGCATCGGGAGTGCAAAAATGAGCCAACCTTTAGCAAACCCTTGATGACCTCAATTTCGGCTTGGACATCAATTTGGGTTTGCTAAGGGCTAACTCATCTTTGACTCCCCGAACGCGTAATGTACTATTCCCAAATAGTGGAGCAGTCCCCCTTACGGCAGACTCGACAGCTTGTTTTCACTTCATTACTTCCGTAAGTGGACAGAATATTCCCCATGGTGGTCGAGAAGCAACGCTCACTCTCATTTTTGGGACGGCTTATGCCCAGCTTTTTCCCAGTGTAGTTATGTATTTAGTTTTTTAGGTATTCAATTTTTAAACTCCGATAACCCATACTTATCGCATCGCATAATTATTAATTATAGATTCGGGGTTAAAACTGTTAAAACAATAAAAATTTTAGTTTTTACTCATTTTGAAATTGACAGTGCATTGAATATTTATTGTAATTATAATTCAATCATTAAATAATTGTATAAGAGGTTAGTTTCAAATTGAAGATTTGAGTGGTTGACTGCTACGAGCCTCACGATAATTAGTGCGCTGCCCATGCTTGAATACTTGAACTTTTCTTCTCTCCACGCTCAACTCCCTCTCCACTTTTTTCTAGGCATGTAGCGTTTAGTCTCACAATGGGAAAGTTTCTTAAATCAAAATTTCGGGTCAGATTAAATAGTCAAAATTGGATCCATAGGGTCCAAACTTTGTTTTTTTAAATGGGATTTAAATTTTATTTTCAACTCCGGACTCGGAAACATCGAAAAGAGGTCATTAAAATGTCTTACTAGTTTTTGTTTTAACTAAATGCATAGTCGTCTGCTGCTGGTAAGTGTGCAACTCTCTAACTGCCGCTCCTCAACTTCAGCATCCTCTCACCTCCACCATCCGCCACGTGCGAGTTTTTTTGTTTCAGATTTTCCGGTAACCTTTCTGGCTCTTGCGCTTTTAGAGAATTCACGCCACGCTCTCAAATTATCGAGCTAGAGGTCTCGGAAAATCTGGCCTGGAAGTTTTGAGGTTAAGCAATCATCAAGAAATCGCCCAGCATTCGTGCCTACGCAGTTGGCATCGCCAGCACCTAAGCACCTTTCACCGCTCCACATTTGCCAG
Organism: Encarsia formosa; assembly: GCA_038277355.1. NCBI lineage: Eukaryota > Metazoa > Arthropoda > Insecta > Hymenoptera > Aphelinidae > Encarsia > Encarsia formosa. Next base: position 66,819,953 of record CM076185.1, read on the forward strand.
CCTGCCGCCCGCCAAAAATCTACATCCTCGCGCGGCTGCGCGCCGTCAATGCCTAGCGCTTAGCCGCTTCACCACTGTCTGCATAGTGCCCGCCAAAAACTTTCACCATCTCTCGGCGCCACGTCCAGTGGCACACACGCAGACCTCACACATGCAGCTACCTGTGTCTCTCTGCCCGCTCCTTACCACTACGGCACTCAGCTGCATGGGCGCCCCTGCACGCTTCTACCCGGTCACCACACCAACATCACTGTATCGCCGGCTGCCACCGACCAGGAGCCAACAGCCCGATAATGTTCGTCGGCCACACCAGCATCTGCCCGTCCTGCTCTCGCATTGTACCACGTGGTAAGCCTACTAAACAGTGCACTAACTGCTTTTCCTTCTCCCATACCACCTGCATTCCCTCATCATATCCCAGAAACAGTCCTTTCCTTTGTTTACGCTGCTACACTCCTAATCACGAACTCTCGCCTAATCAAGCAGCATACAACCCACTCCCCCAGTACTCTGCACAGCATCATAACCTCTCTCATTCTCCTACCTCCACCCGCCGCAACAACTCCCCTCCCTTCACTCCCCCCTTCATACCGCCCCTCTTAGCCACCATCAGACCCCCTCCTCCTAACTCCCGCAAACGTTTACCTGATTCCTCGCCAGAGAATCAACCCCAAACCCGTCGTCCTCCCGTCCCTCACCCGCAAAAGCAAAACCCTGCAAGCTACACCAACTTCGCTTTAGACGTGGAAGCTTTCCTTGCCAACCCCCAAAACCCCCAATCCATGAAAGACCTTGTATCCCTTTTCGTTCCCCCCCTGCAAAAGCTATCATCTCTTGCGACCTTCGCTACTGACACCGCATCTGAGGTTGCAAATCTCAGGGACGAAGTTGCCACACTCAAGCACCGCTTCCTGGAGTCAGACCCCTGCGAGATCCGTATCAGTGGCATCCCTATCGACCAACCCATCGCACCCCTTGAAGCCGCCACTGGCGTTCTAAATTTCATCGGTCGCCCTACCGCAGTCAACCTCATCCTTACCGCCCGCTCCTGGATTTATAAACCACCCCAACCCCCAAACAACCCCCCTCAACCCGTGACCAACTCCCAGTCTATTATGGTCAAATTTGCCAGCCCCGAAACCTGAGATTTCGTCATGATGAGCAAATCAAAACTGCGTGACGCCACTGACGTCCAAATATTCGGCTACGGCACCGCCCGCCCAGTCTACATGAACTCCTTTTGCAAACCCTCCCTCCACGCACTCGCTAAGAGAGCTCGAGAGATCACGAGGAAATTTAAACTCCCAGGTGTTGTCATCCACACCAATAAACTCCTGCTACGCAAATCCCAAAACGGGAAACCACACGCGATTTTCACCGACCAAGACCTAGACCAGTTTGAACTATCCCTCGCACCAAATCAATCCCCTCACGCCTCACTCTTAGATTTTGAAACAGAGATCCCCTCCCTCCACCCATCCTCACCCAACACTAATTCCGACCCTCAACAGAACGCATGAAATGTAAGAAATTCGCTAAGCACCCCCCCCCCCCCAACATTATGCACATATCTCAACCACCGTCCACCCCTGCAACTTCTCTACCCCCCCTGCTTCCTCGTCTACTCCTCCCCCTCCCATCGCCCACACTCTTCACATCGCTCATATGAACATTAACCTTCTGTCCACTCACTTCCGTGAATTACGGCACAAGTCCACGTTGGAGCACTACGACATAATCGCTGTAACCGAAACTTTCATCCTACCTAACACCCCCACCCATATGTACAACCTACCAGGCTACACTTTGCTCCACCACGATCGGGTCGGCAAGCCAGGAGGCGGCGTCGCCGCCTACATCCGCGACCATTTCACACCTACAATCATCTCCGTATCACTCACACCCCCAACATACCAAGCACAACCTGAATTCATGACCCTCGATATCGACCTGAAACCTATTAAATTACTCCTTTCCATCGTCTACCGCCCGCCCAACACCGCCCTCCTCTCTCATCTTTTCTCCACGCTCACCCCTCTGCTCCCACAATACAAAAACGTTATTTTAACCGGCGACTTCAATGTCGATATGTCAACCCCTTCTTTTTTATCCTCTTACCTGTCTAACCTTATCACTGATCACTGCCTCACCCTAGTCAGCAACAAACCGACCCATTATCTTCTATGGCACGACGGATCCACCCATCATTCCTACCTTGATCTATTTATCACTCGTTCGATAGATAAAATCGTATCCTTTTCTCAAACATCAACCCCCTTTACCCCTGGCCACGATCTCATTTCACTAAACCTCTGCATTGATCCTCCACCCCCTCCCACAGATACAATAACTGTCCGCAAACTCAAATCCGTTGACCCCCCAACACTTCACAACCTACTGACTACCAAACTTTCAACTATTTTTTCCACCACCCCCACGCCTAGCGAATTGCTCGTACAACCCCTCCCCCCTACAGACACTACTCTACTTGACCTTAAAACGTCTGAAATCACAGAAATTACCCTCGGAGACTTTGACACTCTCGCCCCCCGGAAACCCATATGAAAGAAACCCCTAGTGAAACCCTACATAACACCCGCCATACTGAATAAGATGAGCCTCCGCGATAACCTTTACAGACGGGCCACGAGATCACAGTCCACCCGCCTTTTCGCCGAATACAGAGCACTCCGTAACCAAGTCACAACCGACCTGGATAGGTTGGAGAACACCCACGTCAGGAACATTGTAGATGACGACCAGAACGATCATGCTGCTAAGTGGCGCGCCATCCGTAGAACCGGCGTACTAGAACCCACCAGACCCTCCCCCCTCACAATCTTTGAAAGCCCTACACTCAACTCACACTACGCAGCAGTATCCCAATCATCGCCTCCTCTGACGCCTCGCGACCTCATAGACATCCTTTCTATACCGCCACCAATGCCCCCCTTCCCCTTTTTGAGTTCACACAGGTTAACGAATTCATCGTTCTTCAAGCTTTTAACCAGCACAGCCCAAGGGGCCCGACAACATCACCTCCTCAATGCTTAAGCTGGCCTTGCCCTCCCTTCTTCCATCTATTACTAACATCATCAACACATCCCTCTCACTCGGTCACTTCCCCACTTCATGGAAAAAATCATCTATCATCCCCCTAGCCAAAATCCACCACCCTCGCACCCCCTCCGACACTCGCTCCATCGCCCTTCTTCCGCAACTATCCAAACTCCTTGAAAGAATCGTCTCATCACAACTCACCACTTTCGCAACTCGTCACAACCTCCTCGACCCCTTTCAATACGCCTATAAAAAACACCACTCTGACCAAACCGCTCTTCTTGGCATCCTCGAAGACGCGCGCTCTGCCATAGACCGGGGTGAAGTCACCATCCTCATCTCATTTGACTTCACCAAAGCATTCGACACCATCCCCCATCGCATCCTCCTCTCCAAATTACGCCAACTAGGTTGCTTGGACTTCTCCATTTTCTATCCCTCATTTTCACAGATGCCCAGTCCGTGGCTGCCTGGGCCTCTGCGAACCACCTCAACCTCAACCCCAGCAAGACCACCCTCATGATCATCGCCAGCGACCACCACCTGTCCAAAATTGACTTCAAATCCCTCCCCCCCTTAATCATAAATTGCCACACCATCCCCTACTCTAACACGATAAAATCACTAGGTACACACATCTCCTCCTCCCTAAACTGGAGCCGTCAAATCAGCGAAACAACCAAACGCGTGAACTACTCCCTCTACTCCCTCCGTCACTTTCGTAAAGCTTTATCCCGCCCCACACGCATCCTTCTCACAAACTCACTCATCCTTCCTCTTTTTGACTTTTCAGCGCCCTTTCTAACCCATCTCACCCACCAACAAAACCTTAAACTCCAAACCCTTCACAATACCTGTACTCGGTTTACTTTTGGCTCCGTCCCCCGCACCGCGCATGTCACCCCCTACCGCCTCTCCCTTAACTGGCTCTCTGCCGCTTCCCATCGCGAATACCTAAACACCTCCCTCGCCTACTCCATCATAGCCTCGCAAAAACCATCACGCCTTTACTCAAATTACAGGTTGGACCCTGGCGAGGAATTCCTCAGACGCTCAAATCGCCACCCTCGACCACCCCTAATTTACCCCACCCCCCGAACATCCACCTACAACTACTCTTTTACAATACAAACCTCACGTACCATAAACAAACACCGCTCAATTTTCTACGATAGTAACTCACTCCAAACCTACAAAATCTTCCTTAAATCCGCTCTCTTCACCATAGACTGTGCAGATTGGGTCCAAAGGGCCGACGTTGAGAACCTCATCATCATCCGTCCACCCCTCTCTTCCCTCTTAAAACTCTTGTTACAACCTCCCTTAGCTCGACTCTAACATCCCTCCCCACTCCCTAGCTTCAAGCATTACGGCACTGTTGAACAGCTCTCCACCACGTACCACAACAGTCAGCAAAACAGCGCAAACAATGCGCATACTTATTTTGATCTAATTAACAAACATTGTCTTATTACTTCTTATGTCATCACATATCAATTTAAATTATCTGTATTTTACTGTAAAACCTAAACGAGCAAGACAGGGTGCAACCTTCTGCTTGAAATAAAACACTTAAATCTAAATCTAAATCATTTTCAACATAATTTTACTTCAAGTAAATAATACTAACGAGGTCTTTGAAAAACAAAACAAAAGTTTGATTCCTCTCATTTGTTATTATTTAATAAAAAAAAATTTAGCATGAAAAAATAAAACTTCTTTTCTATCTATTGACATGTCAGTATCAAGCAATGAAGCGAAGAATATTGGTAAAACTGATGCCATGCACGGAAGAAACAGTGCAAGGCATCAACACTTTAGTGTTTGATATCGAGAAAGTCGTTCTGAGGCATACACTTTAGGTACTATCTGGAAGCACTATTTTTTGACTTCAACCGTCTTTCGGTGAAGAGTGGAAAATTTTATGATTTTTAGGTATTTATTGAAATATTTTTTGGGCCTGATTAAGGCCCCGTAGGGCTTATTTCTCTTTAGCCACGACTATCCGAAAAAACGTATTTTTTGTAAGCTACATGCAATGAAAGTTTAGTGAGTCAGAATTATGGGTCAGATAAGATAGTCGAAATTGGGCCTTAGGCCTTAGATGAGGTCCTATGGGCATCACTGTAAGCATTAATGTAAGATAAATATAAAATTTTACAGTAAATTTTTATCATAAAAAAATTTAAGATTTCAAAAGCGGTTTTTAATGCAAAGTGACCTTTTTCATGAAAAAACTTAATTTAATTGTAAAAATAAGCAAATTAAAGTAAGAAGAGATGTGTAGCTCCATGAGACCCGATTTATCGATCGCAGTGTAGTTCTTTACTCACCTTAGGTTGAGAAATAGTTTAGGAACAAATTTTTACGGAACTCCATCCAAGAGAAATAGGCCCTACGGGACCTTCACAAGACCCAAAAAAATTTTTTTTTTAATATCTAAAAAGCATAAAATTTTTCAAACCCAAGCTTGAAATAGGCCTCCCATTTGAAAAAAAAAAAAAACAGATTTTTGGTCCGTAGAGCCCAAACTTAGGCGCGGCTCCCAATTTCGACTATTTTATCTTAGCCAAAATTTTGATTTAAGAAACTTTTCCATTGCATGTTCCATACAAAAAATGGATATTTTTCGAGTTATTTTCGATATCCAATCTTTTTCGATCACTTTGTGTAGTCACTAGGCTTCTGCAGCTTCGCATGCACCAGCGCATGAATTAAAAAAAAAAAAGAATATCTTTCTTAAATTTTAAATAGTAAAAATCATTTTTGAAGAGTTGAAAGTGAGCCTCCCTAAGAACGAAAAGAATAGCTTTCCTTCTTCACCAAAAAAATGATTTTTCACTTTTTGAAAGCGATAAATCACTCATAGGATTTTGCAGATTTAGCACATAGCGTGTGATGACAATCTCACAATCACACATCGTACGCGACTAACATTTTTTCTAACCTCGTGGATCGCAAGTTATAACTTGAGTCCCTCCGATGCAAGCTAAAAGAACGGAATGTACTCCCTGCGTAATCGACCGATGCGCACCTGGCCTACTGCATGCCCTCGCTCAAGCTCGGGCTGCAATATGGCGACCGGCTACGTATCGGTCGCTAGCGCACAGGAGCACAATAACCGTTCTTTTGGCTTTTATGGGAGGAAAAATCAAGTTAAAACTTGTGATAAACGATGTTAGAAAAGTGTACATATCAGTCAGGACTCAAGTGTGCTGAGGAGGCCCTTGTATCTGCAGCTTTTGACTTCGTCTTGGTCTGTAGTGACAGCGGGCTTCCACGGCTCCCTCAGGAGCCTTTCTTCCCCCTTTCTTCCCTCAGGAATAATATACTATTTAAGTCGAGTGAGCAATTTTCTAATTATCGTATGCACGATTCAGCGCGTTGAAAACGATCTCCAACATGTAATAAACTATATTCATTCAACAAAGGTCGCAATGATCTTATAGGTGAACCAGATGAAAGTTCTTGATTTTTTAAAAGAGCATTTATCTTAGATTTGAAAAAATGTCACAGTGCTTTATAAAGCTCGGCAGTTTTCTATGGTTTTTTTTTTTTTTTTTTTTTTAATATAAAGCATTTATTAACCATTTAGTTTTTATGCTACAAAAGTGTTAAATATAAATTATAATATAAAAATACACTTATAGTGGTTACAGTTAGTATATATTCACATATAATTGAATTTAAATCTTCAGATTGCATTCTAAAAAGAATGCCGCGAGCAGTTTACATATGTTCCTGGACGGATTTTGAAGTACATCTATATCGATATAAGGGGAATTTATTCCCAACTTTCTGAGTCCACTGACCAATCGGAGCCGCTCATCATTGTACATCGGGCATTGCCAAAGGACATGGTTAATCTTGATCACCTATCCCGCATTGGCAGTCTGCACTCTCAACGACTCCGATTTTGGCCAGTGAGGCCGCTAGTCCAAAGTGCCCGACCCTACATCTAGTAATCGTGGTGATTATTTGCCTCGACAAATTTAAGCCATGATACTGGGGCTTCTTCCTGTTTTCCAAATAATTATCAACATAGTGTGTACCCTTATGAAGACCCTGGTCCATGACAACTATCAAGGTGTCGAAAAAGGCATCGGCTTTACAGATTTGATTCAGATCAGTAAAAGGAATACGCATGGATTGGTCAGGATCTCTTTCGCTAGCCTGTACCGCTAAAAGGTCTGCCTGTTCATTCCCAACGATGCCCATGTGCGTTGGCACCCAAAAAAATTTAATCTGACAGCCCGTGTCATTAAAAAACTCACGCGTAATGGTTTTGGTAAGGAATTAGCTTTATCGACCCCTCCCTTGCGAGTCTGCACGGGCAGTAGGACGTGTGCACGGGCCTGGCGTTTTGAATGCAGCGGAAGGCCACTGGCACTCGCGCTGCATCCTTCGTCTAAGATTGACGTAGTTTTTGAGGATAGCTTTGCATTATCTTTGTATTACCAAAGAACAGAGTCTGAGTTTAATAAATAAATAAGAGTGTTTTATCAGCATAAACAAAGTGTCTTGTGTCTCAGTGATTAACCCTTCCTGATCCATCTGCAACTATTATTACTTTATAGATTTTATTAAATCTATCAGGTTATTGGCCCAGTGCACGCTTCCGCTGCGCTTTGAAAAGGATCTAGGGATCACCGAGGCAAGAACAAGAAAAAAATAAATTGAGAAATAAATAAGAGTGTTTTATCAGCATAAACAAAGTGTCTTGTGTCTCAGTGATTAACCCTTCCTGATCCATCTGCAACTATTATTACTTTATAGATTTTATTAAATCTATCAGGTTATTGGCCCAGTGCACGCTTCCGCTGCGCTTTGAAAAGGATCTAGGGATCACCGAGGCAAGAACAAGAAAAAAATAAATTGAGAAAAATAGTAAGTAACTCCCTTTACTGAATAAAGTGAGAAAGAGTGCATTTAGTGAAAGTTAGTATATATAATGCATTGAGTATGGTGAAGGGAGATTAAAACTATTTATTGAGTATTTGAGAATTTAAATTGGCATGAAAAAAAAATTCGAGTATTCGAGTATTTTAAACTTAATCAAACTGAGTAATAATGCATGAAAATTAGTAAATTTTCTTTGTTCAAGAAAAAGAGAAAACGGCGTCGCTTGGGTTCGACAACGTCGTTATTGTTTTCGGGGAATTTTTAAGTGTTGGGGAAGGTAACGAGATGCTGAGTTGAGTCACAGGATATCGGCTGTGTGTTTACGATCGCCGGACTGGCCGGCAACGCTGTTTATGTCTAACACGTGTGCGCCCCTACAGGGTCATTGGCTGATTCCAAGAGTATCTATAAACAGAGACTATAAGCTAGGTACTCTGGACTTGAGTTTTGGATCCTGGTACAATAGGCTCCTGACCGAGCTAGGAACCAACAATTTGAAGGATGTTGTTGATCCAAAAACACCCAAGCCCAGGTTCATGACCCCTGAGGTTGAGAATGTGAGAAACAACATCGTGAAGGACATTGTAATGTCCAGGCTCGATGGCCGAAATAATAATCTGATTGAGGGCATTGATGACCTGAAACAGATTTTTCTGAAGCTGAGACAACAGAGGAAGGACATGATTGGTGTCACTCCAACTACCTTAAAGACTCAGCTTTATAGCATAAGAATGGATAGAAGTGAGACGGTCAGCGCATTCTGCGACCGATACGATGCCATTCTGCGAGAGCTGGAGTTTACGGATGAGCCAGCTACTGAATCTGAAAAGAGAGTCACTTTTTACGCTGCTGTGGTTCCTGTGTATGGCGAGATCAGATGAACCAACAGCAGCATACAGAAATCTACTGGTAAAGAGATGTCTTACGAAGAGTTGAGGGACGAAATCAGAGTAATTGAAGTAGACCTCAACTCCGAGAAAGCTTTTGACAAGCAAACAAAAGCTTCGAGAGCTTTTACCAAAAACCAAAGAGGCCGTGGTGGCAGAGGGCCCGGTGGACCCTCTGCGAAGTCTAACCAATGCCATCGATGTGGTGACTTCAACCACTGGAAAAAGGACTACCCACTTTTTGAGAAAGGCACCTGGCGCTGTGGAATTTGCAATAAAATCGGCAAACACAAGAAAGAGGAGTGTTGGCTTAACCCTAAAAATCAGGGTAATAGAAAAGCCGATGACGAACCTCAACAAAGTTCGAGTAAGAAAAGCAGAGGCGGCGGCAGTGTCAGAGGCGGTCGTGGCAAAGGCCAAGGCAACGGTGGAAGTAACCCTGCTGCAAATGCAGCAAATACTTCAAATGAAGGTGAGAGAAATTTTAGTGAGAATAATGCATGTCATAGAGAATATATAGAGTTTGTCGCTGATTCGGGTGTGACAGACCATATTGTAAATGAGAGCTTTATTTTACCAGATTTTAGAGTATCTGAAAATGGCGTGATAAAAAGCGCTAATAAAAAAAATTTTGCGGATATTGTAATAGATGGCAGAGGCGATCTATTACTAAAAAGTAATTCACCAAACGAGAGTTTTATAAAACTAACAAACGTAATTGATGCGAAAGATATTTCTGAGAATTTGCTATCTTTACGGAGATTAGCAGATGCAGGTTTTATTATTCAGTTGGGCGATGAATCTTTCAGAGTATTTGATAGAGAGAATGATAAAATTATTTTTGAAGGTATTTATCAAAAGCTCAACTGGATAGTAAAATTTGAAATAAAGAAAAATGAGAATGAGAATGGTGAAATTACAGAAGTATTTGATTATTACATATGTAAAGCCCGAATTATAAAAGAACATGAACTTTCTGAACAATCCCAGACGATAAATGATTTTGAGAACCCAACGTCAGTTTCGGAGGGAGAAAGATCACTTCCAACTTCGAAAAGCTCTGAGAGAAATCCAGAAATCTTACCGTCTGAGATTGGGAGGGAGAATTCAGAAAAGTTCATGAAAAATAATGAAAAGCTCAGTGAGAGTCAGAACTTAGAGAGAAATATTGAAGAGCTTGACGCAAGCTTGAGTATTGAGAAAGACTTATATTTTAAAAATAATAATGATGTAGAGAAAACATCAGAGAAAGATATAAGTTTAACATGGCCAAAAACCGTGAAAATAGATGAGCTTGAGTCATTTGATAATATTGAAGATATGCTAATTAACAACTTAAGCTATAAACCAAAAGATTTTATTCCAGAAAATGAGGCTATGCTATGGCATTATAGACTAGGTCATGCTTCACTTAATTACTTGAGAAAATTACAAAAGATAGAGAAGTCACTAGAGAAAGTAAGATTTGCTGAATCTATTCGTGACTGTGAAGTATGTACCTTATCTAAAATGGAAAAGTTACCATTTACTGAAAAGAAAAAGAGAGCTTTAAAGCCTCTCAAGTTGATTCATAGTGACACTATGGGTCCGATCAGGCCTATTTCGTGGCCAGGTCACAAGAGATATATATTAACTTTGATTGATGATTATTCGAGATTAGCTAAGAGTTATAATCTAAAATCAAAAGATGAGTCAGCTGATGCACTTGAGAAATTCTTAGTAACTACACGAAACTTGCTCAGAGAAAATGCAAAAGTGTGTTATATAAGATCAGATAGAGGTACTGAGTTCACAGCTGGTAAATTTGTTGAAACAATGAGAACGGAGAAGATTGAAGCTGATCGATCTCGCAACCATACTCCTGAACACAACGGAGTGGCTGAGAGATTCAACAAAACCATCCAGAGAAAGATAAGAGCTTACATGTGTGACTCAGGCCTACCCGAAATTATGTGGGAGTTTGCTGCAGAGGCAGCTGTGCTAGCTTGCAATATTACTCCTCACAAATCGATCAATTATAATTTTCCAACTCTTAAATTTGCTGAAAACTTGAGATGTGACTTAAATCAAATAAAACGCTTCGGGTGTATAGCATATGTGAAACTGCCAAAAATTGAGTGAAAGTTTAAAGCAGTAGCTGTGAGACCTGTCCTAGTAGGATACATTCCTACAGGCTATATTTTGTGGCACCCAGGCACTCACAAATTTTTAGAGTGAAGACATGTAAAATTCAATGAGAAATAAGTGTACAGAAATGTATACGGTGGAGATAAAATTGTGAAAAATTCAATATCACAAATTTGGAATTTGAGCCTGACAAGCCGACAGAGATCGAACTTGATCAGAGCTTGCAAGCTCCACAAAGTATGGAAATAGAGAAAACTGCACTCAAAAAGCGGGGCAGACCAAAGAAATCAAATACAAAGAAATTTATAGAGAAAAAGACCGACAAAAACTGTCCGGTAACGAGAAGCCAACTAAAGTGAAAGATAGTATCTGACTAACAGATAGAGCAAAATTCAAACTCGAGAAGGGTTGAAGACATCAGCTGTGCAGCAAGATATCTCAATGTCCAAGAGACCGATGAGTTGTTGCACATGTGGTTTACAAAACTGCAAAAAGATCCAACAAGCTTCAAAGAAGCAATGGAATCTGATGCTAGAGAAAGTTGGAACCAAGCAATAAAAGAAGAACTAGACTCAATGAAATCAAACGAGGTTTGGAGACTAGTTGACAGGCCAAAACCAACATCGACCGATAAAAAGCCAAACGTGATTGACTCGAAATGGGTCTTTAAGAGAAAAGTTGATGCTGATGGTTCAATAAAGTTTAAAGCAAGGCTTGTGATAAGAGGATTCAAAGATAAAAATGTGTATGATCTAAAAGAGACGTATGCTCCAGTCTCAAGATTATCTTTGATCACATCTGCTCTTGCGATAATAAATAAGCACACTTACATGTATGTCAGATGGATGTAAAAACAGCATTCTTAAACAGCGAACTTGATGAAGAAGTCTATATGGAAATTCCAGATGGCCTGGTAGTTCCTAATGATATAAAACGATCAAAAGTGTGTAAGCTAGAGAAATCCATGTACGGCTTGAAAGTAAGTCCGAAGAAATGGAATGAAAAATTCTCTAGAGAAGCTCGAAAGCTCGGTCTTCAGAATGATTTGCATGATCCATGCTTATTCACTTGGAGGCACCGCGGTAAAATGGCTTTCATTGTACTATGTGTCGATGATATGCTAATTGCGAGCAATGATATCGAAAAATTGAATGAGATAAAAAGACTTCTAGCATCAGTGTTTGAAATGAAAGATCTTGGTGAACCTAAAAACTTTTTAGGCATGACTATTCAGAGGAATAAAAATTCGAGAGAAATGATAATTCACCAAGCTGAGTATACAGAAAAGTTGTTAGAGAGATTTGATATGAATTCTGTACATCCACATGACACTCCAATGGAAACACGACAAGTGAGAAAGAGAAATAAAAAATCTAAAATTGAAAGCTTAAAAAGCTCAGAAAGCTCAGAGGAGCAAATAGAGAAAGAAGTCAAAAAGGTGCCATACACAGAAGCCATTGGGAGCTTAATGTACCTTGCAAATGCTACACGTCCAGATATAGCTTTTGCAGTAAATTTCCTAGCGAGAAAACAGCTAAATCCAACTGAACAAGATTGGAAGGAAGTGGTGAGAGTTTTTGCGTACTTGAAAGGTACGATTAACCTTGGTCTTAGATATACGGCCAAGTCAGAGATTTTAGAGGCTATGACTGATGACTGATTCAAGTTGTAGAGACTGTCCAGGCTCAGTATCAACCAGCGGATACGTTATAAGACTTTTTGGCGATACAATCGCATGGAGAAGTCATAAGCAACCTTGGGTAACAAAATCAAGTTGCTTTGCAGAGTACTTAGCCATGAGTCAGTCATGTGAGGAGCTGATATCACTTGATAAATCAATCAGGTATATCACTGGAAAAACTTATTACCCAGTCACAGTCTGGTGTGATAATCAATCGGCAGGAAAATGTACCGAAATGGATGGCAGCCACAAGCTGAAATCATTTGATGAGATTCTAGAAGAAATTATCTGAAATTTTGAAGATCGAGAAGGTACAGGTGTGAGAAAACACATGTCCGAAACACACGGCGACTACATTAAACAATGTGTCGATGAAGGCAAAGTAAAAGTCCATTGGATTGAATCTAGAGAGAACATTGCTGATGTAATGACAAAACCCTTACCGTGACCTCAGCATATTAAACTGAGAAATATGCTTTGTAATATGTCGTTGATAGAGTGAGAAATGTAATGTGTAGAGAGTTATACTTACATTAAGAAGTTAGAGAAATATTAATAAATATATATTTATATTTTTGAGAATACAACTAATCAATTTATTTTTTATCTGTTCACAGAAAACTAACGCTGAGCCGACGCTGCGACCCCTACTACTTCGAGAGAGATATTTATATTTTTATACATGTATTTTGAGAATAAAATTAAGGGGATACATATACCTAAAATTTTTCAAAAAATCAATTTTCAGGTTTTTGTGTTTTTTGATGAATTTTTACATCAGCTTTCAAATGCCGCAAACCGCGTTTTTTAATTCGATAAGGAAAAAAAGTTACAGTTCATTTATTGAAGTCATTCAATTTATTAAATTAACGTTCAAATGGCTTTCTTTGAAATTCAAGAATTTCAAGTCAGTTCTACTAGCAGAAATACTTTCTACAATGCTAGGTACAAATGCTTTTTCGATGTATTTTTTCCTTTTTTAATTTTCGAAATGTATGTATAACTTTTTTTTTATCCACAAACAGAACTGTATTTATATCGTTTTCGTCTAATAAAAGCAATGAAAAAACAGAAATTTTTTTTATCTGTGATTAGATTTTTTCCGTGACATAATATCTTAATAATGAAAATTAAGAATAACAGATTAACTTTCATTTAAAGTCTAGTGCTAAAAACAATTTAATAAGTTAGAATCGATCGCATGAAAAAATCCCGCGCGTAGCTGATGATCCCCTGAGTAATTAAAAAAAAAAATTATCCCGAACAAAGCCCGCATTGAAAAGGTATGAACGTTTCATTTTTCGAAATGCTGATTTTCTTTTGGCTCACGGTAGTCAGGGGAATTCGATTTCAGTTTCGAGCATCCGGTCTCTCTGCCTGTGCTCTCTGTAGACTTAACCGGACGTGACGTATACGGTAGGCGTGTCTATTTTTGCTGTCTCACTCTTACTGCTTACCTACAAGCAGCTCCCTATATCTAGCCGACTACAGCTGACTGCGGAGTCGCTGAGCAGAGCAGCTTGTAATGTGTTATGAGCAATAACTTTTTTATAAATAATTGATTGTCATAGAAAAAACAGTACTGAAGACCCTTATTTTCATTATATATTAAATTAGTGGTAGAATTTATAATTATTAATTTGTTTAATTTCAATAAAAGAGTATGAAATAAATAATCTCTACAGTCTTTCTATGATCATCATCATCGAAGATTTTTCAATTATTGTGGTGTGCCCTGTGAGTTGATAATAATTGTGCTGTTGTTGTGTTGGGAACCTGATTGCTGGAGGTGCATATTGGCAATATTAAAAATAAAGTTCCGAATGAGTGTGATTGTGTGTGTGTTTCAGGTTGAACTTGCAAATTACTCTTTTATAATACACCCAATTTGCAAATTGCAAAAGGTGCAATTGCAGTACATAATGTCATTGTCATACGCATTATCGCTTAATTTTAATTATCATAGAAATGTATATGCTCTGAGCCAATACACTTGAACTGTTGAAGTTTTGTAATCCTACCCTTTTTCAAAAATAAACTTGATATCTGAAAGTTTTGTAATCCCACCTTTTTTCTAAAATAAACTTGATGTCTGACAATGAATTTTAATTTTGATTGTCACTGTTACATTAACTCAGGGTGTTAATGATAAGTATATTTAAGTCAACATGAATCAATTATTAAAAATTTTTATCTTTCTTGTTTTCTGTATGCAAGCTTAAGTTATGCGGCCAAAGTGATTTTGCAATTTTAAAATTGGTTAATTAAGATGTACAAAAGAAATAGATAGTTTTGGGTCTAGGTGGACCCGAAATTCCCAGTCCAGTGGACCAGAAATTATGAATTCTATTTGGCATGGATTTTTAAAGTACGGATGAGCATTTGCTTCATTATTTTCAAAGTGGATTTAGTTTGTCCATCTATTATGTATGCAAAATGAATTATAAAAGCAGTTCATAACAGTAAATTATGTCTATGATTTTTATGTGTTCTGGCTAATGATAAAATTATATGAAAGAAATTTTAAACAGAAGAACTATCAAAGTTAACATGAACCAATCATTGAAAATTTTTATCTTTTTTTTAATCATTTCAAGGTTACAAATGAGTGTTTGCTACATTTCAATGTAAATCAACATTAAAATAAAGTTATGCAATGTACATTTAAAAAATAGATAAATACTAAATTGAATTTTTTTTTTTTTACATATAAAATTGATTTACCTAGGACTTTTATAGGTTCTGGTTTATGTCGTGGTTTTACATCCATTGAATATATCTTAGGTATTGTTGAATTATTTAGAATTTGTTAAGATCGTGAAATCATTTATTAAGACATATTTCAACAATTTTAATGATTTATTTATGGAGTTTGGTTTTTTTGAAATTGTGGACAAAAAGGAAATACATTTAAATATTTACCGAATTTACGCAATAAAATCTTTAAAAAATACTTTTAAAAAAGTAATATTTACGGCAATTGGTTTTTTTAAAAGGAGTCTAAATAAAAAGTTATACGCTAAATATAATAATCTTTTTTTGAAAATGAATTAATGAAAGAAGTGAAATCAAAAAATTTATTACGGACGACTTGAGGCCGAATTACTTATTATTTAAAAATAATTTCTCTTCTAAAAGATGATCATATTATGTTGAACCACCTTCAATATACGTAAAGTTAACAATTTTTCAATTATAGCTCACACATGGGAAAACACATGCAAATTGCACACAACACAAACACTTTTTAATATTAATAATTAAAATATGTTGTTAAGAAACACACTGAGCATTCAAAATATAATTTAAAAAATACAGGTATCAATGATTTTTTTCCGTTTTTTTCGAGATAATTTAGTTCAAAGAATATTAAATTTTTACAGGTCAAGTATAGCCATACATTGTGATTTAGTTGATTTCCAACTCAATTACAACATATTTTAATTTAAAAAAGTGTTTGAGTTGTGTGCAATTTGCATGCGTTTTCCCATGTACGTGCTATAGTTGAAAAATTGTTAACTTTACGTATATTGAAGGTGATTCAACATAATATGATCATCTTTTAGAAGAGAAATTATTTTTAAGTAATAAGTAATTCGGCCTCAAGTCGTCCGTAATAAATTTTTTGATTTCACTTCTTTCATTAATTCATTTTCAAAAAAAGATTATTATATTTAGCGTATAACTTTTTATTTAGACTCCTTTTAAAAAAACCAATCACCGTAAATATTACTTTTTTAAAAGTATTTTTTAAAGATCATACTTAGCGTATAATTTTTTATTTAGATTCCTTTTTTAAAAATTTTAATTTACTTGGTTTTGTTTTTGTTATTATTTTAATCTCAAGTAAATAAGTTAGTTTTATTAAAAAAAAAAAAAAAAATTTAAGAATAAATGACCAATTCTTACCAGTTAAACTTATGAAGTTTTTTAGTTGTTAAAAAAAGGTGTTTATTATGTACAAATGTGAAGTGAAAGAATAATTCTGTGATTTAAAGTTAAAGATAATTTTTAGATAATTGCATATGAATACTCCGCTGACTCAAAGTCTTAAGGATGTTTGATACTTTCGTGAGGGGAAAAGATTGGAGGGGAGGGCCACCGCAGCGCCCGCCGAGACGATTTTATTTTCAACTCATCAGTGCTCTGACCCTAATGAATGAATCATTTTGAAAAGTTTACACAGCATGGTTGAAAGTCTATAGTTTAATTTAGTATTAGTTTTATGTTTTAAAAATATTTTGAAAAATTAGAAAAAATCACGAAAACATAACCTAATTTTCAATTTACAAAACTCTGCGACAAAAGTTTAAAAACATTAACTTTTTTGATTTCACATTAAAAATTAAGACCTCAAGATATTGTGTACAAATTTTTAGATCAAAACATAAAGTACAAAAAAAGTTAGAGCATTTCTTGTTCAGACGCACATGGAATTTCACCGCTGTGCGCTTGTTTTTCTTTGTTATCTTTTTCAAATGGTCGGAAAGGTACTATAAAAAAAATCTTAAAATCTACAAATCCTAATAATTCTTTTAATGGTCCCTGCATTTTTGGATGAATGACACACAGTCAAAGAAAAAAATTGCTTGATTTCCGTAAGAGTCCGGGTTAAATTATTTAAAAAACACTTTGATTTTTGAAAAAACTAAATCGAACAAAAAAAGGCGAAAAATTCAATGATTACTTTGATATTAATCATAAATCAATCCGATCAAAATTGACAAAACGGCTCCATTTTTTCGTAAGTACCAAACATCCTTAACTTGGTCTTGGTGCCTAATAGTGTGTGATCTGTGTTTTTGATAAAAAACCTAATTGGGTCACTTTAGGAGCAGGAATAAAGTATCCGGCTATGTGCAAAAGAGTGTTTACATCAAGCAAGAGTCTTGTGACAAGATATATACAAGATATAAATGTTTATGTGTTGGTGTGTTATATTTTATTCATCAAAATCTGTTCAGAACTTTAAAAGCCATTTTCTCAAATAACTAAGACGAAAAACTCAAATGAAAACTGCTCGGTTTTGTAATTTTTCGTCGACGAAAAACAGTTTTCTTTTTGGAAAATTTCGCCAACGAAAAGTTTGAATTTTTCGTCGACGAAAATCTCAAATAAAACTGATGGATTTTTTTAGTTTTTCGCCGATGAAAAACATTTTTCTTTTAGAAACTTTCGTTGACGAAAGGTTTTCATTTTTTGTCGACAAAAAACTCAAATGAAACTGCTGGGTTTGTAGTTTTTTGACGACGAAAACATTTTTCTTTTGGAAAATTTCATCGACGAAAGGTTTTAATTTTTCATTGACAAAAAACTCAAATGAAACTGCTGGGTTTGTAGTTTTTCGTCGACGAAAACATTTTTCTTTTGGAAAATTTCATTGACGAAAGTTTTAATTTTTCGTCAACGAAAAATCTTAACGAATACACACCTTTTCGTCGACGAAAAAAGAGATTTTTTTCGGTGACAAAAACCTTTCTGAAAAAAGTATGGAAATGATGGAACGAAATTTCGTCTACGAAAAATTGATTTTTTTAATCTAAAAATTTTTGTTTTAAAGTGAAATAATAATAATAATAATATTTTAAATTAAAAAAAAAAAAAAAGGATTTTAACTAGTTAATAAGTTTTTTCCAAAGATTCTTAATAGTTTGTATCAATCCTTAATTAATCGTGGCTTTAGTTTAAGAAGGTTACAACTTGGCGCTTTTGATCAAAAAGGCGTCAACTTAACTATTCAATTTAAAAAGGTTGAACCTCAGCGTTACAATTTAAAAAGGTGACAACTCAACATTTCATTTTTAAAAAAATATAATAAACTCAGAGCTAAATTTTGAATAAAGAGGTTGGAGAAGACACCTGGTATAGCAGGCATCGCCTCCGACTTTTACATGACTACAAAGTACTATTCCTCGAGCTCTTATATCACAAAACCCTGGGCACCAGAGCTTAATTTTTTAATTGACCAATAAATAATCTAACAATCCCCTAAACCCTAAAAACACATAAACCTGGGCACCCGAGTTTAATTTTGAAATAATTATATGATCTCCAAGGACCAAACCCGCGATACTCTAAGCATCCGAGTTTAATTTCTAAATAAATAAATGATCCCCCAAGCTCTAAACTCATGAAACCTTAGCGTCTGAGTCTAATTTTTTTTTATCAACAAATAGATAAACTAATAAACCCCCCAGCTCTAAAACCACAATATCCTATGCGCCCAAGTTCAATTTTTTAATAAATAAATGATCTCCCAAGCTTCAAACCCATTAAACCTTAGGTGTCCGAGTCTAATTTTTTATAAACAAACAAATAATCCATCAATCCCCCAAACTTTGAAAACACACAACCCTGGGAATCCAAGTTTAATTTTTTTATCAATAAATCAATAAATACCAGATCCCTCCAGCTCTTCAACCACAAAACCCTGGGAATCTGAACTTGATTTCTTATTAACAAATCAATTAACTAACAATCCACCAAGCTCCAAACCCACCATACCCTAGGCATCCAAGTTAAATTTTTTTAAAATCAAATGATCCCCCAAGTTTCAACCCCACAATACCCTGACGGTCTAAGTTAAATTTTTAAGTAAATGAATAATCCCCTAAGCTGCAGACCAATAATACCCTGGGCGTCCGAGTAAAAATTTAAATAAATAAAGGATACCCCAAGCTTTAAACCTCCATACCTTGGGGTTCAGATACCCTTAGGTTACCGTAGATTTGGACCTCGAGGGAGCATTTATTTACTTAAAAATTAAACTTGAATCCCCAGGGTATTGTGGGTTTGAAACTTGGGAGATCATTTGATTTTAAAAAAATTTAACTTCGATGCCCAGGGTATGGTGGATTTGGAGCTTGGTGGATTGTTCGTTCATTTATTTGTTGATAAAAAAATCAATAGTTTTGTGATGGAAGAGCTGGAGGGATTGGATATTTATTTATTAATTGATAAAAAAATTAAACTCGGGTGCCCAGGGTCTTGTATTTTTAGAGTTTGGGGGATTGATGGATTGTTTATTTGTTAACAAAAAATTGAAGTCAGGTGCCCAGGGTTTTTGATTTTTTTAGAGGTTAGGGGATTGTTAGTTTATTTATTCGTTGATAAAAAAAAAAATTAGACTCGGACGCCCAGGTTTCGTGGGTTTAGAGCTTGGGGGATAGTTTATTTATTTCAACATTAAACTCGGAAGCTTAGGGTATCGTGGGTTCGGACCTAGAGGATCATATAATTTTTTAAAAGTTTAACTCGGGCGCCCAGGGCATTGTAGGTTTAAAGCTTGGGGGATCATTTGATTTTAAAAAAATTTAACTTCGATGCCCAGGGTATGGTGGGTTTGAAGCTTGGTGGATTGTTCGATAATCCGATAAGTATCTGAAAGAGATAGACTCTACAGACGCTACAGACGCTCGAGACTTGATATTTAATTATATTTATATAGACAGCCACGTGATTTTGCACATGAGTAGATTGAGTCTGCAAGACTCAAGTTTTACTACCACAGACTCAAGGACATCTCTGACCCTCAACAGCTCTGGAGGGAACTAAGACACCTTCGCATCTCCCCTAGCTCTGCTTCCAACTTGGATGGTTTCTGTGTGGAGGATTTCAATGCTCACTTTGCCTCTGTTTCTTTTGACTTCGCAGCACCAGATCTCTCTCATTTTCTGAATAACTTGGAAAATGAGAGAAATGATGGCGTCTTTGATTTTGCAACTGTGATAGTGGACGAAATCGCTACTGCTATTAGCTAGTCGGCATCTTAAGCGGTGGGTGTTGACTCTTTCTCAAATCTGATATGAGATTGTCCCTTTTCTCGGTTAGTACTTATCGTGAAAGTGTGTTGTTTAACTCGTATCTCCCCCCCCCCTTTTTTGTTGTTGTTGTTATGTTTTTATTAATTGTTTTATTGCAATTTGAAAGTTGTAATAATATTTTTTAAATAATGTAAGCATTATTTGTAAAGAATACTGCTAAAATTTTTCGTTCGTATAAAGTCGAGTTCATACCGGACCAATCTGTTGAGAATATGAGACTTTTTAGATAAACCGCTTGAAATCAGCAATAGTATTAGTAGTAGAGCACCGCTGTGGCGAAAGTAAACAAACATGATTCATTTACTTAGCCAGGCGCAGTGCTCGGTTGCGGTTGCCTCGAGTGTCGCGAGTGCAGTGGGGTTAGGCGAATGAAAACAAAGATGATTCACCGCTGCGAGCAGCCTCGCGCGGTCGAGGCGGCGGCTCGCGGTTGCTGCGGCAGGGGTCGCTCGGGGCCACTCTGGAAGGAGGAGGAGGGCTTCCTGGTGCGGTGACGTGGTCGAGGCGGCGGCTCGCGGGTGCTACGGGAGGTGGTGCTCGGGAAGGAGGAGGCGGGCTTCCTGGCGACGGCGACGAGGCTGACGCCGCGGAAGCGAAGGATGCTGAGGCGGCTGCGCTCAGACGTCGCGACTGCTGCTCTCAATGTTCCCTCAAAATTAGAAGTAATTCGGAGCAAAACTTTCCAAGATACAGAGCTCTAAACCCGGGTGCTGCAGCTCGGTCGCACGGCTCGTCGCACGGCCGAGTGGCAGGTGTGTCTTTCGGGCGATCAGATTTTGTTGCCCTCCCTTTTCTACTAGCTGTTCATTCTCTTTTATTCTCATCCTACAAGGCTACGTGCCTACGTCCATGTACACCTGAATTTTTGGATGAGACAGAGCCTCAGTTTGTCGTCAGCTGTCGAACGCAGTAGTCGCACAAAGTCTTATTTTAAAGTTTAGCATATATTTTATTTTAAAATGGTAAGAGTGAATAAAGTTTCAAGGTTGAAACGAGCAAGTGATGGAAATATTATAGCCAGACCTACCAAAAGAAGACCTCCAGTGAAGTCAAGTGAAAAGTGAGAACTAGCGCTTCTGCTAGAAAAATAAATGTGAGCACTGGGAGCAGCATACCAGAAGATTTTGAAATGCATTACAGAATACTAGATTTTTTATTGGTTTTCAACAGTTTATCAACGCTAGTGAATTGTGCTGTTTGTAATGGCAAGATATCTTTCAAGTCTTGTCAGAAAGAAGGGCTTGGGTGTAAAATTCAAGTCGAGTGTGCAAACTGTCCCGTACGCATAATCCCTACGAGTGAAACAGTCGACCGACATTACGAGATAAATTCAAGATTTATTTTTGTCATGCGGATTTTAGGATTAGGTTTAGCTAGCTGTAACAAGTTTGTTGGGTTAATGGATTTATGTAGTTCTTTTTTGAGTAAAACAACTTACAATGATTATATTTCTGCCATAAGCGAAAAAATACAAACCGTTTCTAATAATTTTTTTTCATCTGCCATCAAAGAAGAAAAAGAAGCAACGCTGCTTGATTCAGGTGGTACAAATTCCTTAGATTTAACCGTATCAGGAGAAGGCACCTGGCAAAAACAAGGATTTTCTTCTTTGTACGGAGTTACTTCTTTGATCGGCTATTACAGCGGAAAAGTAATCGATATCTACGTTAGCTCTGGATATTGCGTGAGTTGCAAAATTTGGGAAAACAAATTGGACTCCGCTGAATTCGAAGAGTGGTATGAAAAACACGTGGAAAATGGTAAATGCAGCGCAAATCACAGTGGCCCAGCTGGCAACATGGAAGTGAACGCAGTGGTTGAGATGTTCGAACGATCTTTAAAAAAGTATGGAGTGCGGTATAGTAATTACATCGGTGACGGCGACAGCAAGACATACTCTAATCTATTAAAAAAGAAACCCTATGGAGATTTTGTTGTTACTAAAAAAGAGTGCGTTGGGCACATTCAAAAAAGAATGGAAAAACGTTTGCGAGACGTAGTGAAGAACACAACCGAAGAAACGGAAATCAAAACTGGCCCTAATGCTGGAAAAACAAGAAAACGTAAATCCCTTGGTGGAAAAGGAAAGTTGACTGCTAAATTTATTGATAAATTAACTATTTATTATGGCCTTGCCATACGAAATAATTGCCATTTTGACACAGTGGTACCAATGAAAAAGGCGATTTGGGCCACTTTCAAGCACCTTAGTTCGACCGATGAAAACCCACAGCATGATCAATGTCCGACTGGCGAAAAGTCGTGGTGCTCTTATCAAAAAGCTTTGGCTACAACTGGACTACACTCGTATAAACATGATTACGAGTCACTCCAATTTACGAAGATCTTAGCAAAGATGAGTTATTGGAACGATGTTTGGGTGGATTCACCCAAAATAACAACGAGAGTCTCAACCAACTCATCTGGAAGATAGCCCCGAGAAAACTGTGTGGTAGCAGTAAGATCGTAGAAATTGCAGCACACGTAGCAGCAAGTATATACAATGAAGGAACAGCTGCTCTTCTAGCATTTTTACATGCACTAAAAGTATCAATTGGCCCCAGTGCTCACGAATACGCGCGAATAAACGATTTCGATCGCATCAGAAAGGCTGATGTAAAAAACAAACAGCAGACGAAAGAAGCTCGAGTACTTCGTAGACAGCAATCAAAACAAGCCCTTGACAAGGAAACTGCAGCAGGGAATGTGCTTTATGCAGCTGGAATCGACGATTCAGTGTAAGTTGTAAAAAAAAAATTTTTTCATGATTTTTCCCCCTCGAAAACTTAAAACGCGTTTTTCTCGAAACTAACTTTTTCAAAGTCGGTGAACGCTGCCATTTAAAGACTACTCAACCGATCGTTCCAAAATTTGAAACATTTACTTGTTATATAAAATACCCAGCCCCTACGAAGAGTTTTTTTTTTTTTTTTCGGTTTTACGGATACAAAATGGCGTCAATTTTCCGCGAAAAATCCGGTTTTTTTTTTAAATTGTTGCCAAATCTTGAAAAAAAATTTTAAAAATAAATACTCTCCGTTGGGGTCGGGAAAAACTCCTACTTTAACTAAAAAAATTATTTAATTTCATTTCAGGTAACCCAGTGCAGCCCAGGAGTGTTCACCGCGGATGACCTTTTTTTTTCGACGCCTCCGAAAATGTTACGTCAGAGACTCATTTATGAATATTCTTATTCAAAAATTTGAGAAAATTTACTTTAAATGTTGCTCTATTATATGTCATTGTTTATATAAATGCATTTGTTTATACGTCGCCCCAAAAAATCGTCGAAAAAGTGCTTTTTTTTTACCAACTAACCCCTACTCCCCCCTTAATACTAATCAATCTTACTTTTATAATAACTTTTAATCCTGATAAAAATGATTCAAGTCCGGAGAAGGATATTTAAGAACAAGTGAAGTATATATTTTTTAACTTTTATTCCATTTATTGAATGTTTACATTATTTTATTACATTTACATTTCATTACAAAACTTTTACTTTTTCACACTTAGTCATTGAAAGTAAAATCGAACTGAAAATTGCCCATGTAGGTGGCATAAAATTTTTCTTTTTCTACATTATCTTGCACTTTTTCCCAAAAGAAATTATGCTTGGTCAGAGCATCCGAAATTTTTTGAGGTAGATAAATAGCAAATTCGTTATCAAAGGTAGCCAAAACTTTGCGTCCATATTTTGTTGTCGTCTTGTTTACAGATGTCACTTTGTATTTGTGACTTATGTCCAGCTGCTTTAAGTTTTTATGGGGTAAATCAGGTGCTTGAGATATACTGTTAAGCCAGTCGATGCCTACTTCTTCTGCAGCCATATTTTTAAGCCTGGAACAAATTTTTTTTTGATTAATTTAAGAAAATTAATAAATAAAGTGTAAAAATAATAGAGGTCACCAAATCTACTTACAAGTATTTTCAAAAAGATGACTTTCAAAAATCCGAGAGCTTGTTTATTGGCTTCTAAAGTTCGGCTTCCAAACTTCTAAGGTTCGGCTGGTAAAGAGTAGGTGGTCAGTTAAGTCGAGGGCTGTACACCTTGTGATTGATGGAAAGACTGACTTTCGTTGTGCAATTCATAGGTATAAATCATTTAAAATAAATATTGCAAGCCCCGCAAATGCATCATTGGCGTTTTACAAAGTCCTGACAACGTGATTTTACAATAAAAACATTTTCTGTGATTCGAAAGCTCATACGGCTTTCATTCGACTGATCGTTGTAATAGAAAGAGAAGTAAAGGATCTAGATATGCATTTTTTCACACTGTAAAGTGCAATGTTTGTGAAGTTTTATTTTTCAATAAAAGTTTTATTATCTCAGTGTAACAAAATATGCTTGCCTTGCTTTTTGCTTCGTATCAAACACGGTGAACGAATGCAAAACATGAAAGCTGACGCTGCGCAATAAGAGTAAATACATGAGCACCCGAGCACTGCGCCTGGTCTTACCTTGAATAAGTCACTTCAAAGAGCTGCAGTTTTTTCTATAGCGCGCGTGTTCAGCGAGAATCAGTGTAAAGTTATGTCGCGAACCGTGAGTAGCTCTTTTAGAGTAGCTAAGCATCCATATTTACGATTAAAAAGTGAAAATCAAAATTGTAGGAAGCGCAAACTAGTGAAAAAACGTAGGCGCTTGATGGACGATGTCGATGTGTTAGGTCATGCCGTAGAAGAAGAATTAGTTCGTCATCTAAACCAAGTGCATAAAGACCCTCAACAAATTCAAGATCTTTTTGATCTTGAACCTTATGAGACTGATGAAGAAGAAGATGCCCTGGCCGACCTGGATGGAGAAGCCCCGTTTATTGGCCGTTATAATTATGCGATACCTCAACTACAAAGCCTTTACAATGACTCGATCGTATTCGGCATACCCGAGTCAGATGACTGTTTAAAAAAAGGGAACGAAACAATGCTGACCAAAAAATTCTTACAACCTTTGATAATTAGTTCTGTGGTACTTCGAGTAGTTAAGCAATTACTTAGCCCTTCTCTGTTGATCTCCGATCTTAGAACTTTACATAGATTGTTTCAGTATGAAACATCGCATTTGTTACTATTTTATGGAAAAAACTTACCCAACACAAGACGGAGACTTTTAAAAATGCATGTAATGCAAGTAAAAAAAATGTTTACATGTTCGATTAAATTTTTGGATTCAACTTCTCCGCGATCTTACTAGGTTGTATTAAAAAAAAAATCCTTTTGGCTTTGTCCGAATATATGAATCCTTTTGCACCTTTGTATAGTATTCGTGTAAGACACTGTTGTGATGCTTTAACAAGTTTAGCTGACAGTATGAAATATTTTTACTGACTCTGTACATTCCTGTGAGACAAGCAAGATGTCTCACATGTAAAACAATCTCCAGCGGCTCTTATGGGACTGTTACTGTCTACGTCAGAAGGAAAAAGTCTTCCAGAGTGTGAACATCTCTGTTTTTCTTTTAAAAATGGCCAATACAATTGAAATTGTGAAGGTGTATCTTGACGAAACGGATGAAGCTATCGATATTGGAGGCCCTGAGGACTTACCAAACGAGGGTGACTCCCTTTAAATCGAAGTAGAAGAGGAAACACGCAAAGTCTACGAAGATACACAGCAGTTGTCAATATCCGTAGAGAGTTGCTCAGAAGATGATGCTTCATCATCCTCGTTGTATCCTGCAGTGCTTATAAAAGAAGAAGTTATAGTTAGTGATTTTGAGTCAGATCTTGACGACGAAGATTCTATCGGTTTTACAAAAGACGAAGTGTATTTTTCAGAAAATAAACGAGACAATTTTCACAATTCCCTTATTCGCATTTTAAGTAAAGAAGCATCAGAACTGTTACCAACGAAATTAAACTTGAACAACAGCACCAGAAAGAGCAGGAGGACATCAAAACCAATACAGTTAAATAAGAAGAAATCAAGCTTAAACAACCGTAGCATAATGGCTGCAAGACCAAGACTGATACCGGAAAAATTAAGATCAAGCTTAAACGCCCGTGACATAATGGCTACAAGACCAGGACTGGTAGTGGAGAAATTAAGATCAAGCTCAAACGACAGTAGCATAATGGCTACATGACAAAGACTGGTACCGGAAAAATTGGGATCAAGCTTAAACGTCCGTGACTTTTTGGCTAAAAGACCAGGACTGGTACTGGAGAAATTAAGATCAAGCTCAAACGACAGTAGCATAATGACAAGAAGTCCAAGACTGGTACTGGAAAAATTAAGATCAAACTTAAACGACCGTGACATAATGGCTACAAGCCCAAGAGGGGTGCTGGAGAAATTAAGACCAAGCTCAAACGACAGTGATAAAATGGCTACAAGACCAAGCCTGGTACCGGAGAAATTAAGATCAAGCTTAAACGCCAGTGACATAATGGCTACAAGCCCAAGAGTGGTACTGGAGAGATTAAGATTAAGCTCCAACGACAGAAGCAAAATGGCTGCAAGACCAAGACTGGTACCGGAGAAAAAGGAATTAAACTTAACTTTATAAATTGACAGCAAATTAATATTGAATCTATACACGATATGATAGTAGGAAAAATAGAAAATATCGTTATTTATTCTTCAAACATACGCCGAACAGCTTTTCATGAAGTAATCACGCAAAACGAATCCAAGATTTGTAAACCCGTGTACGGTAAGAGGTATTTTAAAAGCTTAGAAAAGAGTTATCCTTACGGTTTTAAATCCCCAACGCTTGAATAGTCTCTGTATGTTTAAAAAACTTGAAAAGAAAAAAATAGTCAGCATATCAGCTTTATTTCGACGATGACCTTAACGAAGCGCTCGTCAGCGTTTTTCACTAGGCTATGTACGATCTTGTAGGTGTGATACGCGGGCATCACAGTGCTCGCGGTTGTAGACCCCTTCGCAGGTGGTGGTGGTGGTCGCGCACTCCTTCGCTGATAAGTATGCAACGCTACTTTTCTGCTGCTGTTGCTGCTGCTGATGTTGCCAACGAGTGAGATAAGACCTTGAAAAAAAAATTTCGCGTGCACAGTGCGTCAAAAAGTGTAAAATGGTTGAAAGTGAAAGGCTCGACGCGCATATGTAGATATTTTAAACTCAGCCGAAAGAGGAAAAGACGATCGAGAAAAGTGGCTCGATGACAGTCGTGCGTTGCAGAGATTTCTTCTTTTTAACGATAAGACGGAAGAAAAAATTCTCTCGGCCCCTGATAATTTAACTCAAGATCGCTCGACCGATGAAAGTGAAGAGAAAAAAAGAAAAACTTTTTTGGAAGACAGCTTCATCATCGCAGGAGTACTCAAGACTTTTAAAAGCGCTGCTACTAACCTTGTGCGTCATTTGAAACGGGCCGGTAACGTGAAATGGTCCCCGAGTGGCGCTGTAACTATAAACGGAAATTCGGTGGCGGGGGCTAATATCGTTGACTTGGTTGGCGATGCTCTGAGACACAGAAAACGCGCTCCACCTACAGGTCGTAAACAGTTTGCTGCTGCTCTTCGAGAGGCGAACACACCGTGCGAGTTTATCGGGAATGATCAACTGTGGGAGCAAATCGTTTCCAGTGCTCATAGTCAGTCATCCAGTGCTACTTCTTCTCCTTCCTCGGATATTTTGGCTCATGGCTACAACTCAGGAGGTGAAAGACCTCATTTGATTTCACCAGCTGATATTACCGAAGACCGAAGTAGTGCTGTCGAAAAAAGTGACAATTTTGAAAAAAGTTTGTCGAGACGGCAAAAGAGAAACGCTAAAAAGGCATTGGAAAAAAATTCAATCGCTACCGGAACTCCGAAAAAACAAAAATTAAATAACTAGGGAGGATGGAGGTTTCTGTAGAAAACGCTACTCTCACTGAGAGCAAAGAAGAAGAAAAAAGTGCTTTGGATGCTATCGTCGACCTGATGCCTTTTGAAATGCATGTACCAGGTTATAAGTTTTGCGGTCCAGGTACAAAATTGTCCGAGCGTTTGAATCGTGGTGACGTAGGCATCAATCCTCTAGACGAAGCGTGTCGTGAACACGATATAGCATACGCCGATAAAAAGGCCAACCGCCGTCAAGCTGATCGCGTGCTTGCCGAAAAAGCGTTTTCTCGCTTGTTAGCCGGTGAGACTCCTCCCGATGAAAAAACAGTTGCAATGATGACGGCCTGCTGCATGGTCAGCAAGATTACATCTGAAAAAATTTTCAATCGAATAAAAAAAGCTATCAAGAGGAAGGACAAGAAGAAGACAAAGTCAGTAAACGGCCAACCTTTGCAGAAGAAGAAGAAGAATAATAAAAAGAGCGATAAAAGAAATGCATAGACGACTGCAAAGATTGTATTACGGCCTACCTCGCGACACCGCATACGTGGGTGCAAACAATCTTTTACACTCTACACGAAAGCAATATAATAAACCGAAGGTTTTAAGTTGGCTAGAAGGTCAAGATACCTATAACTTACATAAGCAGGTGAGAAGACGGTTTCCTCGACGCCATTACAACGTTCGTAACATGGATGATGTATGGGAAATTGATTTGATGGACATGAGGTCTCTAAAATCTTACAACAATAATTACGCTTATCTTCTTACCGTTATAGACGTTGTGAGTAAATATTCATGGGTTGAGCCGATAAAAGACAAATCTGCAAAAAGCGTAATTCTTGCTTTCGATAATATATTTTAAAAGTCTAACAACAGAGTTCCCGTTTCCATGCAATTCGACAAAGGTAAAGAGTTTTTCAATCGCGAGTTTCAACTTTACCTGAAAAACAAAAATATATTGTACCGCGTTGTCCGTAGTCCCGATGTTAAAGCCGTGATCGTAGAGAGATTTATAAGATCGATAAAAGAGCGAATTTACAGATATTTAACGCAAAAAAACACGCATAGATATTTAGATGTTTTCCTTAACATTGAAGAAGCTTATAATCATACTAAACACACAGCTACAAAAATGACACCGGCGTCCGTTACCCTTGATAAAGCTGCCGAAGCTCGTAGAAACATCAAGCATCGTTACGAACGCCCCATCGTCAGAGTTCCTAAATATAACGTGAACGACCTGGTGCGCGTCATTCGAGCTCGAAACGTTTTTGCGAAAGGTTACGAGAGTGGTTGGACCTTGGAGTTATTCAAGATTTCTCGGATATTCTTGACTAGTTATCCTCCTGTTTATCACCAAAAAGACTTGGCCGATGAAGAAATCGATGGATTTTTCTACGAGGAAGAGCTAAGCCACGTAAAAAAAAATTTTAAAAAGTTTTTTTCTGACGTCGAAAAAATTTTGAAAACTAGAACCAGTGGTCGCTCGAAGGAATATTTTGTTCGGTGGCGTGGTTATCCAGAAAAATTTTGCTCTTGGATCAAAGCAAGTCAATTGGAAAATCTAAAATGAAGGATCAATTTTATATTGTTCTTCCCAATAACAGTAGCATGCATCATTACCCTGACAATGCTACAACTCGCTTCGTCACGCAGCTACCTCAGCAGATACGCTTACACGGCACCGGGGCAGTCGCTTTAACGGAGATAAGGATTCCATTGACCTTTCAGCACATTCCACTTGAGAGCGAAGAGAGATTAATTTCTGTAATACGATACCGAAAGAAACTGACGATAGATTACTTGTTACTCGACGCAGAAAAAAAAACACAGGCTTTGACTGCTGCTTATGAAACTAATTTAACCTTTGACACAGGTGAAGAAGATCAAGAAACTACGGCTTCGACTTCAACTGTATCGCCGGGCGTTTATAATAAAGATATAAAAACTTTTATTCACCAACTCAATAATTGGGCTTGTACAAAAAATCATCTAGAGTTTGGCATTGAACGTGGTGATTATGTATCTGTTAAACGTCTCTGCACTGAATCAGAGTGTGCAGGTTTCAACCATAAAGCCAATCTCTCTGCGCGAATAAAAACTATTCTTGGCTTGGACGTCAACAATGTCAATATATTTGAATCAAACGAGGCGATTGTTGGAATTCGTCCTGCTAATCTTTCAAATTGTCTACCATCGATGTTAATGGTTTACACAGACATTTGTGAGCCGTATTTTACAGGTGACGTGCAAACTCGACTGCTACGCGTTGTCTCGCTGGGTACCGATGAATATACTTACGGAGGTCTTCGAATCAAAAGTTTCTCCCCACACATGTATTTAGATCTACTATTTAATTCTTTTGAGACTATCGAAATCGATATAAGAGACGAACACGGTGAACCTATACCATTTGATTTTGGTACGTTGGCAGTGACACTACATTTCAAGCGTACGGATTAAACTATTGAAAAAAAAAAGGATATGGAGCGCTACGACGAATTTTTTATCCTTCAAAATGGCGGAGGTGCTGGAAAAGGTGTTGGTCATATTTTTATCGGATCTCCCTATCAAAGAGGTCATGGAGGCATAGGACCTTTTCTTGCGGGCATCTTTCGGCGAGTTCTACCTTTACTATCGAGAATAATTTTAGGTTTTGTTAATAATAAAGCTTTCAACGGTGATCGTCTCCTTAATCCCTTCAACTTTAAAAATTTTAACATTAATTTTCTATGTCTGTATGTTGACGGTGTACAGGTACCGTGGAAACCTTTGCTGCCTGATTTCAAAAAAAAACGGCGCGTATATGGATTGTTATCACTCTCTATTTTCGGGTACCGGTGCTCATTTTCTTATCGAGGGCAATAACATACCTCGCGAGTCTTATCCTGATGGCTACTGCCTTTTTGCTTTCGATTTATCATCTGACTTATCTGCAAACGAGTGTACTCATCGGAATTTAATTAAACACGGTAGCGTTAGAATAGACGTTAGATTTGACGATCCTCTGACCGAAACATTAAATTGTAAAGTTTATTCGGAATATGAAAATATTTTAGAAATTGATGCGTCGAGGCAGGTGCTTGTAGACTTTAGCGGCTGAATCACTTGATGTCGCTTTTTAAGTATATAAAGTTAGTCTCGTTAAAAAATGAGTTAGTTAACGAAATAGAATCCTACAATGGAGCTCATTGCAGTTGTTCAATTTTTCAAAGATAAAAATAACAAGTTATTGCCTAAAGGAATAGCTTTGTTATCTTTAAAAAATGAATTTGTTGCGCATTGGATTGTTAGCGCTGTGCTTCGAGTAGACTCGCTACCTTGTGAAGTTCGTAAAGAGAATAATTGGCTGACAAGAAATCAACACGGCATAGATTATTTAGAAGGGAGTGTGACTTTGAAAACGCTCAATCGTACGCTCAGCGATATTTTTAAAAGTGTCGATAAAACTTATGTCAGGGGTAAAGAAAAGTGGTTAATGTTTCATAAAATGACTACTAGAGAAGTTATTAATTTAGAGTACGATACGAACTGTCCGTCATTTAATAACCTACCGTGGAGCGACAAGTACTGTATAAATCACGCTGTAAAAAATAATTATTTAAAATTTGCTTGTGCTTTAAATAACATCTACCGAATTAAAGCATACATGCTATCTAAATCTCAGAGCTTCAATATCGATTTCCCTTTAAGTTCACCTGTAATATTTTACAATGAACAGTCTGCAGATTCTAAACAAGTTATCGCTGATGCCCTCACATACTATCGGTGTGTTCCCTGCGGATCGGATTCCATGGGTGTGGATGAAACCGACGGCTTTTGTATTTAACACTGATAATCACACTCAGCCTGGTATGCATTGGGTTGCTATACATGCAGATTCACACGGTTTTGGGCATTATCTAGATAGCTACGGTATACCACCGTTCATACCCAATCATATTAAAACTTTGCGCAAAAATTGTAAGCATTTAAGATGGAATATTAAACCACTTCAGAGTGAGACATCCGACGTATGTGGTCAATATTGTTTAATGTTTTCACATTATATGACTAACGGATTGGGTTTCGAAGCTTTTCTAAATAATTTTTCTGATGACTTGAAAAAAAATGATTGTATTGCAAGATCTTTTATTAAACACAAATCACGTGATAATTATCAATTTACGGTTAACGGCGGCTGTGTCATACATTGTTTACAAAGTAGTAGTGCGAAAATGTCTTTATTGTAAAATCACGTTGTCAGGACTTTGTAAAACGCCAATGCTGCATTTGCGGGGCTTGCAATATTTATTTTAAATAATTTATACCTATCAATTGCATGACGAAAGTCAGTCTTTCCATCAGTCACAAAGTGTACAGCCCTCGACTTAACTGACCACCTACTCTTTATCAGCCGAACAAGAGCCAATAAACAAGCTCTCGGATTTTTGAAAGTCATCTTCCTGAAAATACTTGTAAGTAGATTTGGTGACCTCTATTATTTTTACACTTTATTTATTAATTTTCTTAAATTAATCCAAAAAAAATTTGTTCCAGGCTTAAAAATATGGCTGCAGAAGAAGTAGGCATCGACTGGCTTAACAGTATATCTCAAGCACCTGATTTACCCCGTAAAAACTTAAAGCAGCTGGACATAAGTCACAAATACAAAGTGACATCTGTAAACAAGACGACAACAAAATATGGACGCAAAGTTTCGGCTACCTTTGATAACGAATTTGCTATTTATCTGCCTCAAAAAATTTCGGATGCTCTGACCAAGCATAATTTCTTTTGGGAAAAAGTGCAAGATAATGTAGAAAAAGAAAAATTTTATGCCACCTACATGGGCAATTTTCAGTTCGATTTTACTTTCAATGACTAACAAGGAGAGGTCACACCCTCCGGGTCACCGATCTTGACGAAACTTTGGGGATCGTTTTCTTATACCAAAAGATGAAGAAATCTACCAATCATCCCGTCTAATGGGCCTTTTATACCTAGTTCCTACATAGCTTATATCGTATTTTTAGCTCTTTTTGGGTTTTTTTGCGAATTTTCAAAAAATTCCTGTTCGAAGCCTATTACACTTACAAAATTCTGCAACTCCGCATTCTCTTTATTTTTTCATCTTCTTTTGAGAAAAAATATTTTTAAATCTAATTTTGAAGAAATAGTCCATGTAAAATTAAGGTAATCAAAAGCATTTTTTTACTGTTTTTTTGGTTTTATGAATTTAAACTGTACGTCGTCAGCCTTATCAAAATTATGTCTAAAAATATTTTTTCTAAAAAAATCATAAAAAAACAAAGAAAATGCGGGGTTGCAGAATTCTGTCAGTGCAATAGGCTTTGAGCAGGAATTTTTTGAAAATCAGCTTGTTTTGACACTTTCAACACTTTTGTGCGACTTTTGTGGTTATTTATGCTAATTTTCAAAAAATTCCTGCTCAAAGCCTATTGCACTTACAGAATTCTGCAACCCTGCATTTTCTTTGTTTTTTTATGAATTTTTTAGAAAAAATATTTTTAGACATAATTTTGATAAGGCTGACGACGTACAGTTTAAATTCATAAAACCAAAAAAACAGTAAAAAAATGCTTTTGATTACCTTAATTTTACATGGACTATTTCTTCAAAATTAGATTTAAAAATATTTTTTCTCAAAAGAAGATGAAAAAATAAAGAGAATGCGGGGTTGCAGAATTTTGTAAGTGTAATAGGCTTCGAACAGGAATTTTTTGAAAATTCGCAAAAAAACCCAAAAAGAGCTAAAAATACGATATAAGCTATATAGGAACTAGGTATAAAAGGCCCATTAGACGGGATGATTGGTAGATTTCTTCATCTTTTGGTATAAGAAAACGATCCCCAAAGTTTCGTCAAGATCGGTGACCCGGAGGGTGTGACCTCTCCTTGTAAGTGTGAAAAAGTAAAAGTTTTGTAATGAAATGTAAATGTAATGAAATAATGTAAACATTCAATAAATGGAATAAAAGTTAAAAAATATATACTTCACTCGTTCTTAAATATCCTTCTCCGGACTTGAATCATTTTTATCAGGATTAAAAGTTATTATAAAAGTAAGATTGATTAGTATTAAAGTAAAATCAAAGTATTTTTCAAAGGAATAAAAATTATTAAAAAGTAAAATTAATTAATATCAAAGTATATTCAAAGTATTTTTTCAATGGATTAAATATTATTATTATTAATTTCTAATTTTTTTTGATTTCTTAAACTATTTTATTAATTTAAAAATGACCGATCCAGAATTAAATAATCTCTTGAAGAATCGAACAAGATACAGATGCCGCAGCAGCAGCAGCTCCTGCAGAGTCAGCAGCAGTCGCGACGTCCGAGCGCAGCCGCCTCAGCGACCTTCGCTTCCGTGGCGTCAGCCTCGTCGCCGTCGCCAGAAAGCCCTCCTACTCCTTCCCGAGCACCACCTCCCGCAGCACCCGCGAGCCGCCGCCTCGACCGCGTCACCGCACCAGGAAGCCCTCTTCCTCCTTCCAGAATGGCCCCGAGCGACCCCTCCCGCAGCAACCGCGAGCCGCCGCCTCGACCACGCGAGACCAACCCTACTGCACTCGCGACACTCGAGGCAACCGCCGCCGAGCACTGCGCCTGGCTAAGTAAATGAATCATGTTTGTTTACTTTCGCCACAGCGGTGCTGTACTACTGGTATTTCTTAGTCAAAATAATTTGTCTAAACTTTTGGCGACCGTTTGTCGTAGACCGACTGATCAAATTGTTGAATGAAATGTAAACAGTCTGCTGCGTGCTTCGCACGCAAAATATAAAAAAAAAAACACACTGCGTGCTATGCGCGTGTAATGAAAATATAAATTTACAATTACAAAAATTAATTTATTAAGTTTATTAATTGAAAATAAATTGTTATGGAATAATAAATTATAAATTTAATATTGGAAAATTATGAAAAGTACATGATTATCCATCAAATTTGAGAAAGCACAATCCTGCAAAAGCACGGGAACAGTGGGATCCAACTCTCGTGGAATCGCCACTGTTCCCGTGCTTATAAAGGAATATACTATTCCCTTGTATTTTTACCCAGATGAAGGCACCTGAGGATCCATGCAAAACCTTTCCGAAGGTTGAACCAAAACTTTTTCTCTTCCTCTTATGATTTTCCTGAAACTTGTGTGGTTAGTGAAAAATCGGAGCTGGTACTTGCGTACTGCAAGGGTAAAAAGACAGAATTTCGTATTTTTACATAAATAAGTCTATTCCAGTAAAAGTCAAGTCTAGCAATTCCAATCTGTTCATGAGCAGTGTCTCGCGCCAGTCTGTATTCAAAGAGTTCTGTATCAAGTTTAGATCGTTTGTAGCGTCTGTAGAGTCGGTCTTTTTCAGTATTGAGCGATCTGTGATAGGGCGTGAACCACGGTCTTAACTGGGGCCAAGGCATAAAGGGTTGCATTCAAATTATTGCAGAGACAATCCAGAGCCACAACCCCAGCAAAATCCTACCCATCCATAATTTTCGACCAATCACAGTCTCTCAGATAGTCGTTCAGTGTAGTTAAGTTTATAGATTTGATACTGTAGGTAAATTCTATAGGTGCTAGCTGTGGAATATGTATGTCTAGTTGTCGCATACTGGACACCTCTGCTATGTGAGAGTTCAGTACAGCGTTCTTTCTTTCCAAGTTGATGATTTTCTCCATCAGGTTTCCGTCAGGAACTGAGTTCTCACTTTTAGACTCAACCATCTCTTTCATTTTTGCCAGCTCATTACGAACTTCTGCCAATCCTAGTTCCTTCTCGTCCATTCTAGTGACGAGTTGAGGAATAATACTGAGTTTCTCGTTAACTTATTTAAACTGAGTGTCAATTGTAGCCTGGATACTTGTTATTCCTTTCATCAGTGCTTGCAGTGTAGCAGGTTGCAGAGTCTCGGAGTCAGCAGATGTTGGAATGGCTTAGGCAAGTAGTAATAGTTTCAGTGGCAGAACCTGGACAGGGAACTGACATGGATCGGGTAGATCCATGTCGAGTACGAGTTGACTGTGCTGGTGGTGTTGCATTAGTAATGCACTTTGTACATGCTTTGCCAGGTTTACCGCGTACTGTCACTGCTGCAAGTTTTACGCAAGAATTATGGTAGAATTTCTCGCCATTGTTTCAGTTGTGCAAAGATGTACCAGTGCGCTGCGGGCCGGAGCATTTGCCATAAGTTGATTTGTCTCCCAATGTTAGGCTGATAGGTAGTATTGAGCAATTTTAGTCAGATAAGAGTCCCAAATTTGAAATTTTGTGGCCTTTTATAGCGTCTGGTTAGGCCACAGCACCAAATTCACTTTGCACAGGTGTAAATGAATAAGTTTTTAAAGTTAATTACTATGCAAGCATCGCAATAACGTAAAAAAGTCAATCAACTTAAAATAACGCATCCACAACAGTGTGATGTTATAGTTTACCGTACAGGCATACACTGGGTTCACAATGGCTATGTGCGCACTATTGTAGGCAAAACTTGAGACACTTGCGCGCCCAAAACACTGATGCCGCCAAAAATTTTGCACTAACCTTACTTTGCACAGTGGTAAATGAATAAGTTTTTTCTATGTTATCGTCACAGTAACATGAAAAAGTCAAACAATCCACTCAAAATAACGAGAGAACCACTTCACAAGAAAAAAAATCACTCAGTGAGCACTGCAACGAGGCACAAACACCAGGAGCGACACACGGAGCCAGTAGCAGTGTCATGTATCGATCCCCATAAAGATCCCATATTCCCAAGTTGCAACAGACTTACTTATAATCCGCCTAAAAGGAGTTAGGGAGAGGGCCACGGAAATTGCAATTAAGCATTTTGCTAGCCGACACCTCCGCTCTGCTGGAACAGGTGGGGCGAAGTAGCTTCCCTCGCTGCTTAGCCGCGCTCCCAAACTACTCTCGTCCCCGACACTCGAGTGGTTCGACCGAAAGCTAGCAGCGATCGAAAACCACGTGCAGCACACCTGGACAAGCAGAGCCGGATCAGGCAAGGATCCGTCAGTGCAATATCGCCTCGCCATCACTATTGGATAAGGTCCCGGAAGGTCCAGAGAACCTTCCGTGAACGATCAACTGCCCGGATACTCCGGTAATTTTAAGGTAGATTATTGTAATATTCAACTCTGTCGGAGGACATTAAACTCATTAAATTGTAACCTTTCACCATTTGTTTTTCAATTTAACTATATCACCTTACCTTACTTTATTTCATTTCATTAACCTAATCAAAAGCCAGACAACAAGGGGACGGGACAACTACGT
Source organism: Encarsia formosa (assembly GCA_038277355.1). Classification (NCBI taxonomy): domain Eukaryota; kingdom Metazoa; phylum Arthropoda; class Insecta; order Hymenoptera; family Aphelinidae; genus Encarsia; species Encarsia formosa. The sequence continues at coordinate 66,857,508 of CM076185.1, forward strand.
AAGTAGTTGTTCCAAAAAGACGAAGATCCTACCCCTTTTAAAATAATAACGTCAAGGATTATAAATCCGTGACATAAATGGCATCCCTTGTGGGGACCTTAAACCTTGTTGCCTGACTATTTTGATTGGTTTTCTCTTTCGTAAAAAAAAAAAAAAAAAAAAAAAAAAAAAAAAAAAAAAAAAAAAAAAAAATTTATTGATGATTTTTCCTTCAAAAATTTATAATACTAAAAATTAATGAAAAAAAAGAAAGGAAGTAAGGAAAAAGCTTTTATTATCTGATACCGGTTACTTTTGGCGAATGGTTGAAAGAAAGATTCTTTTCTTTTGACAAATCGCGATATTTTTTTTTTGCTGACCTCAACATTTCTGGCTAATTTAACAACACACTTACACTCACAAACGCTTTCGGAACCTGATCTGCTCATCGCTCTGAATTTGACCCGCTTATAGTGCATACATTTCACGTTTTATTACCTGAAGTTTCGCCAAAAATCGCAACTTTAGATTCGTTTTTTGTATAAAATTTTTACTTCTATCAAACGACGTTATCCCTTTAATTTATAAGTATTCAATATGGCTAACCTCGCGAATCTTACTTTGGACGAGATTGAAGCCATTCCAGACAAAGATCAAAAGAAGGCGGCCGAATTACATCATGCCCGCCGGATGGCCGAAAATATGTCTACAATGGCAGCTACGTTAAACGAGTCACGAACCGCGTTCGCGAACGTTCAAGCATCAGCATTGATGCAAAGTGCTCTTGCTGCAATCCCTTTTTACACTGGTTCCACACCCCTGCGCCCATGGCTGCAGGACGTGGAAAGCTACGACCAACGAATTACAGACGCAACCCTGAAAGAACTTTTCCTCCAAGGAGTTATTTCTCGATTGACCGGCAAGGCAAAAACAAGTCTTGACGGAAAAGTTTTTGACACTTTAGACCAACTCCGGAAACATCTTCAGGACCGTTTTTCTCAAAAACGATCCCTATCTTATTACCTTAACCTTATTTCAGACTCTTATATGAGACAGAATGAATCTGTTTTAAATTTTCACGATAGACTCTCAGCTATAGTCCGCGCTGCCACGAAACTAAAAAACGAGGGAATAGATGACGAAGACATCAAGAGACATAATCAGTCCCTTTTCGAAGACCTCGCTACCGAATATTTTATTCGCGGATTACCTTCTGTCATTCGCAACCAAATGTCTAACCATAACCCTGTTAACTTTTCCGAAGCTTTAAACGCAGCTCTGAATGCGGAGGAATGGGTTAACATCGGAGCACCAAATCGTGCCGATGTAGAGTATTCCTCCACCCAAAAACCGCCTCCGCGATCGCGTTCTCCCAGCCCTTATGGTCGACCCGGGACACCTGAAAGAGAATCATCTCACGACCGGCGCAACGTTAAATTCTCCGATTTTAACGACCCGCGAAACTTCGATAGAAATATCTCGTATTCTTATGACCCTAACGATATAAGATTGCCTAGAACAATGACCTTCACAGCAGAAGGTAAACCGGATGCTCACCCTTCCCTGCGTTACGAACAACCTTCAAGCATTCTGAAAAACCCGGAAAGACAGAGCCTATCCGATCAACCCGGATCATCAGATCGTTACTCCCGCCCTAGGTCCGAGAGCCCTAGAGGCCGATACCCTAATAGGTCGACAAGCCCCCTTTCCCCTCCCTTCCCTTATCCAAATTTTCACCCTTATATGCCCTATGATCCTCCTATGCCCTACTACTACCCCCCAGCTCCTATGCCCCCTTTTCACTCGCCCTATCCTAATGCGGCAACACCAGCCTACTTCCCTAACAACTTTTACGACAAGCCGCCTGGTAGACCTGGATCCCCAGGTCCTTACGCCCCTTCTCCACGAGCTCCGACCCCAACGAATATTCCCGCAAATATCTCCTCTAGCGAGAATTTAAACTGGAGACAAGCTCGTCCGGACGGCGCGCCCGCGAGCTTCCCGCGCTCTCAGAGCCCCGAGCGCCGATCGGTGAAAACATTCAAAACAAGGGAGTACGGAAAGTCTGTGGCGAGAAAACCGCACCAACCATAAAAATTAAAAATTACCTATTCAAAAAGGGCGTCGTAACATGTTCCGCTGCACAAACCAATGAAGTGAACGTCATCAAAGCTTCCGTTTTTAAAGACTCGGTTTTCTACTATCCTCACCCTCCCATTACAATCCAGGGAGAAGACAATAATCAAGTTGACGCTCATGGAAAAATGACGATTCGTATTTGTAAACAAAAATATATATTCCATCTAATTCACGACGATGCCCCCTTTTTACAAGATGGTGTTATCAGCAAAAGAACTTTGAAGAAACTCCGGAGACTTAAGCAAGCCGGAAAAATGAAAAATCTTCCCGACTCTTTTCTTGAAGACCTATCCCCAGACTCAGATCGCTCTGAATCAGAATCCTCTGACTCAGAAACCTTTTCCGAAAATTCAACCTCCCAGAGTAGCGACACCCTTAATATAGACAAATCTACTAACGATTCCGACACATATTCACCTAAAATTTACAATCCTAGAAACCATAGGGAAAGAAAGAAAATTTCGTACGGATCACCCAAGATCGAAATTACTAATAACATATTTAAAGCCGGAAAGGGGCGCATTTTAATTGACACCGGCGCAGACGTGAGCGTAATTAAAATTCAATCCCTAAATCCCACGTGTAAGATCAACAAAAATCGTACTCTTCAACTGACCGGGATCGGAGCAGAACCCGTTTACACTCTCGGTACCGTTACTTTCAAAGAAAGAGACGGTAGAAAACATCACATGCACGTCCTCCCCGAAAGTTCTTCGCTTAAAGAAGATGCCATTCTTGGCTCTCGTTATCTACAAATTGAAAAGGGTCAAATTGACTTGGCCAATAATCAATTAATCACTCAAAATGGCACTCAGGACATTTGTTTTTCTAGCGCTACAGACAACAGTGAGTCTGAATCTGCCGAATCCCCTGCAGAATTTCCTGACTCTCGACGAACACCTCAAAGTCAAAACACCATCCTCGACATTCAACCTACGTCCAGCAAAATACCTTCGCCTGTTTTCCATTATAAAGCTCGTCGAAAGCAAGGTAAAGCTCTGTCCACAAGATATACGTTGCCAGCGCGTTGTAAAATTGCGATAGAAATTCCCGTGTCGGAAAGCTCTCCAAGAGGGGAGGCGTATCTTCCCCGAATACAAACCCCTACCGGAATATTCATCGGCGAGTCAGCCGTTACCCATGAAAAAGGTTCATGTTACGTGTTAGCCATTAACACAAGAAACGAACCTCAAGAAGTTGAAATACCGGTGCAAGATCTGTATCCCTTTGAACTCGATAGTTCCGACGACTTCTTCGATTCCGAGGTCGAGGGAACGCCTTGCCCTCCTGAACAAAGAGTAACTCGAATAATTGACCTTCTGAAAAGAAAACATCATGATAAAGCAGCCCTAGCTCAATTGAAGAGAGTGGTCGAACGTTTTCCATATCTCTTTATGTTACCTGGCGACGACCCTCCTCGCACACATCTAGTACAACATACCATTCCGTTAACCAGTGACAAACCGATATTTACACGTCAATATCGTTATCTTCCAAAATTACACGAAGAAATTAGAAGGCAAGTAGATGACTTGCTGAAGAAAGGAACCATCCAACCCTCCTCCAGCCCTTGGAACTCACCTCTATGGATAGTTCCAAAACGGCCTGGCCCTGACGGTAAAAATCAACATCGTCTCGTCATTGATTACAGAAGGCTCAACGAAGTATCAATTCCAGACGCCTATCCACTCCCAAACGTTCAAGAAATACTGGAGTCCCTAGGCAAGTCCAAATACTTTTCAGTTTTTGATCTCGTTAACGGATTCCACCAAATACCTATGCACCCGGATGACAGAGCTAAAACCGCTTTCTCAACGCCTTACGGGCACTTCGAATTCACAGCCATGCCTTTCGGACTCTGCTGTGCTCCCCCGACATTCCAAAGGCTGATGGACGCCGTCATGACCGGATTACAAGGAATCGAATTGTTCGTTTACCTAGATGACTTAATCATCTTCTCCAACTCTCTTGAAGACTACGAGAGAAAGGTTAATGAAGCTTTTCAAAGATTGTTTAATGCTGGATTGAGATTAAAAATCGAAAAATGCGAATTTCGAACCCCTGAAGTAAAATACCTGGGCCACCATATCGATCAATTTGGAGTCAAAGCTGACCGGGGAAAAATCAAAGATATTCAGGATTTTACCGTCTTAAAGAGTACTTCGGACGTTCGTTCTTTTCTTGGACTCTGTTCTTACTATCGCCGGTTTATCCACCATTTCTCTGAAATTGCAAAACCTCTAAACGACCTCCTTAAGAAAAATTGTAAATTCCGCTGGGAGGAGAGCCAAAAAGCCAGTTTCGAAAAACTAAAGACAGCTCTATGCACGGCACCAGTCCTAATTTGCCCAGACTTTTCTAAACCCTTCATACTAACGACCGATGCTAGTGCATACGCAGTCGGGGCAGTTTTGAGTCAAGGCGAACCAAATAATGATCAACCTATTGCATATATGTCAAAAACGCTCAATAAACATCAAAGAAACTACTCTGCCACCGAGCGAGAGTGTTTAGCTGTAGTCCTAGGCATCATGCACTTCAGACACTACCTTTACGGTCGCACTTTCTATGTATACGCTGACCATGAACCTCTACAATGGATTGATTCAATCAAAGACCCAATGTCAAGATTAAACCGCTGGAGAGCCCGACTGCGCGGCTACAGATACATATTTCGTTACAAACCTGGAAGGCTTAACACTAACGCCGATTGGCTCTCAAGAAATCCGATAGACCAGAAAGAGGTAGAAAACGAAAAATCGGCAAACATAGCCTCTCAATCCCTGAAAAATATCAAAACAAAAACCATACTACCTATTCAGAAACCAAAACCAACAAAAACATCACTTGCTCGACAAGCACACAATAAAAGCAAAGAAGAAAACTTCTCTGACGCCCCGCAACCCGGCCCTTCGCGAAGAGGTAGACCGAAAGGCTCCAAAAATAAAACTCATGCATCGCCGAACGTATCTGGTCAGGGAAATCTTCCAGGCGATACCATCGCCTCTCGTCTAAGACTCAGACGAAATCAACAGGTAGATCCAAAAAATACTACACCCGTCGATCAAGCAAACGCTGAAAGCTCTACCTCAGAAATAGAAACATCAGATGAAACCGAAAGCGCCTCCGACGCACCTGTACCCTTTCAAAGCCGGTCATTAATACCTAGTTTGGCAGAACCTCTCAACACAACAACCACATCTCCTGCCACCGAGTCTGAAATCAGCAACCAAAAAGAAGATGAGATTTCTGGCATAAGTAAGTTCGACGAAACCATGGTACCATCGGATAGTTTTGAAGATGTAGTCGCTCATTTCCAAAAACCCGCATCAAGAAAGGCATTCTTTGATTCCCCATCAAAAAGAGTGAAACCTCCAGCAAATGATGATGACTCCTCATCTTCTGACGAAGAAGAACTCTACGAGACTACCCCCGTAAAATCAAATTTGGAACTCCAAGCTCAGCTCAAACCTTCCAACTTCAATTCTAAGGAGAAAGAAGAGTTTATCGAAGGATTTAATTCCTTGTGGTTGGACTCTGGAAAATGGGAAGAACTTCTTGAAAATTTCGACCTAGGATCTAACTATCACGAAGCGGATCACTCTGTTGTCCACAGTGATCCAGGCTTTTTGGAAAATGACCTTATTGACGCAAATGATAGACAGATTCTGAACAATACACAATCCCTGTTAGACTTAGATAAATGGCAACTGACCGATGACTCAGGATTCAAAAATCCTCCCTTATCGTCCACTCTCCTCACACATAAAATACCCCCAGCAATTTTTGATGACACTTTTAATCTCGAAAACACCAAAATCATGTCTAGTGAAAATTCCGACTCTTCAACAAATTCCACGAAGACAATTACACCAGATCATAAGTTAGCTCCATCGGAAAACTTTCTAAACACTCAAGAGAGTGTCACTCACCCTCGAGATACCGCCAAAACGACCCTTCAATCCTCGCAGCAATCACTTCCTACAAAACAACCAAATTCAAATTTGATACCTTGAAGTCCAAAACCTACTACGGCAAATACTCATAATGACATTTTCACCAGCGTTAAAACCATTCCGCCAATTATACCCCCCCTCTTGAATCCTTTTTGCACCCCGATCAAACCCCCCGAACGACTGACAGTGAGACTCACCCGAGACGCCCTCACGGGACATAAAGATAACATAATACATTTTATCCCTGCGAATTTAAACTTACACACGCCTAACAATCAACTTCTTGCCGAGTTAGAGCTAATTTCGAAAAGCGAACTTAAAGATCTGAACCCTACGATTGGCAATGTTCTTGTCTCTAAAACCCGAGGCCGAACCATCTTCTCTTTAGTAGTTACAGAAACCGAAAGGAATCCTACTAAGCAAAGTTCTTTGAAAGAATGCTTATACAATCTTTATCATCTACTACTAGAAAAAGAAATTACATCGGTTCGTATGTCACGAAAAGGCGAACTCACAGATGCATTACCACGTGGAACTCTATACCGAGAAGTCCAAGACGCACTCAAAAACATACCTATGACGCTAACGATCTGTCTAGGTGTCTGCATAACACCACCACCCGAATCCCGCAACACCATCCTAAAAGAATGCCACGATAGCCTATTCGGAGGACATCGTGGAGTAGAGAAGACTTACAGAAGAGTGAGGGAAAAATTTACTTGGCCCGGTTTGCGTAAAGATATAGTCGATTACATTCATCGATGCCGAATATGCCAAGAGTTTAAACTCATAGGTTATCGCACCAAAGAACCCATGGTAATTACCGATACGCCCGCAGAACCGTTCTTTAAAATGGCTATCGATGCGGTCGGACCTATGCCTCGAACCGTGAATGGCAATGCTTACATAATCACTATGCAATGTTTATTTTCAAAATTTTGTATAGCAGTACCAGTACCTAATCTTAAAGCGCTAACCGTGGCACAAGTCCTTGCTAAACATCTTATAGCCGCTCATGGAGTACCTAAAATTATCTTGAGCGATCAAGGTAAAAGCTTTAGGAATAAACTCCTCAAAAATCTTGAAAGCATGTTTGACTGTCGTCTAAAAACGATGACATCTTTCCACCCCCAGTCGAACGCATCATTGGAAAGAAGTCATGCTGTCTTGAAAGACTACTTGAGGACTAACACCCCTAAGTATCAAGACTGGGACGAGCTAGTTCCCTTTGCCATGATGGAATACAATTCCTCAGTCCACTCTTCCACAGGTTTTACCCCCTACGAAATAGCTATGGGACGAAATCCTAGAACCCCTTCAGGATGCCTAGACGACTTCGATAACGACACATATAATGGTTACATTTACGATCTAGCAACAAGAATAGCTGAAATCCGAGAGATGGCATTGAAAAGCTTAGAATCATCCAAACAAGTTAACAAAAGAAATTACGACAAATCAACTAAACCCCTAGATATAAAACCCGGAGACAAAGTTTACGTCAACAAACTGCCGCGTAAAAACAAACTAGATAAATTCTATAACGGAGTTTTCGACGTCCTAGAAGTACGCGAAAATAACACTGCCCTCTTGCAAAGCCAAAACAAAAAAAAAATCTTAGTTCATAAAGACCGTCTGAAAAAATTTTACTGAAAGCCTTTCTTCTCAAAAATCATCGCCTTATCTAATTTAAATCTGCCCTAATTTTGTTCCAGAAAAATGTTCTTTATCTTGCTGTGGTTCACGAGCTTCGCTCCAGTCGGTACCGTTCACACGGAGAATAAAACTTTCTATGAAACGCAACCAATCCCCAATAATCCGGGTATTTTCTATGAACACGTCGGGAAAGTTAATTTAGTCAGAACAAAAATTCATATTAATATTTTCTTAAATTGTCCCCCACTAGACAGAAACTTTAAAACGGAAAACAAAAATTTCAAACATTTAGTAAATGAATTATATAGAGTCTACCCTGACCAAATAACACCAGAACTCTCGGAACTTCGCATAACCCGCAAATTATTCGCAATAAATGATCTACATGAATCTATAAAAAGCTTGTTCGTTCTGCAAGAAATCGATAACCGACCCTATAATCGAAAAACGCGAGGAGCTCCAATCGAAGTCGGCGGTTGGGTTTTGAAATGGTTATTCGGCATCATGGACTCGAAAGACCGCGAACTAATCAATAGTGACATCGACAAACTGTACGACAGTCAGAATAACTTATCACAAATTTCAATTGAATCAACTCACCTAATTAAATCAGAGCTCGAAAATCTGTATAAATCAGAAAATAATCAAACTCTAGAAATTTCACGCTTAATCAGTCGTGTTGAAGCCATCTCCGAACAAAACTTGGCCATAAACAGAAACCTGCAATTTGAAAACGTTACCAGATGGTGGTTTGATTACTCATACGAACTTGACGAACTACAAAGGGGTTATGAAACCTTGATGGAAGTAATTCAAACCACCGCAAGAGGACATCTACACCCTCTCCTGTTATCTTTTTCCCAAATGTCCAATCTACTCTTAAAAATTAACAACAATCCGAATCTCCGGATACCAAACGCAGCAGAGGTAATTACACCCCACTACCTATTCAACGTAGCGAAAACGACTATTTTTATCACTAATGGAAAGCTTCACGTTTCTATGAAACTACCTGTAGTAATGGATGACGACCTCGATTTGTACAAAATGCACTCTTTTCCAAACCCTATAACTTTCCCCTTTGATAATACAGGCTATTTAGCAATAAAACCAACAGTTAATTATGTTGTCTTATCGAGAAACCAGACATATGTTCTCTTAAATGACGAACTCCTTCAATCTTGTTCCACTTATAATCACACTAAGCTATGTGAAGACTTCTTACCCTTAATCAACGGAGTGACACACCCATCGTGTGAATATTCAATGTTCAATCAGCCGACAACCTCTTCTCTAAAAACCTGCTCGACAGTTATTATACCAAACACGCCCATAATTCTAACACCCTTGCACGCATCGAATTTATGGTTATATTCAACTTTAAAACCAAATAAGCTCACAATAACCTGCCATAATCATCGAAATGAATTTCTCATAAATGGCACAGGCTCACTTTACCTAAGTGGCGAATGTACTGCACACACATCAAGCTTTACCTTACGCGGTCTTCGGAAAATCTCATTCATATCAGAATACAATTATAATCCCGAATTGTCAGCAGAATTGAACATAATAAAACCCGAGATACATGAATACGCAACCAAATACCCCATGGAAGTAGAGAAAGAACTCACTGAATCACTACAAAAATTTAACCCAATTCCCCTGAGCGAAATCGAAAATAAACTGCGAGCGATACATATTCGACGGACGGAGCAGAAGCAAACACATTCATTTATAGCCATCAGCTTAGGATCCTCAATCGCGATAACATTAGTCCTAAAATTTTTGATAGATAAATTTCTTCAGGTCGAGAAAATCCTACCCTTGTTCTTCTTTATCTGCAAAAAGAAAGAATATAAACAAAACAAAAAAAACAAAGAAGAACCCAACCGAAAAACATGCACATGTAAAAATAATCATCAGGATGATACTCCTCCTAATGAGACTCACAGCTTGCCTCCGACTCTAAAGTCGGCAGACATTGTAATCCACGTGGACTCATCTCCACAAATCTCGACAATGCCCACAACCTCTCCAAAAGCACCAAACTCCAATACAAAACCACCGCTTCACGTCGCAGAGCCATGAAAAATAAAACAAAACGTCAATAAAAAAAAAAAAAAAAAAAAAAAAAAATGATAATAATAATAAAAAAATAAATAAATAAACAAAATAATAAAAGAAAAAAATAATAAAAAAAATATATATTATAACAATAATAATAATAAACAAAAAAAAAAAAAAAAAAAAAAAACTTCATTTTCAAACCAAATTTGACCAACTGTCCATTCAAAACACGCTTAAGACTCGACCATAGCCATGAATCTTCGTGACCACTGGCCTGCTGAGTGCGCCCGTCGCATGCAGACCTGCTATGCCTCCAACACAGGCGACTCTTCCACCAACTCGCCCGCAATGCACCTGCAGCACGCGACCCAACTATACAGCCACACCCACGAATCTTTTAATACAACCTGCAAACAATTAATTTATGAAATAACGACAGTTGACGACTTAACTCTGACAATTATACTTAATAAAAATAGTAACAATCAAAGTACTATACTCACAAACTCGCCGAATCCGAATAAAAGAATTTTTTTTTTACTATCCGTCGAAACTCAGGTATCAGATGGATGTTTTAATTTTTTTATTTAAAAACAAATAATGATCGATTGATAACAAATGTGAAAGTATTTACCTTTTAATGCACCTCGTTGAGGATATGCGATAATAACCCTTGTAAATTGACCAAACTGCGAGTCCAACTAGCTCTCCGATCGACGTAATACCGACTGGAGCACCTACTGAATGCACCAGTAAAATCACATTTATCATAACTGGCAACATAGCATGATATAATTTGATGAGCGCACCGCTGCAACGTCACCGTCAACACCTACTTACACTATACTCTCGTGCGTAACCGCCGACCTGCCAACTATCCGATTTCAAGAAGGACGATACAGCAACATTCGCATCAAGAACAGAAGCAGCTTCACCAGTAAAATATAAACTTTTCTCATACAATTTTGTGTAACAAATTGAGTGTATTTTCAGAATCTAAATTTTAATTCATACTCGGACATTATCTTAGATTTAACAAAACTCTCTCGAATACTCGACAATAATTTTTTTTTGTAATTATTTTTTATATGATACTTAAATATTGTTAACATCTGGTAAAATTTTTTTTGCTCAAGTTAATTTAACTTCATTATCAAAAAAAAAAAAAAAAAAAATTAATAAAAAGTGAATAAATAAATAAATTATCTGTTGTAATATTAATTTTAATATTTATTGTACAAACTCTACGAATCGAAATTCAAGATAAGCTTCATTTGTAAACTTCTCAGTAACACGCACAATGTAAGAGACTTATTGCGATAATTTAAGTTACGTCAATTAATGAATAATTTAATTCCATACACTAAACTCAAAAATTTTATCAAACAAATTTGGAAACTTATTTAACTATTTTCGACCAATTAAGGCAAAACTCAGTCTAAATCAGTCAAACGGAGTGTCAAAAGCACTGATTTCATTGAAACTTCCCGCTAATTCATGGTTTTTTTCTTTAGTGCAAAAATTTAGACATAAAAATTAAAAAAAAAAAAAAAAAAAAAACACTAAGACAAAATAATTATATCAAATTTGAAGTTTCATAGCGAACAACGACAAATTGAAACTCAAACCGTTTAGGAACTTAGAGGATAATATACAGAGCCGCTGCACTCAATACTGTCGTTTACATTACAGAATTTTCATCGAATGTTTTAAATACTTTTGACCTAATTAGCGATCTTAAAATCAAGGCGAAAACTGTGAACTTCCCTCACTCCTGGCAATTAATGAAAATTATATACGTTTATGCAACTTCCCACTTAAATATTAACCAACCCATACAGAATTTTCTGCTCCAGCGCCCAATAACCGCGCAATATAGAGCAATAATTATTTTATTACGTCTGAATCCCTGTTACCTGGCTTGCGCAAGCAACACAAAAACTTCTATTTAGCATTTAGCTAAACAACTAGCTATTTGAAATTTTCGTTTAAAAATTTCAAGAATTCAGGCTTACAACTCAAAAATTACAATATTCTTACCCACTTTCAACCAACCATTTCCCACCCCGTGATCATTGTTATACAACAATCATAAAAACTACCGATCTCTTTGAACATCGGGTAGAAATTACATCCAAAACGTTAACTATTCTGAAATAATAGTTATTCAAAAAAAAAAAAAAAAAAAAAAAAAAAAAACCTTTTGCTAAGCGCCTGCCCACCACCATCTACCAAGATTCACACAAGCGAAATCGATACATTCCCTATCTTCGATACATTTTTTATCATCGATACAAGGACTGCACTCCTACAGTCGTCCAGCCCTGCATTGTCGAGGGCAACAATGGACTAAGAGGGGAGGCATGTCATGTATCGATCCCCATAAAGATCCCATATTCCCAAGTTGCAACAGACTTACTTATAATCCGCCTAAAAGGAGTTAGGGAGGGGGCCACGGAAATTGCAATTAAGCATTTTGCTAGCCGACACCTCCGCTCTGCTGGAACAGGTGGGGCGAAGTAGCTTCCCTCGCTGCTTAGCCGCACTCCCAAACTACTCTCGTCCCTGAGACTCGAGTGGTTCGACCGAAAGCTAGCAGCGATCGAAAACCACGTGCAGCACACCTGGACAAGCAGAGCCGGATCAGGCAAGGATCCGTCAGTGCAATATCGCCTCGCCATCACTATTGGATAAGGTCCCGGAAGGTCCAGAGAACCTTCCGTGAACGATCAACTGCCCGGATACTCCGGTAATTTTAAGGTAGATTATTGTAATATTCAACTCTGTCGGAGGACATTAAACTCATTAAATTGTAACCTTTCACCATTTGTTTTTCAATTTAACTATATCACCTTACCTTACTTTATTTCATTTCATTAACCTAATCAAAAGCCAGACAACAAGGGGACGGGACAACTACGTAAGTAGTTGTTCCAAAAAGACGAAGATCCTACCCCTTTTAAAATAATAACGTCAAGGATTATAAATCCGTGACAGCAGTACGCACACCTCGAGAGAGAGAGAGAGAGAGAGAGAGAGAGGAAACCGATGAAAAGAAGAAAAAATTTACCCTCCAACGCAAAGTACGCTTGAGAATATTCTCGTCGGTGTCCTCGATGAACCAGTACTTTTCATTCTCATTTCTCCTGCATTCGCCTTATTTCTTCGTCACTGGCAATGTCATGCTCTATTTTCGCTCCGCGACGTCGACGGCCATAGAGAGAGAGAGAGAGATTTGATTGATTTTGATTTTGATGTGTTTATTAAATGTACATTATGTTGTACAAAATACATAAGATTATAACAAAGTTCTACATTAGGATATAATTTCAATATAAAATAAAATATAATATAATAAAATAAGATAGAATAATATAACAATAATATAAATAATAATAAAAATAACAATGAAAGTAATAAAAAAAAATAAAAAAATAAAAAAATAAAATGAACATAATGGTATACAATAGCAATAGCAATCACAGTAACATGGGTAACAATTATCAGTCTCATCAGTATTCACTCCGAGAATCACAAACTAACATTTCATTTCATACAGATCTCGAGCTCAACAGTGTAGAAAAACTTAATCTTCTCCCTCGGTATTAAAGATGTGTGATTTGATGAGGTGTTTGAATGAAGTGAAGGATGTAGATTGGCGAATATTTGGGGGTATGGTATTCCAGGAGTAGGTAGTTGATACATGAAAGGATCGCTCCAGAGATGTAGTGCGGAAAGAGGGGACAATCAAGGCATCAAGTGCATGCGGATTAGCCAATCTTAAGAGACGTGAGCTGAGCTTTTCAACAAAAAAATTCGCCAGATAAGACGGAGTACCTGTGTGCAGGATTCTATAGAGCAAGCAGGCAGCAAAATAATCTCTGCGGCCCGCCACCCGAAGCCAGCCAAGCTCACGTCTATAAGGTGTGACATGATCGCTCTTCCAGATCCCAAAGATGTACCTGATCCCACGATTGAGCAAGCGCTGTAATACGAGATCCCGCTCACCCGAGATATTACAGTACACAAGTGAACAATAGTCAATTATAGGAAAGAGCAGGGTCTGTATAAGGTGCTTGCGCAGTTGAAAGGTGGTGCTGCGTCTGAAGTGGTTAAGACGGTACAAAAGAGAATTGGCTCTCCGAGAAACATAACGAACATGGTCCTTTCAGCTCAGCTTAGAGTCCAGCACCACCCCCAGACTATGCGCTGAGGGGACAAACGGGACAGTGCAGCCGCCAAACTGCAGGTCATGAATTCCCAATTCATTAAAGCTATTGACATACGACGGAGTCCCAAAAACCATTGCCTTGGTCTTACTAGCATTCAGTACCAGCTGATTGGCGGCAGCCCAGTCAGCGACGTGCTCAGCACCCCGGCTCAGTCTTCCCAGCGTGGCATGCATGTCCTCTAGTCGGCCCCGCACGTAAATCTGCAAATCATCCGCATAAACCACATAGCAGACATCAGAGCCAAGGCCATGGGCAATATCAACGATGAATAGAAGGAAGAGCAGAGGACCCAGCACCGAGCCCTGAGGCACACCCTAATTAAGGGGACGGAAAGAAGTAAAAGTGCCGTCCTCCGCTCTTACCGCCTGCGAGCGGCCAGTCAGATAAGAGGCAACCCACCTCAAAACCCCATGCGAAAAACCCAGAGATTGCAGCTTCCTGAGCAATGTTACGTGCGAGACCGAATCGAAGGCTTTACTAAATTCAAAAAGTAGTAGCGCAGTCATTTGTCTCCTGTCCATACCGATTCGAATGTCGTCCGTGAGTTTAAGCAGTGCCGTCTGTGTACTATGTCCCGCCCTGAAACCTGCCTGATAATCGTCCATCAAACCCTGCGATTCAACAAAAGTAGAAATCTGGTTATGGACAAGCCTCTCAAGAATCTTCGACATGAAACTGAGCAGGGAGATGGGACGAAAATCATTCAGGCAAGACGGAGAGGGAATTTTATTCAGTGCGATCACCATCGACCTCTTCCACTGCTCAGGGAAAGTCGAAGTCGATAGGGAAGCACTAAAGATCTTGCAGATGAAAGGACCAATAGATGGAAAAGCTGACTGAATAAAGTTCTGTGGAAGAGAGTCAATGCCCACTGCCTGTGATGTCGACTGACTGATAGCACGTGCTATCTCGTCCAACGTCACATCCACAAACGCGAAGCCACCATGATCTTCCTCTCTTCCCAAGTCATTCAGAAAGAGAGAGAGAGATCCGGCGCCATACTATCAAAAGAAACAGAGGCAAAGTGAGCATTAAGATCTTCCACTGAAAAACCGCCCAAATTAGAATCCGCTCCGGAAGAGATACCAAGTCGCCTTAGTTCCTTCCAGAGCTGCTGAGGATCAGTGATGTCCTTGAGCCTACACCAATAGTAATCAAGTCTCGCAGACTCGATCCTTTCATGTGCAAAATCTCGCGACTGTCTGTATAAAACAGTTCAATATCGAGTCTTGAGCGTCGGTAACGTCTGTAGAGTCTGTCTCTTTCAGTCAATAGGTCCCGGTGGTATGTAGTAAAACACGGATGGCGATTCTTCTTTTGTTTGAGGGTTTTTAGGGGAGCGAAAATATCAAGAGCAGCATTAAGATTAAAATACAAGCAATCAACCCTCTCACTAAGTGAATACGACTCATCCGTGAATACTGACCAGTCACAGACAGACAAAAATTTATTCAAAGCCCCAGCATCTACAGATTTAAAGTCCCTGTAAGTAAAGTCATTAGCCAAAAGTTTTGGGGTTTGAATGTCAAGGGTAACAGTCTGTAGGTCATGTCCTGCAATGAAAGGGGTCTCTGTCATCCAATAGTCAGTCAGAGTGTCAAGTGCGTCAACGAGAACTAGGTCTAGCCAGGTATCCGAGTGAGAGGTGTGGTGTGTAGACCCAAATGGAACCGAGAACAGAGAGTTCTCCTCAATAAAATTACGCACAAAATTCGCATCAGGGGAGTCTGAAAGCTGGTCCGCGTTAAAATCCCCGAGTATGACCTTGGTGCCGTAATCATGCATACTATCACGCAGGTCGGACACAAAGTCAGACCCAAGGACAAACGGAGCATGTGGGGGCCTATACACCACACCTACAAATATGGGGTCAGCGCTACCCAGAGAAACCTCAGCAAGCAAATACTCAGGATGACCAGGCCTACCATCCCACTCAGTGGAAGACGAGCAGAGGTGTTTGACTGAGAGGGACTGATGCACATAAAGTGCTACTCCGCGGAGAGAGAGAGAGAGAGAGAGAGAGAGAGAGAGTGCTCCTTCCAGTTGAGTTTAGAATCCAGAACCACCCCTAAACTACGGGCTGACGCAACAAATGAGACATCATGACCACCGAAATTTAAACTTTGGATATTCAATCCATTAAACTTATTCACATAGGCTGGGGTGCCAAAAATCATGGCCTTAGTTTTTCCCACATTCAGCAACAAGTGATTTCTGGCCGCCCAGTCAGCAATAATTTCCGCAGCTTTGCTCAGCCTCTCCAGAGTAGCCCGAATCTCCTCATATCTGCCATGCACGTAGACTTGAAGGTCGTCCGCATATATCATGTGAAAAATCCCCGGACCCAGGTCCTTAGCAATATCAGAAACAAGCAACAAAAAGAGAAGAGGTCCAAGAACCGAGCCTTGGGGTACACCTTTATTCAGTGGACGAAAAGAGGTCCTGTCGGAGTGACCCTTTCTGACAGCTTGCGAACGACCTGTCAGGTACGAAGCAATCCATCTCAAGACTTTGTTCGAAAAGCCAAAAGATTGAAGCTTCGAGAGTAGTGCAAAATGGCAGACAGAGTCAAAGGCCTTGCTGAAATCAAAAAGGAGTAAAGCTGTCAACTGTCTCCTATCCATACCTCTACGGATGTCATCAGTGAGTTTGAGCAGTGCTGTCTGTGTGCTGTGTCCAGACCTAAAACCAGCCTGACACCCATCCATAAGACCCTCCGCCTCAACAAAAACTGAAATCTGATCGAAAACTAGTCTTTTAAGGATTTTAGATAAAAAATGAAGCAAAGAAATTGGGCGGAAGTCAGACATCACGGCGGGAGTAGGGATTTTATTGAGATCAATAACAAGGGATTGTTTCCACCGCTCGGGAAAGGCTGAGGTTGCTAGCGACTTGTTAAAGATGTTGCGGATTGCAGGACCTATGGAGGAAAGGGAATTTAAGATAAAGCTCTGAGGAAGACAATCAATGCCCACCGCCTGCGAGGTGGATTGGTTGATGGCTCGAGTAATATCCTCGAGTGACACATCCTTAAACTCAAACTTGCCAGTGTCTCCCTCACTTACCAGATTATCCAAGAAGCGAGAGAGATCTGGTGCTGCTGCATCGAAAGAAATCGAGGCAAAGTGGGCATTAAGTTCCTCCTCAGAGAAGCCAGCAAGGTTATGGTCAGGGCTAGGGGAGATACCGAGATGTTTGAGTTCCTTCCAAATCTGTTGAGGATCAGAAAAGTTACGGAGCCGACGCCAGTGAAAGTCAAGTCTCGCAGATTCTATCTGTTCGTGAGCATGGTCCCGAGCCTGACGATAGAAGTAAAGGTCAAAGTCCCATCTAGTTCTCATGTAGCGCCTGAAAAGACGATCTCTTTCGGAATTCAAGGAGCGATGATAGGTAGTAAACCAGGGATGGCGGTTTTTCTTACGACTAAAAGTTCTGAGTGGAGCAAAGGCATCGAGGGCTGCATACAAATTTCTATATAGGCAGTCAAGATCAGCCTCGAGTGGACTGCCACCATCCATGATCACAGACCAATCGCAGGACATGAGGAAATTGCTAAGGGCAGGCACATCTACATATTTAAAGTCCTTGTATGTAAAGTCTTGAAGCACTAGTTTAGGAGGGTAAATGTAGAGTGTAGCAGTCAGTACGTCGTGTCCAGCAATGAACGGAGCTTCAGATTTCCAGTAACTCATCACAGTGTCGTTTACGTCAACAAGACAGAGGTCAAGCCAGGTATCCGAGGTAGTAGTGTGGTGTGTAGCTCCATAAGGAATTGAAAACAAGGAATTATCCTTGATAAAGGAACGAATAAAAACTGCATCGGCTGACTTCGACAACTGATCCGCATTGAAGTCACCAAGGATAATCTTGATAAATAGTAGTGGTTTGTTGGTGGTTCGTGGGATGAAGAAATAATTAGATAATATGTTGGTTGGTCGAACGAACGAAAATATTAATTTATTTATGCCAACGTTTCGTCATCAATTTATAATGACCTCTTCAGGGCTAAAAAATTAACGAAGATCACAAAGTTTAAATTACAAAAAAAATTTTTTATAAAACATTTAAAAGTAAAATATAAATATTAAATACCAGTAGGTTTATTATTAAACCATGTCAGAAAATAAAACTAACGATGCTCATAGTTCAAATGATAAAGTTTGACTGGGCTTAAAGACTTACTTTGTACAACGCTTTGAAAGTAGCAACGCCTCAATTATTCGCTTATAATCATTTCTCAGAAACTGAGTGTCCAACTGTTTGTTGATATTATTAGGATTATAATGGATATATAACATTTCCAAAAAGGTTCGTTTTTTCAAAACTAACTCCGTGTCTAAAATTTTGACATTATCAAAATCAAAAAAATGATTATTATTATTGCAATGTAATGCAATTACAGATTTGTCATCCAAAAGTCTGACATAAGACTCATGTTCATTAATACGTTCTCTCAAAAATCTTTTAGTTTGACCTATATAAGTTTTTTCGCAATCTTTACAATTAATTTTATAAATAACGTTAGTTTTATTAAATTTATCTACAGTATCCTTGCCTAAATTTACAAATTGATTTAATTTATTAGTGTACCTATAAACAACTCTGATACCAAATTTCTTAAAAATAAACTGAACATTGGAAGAAAAATATTTGTGATAAGGCAAAACTATAAAAGGTTCATTGTGAAAATCATCTACATTATTATGAATATTGGGACTGTCAAGCTTTCTCAATCTGAATTTTGTGTATTTAGAAATAAAATCAACAGGATAACCATTATTAATAAGCAAATTTTTAACCAAACTCAAATTAGTCTTATGAAATCTTCTATCAGAGAGCTTAACAGCTTTATCAACTAACATATAAACGATAGATATTTTCATTTGTATCGGGTGATGGGAATCAAAGTGCACATACCTACCAGAGGATGTATTTTTCCGGTACCAATTGGTAATTAATTTGCCATTTTCCCTTTTAACTTTTAGATCCAAAAAATTAATTTCCAAATTATTATTTTCGTGTTCTATCGTAAATTTAATTGAATCATCATAGCTGTTAAAATAATCATGTATGTTTTTTAGGCGCGATTTTTTACAAATTAAAAAAATGTCATCAACATAACGTTTAAATATTAAATAACTAGTTTTGAATTTTTCTAAACAGTTATTTTCAATAGCTTCTAAACATAAATCTGCAAACCAAAGGCTGCAACAACCACCCATTGGAGCACCCTTAATTTGATGGTAAAACTTATTATTAAATTTAAAAAAAGTGGAGTTAAGAATAAAAATGATTAGATCTAAAAATTCTCGCTTGTTTAACTTTGTTTTGTTTCTTAAAAAATGCCATTTGTTGTTAATAACTTGTAAAACTAAGTGTTTGTCTATGTTTGTGAAAAGGGAAACAACATCAAAAGAAACCATTGTATAATTATGTGGGACATGTATTTTATCAATATGACTTTTAAATTCTAAGCTATTTTTAGCTGTATGTTTAGGTTTTGGTAAATGTGCATTGATAATCTTGATACCGTAGATGTCCATAGTATCGTGCAGATTCGGAACGAAGTCGGAGCCATCGATGAATGGTGCATGAGGAGGTCTATACACCACACCAACAAATATCGGGCTGATTACCGCTACGTGCAGCTCGCAAA
Organism: Encarsia formosa; assembly: GCA_038277355.1. NCBI lineage: Eukaryota > Metazoa > Arthropoda > Insecta > Hymenoptera > Aphelinidae > Encarsia > Encarsia formosa. The sequence continues at coordinate 66,877,196 of CM076185.1, forward strand.
AAAGATACTCTGGATGACCCGGCTAGCCCTTTTACTCCGAGGAGGATGAGCAGAGGTATTTCACCGAGAGTGAGTTGTGGATATATAACGCCACTCCTCCACCCTGAGTATTACGATCCCGCCGAAGCAATACGTATCCCTCAAGAGAGACGAGTGAGTCCTCAATGACGGGTCCTAGCTTTGTCTCAGTAATAGCAAGTACATGCAACAATTGCTGTGAAGACAGGATGAGTCTGATTTGCTCGACGTGAGCACGCAATGAGTTGAGTTGAGAGAGAGAAAGAGAGAGAGAGATTTTTTATTTGATTTTGGTAAGTTTATTGATTGTGCATTATGTTGTACAAAATAATAAGTTGATCATCAAGTACTCCATTCAAGATAAACAATAGTAAATAATAAATAATAAAATAAACAAAATAATAAAATAATGAAAATTAAGGTATACATCAAGATATAACAATCTTTGGTAATCTAATTAAATTAAATTTAATCTAATCTGTGCCTGCAAAAAGTCATCGTAAATCAGCACTAGTAGCATTACAAATTCTCACATAGTTTAAGCACAAGTTGTTCTGCGGCACAGAGTACTCAACCTTCTCCCTCGGTAGTAAAGATGCGTGATTTAATGAGATGTTTAAGAGTTGCAAATGGTGATGCCTGGCGAATATGATGGGGTAAACTATTCCAAATGTAAGCATTTGATGCATAAAAGGAGCCTTTCAAGGACTCTGTGCGGAAGGAGGGAGTAATCAATGTATCCAAAGCCTGCGAATTCGCCACCCTCTTCGGACGCGAGCTGTGCTTTTCAATGAAAAAATTCGCCCAATAAGACGAAATTCCTGAATTCAGGATTCTATAGAGCAAACAGGCCGCAAAATAGTCTCTACGACCTGACACTCGAAGCCAGCCAAGCTCACGTCTGAAAGGTGTAACGTGATCGCTCTTCCTAATCCCAAATATTTATCTGACCCCACGATTGAGCATATATTGCAGCATCAGGTCCTGTTCATCTGAGATATTCCGATAAACAAGACAGCAATAGTCAACGATAGGAAAAAGGAGTGTTTGTAAAAGATGCTTCCGCAGTTCAAAGGTGGTACTGCGTCTGAAGTGGTTAAGACGGTACATGAGAGGATTAGCTTTGCCTCAGACATACTGAACATGATCTTTCCAGGTCAGCTTGGAATCCAGCACCAACCTCAAACTACGTGTAGACGAAATAAACGGGACAGTGCACTCTCCAAATTGCAGAGTGCGAATACCCAATCTGTTGAAGTCATTGCTATAAGACGCGGTACCCAAAATCATGGCCTTAGTCTTGCCAGCATTCAAAATCAGCCCATTCGCGGCAGCCCAGTCCGCAACATGCTCAGCACCTCGGCTCAGTCTGTCCAGAATGGTACGTATGTCCTCGAATCGGCCGCGCATGTAAATCTGAAGGTCATCCGCATAAATTACATGGCAAACACCAGGGCCGAGACCCAGGGCAATGTCAGCGACAAACAGAGTAAGAAACAGGGGACCCAATACAGAGCCCTAGGGCACACCCGTATTGAAGGGACGAGAAGAGGTGAAACTCCGGTCCTCAGCTTTCATCGCCTGCGAGCGGTCAAACAGATAGGAAGCAATCCATTGCAAAACCCAGCGCGAAAAGCCAAGGGATTGCAGTTTCTCGAGTAGCAATACGTGAGAGACCGAGTCGAAGGCATTGCTGAAATAAAAGAGCAACAGTGCAGTCACCTGCCTTCTGTCCATACACTCTCCGATGTCGTCTGCAAGTCTCAGTAGTGCAGTCTGTGTACTGTGCCCTGCTCTAAAACCTGCTTGGTGCTCATCCATCAGTCCCTGCGATTCAACAAAAGAAGCAATCTGGTCATGGACCAGCCTCTCGAGTACTTTCAACAAAAAACAAAGCAGGGAGATCGAACGGAAATCATTCAGGCAAGATAGAGAAAGAACTTTGTTGAGAGTAATAACAATAGACTCTTTCCACTGCTCAGGGAATGTTGATGTGGATCAGGAAGTATTGAAGATATTGTAGATAATAGGGCCTATAGATGAAAATGCTGTTTGAATAAAGCTCTGTGGAAGAGAGTCAACACCCACCGCTTGAGATGTCGACTGGCTAACAGTAGTAGCGATTGCGTCCATTGTCGCAGTAGAAAAATCAAAGACACCACCATCTCTCTCATTTTCAAAGTTGTTTAGAAAATGAGAGAGTTCCGGTGCTGCGGAGTCAAACAAAACAGAGGCAAAGTGAGCGTTGAGGCCCTCCACAGAGAAACCATCCAAGTTGGAATCAGAGCTAGGGGAGATGCCAAGGTGTCTAAGTTCCTTCAAGAGTTGTTGAGGGTCAGAGATGTCTTTGAGCCTGTGGTAGTAAAAGTTGGGTCTTGCAGACTCAGTCTGCTCATGAGCAAAATCACGTGCCTGTCTATATGAGAGTAATTGAATATCAAGTCTCGAGTGTCTGTAGCGTCTGTAGAGTCTATCTCTCTCAGATATTAATGAGCGATGATAGGTGGTGAACCATGGATGGCGATTCTTCCTATGTTTGAGAGTTTTCAGTGGAGCAAATACGTCAAAAGCAGCATAAAGATTAGCATACAAACAATCCAACTTCGCACTAAGAGAGCTCGTCCCATCCGTGACAACCGACCAATCACATTTAAGCAAGTAATCATTCAAAGCCTCAGTATTCACAGATTTAAAGTCGCGGTAGGTGAAATTAATAGTCATCAGATGCGGTGTTTGAATGTCAAGAGAAGCAGTCAGTAAGTCATGCCCAGCAATAAATGGAGTATCAGTCTTCCAGTATTTAGTCACAGTATCAAGAGCATCGACAAGACACAGGTCAAGCCAGGTATCTGAGTGAGAGGTGTGGTGTGTAGCCCCATATGGCACAGAGAATAATGAGTTCTCCTCAATAAATTTACGTACAGAAACCGCATCTGCATCTGAGTCTGACAGCTGGTTAGCATTTAAGTCACCGAGGATAACTTTGGAGCCATACTCGTGCATAGTATCACGCAGATCAAACACAAAATTTGTACCAGCAACAAAGGAGGCCTTAGGGGGTCTTTACACCACACTAGCAAACACAAGGTCACTCCCTCTAGTGGAAACTTCGGCAAACAAATATTCAGGATGACCCGGCTTACCGTCCCATTCTGTAGTGTACGAGCAGAGATGCTTGACCGAAAGCGATTCATGCACAAAGAGAGCAACCTCATCCCCCTGAGTATTGCGGTCCCGCCTAAGGATGACATAACCATCCAGTGCGACAAGCGTGTCCTCAATCGAAGAGCTTAGCCAAGTCTCAGCAACAGCTATCAGATGTATTAAGGGCTGCATCAAAAGAAAAAGCCTGACCTGCTCAATATGGCTGCGCAGAAAGTTTGCATTAAAATAACAGACACGAAGTTTATCCCCTTGCTAACACACAGAATTCTGAGAGGTGTGAGGTATGTTTGAAAGTGAACAGGGGAGTGTGTAGCTTGAAGAGAGATAAAAGGGTGAAGGATTAATAAAACTGTAATGATATGAAAAGAATGTGATATTACCGCGAGAGAGAAGATGTATCAGTATACCCGTTATGCTAAAAACCGCATGAGATCTTGCTCAGATGTGATGAGCGTAGAGCCATCTCCCTTTTTTCTTCTAACATAGATGTGATCATTACGCACGAAGGTGACGAAGCCAGAGTTCGGAGCATACGATTTTTGGTACACAGTACGGCGAAGATCAAAGATGTCCTTAGGTTAAAACTCATTGATATGAATGAGAGCAGGTACGAGGAACGTAGCTTCTATGCCAGCACGAAGGTTGGGTGAAAGCGCAGAAGTTTGCAGTTTACCAAGTTGAATTTTTCTTCTGATGACCTCCAAAAGCAGTGCACGGGAGCTGAGACTAACTATGATCGAGGGTGGTCGTGGCTGGCGTGGAGATCTTGCAGGTCTGGCAGAGGAAGAGATAGAAGGCGGCTTCAGGGGACAACTGCCTAGCTCATTTGTGTCTGCCTTATCAAGGGCTGAATTTACAGCAGCTTTGCTGATAAGCAAACGAGTCGAGATGATGTCGCGTGCTTCGATATCTGCATGGACAGATTTTAGAGCAGCAAGAACCGAGCGTTCCAGGGATGCACCATCTGGAAAAGACAAACCACCAATTACCATTTCGGTGGATGTCGCAGGTCTAGAGTAAGAGACCTGTGCGAGGAGCGTAGACAGATCCGCATTTTTTCGCTCGAGCCCAAGAACTTTGTTGAGAAGCTCTGGATTGCCATGCGAATCTGGCTGATCCTGTGGCAACTCGAGTCTTTGCTTAATTTCATCGAGCTCGCGTTTAAGTTCATCGAGCTGAGCATTGTCAACTCTCGTGATCAGACCAGGAATAACGTCGAGCCCCTGAAGCTTGATGTCTATCCCATCAAGACGTCCATTAACTGAGGACTTAAGGTCCTTCATCTCTTGCAGAAGTAGCAGGAGAGTATATTCATTGGAGGTAGTAGCCACTTCCGAATCAGGCATACCAGCCGACGTAGATGCTGATTCAGCATACTCGGTGACATTCGCAGTGGCACATGTCTGGTAGATTTTCGTGGGAATACCACTTTTATCGGAGACTGAAAAAAGAATTGAATTTGAATTGAATTGAAGTGTCGTAGTTCAGCATAGTGTCCCGCAGAGTACTGACAAAATCCGACCCATGAACAAACGGAGAGTGTGGTGGTCTATACACCACTCCCGCAAAAACAGGATCACCACCCTTAGGGATAACCTCACAGAACAAGTACTCTGGATGACCCGGACGACCGTTCCATACCGCAGAGGATAAGCAGAGATGTTTAACCGACAGAGACTTATGAATATACAATGCTACCCCTCCCCCCTGAGTGTTGCGGTCCTTTCGAAACAGAGCATAGCCTTTCAATGAGACTAGAGCGTCCTCAATAGCAGGCCCTAGTTTAAACTCAGTGATCGCCAACACATGGATAATGTCCTCTGATACAATAAAGTGCCTAATTTGCTCAATGTGACCCCTAAGTGAATTAGCATTCATATGACAGACGCGAAACTTGCTCCCATCTGACCGCACAGAAGTTTGATGAGAGAACTGTAATTGTGGAACGGATTTAGATGAATGAGAATGAGGTTGATGAATGATAGATGATTGAAATGATTCAGTAATGTGTACAAAATGATAAGATGCAAATGAAATATTGCTGCGAGAGTATAGATGAAGCAGTATACCTGTTATGCTAAAAACCGTTGAAGGTCCTCTTCCGAGCTAATTGATGTTGCGACGTCTCCCTTCTTTCTTCTAACAAAGATTTGGCCACTCCTAATGAAGGAGGTAAATCCTGAGCTCGGTTGTCTGGCTTTTTCATGAACGGTTCGATGTAGGTTGAAGATGTTTTTTGGCAGAAACTCGTTTATATTGAGTATGCTGGGTACTATAGAGCTGTGGTCGACTCCTGCAGGTAGATGCGGAACCAAGGCTGATGGGTATAATTTACCCAGTTTGATCTTTGACTGAATGATTTCCACCAGCAATGCACGGGAGCTTAATGTGGCCAATATTGACGGTGGGCGCGGTGACTTGTCGGGAGCAGCTGATGACGACGTAGCGAAGTTCTTTGGCTTTGTTCCTGCTGAGACCCCGTCAGCAGTGGTGATGTCTGTCACCGTCTTATCAATAGCTGAACTCACGGCCGATTTACTGACCATGATACGTGTTGTAATTATGTCCCAGGAGTCTATGTCGGGGTGGACCGACTTAAGCACAGCTAGCACTAATAGCCTAGGCTTTAGGATTTGCCATAGGAGGAACGGCCAAACCACCAATCACAATGTCAGTACAACTTGCTGACCTAGATTTCTGGACTTCAGCTTAGGACTTGGAGAGGTCAGCATTTTTTCTTTCAAGGCTGAGCACCTTGTTTACAAGCTCAGGGTCACGATGAGAGTTTGTTGAGTCCGTTGGGCTCTGCATCATCTGTTTCAATTCAGCTAATTCTCGCTTGACTTCATCAAGCTCTGCTTCAGCATTTTCCACTCTAGCTACAAGACCAGGAATGACATCAAGTTCCTTAAGTTTGGAATCAAGACCATCAAAGCGTACATTAACTTCTGACTTTAATCCATCGAAGCGTTCGTTAACCTCAGATTTAAATCCATTGATCCGCTCGTTCACTGAGGAGTTGAGGCCACAGATCTCCCTAAGGATTGTATTCAACTTGTCGTCCTGCGTCTGTTCAGTGGTTGAAGTGTTCGATGTACTCGATGCATTCGATGTTGAGCGAGTGCGATCATGAGATGCGGAAGACTTGGGCCATGCCTGTTTCAGTGCAAGCTTTTCCAGGCTTACTATCAATGTTAACTGCAGCTAACTTTTTACAGGCCGTGTGGAACCGTAGGGAGCAATTATCACAAGTGTGCAGTTTAGCATTACCCCGAGAAGGCAGCTTACAAGTATCACATACTTCCTGTCCATTGGCAGATATTATGTCAGTTTCTAAGCAAGTGAAAATCGAGTTAATGAAGCAGGCAAGTAAAGTTGAGTTTTTGAAGCAGGCGAGTGATATTGATGTATTTCAGTCAGGCAATAAATTCGCGGTTGATTAGCGAGTATTGAAGGTCAAGGTCTTGTCAGATACTGTTCAGTCGATAACTTGGAAATTGCTGCGATCTGGCGGTAAAAATTATAATCACGGACCGAGCGTTGCCGCGCTTTCCTGGACAATAGACACTTAACCTCAAAATCACAGTAATATCACCACACTATTGTTCAACAAAATAGCAATAAATTCAATTGCACTGAAACACCATCCAACAGTTCAAGGCTCGACACACTCAAAGTTCACAAAATGACACGCAAACACTGTACAACTTTATCTATAACAATCTAAAATGCGGAGCCCCGAGTCAGCACAGTCAGTCGTAAGAGTGCGAGAGAGAGAGAGAGAGAGAACATTGTTTTGTTCATGTTATTTATAGTTATTTGTGTTTGTCAATAAAATTTGAATTTTAATTAACTGAGTAAAGTACAGCTCTAATTAAATATGTAATAAAGTGGCTTGTAGCAAGGGGTTACGCACGCAGTCCTCTTTAATTGAGAACTATAATAGAACTAAGAGGACTAAAAACACAAAAAAAATTAGATAAATTATTCAAACACCAATAAAAAAACCAGTAAACTATTAATTCTAAAAAAAAAAAAAAGCGGAACTCGGGTTCCGTGGAAGGAACGAAGTTCCCTACGCTTTACCCCTTCAGTAATACGAGTGAATTTTAGGCGAGATAAAAGAATTTAATTTACGTAAAAATACAGATAGATACACTTCTTCTGAAATCCATTTACGTTAATGCAGGGGAAAGGCGTCAGGAACTTCGTTCCTTACGTGGAACCTGAGTTCCGTTTTTTTTAATACATAAATGGACCCAACGATCCTTGTAGTTCGTATGCATCTTGAATCGATGGTTTCAGCTTCTATTAGTCCTAAACTAAGGCTCGCTGGGCCAAAGTTGTAAATCTTTTTTTTATTGACCGTACGAGTATTTATTTAGAATTTATCACCGTGTTAAGCATCGATTTTTGTATTAGTTTTAAGCTAATTTTTGTCATTAAATATTAAAAATTAACTTTTCGAGTTACAATTATTTTGCTAACCGGTGTTCCACGCGCTCGATTCCTCTAGCCCTGCCCACCTACCGAATTCAACGAGCTATCGCAACCTCCCCGATTGATAAACCGTTTAGGGATTTATTATCGCGGACGGATTTTTCTCCTTTTTCAGGAAGCTTGTTGGCGTGTGGCCGACTGTGGCAGAGCTTATAGAGACTATACAGCGAACTCGACAAATCAACGTGGGTTGTATTCCCGAGTCCGCTTGTTTAAATAACGCCCTATAACAATGTACCCCCTTAACTAAGATTAATTAGTGAGAAAGGTAGTCATCGACAAAGGGAGAGAGTGTAAGGAATTAGCTTTATCGACGCCTCCCTTGCGAGTCTGCACGCACTGGGAAAATAATGGGTATCATCTAGCCCATTAGTAGGGTTATGTTATGCCTGGCAGCTTCGGGCATCAGAGTTACCGTGGTGGGTACGGTGGTGCCCGACGTGGGAAAGACAATCCCCAAACTGTCGCGCCAACGCCCTCTACCGTTGTTTTGGATCTGCCTTTCGCTTAGTTTTACCCGTATGTGGGCACCATCGTCCCCACACTGTCGAACAGCAGTGCTCCCATTTTTGGGATCACTGACTCCCATTATTTTCCCAGTGCGGGCCGTAGGGCGCGCGCACGGGCCTGACGTTTTGAATGCAGCGGAGGGCCACTGGCACTCGTCTAAGATTGACGTAGTTTTTGAGGATAGCTTTGCATTATCTTTGTATTACCAAAGAACAGAGTCTGAGTTTAATAAATAAATAAGAGTGTTTTATCAGCATAAACAAAGTGTCTTGTGTCTCAGTGATTAACCCTTCCTGATCCATCTGCAACTATTATTACTTTATAGATTTTATTAAATTTATCAGTTTTCAACTTCAAAATGTACAGATTAACCCTGACATCAATTGATTTTGACTTTAACGCCATCAGTGCACTTAAAGAATCAGAGAGAACGAACAGGTCTCCTTTTCCATCCCGGATACCCATTTCCACAGCATCAAGCAGGGCAATGCTTTCGGCCGTAAAAATGGATGCCTGGCAATCAATACTCCTTAGTATTTCAACACCAGTGGCAGGGCAATGAGAGGCCGTCCCCACCGAGGGGGCATTGGACTTACTACCATCGGTGTACCAAACCCCTGGCCAGGTCAACGTCCCGCAGAAGGCGGCTTATGAGCATCTGGTTAGGATCCAAAGAGACACTGAGAAGTGTCCCCAAATCCGTGTCAACAGAGACATCAAAAAATAATAAATAAATAAATGGTATAACCAGGTGTCACAACCACCCCCTCCAAGAAGCTGATAGCCCTACGAACTATAATCAACAATAATCTTAATGGCCTTCTCTATCAATCTCAAACATGTGTCCAATGTACCCCATTTACAAAAAACTCCAGAATCATCAGCAAAATTTGACAAAATCACAGACCTGGGAATACCTTTACCAATATTTCTTATGTATAAGATAAACAAGAGAGGGCTGAGAACTCCGCCTTGAGGCACACCCTTGAGCAAAGCCCTCCAGTCCCTTCCCAATTGCTCATTAAAAACCCTTCGGAATGACGTTGCAAATCTTACATAGAACAATATGGACCCAGAAATACCAAGGTCAGCGAGCGTCTGCAAAAGAATACAAGGAACTACGTTGTTAAAAGCTCAATGTCGAGGAAGGCGGCCAGAAGGCCCTTCCCGACACTGAAGGCTTCCTCAATGCTAGCAGTCAGACCCACAAGCCCATCAGTCGTAGATTGACCCTTCCTGAACCCAGCCTGATATTAAGGCAGTTTATTCTCATGCTCTAGCCACCATTGCAGCTTATTCTTAATCGTCGTCTCGAAGATCTCACAGGTGCAACTGATGAGGCTTATGGGTCTGACTGTCTGCCTTACCAATGAAATGAATGTAAGATTTGTTCCATTCCTCGGGGTAGGTACCAGTACTGTAAAGCTCATTGAATATGTCCACCAAAATCAATTTAAATTTGATGGGCATATTCCTAAGCACGCAATAATTGATGCCATCCATGCCTCAAGTCGACCCCTCATTTTTGCTTTCTAGCGCAACATTAAACTCGAGAAAATTAAACGGAGAATCAAGGAACTCATCATTTTGAAACTTGGGCATCCACTCAGGGTCGACCCGATATGGAGGAGTACATATCTTGTCTAGAGTCTCACGAATCTTTTCCTCATTTTGGTGATTTGCAGACGTGTGTGAGGGTGAAACTTTAATCCATTTATTCTTTAGAACTCTGCAAGTATCCCAAACATATCTACATCCAGTTTTGAAACTGATTTTACTTGCAAAAGTTCTAATGGTTTCTCTCTTCTTAAAATTAAAAAGCCTTCTGGCCAAATCAGCTACCCTTTTATACTCAATAAAATCGGCAGCACTACGAGAGTATTTAAACCTCTTGTAGGCAGCCCTGCGAAGGCGTTTCGCCCTCTCACACTCATCATCCCACCAGGAGACAGGATTCCGGTGTTTGCGGTTGTTGACAAAAATTTTTTCCGGCGTACAACTTTTCAGAGCGGTTGTGACAAGTGTAATAAAAAACAAATATTTATTGCAAGCCGATGCCTCAGAAAAGTCTCTACCCAAAAATTTATCATAGTCATTGCCCAAAACCATTTTAAATCTCACCCAGTCAGTTTTCTTTGATTTTAGGTTAAAACCTCTCTTACGATAAGTATGTTTAGAAGTATATAGATTAATCTTAATCGGATAATGATCAGAGTTCCAGCTCTCGTCAAGAACCTCAACTTTAAGTTGGCCAGCAAGTTGCTAAGTCGAAAAAACTAGATCGATGTTCGACTCTTTGAAGTTGCTCGCGTTAATGTGACTCTTCGTATTCGAGTTATGCAAAATGAAATCAAATTTATTTACAGTTTCAAGTAAGCAGGTCCCCTGTGAAACAGTTCCTTCACAATTCCATTGTACGTTGTGGGCATTGAAATCCCCCACTACTAAGGCATTGGAATGGGGCCTCCCCCCAAAAAATCTAAACAGATCGTCCCACTGAACTTGAGTCAATTTGAGACCTGGAACTCTGTATAAACAATATATATCAACGACCGGATTTACATTCGTAATACGAATTCCCGTCAACCCGAGAGAGTCAGAGGGATTGATGAGATTTTGGATCTCATAAAAGGCGATGCTATTTCTAATTATAATTACTATACTTCCTCCTTCTTTCTCCACCCTGTCCCGCCGAAATGTCTAGGCACTGTTATTAGTATTACTTGTCATGTTACACAACAATTTGTCTTAATTAGTTTTTTTTTTGTTTTGTTTTTATTTTATTTTATTTTATTTTTTTCTTTTAGTTTTTAAGTTTTGACACAGGGTCACTATGGGTGCTGAGTTTCTTGAGAAGTCTTTTAATACGGTTAATTAGATTGTTGTCCTGTGTGCATGATTGCATTAAGTCAAGCATGTCCATAATGCCAGCGATGTTAAAAGTGTATTTTCTGGCAATATTCATGATGTCCGTTCTTCCTTCAGCTTCATGTATAAAATCAGCCAGATTTTTGGTGCTCAGCGGAAAGTCTGACCCTTCTGCTTCTATAAATTTCCTAGCTGGTTCAAGAGCAATGAGAATTTTGACTTCACTCTCACTGTCCGAGGCTTCGGAGTCGGTGTCAGATTTCTGGATACTTGAGCTCTTATGTTTTTTAGGCGGGTTTGCTTTTTTCTTTTTTTCGTTTTCTCTCAATTTTGAAGATTTCTTGTTCTCTACCACAGTGAGTTCTTCGTCGTTGAGGTCACTTTTAACTTGCGTGCTGCACAGCGAAGAGATAGCACCTCTCTTGTTATTATTTGAGCCGTTTGACTTGGCAAAAGTATTTTCGGTAGAAGGAGTGAGTCTTCCTTCGATGTCATTATAATCCATATCGTTGTTGAAGTTTGATTGACTCGAGTCTTGTGTTTGGAGGTTGGTGTTTTGACTCCGTTCTTCTTCTTCTTTTTTTCCTTCTTCTTCTTGTTCTGGAAGCGGGGAGACCAAGGAACTTTCAAGCACGGGGCAGAATTTAGCTGTATGGCCTGTTTTTTGACAGGCATGATACTTGATGTCGTCCGCACCAAGAAACAGCTTATGTCTTGAAAATTGATTTTCATTTTTGACGGGACTTTTTCTGCGTCTTTTTCTTTGACATAAAATTGTCGCCGATGTGATTGTACATGCCTCCTTGTTTCGATCGATGAAGAGCATCTTATCCAAGTAATGCCGTTTTTTGTTTCTATACCAAGCTCCTGTAATCGCTCGGTGATCAGGTAGTTGTGAATCTGTGGGAGAACGTTCGAGATTACAAATCTTTTATACTTGGTTTCTTCCTGACTTGGTCTCAATGGTCGAAAAGTATACTCTTTTCCATTGATAGAAATTTTGTTTCCGATTAGTTTCTCTGCAGCCTCCACAGAATTAAGAGTGAAACAAACTCTTTTGTCGCTTATTCTTGAAAAACTTTTTAATTTATTTATGCTCATGATCTTCTCAAACTGATCCATGTACTCATCGTTAGTAGTACCTTCGATGAAATCAGTAACTACTGATTGTTCAAAAGAAGGCAAACCGGCCAACGCTGCTTGTTTTGCATAAACACCTGCTTGTTTTTTCTGGAAATTCTGTGAGTCCTTCGTGCCCGACGGAGAAGAAGGGGAATCGAGGATTTCACTTATGTTCACTTTTTCACCATATACTTTATTGACACTGCTGTCAGCACTGACAGCCTGTGCACCATTAATTTACAAATTTTCATCACTCGTTGCATTACTGACAGCACCGTCGGCCAATGCACCGTTTTGACCCAAAAGGTCAGCCATAAAGAGCTCAACGCGCTTCAAGCCATATACAGCTTGAAAACGTGCGAGTAAGAAATGTCGAGTTTATAACACACACAGCACAGCGAAATGTAAACAACAACAAAGCGCGAGCGCTCGCTACCTACATCTTCACTGCTCAACGTCCGCGATGAGACTGTTTTCTATGGTTCAATCAGATTAATCCTATAACAAATTTTATTTGATCCTCGCCTCTCAATTTTCGTGAATAGCGTAGCCAATAGACGATTATTCTATCAATCTTATCTCAATCAGAACATCTGTATTTAAAAGTTTATACTAATACATGAGTTTCCTCATGAACAGTGCTTACATTGTACTTTCGAGCTTAACAGAGGTTGTCTCAATCGATCTCTCACTGCCGGGATGGAATTCAGAGTCAGAGAGCCAAAGTGGTCCATTCCACCACAATGAACTGGACATCAACTCTTCTGGGGTTATACCTCTAGTAGCAAGGTCTGCGGGGTTCTCACCGGAGCGTACATGACGCTATGAATCCAGTTGTTTGAATGATTGGATTTTACTTACACTATTCGCAACAAAAGGTGTCCATCTTTACGCATGAGCTTTGATCTAAGCTAAGGTGACTTGAGAATCAACCCAAGCGTAAGTAGGGACTTTTTGTACTCTAACATTCTATGTACTTGGTCAACGAGCTTTGCACCAGGAAGTTCACTGCAAAGCTCTAAACAAGACTTGAAAATAGGATTTGACGTAGCTTTTCTCTTGTTTGAGATTTGTGACAATTTAGCAGCCAGTCTGTAATGCGACAATTTTCTCACGTGGATCGAACCGAAAAAGAAGACACGCAGTGTAACGACCAGTTCTATCGCGCTTGTGTGTTTTATGAATTTTTACGCAATCTTTATCTTCTCTGACAAAGTTTTCTCGGAATAAATCTCTATCTCCCAGGAATATTGAAGGTCGAATAGCACACAATCAGTATCGTGAGAATATTCGATTCGCTTTGAGCAGCGAAAAGCATTTTTTACACCATGAAGGGAAATATAATAGGGATTAAGATCAATTTCGGAATACCAAAAATTCTCAAAGGAAAGTTTACTTGATGATGGAATTACATTAATTAAATCCAAGGTAGAACATTTGTATTCTAAAATCAACGAGATCGATTAGAACCCAGCCAAAAAGCGTACAAAACGCCACAGGCTCGTTTAACGAACCAACACGTTTATTGCCAAGAAATAAATGGCCTCACAAATCAACTCCAATGATTAAATCGACCTTACCTAAAGTGGAAAATCAGGGTCATCGAATAAAAGACTGGACACGTGATTCATGATTTTGGAGTGATCAGGGTGCTTGTAATTAAACTTGTGAGTTTGGACAAAACTAAAGCACGTATGTTGATCAAAAACTTGCAAGCTTTGAGAGAAATCATCGTGAAAGCATGTATGTACATTTTTATGTACCGATGTTCCAGTGGAACAAGCTGGAATGCCTTGGATTTGCACGTTCACTCTTTTGCGTTTGAGATTCAATTTCTGAGAAGCGTATTCAGATATTAACGTCACTTCTGCCCCAGAATCTAGAAAAGCGCAAATCACGATTGCGTGTCCGTTATAATTGCAAATTTGAATACGAACAGTTGAGAATAAATCAGCTTGATTGGTCTCAGTTGAAAGTGTGCAAGACGAGACTGATAATGTATGTTGAGAAAACTGGAAGAGAGACTGTGTGTTTTGTCATGGCGTGTCGATTGACTTTGTGGATGATTGCTTGAATTAATGTGTAACAAAATGGTGGTCGCGATTACAAGTTCGACAATGATGTGTAGAATAACAATCTGGAACCAACAAAGTTTTTAGTTTTGAATTTAATATCTAAGTGAAATAGGTTGCATCCTGATAAACTGAGAGCAAGACGCAATCCTGTGTTCCCCTGAACAAATTGTACATGAAGAAACCGTGTATGTAGCATGTGTCAAAAGAAAGTGCATTTTAAAGATGTGGTAGTGTGTATGCAGCATGTGTCAAAAGAAAGTGCATTTTAAAGATAGTAATTTTTAATAACATTTGTTATTAAAAATTAATATTATAATGTAGAATCAACTTTAAAGTGTCTTGTGGAGAATAATAATGTAGGATGACTATGTTTTGATGATCCAGGCAGAATCAACAAGATGTTATTTGTTTGAATATATTTATTGCACAACGTTTCAAGGGTATAAACCCTCCTTTTCAGGTGTCATACGAAAAGGAGTTATAAAAGTAACTTTATACCCTCAACTTTATACCTTCGAATATATTCAAACAAATAACATATTGTTCATTCTGGCTGAATCATCAAAACAAATTTCATCAAGATCAAAAGTCCGTGTGAACTTAACGTTACTTGAATTGCTAGTGACAATGTTGTCAATAACGGCGGCGTTTGGCAATATTGAACGTCCTTTTCTACTCTCAATAAAATAAATAAAAGAGGATTGAACCTATTCGTTGAATAAATAAGGTAAGTTATAGAGGTTCGGATTATTCACAAATATTTCGTTTTAAATCATTGTGTCTTTCTAAGTATGTGTATAGAAGGAAGTCTTTCAGAATCAGATCAAAGCAAACAAATTAGAAAGCGGGTGTTGCGGGTTTACTGCTTCATTAATTTTATTTTTATTTGCCGAATTAAAAGCTGGTAGGGGAGGGTTGTCAAATAAATTGAGTAGACCATTAGTTAAGTTTATTTGGATTTTATTTTCTAAGAATATATTATTATTTAAAAAAAAAAGGTTCAAGTTTAATAACTTTTATTAAATCTCTTAATAATTAATCAACAAGTATGAAATTTAAGCAGTTAATGTGTATTGACAGATTAATAAGTTTGATGTTGATAACATGAGCTCATTACTCTAAAATAGAATAAGACAAATCATCAAAGTATAAAATAATTTAATTATAAATTATGGAGAATCACTATTGAGCCAGGTCCAGTTGAAATGTAAAATGAGATAAAATAAATCAGTGTAGTATACTTAAGAGAACTATCCAGAAGGTGAAGTTGAATTTAATGAATTAATGCAAATGAGCTGAGAATGAGCTTGAGAGAGAGAATAATAACTGATTAAAGAGAGAAACTGAGATATGAGAATATGTTGAATTGAGAATTGCCAGCATTAATTTCCGTGTAAAGAAACTTAACTAATTTGAGAAATCGCCTAGTCAAAACTCTTGACGAATTTGATTATATTAATTCAAACCATAAATACGAGTTTTGCTTGAGTACAGTTGAGGTAAACAAAGCAACAGAGAATGGCCTTGAAAAGAGAAGAAAAGAAAATGGCTGCGTGTAAGACAGCACAAAGAAAAGAGAGAGAGAGAGCAAGAGAATGCACAGTAATTTTATTGATTTTCTGGCTGTGAGAAGGACAATGTAAAAGCACCGGTAAATTATTGTTACCGGTTCTGAGCGAAATACCTGAAGATGCCACGTTGTGAAAGTTCTCCTTGCTGAGCAATTAACCCAAGAATTGAATTGAGCCGAGCCGTTTGAGTTAATTGAAGATCACATGTCTCCCGAGTTGAGCCAACACCAAGTAGCTGATTCGTCGAGTTGACTGTACTGATGAGATGACTACGTTGAGGATGATGAGAAAGAGTCACGAGAAAGAACCAAGAGAAACCCGAGAAGTTTCACAAAATGGCGAGTGAAACCGTCTATTCACGAGCGTTGTCTTGAAGAGAGAGAGAGAGGCCCGAGCGTAACAGTCACGTCATAAGTAAATGTAAACACCGATATCGATTTGAACTTAAATTATGAGAGTTTTCTTATTTACATTAAAAGGTGTGAGCGTTGGTCGAGTAGCAGCAGAGAGTGGCCTTGAAAATAGAGAGAGATAGCCCGATAGAAAGAGAGAGAGAGAGAGAAAATGGCCGAAATGGCTACTTGCTTGTGCACATTGAGATAGACGAAATCAGCACAGAGTCGTAAATTCTGTGCTAGAGGAAATGAAAAGTGAGAAGGGGCAAGG
The DNA here is from genome assembly GCA_038277355.1 of Encarsia formosa. NCBI lineage: Eukaryota > Metazoa > Arthropoda > Insecta > Hymenoptera > Aphelinidae > Encarsia > Encarsia formosa. Next base: position 66,893,691 of record CM076185.1, read on the forward strand.
AAATGACTGTTCCTTGCACCTGAATACCTGGAGATGTTCGATGAGTGAGGATTGTCCTTGAACCAGACAAATTCTCCGTAGACCACCGGTGAAGAGTAGCTGATACACGTGGTAATGGCGCGGCTCCGAGGTTGTTGATGATCACAGAATTGTCTGTGATCGTCCGGATGAGCTGGTGCACGGTGAAAAGGCAGGTTCCGGGACTACCTGGTGAAAAAGGCGATGAGAAGAGCCGTTGAGACGAACCATGAAAAAGCCGGGAGAACTCTCTGCTGCACACACACACACACACACTTGAGCACCAAAACTAGAAGCCAGCACGCGAAGCCTGTGGCAGCAGCAACGGCGACAGCGGTACTGCTCAGCACTACGGCGCGCGGGAGTGAGAATTGGGACTTAAGTCCCCGCCTAGACTCATAGATGGAGCCATGTAGTCTATCAATTTAAAGTTGAGCGAATGAGCCGAAATATTTACGAGCGGATAGTGGTCCACTCCGTAACAGCGGGGGACAAAGTGCTGGAAGAACGTTATACCGGGGCTTTTAATAATTCAGACGGGACCGCCTAGGCTCCACAAAAGTACGAAACGTTTATCACCATGGTAAAGAACTCTAACAAAAGTTTTATGCCAAAAAGTATAGCAAGTCCTCCTAAATACTTACTATACCTTCCTGCCCTGGTGCGTACGAATACCTTTCGTACACTTTCTCGTGCCTCGATGATTTAGGTAGATCGCGGACACATACGTGTTAAATAAACAATTAATCATGCAATGAATAATTCATAGATAACGCCTGGCTTAACTAGCCAGTACAAATATATAAATCGTGCGAATAAGGCTTTTTCATAGCAGACGACACCTAGCAGAACATGGATTAGACAAATTGAAATTGTCTAGATTTATTTAATTTTATGAAATTTTTAATTTTTTGTATTCGTTATTTTCTAACCTTATCATATTTTTCAATGATTTTGTCAACTTCATTGAAGAAATAATTATGTTGTTTTCTTTTTACAGGCGATTAAAAGTCTTCATCGACACCAAGCACTTTAGTCAAAGTGCTCGGTGTCCATAAAGTTTTTCAATCGACTCCAAGCAACATAGATTTTTCTTCAATGAACTTGACAAAATCATAGAAAAATGTGATAAGGTTAGAAAATAACAAATACAAAAAATTAAAAATTTCATAAAATTAAATAGATCTAGACAATTTCGATTTGGCTAATTCATGTTCTGCTAGGTGTTGTCTGCTATGAAAAAGCCTTATAGGGAGTAACGGAAGAACAAAAGGTTGTTTAAATAAAAGAAGTAATTTAACAAGCCAAAATTTACTACGATTAAACAAACAAATAATAACAGTTCGGAAGTCTAAGTACGCTTACTACTGACGACCCACAACAATGAAAGAAATAAGTTTTTGAACTTAATGACAGCTGAGAGAAAAGACAGGTTATGTCGAGTGCAGTTTGACTAACTACACTCCGCGTTATACAATAACAAGTAACTTAATTATCGCCGATCGCACGAAGTACAATCTGTTGTTCGTTACGGAACAACAATCCGGATTTGACGCCGCCGAAATCTCGGGATAATCACTATAAATTGATATTAATAAACGAGATGCTGCTACTTAACCAGCAGCAATCACAAGTCTGCCGTTCAGCTTCTCCCGCGCTTCTCAGCCCAAAAAGCCGCTCGGCCTTAAAAGGTCACCTAGCCGGTTACCCCGCGTAACGCATTCGTGCCGATATTTGAATTAATCATTTAAACCTCGGTTATACTCCCCTTCCAGACTTTGATAATTCGCGACAGCCATTATCAACCGTCGATAGGTCGCGAATGCTTTACAAATACATTTGGTTCGACGCTATTCGACCATAAACGCCGATAAAATATCTCTAAACGCATCGCGTAATAATAACACACAATTATCAACGTTCGCAACTCAAAAGTTCTTAAATGGACCGGATATTCGAAAAACTACGAACCCGCTATTCGAGTTGCTAAGAACATGAGAGACGAAACTCATATCTCTCACGATAAGTGCTAAACTCGCACTAACGTTCCTGGGAGTGCCTACTCGCAAACGCTAATGCACGCTTCCCTCGGTGGTTGGGTCTCATCGTCATCCAAATCGGGATCCATCTGCCAACTTTTTCTTCTACTGCACATCCGCAGCGGGTGTTTCCTCGTTGACCACTTAGAGTCTCTTCTTCTGCCAGTTGACCTCAAGTTTCGCGACACAAGTTTCATCAGTTGCAACGACGACAGTGTCGCATTTTCAGCGTCAACATATATTCAGCGCTGTTACGAGCCACTGAAAATGCCTTCCGGCTCTTTTTAACAAACGAAGTCGCTCGGGAGGCGCCACACTCAGAATTGGCTTCTTTTATTCTGAGTGACGACCGTTTCCCGATTTCTCGGGACACCGGGACTTGTAGTGCCCTGTTTCCTTGCGACCAAAGCAGACTATATGATCCTTAGTACTCTTCTGATTGCTTCGAGTACCAAAATCACTGCTACTGATCGCAGAGTCCTTCTTCCGCTTCTTCCAAGCGGGATCCTATTATTTCGCACTGTCACCAATTTTCGGTTTCTGAGAAGGAAATTTCGACTTTTCAGTCACCATCTTCACCAACAATTCCCTCGCCTCTCCGGTCAACCGCTTCAGGGAGGGTACGGGTATGATGCCAGTCTTCTTATGTTCCGTGCGTGAGGCTGTTGTAGCCATGTGCACATTTGAAAACTGTTGAACTTTAGCTGGTGCATAGGGTGAGTGCGGAAAGATTTAAATTAATAATTTAAACCTCGGTTATAACTGCTGGTCAAGTATAGGCTGATTTTAGTTGACATCTACAATGAGATGTACCGTACCGGTGAGTACTCAGAAAATTAGAAATATGCTTTCGTCCACCTTATTTAAAAACCAGACACCAATGGTTTATGCTAGATCTCTATGATACAGTGCATGCAAAATTATGGAAATCATGAGAAAGAACAGGCTCCAGAAGTTTTGTGAGCACAACATCGTCATTTCAGGAAATCAAAGTGGTCTCCCCAGGAGCAGCTCATACGTTGACAACATCTTTAATCTAGCTCTATGCTTATAGAATGGGTTTATTAGTAATAAGGATACAGCAGATTTTTTCCTAAATGTGAAAGGCGCTTAGACAATTTCGTCCACACTATCTTATTGCAGGATTCAATAATCTCATTACAGTAAGGTAAGACAATTGAGAAAAGGTACGGTACGTTTAGGTAAGGAGTAAAATACATAAACCAGTAAGAATATATTATGCTAAAAATAGAAGTTAATAATTAAAAAAAAAAAAAAAAAATTGGGAAGATGTTTTTAATTTATTGTTAGATTAAATAATAATTATAAAAGTATTAAAAATAAGTTTTGTCGTTGTAAGTATGTACAGTGATAGCTTTATAAAGTTAAACGCGTCTAACCTAAGAATCGTTTAAAGTTAATTACTATCGCACAAAAAAGAATTTAATTGATAGTTAATTTAAAAACTAAATTTTGAGCTAAGCTATCAATGATATATTTATCTAAAATTAATCTCGGCAAGAGTAAATGCCATATTTTTTTTATAAAAGTTAAAAAATTTATTCAAAATAGAAAATTATTTAAAGTTCATTCAAAAATTTTAATAAACGACAGAGAGCTTAAATTATATTGTTTATTATAACTTAACTTAAAATCTTATTAAGTCAGGTAAAAAAATCTTTTACTTTATTTTAAATTAGTCTAAAAGTTTATTTAACGAGATAAAAAAACATCAAAACGTTTTTGAAGTTTACAAAAAAAAAAAACTTACCTGGCTACACAAGAATTTATATTATGTATTTATGTTATTATTCTATTATAAACAATATATATTTTGAGCTCTCTGTTATTGTTTATTGAAATGCGGCATGTGATCTTGCAATTTCTAATATATTACTAATTAAACTTACTTGTTAGTACATAATTAAGTTTTGAAATTATTATTTTTTTTTAATTATTTAACGCCTACATAAGCCTTTCGGCTTATACAGCAAAGTTTTGAAATTATCCGTAAATTAAATTTTTGTTTTGTTTGATATTAATGATGAACTTTAAGGTAGAACCTCAGTTATACAGGTAGTCAAGTTCCAATTTTAACCTCACATTTGACTAGCTTCACGCAGGTACAAGTATAGAAGTGCGTTGAGAGCAGACGCTTTTTTACCCATTTTACAAATAAATAATTTTCAATTCATACTTAGAGGCCATGAATATACAAATAATTTGCAGTTACATGTTTCTTGAAGAATTTTATTATTGTGAAAAAATTTACTGCGTGCGGAAATATTTCGTTGCATAAAAAAGTCGTTAAAAATGAGTGTTCCTCATACGACTGCGGGTTTAATCGACACAAAAGTTAATAATATTTTAGAATATAGGTCATCTTAGGTCTTAAAAATTCAGCATCATTAATTTTTGATATTTACCTTTAGGTAACTCGAATTCTACATCGGATATTTCCTTCTGGTAACTGAGGTCCTACCTTAAACAATTTTTATAAAGCTATCACTGTACATACAACGACAAAAATTATTTTTAATACTTTTATACAGTGAAGACTCGATAAGAGGAACTCTGATAACTGGAAGTTTTTTTGACTCTATTCAAATAATTGTATGTAAACTGCATCAAATGAATTTGATAACTGGAATTTCGATAAGTGAAATTTTTCGATAACTGGAACCTTTTTTTGACTCTCAAAGCTAAATTTTGATTTTGATAATTGGTATTTTCCGAAAGTTCCACCCTACCTAATAATTTTGAAAAAATATATTTTCAGTTTGATTTTACGTTATAAAAGACTTGTCACTTCAAAATAACAAAAATTGATTCTTTATTAGAATTATATTGCTAAAAATACGAGACGCTACGTAAAAAGTATTTAAAAAGCATGCTTTTTGGATACTTTTTATTATTATTATTTTTTTTTTTTTCTAATTTTAAGTCTTAAACGTGTAACTGTAAATGATAGGGAAATTTCTCCATTAATAAATATCTTAAAAAATCAAAGATTATTCTCTAAGAATTCTAAAACATCTCTCAAATTCATCCCCGCAGAATTAGACTTAGACTCTCGAAGATGATCTTCTAGCACGCTGGGCACCTCCGTTGATCATTGTCTGGACAACATCGTTGATCTGGATGTCTATATCAGTGACCTAGATATTCAAGCCCGAGATTCTTTCCTTTAAACTCTAAATCACATTCCAAAGTCATACTTGAAGAATTATTAGACCTTAACTCTCGAAGATGATCTCTAAAAAATAGGCGGAATCTCATTAGCACTGTAGCTGTATTTTTTACACTGGTTCACCGCCTCTCTTATCGATTTTAAGGGTAGTTCCCGATAATGTATCATCTCAAAACTTTTTGGTGACAAAACTGGATCACTCTTTTTCGCAACAATATTGACGGAATTTTATGTAAGATTTTGAAGGATTTTTTACACTTTCATCCCCTCACTTAGGGGTGGTTTTTTGTGTGATATCTACAAATTTTTTTTAATAATTTATCAATTTATTTTTTCCTTTGTAAAGGGCTTTGTAATTTTCGAAATCAGTCATTTTATAAATTTCCTAATGCTGTTTCAAATTTTTTCGATTTTCTGCAATTCTTCGGAAAAATCAAGGGAAATCAATAGCCCAACTATTTTTTTACGAACAATTAGGTTTTTTTATTGTTTATTTTTTGGTCTTACATAAATATTTTTTCTTTCCCTCTTATATGTACTAAATAAACTTTATCGACAACTCTATCAGGCGTGAAATAGAGAATTCATTGATGCTTCTCAAAAATCTCGGCTTTTCACGCTTTTCCTGGGCAGGGAGTTTTTTTTTCCCTCACTGACATTTTTCCTCCATTTTTTAACAACTAACAAAGATTTTCCAGCAAACTTCATCAAAATCCGTTAAAAAATGAGTACACTGCTGATTTTGGGTGAAAAAGTTCATTTTGTCCCAGTGCGGGGCAGTGGGAACCCTTATCTTCGTCGATTTTGATGTCCAGGTCCAAACGGTCATCGCAAACACTCTAAAACACCTTGTAAAGTCATTGTCGAAGAATTCAACCTAAACTCTCGGAGATGACCTCCAGGTTTCTCAGATATACCCGTCATCGGCGAACTGGATATCCAAGTTCAACTGCCTGCATAGTTAGATTTAAAAACACCTCTCAAAGTTATTCCCGAAAAATTAGACCGAATTCCTCGGAGATGACCCCCAGTACCTCATTGGTGACCTGGATGTCTAAAACTGAAAATGACAACGGATTATTGTACTATAATCCGAACGTAGACCCTCTGCAAAATTTCAGACCTCGGTCATATAGGCTCATATAGACGACGACGACGACGACAAAAAAGACACACTGTGAATTTAAGAAAATCATGTAAGTAATAAGTAATAATAATAATAATAAAGCATGTAATAAAAAAAAGCGTGGAAGAGCCGGCCACGAGAGAGAAAGAGATGTTAGTATGTGTTTGGGCGTTCGCCTTTTCTCCGCTGCAGCAGCAGCTATGAGGGGGGAGAAAAAGTCACAAAATTTTCGTGACGAGATGACGTCATTTCCGTCTCTCTTTTTTAAAACTGCAGTACCATGCAGAGTGCGCAGTCAAACGTGATAATGGAATTCGTAGACAAATTAAAAAAAAACCTTTTTAAAAGTTTTTTTGTTCGCAAAATTTTGTACGAAAATCGATTATTCTGAAAAAAGTACCTTTAGTATCGAATACCAAAATAAACATTTTCTTTTTCACTCCATTAAATTTCGTTCATAGATTGCGAGAAATTCTGCGCCCAATTTTGTAATAAAATATAAAATAGCGTTAAAATCGGGTAAAATGTGATTGTCAAAAGTTTTGGTATGTACCGCTTGTGTCGGGAGCGGGACAAAACGCCAAACGACAAAACGTCAGCGACAAAATGTCAAAATCTCCACCAAGTGTGATCTTCAACAGTTTTGGTCCAAAGAGAAAGTTTCGTTGGCTCCGATTTTAACCTCTGAAGAAACTGAGTGTGAGGAGCATTTTTAAAAAACTTACTCCCGCAACTAATCCAGCTAGGTCTTTATAAATATCGGTTTAGGTTTGAATCTAATAATCCATCCAAAAAACCCTTGTAAGTTTACGCGTATAGAAGATTAAACCTAAAAATCCAGATAATCCGTCTACGTCTTTATAGACACTTTTTAAATTTTGCGTATAATAATCCTCTTAGGTTAACGTAGATGCTCGATTTAAACTTAGATCAAATATCTATCCTAGATGAAGCTTTTCTGAGGTCACGTACAATCTAGATTTAACCTTTGTTTGGGTTATTAGATTCAAAGTTAATTGAAGTGTCCAATTTAAGGGGACCCCCCGGTGAGATTTCAGCCTAGGGATAAAAAAATTGTATGGGGCTGAAATTTAGGGAATATAATCTTATAATACAAGCGTTTTAAAGGGTGTACTCGAAAAATTTAGAAAAATTTTTTTAAAGCTGTTAGGACTTTTATTTTTTGTTCTAATAAATATTTTGCAAAACCCATGCGAGAAGTTGTTTAAAATATTGTTTTAGAACCGTAAAAAAATTTTCAGAAAAAAAAATTAAAATTTGCGTCAGTTATAAACTTTTTAAGATTAAGAAATATCAAAAAATCGTGATTTTCAAAAAATAAATTCTGCCATTAAATTTTTCGGCAAAAAATAGGAAAAAAATGTTCTATGAGTTTTTTTGATCCGGTGCTTGGTTTTTTTGCAGCGACGGTTTGAAGTTGATTTTAAACGGTTTTGAGCGATTTTCATGGTAAATTTTGACATAATCGATAAATAACCTCTTGTTTTTTCGTAATTTATTCGGTTTTTCATAAAAATTGAATTTACAAATTGGTTTTGCATAGAGAAATTTAATTAAACTGTATTATTATGTTTAGTCTGATCTAGAACTTGATTCTTTATGGTGGCGATGTCAAGTTCGAATCATGATATGATTTGCTAACACCAAAATACAATGAAAAAAGGTTAAGTTTCCAAATGACCATAACTTTTTTGACGTATATCTCTTTATAAAACTTATGGTTCATTTATTTACGTTACTTATAAGCATGTTTATTACAATATAATTTATTACCAACTCGCCGAACGAATCATTTATCAATCGAGAAATAATTATTGTAAATACGAATTATGGTTTTTGTTGCTAAGGAAAATAATTGAAACATTTGAATGTAATATTTCATAACCAGTAATAAAGAAAGTGTTTGTAAAAAGTGAAAAAGATTTATAAATCAAGTTTTCAACTGACTTTTGAGTGTAATTTTTATCCAAAAATATGGTTCGTAATAAACGATCGAAACATTTTAAAAATTTATCTAATAAAAGATGGCACGGAACTCAAAATGAGCCTACCAATAGTTTTCCTAATAATGATTCCGGTGATAATTTCGATGATGCCCATGAAATACCGACAAACGCGCGAATTACAAAAAAGGTTGACTTGCTGAAGAATAAATTAGATACGACTATTGCTTGCTCGGGCGAATACGTTTTTTTAGATTTTTCGCAGTTATCCAAGTTATTAACCACAGTAAAGTGTTCAGAATGTGACGGAAAGAATTTGGAATTTGATTTATCAGTAGAAAAATATGGATTTGCCCGCAAAATTTCCATTGTATGTAAAGACTGCGAGTTGATTGGTTTGGAAACTGTAAAATCTGAAATTTACACTTCGAAAAGAATAAATAACAGCATATCAACAAGACCATCTTTTGACGTAAATGTAAGACTATGTACTGCTTTTTCATTCATGGGTAAAGGTTATTCTGGACTTGAGCAGTTTTCTATGATAATGAATATGAATATATTTTCTAATTCATGTTTTGATGATTATGTGTCTCTTTTGAATAAATCTGCCGAAAAATCTTGTAAAAGTATTTTAGATGAATGCCGAGAGTTAGCAAAACAAGCTAATAAAAAAATTCCTGATGAATCAGATCAAACAGAGAACCATCTTGATGAAAATGAGCTTAATGTTCTTGATCTAGATAGCACGTGTGAACAAATTTTTGAGAGTTGTGAAGATGACATAGAGAATCAACCAGATCAGAACAGTAGTAACCAATCAGAGAATTATATTGAAGAAATGGAAACTTTATCGGATCTAGAAGAAACTAATAGTGAAGAAAATAGTGAAGCGTCAAAAAAGGACGAAAAAGTCAATTCTGGTGTCAGTTACGATGGTTCTTGGCCAACTAAAGGATATTCATCCAAACACGGCTTTGGTGCAGCTATTGATATTTTAACCGGATACGTTTTGGACTTTGATACTGCCTCTAAATATTGTCATGTTTGTGAAATTGCTGCCAAGGAACTCGATAAGGATTCACCTGATTTTTACTTTTGGTACCAAGGTCATGCTGATAGTTGTTCTATCAATCATCAAGGTTCTTCTGGAGCCATGGAGACGACAATTGCGGAAATAATTTGGAAGCGTTCAGAAAGTTATGGCTTCAGGTTCACAACAATGCTTGCTGATGGGGACTCAAAAACTTTTAACCACCTCAGCAGTCTAAATGTATACGGACAAGAATATACGTTGATGAAAGAGGAATGCATCAATCACGTCTCTAAAAGGTATATCAACTGAGAAATTTTTTTTTTTTTTTTTTTTCAATTGCGAATTTAAAAACAACTTCTTTTATTAAAAATTTATTTTGAAATTTCGTAAAACAGAACTCTATACAATAATAATAATAATGATAAAAGTGTGTGCAATATAATAGTAATAAATGTTGCACACACAATAAAAATTAGTGATTGTTACATAACTAATTTTTTTATTACTTTTTATATTTTAGAGTATACACTGGCTTAACAAACATTGTAAAAGAAGAAAAAGCTCGTAAAGTCACACTTGGAGGTAGAGGTCACGGACAACTAAAAGAAACCACAAAACGAAAATTAGCAGATTATTACAAAAAAGCCATTCATAGAAACAAAGAAGATGTCCCAGTATGTTGACTAAAATATCTCGAATTATTAAAAATAATTTCTCTGATTTACTGCAATATTTATAAATTTTTTCAAATAGGAAATGAAAAATGCAATTTGTGCATCGATATACCATGCTGTATCTACTGACGATGAGCCGCAACATTCGTACTGCCCCAAAGGGAAATCATCTTGGTGTTTTTATCAGGCTGCAGTAGCAAACAACAAAACACCAGGTTCTCATCTAGAAAATGTCAAAACCCCACTAAATAAAGTTTGTTTCGAGAAAATAAAACCACTTTACGAAAGGCTTTCTGATGAGGCTTTGCTGGTCAGATGTTCACGTTGCCTCACGCAAAATGCCAACGAAAGTTTACACAGCATCATTTGGAGTAAGTGTCCAAAAGAAGTTTTTGTCTCTAAAACAAAAGTTCGATCAGCAGCCTGCATAGCTGTTTGTGAGTACAATTTGGGTACAAAACGTACTGTAGTAGAAATCCTTCAAAACTTGGGACTCTTAGTTGGACAAATAACTCTCGCTCTTGCTGATAAAATCGATGAAAGAAGACTGAATCAAGGTAGACAAAAGGCAACGACAAAATTCAAAGAGGCTCGTCGTGTAATTGCAGCAGCTCAAAGTCAAAGAGAAAGATTAATTCTTGAAGCAGAAGATCCTGCATATGGTCCAGGAATGTTTTAAGCATTTTGATTCTAAGAGGAGTTTCTAAGAGATGTTTTTTTTTTTTTATAATTGCTGATATTTTTAAATTTTTGTAAAATTATGTTACATTGTAGTCACATTATATACGTACATCCAAAATCTTTAAATTATGTAAATAAATAAACCCCAACTTTTATGGTCATTTGGAAACTTAACCTTTTTTCATTGTATTTTGGTGTTAGCAAATCATATCATGATTCGAACTTGACATCGCCACCATAAAGAATCAAGTTCTAGATCAGACTAAACATAATAATACAGTTTCATTAAATTTTTCTATGCAAAACCAATTTGTAAATTCAATTTTTATGAAAAACCGAATAAATTACGAAAAAACAAGAGGTTATTTATCGATTATGTCAAAATTTACCATGAAAATCGCTCAAAACCGTTTAAAATCAACTTCAAACCGTCGCTGCAAAAAAACCAAGCACCGGATCAAAAAAACTCATAGAACATTTTTTTCCTATTTTTTGCCGAAAAATTTAATGGCAGAATTTATTTTTTGAAAATCACGATTTTTTGATATTTCTTAATCTTAAAAAGTTTATAACTGACGCAAATTTTAATTTTTTTTTCTAAAAATTTTTTTACGGTTTTAAAACAATATTTTAAACAACTTCTCGCATGGGTTTTGCAAAATATTTATTAGAACAAAAAATAAAAGTCCTAACAGCTTTAAAAAAATTTTTCTAAATTTTTCGAGTACACCCTTTAAAACGCTTGTATTTTAAGAGTATATTCCCTAAATTTCAGCCCCATACAATTTTTTTATCCCTAGGCTGAAATCTCACCGGGGGGTCCCCTTAACCTACACTGACATAAGTTTGCGTTAAAAAAAAAGCAGTGCGCCTCAAATGAGCATCACAAAAAGGCGTGCAGCGCCACGATTATTAGTACTGCAACCTAACGTGATGTAAACAAATGATGCATCAAAAGTCAGTTTTATTAGTTTTTCTAATAAATACACAATAAAACGCAGTGCAATAAAAAGCAGATGAGGAAATTATTTGCAGCTCTCTCTGCATTTCTTTTTATTCAAAACCAAACAAATATTTAAGAAGACCCAGGTGGGCATTCTGGATATTTAGGTTTAATCTTGCATCCACACAAAGAGAGTTTTCTTAGATGTATCATAAGATTTAAGGTTAAATCTTGTGTCATCGTAAACTTGAAAGAGTTATTTCGGATAAGTTATTGTATTTAAAAATAAAGATGCGTCTGTGAAGACTTAGCAGGATCATTATAATAATAATCACGTCTTATCATCGTTCATCATGCGTGAAGCATGGTGTATGGTATACCGAGTACAGAACAAAGAGGTTTAGGTCCGCATTTGCACAAACTTCAATCCTCTGCCAACGCGGATAAACTTAGGTTCCGATTACGTCCAAACTGAACTGCTCCATGTACGCGGAAACTATGTTTTATCACACATGTCTACGCGTACTTGGAACCGTTCCCACGCAAGAGCGTGCGTTAACGGAAGCTGACGTTCAGACAAATTTTGTATTTTAATCTAACTTCGGTTTTTTTGTTTCTATTTTTTTTTTTTAAATGACAAGCATTTCTATTTTATCGATTTTTGTCATCAGTTTTATTTTAAAAATTTAACATGGCTCTTCCAATACATCCAATTTTTTAAAAATTACGTATACGTATGTTTTCAAGGGTGCTGATTACAAATATCACTTTGAATTTTTAATTTATCTTAAATAAAGTGCACTTAAATAAGGTGAAATTATAATTCTCTCCTAATATATTGGATTTGTACGAAAATTTGTTTTCGATGTCTTTTGATGGTCAAGATTACGAATCTGATTTACAATTTTAAATTTGATGACTCTAATAAGGTCTATACTCAAATAAAGTTAATTTGAAATTTTTGCCCCATACATCTGATTCGTAATAAGTTTTGTGTATTGGGATCTCTAATACTCCTCATTTTGAATATGACCGTAGATTTTTATATTATCCTAGATGAAGTTTACTTATATAAGGTAAAATTTTCCTTTGTTCTCAATCTATGTTAGAACAATCAGAAATTTCGTATACACCTGTTTTCAAGGGTGCTGATTACAAGTATCAATTTGAACTTTTAATTTGCCTCAATATTTAAGTACACTTAAATAAGGTGAAATTATAATTCGCGCCTAATACATTGTATTTGTTCGAAAATTTTTATTCTTTGGCTTTTGAGGGTCCAGATTATGAATCTGAACTTCAATTTGAATCTAATGACTCTAATGAGATCCATACTCTCATAAAGTTAATTTGAAATTTTTGCTATATAAATCGAACCGTAATAAGTTTTTTGTACTGGGATGTCTAAGGTTGCTCATTCTAGGTATGTATGTATCTATATTCGAATAAGCCCAGACATTTGGAAGACTTTTTTTGTTTTTTTCATCAGTAATATGGTTGTAGATTTTTGTTTTAAAATATTTTTGATTAAAGTTATACTCTAAATAAAATTTAATCATTTACGTAATATCATAATATCATAATATATGATATTATTGAATATATTTGTCTACACGCGAGCGAACGTTTTATGCTAGTATTATTTATAGTGTTATAACCGTGCAAAATATAAATTAAATAAATTAGTCACACCAAATAAATTATATTAAACATAATTATTTTTATAAAAACTCAAACTTAGACTCAGCTTTATTTTCACTTGATTACACAAAGGTAAATAAAGTATTGGAACCTCAAAAAAACTCTTGATTCGAACTCACTGAGCAACAGTAACAACAATAACAAAACATATGCGCATAGCAACGTGCGCGACATTCATATCGTCCAAATTCGAATTCATAACATTTATCCCTCCCTTCTTCAATTGTAATCGTCGACAAAAAAAATTTTACATGTATTGAATCAAAATCATCACACAAAAATTACTTACAATCAAAATAAATTCATCCAAAACATTCTTCTATAACTATTTACAAAATCGAACATTTTAAAAATATCTTACAATAATTCACAACACTGAACAATCCAAAGTCATCGAAACACCTTAAGAAGATCTTTCTTTCTTCTTGCTGTGGATGGAGTTGGGAATTTATACCATGGATCCATACCCTATCTTCGCTCTGACAATTAGACTTTTCCAAAGCCCAAAAGAAAATCATGGCTCTAAAAACCTTGGGAAGAGCAGTCAGCTCCAGGTGTGTTCCTTTCTGTATAAATAGCCAATCTTTAAATATTAAGAATCATTTATTTGTGTCTTGAACTCTTTCTTATGCAGTATACAACATCGTTGATTTTTCTTATTACTGTGTACGGTCCTTCCCAGTCTACTAGCAGGTTCGGAGTTTCTCCAACTGTCCTTTTCTCCCTATCTCCCTATATTATAATCTGTTTTTTTTTTATGATCCTCAAAGTTGAGTCCTCAAAATTGAAAATCAATAAAAACACGGTCAAAAGACACGTAAAAAAGATACTTACGAGTCCTCAAAGTTGAGTCTACGATGGGAAAGTTGAGTCCTCAAAGTTGAGTCCTCCTTTTCTCAAAACGGTGCTTTTTAGATTCTCATGTAATATTTTCTATAGAAGCAGCTTGGTGTATAGAAATATTTGAATTGTGTAAATGTTGTCATTCAGTACAACGTTTAGAAATTCATACAGAAAATCAAGAAAACATAATATAGTTAAAAAATTAAATAGTTAAAAAATTGGGAAACAACTTTAGCAACTTGGTTTGAACTAAATAAAATTGATCTGTTAGAAATATTAAAAATGCCAATATACCAAATTACTATAGATTTCTAGATGATAAAACTTTTGTTAGATAGAAAAATTTAAAAAAATTTCAAACAATAGGTAGAATAAACGTTGTTTCTTCTAAAAATTCAGAGTTTTCACTTAAAATTAATATCAGATAAAGTAAAAGGTGGTACTTCTCACGAATACTTGAGAACTCATAATAAAATTATTTATAAACATATAGAAAAGGAGCTATTTAAATGGGTCTAATAGTAAATGATAAAAATGTATATGCCATTTTTGAAGAATCTATAAACTATTTAACTCCAAAAAAATTACAAGAATTTTTCGGATTATTTTTATTGTCTGAAAAAATTCCTGGTAATTTAATATGGAATAAATATAAATTACATTTTATAAAAGATTTCAAAGATAATGCAGAAGATAGAGGTTTGAATGAAATAATCAAATTTCTATCTAGCGAAGATTCTAATTTAAGTTATAAATGTTTTGGTTTACCAGAACCATGCTTAGAAAATATTTCTAATATTTTTGAAAATTATGACTGCAAAATAAACTGAAAAGAAGAGTATGAAAAAATGTTTGAAAAAATTTAATAATGATCAAAAAAATATATTTAATACAATCACAAAAAACAAAAATAATATGTACTTAAAAGATGGACCAGTTGGTACAGGTAAAACATTTTTTCCTTTTAGAGGAAAATTAATAATTTTAGGTGACGATTTTAGACAAATCCTTCCTGTAGTCAAAAGAGGCAATGAAAAAATTATTGTAAGATACGATTAAATACAGTAAATTGTGGAAAAATTTCAAAATTCTTAAACTCACTGAAAATATGAGATGTAAAGATAAAAATTTTTCTAAATTATTACTAAAAATAGGAGAAATTGGAAATTTTAAAATACCTATGAAATGGAAAAGTATTAAACATATTAAATGGACCAAGTAAAACATATTACAGTGTAGACAAAGCCATTCATAAGGGAGTAGATCAAACTGATTCAAATATATGTTTAGATTATCCAATTGAATACTTAAATTCAGTAAATGACGGGCTTTCTACCCATGAACTAAAATTTAAAAAAAAAATGCAGTGGTAATGTTAATTAGAAATCTAAGTAAAAAAGATGGTGTATGCAATGGAACTAGATTGAAAATAACAAATTTATATGAACATAATATTGAAGCTACATGTGAAAAAACAGGAAAAATAGTACAGGTTGGTAAGGTAGATGAGGTTGGTTAGGCGGAGGTTATGGGGGAGGAGCGTGGAAGGGAAGATGAGGTGGGAAGGGTTTGTTTTTGCACTTAAAAATGTTAATAGAGTTTTTTCAAAATTTAAAGTACTTCAACAAAACTGTAAAGTTAGTGACTGAGTTGATGAATAAAGTGAATAAGATTTGTTCGTAGATTGGGTGAGATAAGTTTGGAGGATAAAATACGGTATTTGATGTAAATCAAATTAGTGAGGTCAGTAATGTAGCTAAGATTGAATTAGGTCAGGTAGTTGAAGATAAAAAAGTAAGTATAGTTAGTAGGGTTCTTAATATGGGTGAGAATAGTAAATCGGGTTAGATAAGGCGGGTCTGTGCGGAGGGTAGAGTGTAGGTAAGGTGGTTGTGGGCTGGTAGATCAGATATTAAAATTATAACTTTGGCTCTAATTAGAATTTTCATATAAAATCATATATCATTAAAAAGGTCTTGAGCTCAGCAGCTTTCTAATTATGTCATTTTATGTCATTGAAATTTTTATTAAATCCTTTTTGTTGTCATGAGAGGGTGCTGAACCAAGCCGTTTATCATTTTAAATTCAACCCTTCCCCCACAAAATCATAAATCGGCTTAAACGCAATTTTGCGAGCTGGTACTATGCAGGAAGTAAGTTCATCTCAAGAAGAATCTGTAAAAAAATTTTGTATAATACAGCCGAATAACCCTTCGTGCTTCAAAATTTAAGATAATTTTCTTCCAGTTTTTTTGCACAGCAACGAGGGGGGCAAGTTTGACAGGTTAAAAATCACGAGCGCGATTGATTTTTTGTCAAACTTGCCCCGCAAAACACAGTCGGAAAATTATCGACAATTTTGAAGCACTAGGGGTATACGACTGAAAATCGAGGCTTGCTTATACGAGATTGCAAAATTTGAAAATAATCGTGATTTTTTTATTATTTCGCTTATTACTAGAGTAGTTTTCAGCTGGGCAGTTTAAGCTAGAGATCTAAGATGAGTCAGGTCCAAAATGAATAAGGTGATTAGGGTTTGTTGGTAGAGTGAGTGAGAGATGAGTTGGAGATTAAGTGCGGTATTTGAAGTAAGTGAAATTAGTAAGGTCTGTAATGTGGCTAAGATTAAAATATGTTAGGTGGTTAAAGATGAAAAATCAAGTAGGGTTGGTAGGGTTATGAATCTTTTGGTAACATAATTTGGTAAAATTATGATGAGTAAGTAAAGTTCAAACTGAACTCTCGTGTCTAATTTTTAGTGGTTTTAAGCACTTAAGTCTTTTTATTACTTTACCAAACATAGAGCTTACGTATTGTTTCGATTAATTTTTATAGTCGTCAATTATAATTATGGGGTTGGCGAGCGGAGCGAGTAGGGGGGTACCCCCCCCCCCCTAGTAGGGTTATATAGCCGAACTTTTTGACCTTCTTCAAAACTTGCTAAAACATTAGATAATCCGAAAGGCATGACAGTAAACTGCCAAATTCCTTCCCCAATTGAAAATGCAGTCTTATCCTTATCACTGCATCTTATTTTCAGCTGCCAATAACCACTCTTCAAATCAATCGTACAAAACCGCTCAACACCATTCAAATTTATCAAAATTTCATCTATAAGAGAAAGAGGATAACTATCTTTAATCAAAGCAAGAGACGATAATCCATACAAAATCTAATAGAACCATCTTTCTTCTGCTTCATTACAGCTGGAGAACACCAAGAACTTGAAGATTCCTCAATCACACCCTAACTTCTCATTTCTTCAATCGCCTTCCTCATCTCAGCCTGTTGATGAAATAGAATCCGTCCAATAGGACGCGAATCTATTAAAATTATCTCATGCTCAACAACATCACTACTACAATCACCTTTTTATCATTAAACAAATCCTAAAAATTATGCAGAAATTCAAAAAATTCTTCTTTCTGAACTTCAACTAAATTTTCAGAATTTGTTTTACAAATCTCCCGCAGGTGATCAGGAACATCCTCAATTAACCCTGTAAATCTCAGACTTGAGGCTGACAATTGGGGATTAATGGATTGAGGTTAGATAAAATACCAAACACTTGTTGTTACAGTAATTCACTGAAATAGAATTATTATTAACTTATGTACATTATTTACACACTTAAGACTAACTAACAACTTTATTAGATTCAAACCTGAATCAACACAAATTGCCGACATTCAATCTATTTATTAACTAAATAATAAAGTGTGCGTCTCGCATCAAAACATATGATCTCTCACTGAGCCCTGACCACCCTGTCGTCAGCTACAGCCTGTGCGGGCTCTGTGGTTTAAATGGTTACTACTTAGCCATCGGTCGGTCACATCGACCGATGGTTAAGTTTGGTAAGGCGCCAAACTTACAACCCTACTACAAATTTAATCTAAATTAGAATCAAAACCAAACAATTTTTCCAAACCTGCCAGCATGGTCTCCAAGACTCCAACCTGAAACAAAAAATCAGTTCTCAAAATCAAACAATCCTCCCCTACATCTCCAACAAAAACCTCCAATTCTGATTAAAATTTCCCTAAAATCAATCTAACCTTACTTCTAAAATTAACAGAAATATCTTCTCCCGTAAGATATTTCAATGAGACATGAATCGGAATTCTCTCTGAATTTAAATCTGTAAACCTCGAATTCAAAGTAGAAATATCAGGAGTGGAATGCTATAAGATAAGCAGTACTAAAGCGTGCGCGTGCGCGCGGGTGCTAGCACGCGCAGACCATTTTTTCGCCGCCAAATTTAAATTCGGACTAAAAATTATAAATATATAATAACTAGCATAAAATGCTCACTCGCGCTTAGACAAATATATTCAATAATATCAAATATTATGATATTACGTAAATGATTAAACTTGATTTAGAGTATAAATTTAATCAAAAGTATTTTAAAACAAAAATCTACGACCATATTACTGATGAAAAAAACAAAAAAAGTCTTCCAAATATCTAGGCTTATTCGAATATAGATACATAAATACCCAAAATGAGCAACCTTAGACATCCCAGTACAAAAAACTTATTACGGTTCGATTTATATAGCAAAAATTTCAAATTAACTTTATGAGAGTATGGATCTCATTAGAGTCATTAGATTCAAATTGAAGTTCAGATTCATAATCTGGACCCTCAAAAGCCAAAGAATAGAAATTTTCGAAAAAATCCAATGTATTAGGCGCGAATTATAATTTCACCTTATTTAAGTGTACTTAAATATTGAGGCAAATTAAAAGTTCAAATTGATACTTGTAATCAGCACCCTTGAAAACAGGTGTATACGAAATTTCTGATTGTTCTAATATAGATTGAGAACAAAGGAAAATTTTACCTAATATAAGTAAACTTCATTCAGGGTAAAATAAAAATCTACGGTCATATTCAAAATGAGGAGAATTAGAGATCCCAATACCCAAAACTTATTACAAGTCCGATGTATGGGGCAAAAATTTCAAATTAACTTTATTTGAGTATAGACCTTATTAGAGTCATCAAATTTAAAATTGTAAATCAGATTCGTAATCTTGACCCTCAAAAGACATCGAAAACAAATTTTCGTACAAATCCAATATATTAGGAGAGAATTATAATTTCACCTTATTTAAGTGCACTTTATTTAAAACAAATTAAAAATTCAAAGTGATGTTTGTAATCAGCAGCCTTGAAAACATACGTGTATGTAATTTTTTAAAAATCAGATGCATTGGAAGAACCATGTTAAATTTTTAAAATAAAACTGATGACAAAAATCTATAAAATAGGATGCTTGTCATTAAAAAAAAAAAAAAAATAGAAACAAAAAAACGGAAGTTAGATTCATAATCTACATCTTCGAAAATATCCGTATACCAAATTTGAATTGAATCCGATGATTAGGAGCGTTGTAATCAAATTTTTAAAGTTGATCCCGGACGGACGGACGGGCGGACAAAAAATACGGATGCTGCGTGTAATAATGTAGATTTTATTTATTTTTTTCGTAAATGAATTATCGTCATCACATCATCAAAGGTCAGTAAGCCTTTACAAAAAATATATTCCGGTAATGTATCAATATTAATAATAAAGAAATAAATTCAATTTTACAACTAATTTTGTATTTTAAATTTAATTAAAAATAAGTGTACATGAATATTTAGAAAGGCATCTGAATTGATCAAACACAGAATGTATGTATAATAATAAAATAATAATATGTAGGAAGTAAAAATTAATGAAAAGTGATTAAAGGAGGAAGTAAATACAGTAAAACCTCTCTAATTCAAAACTCAACTGTCTGAGCATCAACTTTGAATTATAGAGGATTTTGAACTATAGAGGTAAGTTTGGTGAACTTTGAAAAAAATTCGAATTAAGGAGGTTGCAAAAATATTTTTTATTCATCAATCAAAAAATTTAGACATTACATTAAATATATATTTTTCATTATTTTATTTTGCATTAAAATAACTTGTGATTCTCTGCTGCTTATTATTTTTTACGGTTTCAGTCATAACGAAAGACTCTAATTTTTGCATGGATAGAATTGCGTTTACGCTTTTCACCAACAGAATTTTCGGAGTAATCCTGAAGAATCTTTTCTGTATTTTTTAAAAAAGTCGATAAAGTACTCAAAGGATGGCTGTGAGAATGAGCTATTTGTGTTTTCGATTTTTCACCAAGTTCAACTTCTTGAATTATGTCAACTTTTTCTTAAACAGTAAGCTACCGATACTATTTACTCGACATGTTGTCTGTTTGACATTGACTTCAATACTGAACTTATTCTTAGTCCCATTTTGAATAAAAGGGTTTCTTCGAAACTCCTGCCTACAGTAACTTCGAATTATAGAGGTAAAAATACATGAATAAGTTGTTCAAGGGACAAAAAGCTACTTCGAATTATGGAGGTTTCGAAATTTCAAAAATTCGAATTACAGAGGTAATTTTACATAACCAGCATAGAAAATTCAAGAATATGAGGCCTAACTTCGAATTAGAGAAGATTTCGAATTATAGAGGTATGAATTAGAGAGGTTTTACTGTATTAATATTATTTGAAAATCAAAAAGTGAAAAGAAAAATAAATAAACAAGTATAAATGTATCTTATTATACTTTTCACCGTATGCTCTTTTTTTCTACATATTTTTTATTATTCCTAATTTACATTTATATTTGTATATTTATTAATTTTTTTTCACACTTTGATTTTCAAATAATATTAATATTTACTTTCTCCTTTAATCACTTTTCATTAATTTTTACTTCCATCATATTATTTTTTTCTTATTATATATACATTCTGTGTTTGATTAATTCAAATGCCTTGCTATATATTGACATACACTTATTTTGAATTAAATTTAAAACAAAATTAGTTGTAAAATTAAATTTATTTCTTTATTATTAATATTGATACATTACCGAAATATATTTTTTTCAAGGCTTACTGATCTTTGATGATGTGATGATGATAATTAATTTATGAAAAAAATAAAATGAAATTATTATATATTTATAATTTTTTTTCCGAATTTAAATTTGGCGGCGAAAAAATGGTCTGCGCGTGCTAGCGCGCGCGCGCGAGCGTGCACGCATTAGTACTGCTTATCTTATAGCATTCCACTCCAGAACCTGTATCAATCTTAAATCGGCATTCCCTCCTATTAACAAAACCATCATAAACAAAGCAATTCAAATTCCCATCAACCCTCTTAACAGAATACGCACAACCAGAACTCAAAGGGGAATTTTCAATTTTTGTCAAACCAATCCCATCTCGTCTGACAAAATTCAGTTTCCCTGATTTATCTGATTGGGACAGTTTGACCTGAAATGACCTGTCTGATGATATAACCAACATTCCTCAACAGGATTAGGTTGTGTAATATTCTGCGAATAATGTATAATTTTGTGCCTGAGTATCTGTGAGTCCATTAGAGTTTTGACCTTGTGGTCTAAACTGTGTGCTCGACTGTGTGTTCTCTCTGTATAAAAAATCACGACCACCATTAAAATTCTGAAAAATCTTTTGACTATTAATTGTTTCCACCTTTGTCGCTGTCGCCAAAGCCTGCTTCAAAGAAGTCTTACCTTCAAGCTGTAAAGTCTTCCTAACAGAAAAATTACTAACAGCAACAATAAACTGGGAACAAGCAATTTTATCCTGGATCTCAAATGAACATTCAGGATAAATAGTCGAAGCCATATGTTCCAAATCAGAAGCCAGAGACGGTAAATCCTCCCGAGATCTCTGATTCCTGTTTTGAAACAAAGTGTAATTCATTGTCGACAAATGAGCCTCCCCAAAACGCAACTCAAGCTTCTCCTTAAGTTTAGAAAAATCTAAATTCCTACTCGAAAAATTACTTAAAACTTCCCTTGCCTTCCCCTTTAAATAAGATGCTAAAGTAGTAGTCTTAATCGAATCGTCTCAACCATTTTCCCGCGAAATTATCTCGAACTGATTAAGGTATTCCATCAAGGGCGTGGAATCATCATAAAAATTAGGCTTTAAATTGAAACCTAACCCAGAATTCAATGAATTATGATTCCCTGAACTAACGACATCCTGTCGTTTTCCCCTGTTCATCCTAGAGTTTAAATTTCCCTCAGCCCTAAGATCATTCCAATTCGGTGCAACCTCAGTGTTGCAAATATCATCATCAATTTGTATGTGTTGATTAGTCTGATTTGTATCAGTGTATAAAATACATAAACGACTTATCTGGTTTAAATGATCAATCTTCTTAAGCAAACTGAATCTTTCCTCCTCGAAACTATCCCGTTCACCATGCAGTGTTGTCTCCAAATCATCAACCATAGATTTGAACTGGTCATTATCCTTTTCACTCTGAACCAATTTTCCTCTCAGCTCATCAATCTCGTGTAATGCGTAAACAAAGTATTCGAACCCCAAAAAAACTCCCTATTCGAACTCACTGAGCAACAGTAACAACAATAACAAAACATAAATACATAGCAATGCGCGCAACATTCATATCGTCCAAATTCGAGTTCATAACTTTATTTACAAGTCTCTCTCAGCGCGCAATGGTATTACATTATCTAAAAAAAATTTTGTCTTTAAGAAGCTTTATCTAAATTAACCCATTACCGCCCATGGAAAAATCAAAAGTGATATAAAAAAACTAACTGTTGGAAAACCTGTCTCATAAAAAAATAGTAGATACGTATTTTTTCTTTTTTCAATTTTCATTGTTTAAACATTATTTATTTAAACAAATTCGGAAAAAATTTTAAATTTTTATAAACTAATAACGGCATTCGATTCTTTGACCAAAAATAAGGCGAAAGTCATCTAAGTAATTTTTTGATCAGACGCTTAGATCTTTTGCTACGAGCGCTCAAACATGTAAAAATATGGTTTTATAGAAGTGAGCTCTGACTCGTAAAAGTGTATCTTCGGTGCGGCGCCTCGGAGCTCACCACTATAAAACCATATTTTTACATGTTTGAGCGCTCGTAGCAAAAGATCTAAGCGTCTGATCAAAAAATTACTTAGATGACTTTCGCCTTATTTTTGGTCAAAGAATCAAATGCCGTTATTAGTTTATAAAAATTTAAATTTTTTTACGAATTTGTTTAAATAAATAATGTTTGAACAATGAAAATTGAAAAAAGAAAAAACACGTATCTACTATTTTTTCATGAGACAGGTTTTCCAACAGTTAGTTTTTTTATATCACATTTGATTTTTCCATGGGCGGTAATGGGTTAACCTACAATAAGTTATATATACCTTTTACCTTTGCAGCTTCGTTCAGAGTTCATTTAAACTTTCGTGGTTATAAATTCATTGGTTTTGTTTATACACTAATAATTATTATTTTCATGATTTTAATCGGGTAATTTCAAACACTTGATGAAATAACATTTTTTATCAAATCTAATCTCTAAATGTTATAATTGAATTGTAATATAAAAATTAAAAATAAAAATTCAAATTTTGAATTTTGTTCTTCAACCAGTTACATCACGAATAAAATGCTGACATTCTTTTTAGGTTCTCTTTTTTATCTTGCGATAGCCCTTACGTAGGTCAATTTAAAAAATGAAGGTCGGATTAGTAATCAGCAATCCTAAACACCCCCGCACACAAAGTTTTAAAAAATGCTATTAAAAATAAATTTTTACCTTACTTAAGTAGCCCTTGAGTAGGTCAGGCATTAAAAATAAATTTTTACCTTAATTAAGTAGGTCAGTTTTAAAAATGAATATCATATTTATAATTAGCAATCCCAAAATCCCACGTATACGATGTTTCAAAAAAATGCTACTAAAAATAAACTTTTACCTTACATAACTAGCCCTCTACGTTAGTCCATTTTGAAAATAAAGGTCAGTTTCGTAATCAGCAACCCCAAAAACTCCTGACTACTCAATTTCTAATTAATCATAGACGTCAAAGTCTGAAAAAATAAATTTCAAGCTTGGATAAGTAGACTTTGCATAGATCAAATTTAAAAATGAATGCTTGATTCGTGATCAACAGCCCCGATTACCCTTGAGTACCTAATTGATCTGAAACGTCTAAGTCACTTTATTTTGAAAAAAGAAGTCGACGACGACGACGATGACGAAAATGAACATCTTGATAAAGAGGATAGAGGAAGAGGATTCAGGAAAAATTTTTTTTCGATGGATGGGTTTTAGAATGACTTGCTTTATCTTTTAGTTTAAATTCAAATCTGAGTAGAGACTTATGCATATTTTTGTACCCAAACAAAGCATAACTATAATACACCTCAAAAATGACACTACTAGTTATGCATAAGTTTTTACTTTAAAATTACTTTTTAACTTATAATATTATGATTAAACCTACTCTGATGAAGAATTTAGATCTTTCTTCAAAACGTTGAAGCAAATTAAATTGACTCATAACAACGTTATGTTTATTTGACAAATCATATTGACTAAAATGAGCAGTATAAACAACAATAATTTACTACTAAAACTTTATAAAAAATTTATTTGCCGCTCAAAACGAATTTAAAATGATGAAATTTTTAAGGATTGCTGGAACAGTTGCAGCAATTATTACTTGTCCTCTAGAAGTCGTAAAAACAAGATTACAATCATCTGCGGGTGGTCTTTACCCTTATTTGAAAAGGGAACCAAACTGTAATTCTTTTCGTGAAAGTATCCCTAGTTCACAACAAAGAAGACGCTTTTATACTGTGAAATTCAGCTGGTAAGAAAAATTTTTATATTAATTAAAACTGCTATTGGTTTTTGACATCGACTATTTTTTAACATTCTTAGCCATTAAACCGTGCAGTGCTTTAAGTACTTCAAATTATTATTTTAAGTCAAATTCATGGTAAAAAAGTAAGTACTGTGATTCTTTCTGGTTTTTTATTCTACGTGTAATTAATGATTGAGTAACTAAGAAAATAATTAAAAAAAATTTTTATTCCTTTCAATAGTATTACTTTTAAATGTTGTTTCGGTATTTTTAAGGCAACGACAAAAATATTGTACAGTTTTTGCTAAAGGATTAAAGTACACTATGAATGCCGACTGTTTATTGATTTATGATTATTTAATATTTCGATGTGTCTAGGGGCACAACGTCGCGTACGCGAAAACGTTTTCGCGTACGCGAAATTTGCTGTAAAAATCACCATAATTAGGATACTCTTTTCGCGTACGCGAAAAAATCCCTAGAAAATTAAAATATAGTTCGGAAAATTAAAATATAGTTCGCCATATATATTTCAAAAAACCACATAAGCCTATTTTGAAACCATGTAACACTTTTTCAATCCAAAATAACCCTCCCAGATTTATCTGAATACTAGTTTTAACCTTAAAACCAATAACCCATCCTGAATAACCCTCACAGATTTATCTGCATACTAGTTTTAACCTTAAAACCAATAACCCATCCTAAATAACCCTCCTAGGTTCGCCTAGATACTTGGTTTAACCTCCAAACCAATAACCCATCCCAAATAACCCATCTAGGTTCGCCTGGATACTAGGTTTAACATCCAAACCAATAACTCATCCCAAATAACCCTCCTAGATGCATCTGGATACTAGGTTTGACCTCCAAAATAATACCCCATCCCAAATAACCCTTCTAGGTTCACCTAGATACTAGGTTTAACCACCAAACCAATCACTCATGTAGGTTTCACATTCAGAAAGATAAATGTAAATAAATAAAGATTCGCACGCAAGTACATGAGAAAAGGAGGTTATATGTGCAAGAGTGTTTACAGAAACAACTCTTTATTTAGTTATTTTAATTTAGTAATTTTTTTTTTAAACCAAGACATCCACCATTATAATTAATATTACATTAATGATGAAGTTGCGGCCGACCGGTCCGCACTGCCACGAGCAGCGATCGAAGGGCCCGCCTCACAACCAGTGGCCGCGACGCCCCAGGCGGCCCCAGGCGGCCCCAGGGGCAGAGCATAGGCACCGCGGAGAGCCACTCCAAGGGGCGGCCAACCCCACCTCCAGCACGCCCCACGACCCTGGCGCGTGCCTCCAGGCCTCCTAGGCGGCTGGGACTTTTTCGCCCAGGCCGCCGCCGCCAACAGGATACCCCTGCCAGAATACCACGGGCTGGAGCATGAGGATCCCGTGCAATACGTCAACGACTGCGAGGAGTACTTCACGCTTCTTGGGATCCAGGACAACGCACGCACTCGCACGGCGCAGCGAGGACTGCGGCGAGGCAGAACGTTGGTTCCAAATATATCGGGCCATGAACGTGGAGTGGCCGCGCTTCCGTCACCTCTTGCGGGACCACTTCGACAACGAGACCACCAGAGGGCGGCTCCTGTCAAAGCTCTACGGGCAGAAACAAGGTCCCCGGGAGCCCACCGGCGCCTTCATCCAAGAACGGTGTCTCCTTCTGCAACGCCTACGACCGGGCGACGACGAGGCTCAGATGGTGTCGACCTTGTTGGGTCTCCTGCGCGCCCCCATCAGGATGGTCCTCAGGGCGAGAGGCATCACCACCATCTCGGAACTTCTCACTCGGGCCACCGAGGCTGAGCGCGACGAGGAAGAGATCGCGCCCGCACCACCCGTTAAGCCACGCCCACCTAAGGCAGAGGCGGAGAAGAAGCCCGAACCAGCCGTCCCAGCCGGGAACAAGACAGCCCGCACACGTCCTCCACCACAATGCTGGCACTGCCCTGAGAGGCATTGGCACCAGGACTGTCCAACCTACCAACAAAAGTTGAAAGCCAGGGACCAGGAAAACTGGCGGGCGGCGGGTGAGGCCACTCCGACCACTCCCGCCGCATCAACACGGCAGTAATCACCGGAAATTTAAGCAGGGCCAGCAGGAGGCTCCCCCAAGTAAGGCTGCAGGTCGGGCGCCAAGTACTGTTGGCCGTCCTGGACACCGGCGCCTCCGATAACTTCATCCGGGCAGAGTTCGTACCACCTAGGGCGTCGATACGGCCGCACGTGGAGCGCTGCCGACTGGCCACCGGAGGCCCTGACGTTAGCACCGCTGGGGTGACGAACCTGGAGGTGGTCCTGCAGGGACACCAGATCATCGTCGAGGCGATCATCATAGACGGGTTGACAGAACCGCTGCTGCTGGGGCTTCCGTTCATGGAAGAACAGGGTGCCCTCATTGATCTCGGGAGACGCGTCCTCTACTATGGCAACGCGGACAGGCGCACCGTGCCGCTGTGGCCAAACACACCAAGGATCCTGGCACCGACCGAGGTGAAGGTCGAACAACACTTCCCGAAGGAGTACCGGCAGTGGATCGACGAGCTGCTACGCACGTGCCACCACATCTTGGCGCCCCCTGGCGGAAAACTGCCCAGAGCCCATGAGGTGAAGCACAAAATCAACGTGACAAGCACGGCCTCCCGCAGGCTCCCACCGTACCGATACTCGGTCGAGAAGAGAAAGGCCATCGCCGAGCAAGTCCGAGAGATGCTGGCAGCCGGGGTCGTCGAACCAGCCTCCTCGCCCTACAGCTCCCCAATCGTTATGGTGCCCAAGAAGGGGGGCAAATGGAGGTTTTGCGTAGACTACAGATGGATAAATTCCATTTCTGAATCCTCGGCGCAGCCCGTTCCCCGGATATCGGAGACCACGAAAGACCTTGGCAAGGCCCGCGTGTTCTCCACACTCGATCTCAAATCTGGGGTATTGGCAGGTGCCCATGGACGAGGACTCCAAGAAGTACACGGCTTTCACCACCCCGTCGGGGGAGACGCTCGTGTTCAACGTCATGCCCTTTGGCCTGAAGGGTGCCACTGGTACCTTCCAGGGACACATGGCGGGGAAGGTGCTCGCCGACTACATTGACAAATTTTGCAAGGAGTACCTGGACGATTTGTTCGTCTTCTCCGAAACTTGGGAAGAGCACCTGTATCACCTGGGCCTGATTTTCGAGAGGTTGAACGTCTATCAACTCACATGCGCGCCCGAGAAGTGCATTCTAGGAGCCACGGAGCTCCCCTACCTCGGGTTCCTCATCACAGCCGAGGGCAACGAGGCCAAGCCCGAATACTGTCGGTCCATTGTAGACTTCGTCTGGCCAACGAACAAGGTCCAGCTGCAGAGTTTCGTGGGCACCTTCAACTGGCTTCACGAGTACGTCCAAAACCTCGCGCAGATCATGGCGCCACTGACGGACATCTTGCGACGCCGCACCTTTTGCTGGTCGCCAGCCGCCGAGGCCGCCTTCGACGCCACTCGGAAGGCCTTTGATCGACCCCTGAGGCTGACCCGACCTGATCCAGAGCGACCCTTTGTCCTGCAGACGGATGCGAGTGCCGTTGGAATGGGCGCTGTCCTGTACCAAGAGCGCGAGGACAAGGGCCGCGACATCGTGAGCTTTGCCAGCGCGAAGTTCACCCGCAGCGAGTCAAAGCTGCACTGCAATGAGCAGGAGTGCGCGGCCGTCATCTGGGCCGTCAAGAGGTACCGGCCCTACCTGGAGAACGCTAGCTTCAAGCTGAGGACCGACAGCAGAATCCTATTGTGGCTGCACAAATTCAAAGACACACGGGACAAGCTGCGGCGATGGGCCATCCTTCTTCAGGAGTTCGATTTCACCGTGGAGCACGTCCCGGGGAGATCCAACGAACTCCCCGACACCTTGTCACGCCTGCCGCAGGAGGAAACTCATGGCGTGATCGACGACGTCGAGCGACTGTTACCCCCGGAATTCAACCTGGCACCGGCGGAACCCGCGGCGATCACCATTCTGGAGGTGTGCGTGGAAGCCACCCTGTTGGAGGAGGTCAAAGCGACGCAGCAAGCCGACCCCAGGCTCTCTGGAATCGCCCGGCAGGCCTTGGTGCTTCCGGGTGGTCGACGACCCTGGGCCCGGGCATGCGAGTGTGGGCTGGCTTGATTTGTGAGAGGTGAACCTTCACCTCCGAGCCAGCTCGGTTTACCAGGTAGACCGTGTTGCTCAACTTGGCCACAACGGTGTACGGGCCTTCCCAGCTGGGGTTGAAACCGGCGTGGATGCCCTTCTCTACGTTGGACAGAGTGTGGAGTTTCAGATACACGGGGTCGCCGGCCTGGAAGACTCGATGGTTCGACCCCGGGGCTGCGTACCTCCGCACGTAGCGTCTCTGGTTCTGGCGGACCCGCAGGATCCGACGATCCCTACCCGGTGACGGGTCTTCTGTGGGGCGAGCCAGCTTCCAGGCCCCCGTCTGTTTCAAGCTTTGCCCGAAGAGGGCCCAGGCTGGTGACACTCCAGTGGCAGCATTGCGGTGACGTCGGAGTGAGAACAGGATGGCCGGTAGTTCTTGGTCCCAGCTGGAGTGGCTCTTCCCCTCTAGGTGCAACTTCAGGGCCTTCTTGAGTTCCTGGTTTCGGCGTTCAGTGGGGTTCGCCCTTGGATGGTAGATGGGCGTTGCCCATGACTCTGACTGCCAGCGCTTGCAGGCTTTCTCCCAGGCTTTGCTGAGGAACTGGAGTCCATTGTCGTTGAGGATGTGCTCCGCATATCCCCACCTGGAAAAAACCTCGTTCTCCATGACCTTCACCAAAACAGGCGCTTCCGAGGAGCTCAGCGCGAACGCCTCGGTCCACCTGGAGAACAGGTCCGTTACCACGAGGAGAAACTGCTTGCGGCGAGGCGTCATGGAGTATGGTCCCATTAAATCCACTGCGACGGTCCTCCACGGTTCCGTCGGCTGTCTGGGCCTCAGCCTAGGCTTGGGATGAGTGTCCTTTTTCACGCAGGCACAGAGATGACACAGTCTCACGTGCTCGGTGACGTCTCTCTGCATCCCAGGCCAGTGGTGGTGCTCGCGGATGGCCCGGAGGGTTTCCTCCGCTCCGGGATGACCAGCCAAAGGAGCGTCGTGGTACTCGAACAGCACTTGGGGCCTCACGGCCTCGGGAATGGCTATCCGCCAGGGGGCCGAGCTGCTTTCCCTGTACCACAGGGCTCCGTCAAGCACGATGTGGTGTAGTGGACGTGCCGACCCTCCGGGGGTCCTTCGGCGGGGGTCTCGCGGCGTCTTCCGCGAGGGCCTGCCGGGCGATTCCGGAGAGCCAGGGGTCGGCTTGCTGCGTCGCTTTGACCTCCTCCAACAGGGTGGCTTCCACGCACACCTCCAGAATGGTGATCGCCGCGGGTTCCGCCGGTGCCAGGTTGAATTCCGGGGGTAACAGTCGCTCGACGTCGTCGATCACGCCATGAGTTTCCTCCTGCGGCAGGCGTGACAGGGTGTCGGGGAGTTCGTTGGATCTCCCCGGGACGTGCTCCACGGTGAAATCGAACACCTAAAGAAGGATGGCCCATCGCCACAGCTTGTCCCGTGTGTCTTTGAATTTGTGCAGCCACAATAGGATTCTGCTGTCGGTCCTCAGCTTGAAGCTCGCGTCATCCAGGTAGGGCCGGTACCTCTTGACGGCCCAGATGACGGCCGCGCCCTCCTGCTCATTGCAGTGCAGCTTTGACTCGCTGCGGGTGAACTTCGCGCTGGCAAAGCTCACGATGTCGCGGCCCTTGTCCTCGCGCTCTTGGTACAGGACAGCGCCCATTCCAACGGCACTCGCATCCGTCTGCAGGACAAAGGGTCGCTCTGGATCAGGTCGGGCCAGCCTCAGGGGTCGATCAAAGGCCTTCCGAGTGGCGTCGAAGGCGGCCTCGGCGGCTGGCGACCAGCAAAAGGTGCGGCGTCGCAAGATGTCCGTCAGTGGCGCCATGATCTGCGCGAGGTTTTGGACGTACTCGTGAAGCCAGTTGCAGGTGCCCACGAAACTCTGCAGCTGGACCTTGTTCGTTGGCCGGACGAAGTCTACAATGGACCGACAGTATTCGGGCTTGGCCTCGTTGCCCTCGGCTGTGATGAGGAACCCGAGGTAGGGGAGCTCCGTGGCTCCTAGAATGCACTTCTCGGGCGCGCATGTGAGTTGATAGACGTTCAACCTCTCGAAAATCAGGCCCAGGTGATACAGGTACTCTTCCCAAGTTTCGGAGAAGACGAACAAATCGTCCAGGTACACCTTGCAAAATTTGTCAATGTAGTCGGACTTGCTCGGCGATGGCCTTTCTCTTCTCGACCGAGTATCGGTACGATAGGAGCCTGCGGGAGGCCGTGCTTGTCACGTTGATTTTGTGCTTCACCCCATGGGCCCTGGGCAGTTTTCCGCCAGGGGGCGCGAAGATGTGGTGGTGCGTGCGTAGCAGCTCGTCGATCCGCTGCCGGTACTCCTTCGGGAAGTGTTGTTCGACCTTCACCTCGGTCGGTGCCAGGATCCTTGGTGTGTTCGGCCACAGCGGCACGGTGCGCCTGTCCTCGTTGCCATAGTAGAGGACGCGTCTCCCGAGATCAATGAGGGCGCCCTGTTCTTCCATGAACGGAAGCCCCAGCAGCAGCGGTTCTGTCAACCCGTCTATGATGATCGCCTCGACGATGATCTGGTGTCCTTGCAGGACCACCTCCAGGTTCGTCACCCCAGCGGTGCTAACGTCAGGGCCTCCGGTGGCCAGTCGGCAGCGCTCCACGTGCGGCCGTATCGACGCCCCAGGTGGTACGAACTCTGCCCGGATGAAGTTATCGGAGGCGCCGGTGTCCAGGACGGCCAACAGTACTTGGCGCCCGACCTGCAGCCTTACTTGGGGGAGCCTCCTGCTGGCCCTGCTTAAATTTCCGGTGATTACTGCCGTGTTGATGCGGCGGGAGTGGTCGGAGTGGCCTCACCCGCCGCCCGCCAGTTTTCCTGGTCCCTGGCTTTCATCTTTTGTTGGTAGGTTGGACAGTCCTGGTGCCAATGCCTCTCAGGGCAGTGCCAGCATTGTGGTGGAGGACGTGTGCGGGCTATCTTGTTCCTGGCTGGGACGGCTGGTTCGGGCTTCTTCTCCGCCTCTGCCTTAGGTGGGCGTGGCTTAACGGGCGGTGCGGGCGCGATCTCTTCCTCGTCGCGCTCAGCCTCGGTGGCCCGAGTGAGAAGTTCCGAGATGGTGGTGATGCCTCTCGCCCTGAGGACCATCCTGATGGGGGCGCGCAGGAGACCCAACAAGGTCGACACCATCTGAGCCTCGTCGTCGCCCGGTCGTAGGCGTTGCAGAAGGAGACACCGTTCTTGGATGAAGGCGCCGGTGGGCTCCCGGGGACCTTGTTTCTGCCCGTAGAGCTTTGACAGGAGCCGCCCTCTGGTGGTCTCGTTGTCGAAGTGGTCCCGCAAGAGGTGACGGAAGCGCGGCCACTCCACGTTCATGGCCCGATATATTTGGAACCAATGTTCTGCCTCGCCGCAGTCCTCGCTGCGCCGTGCGAGTGCGTGCGTTGTCCTGGATCCCAAGAAGCGTGAAGTACTCCTCGCAGTCGTTGAGGTATTGCACGGGATCCTCATGCTCCAGCCCGTGGTATTCTGGCAGGGGTATCCTGTTGGCGGCGGCGGCCTGGGCGAAAAAGTCCCAGCCGCCTAGGAGGCCTGGAGGCACGTCGCACCCTGCGGCCTGGCCATGAGTCGATGCGCCAGGGTCGTGGGGCGTGCTGGAGGTGGGGTTGGCCGCCCCTTGGAGTGGCTCTCCGCGGTGCCCATGCTCTGCCCCTGGGGCCGCCTGGGGCGTCGCGGCCACTGGTTGTGAGGCGGGCCCTTCGATCGCTGCTCGTGGCAGTGCGGACCGGTCGGCCGCCCCTCGCTGCATGGCGGGCTCTTCGGCCGCTGCTCGAAGCAGTGCGGGCTGGTCGGCTGCCAATTGCAGAGTGGTGTGCTCATCGGCTACTACTCTAGGTGGTGCGGGCCGGTCGACTGCCATTCGCAGCGTGGCGGGCTCTTCGGCCGTCACTCCGGGTGGTGCGGGCCGGTCGGCTGCCATTTGCTGCGCGGCAGGTTCTTCAAGTTGCTCTCCGGGCCCTCCGGGCACGGAGGGTGGCCGCTCGGTCCGCCTAGGCATGACGTTCGGGTCGGGCCGGGCGTCTATCGAGCGATGTCCAGTTTGCTGAGTCCCGCTTCTCGTTTTTCTTGGCGAGCGGAATACCATGCCGTGGAGCTCGCTAGTGGTGTGTCAACCCCTGCTCACAGGTCAAAACAGGTGTCTGGCCACGCGACGGGCTTGGTCGGCGAGCGTGGGGGATGGTCGGCGTTGCCTGCCACTACCCGGGCTGACCACCCAGACTTCGGAGTGGATGAGAGCTCCGGCCGCCTGACTCGTGCGCTCGAGACCCTTCAAAAGGTCGTCGATGTCCTGGATGACTTTCTCGTGCGAGGTTGAGACGCCGGCGGATACTGGCCGTTCCGGGGTGCTCGGAACAGACTCGGGTGGCGTTTTCACTTTCCCGATGCCTTTGTACGTCCCAGTCGAGGCTTCGTGCGGGGAGACGTTTTCGCTCAGCAGCGCCTCGATGGCCTCCTGTCTGGCAATGCCTTGGGACCGGACGGCCTTGGTGATTGCCTTGGCGAGGTTTTTGCGCTTCTGCCTTCTTTTTTCGACGTACCTGTCCCGCTTCGCCCGGGCTCGTGCTTGCTGCTTGGGCGTCAGCAGATCCCACTGGATGCGCTTTTTCGGAGTCAGGTTGCTCCGAGTGCACGCCACTTGCCAGGAGTCACTACGGCCCCGTGCGGCGAGACCTGTGGTGCCCCTTGGGTTGTTTCCGGTTACTGCTCCTATCGGCAGCCTTAAGGCTGCCTCGTAAGCGGGCTCCGATTTACCCTTTGGGTGCGGCTTGGTCAACCGCCGATGGTCGTGTGAGGTTGCGTGTCCGTCCGTGTTGTGGTGTGGGCACCACTAAGCTAGGATTTATTGGACGCACGCTCGGAGTGCGTCGTGGAGACTCTCGGTCATGGTGCGGTCTGCTGGGGCGTCTGCTCCAACAGTGCTTCGCTTTCACCGTGCCCCACGTTGGGCCGCCAATTTGTTGAAAGGAGCGGGGTGTGGAGTTTTAGTCCCGATAAGGACCGTTTGTTTTCTCACGTGTCAAGTAGCCCTGACAAGGGCTTGGGTTTAAAGAGAGAGGCGAATGAATAAAGTTTCAAAAGTTTATTACTAAAAAAAAAAGATTGACAAAAAATAGTGTCACGAGACACGATTAAAAAGAAACTGGCTGGGTGAGGGGTCACGACGACGAGGCGAGGGCGTTCGGCAACCTCGGTGAACTCGTCTTGGCTACGAGCCGCCGTGGCGGGAAGGAGAAATGAGGGGCTGTGGCCGTACCGTGTACTCCCGCGCGCAGACGTCGGGGAGCTGCTTCGGGCTAGCAGCAGGGGGAGAGGAGAGGTGACGGGGTCGGAGGCTGAAGGCTGAGTGAGTGCGTGGGTGTAGGGCCCCTTCCTTTATTCCCTTCCGCTCGGTTGAGTCCGAAGGGTGGGGGGAGCCCGGGGATAGGTATGCCCGGCTGCGATTAGTGCGGTGCTAGCCGGATCTGCCGATATACTCTAGATCCAGGTTCCAAAACCTGGACCAGTCGATGCAGGTTTGGGAGTTGGTCTATACGAGCCACGCGGTGGCTGACGGTAGGGTGTAACAAATACAGTAAGTCGGAGATTGCGTGCCTTCGAGGAAGCACGTAGTCGCAAAAGCGTGGAACTACCAACGCCTTGACCTCGCAGAAAAAGTGAGAATTGAAATGAGGCTTGATACTGAATTGGGTGAGTTCTTGACTAGTGATGGCTTGTATTCCACCAACTGCTGATACAGTGGCGTTTTTCGACGAACAAGTCAAGCCAAGGTTTTCTCTTAGACTTAAGGAAATGAAGTAAGGCTGTGAGCCATTGTCGATCATAGCCCTCGCCTTGACTCTGCGACCGTCAGCGCCCTCCACTATGACTAACGCTGTGCCCAATAGCACAGCGGATCGCTGGTTATAGTTGGAAGTGGCACCGTTGAAAAACGGAACAGCCCCTGCGTCCAGAAAATTTGACGTGCTGGGAGTGGTTGGCGTTGCGGCTTCACCCCCTGATCCCGTTGAATTGACAACCACCGAAGAGATCGAGTTCCCGGGGAGGGTGTCTTCCAGCGAGTTATGCAGTAGAGTATCGTGTTTGCCTTTGCATTGAAAGCATGAAAACTTGGACTTGTAATCCTTGACATGATGAAAGCCGAAGCAGTTCCAATAAAACCTCCTTAGAACCACAATGGCCTTCCGATCAGTGGGTGATTTTTCTTTAAAGTCAGGACATCTCGTTAAAGTGTGATTCTCGCTGCAAAGATGACACCTTGTCTCTCCCTTTTCTTTCTCCTTCGTAAAAGTCTTGGGAGTATCCACGGAAGCCAACGCTGTGGTGGTCCCACCAGATTTCCTTGGAGTGACAGGGGGAGTCAACACCGGCGGTTTTGCGGTGCGCTCAACCGACTCGAACATCAACGCCTGAGCTTCCAAAAAGGATTTGACTCGCTCCAGTGTAGGAGTTTTCAGATGTTTGCCCAAACTCTTCTCCCAATCACGACGGGTATTGGAATCCATATTGCGGATTAGCATGAAAGCTACAATACCGGACCAATTCTTGGTGGGACGACCCAAGGCTCGTAGCGTATCCAGAGGAGTGAAAGTTTCGTTCAACAAGCGCTTTACCTCGAAATAAGTTTCCTCCGCCATGGGCTTGATGGAGAACAAATGGGACAAGTCATTGTGGACCAAACGACGTTCATTCTCGTAATAAAGTTTAAAAGTATCCCAAGCAGACTCGTAATTTTGTTCGGAAATTTGAATGCTCTTTATGACCTCAAGAGCCTCACCAGTCAAGTATGAATGGAGGCAGGTCATCTTGAAGATGTCAGGGGTCTTCTGATTGTGTACGAGTGACAAGAGCATGTCGCAAAAGTGTGGCCACTCGGCTGGTTTGCCGGAAAATTTGGGCAGCTGGATTTGAGGCAGAGCTTTTGATAAAAATTGAAGATCCATTGGGGGTTTGGGCTCAGGGACCTCTCCCTGAACTGTTGGAGGGGCCGCATTAGAGTTAATGTAAACTTCATAACAGCTGCGAGAGTCATCGTAGTTTTCTTGCACTTAATACAAGTAATCTTCCTTGAAATAATCGTGGCCAGGATCCACCCAACCGCCGTCTCTAATGGCACTATCGTTTTCAATGAACTGGTTCCAAAGCTGCTCAAGACGCGTAATTCTTGTATGCGCCAGCTCAACCGAGAGCTTGTCTGAGCCCTTTTTCAAGAAGTTTGTGTAGTGATTGGCAATATGATCTTTCAAAGTTGGCTGTTTGGAGATTATCTCCTCCATCTTGGAGTGATAATTAGAACTTTGTTGAAAATTATCTCAATGAGAAAACTCGGGGGTAGGGAGCGAAGGTCCCTAAACCAATGCTAAGCCACGTTGGTGGCAGAGTCTACATGAAGACCCTAGCGTCGTCATTTTATGCCTAAACAGAAAAGAAATGATGGAGAAAAAAGTATTAAAAAAAAAAAGAGAAAACAAATAAAGATTGATAAGTTGAATAATGAAGAAAGAAAAAGAGATCTCTAATCAACTCTAATTGAGCCAAGAGGGAAATTGTTAGTAGGGTGCAGTGCACCGACTGCAGGCTCAATCCTTTAAGCTAAAGATTGTAAGTATTTAACATGGAGTACCAACCGGGTGTGACCTAACAACCCTGTGTTCAAAATTTTATGGTTAGTAATTATCAGAATTGAGAGAATTGCAACAGGTATTTATAAAGAGTCTTGATAGATAAATACCTAAAATGAAAAAGAAATTCAATTAGAAATTTTCAAAAATGGATTTGGAGAAGTCAATAACGTGTATTGATTGTTTTATAAAAAGAAAGAAAAAATGAAAGAACAAGGTAATTGGAATTATACTCTACTAAAACAAGGGGTGTTAAATGATGAATTAGCTCCATCGATGACTCCCTTTGGACAAGCGATGACAGCACTCCTTCAAACCAGTTGGAAGATGAACTCAGAGACAAATGATTCAGCAGGGTTAGTCCTCAGGATTGCGTTCAAAAAATCCTCTGCATTGCTCACCAACTTTGGTACTGATCCACCACAAGACCAGAGTAACCAAGAGTAATCAGCTTGTCAACCAGGACAGTCAACGGATGAACCTAGAATTTCACAGTGAATCAATATTGGGCTACTGAAATACAGTGCCAATAAGTAAACATTCAGTATTATTTATTCTCAAATTTACTGAATCTTTCTAATGCCAACTTTAAAGGTTATGGTTTTGTTAAATTATAATTATTGTCAAATTGGTGTAACTAAAGAGAGATGGTAATTTTACCAAAGTAGCAAACAGTTCTGAAAGATAAACAAAAAAAATGATTATTAGAAATTACATAAGACGGGCTCGCGTCTTGGAGCGGACCCACCT
This sequence comes from Encarsia formosa, assembly GCA_038277355.1. NCBI lineage: Eukaryota > Metazoa > Arthropoda > Insecta > Hymenoptera > Aphelinidae > Encarsia > Encarsia formosa. The sequence goes on from CM076185.1 coordinate 66,931,166, forward strand.
AATTAGTGAACTCCGCAGTAGGTGTCTGACGCCAATTGGATCCACACCGCCCAGCCGGGAAAGCGAAAAAGCGCTGCGGCTGTCCGCGTGTTCGACGACGCCATCGCTGGGCTTCCGTTGCTAGCTGTAGTCTATCAGCTGCGTCGCTGGGTCAGTGTGTCTCGGCAGCGAGTGCGTGTGCCGTTGTCCTTGCGGCCCTTCGACGAGACTCCGCCCCTTTTAAATATGGCCGCTTCGCTGCTCCGATCTCGCCGTCGCGGCGCCGGTTGCTGCTTGACGTGCGTGCAATGGCGGCTGGACTTCTTTTCCTCACTTTCGGCTCACGCCTTTCTCTCGCGTCTTTTCGGGAACCTTAGTTTTTAAGTTTAAAGTATAGTATAGTTATATTATAGTTATAGTTATAGTTTTAGTTAATTAAGTTTTTCAACTTTAATTCATATCTCAGAACCTATTAGGGCTAGAGACATGCGGTTTGCGGCAAAATTTTCTAAACAAAAATGTAGTTCACTTATATTTTTTAATATTATTTTTGGCGACAAATTTAAACTGTTTGAGGCATTTTTCGAATTTTTTTACCTTAAATTTGCGATAAAAAAAAAAAAAGTGTGGGTCTATAAAAAATACATGTGACGTATTTTTTCAGATTTTAAAAAGGGGGGGGGGAACTTTTCTGACCGATTTATCAAGACTTTTTACATAAAACGCCACCTAGTGGGCGCATATTAAGTCAAAATAAAAAATTAAATATACGGTTGAACAACATTTTTTTTTTTTTTTAATTTTGCCACAAACCGCATTTTTCTAGCTATTTTAGGTTATAAGACATTAATAAAAGTTAAAAAATCACTATTTGGCTCCGCGCATGCGCAGTTGAGGGCAAAAAAAATTTGCGGTTTGCGCCAAAAATTTCCTTTTTCAAAGACCTTTCGATTGATATATATATTGTAGGGGTTTCTGCGAAAAAAATGTTGACTTCTTTATCTAGCTTAATTATTTATAAAGGTTTTATTAACTTTTAGGATTTTTAAGTTATAAATTGGCCCTGGGGTGATTCTTAAAAAACTTTTTCGTCAGTCTAATGTTTTTAAAATTATATCTTCTAGCTTCAAATAATAACAAAATTAAAACTTAAACACGATTGTGTTAAAATCTATAACAATTGTTAAAACTGCATTTATACATCCTTATTGTTCACGTAAAAATACTTATCAAGATCTTACATATGAATGTACAACTCCGACGAGACGAGTGGTTTCATCGATATTGGAGGACAATTAAAATAAATTTTTAAATTAACCTGCATTTATTAATTTATTTGATTAAAAAGTTTTTAAGGAAAATAACGATACTAACAAAGAAATACTTTACGCAAAACTTGACGTTTTTTGCATTCGATTTCATTTCTTTCGTTCGGTTTCTATTTAAAAAAAAAAAAAATATCATGATATTGTTATTGATATTAATCTTATATTTTGGTAATTATAAAAACCATTCATTAAAACATAAATTAAAAAATTGTCTTATATTTTGATAATTCTAAAAACTATTCAATAAAAAACCAACTCGCCGATGATATCTTATATATACATATATAATATATATATATATTTACTTCTCCATTCTAGTCTACTGATTCAAAAGTCTACAGCAGCACATTTTTATACTTAAATTATTTACAAATTATTCAATTATTAGTTAAATAAGACAAATTAATAAGTATAAGTAAGAGAGAGAGAGAGAGAGAGAATAAATAGAAGAAAAACGGAGAGGGAGAGAAGAAGCGAACAGGAGCTGGGAAAAGAAGAGAGGAAGAAGATAAGAGAAACGCGTCAGCACGGGATGCCTGGCTGAGGGAAGGAAAAGCCAGCAGCGGACCCAAACAATAGAGCGTCACGGCAAGGAGGCTGGAGGCCATAAACAAACCCCCATGATCACCGGTCAGTGACATTGACCCAATGAGGCATTAAAGAAACGGGTCCCATAATAGTTTAGGCGGACCGTACCTGTAGTAGAGGGAATTCACACATGAGGAGTATTATAATAAATTAGGCCAAGGCCAAGCCCTCTTAGAAAAGGGGCCAAATCATTGGTTTTTCCCCCAAATTCGGACTTACATGGGAGGGTCCATGATCCCCTCTACGGGGGTGAGTCCTCATGCGCGAGGGTATAAATAGGGCCGCAAACGCGGGCCAGCAGCTTGGTTATTCAGTCGCGATCCAGAACTCGACCCACGCACATCGTTCCACGAGGAAGATCTCCACGACTTGACTCACGGGAGTTAGAGATTTTCAAAGACTCGATATTTTTAAAATAAATCGAAATCAACCTGTGTGACTATTTATAGTCTCATTTTAAGGGCATTTCTGAGTTTACGAATCAGTGTACCTAATTCGAGAGTTTTCGAATAAGTGCGAGGGTTCATAAAAAAATTAGAGTTCTGGCAGTGACTATTTGATTTTGAAAGACTTTTAAAAAAACAACAGCCTTTGTGTCCGACTAGAGAAAAGAGCCTGGAATTTCCTCCAGGACTGCGTAGAACCACCGATTCACCACCTCAAGCAGCCCAGCGGGAATCATCGGCTTTCAACACCGTCAACTCTCTCTCTCTCTCTCTCTCTCTCTCTCTGTGCAGTGTCCAGAACTTTAATAGAAGTAAGATTATTTTTAAGAAAGTAGCTCGTGTAACGTTTTGTAATGGTTTGGTTTTTATAATAAATAGATTTTCATAGTAGTCTTTCGGGTTCTGTAGTTTCATTAATTAACCTCCTCTCAGTTATTCGAATCACCTACCCGATCACACAAAGGGTGAAGTAGAGCCAAATTAATTAAATAGATCTGTCCCAATTTCGGGACATGACACTGGTGCATCGGCCGTTTTATTTAAATAACTGAGAGACTAAAATAAATAAAAGAGGTATTATTTAAAAAAAAAAAAGAAAGGTAAAGATACGAGAGTTTTTCTTCAGTCGGCCCGATTTTCGTTAAGGTTTTGAAAAAAGAGTTTCCCGGTTTTAAAATAGAGGAAAGTAGAAAGTATTTCTAAGTTCAATAATAAATAAAATAAAAATAATTATAATATAATATTTATAAAAAAACAGAAAGGGTCAGTACGAGAAATTGAATTGTATTAAAAAATAATAATAATAAATAAGAATCACAGATTTTAGTATAGAAATTTTCGAGGTGAGAGATCGAATTTTTCTTTTGAAAAAGTATCTAGTATACTCTGTACGATTTCTGGTTTCAGTGCGCTGATAGAGAGTTACCCTTACGACGAATTGAAAGTATCAATGCACAAAGAACTAGAGAAATAATTCTGAAGGGCACAACACTCTTGCAACTTGACTGAGGTTCAGATCTATATGCCAAAGCGCTGACAGGGTCTAATCTTCATACAGTCAAGGCGATAAAAAAAGAAATTTTGTCTGATGAGTTCAGAAAATACAGAGTTTTATAATCTGTGATTCAATAAAAGTTTTAAAACAGAATTAGTTATAAATTAGAAAAAAAAAAAATTTTTTATAGTAAGCCGATTAAACAATTGAATTTCTTGATGAAAATGACGAATTATGGATGCAGCTTCAAATGTCTGTAGTCTAAGTAAGGCCGAGAGTACTATACAAAATAACAAAAACAAACTTGGAGAGATTATAGCTCAGAAACATAAAGAATTAAAGCAAGAAAGCTTAAAAGGTCAAGAAGACATTAAAATATTACAATTACGTAGAGAGATTAAAAATTTAGAAAAACTATTAATTAAATCCGTGGATAGATACAATATTGACATTCCAGTAAATTCATTTTTAGACCCACAAAATCGGAAGGATAATTTAGACAGCAAAGCTAAATTTTTGCAGTACCGTGAGAAAGTAAACAAGTCGGTTTCAACGCTTAGTGAAATTTCAGAAAAGTTAGAGCCGAACATTGTTTTCGAGCGCCAAATAACACCAGAAAGGCCTATTCTTAGGCCAGCGGTATTAAATTTGACAGAAAAATTAGATAATTCGGAAATAATTGGCGAGCTTTTAGAAATAGAGATAAATCCCGTAGTAAGAAATATTGCCGCAAGCACACCCTATTCGGAAAATTCAAGCGATATACTATTAAAAAAGTTTGAACTAAACTTAAATTTTCAAACAATACAAGTGGAGGAAGAAGTTATACCTAAAGAGTTAGTATTTAAAATTGTTAAAGACAGCCTCGCAGAGGAATTACCACCCGTGGTAATTACCTCATTTTTCAAAGAAAAAGAAGGGTTGAACGAACTTGAAAAATCTTTAGTCAAAGATTTTAGATTCCCAAACGTACTTCAGTTTTGGAAAGATAAAATAATAGCTTTTAGTGAGGAATTAAATAAAAATAATACTACGAGCCAAATTGAAGACATTGATTCAACTTCGTCAATTGAGTTTAATAGTTGGATAGTAAATTTATCAAATATGAACAGTGAAAAAGTTAAAGTTGAAAACAAAACCTCCGTCGGAATGGAATCAGTAATAATGCAAATGAGAGGGTTATCCTTGCGGGATATTATTGAGCTAGTGCCACGTTGGTCAGGGTCAAATGTTCAAATTGAACAATTCATGGAGGGATGTTATGAAGCGAAAAATTTAGTTGCCCCTGAAGCCGAAGGGGAATTAGCTAAATTAATACGCATAAGATTATTTGGCGACGCACTCAGATGTGCGCGTGATCATAATTTTAAAACAGTTCGCGAAATTGAAGACTTTTTCATGCCAATCTACGGCAACACTAGAACTTATTTTGAACTTGCAGGAGAATTAGCAAATACGAAACACAAAAGAGGGGAACCGGTTATGCAATTTTTAAACAAAATTAGAGCATTAGAAAGGGAGTTGGTAAAAGCGATTTGTCGCGAAAGGAAAGAGTTGGGGAAAGAGTTAGCAGAGATTGAAATTAGAACTGACTGTTTGCGATATTTTGTTAAAAACCTTCCATGGGAGTTACGATCACGATTAAATAGTCCCAAAAATTGGGAAGAAGCGCGAGAGAAAGCGCTGCAAGTGGAACGCGAAATCACGGGAACATTAGTAGAATTAGATCAATTCGATAATACAAATAGAAGTAGGAGCAAAAACCCTCGCGATATAAGAAGGGTACATTTTATGGAAAAAGAGACAAATAATGTTACATGTAGCTTTTGTAACGGAATGAGTCACTATTTGATGAACTGCTGGCGATACGCAAAATTTATGTATGAAAATACGAATTTAAGAGATAAACTAGTAATTAACTTAAAACGTAAATTGGCGGAGCTCGATCCAGAATCTTTCGGAAATTGGAAACGAGACGAGGTATATGAAAGAGAATACAGCGTCCGAGACCACCCGTGGTATTTTACTTCAAAGGGAACTCCCAATGAAAGACCTAGAGGTCGAAATTCAAACAATTATTATACTAACCACTTAGCAGCCTGGCGAAATAATCACAATAATTATAGTAGAGATGGACTTAACACCTCAAGCAATCAGAATTTTAATAGATCGGAATATTATAATTGTGATTCTTGGTTTGAAGACTTTCTGTTGCCCAGCGTAGAATCTAATAAATATTTAGTGACTTTGTATTGATAATCCGGGCAGAAATAATGTAGACAAGATGTTGTTAGTTTGCATTTGGTATTTATTAATTGCATAACGTTTCGAAGGTACATTCTTCCTCATCAGGTGTCTAAAATAAAAGTAGAGATCATTCTTACATAAATATACAAAAATTTACAATTAATATACAATAATAAACAATAGTTAAGTTATACCTAGCCGTTGTATAGAACGACAGAATAGAACAGATAGACAGCAAGAACGAGGAATCGGTTAAATTCAGTGGTAAGGTAAAAAGCTACTTCGAGAATAAATTCAAAAACGAAAAAAGTAGGCAGCAAGAAAATTTTTTAAAGAATCTAGGTACTGGTGTCGGCTATAATAGGTGCAAATTAGTTGAAAATTTATCGTTTAACTTTAAAACAAATGCGGTCGAAAGCGAGACGACTAAAGAAAAAAGGGAAAACGATGAAGACGTTCAGGGTAATGAATGGCCACAAAAATCCTGTAACAATGGGAGCCTAAACACGGGAAAAGCAGAATTTTTCTTATGCAACGTGGAAAGCCCGGTAATGGCTTGCAATAACCGAGTAGAATTTGAGTTACCTTTAGAACTCAATGAAAAGGCCAAGCAGGGGGTTTTTGAAGACGACCCCGTAACAAAAAAACGGCAGAGTTCGAAGAACAACCACGGCGCGTTGATCTGACAGATTTACGAGTGGGGCAGATTGATCCCTGGGAAAAAAACGAGTCAGAAACTTTTGACGATTTTGAAGGTTTGGAAGAAATAAACACGTTTGAAATTTTTAAAAATGAAAGCAAAAATCCGTTTATCAATCATCAAATCGAAAATTTGTTCACTTTCGAAAACTCGCGGAGGGAAGAAGGAAACGCAAGTACCTTTATTTCAGACGAAAATGAACGGGCAGTTAAAATTAAAAATTTCATAAAATTAGAATACTTAAATGAGTCGGAGAAAGTAAAAATGGAGGGGATGATCGAAAAATATTCTGATTGTTTTCACTTGAAAGATGAAAAATTAAGCGCTATTGAAATATTGAGTCATCGTATTAATACTACAGATGACAGACCTATTATTTCAAAACCTTTTCAATTACCACACGCCTTGAAGGGCGAAATTGAACGCCAAGAAATGCTAGATGACGGAATTATTGAACCAAGTAATAGTAACTATTTAAATGATATTTTTCTTGTGGCTAAGCCATCAGATGGTACTAAAGAGAGCTTATCGCTGTGTATCTGATGTGCCCTGTAAGTTGATAATAATTGTGCTGTGGTTGTGTTGAGGACCTGATGCTGGAGGTGCACATTGGCAATATTAAAAATAAAGTTTTTTCTGAATGAGTGTGTTTGTGTGTGTGTCAGGTTGAACTTGCAAATAACTCTTTTATAATCCACCCAACTTGCAAATTGCAAAAGGTGCAATTGCAGGACATAATGTCATTGTCATACATATTATCGCTTAATTTTAATCATCATTGAAATGTATATGCTCTAAGCCAATACACTTGAACTGTTAAAGTTTTGTAATCCTACCCTTTTTCAAAAATAAACTTGATGTCTGAAAGTTTTGTAATCCCACCTTTTTTCTAAAATAAACTTGATGTCTGACAATGAATTTTAATTTTGATTGTAACTGTTACATTAACTCAGGGTGTTAATGATAAGTATATTTAAGTCAACATGAATCAATTATTAAAATTTTTTATCTTTTTTGTTTTCTGTATGCAAGCTTAAGTTATGCGGCCAAAGTGATTTCACATTTTAAAATTGGTTAATTAAGAAGTACAAAAGAAATAGATAGTTTTGGGTCTAGGTATCCAGTGGACCAAAAATTATGAATTCTATTTGGCATGGATTTTTAAAGTACGGATGAGCATTTGCTCCATTATTTTTAGAGTAGATTTAGTTTGTCCATCTATTATGTATGCAAAACGAATTCAAAAGTAGTTCATAATAATAAATTATGTCTATGATTTTTATGTGTTCTGTCTAATGATAAAATTATATGAAAGGAATTTTAAACAGAAGAACTAGATATATCTAAGTTAACCTGAACCAATCATTGGAAATTTTTATCTTTTTTTTAATCATTTTAAGGTTACAAATGAGTATTTGCTACATTTCAATGTAAATTTACATTAAAATAAAGTTATGCAATGTACATTTAAAAAATGGATAAATACTCAATTGAATTTTTTTCTTTTACATATAAAATTGATTTACTTAGGACTTTTAGAGGTTCTGGTTGATGTCATGGTTTTACATCAAAATAATTGAATATATCTTAGTTATTGTTAAATTATTTAGAATTTGTTAAGATCGTTAAATCATTTATTAAGACATATTTCAAAAATATTAATGATTTACTTATGGAGTTTGGTTTTTTTGAACTTGTGGACAAAAAGCAAATACATTTAAATATTTACTGAATTTACGCAATAAAATCTTTAAAAAATACTTTTAAAAAAGTAATATTTACGGCGATTGGTTTTTTAAAAAGGAATCTATATAAAAAATTATACGCTTAGTATGATCTTTAAAAAATACTTTTAAAAAAGTAATATTTACGGCAATTGGTTTTTTTAAAAGGAGTCTAAATAAAAAGTCATACGCTAAATATAATAATCTTTTTTTGAAAATGAATTAATGAAAGAAATGAAATCAAAAAATTTATTACGGACGACTTGAGGCCGAATTACTTATTATTTAGAAATAATTGTCTCATCTAAAAGATGATCATATTATGTTGAATCACCTTCAATATACGTACAAGTTAACAATTTTTCAATTACAGCACATACATGTGAAAACAAATGCAAATTGCACACAACTCAAACACTTTTTAAAATTAAAAATTAAAATATGTTGTAATTGAGTTAAAAATCAACTAAATCACAATGTATGGCTATACTTGACCTGTAAGAATTTAATATTTTTGAACTAAATTATCTCGAAAAAAAGCATTGATACCTGTATTTTTTAAATTATATTTTGAATGCTCAGTGTGTTTCTTAACAACATATTTTAATTTTTTTTCTAAATCCGCAAAGCCACTTACCGACCTTTTAAAGAAAGAAAAGAAATTCGAATGGAAAGACACAGCTAATGAAGCTTTTAAAACACTTAAAAATAAGTTATGTGAAAAACCGGTTTTGCAGTTTTTCGATGAGACCTTACTCTTACACGTTTATTGCGATGCGGCTCAAGCATCCATTGGAGGATTGCTTGAGCTGGGTGCTCAAGGATACGAGAAACCTATCGGGTATGTAAGCAGGGTATTACGTGGCAGTGAATTAGGATATTCAACATATGAACGAGAATTTTTAGCAATTAATTATACAGTTACCAGTTTTAAATGCTATTTACTCGGCAGAACGTTTACGGTCTATACGGACCACCTTCCGTTAACATATCTTACCAAATCTGATGATCCGACGGCCAGAATCAGTAAATGGTTAATAAAATTAAGTTGTTATGATTATAAAGTTGTTTATCTTCCAGGGAGATCAAATGTACAGGCGGATTGCCTTAGTCGTTACCCCGTAGATGCTAAAAAAAGGAGATGCGGGATATAAGTATAAAAACGAGATCTGCCACAGGAAAAATTCAGTGGAAAAATTACAAAACAGCACGCGGTAGGAAACCTTACGAAAGGCAGCTGAATAAATCGGGAAAGCCTGCTGTGGTAACTAAACCCATAATAGATACTAAGGAGCTCGTCAGTAGTTACTAGAAAAACGACCTAACAATAGAACCCCTCCAAACGGAAGGTCCCACAGCTGGAGATCTTGGAGAAGGACTAAATGAGACCTTACCAGCGAGTGCGACTAGGCGCAGGGGGAATTATTTGCAAAGTGTAGAGAAAAATTGTTTATGCGAAAAGATAGTTATTCATATTTCATTACCGCGGAAGGTAAACCATGTGACGAAATCTCTAAACAATTAGTTGAATGTAAGAAATTACCTTATTTCGAAGATTTAAATGTAAGCGAAATAAAAGTTCATGAAGTAAGAGCACATCGTGTTTACGCAAACACAGATACAGTTTCGCGGTGGTATTACGAGGGAAATAACTTTTGAGTACAGAAGAGATTAAAATTAATTTAAAGAAAGCACTTAATGTGTTGAAAGATTTATTAACGAAGTACGAGATAGTTTCAGTTAGTTTAGCAGAAAGTAGCGAAATTGAAAATGTATTGTGGGAAGAGGTACTTAATATTTTTACAGATACCTTTAAAGAGTGTTTAACAAAATTTATTATATATAAAGGGTTGATAGAATACGTCACGGTAAGCGAAAGAGAGCGAATATTGCACGAAAATCATGGTACAGTTATGTCCGGACACCGAGGAGTACAAAAGTGTTATTAAAAATTAAAGCAAAATTATTACTGGGAAAATTTGAAGGAGTCTGCACAAGAGTTTATACGAGGTTGTTTAACGTGTAATTAAAAAAAATGAAAAAAGTAAAAACTAAACAAGAACTAGTTCTTATACCGTCAGTTCCTGAACCTTTTTTTTGTATCGCGATTGATATAGTAGGACCTTTTAAGCCTATGCCGGATAATTATAATAATATATTAACGATTCAATGTACCTTCACTAAATATAGTTTAGCACTGCCTCTACGCGATGTGACCGCCGCAACAGTAGCAGAAACGCTAATAAAAAGGTTTATCTGTGTATTTGGAGCACCCACGCATATATTATCGGACCTAGGAACAAATTTTTGCAGCAAATTGATGAAAGAAGTCGCTAAAATATTTCGGTTTAATCAAAAATTTACTACGCCGTATAGGCCAAACTCGAATGGCAGTATAGAGAAAATGCATCATAGTTTATGCGAATACATCAAAACAATCGTTGATAAAAATAATTCTTGGAGCGATATGTTAGAATTAGCTTGCTTCTCGTACAACAGGACGTACCACTCGTCACATTCTTTTTCGCCGCACGAACTCTTTTTTGGTCGGCTAGCGACAACTCCCGCAGAGAATCCCCGTGGCGACTTTAGAAAAAAGATACTGACCTACGATCAGTTTATTGAAGGTCTTTGCAAACGATTAAATAGCGTACAAGGAATAGCTAGGGAAAAATTGATAAATTCTAAAATTCGTGCTAAATATTACTATGATAAAAAGATCAACCCGTAAGAGTTCAGAATCGGCATGTCCGTGTATTTGTTAAAAGGTGGGGAGATACATAAATTCGAAGACCAGTATACAGGCCCTTTCACAGTTGTTGATATTCCCAATAAAAAGGGAAATGTGACCATACGAATGAGAAATAATAAAGTAAAAACGTTGCACGCGAATAGACTGAGAGTGTCGTATGTTGAGCAAGAAAGTTGATAGCTTACACTAACTAAAATGATGATTTATAATTGACACGCAAATAAAAAAAATAATAAAAAAATTTTATAGTAGTTAATGCATGAAATAAGGTAGAAGGTCGAAAAAAAAAATACGATTAAGTCTAAATTAAATTAGTGTAATTTCTAAATTACAGAAAAAAGAAAGGAGAATGCAGAAAACGTCGCTATTGCTCCTTGTTCTTTGGGCGAGTTCTATCAAAGCGGACAAGTTAATCGAGATCGAAGCCTTAGATAATCCTGGATTAATATTTACAGAGTTACCTGAAATTCGCTTCGCGGAAGATTTTTGTGTTATAAGATTAATTTTTAATTTGATATAGGACAATATAATATTAAGGAGGCGCGTGAAGATTTAATTAACCCATTAAGTCCGAGGATTTTTTGAATTTTTGGTTGTGTTTGAGCTGGGAAATCTTAGGGAAAACTGTGAAAAATGTATACCTGAATACCCTATCCCCCTATTTTCAAGTATGCCCTACACGATGGTATAGTTCAAAAAAGTCAAAAATTCGATTTTCATTTGTTTATAAACAAATTAAAAAAAAAAACAAGATTTTTTTTGCACTTTTTTTTTTTTAATCGAAAAATTGAGTGGTTAAAAAATTTTTTACACACTTTAGAATATCATCACGGGTGATCACGCATTTCAAAGTTTCCAAATCTTCTTGAAAATTGTAGCTGCGATTTTTGTAAACAAAATGGCGGCCAAAACACTGCGAAGAAAAAATTCGTAAAGCAGCCGAAGGCGGAACCAACATCGAAAAACTTATTTTGCTCAAAAATATTTATTGAAAAAGCATAAAAAGTCTTTGAAATGTTAATTGTTAATATTTTTATCATTTCAATTGCATATATGCGAGTATTGGGCCCAATAGGGAGGGACCCAAAAATAAACATTGAGAAATCGAAAAATAAAAAATACTAACTTATTCTACGTAAAATTATAAGAACAAAATATACTTGGTGTTTTTTTTATTGGGGCCACTATTTTTTCATAAAAATTCGTTGAAGTTGGGACTATCAACCAATTGAGTCCAAGGATTTTTTGAATTTTTGGTTGTGTTTGAGCTGGGAAATCTTGGGGAAATCTTGGGGAAAATGTATACCTGAATACCCTACCCCCCTATTTTCAAGTATGCCCTGCACGATGGTGTAGTTTAAAAAAGTCAAAAATTCGATTTTCATTTGTTTATAAACAAATTAAAAAAAAAAACAAGATTTTTTTTGCACTTTTTTTTTCTAATCGAAAAATTGAGTGGTTAAAAAATTTTTTACACACTTTAGAATATCATCACGGGTGATCACGCATTTCAAAGTTTCCAAATCTTCTTGAAAATTGTAGCTGCGATTTTTCTAAACAAAGTGGCGGCCAAAAAACTACGTATTTATTTATTTATTTATTTTTTTTTTAAAAGAAAAATCAAGTAATCTAATAAATAAATAACATAAATAAATAAATAAATAAATAAATACATCTGAAGGCCTCGTTTTTGAGCGAAATAAGTTTTTCGATGTTGGTTCCGCCTTCGGCTGCTTTACGAATTTTTACGTCGTAGTTTTTTGGCCGCCACTTTGTTTAGAAAAATCGCAGCTACAATTTTCAAGAAGATTTGGAAACTTTGAAATGCGTGATCACCCGTGATGATATTCTAAAGTGTGTAAAAAATTTTTTAACCACTCAATTTTTCGATTAGAAAAAAAAAGTGCAAAAAAAATCTTGTTTTTTTTTTTAATTTGTTTATAAACAAATGAAAATCGAATTTTTGACTTTTTTAAACTACACCATCGTGCAGGGCATACTTGAAAATAGGGGGGTAGGGTATTCAGGTATACATTTTCCCCAAGATTTCCCCAAGATTTCCCAGCTCAAACACAACCAAAAATTCAAAAAATCCTTGGACTCAATTGGTTGATAGTCCCAACTTCAACGAATTTTTATGAAAAAATAGTGGCCCCAATAAAAAAAACACCAAGTATATTTTGTTCTTATAATTTTACGTAGAATAAGTTAGTATTTTTTATTTTTCGATTTCTCAATGTTTATTTTTGGGTCCCTCCCTATTGGGCCCAATACTCGCATATATGCAATTGAAATGATAAAAATATTAACAATTAACATTTCAAAGACTTTTTATGCTTTTTCAATAAATATTTTTGAGCAAAATAAGTTTTTCGATGTTGGTTCCGCCTTCGGCTGCTTTACGAATTTTTTCTTCGCAGTGTTTTGGCCGCCATTTTGTTTACAAAAATCGCAGCTACAATTTTCAAGAAGATTTGGAAACTTTGAAATGCGTGATCACCCGTGATGATATTCTAAAGTGTGTAAAAAATTTTTTAACCACTCAATTTTTCGATTAAAAAAAAAAAAGTGCAAAAAAAATCTTGTTTTTTTTTTTAATTTGTTTATAAACAAATGAAAATCGAATTTTTGACTTTTTTGAACTATACCATCGTGTAGGGCATACTTGAAAATAGGGGGATAGGGTATTCAGGTATACATTTTTCACAGTTTTCCCTAAGATTTCCCAGCTCAAACACAACCAAAAATTCAAAAAATCCTCGGACTTAATGGGTTAAGTTAAAAACTTGCATACCACCTATGAGCAATGACCAAAATAAAACTGTTTTTGATAAATTCGACGAAATTATAAGAAATTACGAAGATATTTTTAGTAAACATGAAACCGTAATTAATTACTTCAACAAGTCAAAGGTAACTATTACCAGGGAAGAAACGAGGAGGCGTTTAGAGAGAAAGGAAACGAAAAAGGAAATAAAAAGGGTCGTTTTTGAAATCAAGAGTGACGTTTGGTGAGAAACTTTGGCAGTTATTGATAGGACTAAGGGATTATTAAAACTAAGCAATATGGGGAAATCTGATATAGCCCGTATAGACGGGCCTATCACCTTGATGAATACTACCACTTAGCTAGGGCAGCGAGTAAAGCATATAGATTGATGATAGAACATCTAGATAATTTGAAATTCATGATTTCTGCTTTTCAAAAGGGTACTGAATTGTCCACACTCCTAGAGAATAAATTATGCGAAAACACCTTATGGAGTTTAGAATATGATATGCGTATTGCTAATAGAAACTTTAACACTCCTAAAAGCTTGCTAGAATTATTAAAATTTGAGACTTTGGTTGAAATAAAAAGAGGTATGAACGGAACACAGGGCTTAACGGAATATTTTTTACCTATGAAATTTGATGATGCAGCTAAAATTTATAGCATAATTCCTATACTATTACCGCAAAATATTTTTTAGGACTTCACGTGTGCAGCTTTTATCAATCCAACGGATAAATTTATTATTGTCAAAAATGAGGGACATAAATTTATTAGTTACAACGAACTAAATAAATGTCTGGTGGAAAAGGGGTTTTATCTATGCCCCGAAAAAGCGTTCGAGTACTTAAAAACAAACAGCTGTGAAAAGACCTTGCTAACAAAACCACGTGACATAAATTTCCATGAGTGCGACATAAGAATTGCGAAAAATTTTACGAACTACATGTTGAAGCTAAAACCTTTCTATAAAACAATCGTGGGGACAGGGGACGAAAATAAACTTAGTTTGAAGTGCGGAAATATAATAAAGGGGGCAGTAAGCACAAAAAGGCTGAGAATTTTATCTCTCCCATTGTGAATTTGAATTGAGTGGAATTTATTCAAATGTTTACTTTAACGCAGGCACAGAAATTAGAAATATTGTTTTTCCGGAAGCCAAGTTAGATTTAAATGAACTATCGAGTATTTTCTCGAATAAAGCGCTAGAAAAGAAGTTTTATGAAACGTTAGAAAGCACACATAATCATAACTCCTTTTGGCCGGCCGTGAGAGTAAGCGAAATTTACGCAGCTCACGACAAGTTAAAAGGAGATTTTGAAGACTCTAAACTTAAAATACAAATTATTTGCGGGATAGTAATATTAATATCAGCCGGCGTTCTTATATTTTTAGGAATATTTGTTATATTTGTAAAAGATACGCCAAACGAGGTTGAACTCGAAATTAATTCAGAACGTATTGAGAGGGGGGGAGTAATTGAGGATAGTCCCAAAAAGGCTGTAGTTCGGTTTTTATAAAGAATAAAATTTTATTTTTCAGATGGTGGTACAGAAATTTATCGGGTTATTCGCAATATTAAATTTCGTCAAAATTTCTGTAGCAATTTACGGGTTCGATTGTACGGGAGACTTAACAAACATTACGGCTATTTCTTTGGTAGAAGTGGGAGATTGCGACATACAGCCGCCTGTTTTGAACGTCACAAGCATGCATGTTAAATTATTACAATTAAATGAATTTAGTTCAACTAGGGTACTCATTTACTCAGTTCACGTAAATCGCGAAATCACGATCTGCGGAAACATAGCAACTTACAGTTCAAGGGTACAGAACGGGGAAATTGCGTACCATAAAGATTTAACGCGTGAAGAGTGTGCAAATATTCAAATGACGGGGGAGTATACACTCGGTACAACAAAAATCACGGGAATAAAGCGAAATGGCACTACGAACGCACCAATTAAATTTGCGGGATTTACAGGTGTATCAGGTTACTGTAATGGGGGCGGATTTACGGATTAATGGGGATCTTGGGAGGATGTCGTAGTTCAAGGTTGGGCAGAAATAATTTTGAAAGACTATTATGCGGATGTCCATATCGAAACTAATAAAATCAGATTACAATCGGGTTTATCATGTCCTTTAACTATGACAACTTGCGTAGATTACGACGGTAGCATGGATTTTTGGGATATGTTACCACCAGACACGTGCGGATTAAAAAAATATTCAGTGCTATGTGACGGAAAAGTGCAAATCGCACACGAGGCGGGAGAAAACAAAGTTTTATACAGCTTGGAGTCGGAAGATTATACTTTCGCATTCTGGAAGTCAGGTTACCTAAACACATGTGGATATAAATTCATACGTACTGAACAACCGAGACTGTTCTTTTTACAAGAACAGGTAGACGAGGAAAACATATTTAATACCAGGATATCCACCTCGATTCTAGATCTTTTTGCGTATATTAATTCAAAATTTGTATACGTAGAAAAACACCTAAAAACCCAAATTAATAATTTGTATTACGACATATTTTGAAACGAGAATGTGAGCTTGAAAGAAAAGTACCGAATAACGCTTTATCGATCGCATCAATTTCACCTGACGACTTTGGTTATAAACTAATGAACGAGCCAGGGATATTAAGTTTGACGGTGGGGGAAATTATTTATACCATGAAATGTACAATGGTTGAGGTCGAGTTGAGACCTACTTTAGATCAATGTTACGAGCAATTACCTGTTTTTTGGAGAAGGGATGAATTCTTCCTAGCACCGCGAACAAAGATCCTATTAGAGAAAGGAACAAAGATTGACTGTAATCAGAAATTACCACCAATGTATAAGGTAGGAGATACGTGGGTAAGATTAGCCAAGTTGAGTCCGTTCACCGGCGAGCCGAAGGTCCTTCAACCTATAACAAAACCTTTTTGGAATTATACGGACGCGAAAACCCTCGCAACGGGAGGTATTTACAATCAAAAAGACACAAAACGTTTAAGGAATCACATAATGATAAGTTTAGAAAAACAGGCGATTATGTCAAACGTCCTTAGGGGTTTTTCGGGTGCAAAGGTGACAGATCAGGGTTTATCAATTGAAGGGTTTTTCGATAATGATACACTAGAATCATTAGTAGAAAAGACTTGGAATAAGATGTGTAGCCATCTTTTAACACTGGGAAACGTTTCTTCTATTTTCATTGCATGTTTTATGGTTATTAAACTTATTAAAATGATGGTTGTCACAATCATAAGAGGACATACATTATTCTTAATTTTCGGAGTGAGCTTTAAACTGTTAGCCGCTTTGTTTAACTCGGTGACTTAACTTTTCGTTTACATGGGAAGAAATATTAAAGAACAGGGGAAAGAGAAAGATGTAGAAAAAGACTCAGCGCGAAATCCTGAGTAAAGCAAAAATACAAGGGAATAGCTTACGCCTTAACTCAACGACCAAAATTGGACATTATGCAACAGAATAGGAGTAGAATTTTAACAAAATTTGAGATTAATGTTTGTTTTGGTGATTGGCTCGTAGGAGAATGCAATTATATAAAACTAGGGGGGGGTACCCCCCTGCTCGCTTCGCTCGCCAACCCCCCAGAATTTTATGCTTGAATCTACACTTGTACACTCACAGGACAACTTAACTTTCCGCGATTCAAATTTCCCGCAGAAACAAAATGGCCATCAGAGTCAAAATTTTTCTGACGTGCCAACCCCGCTGGAAAAAAAAAATTTTCGCGATTTTTGAAGTGCTAACGATTTAAAGGTTATGTTTATCTTTTTATCTGTTGATGATTAATAAATTTAATTAAGTGTTACGGATTTGCCGTAATATTAATTTTTATTTATTTGCCGGATTAAAAGCTGGTGGGGGAGGGTTGTCAAATAAATTGAGTAGACCATTAATTACCATTATATACAATTTTGATTATTTATTAACAATATTTACAGATCTTCCGGGTTGAGTTAAACAATAGTGTACACCTTACTTGAATATTTACAATAATAAAGAGTTGCAATCAACTCAGTTGAGTTGATGTACACCTTGATGAATGAGCTTGCAGTTATGATAAAACCTCTTTGTTGTTGAGCAGAGTCCTTGGGTGATTGTTAAAGATGAGTAGATCCTTTTGAGAGTAGACCAGTTGAGCGTTGAGAGGAGAATAATAATTGATTAAAGAGAGAAACTGAGATATGAGAATATGTTGAATTGAGAATTATCAGCATTAATTTCCGTGTAAAGAAAATTAATTAATTTGAGAAACCGCCTAGTCAAAACTCTTGACGAATTTGATTATATTAATTCAAACCATAAATACGAGTTTTGCTTGAGTACAGTTGAGGTAAACAAAGCAACAGAGAATGGCCTTGAAAAGAATAGAAAAGAAAATGGCTGCGTGTAAGACAGCACAAAGAAAAGAGAGAGAGAGCAAGAGAATGCACAGTAATTTTATTGATTTTCTGGCTGTGAGAAGGACAACGTAAAAGCACCGGTAAATTATTGTTACCGATTCTGAGCGAAATACCTGAAATGCCACGCTGTGAAAGCTCTCCTTGCTGAGCAATTAACCCAAGAATTGAATTGAGCCGAGCCGTTTGAGTTAATTGAAGATCAAATGTCTCCCGAGTTGAGCCAACACTAAGTAGATGATTCGTCGAGTTGACTGTACTGATGAGATGACTACGTTGAGGATGATGAGAAAGAGTCACGAGAAAGAACCAAGAGAAACCAGAGAAGTTTCACAAAATGGTGAGTGAAACCGTCTATTCACGAGCGTTGTCTTGAAGAGAGAGAGAGAGGCCCGAGCGTAACAGTCAAGTCATAAGTAAATGTAAACACCGATGTTGATTTGAACTTAAATTATGAGAGTTTTCTCATTTACATTAAAAGGTGTGAGCGTTGGTCGAGTAGCAGCAGAGAGTGGCCTTGAAAATAGAGAGAGATAGCCCGATAGAGAGAGAGAGAGAGAGAGAGAGAGAGAGAGAGAAAATGGCCGAAATGGCTACGTGCTTGTGCACATTGAGATAGACGAAATCAGCACAGAGTCGTACATTCTGTGCTAGAGAAAATGAAAAGTGAGAAGGGGCAAGGAAATGACTGTTCCTTGCACCTGAATACCTGGAGATGTTCGATGAGTGAGGATTGTCCTTGAACCAGACAAATTCTCCGTAGACCACCGGTGAAGAGTAGCTGGTACACGTGGTAATGGCGCGGCTCCGAGGTTGTTGATGATCACAGAATTACTGTCTGTGATCGTCCGGATGAGCTGGTGCACGGTGAAAAGGCAGGTTCCTGGACTACCTGGTGAAAAAGGCGATGAGAAGAGCCGTTGAGAAGAACCGTGAAAAAGCCGGGAGAACTCTCTGCTGCACACACACACACTTGAGCACCAAAACCAGAAGCCAGCACGCGAAGCCTGTGGCAGCAGCAACGGCGACAGCGGTACTGCCCAGCACTACGACGCGCGGGAGTGAGAATTGGGACTAAAGTCCCCGCCTAGACTCATAGATGGAGCCATGTAGTCTATCAATTTAAAGTTGAGCGAATGAGCCGAAATATTTACGAGCGAATAGTGGTCCACTCCGTAACATTAAGAGATACGAAAAAAATACTACTTATATTTTTAATTTAAGTGCTGCAAAAATAAATAGGTTTGCTCACACTTGTCTACAAGGTTGAAATTTAAGGTAGGGTGCATTTAATTTTCTGTAAAATTTTGATTAAACCTTATTTAAAATTCTTATGATCAATGAGAAAAATTATATGCATTTTTCAACTTAGATTTGACTTAAATTTCAACCTTGTAGACAAGTGTGAGCAAAACTATTTATTTTTGCAGCACTTAAATTAAAAATATAAGTAGTATTTTTTTCGTATCTCTTAATTAAACTTATTAATCATCTACAAATAAAAAGATAAACATAACCTTTAAGGTGGTTTTCTACCAGAGCTAGTCAAGTTCAAGACTAAAAAAAAATTATTTCACCAAATTAGTAAAAATTGTTTGTTAAAATTTAATTTTTAACTTTTTATGGCTTCTGAAATTATTTTCTACCAAAAAAACATTGACAATCACAACAAAACATTTTTTTAAACTTTTAACCTCACCTTTGAATACCGCAGTTTTGGAGGTTATTCACGTGAAAATTATTTTCGTAAAATTATTGTAAAATTCTTAAAAGGTCAATTTTTTGCAGTTTCAAGGAATGAATTCTTCGATAGTGAAACTATATGTATGTGGTTTTTCAAAAGGATCTCTATTGTAAGAAGACAAATATCAATAATTTAGTACACTTTTTCAGCGTAGCGTCCGTACGCGTAATGAAAAAAATTCAATCTTTAATTTGCTGTAACTTTTAAACTATATGGTCAATTTTGATCAGACTTCGGAAAAATGTTTATTAATATCTAATAAACACCTCCAGAAAATTTGAGCTGATTCTCTATTGTCATGCATTTGGTAGAAAACCACCTTAAATCGTTTGCACTTCAAATTCGCGAAAAAATTTTTTTCCAGCTGGGTTGGCACGCCAGAAAAATTTTGACTCTTACGGCCATTTTGTTTCTGCGGGAAATTTGAATCGCGGAAAGTTAAATTGTCCTGTGAGTGTACCTACGCTTATACACATACTCTTGTGTCTACCTCTGTACCTACTCTGATACATACCATTGTTTCTACTTTTATAGGTTGTGACTACACCTGCACCTTATTTCGTGCCTACCTTTGTTCTCACCTTTCATCTTACTACAAACCCTTGTAACTACCCTTGTTCTTACCGTTGCACTTACTGCTTTTTATAACTAAGTTCTTACCCAGGAATATGCTCATGTTTATATATATATTTCTATCATGGTGATAACTGTAGTTTGAATTTTTTTCATGCTTTTATTTCTAATTCTAAGACTACTTTGTTCTAATCTTTGATCATACTTTCATTTCAATCGTTTGTTAAACATCTGTTTCTATGCTTTTACCGACTTATTTTCGTCTTTTTATTTATTAACCTTCCCTGCTTTATAATCTTGCTATCATCCACGTCTGTTGAGTATTTTTTTCCGACTCTCTTTACTACGTCTGTTGATTTTTTTTACTTCTTACATATGTTAATAATCTTGTGCTTACTACCTTTTTTTTACTCAAGCTTCTAACGCCGAACCTTCTACACATGCATTTGTTTCTACATCTGTTTCTACTCCCATGCTAACTTTAGTTCTTTATTTATTTATTTTTTTTAATTTTCTACACTGAATCTAGTCTTGTGCATAATTTTTTTTATCCTCTTGTACTTACTATTCTAAATAACCCTATAACAAACCTTGTTCATAACATTGTTTCAAACTTGATAACTACTGTGGTAACTTCATTGTACCTACTGCTGTACCTGGACTTGTCATTACGTTTGTAACTTTGAACCTACGCTTATATGTACATTTTTGCTTAATATTGTTTCTATCTCTTTCACATGAATCTACTTGCTAAAATTTTAGTGTTTGCTGTTGTTTTTTCTTTTTTTCATGCTTTGGTCTCTAACTTTGAATCTTTGTTCTCATCTTTGCGAAAACTATCTTTTCTATTGTTCTTCTCAAATTTTTTTGTAATTGCAATCGTGAAACTAATCATCTTCATACAATTTTGCCCACACAGCTCTTTAACTTTTTTGACAAATATTTCCTACATCCTTTTACATTTGTTATCAACGCTTTTTCTACGTAGGTCTGTCCCAATCAACCTATCTTGATTAATATCGAAGTTTATCTTACGACACCAGTTTCCAGCCATGTGTAGCCTCTTTCACTTTGTTATTATTTTCATACTTCAATTTGTAACTTTAAACGTACGTTGTACTTTTTTTTTTTTTTCTCAACATCTAACCCTGAAACTAACATCTTTTATACTATTAATTTCGATCCTGTACAAACCTTTGTAGGTAAACACTTACCCACTTTTGAATCGACCGATGTACCTACCCTCTTGCCAAACCTTGAAGCTCTCTAAGCGAAGCGCACGCACAATTGTTTTATATTATCTAAAACAAGTTTCAAACCTCGGAAAATGTTAAAAAGTACTTCTAGTAACAAATTATTCCTGTTCAATTTTTTGAGTTTGGATTTGAATTTAAGTTGGTTGAGATCTTCTTTATATTGAATATTGAATCAATTGGGATGTGTCTTGAGTTTTATTTATTTTTATTTTAACAAAGAACTTTTGAAGAAACGATAAGTCGACAGGTTAGATCAATAAGATAAATCTCGTCTATGCTGTGCAATAATATACGGATATACCTTATTGATCTAACCTGTCGACTAGGAAAGATATTTTCGACCGAACAAATTATATTATAGATTTTTAAAAGTATTTTTGGAAAAACCTCGGCCACGATTATTTTGGTCAATGTTCTTTTTACAGGCATCCCGAAACTGTTACTACTTACTGCTTCAATAAGGCATGTTCAACAACGAATATTAATGCACAACGTAGTCAATATTTATCTCATTGATCTAAATGTAGTACACAGTAAATTTCGTTTAAAATTTTTATCTTATTTTTTTTCAACAATCCACTTTGTTATTAGGTAGGGTCCCTGTACCTAATATGCCCCCCCCCCCTTTATTTTGAATATGCTCGATAGACGGCATTTCTATTAGGTAGGAAGAAGTCAAAAACATTGATTTATGAAGTTTTGAGTTGTTTTGAACATTTGAAAATTATTTTTGCGCACGCCTTATAGCTAAAACTAGTTTCGTATACCTTCGTTATTATTTAACGTTGTAATTAAATGGTCTGCCCAAAGATTTAGACTCACCTGACCGAAATTTTCATAAGTAGCTTCGATTCGTTATTGTTTCAGCTTTAAAACGTGTTTTTAGTTTTTGTTCAACTCGTCTTCTAACGGCTTTTATTCTTAAATAACTTTTTATTCTGCAGTGTACCTAATATGGCCCCCCACGAATTAGTAGAAATACCGATATTTCATAGATTTGCTTTCATTTTGCGTGGTATAAAAATTTTATAAAGTAGTATTTTGAATATCGTTTTAATTTAGTGTGTAAAATTTTAAAAGAAGCTGTTAAAGTATACAAAATTTATTCGCAATTAGTAGATTACTTCAAAGGGGCCATATTAGGTACACAAATTTTTGGTGTATTAAAAAAACGTGTTTTGGTAAATCCTCTGGCATTTCAAGCTCATTGATCAAAATCGAACGCGTAAGGTCTCATTTTAAAGACCTTGAATTAACCTTACGCGTCAAAAAATATTGATTTGATTCGCCACAACGTCGATTCTCGCTTAGGGAGCCATATTAAGTACATCTACCTTGCTTATTTTTCGTATATACTAACGAAACTGATATGCTAAACGTTAAATGAACGTATGGAATTACTGAGTCAAACTATTTTTTTTTATAATGCTTTATTCAGCAGACAAAAAAGACCGTCCAAAATAATTACTTTTAACATGGTGTACTGAATTTCAGGGAAGCTTTCCGGAACAGTGAATTAAAATTATCAACATTAGATTAAAAAATTAAATTTAAATACAAATTTGAGTTTAACGCCATTTTTAAATTTATAAAAATTGAAAAGTACTTCATAATTATCTGCGTTGGTCGGTGATCGGTTTTTATTATTACTGTGCGTAAATTTTTGTTTTTTAATCGCTTGATACACGCAAATATTTAAAATTTAACAATTTCCTTAAAAAGCACAATTTTTTTTCTCATTTGATCATACAATGTAGACCCCCACCTTTATTATGCTTTTCATCGGCATTTATATTTATTTAAAATTCATGAAATTTGAAGTTTATTGTAGCTAAAACTTACGAAAAATTAAAAAAATGTTGAAGTTTAACGTACTGCAAAGGTAATTTTTGGCTAATTTTAAAATATGTATTTTGAAAAAATTTATTTAAAAAACGCTCAAAAGTTAATTTTGTTAACTTTCAAGCTGACACAACAGTGTCTACGAAACGACTAAATTCAAAATCACTTGAGGTATTTTATTGTAAATTTACCTTGAGTATATTCAAAATAACAGGGGAGCCCATATTAGGTACAGGGACCCTACCTTATAACAAAGTGGATTGTTGAAAAAAAATAAGATAAAAATTTTAAACAAAATTAACTGTGTCCTACATTTAAATCAATGAGGAAAATATGGAAATCGTTGTGCATTAATATTCGTTGTTGAACATACCTTATTGAAGCAGTAACAGTAATCGTGATGCCTGTAATGAGGACATTGACCAAAATAATGTTGGCCAAAGTTTTTCCAAAAATCCATCAAAGATACTTTTACAAATCTATACTATAATTTGTTCGGTCAAGACACATCCCAATTGATTCAATATTCAATATAAAGAAGATCTCAGCCAATTTAAATTCAATTCTTAACTCGAAAAGTTTGAACAGGAATAATTTGTTACTAGAAGTACTTTTTAGCATTTTCCGAGGTTTGAAATATCTTAAAGTTCATAAAGAGACAAAAACATGCGAGGATACACATGTCTAGGAGTGCAATGGGCTTTGAACACAAATTGTTTGAAAATTATTTAAAAAACAAAAATAATTCAAACATTTTGTGTGGATAATCGAAAAAAAGGACCATTTAGAAAAATTATTGATGATTTTGCTCATCATTCGGTACCAGAAAGCGATTTCCAAAGTTTCTGCAATCGATGATCCAAAAAAACTTATCCAACCCTGAGAGGAGGACCCGCTAGGACTAGACATTTGGGTCACTTCTTTGGGTTTTTAGCTAATTTTCAAACAATTTGTGTTCAAAACCTGAGCCAAAGGGGAGAGTGTCAAGGGTTTGCTAAGGGTTAGCTCATACTTTTCCAGCGTCGAGTGTAATGTTTTTTTCAACTCAAAGCAAGGACTTCAAACTTCCTGTTTGGGAAAAATCAGAAAGTTTGAACTTTCTGCACCGTGTGTGAAAAATAAATTTTATAGAGTTAGGAAGTTTTTTTAACCACAATTTTAATGTTTAGAAGGACAATAATTGATGCATTTATCGCAACGTAATCAAAGTTTTTGCGCGCACGCGGGGATCAGGGTTGGACACGACATTTTTTCTAAAGGCACAAACGCTATGTTCAGGGCTTACAAGCCGAGACGCTGGTTCGGGCATCCGATATAAAGGTATTTAAACGGACCGATTCCATTTCACCTCGAGAACATCTGCTGCGGACTGTGGAACAATTTTATTGTTATTTCTTATGAAAATATATTTTTGCTTGTGGCTTTTTGCACGTGGGTTTTTTTTTTTTTTAATAAATGACTCAATACATAATCCCCCAAGCTGCTACAACCCCAAAACGCCGAGCTCGCGAGTTTTTAATATGAATAAATAAATAAATTCAAAATCCTTCAAGCTGCTACAACCCCATAACGCCGAGCTCGCGAGTTTTTTTGAGGAATAAAAGAATAAATACAAAATCTCCCAAGCTGCTACAACCCCATAACGCCAAGCTCGCTAGTTTAATTAATAAATAAATAAGTAAATAAATACAAAATCCCCCAAGCTGTTACAACCCCATAACGCCGAGCTCGCCAGTTTTTTTTATAAATAAATGACTCAATACAAAATCCCCCAAGCTGCTACAACCCCATAACGCCAAGCTCGCGAGTTTTTTAGTGAATAAATAAATGGATACAAAATCCCCAGAGCTACTACAACCCCATAACGCCGACCTCGCAAGTTTTTTAATGAATAAATAAATAGATACGAAATCCCCCAAGCTGCTACGACCCCATAACGCCGACCTCGCAAGTTTTTTTTAAGAATAAATAAATAAATACAAATACCCCCAAGCTGCTACATTCCCATAATGCCAAGCTCGCGAGTTTTTTTGTAAATAAATAAATAAATACAAAATACCCTGAATTGCTGCAACCCCATAACGCCGAGCTCGCGAGTTTTTTTTATGTTTAAATAAATAAATACAAAATTTCCCAAGCTGCTACAACCTCATTGTTCATTTATTTATTATAAAATCTCGCGAGCTCGGCGTTAAAGAGTTGTAGCAGCTTGGGGAATGTGTATATTTTTTCATAAAAAAAACTCGCGAGCTCGGCGTTATGGGGTTGTAGCAGCTTGGAAGATTATTTTAATTTACTTATCTCTTAAAAACTCGCAAGAGCTCGGGCGATTTTTTTTCCATTTATTTGTTTATACAAAACTCGCGAGCTCGGCGTTATGAGGTTGATGCAGCTTGGGGGATATTTTGATTTACTTATCTCTTAAAAACTCGCAAGAGCTCAGGAGATTTTTTTTCATTAATTTATTCATACAAATCTCGCAAACTCGGCGTTATGGGGTTGTAGCAGCTTGGGGGATTTTGTATTTATTTATTTACTTATTAAAAAAAATCGCGAACTCGGCGTTATGGGGTTGAAGCAGCTTGGGGGATTATTTTAATTTACTTCTCTCTTAAAAACTCGCAAGAGCTCGGGAGTTTTTTTTTCATTTATTTATTCATACAAATCCCGCTAACTCGACGTTATGGGGTTGTAGCAGCTTGGGGGATTTTGTATTTATTTATTTATTTATTTAAAAAACTTGCGAGCTCGGCGTTATGGGATTGTAGCAGCTTGAGGGATTCTGTATTAATTTATTTAGTCATTAAAAAAACTCGCGAGGTTTGCGTTATGGGGTTGTAGCAGCTTGGGCATGGTGTATTTTTTCATCAATTTATTATATATTGTTATTATTTATTTAAAAAAAAAACTTTTGAGCTCGGCGGTATGTGGTTGTAGCAGCTTGGAGGAATTTGTATTTATTTTTTTACTTATGAAAAAAACTTGCGAGCTGGGCGTTATGGGGTTGTAGCAGCTTGGGGGATTATTTTAATTTACTTATCTCTTAAAAACTGGCAAGAGCTCGGGAGATTTTTTTTCCATTTATTTATTTATACAAATCTCGCTAACTCGGCGTTATGGGGTTGTAGCAGCTTGGGTACTGTGTATATTCATTTATTTATTATAAAATCTCGCTACCTCGGCGTTATCGGGTTGTAGCAGCTTGGGGGAATTTGTATTTATTTATTTACTTATTGAAAAAAGTCGCGAGCTCGGCGTTATGGGGTTGTAGCAGCTTGGGGGATTATTTTAATATACTTATCTCTTAAAAACTCGCAAGAGCTTGGGAAATTTTTTTCCATTTATTTATTTATACAAAACTCGCGAGCTCGGCGTTATGAGGTTGTAGCAGCTTTGGGGATTCTGTATTATTTTATTTATTCGTTAAAAAAACTCGCGAGGTTTGCGTTATGGGGTTGTAGCAGCTTGGGGGATTATTTTAATTTACTTATCTCTTAAAAACTCGCAAGAGCTTGGGAAATTTTTTTTCCATTTATTTATTTATACAAAACTCGCGAGCTCGGCGTTATGAGGTTGTAGCAGTTTTGGGAATTCTGTATTATTTTATTTATTCGTTAAAAAAACTCGCGAGGTTTGCGTTATGGGGTTGTAGCAGCTTGGTCATGGTGTATTTATTCATTTATTTACTATAAATGTAGTTATTTATTTATTTATTTATACAAAAAACTCGTGAGCTCGATGTTATGGGGTTGAAGCAGCTTGGGTATTAAGTATATTCCTTTATTTATTATAAAATCTCGCTACCTCTGCGTTATGGGGTTGAAGCAGCTTTTGGAATTTGTATTTATTTATTTACTTATTAAAACAATCGCGAGCTCGGCGTTATGGGGTTGTAGCAGCTTGGGGGATTATTTTAATTTACTTATCCCTTAAAAACTCGCAAGAGCTCAGGAGATTTTTTTTCATTCATTCATTTATACAAATCTCGCTAACTCGGCGTTATGGGGTTGTAGCAGCTTGGGTACTGTGTATATTCATTTATTTATTATAAAATCTCGCTACCTCGGCGTTATCGGGTTGTAGCAGCTTGGGGGAATTTGTATTTATTTATTTACTTATTAAAAAAAGTCGCGAGCTCGGCGTTATGGGGTTGTAGCAGCTTGGGGGATTATTTTAATTTACTTATCTCTTAAAAACTCGCAAAAGCTCGGGAAATTTTTTCCATTTATTTATTTTTACAAAACTCGCGAGCTCGGCGTTATGAGGTTGTAGCAGCTTTGGGGATTCTGTATTATTTTATTTATTCGTTAAAAAAACTCGCGAGGTTTGCGTTATGGGGTTGTAGCAGCTTGGTCATGGTGTATTTATTCATTTATTTACTATAAATGTAGTTATTTATTTATTTATTTATACAAAAAACTTGTGAGCTCGATGTTATGGGGTTGAAGCAGCTTGGGTATTGTGTATATTCATTAATTTATTATAAAATCTCGCTACCTCTGCGTTATGGGGTTGAAGCAGCTTGGGGAATTTGTATTTATTTATTTACTTATTAAAACAATCGCGAGCTCGGCGTTATGGGGTTGTAGCAGCTTGGGGGATTATTTTAATTTACTTATCCCTTAAAAACTCGCAAGAGCTCAGGAGATTTTTTTTCATTCATTCATTTATACAAATCTCGCTTACTCGGCGTTATGGGGTTGTAGCAGCTTGGAGGATTTTGTATTTATTTATTTATTTATTTAAAAAACTTGCGAGCTGGGGGTTATGGGGTTGTAGCAGCTTGGGGGATTATTTTAATTGACTTGTTATAGGGCGTTATTTAAACGAGCAGACTCAGGAGTACAACCCACGTAGATCTGCCGAGTTTGTCATACAGCCTCTATAAGCTCTGCCGCAGTCGACTACACGTCGATGAGTTTCCTGCAAAAGGAGAAAATTCCATCCGCGATTATCTATCCCTAAACGGTTTATTAATCGGGGTGGGCGCGACAGCTCGTTGATTTCGGTAGGTGGACGCGGGTTAGAGGATTCGAGCGCGGGGAACACCGGTCAGAAAAATAATTATTACTCAGAAAGTTAATTTTGAATATTTTATAACAAAAAATTAACTTAAAAACTAATACAAAAATCTATGCTTTACGCGGTGATAATTTATAAACAAATACTCATACGGTTGAGTATTTCAATCAACAACAAAGAGTTATCGGTGCTCTCTAAGCTGATTTGCGCGCGCACACAACAACCTGCTGCTATCGGCAGCTTACGCGCGCGAGAAAAACTAAGTATTTTACAACTGATTTTAATCACTCGGATTCTCACACGATAACGATTATGGTCGCTTAACAAACAATAACTCACGAGGACGCCGCAGGTGCACCTGTTATAAGCCGTAAGGCTGAAACCCTAGCATCCAAGCTAGATACCCAAATCGTAGACTGCCGTGTCTCGATGCCGGCGTACGGTCCAGTGTCGTCGTCTCGTTGTCGCAGGTTAACAAGTTGCCCAAAGATGACAATCCTGTCGAAGACTTGTTTTCGTCGCGACGATAACTCCCGAGCACGCGCGACACAATAAAATTGACCTTTCACTCGTACTTTCTATAATTTCGCGAAGCTTCGAATCGGTACGATCTGTACTCGGACGCGTGCGGTGATTAGAATGACTCCTGTCCTCCTTCTCACCGGCCCGATATTCTACCGATTCCCGCGCGTTCCATTCCCACTCGTGCTGCGTTCTAACGGTTGCGCGGCGAACATGAAATTAATTTAATGTCGTCACGATTAATTAACTTGACCGTTACAACTTATCTCTTAAAAACTCGCCAGAGCTCGGGAGATTTTTTTTCATTTATTTATTTATACAAATCTCGCTAACTCAGCGTTATGGGGTTGTAGCAGCTTGGGCATGGCGTATTTATTTTTTGATTTATTATAAATGTAATTATTTATTTATTTATTTATAAAAAAAACTCGTGAGCTCGGTGGTATGGGGTTGTAGCAGCTTGGGGGGATTTGTATTTATTTATTTACTTTTTAAAAAAAATCGCTAGCCCGGCGTTTTGAGGTTGTAGCAGCTTGGGGGATTATTTTAATTTACTTATCTCTTAAAAAACTCGCAAGAGCTCGGGAGACATTTTTTCATTTATTTATTTGAACAAATCTCGCTTACTCGGCGTTATGGGGTTATAGCAGCTTGGGGGATTTGTATTTATTTATTTATCTATTTAAAAAACTTGCGAGCTGGTCGTTACGGGGTTGTAGCAGTTTGGGGGATTATTTTAATTTACTTATATCTTAAAAACTCGCCAGAGCTCGGGAGATTTTTTTTCATTTATTTATTTATACAAATCTCGCTAACTCGGTGTTATGAGGTTGTAGCAACTTAGGAGAATTTGTATTTATTTATTTACTTATGAAAAAAACTTGCGAGCTGGGCGTTATGGGGTTGTAGCAGCTTTGGGGATTATTTTAATTTACTTATTTCTTAAAAACTCGCAAGAACTCGGGAAATTTTTTTCATTTATTTATTTATATAAATCTCGCTAACTCGGCGTTATGGAGTTGTAGCAGCTTGGGAGAATTTGTATTTATTTATTTACTTATAAAAAAACTTGCTAGGTTTGCGTTATGGGGTCGTCGCAGCTTAGGCATGGTGTATTTATTCATTGATTTATTATAAATGTAATTATTTATTTATTTATTTATAAAAAAATCTCGTGAGCTCGCTGGTATTGGGTTGTAGCAGCTTGGGGGAATTTGTATTTATTTATTTACTTTGTAAAAAAAATCGCGAGCTCGGTTTTTTGGGGTTGAAGCAGCTTGGGGGATTATTTTAATTTACTTATCTCTTAAAAACTCGCCAGAGCTCGGGAGATTTTTTTTCATTTATTTATTTATACAAATCTCGCTAACTCGGCGTTATGGGGTTCTAGCAGCTTGGGTATTGTGTATATTAATTTACTTATTATAAAATCTCGCTACCTCTGCGTTATGGGGTTGTAGCAGCTTGGGGGAATTTGTATTTATTTATTTACTTATGAAAAAAACTTGCGAGCTGGGCGTTATGGGGTTGTAGCAGCTTGGGGGATTATTTTACTTTACGTATCTCTTAAAAACTCGCCAGAACTCGGGAGATTTTTTTTCATTTATTTATTTATACAAATCTCGCTAACTCGGCGTTATGGAGTTGTAGCAGCTTGGGGGAATTTGTATTTATATATTTACTTTTTAAAAAAAATCGCGAGCTCGGCTTTTTGGGGTTGTAGCAGCTTGGGGGATTATTTTAATTTACTTATCTCTTAAAAACTCGCCAGAGCTCGGGAGATTTTTTTTCATTTATTTATTATAAAATCTCGCTACCTCTGCGTTATGGGGTTGTAGCAGCTTGGGGGAATTTGTATTTATTTATTTACTTATGAAAAAAACTTGCGAGCTAGGCGTTATGGGGTTGTAGCAGCTTGGGGGATTATTTTACTTTACGTATCTCTTAAAAACTCGCCAGAACTCGGGAGATTTTTTTTCATTTATTTATTTATACAAATCTCGCTAACTCGGCGTTATGGAGTTGTAGCAGCTTGGGGGAATTTGTATTTATATATTTACTTTTTAAAAAAAATCGCGAGCTCGGCTTTTTGGGGTTGTAGCAGCTTGGGGGATTATTTTAATTTACTTATCTCTTAAAAACTCGCCAGGGCTCGGGAGATTTTTTTTCATTTATTTATTTATACAAATCTCGCTAACTCGGCGTTATGAGGTGGTAGCAGCTTGGGAGAATTTGTATTTATTTATTTACTTATGAAAAAAACTTGCGAGCTGGGCGCTATGGGGTTGTAGCAGCTTGGGGGATTATTTTAAATTACCTATCTCTTAAAAACTCGCCAGAACTCGGGAGATTTTTTTTTAATTTATTTATTTATACAAATCTCGCTAACTCGGCGTTATGGGGCTGTAGCAGCCTGGGGGATTAAGTATTTATTTATTTACTTATTAAAAAAAATCGCGAGCTCGGCGTTATGGGGTTGTAGCAGCTTGTGGGATCATTTTAATTTACTTATCTCTTAAAAATTCGCGAGAGCTCGGGAGATTTTTTTTCATTTATTTATTATAAAATCTCGCTACCTCGGCGTTATGGGGTTGTAGCAGCTTGTAGGATTTTGTATTTATTTATTTATTTATTTAAAAAACTTGCGAGCTGGGTGTTATGTGGTTGTAGCAGCTTGGGGGATTATTTGAATTTACTTATCTCTTAAAAACTCGCCAGAGCTCGGGAGATTTTTTTTCATTTATTTATTTATACAAATCTCGCTAACTCGGCGTTATGGGGTTGTAGCAGCTTGGGAGAATTTGTATTTATTTATTTACTTATGAAAAAAACTTGCGAGCTGGGCGCTATGGGGTTGTAGCAGCTTGGGGGATTATTTTAAATTACCTATCTCTTAAAAACTCGCCAGAACTCGGGAGATTTTTTTTCATTTATTTATTTATACAAATCTCGCTAACTCGGCGTTATGGGGCTGTAGCAGCCTGGGGGATTGAGTATTTATTTATTTACTTATTAAAAAAAATCGCGAGCTCGGCGTTATGGGGTTGTAGCAGCTTGTGGGATCATTTTGATTTACTTATTTCTTAAAAACTCGCCAGAACTCGGGAGATTTTTTTTCATTTATTTATTTATACAAATCTCGCTAACTCGGCGTTATGGGGTTGTAGCAGCTTGGGGGAATTTGTATTTATATATTTACTTTTTAAAAAAAATCGCGAGCTCGGCTTTTTGGGGTTGTAGCAGCTTGGGGGATTATTTTAATTTACTTATCTCTTAAAAACTCGCCAGAGCTCGGGAGATTTTTTTTCATTTATTTATTTATACAAATCTCGCTAACTCGGCGTTATGAGGTTGTAGCAGCTTGGGAGAATTTGTATTTATTTATTTACTTATGAAAAAAACTTGCGAGCTGGGCGCTATGGGGTTGTAGCAGCTTGGGGGATTATTTTAAATTACCTATCTCTTAAAAACTCGCCAGAACTCGGGAGATTTTTTTTTAATTTATTTATTTATACAAATCTCGCTAGCTCGGCATTATGGGGCTGTAGCAGCCTGGGGGATTAAGTATTTATTTATTTACTTATTAAAAAAAATCGCGAGCTCGGCGTTATGGGGTTGTAGCAGCTTGTGGGATCATTTTAATTTACTTATCTCTTAAAAATTCGCGAGAGCTCCGGAGATTTTTTTTCATTTATTTATTATAAAATCTCGCTACCTCGGCGTTATGGGGTTGTAGCAGCTTGTAGGATTTTGTATTTATTTATTTATTTATTTAAAAAACTTGCGAGCTGGGTGTTATGTGGTTGTAGCAGCTTGGGGGATTATTTGAATTTACTTATCTCTTAAAAACTCGCCAGAGCTCGGGAGATTTTTTTTTATTTATTTATTTATACAAATCTCGCTAACTCGGCGTTATGGGGTTGTAGCAGCTTGGGAGAATTTGTATTTATTTATTTACTTATGAAAAAAACTTGCGAGCTGGGCGCTATGGGGTTGTGGCAGCTTGGGGGATTATTTTAAATTACCTATCTCTTAAAAACTCGCCAGAACTCGGGAGATTTTTTTTCATTTATTTATTTATACAAATCTCGCTAACTCGGCGTTATGGGGCTGTAGCAGCCTGGGGGATTAAGTATTTATTTATTTACTTATTGAAAAAAATCGCGAGCTCGGCGTTATGGGGTTGTAGCAGCTTGTGGGATCATTTTAATTTACTTATTTCTTAAAAACTCGCCAGAACTCGGGAGATTTTTTTTCATTTATTTATTTATACAAATCTCGCTAACTCGGCGTTATGGGGTTGTAGCTGCTTGGGGGAATTTGTATTTATATATTTACTTTTTAAAAAAAATCGCGAGCTCGGCGTTATGGGGTTGTAGCAGCTTGGGGGATTATTTTAAATTACCTATCTCTTAAAAACTCGCCAGAACTCGGGAGATTTTTTTTTAATTTATTTATTTATACAAATCTCGCTAGCTCGGCGTTATGGGGCTGTAGCAGCCTGGGGGATTAAGTATTTATTTATTTACTTATTTAAAAAAATCGCGAGCTCGGCGTTATGGGGTTGTAGCAGCTTGTGGGATCATTTTAATTTACTTATCTCTTAAAAATTCGCGAGAGCTCCGGAGATTTTTTTTCATTTATTTATTATAAAATCTCGCTACCTCGGCGTTATGGGGTTGTAGCAGCTTGTAGGATTTTGTATTTATTTATTTTTTTATTTAAAAAACTTGCGAGCTGGGTGTTATGTGGTTGTAGCAGCTTGGGGGATTATTTGAATTTACTTATCTCTTAAAAACTCGCCAGAGCTCGGGAGATTTTTTTTCATTTATTTATTTATACAAATCTCGCTAACTCGGCGTTATGGGGTTGTAGCAGCTTGGGAGAATTTGTATTTATTTATTTACTTATGAAAAAAACTTGCGAGCTGGGCGCTATGGGGTTGTAGCAGCTTGGGGGATTATTTTAAATTACCTATCTCTTAAAAACTCGCCAGAACTCGGGAGATTTTTTTTCATTTATTTATTTATACAAATCTCGCTAACTCGGCGTTATGGGGCTGTAGCAGCCTGGGGGATTAAGTATTTATTTATTTACTTATTAAAAAAAATCGCGAGCTCGGCGTTATGGGGTTGTAGCAGCTTGTGGGATCATTTTAATTTACTTATTTCTTAAAAACTCGCCAGAACTCGGGAGATTTTTTTTCATTTATTTATTTATACAAATCTCGCTAACTCGGCGTTATGGGGTTGTAGCAGCTTGGGGG
This sequence comes from Encarsia formosa, assembly GCA_038277355.1. Taxonomy (NCBI): domain Eukaryota; kingdom Metazoa; phylum Arthropoda; class Insecta; order Hymenoptera; family Aphelinidae; genus Encarsia; species Encarsia formosa. Next base: position 66,965,348 of record CM076185.1, read on the forward strand.
AATTTGTATTTATATATTTACTTTTTAAAAAAAATCGCGAGCTCGGCGTTATGGGGTTGTAGCAGCTTGGGGGATTATTTTAAATTACCTATCTCTTAAAAACTCGCCAGAACTCGGGAGATTTTTTTTTAATTTATTTATTTATACAAATCTCGCTAGCTCGGCGTTATGGGGCTGTAGCAGCCTGGGGGATTAAGTATTTATTTATTTACTTATTAAAAAAAATCGCGAGCTCGGCGTTCTGGGGTTGTAGCAGCTTTGGGGATCATTTTAATTTACTTATCTCTTAAAAACTCGCAAGACCTCGGGAGATTTCTTTTCCATTTATTTATGTATACAAATCTCGCGAGCTCGGCGTTATGAGGTTGTAGCAGCTTGGGGGGTACTGTATTAGTTTATTTATTCATTAAAACAAATCGCGAGGTTAGCGTTATGGGGTTGTCGCAGCTTGGGGGAATTTGTATTTATTCATTTACTTATTAAAAAACTTGTGAGTTCGACGCTATGGGGTTGTAGCAGCTTGGGGGATTTTATATTTATTTATTTACTTATTTAAAAAACTTGCGGGCTTGGCGTTGTGGGGTTGTAGCAGCTTGGGGGATTATTTTAATTTACGTATCTCTTAAAAACTCGCAAGTGCTCGGGAGATTTTTTTCATTTATTTATTTATACAAATCTCGCGAACTCGGCGTTCTGGGGTTGTAGCAGCTTTGGGGATTATTTTAATTTACTTATCTCTTAAAAACTCGCAAGACCTCGGGAGATTTTTTTTCCATTTATTTATGTATACAAATCTCGCGAGCTCGGCGTTATGAGGTTGTAGCAGCTATGGGGGTACTGTATTAATTTATTTCTTCATTAAAAAAAATCGCGAGGTTAGCGTTATGGGGTTGTAACAGCTTGGGGGATTTTGTATTTATTTACTTATTTATTTATCAATAAAACTAGCGAGCTTGGCGTTATAGGGGTTGTAGCAGCTTGGGAGATTTTGTATTTATTCTTTTATTCCTCAAAAAAACTCGCGAGCTCGGCGTTATGGGGTTGTAGCAGCTTGAAGGATTTTGAATTTATTTATTTATTCATATTAAAAACTCGCGAGCTCGGCGTTATGGGGTTGTAGCAGCTTGGGGGATTATTTTAATTTACTTATCTCTTAAAAACTCGCAAGAGCTCGTGAGATTTTTTTTCATTTTTTTATTTATACAGATCTCGCTAACTCGGCATTATGGGGTTGTAGCAGGTTGGGGAAATTTGTATTTATTTATTTACTTATTAAAAAAACTTGTGAATTCGACGCTATGGGGTTGTAGCAGCTTGGGGGATTTTATATTTATTTATTCACTTATTTAAAAAACTTGCGGGCTTGGCGTTGTGGGGTTGTAGCAGCTTGGGGGATTATTTTAATTTACGTATCTCTTAAAAACTCGCAAGTGCTCGGGAGATTTTTTTCATTTTTTTATTTATACAAATCTCGCGAACTCGGCGTTCTGGGGTTGTAGCAGCTTTGGGGATTATTTTAATTTACTTATCTCTTAAAAACTCGCAAGACCTCGGGAGATTTTTTTTACATTTATTTATGTATACAAATCTCGCGAGCTCGGCGTTATGAGGTTGTAGCAGCTTGGGGGGTACTGTATTAATTTATTTATTCATTAAAAAAAATCGCGAGGTTAGCGTTATGGGGTTGTCGCAGCTAGGGGGATTATTTTAATTTACATATCTCTTAAAAACTCGCAAGAGCTCAGGAGATTTTTATTCCATTTATTTATTTATACAAATCTCGCAAACTTGGCGTTATGGGGTTATAGCAGCTTAGGGGATTTTGTATTTATTTATTCACTTATTAAAAAAAATCTCGAACTCGGCGTTATGGGGTTGTAGCAGCTTGGGGGATTTTTATTTATTTATTTATTTATTTAAAAAACTTGCGAGCTCGGCGTTATGGGGTTGTAGCAGCCTGGGGGATTTTGTATTTATTTATTTACTTATTAAAAAAAACTTGCGATTTTGGCTTTATGGGGTTGTAGCAGCTTGGGGGATTTTGTATTTATTTATTTACTTATTACAAAAAATCGCGATCTCGGTGTTATAGGGTTGTAGCAGCTTGGGGGATTATTTTAATTTACGTATCTCTTAAAAACTCGCCAGAGCTCGGGAGATTTTTTTTCATTTATTTATTTATACAAATCTCGCTAACTCAGCGTTATGGGGTTGTAGCAGCTTGGGAGAATTTGTATTTATTTATTAACTTATTAAAAAAAACTTGCGATTTTGGCTTTATGGGGTTGTAGCAGCTTGGGGGATTTTGTATTTATTTATTTACTTATTACAAAAAATCGCGATCTCGTTGTTATGGGGTTGTAGCAGCTTGGGGGATTATTTTAATTTACGTATCTCTTAAAAACTCGCAAGAGCTCGGGAGATTTTTTTCATTTATTTATTTATACAAATCTCGCAAACTCGGTGTTATGGGGTTGTAGCAGCTTGGGGGATTTTTTATTTATTTATTTACTTATTAAAAAAAATTTCGAGTTCGGCGTTATGGGGTTGTAGCAGCTTGGAGGATTTTGTATTTATTTATTTATTTATTTAAAAAACTTGCGAGCTTGGCGTTATGGGGTTGTAGCAGCTTGGGGGATTATTTTAATTTACGTATCTCTTAAAAACTCGCAAGAGCTCGGGGGATTTTTTTTCATTTATTTATTTATACAAATCTCGTGAGCTCGGCATTATGGGGTTGTAGCAGCTTGGGGGATTTTGTATTTATTTATTTATTTTGTTTGAGAAATAGAAATTAACGCGAGCGAAAAGGGACGAGGAGAAGGCAGGAAATCACTGGGCTTCAAATAACTGACACTGGCATTTAATTATGAACTTTAACTTTTGTGGTAAATTTATTTATCGGTATCTAAGTGTTTACAATAGAGGAGAGTGGTCACGCCGTTTTGACCGGGTGGCACTCTACCTCTGGGAAACTAGGTGGAATCGTCGTAGATAAGCGGTCGATCTACGACGACGGCGCTGAGTCCCGTGATGCATGGTCGCGGCATCACGGTCGCAGCAAGACTGGTGAGGGCGGAAACTGGTCACTCTGGGCAGCTCTGGCGTGGGTCGCTCGCATGACCAATCACGTGGCAATAAAAGGCGGTAAATCTCAAACATTCCGCCCGCCTTAATCGACTGTAGTCGATTAATAATATCTGTGAACATAATAAAAATAAAAATAATATTAAGTAATATATAAAAATAATTGTAGGTTAAGTCTAGGGTGGTTAGTAAGCGTACGATCAAACGTAGAGGCTTACTGGGCAATTTTGGTAAGAGCCTGATGCTCTGTCCAAGGAAAATTCCTGGGTCGAAAACCCAACAGTTAAATAATGATACAGCCAGGGTCTGAAGTTGAGTTTTTTCAAGTGGCTGAACGCTTGAGATCGTTATTGGGGCCTGAACCTGGAGTGGTTCAGGTGGCTTTATTTTTGAGAGTATAGCCGGTGCTTGAAGCGGGATTAGTTCAGGTGGCTGTACTTTTGTCATGGTAGCCAGAGTCTGGACTTTAATTAGTTTAATTGTCGCAGGTGGCTGAGCTTTGAGACGCGTTGCCGGTGTCTGAATTTTGGAGTGTATAACCGAAGCCTGGACTAAGTGTGTCGCAGGGGGCGGAATTTTGAAAGGTGCAGCCGAAGCCTGAACTCTAAGTAATTCAGGTGGCTGTTTCTCGAAAGCGATAGCCGGTGCCTGAGCCAGGACAGCCGCAGGTGGCTTGCGCTTGGAGAGGTTCGTTGGACCCTGGACTTGAGATGTCTCAGGTGATTCCATTTTGAAGGGGGTCGCCGGAGCCCGAATTTGAGGTGGTTCAGGTGGCTGTGCCTTAATCAAGGACTTGAATTCGTAGATTGGTGCCGGAGTCTGAACATGGATTAGATCAGGAGGCTGGACTTCGACATGAGTAGCCGAGGCCTGGACTTGAGGTGTCGCAGGTAGCTGAATTTTAAAATAATTAGCCAGGTCCTGAAACTCAAGCGGTTCAGGTGGCTCGTTCTCAATGGGTGATATCAAAACCTGGACTAAGGGAGTCACAGGTGGCTCAATTTTAAGAAATTGGATGTAGTCACACCACACGTCATCAAAGGTGTCCTGCGTATGGTAGAACATGTCTTTGACGAAGTAGTCGTGGCCACGGTCTACATCCCGGCAGTTTCTTAAACTTTGATCATTTTGGATAAACTCTTGCCAGAGTTGTTCGAGACGCAGGATGCGCTTCTCTGCTAACTCGTGAATCATCAAGGCTCCTTTTTGCTTAAATATTTCGAAATGAGTGACGATTCGATTTCGGATTATAGCTTGCCTGTTAAGGATTTGCGCAAATGAATTTGGTTTATTCATTTTGCAAGGTAGGGTGGTATTTGAAATAATTAATCAATAGGTAAAAGTTAAAACTATCTTTTGGCTTGGGAAAATTTAAATTGAAACACAATTTAAATTTGTTTTCTAAACTTGAGGCGATTTGGACAAGGCAAAAAAAACATGAGTGGTGAAAACGTAAATTGAAACACAATTATTCTTTAAATGAAAGAATGGAAAAATATTCAAACTTATGAATGTCACTGGTGGAACAATCTTTAATTGAAATACAATTAAGATGAGGCAATTATTCTTTAAACAAAAGAATGGAAAAAATATTCAAACATATGAATATTATTGGTGGAATAGAATTTAAACTGAAATACAATTTAAGATGAGGCAATTATTCTTTAAATAAATGAAACTGAAAAAATATTCAAACATATGAATATTATTGGTGGAATAGAATTTAAACTGAAATACAATTTAAGATGAGGCAATTATTCTTTAAACAAAAGAATGGAAAAAATATTCAAACTTATGAATATCAGTGGTGGAACAATCTTTAATTGAAATACAATTAAGATGAGGCAATTATTCTTTAAATAAAAGAAACTGAAAAAATATTCAAACATATGAATATTATTGGTGGAATAGAATTTAAACTGAAATACAATTTAAGCTGAGGCAATTATTCTTTAAATAAAAGAAACTGAAAAAATATTCAAACATATGAATATTATTGGTGGAATAGAATTTAAACTGAAATACAATTAATATGAGGCAATTATTCTTTAAATAAAAGAATGCTGAAAAATATTCAGACTTAATATTTAATAACAACTAATTCTTTGAATAAAAGAAAATTGAAAAATATTTAAACTTATGAATATTATTTGGTGGGAAAGAATTTGAACTGAAATACAATTTAACTAACAAACAACTAAGCCAGGCAGGTGGCTGATTTTGGAAGAAAACTTAAGCACAATCTTTAATGAAAGTTTAGAAAAAATGAAGCAGGTGAAAAAATCAAAAATTAAGCGTAGAAGAGAAAAGGTAAATAGATCAATAAAAAAACTATAGAGAAAAAAAGGAAATCAAGATCCCTAAACAACTCTAATTGGGTTGAGTAGGCAAGGGTTATTAGGCACTTGGATTGATCTTTTGAAAATTGGTCTTGAAACAACCTAAAATGTATAAAAAATTCAATTAGAATTTTTGAAAAAATATATAATTGAAAAAATGAAACAATCAGTAACTATTTCAACAATGCAAATAATTTGAGCTTATACTATACCAAATAAGATTGGCAAAAAGTTGATTCCAACGCTGACTCTAACAACCATAAGAAACAGTACATTTGAACCCAAGGCTATCGAAGAACTCTGGGAGTGCTGCTGCAGCTGTACGAGGGCTCGAGGACTACCAGTTGGTGAAGAAAGTCCCTTCGCTTGCTCCCACAGGTGCCAAAGGTTGCTCAGATGTGGTTGGACAGTTAGCGTGGACCTCAGTTTAACAGGTAGTTTCACCTGCAAATTCAATAATGTCAGATAAGGTGGAACAAAATAAAATGAAATTAAGTTTTCAGGTGAGCTCAATATTAACAAAGTAAAAATTGAAAAAATTATTCCTAATTTTATTGGTCACTTGACCCGAAAATAATCAATTGTTTACCAAAATAGTAACAACTGTACTCAATTATTGAGGAATTGAGTCAACTGACTATTTGTTTTGGAAAGATAAAAATAAATAAATTTAAGAAAAAGGCAAAATAGAATGGAGAACAATGCAGCTCACTTTACCCACACAGTTCCAAGGCTAAACAAATACAAGAAAAAATTGAAATTATTAAATTGCGCAACACAAGTTTGCGACTTGGAGCGGACCCACCGTATTAGCGGAGTCAGCTGGTCGAGGTGCCTTCTCTCTCTCTCCCACTGCAGAGGGGCTGCACTGATGCAGGGATGTAGCAGGCCGATGGTCTTCAGCTGATGGCAAGCGGTGTTGCCGAGTCGCCTTCCGATCCACCGTCGTCTTTGTTTTTGGTCGGGCCGTTGGGCGTCTTTGTTGCTCCGTGGCTCGTGCTGTAGGAGAGACTCCTCCCCTTTTCCAATATGGCCGCGAAGCTTCACGTGGCTCTCCGGCGAGGCGTCTTTGCCGTTTGCGGTTATGAAACTGGCGGCGTCGATGCACTTCTCTTCTATTTTCACTCGCGACGCGCTTTTTTCCGGGGAACTTTTCCCCACAAGGGATGCCAAATGTTTGAGAAATAGAAATTAACGCGAGCGAAAAGGGACGAGGAGAAGGCAGGAAATCACTGGGCTTCAAATAACTGACACTGGCATTTAATTATGAACTTTAACTTTTGTGGTAAATTTATTTATCGGTATCTAAGTGTTTACAATAGAGGAGAGTGGTCACGCCGTTTTGACCGGGTGGCACTCTACCTCTGGGAAACTAGGTGGAATCGTCGTAGATAAGCGGTCGATCTACGACGACGGCGCTGAGTCCCGTGATGCATGGTCACGGCATCACGGTCGCAGCAAGACTGGTGAGGGCGGAAACTGGTCACTCTGGGCAGCTCTGGCGTGGGTCGCTCGCATGACCAATCACGTGGCAATAAAAGGCGGTAAATCTCAAACATATTTATTTAAAAAACTTGCGAGCTCGGCGTTATGGGGTTGTAGCAGCTTGGGGAATTATTTTAATTTACTTATCACTTAAAAACTCGCAAGAGCTCGGGAGAATGCTTTTTCATTCATTTATTTATACAAATCTCGCGAACTCGGCGTTATGGGGTTGTAGCAGCTTGGGGGGTTTGTATTTATTTATTTACTTATTAAAAAAAATCGCGAGCTTGGCGTTATGGGGTTGTAGCAGCTTGGGGGATTATTTTAATTTACTTAACTCTTAAAAACTCGCAAGAGCTCGGTAGATTTTTTTTTCCATTTATTTATTTATACAAAACTCGCGAGCTCAGCGTTATGGGATGGTAGCAGCTTGGGGGATTTTGTATTTATTCATTTATTCATAAAAAAAACTTGCAAGTTCGGCGTTATGGGGTTGTAGCAGCTTGGGGGATCATGTATCGAATCATTTATTTATAAAAAAAATTCCCTAACTTGGCTATATGGGGTTTTAGCAGCTTGGGGGATTTTTTATTTATTTATTTATTTATAAAAAAAACTCGTGAGCTCGGCGTTATGGGGTTGTAGCAGCTTGGGATATTTTGTATTGAGTCATTTAAAAAAAAAAAAAAAAACCCGCGTGCAAGAAGCCACAAGCAAAAATATATTTTCATAAGAAATATCAATAAAATAGTTCCACAGTCCGCAGCAGATGTTCTCGAGGTTGAATGGAATCGGTCCGCTTATATACCTATATATCGGATGCCTGAACCAGCGTCTCGGCTTGTAAGCCCTGAACATTGCGTCTTTGCCTTTAGAAAAAATATCGTGTCCAACCCTGGCGGAGATCGGAAGTTTTTGCGCACACGCAGAGTACCTAAGTTTGCGCGCACGCGGGATAATTTAGTTTGCGCGTACGCGGAACACCTAATTTGCGCTTACGCGCAAATTTTTGTTTGAAAGGGTAAGTTTGCGCCTACGCGGAGACTCCTCCGCGTATGCGCACGCGTACATACATGAATACATACAGAAATCCAAGTTTTTTTTCACTTTTCTACCTTTTTTCAAATAAATTCAAAATCTGTAAAAAATAAACCAATAAATAATCCATTTAATGTTTGTTTATTATTGTTTGTAAAAATAAAATAATTTAAACAAATTAAAAAAAATAGTAGCTAAAATTTGAGTTTGCAAAAAAAAAAAAATAAAAATAAAACAAAAATATTTATTCCGGTTATTGTAACAGAATCTTTGAAATTTGTGAAAGCAAATATTTTCTTTGCTTTTTAATAAGAAGCTTGGATTATTAATTATAACTCAATAAACAATCTAAACTCCACAATTCTAGAGATTTTTAATATTTTTTTAGTTTCACAATTATTTTCCTTTAGCTGATTAATCTAATTTAAATTGACTTCCATAAAACACTTACTAACTTATTAAATATTTGTAATTCTCACAATTAAAAAAAAATTATCAGTTTTTGAGTTGATTCGATTGGCTGTTGTCACCTTAGGGTTAACAGTTTTATTACGTACACTAAGGGTATTCTTCATAGCCGTGGAATCCCAAAAAATTTCACATTATTTTCGCACATGTAAACACAGTATTAAGGTTATGTTTTGTTGAAACTGCTAACAGAAGCGAACCAGTATTGGATGATTGTAAGTTTTTTTGGTCTTTCCGATGTGTTTAACAGAATGATAAAAAAATGGATTCAAAAGAGTTAATGTTAAGTTCTAAGCGAGAAAATATTTTAAAAAAAAGCGTTTAGCTGAAGCTGAATTTCGTCAAAAAGAACTGTTAAGAAAGATAACTGCTTACCATGCACCAAAAGAAAGTAAAAAAGCAACAACATTGTCAACTTTAAGTGTTTCTGATAACTCAAATGGATCAAAACATTTGATGGATTTTTCAGAATCTGCTACATCTGAAAATCTTGTTTCTAGTAACTTAGAATCACATACGTTAAGAAGGTCAAATCGATTACATAATAATTCTGACGTTTCTTTTATGTCAGCTGAAATCAAAAATACGGTTGAAGCATCGATCAGTGCTATAAACAATATTCAAATAATTTCCTTGATTCCAGTGTAGATGAAATTGTTGTTCGAGAGTTAAAAAATTTTTCATTTACACCTGATTCAAACGATAAATGTCAACAAAACTTGACTAAAGAAAGAAATAATGATTTAAATAAAGGCAACGGCTGGAAAAAAAAGTATTTTAAACTTTCGAGATCTAAAATTGATTCAATTTTGATAAATAATGAGAATAAGACTGAAACTAATGAGATCGAAATGGAAGTTAATGCAATAATAAGTGCAGGTAAAAAAAGCATAAGAAATAGTTTAACACATTATGTAATACTAAAGAAGCAACTTATTTACAATAAAAGTAAATTAAAAACGGTACATGAAAAGACAATGTATTCATAAATTATTTCTGGATCTCTTTTTAAAAAGTATAAACTAACAAACAAAAGTAGAAGTTTCATAACTTACTATAAACAAAATAAATTTTGTAAAAAAAATAGAATAGTAAATAATCGAGTTCACAGTGAAAGTTTCAAAATGAAGAAAAATAAATTGTGTGAACATGTCCAATTTTTTTTTGAAAAAGATGAAAATTCTGTGGAAACTCCAGGCGCTCAAGATACCATAGTTAAAAATAGTCTAAAAAAAAGAAAAGATACTTATTGGACACAGTGGAAAATTTATACCAAAAATTTAAAAAAGAAGGATCATACAAGTTGTCTCAAGCAACTTTTTATCGACTTAAGCCTTTTTGGGTGGTAACTAAAAAAATCACAGCTCGAGATACATGTTTATGCAAGCCGTATGACAATATGAAAAACTTAGTCCATAGGTTAGCATCACTAAACTTAATAAAATCTAAAACGTTGAATCAATTTATTGAATCGCTTGTTTGTTCAACTAACAGCAAAGATTGTTTTTTTAATGAGTGTTCAAAATGCAGTAGTAAAAATATAAAAGAATCCTCACATATTATTGATACTTGGTATAATAAGTGGACTACGACAACTGTTGTTAGGCCTGGAGCCCAAAATAAAGAGTTGTTATAGGGCGTTATTTAAACAAGCGGACTCGGGAATACAACCCACGTGGATTTGTCGAGTCCACTGTGTAGCCTCTATAAGCTCTGCCGCAGTCGGCCACACGCCGACAAGCTTCCTGAAAAAGGAGAAAAATCCGTCCACGATAATAAATCCCTAAACGGTTTATCAATCGGGGAGGGCGCGACAGCTCGTTGAATTCGGTAGGTGGGCGCGGGCTAGAGGAATCGAGCGCGTGGAACACCGGTTAGCAAAATAATTGCAACTCAAAAAGTTAATTAATAATATTTAATGACAAAAATTATCTTAAAACTTATACAAAAATTGATGCTTAGCACGGTGATAAATTCTAAATAAATACTCGTGCGATCGAGTATCTCAATCAACAACAAAGAGTTATCAGTGCTCTCCGAACTGATCTGCGCGCGCATACAACAACCTGCTGCTATCGGCAGCTCACACGCACGCAAGAAAAACAAAGAATATTTTACGGTCGATTTCAATCACTCACACTCACACACAATAACGGTTATCGTCGCTTAATAAATAACAACTCACGAGGACGCCGCAGGTGCACCTGTTATAAGTCGTTAGGCTGAAACTCTAGCCTCCAAGCTAGACGCCCAAAACGTAGACCGCTATGCCTTGCTGCCGGCGTACGGTTCAGTGTCGTCGCCTCATTGTCGCAGAACCAAGTAGTCCGAGGATGACAATCCTGTCAAGGTCTTTGTTTCGTTCCAGCAATAACTCCCGAGCACGCATGACACAACAAAACCGATCTTTTACTCGTATTTTCAATAACCCGGTGTAGTTTCGAATCGTCACGATACGTACTCGAACGCGTGCGACGATTGGAATGACTCCGGTCCTCCCTCTACCCGGCTCGATATTCTACCGATTTCCGCGCGTTCCATTCCCACTCGTGCCGCGTTCTAACGGTCACGCAGTGAACATGAAATTAATTCAATGTCGTCGCGATTAATCAACTCGACCATTACAGAGTGTGAAGTTAAAATAACCAAGCTCGAAAAAATTGTTTGTACTGTCAATGAATTAATTCTAGAAATAAATAAAGAATTACCGAATTTTTTAAAGCATCATTACGTAATGCAACATCAACAAAAATCTATTTACATAATTAAAAATAATTTGAAAGACGATGAAGTCCACGTCATAATTGACTTTTCACAAAATTATAATTGTAAATATTCTCAGGAAATTCAAGCCACACATTTCGGAGCTTCGAAAAAACAAATAACCCTACACACGGGTGCTTTTTTTTACAAAAATAATTCAACAGACAAAATTGAATGTGTTTCATTCTGCACTGTTTCTGAATGTTTGAAACACAATCCACCTGCTATTTGGGCTCACCTTAAGCCAGTTCTGGAATTAATCAAAGCAACGGTGCCGGCAGTTAAAATTTTTCATTTTCAAAGTGATGGCCCAACTAGTCAGTATAAAAACAGAGAGAACATGTTTTTATTTCAAAATTTTTGTGAAAAATCTGATTTTAATTATGCAACGTGGAACTACACAGCTCCAGGTCATGGCAAATCTTCCGTTGATGGAGTTGGAGGAACAGTTAAAAATATGTGTGATCGTGCAGTCGCACATGGCAAAAATATTATTTCAGTTGAAGATATCCTTGAAACTCTCAAATCTGATCACACTAAAATTAAAACTTTTCAAATTACAGAAGAGAATGTTAAAGATGTTGAATCAACCCTCTTGTCGGTAAAAGCTGTGCCAAACACTTCAAAAATTTTTCAACTTCTTTGGTCGAAAAGTAATAAAAAGCGATTATCGTTGAATTACTTATCATGCTCTTATTGTGTGTCAAATGGTTTAATTGAATCGTGCAATCATTTTTCGTTGCACCCAAAAGATTGGAGTGCAGAAAATTGTACAAATGACCCTAGCACAATAAAAAGAAAAAACGTCATAGAAAAAAAAAAACAGGAAAAGATCAAAAAAATCAAAACAAGAAAAAATTCCATAAAAGAAAAACGGCAGCAAACAATTAAAAAAAAACAGAAAGGAAAAAACCGTAAAAGTAGTAAATAGTAAAAACAAAACTAAAAGTATAAGGAAATCAAAAAAATTTTCCAAAAAAAAAACGACCAGGAAAAAGCAAAAAAAAAAAAAAAAAATCAAAAGCAATCTGAGGATAAGAGAAAAAAATGAGATTCAACAAAAAAAAAGTCAAGACCGAGGTCTAGACTATTGAAAAATATATTCAGAATATTAGCTAATCCTAATTAGCATTAGTTACTTCGTTGATTGTTATGAGTTTATTGAAAAAAAAGTTTATAATCATACTTGAATTATATTGAGAGTTACACTTGAATAATTTTTAATGATAATTTTTTTTTAAAAGAACTATATTATTGTTTCATAGATAAATAAAATCAAATAATATTGACAACGATTCGCAGCACTTATTTTTTTTTTTATCACAAAGTATCACAAAGTGTGACAAAAATAATAAAGATTAAATGTAAAAAAATAAATGAATAGGTATTAATGTGTTGTTTTTACTTTTAAACTTAAAAAAAAAAACAAGTTTTAATTTGTTTAAATTAATTTTTCATTTGCGAACAATAATTAACAAACATTAAATAAATTATTTATTGGTTTTTTTTTTACAGAGTTTGAATTGATTTGAATTAGATTTATCAGCTAAAGAAAAAAAGGTGGAAAAGTGAAAAAAAACTTGGATTTCTCAAGAATTGTTGAGCTTAAAAAGTTTAAAAGGTTATAAATAATTTTATTTTTTGATAAACAATTCATGATAGTTTTTATTTACAGAAATAATCTATCTATAAATGAGAGATATCGCTATTTTGGTGAGATTTTCAATGTAAGATTTTATTCGTGAGCTGATTGGTGTAGAAGTTTTTAAAATATTCGAAAAGTGCCTTTTGAGGTTACAATCATTGTTTTTTTTCCGTATGCGCGCTTGCAGCGCGCTGAGTGGTACTAGTAATAAAAAAAAGAAAAAAATTTGATGAAATTTATTATTATTATTATTAATTGTTTAAACAAATTATTCACTCGCAACAATAAACAAATAGTAAACAATATAAACAGCTTTCACGTTATTTCACTATTTTTTTTTTTTTAAGTTTGGTCAAACTAGATTAAAAAGATTCAGAAAAATAGCTGGGAAAGCCAAAAAACTTTTAACATCGCAAGAATTGTTGAGCTAGAAATGTTTATCAACTTATAATAAATAATTTAAGCTTTGGATCAAAAAAATGAATAGAATGTTTTCATCTTATTTTTCTCCTCCAAATCGATTGCCACTATTGTTTTTTGAATTAAAAATAATTTTTCCATCAATTGTTTATTGATAATTTCATTTTGCAATAACTTCGCCTGCGAACTTTGCAACAAACTTTCCTCGCGGATCAGGGTTAGAAATAACGATAAGAAAATGTGGTCAAAATTTCAGAAGTATGCTTCAATAAGAACTATGTTTTTCTGAATACTTGTACATTTTAAAAGTTTTTGAGAATTCCCCATATGCACTTTTTTAAAGTCCGTTTATCACAAAAAATAACTTGATTTCCTCCGATTAAAGCCAAAAGAACGAAATGTACTCCCAAAGCGCCAGTGGCCGACACGCAGCCGACCGCCATGTTGCGGCCCGAGTGCCAGCGAGGGCATGCAGTAGGTCGGGTGCGCGTTGGTCGATGACGTAGGGAGTACATTTCGTTCTTTTGGCTTGCGTTGGAGGGACACAAGTTATTACTTGTGATCAACGAGTTTAAAAATTTTTTTTTCTGTGTTTGGGTATTCAGATTACTTGATGGATGCATTTTAGGTATAATGATATAACTTAATTATACATCATAAGTTTTGGTAAAAATGTATTGATTTTCAATAAATTAGAATAAAATAAACCAGTTATTGTAAAATTGAAATCAGTTAAATTTTTTGGATGTATTAATGATTTTGGTTTAGCTCATTCATGTTTATATAATATAATCACTTTTGATAAATATTCAGTATAAAGAGCAAATAAAAAAATATTTTCAAAGTAATTGTTTTAGTGAAATAGAAATGTGTAACTGCATTTTTTTAAAACAAATTTTGATGAATTGGAACCTTAAATTTAAAAGTTTTTATTCAATTTTGAAGAAATCTTAAATGCGGTTGTGTTTATTATTTAAATTGGGTAAAACTTTTTTAAATATAAATAAGAGATTCGACTGCTTGAATATTAAAAATTTTATCAAGGAGAAAATACTAATTTAGTAATTTAAAAAAAAATTTATTCAGATCATTAGTAGAGTTCAGTCAATGACGTACACATTTGATGGTTATTTAGAAATTAATCGATGTAATTGTCGGAAAGAGTTATACTTCTTGAAAATCGAATAAAAATGAATAAATAAATTATTAGTGCTTTATATAAATATTTCAATTCATACAGGAACGCAGTAAAACTCGTCGTTATTATTTCCTGATTTAACTTCAGACAATAGTTTATATTACAAATAATAAAAACTCAAAATTGTTAAGAATAAATTATTATATTATAAAACTTGATAAATTGTATTAATTAATATGTTAGTGTAACTTTCAAAGAGTTCATATATTTTTAAATGATACTCTCTAAAACTGTTCGAGTGAAAAATTTACTCCAAGAAATAGTGATTTCCTTAAATTCCCCTAATCACTCTAATAGAGTCATTTTTCACTCTTAATTTAGTGGTTTGGGCCACTCTTGAGAAAAGAGTGAAAAAATCACTCGATGCTTAAGAGTGAATAAGATAACATAACATATAATCATCTTATTTCACTCACTCTAAGAGTGGATTTCTCAAGATTTGTAAACTTACTGTGCATCTATCATTTTCTTTCTGTATAATGTCAGAGTTTTTAAGGTAGTTCCCAAAAAAATTGAGTTTCTTAAAAAATCTCTAAAACTTTGCACAGAGGTAGATTTTTGAGTCCTGTGCACGCTGGTATTTTCCTTATACCCCCAAGCCATACTTAATTTTGAGATATTGGGCTCAGAAGTTTCAATTTTTTACATGGGATTCCTATGCTGAGCGCGTGAATTTATATTTATTTTGAAGGTTATTCTCTGATTGCAAACTCAATTTTCTTAAAATATTTTTTAAAAACAGGTTTTCTTGTAGGGCAAGATCTTAGAAATCGTATCGTACAAAGATAAACATAGCAAGCGATATTAACTTATGAGATATACAATCAAAAAGAATGAAAAATGCATGATTTTAGCATGATTTGGAGCAGCGGTGGTGACGGCAGTGCGTGGCGTCAGAGTGGGGGCAACGAGCATCTATATCTATATTTTAGGTTAGCTATATATACGCTTCGGAACTACCTTAATTATTGTTAGGTGTATACGAACACCTAACGTTTTTCCCGATTCTTGCAGCTCGGAAGGGAATGCTACCGGGGGATCGTGGTCCCCACTCGCGTGTAGACGGACGGGAATAAGTTAAGGGCCTAATCTAAAGGGAATCCTAACGATAAATTCTTTAGAGGGGTTTTATGGATTGAAACCTTACCTTGAGATTTGATGTGAAGCCTCTGATACTCTGCTCCAATGAAGGGTAATCGACGAGTAAAACAGGCGATTGAACTTAACTATTTATTTATTAGGTAATAATTATACACAACTACACCAATAGAAACTACAGTGTATTCCACGAAGGATCGCTGGCCCGTTCACAACTATGTTTATTTTAGAACTACTAGACTCACACAATTTATTAGATTACACTATTAGTTAAAGTATAACGGTCACAATACTAATTACTCTAAGTACAACGATGTGCGCGCGAGACGAATTCTCCGACAAAGGAGCAATTCGTCGTTCTTCACTGTAAAAAAAAATCGGGGTGAATTTACCTCGCTCAGCGATGTAAAAAATGGGAGCCTCGCTCAGCGAGGTAAAGTTACTACGACCTGCGCAGTAAATTTACGCGCCGATTGTAAATTTACAAATATTTTGTAAACTTACAAATCTCTGGTAATTTTACGTTCTGCTATCTAGAAAAAAAATTATTGATAAAAATTAATCATTAAATACTAAAGGGGAAAGATGAAAAACAACAAAATAACTTAATTAAAAATATTTATTTATTTTTTCGTTGAGTAAATGATTTTTTTTGTAAATTCATACCGATCCTAACCCTACATTTCACAAAGTCTTAGAATCTATGTACTAATTTGGCTATTTTTTCAGATAAGTAATCTAATTAAAACTTCAAATTTTATTATGTTAGACTCTTGAAATCTAAATATACATATAATTAACGTAAATTTTATTGAAAACTTCGAGGAAAACTTTGTTAAACCCGCCCCTTAATTTTCACTTTTGTTACACTATCAAGGGTAAATCCGATTAATCTCGTTCTAGTGAGTGAAAATAAAACCTCTCTGTAATCTTCTAAATCGTTCTCTTTAATTTCGATCGCTCAAATAAAAAAATATGTTAAAATATTACATTGCTACGTATCTAACCAGTGATGCCTGCGAGTCGACTGATATCAACGCCAACATAACCTCACTCTCAACTACCAAAACATATTTCCGAAACCCGGCGTAAAAATACGAAGCTGAGCGATGTAGATTTACCAAAAATTTGTAACTTTACATACATTCGAGCGGTTTTACAAATCTTGTTAAAATTATTCCGCTGGACCACGTTCCCATTTTTTACATCGCTGAGCGGTGTATACTTACAAATATTCGTAAAATTACATAGCTCAATAGTTTATATTTACGAACGCAGAGTAAATTTACATCGCGGAGCGAGGTAAATTTACCCTGATTTTTTTTTTACAGTGTTACTGCTAGCTTAAAACAAGACTTATGACACGATTGATCCGACAAAGGATCAATTCGTCTGAACGCCACTAAACTCTAATTAAGATACCCAGCACTGCTGCAGTCTTGCCCGGGCGTTGCCTCGCTGGCAAGAATGCAGCGCGTGCATTTTCTGTATCATCGTTTTCTGTATCATGAACCCATTCTGCTTGTGTTCATAATGCTGTATGTGCATTATAAATGTCACATAGCAATTATAATAGCAGAATTTTTTATTATTCAAAATTAAATTATTGTTTAACATTTTTTATTACACAAATTTTTTGCGGTCAAAGCTAAAAATTACTAAAAATAAAAAAAGTAAGCATCAAACAAATTTTTGAATGAATGAATGAATAAACAATTATATTTGTTTTGGTGGCTTATTGAAATAAAAAACTTAAAATATAATGTTATTGGTCAAGCCCGAGAGTCGATTTTTGGGCGAGACCAATAATATTTTTTATTCCACTCGGTCATGTAATTGGCACTTTTCGATGTGTCAGTTTTGTGGAGAAAGTTTTACATTCCAACAGCGTTAAAAAATAAGATGGGAATGTAAAAATTCCACCACGATCGATAGATTTTTACATATTGCTGCTCCTTTTTTTGTTCGTCAGTGAGAGTTTTTTTTTTAAATTTGTAACCTCACATTTTTATGATCATCATCTGGATCATCATCACCACTAGGCGTGTAACCAACAATAGAGTTTTTTTTTTCAATAATGTAAAATGGCCTCGAATAAAACGAGGAGTGAATTTTTACCGTGAAGATGATAAAATTAGTTGATAAAAATCGAGTTGTGGGCTAACAAGCCTACTTCCAAAATTTTTCTTAGAGCATCATTGACTTTGTTTAACGCTGTATTATTATAAACAGTGATAAGTTCTTAATTTTACTTGTTGCAAAAAATATTTGACTACATTTTGAATTTTTCTAGTTAGTGACTTAAATCTTATGCCTGATAATCTCAGTTCTAATTTTTAAAGTAGTTAGTTTTCACAGCATTTTTTAATCTTCTCTAAAGTTTTAAATTTTTTTGTAATAAAAAATACTTTTTCTACATTTTTAAAAGTAAAAATTCTTTTTAAAAAATTTGTTCGTACAATGAGAAAATTTTTTTATTTGCCGTGATTACAACTATTTTTTCATAAAAAAATTATTATTGATTTGGTTATCTCAAAGTGCCAATTTACATGTCCTAGTAGAATAAAATTTATTGTTAAACAATAAGGACAAAGTTTTTCATAGCCATCTCGAGTGAATCACCACACTCGGCTTCGCCTCGTGTGGCAAACTTCACTCGAGACGGCCATCGACAATAAACTTCGTGAACTTAAGGACAGCTCGAGAATACTTGCTGAGTTCTTGTGTGTGCCACACTCTCGTAAGTTTCTTTCTTATTACCGGTGAGCGACGTTTATTTTATTAGGACTCAACTATTATCTCTGATTAGTAGTGGAAATTCCACGTAGCGAAAAGGCGAGCTCTAGTGAGCTTAATAGTAGCAACAAAGATGAGTTATTTTTTTTTTTTTTTAGAATGACTAGTCTCTCTCAGCGTGCAAGCGCGTGCAATGAGGATGTTAAGACGCTTAACGCTAGGGGCGCTGCTGAAAGAGGCTCCCTCGACCGTGCTACTCAACGAGTAAGACAGAGAAAGAAATAATGTTCATTTGTCCTTGTCCAACCTGTAGAGTAGCACGGCCGAAGAGAGAGTTTCTTGCAACCGCGCCCTCCGTGGCGTTCGTTTCTTAACATCCTAATTGTATGACATTATTTAAAACAAATTTTGTCGAAGCTTCATCTAAATTAACCTACAATAAGTTATGCATACCTTTTACCTTTGCCCGAGCCTTTGCCGCTACGTTCAGAGTTCATTTAAACTTTCGTGGTTATAAATTCATTGGTTTTGTTTATTTACTAATAATTATTATTTTCATGACTTTAATCGGATAATTTCAAAAACTTGATTAAATAATTATTTTTTATCAAATCTATTCTCTAAATAATAAAAAATTCTCTTGTTGTTTGGTCTAACGAACGTTAATTATATAAAATTTATTGGCAATAAATTCTCTTGTTATTATTTTGACTCCACGAACAATTAACAACACAAAAAATAGCTATTCTCTTGTAATATAAAAATTAAAAATGAAAATTCAAATTTTAAATTTTGTTCTTCAACCAATCACATCACGAATAAAATGCTGAAATTCTTTTTTGGTTCTCTCTTTTATCTTGCGATTTTGCCAACAGTCTGTAATTTAAAATTTATCGAATAACACTAATGGGTATCACTGTTCAATTCATTTATTTTTATACAACGTTTCGCTTCTTTAATACATAGAAGCCTCTTCTGGTAAAAATTCAGAAAAAATCTGATATCACAGTATACAGCAAAAGCTGTCAGTCAATACTCAGTATTGACAGTGATACCTGTTAGTTTTATTCGATAAAGATATGTTTTCTTTAGCGCAGCTTAAGTGTACAGTCCTCGGCCTCCCAATTCACTGCGCTCGAGAAGTTTAAAGTCGTCAGAGCTTCTCATGAATAAATAAATAATTGAATGGAACATGTCCAGTCATGATGTCACGGGAATAAACTTCCCATATATTTGTCATTCTCTTTTACAAATTTGGGTATTTCGTGATCGTGATCAATTAAACTAATCAGGTACTTTGCTTAGCTCACTGACCGATATTGTTATGAAATTTTGTTGTTAATCATATGATACGAATACATGCTTAAATAAGAATTAATGTTAATTTTTCTTGTTATTCGAAAATTTGTTGAGAGGTAAATTAATTAAATAGACGAAAAAAGGAAAAAGTAAGATTTAATAATTGAGGTATTTTTTTTATGATTAAACCTATGAATACCTTTAGATTAATCTCAAAACATTAGTCCCACATATTTATTATTAATATATTATATAATATTATAATATATTATATATTAATATATTATATTAATTTTTATCTTATAGTTATTTAATTAATACTTATTGAACTATTTCAAAGAATAAAAAAGAGGAATGATTCTATTTTTGCTTTGTTAAACTCACGAATTAATTGTAATAAACATCTATAAATATTCTAAAAACTTAAATCAAGAATATAGAAATCGAATTTTTAACAATAATTACTATTTTCTGAAACTCAATAAGTGTAGAACAAAGAAATAGAAAGAGAGAGAGAATGAGTGAGAGAGAGAGAAAGTGAATATTTGCGTCAAGAGTCAGACACAATTGGATTCTTTGCAGCTGCAGCTTCAGAAGGATCATCGAGTCTTCCTAGTTAAAAAAAAAAAAACAATACTCAAACAGTTTTTTTATTTATTTTTTCTATTGGGTGAACTCAAATAAAAAATTTGTTAGCAAAAAAACAATAAAATGTGATTGAAAATTTCATCAGATTTTATTTGTAGGATACTTTTTCGTTTGAAGACTTTCCTTCAAAGTTTTATCGTTTCAAAGAAAAAAAAGGGTAACAATTTGAGGTTATTTTTCATTAAATAAGTTTGTTTTACAAGTGGCTCCGATGTTTAGATGGCCGCACCCCGCTAATAAAATCAAATAATCATCGTGGTTTCAAAAACTAGAGGATTTATAGTATTTTTTTGAGATAACATAATCTTATTTTTGTAAAACAATTATTTTAATAGTTTTTAGATTGACGGAAAAGTTTAATTTTGACTTCATTTACAAGTTATAGAAAAGTCATTTAAAAGTTACAGAAAATCTATAACTTTTATTCTAACATTTTTTCAACATAACCTCAAAATTTTACTGGAAAAATGCAAAAAGCGGCGATGTTTATCGAATTTTATTTTTCCAGGTCTCAATATTTGTATAAATATGATGGTATTGGATTGAATCATTTAATGCGTAAAACCTGTGATTTTTTTTTTTTTTTTTTTTTTGAAAAATATGTAGTATTTTCGGTAAAATTCACAAAAAACTAAAAAAAAATTTTTTTGGGGTTACCTTGGCTATTCTCAGAGAATATGTTTAGAGATCACTGGTTAGACTCATTTTTTTCGGCAAATCTTATATTATATATCTTCCTATATTACATATCTTCCTATATCATAGTCTTCCTATATTATATAGTTATATCCGGGAGGAGCTCTATTTTTTTACGGGTTTTCGAAGTCATTTTGCTCCTCCTTCCTTAACGGAGCATGATTATAAAGAAATTTCTTCTAGTTATTTAGTTCAAGGGCGCTCCTCCCGTGCTCCTCCCAAATTATTCATTGCTCCTGCCAGAGGAGCAAATAAATTTTCTTGCTCCTCCGGGAGGAGCACCTCAAAACGTTTAAAAAACCCCTTTTATTTAAGATAGTTAAATGGTGCTCCTCCCATTCAGCTCAGCTCCTCCTGCTGCTCCTCCCTGTTTCAAAAAAATGTTAATTTTATGGTTAGAAAAAATTTGCTCCTCCGGGAGCAGCTGGGAGGAGCACCCTATTGACGCACAAAAGCGTCAAAAAACCTTATATTTCAAATAATTTTAAGGTGCTCCTCCCGGAGGAGCTATAATTTAAAATGCTTCTCCCGGAGGAGCCACGTTTTTCAAAAGCTCCTCCTGGTGGAGCTACAAATAGTGTTAAATATAAGGTTTTTCGACTGTTTTGAGATGCTCCTCCCACATTTTCAAAAAATCCACCTTATAAAGTACTTTTTCCTTTAGTTATGTCTCAAGCCCTTCAAACACAGAGAGAAAATGTGAAATAAATTTTTTTTTTTTTTTTTTGTTTATTTTTTTCTTATTTTTATATTTTTAAAATTTTTCTGGGGGTTGGCGAGCAAAGCAATCAGGGGGGTACCCCCTAGTATATATATACATATATCGTCGGCCCGTGCTAAGAAAAACCTTAGCCAAAAATCAGTAGATTTAAAATTATCAATAAAGGACTGCAAAAAATTAGAAAATTAGAAAAAATCAAGAATCTTGATAAGTTGGTGTCTGATAAATCGAATTTTTTTAATTAAACTGATTTTTAAATTCAATTGAGCCTCTCGCGGGTAATTTAAAATCGACTGATTTTTGGCTAAGGTTTTTCTTCGCACGGGCTAATGATATATATATATGACACCACCACAGACAAAAATTGGAAAAAAAAAACGAAAAAAACGATGGTTTTTTATTTAAAGATGAGTCTGTTATGACAGAACCAGTGTTGGAATCAATTAAATAATGTGGTAAAAATCACCCATGGGTGATTTACAACAATGCTGGAGTTTTCCCGAGAAATTTTTAATTTGATTATATCGATTGCCCGTGCGAAGAAAAAACTTGGACCAAAATTTTCCACGAATAGAGTAACAACGGAGATAGTTTTGACCAATAAAATGTCTTTAAGGTTACCTATTTAGTCTTTAAGTTACCTATAGTTTATACTACAAAAAATTGATTTTTTAGAAAATCTTTGTAACTCTGCCTAGCAGTAGATTTTTGTATTCTGTTTACGTTGGACATTTGCAGATACCCCCAAGCGGTACTAAATTTTGAGATATATAGTTCTAAAAATGTTAAGTTTAACACAGGGGCAATGGACATCTTAGTAAGTTAAGAGTACAATATCTCAAAATTTGGTACCGCTTGGGGATATTTGCGAGTGGCCAACGTAAAAAGGATACAAGAATCTACTTATGGGTCGAGTTAAAAAGATTTTTTAAGAAAAACAATTTTTTGTAGTATATAAACTATAAGTAACTAAGTTAAAATAAATTATTTACTAATTTGCCAGAGGCAAAAAATGTTAACATTACCTTTGCTATCATACCGTTGATAATATTACAATAAAATATAATTTTTGGACACACCAGCCGCGAATAAAACAAAGTTTTTCTTCATTGCAAGTATCCTTAGTGAAATCAGCGATGAATTCTTCGGTGAATTCCTCGCTTTTTGCGGTGAAATGCTCGGTGAATCTTAACCGTGAAATCCTCGGTGAAATCTTCGGCGAAATCCTCGGCATTTTAACGGTTTCGAAAACGAAGGGGTCAAGAAGGACATCTGGTGCACCTGGTGATACGTACGCCTTGAAGATGATTTCCCCAGGAAGTTTCGACTCCGAATGGGTCAGAGCGGACACCTTGTGCAGCTGGTGATACTTACGTCTTAGAGAGGATTTCCCCAGGAAGTTTTGACTCCAGAGGGATCAAGGCGGACTCCTGGTGCATTTGGAGATAGTTGCACATCGGAGATGATTTCCCCAGGAAGTTTCGAAACCAAAGGGATCAAGACAAACACCTGGTGCACCTGGTGATACGTATGCCTTGTAGATGATTTCCCCAGGAAGTTTCAACTCCGGATGGGTCAGGGTGGACACCTGGTGCCCCTGGTGATACGTACGCCTTGGAGATGATTTCCCCAGGAAGTTTCGACTCCGGAGGGATCAGGGCGAGCACCTGGTGCACCTAGCGATACTTACGCCTTGGAGATGATTTCCCCAAGAAGTTTCGACTCCGGAAGGGTCAGGGCGCACACCTGGTGTACCTGGTGATACTTATGCCTTGGAGAAGATTTCCCCAGAAAGTTTCGATTCCGGAGGGATCTGGGCAAGCACCTGGTGCCCCTGGTGATACGTACGCCTTGGAGATGATTTTCCCAGGAAGTTTCGACTTCGGATGGGTCAGGGCGGACACCTGGTGCCCCTGGTGATACGTACGCCTTGGAGATGATTTCCCCAGGAAGTTTCGACCTTGGAGGGATCAGGGCGAGCACCTGGTGCCCCTGGTGATACTTACGACTTGGAGATGATTTCTCCAGGAAGTTTCGACTCCGGAAGGATCAGGGCGAGCACCTGGTGCACCTGGTGCTACGTACGCCTTAGAGATGATTTCCCCAGAAAGTTTGGACTCTGAAGGAGTTAGGGCGGACACCTGGTGATAAGTACGCCTTGGAGATGATTTCCCCAGGGAAATTTGACTCCGGAGGGATCAGGGCGCACACCTGTTGTACCTGGTGATACTTACGCCTTGAAGATGATTTCCCCAGGAAGTTCTGACTCTAGAGGGATCAGGGTGGACACCTGGTGCACTTAGTAATACTTACGTCCATTTTCAAAAATTAATATCCCCTAGAATTTTAGGAGTAGAGTAAACATCCCGGAGCCGTTTTCTTTGTTTGGTGGAGTACTTTTTGAAAAAGTCTCGCTTTGTTGTAAAAAATTGTTATAAAAAATTGTTATTGCAAAAAACTTTTGAAAAGTGAACGATAAAAAATATGAAAAAATTGTCTAAAAACAAGTAGTGCTATTCTCCCGGGTTTTTTTACGTCAAGATATTGATTGTCAAGCATCTAAATCGCACAAAATTTTCCGGGTCGTTTTATCATCGGGAACTACTCCAACGAGCTGCAGAGGAGGGTATAAAACTTTAAATAAAATCATTAAATATTAAAAAAAAAAAGGATTGCAATCCTCCCGGAATTTTTTTTCGTCAAGATATTGATTATCAAGCATCTGAGTCGCACAAAAATTTCCGGGTCATTTTATTATCGGGAACAACCCCATCGAGCTGCAGACAGGGGGATGAAAAGTTACATAAAATTGTAAAATGTAAAAAAAACGATTGCAATTCTCTAAGCCCTCAAAAGCCTGGGCGCCCGAATTCAACAAAATACTGATTGGCTACCCCCCAAGCTCCAAGCCCACAAAGCCCTGGGAGCCCGAGTTGAACAAAAAACTGGTTGTCTACCCCTGAAGCTCTAAGCTCCCAAAACCCTAGGCGCCCGAGTTGAACAAAAAAACTGATCGGCTATCCCCCAAGCTCCAAGCCCTCAAAACCCCTGGCGCCCGAGCTCAACATAGAAACTGATTGGCTACCCCCCAAGCTCTAAGCCCCCAAAACCCTGAGCGCTCGAGTTCAATAAAAAACTGCTTTGCTACCTTCCAAGCTTCGAGCCCCTAAAACCCTGGGCGCCCGAGCTCAATAAAAACTGATTGGATACCCTCCAAGCTTCAAGCCCACAAAATCCTGGGTGCCTGAGTTGAACAAAAAAACTGATCAACTATCATTCATCCCGTAAGGTTTTAACCCCAAAAACCTTGGGGGCCTGAGTTGAATTATTTCAAAAATATGTGTGCATTTTAGTTAACTTAAGCATGAAATAAATAATTCTGTAAGTATACCTAATGACGCTGCTCTGGTGCAAATACATCATGAAATTGTAAGTTTGAGATTTTAAACTCCTAAATAGCGTGTTTGACTAGGAAAACGCTATAAGTTTTTTACTTATTATTTAACTCCTTTTTTGCGACGTCATCAACATTTTTTTTTTTTAACTATAAACTGTTTTAATAAATAAGACACATTTCGAAAAAAGTTTAAAAATTTTCGTTTCTTGATTGGTTATTCATTTTTTTAATTTATATTATATTTTTGTTATTTTGTAATTTTGTTAAGAAGTGTAAAACAAAGTTTACCATAACGTTCTTGTGGAATGAAAACAAAAAAAAAATACTTTTTTATTGATTTGATTTACAAATATTGAGTACGCTCAACTTGTGAAATTATTCCACTCTGTAACCAGGTGTAGGGGGTAAGAGCTTGGGGGGTAGCCTATCAGCTTCTTTGTTGAACTCGGGCGCCCAAGGTTTTGGGGGCTTAGAGTTTGGGGGTAGCCAATCAGCTTTTTTGTTGAACTCGGGCTCACAGGGTTTTGGGGGCTTGGAGCTTAGTGGTTTATTGAATTGTTTATTAAAAATTACTTATTTATCGCTCTTCCCAGCGTTATGGGGGATTAGAGCTTGGCGAGGAGCTTGGGGGGTAGCCTATCAGCTTCTTTTTTGAACTTGGGTGCCCAGGGTTTTGAAGACTTGGAGCTTAAGGAATCGCTAATCAGTATTTTGTTGAACTCAAGCGCCCAGGGTTTTGGGGCCTTAGAGCTTGGGGGGTAGCCAATCAGTTTCTATGTTGAGCTCGGGCGCCAGGGGTTTTGAGGGCTTAGAGCTTGGGGGATAGCCGATCAGTTTTTTTGTTCAACTCGGGTGCCCAGGGTTTTGGGGCCTTAGAGCTTAGGGGGTAGCCAATCAGTTTTTTTTTTAACTTGGGCACCCAGGGTTTTTGGAGCTTAGAGCTTGAGGGGGTAGCCAATCAGCTTTTTTGTTGAATTCGGGCGCCCAAGGTTTTGGGGGCTTGGAGCTTGGGGGATAACCAATCAGTATTTGCTTGAACTCGGGCAGCCAGGTTTTTGTGGGCTTAGAGCTTGGAAGGTAGCCAATCAGTTTTTTTGTTGAATTCGGGCGCCCAGGGTTTTAGGGGCTTGGAGCTTGGGGGGTAGCCAATCAGTATTTTCTTGAACTCGGGCAGCCAGGGTTTTGTGGGCTAAAAGCTTGGGGGGTAGCCAATCAGTATTTTCTTGAAATCGGGCGGCCAGGGTTTTGTGGGCTTAGAGCTTGGGGGGTAGCGAATCAGTATTTTGTTGAACTTGGGTGCCCAGGGTTTTGGGGGCTTGGAGCTTGGGGGGTAGCCAATTAGTATTTTCTTGATCTCGGGCAGCCAGGTTTTTGTGGGCTAAGAGCTTGAGGGGTAGACAATCAGTATTTTCTTGAACTTGGGTGGCCAGGGTTTTGTGGGCTTAGAGCTTGGGGGGTAGCGAATCAGTATTTTGTTGAACTCGAGTGCCCAGGGTTTTTGGGGCTTGGAGCTTGGGGGGTAGCCAATCAGTATTTTCTTGAACTCAGGCACCCAGGGTTTTGGGGGCTTGGAGCTTGGGGGGTAGCCACACTGGGAAAAAATTGGGGATGACTCTCCTCACGTGTCGGGCATGGGGATCGCCTACGCGTAAACGTTCCCGGAGCAGCAGTTTGTATCCCTATATATTTTTAGCAATCACTAAGTATCTTGGCGTAGTAAAACCGCAAAATTTGATGCTTATCCTCATTATGTTGGTAAAATATGTGCCAAAATATGTTATTTCTGGTGATACGTCTTGTGCTTTACAAGTCTTTCGAGCCTTGAGATTGTCCTAAAGTAAAAATATCACTATTTCAACAATTTATGAAAACATCACGCTAATCGGTCGTCAACGCAAAGTTTCTGTAGTGATCGTGATCCCCGCATATGGGTTTTTCTGTCCCCAGAGCGTCGTGTATCCCCATGCACGACACGTGAGGAGAGTCGTCCCCAATTTTTTCCCAGTGCAATCAGCATTTTGTTGAACTCGGGAGCCTAGGGTTTTTGAGGCTTAGAGTTTGGGGGCAGCCAATAAGCATTTTGTTGAGCTCGGGTGCCCAGGGTTTTGGGGGATTAGAGCATGGGAGATAGCCAATCAGTATTTTGTTGAATTCGGGCACCCAGGGTTTTGGGGGCTTAGAGAATTGCAATCCTTTTTTTTACATTTTACAATTTTATCTAACGTTTCATACCCCTCTTTGCAGCTCGTTGGTGCAGTTTCCGATGATAAAACGACCCGGAAAATTTTGTGTGACTTAGATGCTTGACTATCAATATCTGGACGTAAAAAAATCCGGGAGAATAGAACTACTTGTTTTTGGACGATTTTTTCATATACTTCATCGTTCTTTTTTCAAAAGTTTTTTTGCAATAACAATTGTTTATAACAATTTTTTACAACCAAGCGGGACTTTTTCTCAAAGTACTCCACCAAACGAAGAAAAAGTCTCCTGGATGTTTACTCTACTCCTAAAATTCTAGGGGATATTAATTTTTGAAAATGGACTTTCAATTTGGCCCTCTGTGACCGTCCACTACGAGTAAAACTTCCTGAGGTAATGGATCTGGCTACCTGGTAGTCGACCTGGTGCTACCTGGGGTAAGATCCACTATCTCACCGTCAACTGCGAGTGAAATTTCCTGAGGAAATCCTCTCTAAGGCGTAAGTATCACCAAGTGCACCAGGTTTCCGCCCTGACCCATCTGGAGTCAAAACTTCCTGGGGCAATCATCTCCAACGCGTAAGTATCGCCAGGTGCACCAGGTGCTTGCTCTGATCCCTCCGGAGTCGAATCTTCCTCGGGAAATCCTCTCCAAAGCGTAAGTATCGCCAGGTGCACCAGGTGCTCGCCCTGACCCATCCGAAGTCGAAACTTCCTGAGGAAATCCACTCTAAGACGTAAGTATCACCAAGCGCACCAGGTGCTCGCCCGGATGCCTCCGGAGTCCAAACTTCCTGAGGAAATCATCTCCAAGGCGTAAGTATCGTCAGGTGCACCAGGGGCTCGCCCTGATCCCTCCGGAGTCGAACCTTTCTGGGGAAATCATCTTCGGGGCGTACGCATCACCAGGGGCACCAGGTGTCCGCCCTGACCCATCCGAAGTCGAAACTTCCTAGGGAAATCCTCTTCAAGGCGTAAGTATCGCCAGGTGCACCAGGTGCCCGCCCTCATCCCTCCGGAGTCGAAACTTCCTGCGGAAATCATCTCCAAGGCGTACGTATCACCCGGTGCACCAGGTGTCTGTCTTGACCCCTTTGGTTTCGAAACTTCCTGGGGAAATCATCTCCGATGTGCAACTATCTCCAAGTGCACCAGTTGTCCGCCCTGATCCCTCCGGAGTCAAAACTTCCTGGGGAAATCCTCTCTAAGGCGTAAGTATCACCAGATGCAGCAGGTGTCCGCCCCGACCCATCCGGAGTTGAAACTTCCTGGGGAAATTATCTTCAAGGCGTACGTATCACCAGGTGCAGCAGATGTCCTTCTTGACCCCTTCGTTTTCGAAACCGTTAAAATGCCGAGGATTTCACCGAGGATTTCACCGCAAAAAGCGAGGATTTCGCGCAAAAAGCGAGGAATTCACCGACGAATTCATCGCTGATTTCACCGAGAATACTTGCAATGGGGTTAGCTTGTAAAAATCGCAAAGAGTTATTTTATTCGCGGTGGGTCGAAAAATTATTTTTTCATTGTAATATACTCGATAATATATTTATGGTATGGTAGCAGAAGTAATTTTCTACACATCTCCAAAAGCTAAAATAGTAAATAAACTCTTTTAAAGACATTTTACTGACCAAAAATATCTTCGTTGTTACTTTATTCGTGAAAAATTTTAGGCTAAGGTTTTTCTTCCTAGAACATATGTAATTAATTGTCTTCACAACAAAAAATATGCTAATAAGATTTGAATTTTACCCTAAGTTTTACCAAAATTAGTTTTCTATTATTTATGTTTAAATAGAGTAAATATTTGTTATAGTGCTCGAACTAGCAAATGCTGACTCTGGAATACAACCCACCATGGTCCGTTGCTTAGCCGTTCGGCTTCTATAATCTGTTACTGCAGCCGGCTTCACGCCAACAATCTTCCTGAAATAGGGAAAAAGGTCCGTCCGTGGTAAGAAATCCCTCCATGATTTATGTCACCTTGGTGGGCGCAACTGCTCAATAATTTCGGTAGTGGGCGCGAGCTAGAGTATCGAGCGTAAGAACACCGGTTACTGAATAAAAATTTCTTAGGCTTTATTTTAACAATTTAATTTAAGAAAACAATCCCTAACAAAAAATTCATACAAAATCAATAAGTAACGCGATGATAAAGATTAAATATATTCTCGAACAGCTGTGATCCAAAATCAATAACAGAACAAAGTATTGATTTTCTCCGGTCCGAGCTGCGCGCGCACACAAACACTCATTTGCCGCTGGCAGCTTGCTCGCGCGAGAAAAACAAAGATTTTGACAATAACAGTGTACTAACTACACTCACACGCATCCACACTCACTCGCACATATACAAGTAACTTACGGAATTGCTAAGGTGCCTTATACCAAGCCGTCAGGCTAAACAAAATGCCAGACTACGATGCCTCCTAGCCGCAATAGCTACCACACTCGAGTCGCCATGTAGCCGTCGTAAAGCGGTCCCGGCGTTGAGGTGAAATGACATTTCACAAATAAACACCACACTCTTCCACTATGATTCTACAACAACGCACGACGCGAATGACAATAATTGCTTCGACTTCCGTAAACGAGTGAGCTTCCTCAAGATCTGCTACAAATCGATTTCCAGATCTTTGCGTGTCTGCCGGACGTCGGTCTAGTTCCCCGTCGTCCTAGGCTTCCTAAAGCCGGTTTACTTGTTTTGACAAAATAATGTTTCCCGGGTGATGACAATCGACTGCGCACTTCCAGTCACATACAACACTCTCTTCGATGGCGCGTAACTCTTTTTCACCACACGAAAAGTACGATAATCCGTCGAACCGAGACGAGTTGATTTTCATGTACGTCTTAACGGACGGACACGAAAATCACGAGTGCCTTCCCGATCCCTACTCTACCACCTCAGAGTTCCGCTCCGATATGCGTTCTGCAGTCGGGATCAAACAAGTTTTGACTCCGATATGCGTTCTGCATTTGACTCGCGCCAAATTCTAAATCGCATCGGACGATTTAATTACGCACTGGACTGTCACATTTATAACGATGCAGGAGACAGTTCTTTGACAATAATATTATTATTGATATTTTTTTTGCCTAGAATTGATTTATGATCGCTTATTCTAACAACTCTAAAGATTACGGATTTTTTTTCTTGACTTTTTTGCAAGAAAAAAGTAAAAAATAAAACAACAAAAATATTGTCTTCCTCCAAAAAAAGAAAAAAAAAGGTTCTTATTTTTAACGTGATCCGTAAATAAATATTACTCCAAACTTACTGAAAATCATTAAAAAATAATTATATGAAATCAGATACATTTTCTGTTCTGTGAAAAGAATATTTTATATATAATTATTAAAAATATTTTTTTTTACAGAATTTACAAAGTATTTCTTTTACAGAAAGTTCATAATTGTTAATGATTAAAATGTACGATCTTACAGTAAACATGCTAAGAAAATTTTTGCTATTTTTATATTTAAAATTCTATATTAAATAATGAATAAAGGATGCTAAGTTTTAAGATATGAATTATAATAATCTTTAATTTTTTATTTATATGATGATTTTATAAAAAATAATTTTTTTACTTGTAAAGAGCTCTATTTTATTATAAATTAATCCAAAAAATGCTTTTTAATTTAAGTAGTTTCAAAATTCTGTTCTCAGCAGAAAAATTAATTACTCTAGAAAAAAATAAATAATTCTGAACAGACCTATTTTTAAGAGCGACAGACACCCGCGACTGAAGTTACTCACACGGGGGGAAAATTTTAATCTATAATCTAAAGTTTACCACTTGGGGAGCTATAATAATAATCGATTCCAACACTGGGCAAAACTGAGAATGAATTTTGAAGCATAATGAATTTTCATTCAAAAACCTTACCTAATTAGGGCCTTGAGTAATAAAATAGGGGAGAGCGGGGCGTGGGTGCCAGTGTTAGCTATATTTAATTACTGCGATGATTTTTTTTTTCTTTCAATAAAAACAAAAAAGTACATTCACCAGAGAAAACTGTCTAATATATTCTTTGATAATTTAATTTATCCTATGTATTGTGGTTTTTTTTAAATAAAGTCTCAAAGTTGGGTTACTTATGCGGGGCGGGGAAGTCTTGTTGGAGGCACGAGAGTCATGGGTTTGGGGGTACGTGTGTCCCAGTGTCAGTGCGAATTTTTTTAAGATCGCTTAAAATTTGAGGTTAGAGTTTCGATCGGCTGATTCGCGACGGCTCCAAAAAATCTCTCAAAAGCTGCGTTTCAAGAGACACTCGTGCCTCCACTCAAAAGACACTGACGCCCCAAAACAGTAGGTCGATTAAAATCATGATTTCTTTGTTATTATGCATCTTATGGTAATTATTAAAAAAGAAAAAGAAAATTTAAGAGTTTAACTTCTTATTAAAGTTTATTTCAGATCGATTAAGGACATATTATTTTTGTAATAGACAACTGAAAATCCATTTCCGGACCTCATCTCATGACCCTTATTTTCAATATGACTTTATTTTATTCTGAAGGGTTTTTTCTTTCTAAAATCATTACAGGGAAAAATTATACTGGTATTTGAACCATTTCTGAGAGATTTTGCCGGTTCATATTAATTTGGGACTGAGAAATTAACATGACACTCTTACCTGCAGTGGCTATATTACCCCGCTCTCCCCTAATAAATATAATCAATTGAATTGAATTTATATTATTGTACCATGGTATCTTGATGACCATGTCATGGGTAGGAGTCATGTGAATCGTAATCGTTGTTGCTCTTGGTACGTCCGCGGTACTTATGTCCCCGAGCCCGGTCAAATTTGGGCCTTATATACTTTCGTCTAATCTATTGCTACAATAGTTTTTTTTTCCTATAACTCCATTTAATCCGCCTCTCTTTTTTTAACAATTTTTCTTCTTAATTGTTTTTCACACACTCCTGATTGAGCAACTTTTATTCAACACCACTGAGAACCGAGTCGAGCAGAAATTGTTTTTTTTTTGTTGAGTAACCAGTGCTCTACTTGTCGAGCAGCAGCGGTTAAGCAAGATCTACTCAACCAGTGAAGCAAATTGACCAAGCGGTCTACAGTCATGTCCCGATTCCCAGCGCGCATGTATTGGTCTAATGTCTTGGTCTAAACATCCAGTCGTAGAGTTCTATGAGTCCAAGTTATATTATAATATGAATAAATTCATTAACTTATCATTTGTATTAATCATTAACTCAACTTGACAATAAGACCAACCGTAACCTATACATGCGTACTTGGACTCGGTAGACGACAGTAGACCGCTTCATCAATTTACTTCTCTAGTTGAGCAGATCTTGCTTAACCGCTGATGCTCGACGTAAATCTATCTTTTCTTACGTGTTTTTCAAAGACTCTTGATTATGGAATAAATATTTTAAAACAAGAAAATCTTTGGGCGTTCCACCTTGCCACCCTGCGGAGAATTTTCGGGATTTTGAAAACGAAATCCAAAATTCTCTATGCTTCCCCAATCGTTTTCCTCGTACAAAAATTCCTTCTGTATGCTTTCTCACTTTCTCCTTATCTTATCAAATCTGATTTCGCTTCTCTCTCTTCTCTCACTTTCTGTTCAAATAAAATATCACTTAATAAATACAGTCAATCCTTATTCAATTTAAAAAAAAAATTTAATTTATAAAAACTGTTATCAATTAGTTTGAAATTTTTTTTTTTTTTTTTTAAGTTTAATTCATAACACTGTTATTCAAACATTTATAGTACTTATTTGGACATGTTCGATTATGGGAGTTATACATATACGGGCGGGTGTTTCTGGACGGTGCTGCAGGCTAGAATTGGCGCTTGCGTAGCTCTCTATATTGTAGCTTTATTTTTTATTATTTTTTGTTTTATTGACAAAAAATTGTTAAATTATTGTTAGAAACATTGATTCATTTCGATTTTTTTAAAAACTATTTTTATTTCTTTTCTTTAATTAATAAGTTTAAAAATCCCTTAATCTTTTTTTCAATCTTCGACTTCTTTCTCTCAATTAATCTTCATAAGTCTGTTGATTTCATTTGTCTCTTTTTTCTTTTTCTTCTTTCATTCTGTTTGCCCATGTATTTATTTAAGGGACAACTATTTTTGACTTTACAGTTACAGCTGGTAAGTCTTCATCAGTATTTTGACTATCACTGAAATCATCTCTAGTCTACAATCGGAATGTATTATATACAGTGAAGACTCGAAGACTCGATAAGAGGAACTCCAATAACTGGAATTTTTCGATAACTGGAAGTTTTTTTGACTCTATTCAAATAATTGTGTGTAAACTGCATTAACTTAATTTGATAACTGGAATTTTGGTAAGTGAAATTTTTCGATAACTGGAACCTTTTGTTGACTCTCAAAGCTAAATTTTGTTTTTGCTAATTGGAATTTTCTGAAAGCTCCGCCCTACCTTTAGGTCCATTGACTTCGTTAAAATACTATGTTTGTTGAAAACTGCCCTGCTCACCCTAAATTGTTAAAATGTAAACTTCGAGCTGTAACAGTAATTCATTTGCCGCTGAACACTACTTAAAAGCCTGCAACCAATGGTTATGGGTACAATAAAAAATTTTTAATTTTTCTTCATAACTAGTAAAAAAACTTCTTGAAGTCATTATTAAAAATAATTCCCTTAAGATAAATCTTCTTCAAACTATAACTCTACTGACGAAGGCTTGTGATGATGTTAAACCGAGTACGATCTCGAACTGTTTTCGAAAAGTTGGTTTTAAAAAAATAAGTCACAGTGAGAATATTGAGACACCTGCAGAGGAGCCTGCAGAAGAGCTTATCGAACCTTCACAATGGACTCAGTTAACCAAAGCAATAAATTTCACCAGTGTGACTTTTGATGATTTTCTGACCACTGATAAAAGAGTAATTGTTGCCCAAAAATTGACGGATGAGGGGATTTTAGCTATGATTGGTCAATAAGAATCGCAAGATGTATCTAGCGAAGAATCGGAAAACGAGGTTGAGGAAAATAAAACGAAAGTAACGACAACTCGAGCTACATTGCTACTTACAGAACTTCGGAGTTTCATGCGACACCAAGAAAATATGTCTCTTGAAGACTGTTGTGAAAGTAAAGTACCTCAAACACAAGCCAAAATGATTTTTTTTTTCTATCCGAGATGAAAATCGTTACGTGACTACATCAGCAATTTTGTAAATTCTCTAAACTATTCTCTAAATTATAAATTCTATGTTTTATGTTGACTAAGATTTGTACTTTTTTAAATTTGAATCAATTTACTTTTGGAAATTTGATAACTGGAAGTTTTTTTTAATTCTCTTGGCACTTCCTTTTATTGAGCCTCCTCTGTACTTAATTTTTCTTTTTTTTGTATCGATTTGCTTAATTTTTTCTCTCTTTTTCTTCTTCGGAAGCTTTTTTCATTTTCTCTTGTTGTATTTTTAGTATTATTGGTGTTACATTTTTATCAGCTTCTAGATCCCAGGTTTTATCATTTTTTTTTGATTATTTGAAACAGGTAAATACTTTTAATGATCAAATTATCATGATATCTGATCTCTGTAACTGTACTCATCTGTTGCCTGCATTTTGTTTATTTTCTCCTGTCTTATTTTTTATTTTATTCTCGTTTATGTACTCTTCTAATTTTTTCTCTCCTGTTTTACTTTCTTTTTTTTTAACTTTTCCTCTTATTCTTCAATTTCCTTCTCTATTACTGGTAATTTTTGCTTCGAAATAGCTCCTTGTTTAATTTTTTTTTCCAGTTTTTCAATTTCTTCTTCTTTGTGCGTCTTTGATGCTCCTCAGCACTTTCTTCTGTAACTACTTCAATTTTTTCAGCTGTGGAGTTTTATTTAACTACTGTCATCATTTCTTTGCATTTTTTTTTTTTTTACTTCGGTGATTTCCATTTCAAATGAGGAGGTTTTTTCTCTTTTTTTTTTTTTTTTACTAATAATAGTAAAAAAATAATCATAATTTTCTTGTAAATTTTTCTTGTTTAGGTATGAATTTTCTGAACTTCAATACGCGCTAATTTTCTATTTTTTTCTTTTTCTTTTCCTAAAATATAAACTTTTTCTCAATAAGCTTCAAAGAACCTTCAAAATAAGGACTTATTTTTGCTAAAAATTTATTGACTCCATCTGACAAAACTTGAACAAATCATGTCTCTGTCTATATAACATGTCTCATTCCATCTTCTACCTTCAAACTACTGCACTTTTTTGGGTTCTGTCTCACGTCATCAATCAATTTGGTTCGTATTGTACTTCGTTTAAAATTGGAGTGTTTTCAGTGAAGTTAAGTGTTTCAACATGAAATGAGTTCCTAAGGTAACCTGTGCGACAGCCAGGTACCAACAGCGTGACTGCATTGACAGCCCTTACAGGACGGACACTCTGTCTGGCAATGAATAGCTCCGCTAAGTAAGACAGAGACATGGTACAAAGGATTTTATAGAGCAGACAACCCGAAAAGTAATCCCTTCGGCCTGTTGCCACCCGAGTTCCCTCCTGTAAGGGGTAACGTGGTCACATCTCCTTAACTCAAATACATAGCGAACCCCTCTATTGAGGACTCGCTGAATCCTCAGGCTTAGCTCCTTGGAGACATCGCAATAGAAAAGAGAGCAGTAGTCCATTATGGGGAAGAGCAGCATTTGCACGAGATGCTTTCTCAAGTTGAGAATGGTACTTTTTCTAAAATGATTGAGCCTATACATAAGAGTATTGGCCCCCAATGTACCCACGTAGAGAATTGACGTTAAGGTGACAGACCACAGCTGACTTCCCAGCTGTGACACAGAAGGAGATTGAGAGGACTGTGGAAAAATGGAAGATGCAGGTGGTTCAGATGAATGCGTCAAGTATGATGACAAAGATGATTTAGATGATTGGGATCTATGAGGTAAATGAGACGACTTTTCAAGGGTACGTAGTAGACTATATATACTTCATACTCCAAAAAAGGAAGGAGGGTGACAAACCAACCATCATCAATTCTGAAGAAGAACTGGATCGTTTTTTTTGTCATTGTAGACCTATTTCGTCATTCACGTGCTGCGAGATCATTGCTCTCCCAAGGTAAAATTCCATCCACACTTACTCTCAACCATAATCATAACCTATCACACCCATCTCAATCATCTAACTTATTGCATTTATTTCAATCATCTTACTCACACCATCTGCCGAATAACTCATCTTCAGTTTCTAATTCATCACCTGTACTCTATCCCTCCGTGCGACAGCCAGGGACTTAGCTGGAATTTTGTCTGTTGTATGCTAATTCGCTGAGGAGTCATAAAGGCCAGATTAGGCACTTTCTATTAAATCACTCCTTGATACATGCACTTGCCATCACTGAGACTTGGCTTGGACCCTCTGTCGAGAGCTTGCTTATTTCTTTAGATAATTATGTATTGCTCAGGCGTGATCGTAACACTGAGGGGGAAGGAGTTATATCCTGAAGTCGCTCTCCGTGAGGCATCGTTGTTCATCCAGTACGGAATGGAGGGGTAAACCCGGTTTTCCAGAATATTTGTTTTGTAAAGTTAGCTTTAAGGGAGGTTCTGGGGGGGGGGGGGGGTTGGTGAGCGGAGCGAGCAGGGGGGTACCACCTCTAGTATATGGGTCAAATTAATACTTTTTTTTTTAACCGTCCGCACGAGGTTGATGGATCTTTCTGAATTTTTTTGACGTTAAAGTATCATTCAAAATAATACTTCTTCCGCAAACTAAAGATCGCTATCAGACTTCTGCGTGGGGCGTCGTTTTGAAATACAAAAAAAGACCTATTTTAGTGGTGTTTTAAAGCTTTCTTTGAAAAATCATAACTTTAGTTTAAAACAAGATAATGACGTGCGGTTTGCGTCAAAATTTTGTTTGAGGCAAGTAATTTCAGTTAAAAATTTTTACACTTGTTTTCCTATGTACAGAATACCTTGATCAAATATTATTTTTACTCGTTTTTGTCCTATCTTCAATTGAATGTAGCTTTATTTGGGTAAATATTTTTGGTATAACTCTGTGTTTTCCGGTGTGAACGAAGAAAAAATATTGTTTGGACAGTGATACCTAGTAAACTAATTTGTTATGATTTTAATATTGAACTGTCGATAGAGTCTTCATAATAATTATTATTGACGTTTGAGTTTCAATACGTCTCTTAAAAGAATTTAAAAAAAAAAATGGAGAAAAGAGAGAAATACGGTTGTTTGAGTCAATCAGAGCTTCCCTTTGATATGGCTCTAACAGTAATAAGATCGGCAGCGTCTTGTCGCTCCGATCAACCTTCCGGTGTAATGGTAGCTCCGTGTCACTGCAATCGTACGGACGCGTTGCTCCTGGTTTATCAAAAA
The DNA here is from genome assembly GCA_038277355.1 of Encarsia formosa. Classification (NCBI taxonomy): domain Eukaryota; kingdom Metazoa; phylum Arthropoda; class Insecta; order Hymenoptera; family Aphelinidae; genus Encarsia; species Encarsia formosa. The sequence continues at coordinate 67,002,955 of CM076185.1, forward strand.
ACCTGCGTAAAGCCGTGCGTTCGTCGTGCATCCCTTGTGATCACGACTAAAGCTACCGTTCTTCTCAGCACGTATTGATCACGATACGTGCTTGTAAATAGTGTACATAATACAGTTAATTTTAGTGTAAATAAGTGCCTTATTTCACCACGCGTTACTTCGCTCCACTCTCCTGTTTTGAAGCTACGCCGTTCTCCAGCATCCCTAACGAGATGGTTATAAACTCCGCAACATGGTCCTTCGAGAAATGGAAACTTCAGCCAGTGAAATGGAGTAATTGAAGTTTGCGAAAGTAAAAAAAAAGCTTAGTTTACATCGCCGTGCTCTTTGTGATGTAATACTTTCCCCGCGTCACGAGTACGCAACTAAATAAAATAAGAGATCGAGTTTCATCACTATAACTATTTTCATCCTTTCGTGAATTGTTTGGTCATTCTTCGACCTACAACTCCAATTCACGACATCATTTCTGGCGCGCAACTGCGCATCACGCCATTTTTTGACATTTTTCCGTTAGAACGGCAGCCATCTTGTGGTCAAGAAAAGCGCGCAGTTTCGGGAGAAAAGTAGAGTGCGCGTGCGTGCGGCCCTTTACACCGACGCCTCGCCAGTCACCCCACTCACACTAACTTGCGAGTGTACATGTGTGCTCTCAGCCGTAGCTTCTCAGCTGAACACACGACACCCGCTTTGTCAACTGCTAAGGACGAGCGCGGCGAACGCCCACGGTCCAACAACAACTCTCACACCTTGCTCACGGAGAGAAGGTGCTTCAACTTAAGAAAAAACTACGACGCTAGAAGAATCTAAAAAGAAGCAGCCAGCTGCGGCATCAGACGACGGTCATTCTGAAAAGCTTGTTTACGCTAACCACATCGGCGACGCCGCTGCTGTACACCTGCTATGGTCAAACAAAGCCCCTTCGACTAAAGTAGGTCAACTTGGAGACCTAACCCTTCATCGTGCACTACTAACACGTCGGCTGCTTTAAGAAGGTTAGATTACGTCACCGGACACACTAAAATATGTAAGTAGGTCAAGTGTTGTAGGTTAGGTCAGGCGACCTAACCTACAACCGCTACACTCTACATCAAATTGCAGTCCCCTGATGTCACTTTGAAGATTGAAAATTGTGAGATTTCTTGTTATTATTGCTTGCAGTAAGATTTGTTTTTTTGTGTAACCTTGTTGATTGGTCTTTAATTGCCCTCGAGGTTTGTTTACATTCAGCCAACAGGCATCTTGTTTTTTTTTTGCATTTTAAAATTAGTCTGATTCATTTCTGAATTTGACTTTATTTTTCATAACCTTACTGCAATCAATATTTACTTTAAATTAATTAATTATACTTAGGCATTACCACTTTAGTCCTTTGTTGAATTTTATGCCCAGTGCAAAGTTAATTATAGATAAGATTCTAATTAGGCTGTGTATACAAGCCTAAAACTTTCTCTTTTTATTACTTAGATTGGTGTATTGTGTTAAAACACCAATTGTATTCTTTAGTCAAGTAAGTTTTTCTTATATTTAAGTTTTTGATGATAATTGCATGAATGAGACTTTGTCATGACTAGTATAGGTTGTATGATCAAGAATTTATGATACGGATGTTGTTTTTTTGCTCGATGGCTGCTTTCTTGGATAGTTTAGTGTATGAGTCACTCAACTGACCCAGCTGAAAAATCCATATGGAAATCCATGCAGGACTCTATACGGAAATCCATAACGGAATCCATATGGAATTCCGTATGGAAAATTGAAACAGATTTCCATATGGATTTCCATATGGATTTTCAAAAGCAATGAATTTTTTTTTTTATAATTTTTTTTTTCAAATGTTTTTTATTATTTAATAATAATTAAAAAAATTTAGTTAGCATAATTATTTTTATGCTTTTTTCCAAAATAATATTTGTATATATTATTCTCTTTATCCAATTTTTTTTTTTTTTGTTAATTCAATTCTTTTCATTTTGATTTTATTAATATTTTAAAAATTAATATTTTACAATCTTCATATTTTATTTTGATTCCAAACAGTATAATTAATTGTGATTTTTTCAAATTTGACTAACTATTTTTTTTAAGGTATGAAAAGATTAAAAAATGTAGCCTTAAGGTGGCTCCCTATAGTTTTCGTGTTTCTTACAAAATTTTTCTAATTTTGCACAGAGCTAGTTTTTTGTGTCCCCTACACGTTGGTAATTTACATATTATACCCCAACCGGGGATAATTTTTGAGATATTTAGCTCGGAAGTTTCAACTCATTGCATGGCCCTGGTGAAAATATATGATGCGTACTCACGTGCGTACGCATGTACGTACGCACGTGCTGTTAACGTTCAGTAAATTTTTTTAAAAAAATAACAACAACTTTATTATTTTTGAAACAGTAAACATCAAGGTAACAGTTATAAACAATAAGTTCAACAATAAAGAATTTATTTTTCAATTTATGGCAAACTGAACCAAATATCCGTGTACCTGAAATTTTTCGAATTAGAAAAAACATGTTACCACTAGTTTGCTATTAGTTTTATATATTTTTAATGAAAAAGTTTTTATAATTTTTTCTTTAAATGTTAATATTAAAACTCAACTAAAAAATTTGAAATCCATTTTTGGAATGTCCAAAGTCTGGTACACTAAAACCTCCGATGAGCATAGATCTTAAAACCGCCTGCGTGGATTGACGTTGACGGTGGCTCCCTCACTACATTACCTTACCTTACCTTACCGTAATAAGATTATAGAATCTCACCCCTGTGCAATCAAGAAAGCACAAAGAAATAACAATCTCAAATTTTTAACTTAAATAAATTGAGTATCAATTCATAATTTAGACAAATTTTCCATATTTATACAGTTACTTTCTTCTTTGACTTAAAAAAAAAACTGCTAACACATGGTCGCCAATGATCAGCAGCAGCAGTGATGGCCGAGAACAGGAGAAAGGTTCACAATGATAGAGTTCGTGCAGGTTGCAAGCCCAGCAGAGGGCAGAGACAATTTAAGTTTTGATGTTAAACTTATTGTTTATAACTGTTACCTTGTTGTTTACTGTTTTAAAAATAATGAAGTTGTTGTTGTTTTTTTAAAAAAATTTACTGAACGTTAACATCACATGCGTACGCATGTGTGTACGCATGTGAGTACGCATCATATATTTTCACTAGGGGGAAGTGCTCTGCCAAGCATAAAAATTCGTAAAAATTTGAAGGTTATTTTTGAATTGCATATTCAATTTTCTTAAAATATTTTTTTAAAACAGGTTTTCTGATAGAGCAAGATGTTAGGAATCGTGAGGAACAAAGAAAAATATAGCAAGTGGTATTAACTTTTGAGATAACGAAACAAAAACAATGAAAAACGCATGACTTCAAACATTAAATTATATAAGTATCAATAACTATCAATAATCAAAATAAAATATGAAGTTTGTAAAATATAAATTTTTACCAATGAGAATGAAATCAAAATATAAAGAATTGAATTCAAAAAAAAAAAAATTTGGATACAGAGAAAAGATATGTACAAATATTATTTTGGAAAAAGGCATAAAAATAACGATGTGTCTAGGAGCACAACGTCGCGTACGCGAAATTTGTTGTAAAAATCACCATAATTAGGATACTTTTCGCGTACGCGAAAAAATCCCTAGATTTTTCGCGCACGCGAAAGATATTGATTTCGCGTACAGGAAAATTAAAATAAAATTCGCCATATATCTTTTTTCAAAAAACCACATAACCCTATTTTGAAACCATATAACACTTTTTCAATCCAAAATAACCCTCCCAGATTTATCTGAATACTAGTTTTAACCTTAAAACCAATAACCCATCCTAAATAACCCTGCTAGGTTCGCCTGGATACTAGGTTTAACCTCCAAACCAATAACCCATCCCAAATAACCCATCTAGGTGCATCTGGATACTAGGTTTAATCTCCAAACTAATACTTCATCCCAAATCACCCTCCTAGGTTTGCCTAGATACTAGGTTTAACCACCAAAACAATAATTCATCTAGGTTTCACATTCATGTATGTATATAAAAAGAGAAAGATAAATGTAAACAAATAAAGATTCGCACGCAAGTACATGAGAAAAGGAGGTTATATGTGCAAGAGTGTTTATAGAAACAACTCTTTATTTGGTTATTTTAATTTAGTAATTTTTTGTTAAACCTAGACATCCACCATTATAATTAATATTACATTAATGATGAACTTGAGTGTAAAAGCTGTGAATAATTTTTTAAACTTAACACGACACCATCATTTTTGCTACGCGAACTATATTTAAATTCTCACGTACGCGAAATCAACATCTTTCGCGTGCGCGAAAAGTATCCTAATTATGGTGATTTTTACAACAAATTTTGGCTGCGCGAAAAGTATCCTAATTATGGTGATTTTTACAACAAATTTCGCGTACGCGACGTTGTGCCCTTAGACACTTCGTTAAAAAAATATACGATGCGAAAACAATCCTCATCGAAAGTGAAAAATAGGCGTACTCTAGAGGTTTAATGATGCAGGTAACTTGTTTTAATTTTTAAATAATAAATTAATTATGGTTAGTAGGGTTAACGTAGCTCCAGCAGCTGTAAATAAAGCAAGGCAGCTGGCTACTATTTTGGCGCGAAAAACTCTCCCAAGCCAGCTACCGCTAGCTTTGATAAATGTGATTTTTTTCAAGAAAGCATTGAAATTTTAGGGTTTGTTAAAAACGGGAACGGGTTAAACCCAAGTCCATCTAAGATAAAAGCAATTAAAGATGCACCATCGCCAAAAAACCATAAAAAATTAAAAGCTTTTTTAGGCTTAGTAAATTTTTACGAAAAATTTTTAAAAGACAGGGCAGAACACGTTTGCCTACTGTACGCGTTACTTGAATATTCAAAGAGAAAAAATGGGTATGGTCAGTTCGGTGTGAAAAAGAATTTAACTGGATTAAAAGTTAAATTACATACGAAAATGTGTTAGCATTATTTGATCCAGACATACAGCTAGTTTTAGCATGCGACGCGAGTGACGTAAGCATGTCAGCAATTTTATCGCACAGGTACGATGACGGTACGGAAAGGCCAATAGCCTTTGCTTCAAAAGTAATTCCGAAAAGCGAAAGACATCGCGCTATAATTGACAAAGAAGCAGGAGCAATTATTTTCATTTTTTAAAAATTTTACCAGTACATTATTGATAATCATATTATTTTGAAAACAAATAATGAACCGTTAAAGTTTATTTTCGGAAGTAAAAATATTTCAACAATGTTACACAGTAGATTACAAAGATGGGCGTATTTTTTATCAGGGTACACGTACACGATCAGAGTTGTTAAATCAAAAGCAAATGGGAATTGCGACGCGTTATCACGTCTCCCGATAGATGACAAAACACCTGTATTTCCTTCAGAGTACAGTAATTTAAATTATATCCAAAACGGTTGGTACAAAACAGATTTAAAACAAGTAGCCAAGGATACCTCAAAAGATTTCAAGCTTAAACAAATAATTGCTTTTATGAAAAACGATTGGCCGAAAATCAATAAATTAACGGAAACAGAAAGAGCATTTCACGCGAAACGCAATGACCCAATAACCCAATTACCCTCCTAGGTTTGCCTAGATACTTGGTTTAACCTCCAAACCAATAACCCATCCCAAATAACCTATCTAGGTTCGCCTGGATACTAGGTTTAACATCCAAACCAAGAACTCATCCCAAATAACCCTCCTAGGTGCATCTGGATACTAGGTTTAATCTCCAAACTAATGCCCCATCTCAAATAACCCTCCTAGGTTCGCCTAGATACTAGGTTTAACCACCGAACCAATAACTCATCTAGGTTTCACATTCATGTATGTATATAAAGAGAGAAAGATAAATGTAAACAAATAAAGATTCGCACTCAAGTACATGAGAAAAGGAGGTTATATGTGCAAGAGTGTTTACAGAAACAACTCTTTATTTAGTTATTTTAATTTAGTAATTTTTTTTTTAAACCTAGACATCCACCATTATAATTAATATTACTTTAATGATGAACTTGAGTGTAAAAGCTGTGAATAATTTTTTAAACTTAACACGACACCATCATTTTTGTTACGCGAACTATATTTTAATTCTCACGTACGCGAAATCAATATCTTTCACGTGCGCGAAAAGTATCCTAATTATGGTGATTTTTACAACAAATTTCGGGTGCGCGAAAAGTATCCTAATTACGGTGATTGTTACAACAAATTTCGCGTACGCGAAAACTTTTTCGTGTACTTTGTTGTATAAATTCGTTTAGTGTAATTTTTTGTAAAAATCACCATAATTAGGATACTTTTCGCGCACGCGAAAGATATTGATTTCGCGTACGTGAGAATTAAAATATAGTTCGCGTAACAAAAATGATGGTGTCGTGTTAAGTTTAAAAAATTATTCACAGCTTTTACACTCAAGTTCATCATTCATGTCATATTAATAATAATGGTGGATGTCTAGGTTTAAAAAGAAATTACTAATTTAAAATAACCAAATAAAGAGTTGTTTCTATAAACACTCTTGCACATATAACCTCCTTTTCTCATGTACTTGCGTGCGAATCTTTATTTGTTTACATTTATCTTTCTCTCTTTATATACATACTAGCTCTTTTGAGCGCGCTTCAAGCGCGCATAGGAAAAAACAATAAAAGTAACCTCAAAATGCACTTTTCGAATATTTTAAAAACTTCTTCACCAATCAGCTCACGAATAAAAATCTTACACTTACGCAAGATGGCGATAGCTCTCTTTTATAAAGGGATATGAATGTGAAACCTAGATGAGTTACTGGTTTGGTGGTTAAACCTAGTATCTAGGCGAACCTACACGGACAGAAAAAATACGAGAATTTATCGTGGAAAGAACTCCAGAAACTCTGGAGTTTGTTACGTAGTTTTATCGTGCTACTCAACTCCGAATTTTACCGTGCGAGTTACGAAAAAACTCTAAGTGCTACAGTGCGGCCAGCCAATCAAATGGACTCTCCCCCCACTTTTTGACGCAGTGAATCTTGATCAGCTGACTTCGATATATATAGTAATAAAGATGGGCAATATTTAAGCAATTAAAGATGCACCATCGCCAAAAAACCATAAAAAATTAAAAGCTTTTTTAGGCTTAGTAAATTTTTACGAAAAATTTTTAAAAGACAGGGCAGAACACGTTTGCCTACTGTACGCGTTACTTGAATATTCAAAGAGAAAAAATGGGTATGGTCAGTTCGGTGTGAAAAAGAATTTAACTGGATTAAAAGTTAAATTACATACGAAAATGTGTTAGCATTATTTGATCCAGACATACAGCTAGTTTTAGCATGCGACGCGAGTGACGTAAGCATGTCAGCAATTTTATCGCACAGGTACGATGACGGTACGGAAAGGCCAATAGCCTTTGCTTCAAAAGTAATTCCGAAAAGCGAAAGACATCGCGCTATAATTGACAAAGAAGCAGGAGCAATTATTTTCATTTTTTAAAAATTTTACCAGTACATTATTGATAATCATATTATTTTGAAAACAAATAATGAACCGTTAAAGTTTATTTTCGGAAGTAAAAATATTTCAACAATGTTACACAGTAGATTACAAAGATGGGCGTATTTTTTATCAGGGTACACGTACACGATCAGAGTTGTTAAATCAAAAGCAAATGGGAATTGCGACGCGTTATCACGTCTCCCGATAGATGACAAAACACCTGTATTTCCTTCAGAGTACAGTAATTTAAATTATATCCAAAACGGTTGGTACAAAACAGATTTAAAACAAGTAGCCAAGGATACCTCAAAAGATTTCAAGCTTAAACAAATAATTGCTTTTATGAAAAACGATTGGCCGAAAATCAATAAATTAACGGAAACAGAAAGAGCATTTCACGCGAAACGCAATGACCCAATAACCCAATTACCCTCCTAGGTTTGCCTAGATACTTGGTTTAACCTCCAAACCAATAACCCATCCCAAATAACCTATCTAGGTTCGCCTGGATACTAGGTTTAACATCCAAACCAAGAACTCATCCCAAATAACCCTCCTAGGTGCATCTGGATACTAGGTTTAATCTCCAAACTAATGCCCCATCTCAAATAACCCTCCTAGGTTCGCCTAGATACTAGGTTTAACCACCGAACCAATAACTCATCTAGGTTTCACATTCATGTATGTATATAAAGAGAGAAAGATAAATGTAAACAAATAAAGATTCGCACTCAAGTACATGAGAAAAGGAGGTTATATGTGCAAGAGTGTTTACAGAAACAACTCTTTATTTAGTTATTTTAATTTAGTAATTTTTTTTTTAAACCTAGACATCCACCATTATAATTAATATTACTTTAATGATGAACTTGAGTGTAAAAGCTGTGAATAATTTTTTAAACTTAACACGACACCATCATTTTTGTTACGCGAACTATATTTTAATTCTCACGTACGCGAAATCAATATCTTTCACGTGCGCGAAAAGTATCCTAATTATGGTGATTTTTACAACAAATTTCGGGTGCGCGAAAAGTATCCTAATTACGGTGATTGTTACAACAAATTTCGCGTACGCGAAAACTTTTTCGTGTACTTTGTTGTATAAATTCGTTTAGTGTAATTTTTTGTAAAAATCACCATAATTAGGATACTTTTCGCGCACGCGAAAGATATTGATTTCGCGTACGTGAGAATTAAAATATAGTTCGCGTAACAAAAATGATGGTGTCGTGTTAAGTTTAAAAAATTATTCACAGCTTTTACACTCAAGTTCATCATTCATGTCATATTAATAATAATGGTGGATGTCTAGGTTTAAAAAGAAATTACTAATTTAAAATAACCAAATAAAGAGTTGTTTCTATAAACACTCTTGCACATATAACCTCCTTTTCTCATGTACTTGCGTGCGAATCTTTATTTGTTTACATTTATCTTTCTCTCTTTATATACATACTAGCTCTTTTGAGCGCGCTTCAAGCGCGCATAGGAAAAAACAATAAAAGTAACCTCAAAATGCACTTTTCGAATATTTTAAAAACTTCTTCACCAATCAGCTCACGAATAAAAATCTTACACTTACGCAAGATGGCGATAGCTCTCTTTTATAAAGGGATATGAATGTGAAACCTAGATGAGTTACTGGTTTGGTGGTTAAACCTAGTATCTAGGCGAACCTACACGGACAGAAAAAATACGAGAATTTATCGTGGAAAGAACTCCAGAAACTCTGGAGTTTGTTACGTAGTTTTATCGTGCTACTCAACTCCGAATTTTACCGTGCGAGTTACGAAAAAACTCTAAGTGCTACAGTGCGGCCAGCCAATCAAATGGACTCTCCCCCCACTTTTTGACGCAGTGAATCTTGATCAGCTGACTTCGATATATATAGTAATAAAGATGGGCAATATTTAAGGCGTCGATTAGTGGGGGGAGAGTCCATTTGATTGGCTGGCCGTACCGTAGTGCTTAGAGTTTTTTCGTTACTCGCACGGTAAAATTCGGAGTTGAGTAGCACGATAAATTCTCGTATTTTTTCTGTCCGTGTAGGAGGGTTATTTGGGATGGGGTATTAGTTTGGAGATTAAACCTAGTATCCAGATGCACCTAGGAGGGTTATTTTGGATGAGTTATTGGTTTGGATGTTAAACCTAGTATCCAGGCGAGCCTAGATGGGTTATTTGGGATGAGTTATTGGTTTGGATGTTAAACCTAGTATCCAGGCGAACCTAGATGGGTTATTTGGGATGGGTTATTGGTTTGGAGGTTAAACCTAGTGTCTAGGCGAACCTAGGAGGGTTATTTAGGATGGGTTATTGGTTTTAAGGTTAAAACTAGTATTCAGATAAATCTGGGAGGGTTATTTTGGATTGAAAAAGTGTTATATGGTTTCAAAATAGGTTATGTGGTTTTTTGAAAAAATATATATGGTGAACTATATTTTAATTTTCCTGTACGCGAAATCAATATCTTTCGCGTGCGCAAAAAATCTAGGGATTTTTTCGCGTACGCGACAAGTATCCTAATTATGGTGATTTTTTACAAAAAATTTCGCGTACGCGAAAACGTTTTCGCGTACGCGACGTTGTGCCCCTAGACACATCGTAAAAATAATCATGCTAACCAATTTTTTTTAAATTATTAATAAATAATAAAAAACATTTGGAATAAAAATTATTAAAAAAAAAAAAAATTCTTTGCTTTTGAAAATCCATATGGAAATCCGTATGGAAATCTGTTTCAATTTTCCATACGGAATTCCATATGGATTCTGTTATGGATTTCCGTAGGGGGTCTTGCATGGATTTCCATATGGATTTTTTCAGCTGGGGAGAGTGCGCTTTGAAAATCCATTCATAAATTTTTTGTCGAACAAGCTTAAGCTACTTACTTTTTAGTCAATACTTCTTACTGTGTCTTTTAAGACATTTTGCTTCACTTGAATTATATTTATAAATTTATGATATATGGTTAGAAATATAATTAAATATATTCCTTTTTTGAATATATTGTAGACTTTACTACAGAACTTTGAAGCCTTGCTTCATTTATTAAGTTGGAGTCTTCACTCAACTTTAAAATTTTTTGTGTCACTGTATTAGCACGGACGCGTTGCTCCCGGTTTATCAAAAAACCTGCATAAAGCCTTGCGTTCGTCGCGCATCCATTGTGATCACGACTAAAGCTACCGTTCTTCTCAGCACGTATCGATCACGATACGTTCCTGTAAATAGTGTACATAATACAGTTAATAATAATTCTAACTATTATTATTGTTACTCTGTGCTAAGAACCAACGCTTCGATTGGTGAAGGAGCTGCATAGCAGGCTTGAAGCAAGCGGCTCGCATCGTCTGCTGCTCTTTCACATTTTTGGGCAAACTAGCAAATTTGTGCAGAAGACACTCTCTGTTTTTTAGAATTCCATTCAGATTTTCTTTTTGTTAACATTTTTTCCGTTAATAAAAAATTTATAAATCTGAACAAAAACTTAAAATTATAAACGGAAAATTATAAAAGAACTTATGAAGAACTTTTATTTTTAGAATGCTAGCTAACTTGCATAAAAATTTAAAATCGAAACATTATTTAAAATAGTTTAAATCGTTTAAAAAATATCAAAAATTTTCTTATTGGCTTTGTACGCTACAATTTTTTTAAAATTGTCTGCTTGTATAGACGAATCTATTTTTCTGACTTTATTAATGGAAAATTCATTGTTTTTCTTGGTCTAAAGCAGAAGTAAAGTTCTTATTAAAAAAAAAACTTGCAATTTACTACAAGTTAACTCAAAAAAGTTGTGTCGATTGTTTAAAATTTTAAAATTAAGAAATTGAAACCAAAATTTAATTAAATTTTAAATTTTGAAATTATTTTCACTGAGATTGTTTAGATTTTTCTGATTTTTTTATTCACTAAAGAAAAAATTTTTAACCATTTTTTCAATAAAACTGACAAAAATAACAGTTTTATTACTAGAAAATTAAAGGCTATCAAAAATCATCATTATTAACAAGCATTACTCTATAGAAGTCCTAGCTATGACTTTCTTGGTTTCAATGTATTTCATTTCATGAAAAAAAAAAAATTTATTAATTATAAAATTTTCACACTTATAGACTTCTAGGCAATAAAAAATATTATTATTTTTACCATTATCTTTCTTTTTTTTACAAAATTGAGGCGATGAAAACTGTTTTTTTTTATCACCAGCAAACGGATTCTGAATCTATTAAGTAAGGTAACGGACCCAATTGTGGACCTCAAAAACCACTACTTTTGAACATTTTGAATTTTAGTGAAAAAACTAATCGTTTGTAAGCCAATTTTTTTTAAAGTACTTAATTTTAAGGTTTTTAGGAATCAAAATGTACTTTTTTCACTTCAAATATTTATTTATTTATCGAGTAATTGTTGTTTAAAGTCAAGACCTTTTGGACCCAAATAATGAGAGTACTTTTTACCTTACCCCAATTAATGGTCCTTTTTTAGCCGTGAAATCCCATCTGTGATCTACGTACCCCTATTAATGGTCCGAAGACTCAAAATTTGAGGTTAGATTTGGTAAATTTTGCTTCGTTTAGCTTCTTTGGTGTGGATAAAATCGTCGACTCAGACACTTCGGTGCCGTCTAGAGCACGAAAAAAATAGGGTATGCACCAGGTACGCTTTAATTCTAAATTTTTGGACGAACATTCAGGGGAAAGGGAGTGATGCTCCGAGATATACAGTATCAAATAGGTTTTTTTTTTCAATAAATAAAGCAAAGTCTTTAATTAATATTGATAGAAAAATTATGAAAACATCTTGAAATTTATTTAAAATCGAGAACTTTCAGAACAAAATATAATTAGAAAGTGTGCATCTTCCTTATTCCCGCAGTGCATAAAAATACAAACTAAACTTGGAGAGGAAAACTGTTTTCATTCTTGTCTGGTGATCTTTTCTCCTTTTCTGTTTCGGTTGGAGTGCACTAAACGCAAAAATCTGCGCTCTAATCAGAAAACGTTACTCAACTCGATTAATGACGGTGTTAATTCTCCTTAATACTCAAAATAAATATTGCTTTAATATAAAATGAAATTTTTGTTTAAGGTATCCTTTGGTTTCACTTACACAATATGCCGTAGCTACACCGTCTCGAGGTCGTTATCCAGACATGGCTGTTACTCCGGGTATCATACAATGCTTGAAATATATAGTAGAAAATGAAGGCCCAAAAGCTCTTTTTAAAGGCCTTTTACCGAACCTTATTGGTGTTGCTCCATCTAGAGCCATATACTTTTGTACTTACTCGCAAACAAAAACTTTTTTTAACTCGTGTCTTCCTCCTGACAGTCCCCTAGTACATATGAGTGCGGCGTCGTGTGCAGGTTGGTAATAATTATTCAGTTTTCAAAAGTATACAGCTTAGATTTAATGTTTACAAGCTTTTTTTATTAATAATCGAAAGTTTCTTCATAATAAATTAGTGATATCTAACTGAAAAATTTATGATTTTGGGGAATATAAATTATCATTACTAGATAAGGCTTGACTCTGCTTAATTCATTCTAAGGTTTTATCATATCTATTTAAGGTTTGACAAAGTTAAATCTCAGTAATAAATTTTGTAAGTGATTCGATTGTTTTAAATAAGCGCAGAAAACATGGTTTTTTGCTTTACCCTGACTTAATGTTTTAACTTTATTTCTAGCAAACTGGGTTTCAATAACGGAGTGTAGTCTTGCACGACGCCATCTGTTGGGAGCCGGCTGACGGCCTGCAACAACTGCGGCAAATACGCCCGCTTGCACCCTGCAAACAACGGTCGCGCAGGGGTTAACCTCCGCTCTTCAAACTCCGCTCGCTGTAAATAACTTTAAAACTTTTAGCCAAACCTTGGGGTAAGACAAAAACATGTATTTGTATCTCGGCTTCGCCATTGGCGAAGGCAATCAATCTACAGCAGACTTGAAGCCCTCGATACAAAAATACTATTGTAGATTAAAAAGAGAGTTTCTTAATTGACGAAGCTACGAAGCTATTGTTGCGCTTCTTTAGTTTCAAAAGTCTTAATAGAAATAAATGATGTAAATTTTACTGTAAATTGTGGGAAATTGATGTAAAAAATATTTATTGCATTTGTGCGTAGGTACTCGATTTTACGCAAATTAAAAAACTCGCCCTACGCACCAATGCTATAAAATATGGTATGCGACGGGTGCAGCTCGTCACCAGGGCTTCTTGAAGTCACTCGTGCTACGCTTCGCTTCGCACTCGGTGCCTCTAAAACCGCCCTGGTGACGATACTGCACCTATTGCATAATATACTATACCGTAAATTTTTAAAAGATTTATGGTAATAAAGTGAAAAGTCGTCATTTAATTTTAGAAAAAATGTACTTTTATCATTAATAGAATTTTGCGTGAATTTTTAGTTTTAAAAAAATTGAAAAATCTGTTTTGGACTTATTTTTTGACCAAACTTTCACTCAGTATTCAATTAAAAAAAACTGACTTTACTACTCTTATAACTTAAAACTAATGTATATTTAATGTTTAATTATTTATAACAAAGATGACTTGAATCGTCGTAGCGTGATTAAACAAATGCTTAACATCTCAGAATCTGGTGCAATGTTTTGGCATGGTTATGTTAACGTATAATTGAATGACTGCTCGCTAGAGTAATAAAACGATGCCATCACAGCGATGTATCATCAAAGGCTACTTGAATATGAATACTAGCTCAAGTATTCATACTCAAGTATTCATTGTTTCAGATGTTTATGGACAAAATGGCGTTTACCACGGGAAAAAATCGTCGAGCGAAGACGTCTCCGAAAAAGCACTGGCATCGGCTTGTTTTTTAATATTGTTATTCAAAAAAATTACCGAAAGTAGTTCAAATGTTACTTTATTATGTACTTTATTAATAAATTAAATAACTTTTGCCGTTTGCTCGAGAAAAATCATGATAATCTGTATAGATTTGGCTATACCCGGTACTACATTTAGATAGTTTCTTAAAAAAAAAAAAAAATTGCGGTCTCTTGAATGAAAAACTGTTTTTTTGCCTTGTTAAATTGTTTATTAAATTGTTAAATATTTATAAAATGAGCCAATTGTCGTACCAAGTATAGCCAAATCTATACAGATTATAAAACCACTTTACTTTTTGGTTTCAGAGTTACCGTTGTCGAGTTAAAAAATCCACCAACAAAAAAGACGACAATATTAAGCCCACCATTTTGATCCGCCATTGTTGAAAAAAATAAAAAAATAAAAAAATAAATAAATAAATGAATAAATAAATACATTAAGGTTAAAATTGTAAGTCAGCCCTAATCGTAAATTAAAATCAATTAAGGTGGTTTTCTACCAAATGCATGACAATAGAGAATCAGTTCAAATTTTATGGAAGTGCTTATTAGATATTAACAAACATTTTTACGAAGTCTGATCAAAATTGACCATATAGTTTAAAAGTTACAGCAAGTTAAAGATTGAATTTTTTTCATTACGCGTACGGTCGTTACGCTGAAAAAGTGTACTAAATTATTGATATTCGTCTTCTTACAATAGAGATCCTTTAGAAAAACCACATACATGTAGTTTCACTATCGAAGAATTCATTTCTTGAAACTGCAAAAAATTGACCTTTTACAAATTTTACAATCATTTAAAAAAAAAAATTTTCACGTGAATAACCTCCAAAACTGCGGTATTCAAAGGTGAGGTTAATAGTTAAAAAAAAATGTTTTGTTGTGATTGTCAATGTTTTTTTGGCAGAAAATAATTTCAGAAGCCATAAAAAGTTAAAAATTAAATTTTAATAAATAATTTTTACTAATTTGGTGAAATAATTTTTTTTTTAGTCTTGAAGTTGACTAGCTCTGGTAGAAAACCACCTTAAAAATTTTCAGTTAGTGACTGCACAACCTGACAGAAGTTTACTCCAACTTAATACTTTTTACACTACAATTTTTTTATTTTTATAATTTATATTAATTTTATACATTAACTACTTTAAAAAAAAAAAAAAAAATCATATTCAAACACACGTATATTGCACTCTAACGAGGCGCTTATTAGCGCCCCGAGATCCCCCCGTCACAAGCGAGCGAGGGCCTCGTAAGGTAGCCTTACGAGGGGCTCGCTCGCTCCTTCATAGCTTTCTGTTCGGGATATTGCACGAGGCAAGGAAAGAACAAACTCCCTGCTTGGGACAAAGGTGAAAGTTTGCCTTGTATTAAAAATAGTATACACACGAGAGAGTGCAACAATGAGCAAACTCTTGTCACCCTCGCTTTCGGTTCGGGCGTCAATTTGGGTTGCTAATTTTGGACTCCCTCAGGTATGTAATATACTATTGACCTTGTTTAAAAACTCAAATTTGCAACCCATATTTTTGTTATTTTTTAAAATTAATTAATTTCTTTATTCTAAAAGCTTACCTGAGATTCAAAGAAGTCAATAAGGACTTGTAAAGAATGAAATCGTCAGTTAGAACCTGCCATCTCAGGAGCCGGAGTAAAAACCTAATATCTTAAGGGCCGGAGTTAAAAGCTACTGTCTCATGGGCCCATTTAAACAATGGCATCAAAATTTTTTTTCTTTTTTGAAGCGTAGTAGAGTTATAACGTAACTATAGAAGCTACGCTTCGAAAAAAAAAAAAAAAAAAAATTAATATCATTGTTTAAATGGGCCCCTGAGATAGCAGGTTCTTGCTCTGGTCTGCTGATGCTCTGGCCCGCTGAGATAATAGGTTCTTACTCTAAACCTACGAAATGTCATCTGACGAGAAAAAAAAAATAGTAATACCATAATAGCATTAGAAACATTTTTGCAGTTAAAATCATTTCTTAAAGATGTTGGGTACTAACAAAAAAATGCAGCGATTTTTACAATATTAATAGAATCTTCTAATAATTTATATCAAAATAATCGTTGGAGTTTTTCCTTATCTTTGTCCGTCTTTGTTTTTAGAAAAATCTAATTATTTGTTTAAACAACTGAAGAGGTAGTCTATTGAGCATATTTTTTTCTTTATCACTTGTAACTCTCTCAAAAATGCAGAGATCGTTGAAAAAACTGTGAGCTCGTTTTGGTGACACTTCAAAGAAAATTTGAATATTTTTTAAAATATTGAATTTAAAATTTTTTTTATGAAATAAAAAAATGTTTATAGTATTCTTACTCTAAACTCTTACTTACTCTATGTATAGAGAACCAAACATACCAAAAACGACTAATTTCTAAGAAAATGTTTAATTTTCATAATACTAAGTGTTCAATTATTTAAACAACTATTTCAATTTTTGAAAAAAGGAAACGGAGAAAAATCCAACGTTTATTTTTATATAAATTATTAAAAGATTCAATCAAAATTGACAAAATGGCTGCATTTTTTTGTAAGTACCAAACATCCTTGATTCCAAAAAAACATAAACTGCTTGAATGTGCCTTTCTACTAAACTGACAGTTAAATATGTGTAATTTTTAACATCTTTATAATTATTTGGCAAATTTTCAAAAAGTTCAAAACCTATTGCACTTACAGAGATGTGAGACCTCTGATTTTTTTTCGTATTTTTAAGAACTTTAAGAGAATAGTATATTCTGGATCAAGCACGGGAACAGTGATGATTCTACGAGAATCGGAACTTTCTGAAAGTGACGGGCATTTTTTTGAATGCCCTACGCTGAATGCTATTCCATGCAGTTTATTACTTCAGTTCAGTTTGAATTTCTGTGTTTTAGACTAGTGGAATTTGAAATGTTTCTTAGAAAAACTAAACGATTAACGCGTTTCTCATTCAGTTTCATGTTCCATTCAGATTACACGGGAAAAGGACCGATTCTTATTGAGTTTATTACACACTAAACGCTATATGCCGAGAAAAAAGTGCGGAGGGAGCAGAATGAACTGCAGTGACGAAGATTGTATATAGATGGCGTATGTGTCAACTCTTTAATCTGAATCTTTGTACTCTGTAGTTTCATAATCATCACTGCTCTGCAGCTAAGTGGTCTAGATACGAGTCTCTCATGAGAAGAGTCGTGGATTCAATCCTTGGACTCATGATTTTTTTTTTTTTTTTTTTTTTTTTTATCATGTTATTTAACATGTATAAATTTTTTTTAAATATCTCAAAATTATCTAAAGATGTTGAAAAATGTTTTTTTATCAAAAGAGAGTTAAAAATAAAAATAAAATTAGGCTAATTGGTTTATTTAAATTATAAAATAGAAATGGATTATTTGGTTTTTAAATTATCAAAAGAGAGTTAATAATAAAAATATGATTGGGTTATTTTGTTTCTTTAAATAATAAAATAGAAATGGATTATTTGGTTTTTAAATTATCAAAAGAGAGTTAATAATAAAAATATAATTGAGTTATTTGATTTATTTAAATAATAAAATAGATATGGGTTATTTGGTTTTTTAAATTATCAAAAGAGAGTTAAAGAAAAATAGAATTGGGTTATATGGTTTATTAAGCTTTAAAAAGAAAGTTCAAAATTAAAATAGTATTGGGTTATTTGATTTATTTAAGGAGGTTCCCTACCAAATCGATTTAGCCCACAGATTTTGATATAATTGAACACACATATAGTTTTTAATGGTTAAAAGGGACAGTTAAATTTGTAGAGTCATTAGGAGCCTATTAAGAAAGATAATAACATTTCAATTTTGACTTATTTAGCATAGTCACTTGTAGGAAATTCACTTTTATTAAGAACCCGAACAAGCGCCGCCCCACCGGAGCCCCGATTGACTTGAGGGCCCTCGCTAGAAAAAAACGTTACGCCCGACCGCGACGGGGGCCTAGCAGGGCTCAGCTCAAAATGTAATGCGGCGCTAGCGGGGGCCCGGCAGGGCGGATTTATTTTGCCAAGAAAAGGAAATTTAGGGATGATAGGTTAGGTTCGGAAAAGTAATTTTTTTTGCTTTCATATTAGTAATTTTTGATTTATAATAATTAAAGATTGACAATAGGAAAAAAAAAGCAAAAACAAAAAAACAACCATTAATTATTTATATTTATTAAAATTTTTATAAATATATACACGGAGAAAAATAAATAGGAGTTTCTCCTATTTTTTATAGTACTCTTCGCCGGCAGTTATCTTCTTAATAAAGTTTATGTACTCACCCATACTTTTCTCATAGGTACTTAGAAATAACTCCTGGTGCACCCACTCGACTTCTCAGAACTTTTTCTCGTAGCTAGTGGTTGGAACCAAGATTACAGGGTGCTTCAGGTCGACTCCTGGTGCACCCAATCGACTTCTCCTGGAATTTTTCCTCGTAATCGGTACTCGGAACCTAGAATAAGGTACCTGGTATTATATACTAGGAACCTGGTATTGATATCCTAGGAAAAGCTGACCAGGTGCACGGGGAGTCGACCCGGGGCACCCTGTTGGCCTTTCCTGGGACATATCCTGGGTTCGACCGAGGGCACCCCATACCTTATTCTAAATCACGAGGAAAAATTCCAGGAGAAGTCGATTGGGTGCACCAGGCGTCGGCCCGGGGCACCCGGTTGGCTTTTCCTGGGACATTTCCAGGATTCGACCCGGGACACCCGGTACCTTGTTCTAAATCTCGAGCACCGTTTACGAGGAAAAGTTCTAGGAGTAGTCGACCGGGTGCACCAGGAGTCGACCCGGGGCAACCTGTTGGCTTTTCCTGGGACATATCCTGGGTTCGACCCAGGGCAGGACCCATACCTTATTCTAAATCACGAGGAAAAATTCCAGGAGAAGTCGATTGGGTGCACCAGGAGTTATTTCTAAGTACCTATGAAAAAAGTATGGGTGAGTACATAAACTTTATTAAGAAGGTAACTGCCGGCGAAGAGTACTATAAAAAATAGGAGAAACTCCTATTTATTTTTCTCCGTGTATATATTTATAAAAATTTTAATAAATATAAATAATTAATGGTTTTTTTTTTTTTTTTTTCCTATTGTCAATCTTTAATTATTATAAATCAAAAATTACTAATATGAAAGTAAAAAAAATTACTTTTCCGAACCTAACCTAGCATCCCTAAATTTCCTTTTCTTGGCAAAATAAATCCGCCCTGCCGGGCCCCCGCTAGCGCCGCATTACATTTTCCGTTCAGCCTTGCCGGGGCCAACCTAGAATATCGGGGCAACTGGCGAGGCCCCTGCTAGCGCCCGGCTAAACTTTCTGTTCGGGAATATTTTTATTTCTAGCCCACAGATTTTGATCAAATTTTTTTAGAAAATAAAAGCAAATTAATTCAAATTTTTAGTATTTTTTAATTAATCATTAGGAGACTCTAAGTAATAAATAAAAATCGTTTACGTGAAATATGCATGATTGCGAGGTTAAGGTACACTGCGCGTGTATACCTGTATATACAGAAATCTAATCGTAGCATCGCACTTGACATATATATTGGTAGGGAACCGCCTTAAATGATAATAATAATAAAATTGTTATTTTAAAGTATATGCAAGTACACGCATTCATCTTATATCGCGCGCGCAGTAGATTGCCTCCGCAGTCCGCTCCCTCCTCACTTTTTTCTCGGCATATAGCGTTAAGTCTTTTTAGGATTTACTGAGTTTTCTAATATAAATTATTCAGATTTGAAATTTTTAAATTAAGAATTGAAAATACTTTTTCCTTAAAATTTATGAAGAAATACGAGGTTCCCTACCTCTATAAGAGCAATTCTACTAAAAAGTTAAGCGGACTTGAAAAATTTTTTTCTTTATTTTCCTTCTAGACGTAGTCTAAGTTTTTCTTTAACATCTTAACTTTATGAAACAAACATTTTTTTGTTTTTACTTTTTTTATACTAGTTCCATCAGTACTTTGTTAGGGGAGTTTTTAGAGTGTTAAAGTTGGTAGTGGCTTTTTTAGTGTTATTTCATCATTCTTAATCAACTGTGACCTTACATAGAGCTAAAGACAGTACTCTGCATGGCCAAAAATTTTGAAGACCTTGGGTAAGTTTTTATATGATATTGAACTATCTTTGTTTGCAGGTACACTTGATGTCCCATCTGTTACAAAAAATAGCAAATTCCGTATATTATTTTTTATGCAAGTCAGAAACAATTGAAAATTTGTGAAAGTAAAGTTATGTTTACATGTAAACAACTGCGTCAATTAGTTTCATGAAAATATTGATTGCAAGTTATTTAAAATGTGTTAAATGACTGAAAAATCAAGCATTAATGCTTTATTTGATTGTTTTTGATTCAAAATGACTTTACGAACAATAAACTAAGCAAAATTCAATATCTGTTACCAATTAATATTAATTTATTTTTTTATTTTTTACTGATTACATTGCTATTAAAAAATATTTTATATTTTTCAGAAAGAACGACCAAATTTAGGGAAAAGCTATCAAAGGGCTAAAATGAAAAAAAATATATTTTTCTAATTTTTCCAGCGTTCCATCTGACAATGTTTTTTTTTATTTATATTCTACTTCTTGCAATACTATTTTTTAAGAAGTACTGTGCCTAATTAATGTTTATTCTTTGTTTATTTTTTACTTTGAAATAAGCTTTATTATTATCACTATTATTATAAGATAACATTTTTTAGTTTAAATAATCTAATTTAAATCCGCGTGTACAGCAATACCTTATGAGTATTTTTTAGTTAACTCGGAATGAAAATGATGATAAAAATAAAAAACATAATTATTGATTATAAATAACCAAAGTGTGGTTACAAAATTTAGTTAACATGTAAAATTCATTAAATAATAATGAAAAAACAGATGGTAAAACACATTTATTTCTGAGTACGTCCCGTGCGTAATGATCGATAAAAATGTAACAAGTGTTGGTTGCTACAATCGGAATAAACAAATGGTATTGAAACTGTGACGTCAAAAATATTTTTTCAGGTTTTTTTTACTAATTTTTATTAGACATTTACAATAATTTGATGAACATTGAAACGTTCTCGACGTCTTCTTTGTCGCTAACATTGTTTCAATCTTTGTTCTTCAGCTGTTTGTTTCGGAATTTTTTCACGTAATAAATAATTATCCCTCTTTATAATGATGAAGCATGTTCGTTTTATGATTGATTTGATTGGTTAAGAACGTCAAATTCAAAATTTGAATTGCGTTTAATTTGAAGTATTAAATACTTTGTTATTAAGAATTTATTGCAATAATTTTTTGAATAATTGAATACTTTGTTTCAATAAAAGGACTAAATTTCTTTGTAGAATTCTATAAAATAAAATGAGAATCTTTATAATTTTAAAAACAACTTTCTAAAGCTATAACCACAAAAATATCTAACTGAACTTACAAGGAGAGGACCAGACATTGGGGTCATGGATTTGGCTAAAACTTGGTATATGGGCTCCAAATATGCCAAAAAGAAACCTCCAAGTGTCAGTTACTCTGAATGGGCCTTTTAAGGTCATGTTCCCTCTACACCCTATGTTGAAAAATCAGCATTTTTCAATAAAAAGCTGTTTTTGACCTGATTTTCAAAAAAATAATTGCTCAGACCCTATTACACTTACAGAATTCCGGAACCTTGCATTTTTTTCATCTTTCCAAGTACTTTCTGAAAAAAATTATTTGAGATTTTTATGTATTAGACCATGTAAAATTGAGATATTTAAAATGAAAAAACGACGAAAAACATCTTAATTGTACATAGTCTAATACATAAAAAAAAAATCTCAAATAATTTTTTTCAGAAAGTACTTGGAAAGATGAAAAAAATGCAAGGTTCCGGAATTCTGTAAGTGTAATAGGGTCTGAGCAATATTTTTTTGAAAATCAGGTCAAAAACAGCTTTTTATTGAAAAATGCTGATAAAATGCTGATTTTTTAACATGGGGTGTAGAGGGAACATGACTTTAAAAGGCCCATTCAGAGAAACTGACACTTGAAGGTTTCTTTTTGGCATATTTGGAGCCCATATGCCAAGTTTTAGCCAAATCCTAGTTTGACCCGAATGTCTGGTTCTCTCCTTGTTAGTTGCAGGTTGCAAAGGATATGTGATGAATTTAGTGTTAAAATTTTTTTTAACATCTTTTTTTGAAAATGAAAGTAAAAATTATTGTTTATTAACTTTCAGATTGAAAATTGAGCGTGCTTGCGCGTCGATTGAGACTAGTTATAATTAAAAAAAACAAAACGATAAGCTACCCGTGCTAATATTGTTGGTTATGATTCAACTTGTAGACTGAGCGCATGCCTGTGTTCCGCTATGCATTCATAAGACGTGATCGAGTTTGAAAAAAAAACTTGCCGAAATTTTCATGAATCTATTCATATCTTTTTATTCAGATCAAATCACAGAAACCATTTC
Source organism: Encarsia formosa (assembly GCA_038277355.1). Lineage (NCBI taxonomy): Eukaryota > Metazoa > Arthropoda > Insecta > Hymenoptera > Aphelinidae > Encarsia > Encarsia formosa. Next base: position 67,025,803 of record CM076185.1, read on the forward strand.
TCGTATAAGTTTTACGAATTATTACGTATTTTTATTGGTACACCAGGTGACCGAGTTTGAATGAATTGAGGTACGCAGGCTAAACTCACATATTATTTAACATAAAATCGAAAATAGTTATGAAAATATTCGTTTAATCTAATTAGATTATGTGTGACAATTGAATAAAAAAATCTCAATAGTTGAGAAGCTTCATTTTTTATTTTTGCACTGAAAATTTCTCAAATTCCCGAGCATGACCGAGTTTGAACCAAAATTAAGGACGCTCAAAGAAACAGTTGCAAAAATCGATAGTTAAAAAAAAAAAAAAAAAAAAAAAAAGTTTTGATAAGATTTTTTGCTACCTCTAATCTTTAGCTAGACGACAGTGTGAAAGATTCCAAATATTATCAACTGCCTGCGATAATATAAGAAAGCTGTGAGTCCAGTCCAGCTCCGATGATTTATTTATTATTACTCACCGTTGATGGCACGTTCGTGAATATTAATTTAGATAAATAATTATGTATATGAATATTTAGATCTATATATATTTGTATAGGAAAACAAATTGAAATGAATTTTATTTCATTTTAATTTTTCATGTCATGCTTCTAGGAAACTACAACATGCGTCATGCAGGTGGAAAGTAGAACAAAGTGTAAATAAATTCTCTCGCAATAAATTAAACTCAATTTTAAATTTTATTGTAATAGAATAATTGCTCGAAGAAAACAAATTAAACTGATTTTACATTAACACTATGAGTTTTGAACTTAGCAAATTAATCTTACGTATCAAGTATTTTTAACTAGAAATCAATTAAATGTAAAAAAAAATTAACTCTCTCTATTCTTCTCTCTCTCTGTATGACGAATAAATTTTCAAGTCAAGTCGTTCGGCGTGGGCACACAGATGTCTAAATATTCTGAAAAATGAAAATACCGGCGTTACATAACTTCAAACCCGCACGTGGTTTGCCGACGTCGCCCGTTTTTATTATTATCGCGCTTCAAGTGTATTTGATTTTTACACGATCGCGAAAAAAATAACCTGGTTGAGTGCATCAACGCTGCACGCATGCATAACGTGGCACCTCAAACCAGGGTCCTCGAGGAAAGATGGGTTTATATAAAGGCCCACGTACCTTTCCAAGGAAAAATAGTTTATGTTTGAGCAGAACACGAGGTTCTCGATAAGAGCCACCTGGGCATCAATTATCTACTCAAATATTATTAAAAAAATGACTTACGTATTTCCGAAACTCCGTAATTCTCAGACATGTCAGCGTTAGTGTTGAGAAGATGTGATCGGGAGCAGAAAGAAAATTAAAGTGAAGCGAGTGTAAGCTGCCCGCTCGCTTCAGGCCGCTCCGCTTTGCCCGCGTCGGCGCGTCGCGTGAGTCCCCCCCCCCCCCACTGCTTTCTCGGTTACCCCTCGTCACACAGACATAAGGTGACGGTTTGCTTGCCCTAAGAGGGGGCATCATAAACCGGACCGTTGCACAGTCCCCCCTAAATTTTCGTAACTATTTGACTTGATTCAAATTTTGCGGAAATTTAAATGTAATTAAACACAGAGAGAAAACTTTATCCTATAGAGAGATATCTTCCATAACCAACTTCTTAATGAAAAATATTGACTAAAATGGAATTTCTAATAACTGAAATAAAGAAAATCGTTTTTCTCTTTTTTTTTTTTTTTTTTTTTTTTTTTTTTTTATATAGAGATAAAATTCCTTAAAGAAAAATCAAAAATTATAATAGCAATGTAGGTGATTACTGAAATTTAATAAAACTGATTCATACTCCGCTCCATTTAGAAGCCACCTCCAAGTCCAATACGTCACTGTTATCTTCAGCTGGTGGAGGGAGTTGAACTGTTTTCTTCTTTATGACGTACTTACGATACAACTCTCTTTGATTTTTCAATCGGGCTCGAATCGTTTCCTCCGTCTCCCCATTGATGTGCCGGGCCGCCATGCTCTTCCTCGCCGACCTGCATCTCGATCTTACACACGTACTCGGACGCCTCGGTCTTTTGCTCCCCTTCGATCCGTATTTCATTTACGGACGCGTGATTCCGGGAGTTTTGAAAATTATCGCGTGGCTTCCATGACGTTTCGTTCCGTCGTGGAGCGTTTGTACGATCTTGCGCTACCGTAGAGAACGTATTGGGTACCGAAGGTCGTGCCAAAATCCGGGACGGAGTGCGATCAACCTCACTCCGACCCGGGAAATCAACAACTTTCACACCGTGTCTATTCCGGTTGATCACGCCTATTCCGTCGAGAGTATCTAACACCTCGATGAGCTGGTCTAAAGTATTTGCGTTTCTCGCGATTATCGACAACTGAGCCTGCTCATCGAAATGTTTTGCCAATTTACCCACGATCTGGCGTTCAGTAGGAGCGTTAGCTAAATACCGAACCTCATTAAAAATCTTAAGTGCGTAATCGCTCCTACTATCGTTATACTCGGCGCGATAAAACCCGAACTCCAGTCGATGTTGGACCTCTGCCTGAACCGACTCGCCCCAATATCTCTCTGTAAACCGGATGCGAAACTCCTCCCAGCTGTTCACACCTACTTCGATATGCTCCCACCACTCGCGGGCCCTGCCCTTCAGAGACTGCTCGATCGCGATTTTCACGTTCTCGCCCGTCAAACCAACTACGTTTATATACTTACGGAGCTGATCTAAAAACCGCATAGGTCGATCTTGCGTACGACCTTCAAAAACCGGGAGCTCGAAATTCACCTTCGGTCCCCCCTGGTTACGGGCAGCCACCCCAAAACGTAACTCGAACTCCGCGCGATCTTGCTTTATACGCTCTAAAGTAGCTTTCTGCGTTTCAAAAATTCGATCTATGCGCTCCCCGTTCCATTCGACCTTTTTCTTCACCACGTCTTCAAATTCTTGATGTTTTTTAGATTGACCTCAAGCTCGGCCATACCTTTCGACAAAAATACAATATCCTCCGAGTTTTGGTTGATATTTTTCTCGTCCCGCTCGATCCGCTCGTACAGCTGTGCTCCGCGCGTGATAAGCTTTGCACATTTAGTGTCAACCTCGGAAACTTCCCTGCGCAGGACTTCAGTACGATCCGCATTTGTGTGCAACCGGTTCCGTAGCTGACGCATGATTTCGGTCGCTTCTCGTCGAAAACGTTCCTCAACCGTCAACTCTCCGCCTGCTGCCTCTTCCAACGATTCGCTCAAAGCCTCAATTCCGGAGAAATCAATTTGCCGTCGCGCTCTCGAACGATCATCGCGTTCACCTTCCCTGGCCTCACGCATCACAAAATCTTCCGCGTCCTCGACCATCGGCGTCCTCGTCTTCGTCGCGCGCGTAGAATTTATTTCCGACCAAGGTACCCGCGCGTTGCTTCTCAACCGACGCGGTACTGTTACATAAGTGTTTTGATTTTTCCCTCTCCCTCTGCCGCCTCGACGCGTAGCTTTGCCTCCGGCCGCCTTGTTTACATTACCGGCTTTGTTTACGCCGTGACCTTCGTTCGCGTCGTCAGCCATCATACAAAAATTTCAAAACAGAGAAAGAAAAGAGAGAGAGTTTGTATGCTAGACCACAAAATAACTCAAACAATTTTAAACTATTCGCGTTTTTCGGGTCCCACCGAGGGTACCAATGAAAGATTCCAAATATTATCAACTGCCTGCGATAATATAAGAAAGCTGTGAGTCCGGTCCAGCTCCGATGATTTATTTATTATTACTCACCGTTGATGGCACGTTCGTGAATATTAATTTAGATAAATAATTATGCATATGAATATTTAGATCTATATATATTTGTATAGGAAAACAAATTGAAATGAATTTTATTTCATTTTAATTTTTCATGTCATGCTTCTAGGAAACTACAACATGCGTCATGCAGGTGGAAAGTAGAACAAAGTGTAAATAAATTCTCTCGCAATAAATTAAACTCAATTTTAAATTTTATTGTAATAGAATAATTGCTCGAAGAAAACAAATTAAACTGATTTTACATTAACACTATGAGTTTTGAACTTAGCAAATTAATCTTACGTATCAAGTATTTTTAACTAGAAATCAATTAAATGTAAAAAAAAATTAACTCTCTCTATTCTTCTCTCTCTCTGTATGACGAATAAATTTTCAAGTCAAGTCGTTCGGCGTGGGCACACAGATGTCTAAATATTCTGAAAAATGAAAATACCGGCGTTACATAACTTCAAACCCGCACGTGGTTTGCCGACGTCGCCCGTTTTTATTATTATCGCGCTTCAAGTGTATTTGATTTTTACACGATCGCGAAAAAAATAACCTGGTTGAGTGCATCAACGCTGCACGCATGCATAACGTGGCACCTCAAACCAGGGTCCTCGAGGAAAGATGGGTTTATATAAAGGCCCACGTACCTTTCCAAGGAAAAATAGTTTATGTTTGAGCAGAACACGAGGTTCTCGATAAGAGCCACCTGGGCATCAATTATCTACTCAAATATTATTAAAAAAATGACTTACGTATTTCCGAAACTCCGTAATTCTCAGACATGTCAGCGTTAGTGTTGAGAAGATGTGATCGGGAGCAGAAAGAAAATTAAAGTGAAGCGAGTGTAAGCTGCCCGCTCGCTTCAGGCCGCTCCGCTTTGCCCGCGTCGGCGCGTCGCGTGAGTCCCCCCCCCCCCCCCCCCCCCACTGCTTTCTCGGTCACCCCTCGCCACACAGACATAAGGTGACGGTTTGCTTGCCCTAAGAGGGGGCATCATAAACCGGACCGTTGCAAGTGATATGCTTTTTTTTTTTTAAATTTTTTACGTTTTATTATAAAATTTTGATGTTTCAGACAAAAAGTACATAGGGGATACGTGACCGAGTTTGAAACTTGCATGGTTTTTTATAAACTAGTCTCAATTGACGCACAAGCGCGCTCAATTTTTAATCTTTAAAGTAAATAAACGATAATTTTTACTTTCATTTTCAAAAAAACGAAGTTAAAAAAAATTTTTAACACTAAATTCATCACTTATCGTTTGCAACCTGTAACTAAGTTTAGTTCGATATTTTTGTGGTTATAGCTTAAAAAAGTTGTTTTTAAAATTATAAAGATTCTGATTTTATTTCATAGAATTTGTAAGGGTTTTATTCCTCTTTTGAAAAAACGAACAGAACAAAGAAGGTACACTAAGATGAACGAAATTATAACACCAGAGTTGCTCTCGAAACTTAACAATTTATTAATTAAATACACGACACACTACCGTAGGAGCAGGCGGGGGCCCTTGGCCCAGCAGATACAGAAAGGGTACTCACTCTTTACACTGGTGCACTTGATCACCCGGACAACAATTATCTTCGCACAGCGCGGGGTATCGCGACAGCAGATTCACAATCGCAGCTGATATGCGTCTAATCAAGCCAACTGCTGTAGCGACACTGCCGCGCTCACCGCAGACTACTGTCTGCTATGGTGCCTTTCCGTACCTGCTCCCGCGCGGCCGTCTGCTCCTGCGGTTATAAACGGGCCTGCAATTAGCAGGTACACTTTTATTAACCTAAGGTAAATTATTGAGAAAAACCTCCGGGGGAGCGGTAGCGGGCTAAACGACCGTTACAACGCCCCTCCCCCAGAGGCTAGTAGACCGAGTATAAGTGTACCAGCTCGACCTTTCGCTGCGTGGACCAAGGTTTTTCTCTCCAACAAGAAAAGAAATTCTTCATAAAAAAGAAAAAAAACAAAATAAACATATGCTTTTGTGAGCATTAAGAAAGAAAAGAAAATATCATTCAAATCAATTCCCCGCTTACTCCTTTAATCGTCACTCATACTTTATAGCACGCAGTTTCTAACCGACGCATTTGTGTGAGATTACAACAATTACTTTCTCACTTCTTAGTAGCAACAAAATTCTATCTTAGCATGTCATACAATTTTAAACTATCTCTCACATTTCAAGTAAAAAAAACTCTATATAACATAAACGAACTTTGCCAAAAAAATAATGCACTTTAGAGTAAGGTGATCTCACTGGGAATTTAGGTAGGAATATACATAAAGTAATATTAATAATTAGGAAAAGAAAGAAAAACAAATTGTAGAAAATCTTCCGTACTGGCTTAACGTTGTTGCCCGTACTGCAGATTGTCTCCGTGGACGTCATAATTGGGGCACTGGGTTGGCGAGGAGACTCCTTCAATTCCGCAGATCGGACATTTGTCCCTGGGTTTTAGGAGCCCCTCTTCGGCCCTCTTCTCGCACCTCTGCTTTTGGATTTTTACGAAGACGAGGTTGGCTGCTAGGCGTTCTACCTTCCTCTGCGCCCATGCCTTCTCTCCTTCATCTCCGGTCCTGTTTTTGGTGCGTCTGGCTTCTTTGGCTCGGCGTTTTATTTTCATCTCTCCTCTTCTCCAGGACTTTGGCTTTGTCCAAGGCCAGGGCTCGATCGAGGTTTCTCGCATCTTCCTCTGCCTGTTGATGTTCCAATGCAAGCTGGCGCTCTTCGTCCTCACGCGTTCTCCGCGCTGCCTGGGCTGCACGCCGTTGCTCGGCGTTAATGCGTGCTCTGGCCTCGTCCTGGTACCGCCAGAAGAGAGAGTCTCCTGCCAACTACTCTCGTCGTCGCTCGTACCGCATCAGCTGTTCGCGATCTCAGACGGCTGCTAGCTCACGCCTGTTTTCCGCGTCTTGCTTCTCGCGTAGTCTTGCCAGCACCTGCATGTGTTGTAGTTTTCTTTCGCGGTCCTCAGCTTTTCTCTGGAGCTCGTGCTGCTTCTCAATGTGGCCGAGGGTCCACTCCATCACCATCAGGACAATAAATTTTGGTTTTCTTTCCGCCACCTTCTGTGAGGCAAGCATTTTGGATATCAGGATTAGGAAAAGAAAAGAAAGAATAAAGGATTAATCTAGGATCGTGCATTCTGTGAGCTTAGAAGAAGCTTAACAAATAAATAAAAAAAATCTTTTAACAAAAAAAAATTCTTAAGATTAAGTTTCTCAAACTCGCTAGTTCTAACCTTTACAATAATATCTCTCACACACTATCGCAATTTACATATTTTTAACACCTGTCGGTAGTTTCGCTCGCGCTCTCGTCCGCCGTGGGGACAAGGATACTGGACTGGGTTTCCTCTTCACCGATCCCTTCGGACGACCGGGTTCGGTCGTACCACTAACATTTCGGGCGTCTTTCCAGCTGTAAGTTCGCTCAAGTTTACACTCCTTTGTGGTGTTTGCTTTCTGTCTGTCCTTGCGTGGGCTGGCCGTTTTACAACGACTGCCGTCTTCCTTGGCCTACCACGCTTTCTGCCGGGTTTCTGTGTTCTGGGTATCTCCCGGACGGTCATCTCGGAGTTTCCAAGTTTTCCTAGGGTGTCGTTTTTACCTCCACCCTCGTGTGGTTCGACCGTTTCCTCACGTTCGCTCTCACCTTCCACAACCAGGGGCTTGAACCTCAATATTTCTTCATGGTAGGGTTTCAAATACTGTACGTACTCGGGCCCAACGTAATTGCCCTCTTCGTCGTACAGTACGTAGTTGTATGGACTCGTCTTCCCCAGGACAATTAATGGCCCGTTGTACTTTGGGGCCAACTTGGCAGCGATTCCCTCAGACGCTTTTGACAATATCCGGTTTTTCCGCCAGACCTTTTCGCCTACCTTAAAAGTCACATCGCCCCGTGTCTTATTAAAGTATTTGGCCTGTCTTTCTTAGGCGGACTCGCAATTCGCTTTTGCATGCTCGTAGAGATCGGATAGTTTTTTCATACGTTCCAACCATTCTCTGATGGCCTCTACCTCAATCTCTTCTTTGAGCTCGTTCTCAACTTTTCTACGCAATGTATTTACTTGCGTTGGCTGACGCCCAAAGTTGAGAACAGCCGGAGACAATTTTAACGTCTCCTGACTTGCAGTATTTATGCAAAATGCAAATTCTGCGATATGTTAGTCCCATTCACTGTGGTGCTCTTCAATAAAGGAAACAATCATGGTTTTGATGGTTTGGTTTATTCTCTCCACAGTGTTGGGACGAGGGTGTTTTGGTAGGGTGTGAGTATGATATATCCCACTGTTTTCCAAAAACCCATCGAGCTGAGCGTTATCAAACTCGCTCCCATTGTCGCTCAAAAATACTCTTGAAGCTCCGAAGTGATAAATCACTCTCTCTTTCAGAGCTCTCACAATATTAGGCGCATATATTCTCACTAAAGGTATGCATTCAATCCAGCGTGTGAGCATATCTTGGTAAATTGATAGATATTCTTTCTTACGCTTGGATCTGGGTAGCGGACCTAGGCAATCACCTGCCACGACCTCCCACGGTCGATCAAAGATCCTTCTACCCATCAACTCTGCGGGCGGTAATCTCTCGACCTTGCATTGCTGGCATACAGTACAGATTTCACGTAATTTGCCAGGTCTTTACGCATGCTAGGCCAGTCAACGCTCGTTCCAGAGTTTTGTATCGGCCTAGATGTCCAGACGATGGCTCATCGTGACACTCATACAATACAAGCTCACGTTTCTCGCTTGGTATAACTAACTTCCACGCCGTCTCGTCGTCAATCACATCGTCAATTTTTGCATTTGGCCTGTAAGTATATAATTCTCCACCCACGATTTTCCAGTATGGATATTCAGTGGGGTTTGTCATAATCTTCTCGCACATCAAGTTGTACCATCTGTCACTCGTTTTCAACATCTCGATGCCAGCAACGTCGACAATACACTCCTCCTGGTACATTCTTGATCGCGTGTCTGGGACTACATTTTCAGTACCCTTACGATGCTCGATCGTAAAGTAGTAGCCCTGCAAAGTCAAAGCCCAACGGGCGAGTCGACCAGTGGAGTTATGTAGATTAAATAACCACTTAAGACTGGCGTGATCCGTGATCACTTTAAACTCAAAGCCCTCTTGATACGGTCTGAATTTTTCTACGGCCCATTTTACCGCCAAACACTCTCGTTCGGTGACGGAGTAATTCCTTTCGGCTGGTTTTAATAATTGACTCGCAAAGTATATTATACGCCCGACACCGTCGACCACTTGCGTCAATATGGCCCCAATTCCTACGTCACTCGCATCGGTGTGAACTTTAAACGGAATCGTAAAGTCTGGTTTGTAAAGCATTGAACATGTAGCCAAGAGCATCTTAACCTGTCCAAATGCAGACTCTTGCTCTGAGCCCCAAACGAACGCATTCTTAGCTTTCGTTAACCTTGTCAGGGGCTCGGCAATCGTTGCAAGGTCCACCGAGAATTTCCGCAACCAACTTGCTAGCCCTAGAAAACGGGTTAAGGCTTTTTTTACCTTTGGTGCTGGAAAATCCAGGACTCTTTCTATTCTATCTTGCCGGGATCCGGGTAGAACCCATCACGAGTTACCATTATCCCCAGGTATTTCACCTTGGACCTGCAAAACACACATTTCTTCACATTAATTGTCAGGCCCGCCGCGAGAATCGTTTTTATTATTTTTTCGAGCATTTTTAAGTGCTCTAAAAAGGTCTTTGTTGCGACATAAACATCATCCAGGTAGGAAAAACACCAGGGCTCCAGTTCCGGTGGGATCCATCATCAGTTGGAACTTGGAGGGTCCATTTTTCACCCCATTTGGGATTCTTTTCCACTGGAAATGGCCAAGACCGGGCACTGTAAAGGCCGTAATAAGTCTGGATTTTTTCTTCACCTTTATCTGGTAGTAAGCTTTGGATAAGTCAATTGTACTCATGTACTTTGCCTTAGTTAACTTCCTGGAAAATAGCCTCCATTTGAGGTATAGGATATGCTACTTCCTCAGTCACGTCATTGACTTTCCTATAATCGATACACATACGATACGAGCCGTCGGATTTTTTCACCATAACAACGGGCGATGACCAGGGTGACTCTGATGGCTCGATTATATCTTGCGCCAGGAGCATTGCAACCTGTTTATGCATCTCCTCTTCTATCTTTGGCGATGCTGTATAGTATCTTTGTTTAATGGATTCACTCGACTTAAATTTTATTTCGAAGTCGGCTAGTTCTGTGCAACCCAATTCGTCTGACTCTGGAGGAAGGAGTAGATCCTTCAAAAATTTGTCCAGAGTAGCCTGCTCATCGGCCATTAATTCGGCCAGACCAATCGGAGCTACCGCACCGATTTTTAGCATTTCTATCGAAGCGACCTCAAGAGGGATTGGATCCGCCACCCCCCCCCCCCCTATTTCGAGAACATTCTCTCGTGGCCGAAGGACTGTATTAAACAAACGGATGAAATCCGTACCCAGGTAACAGTCACCGTCAAGATCGGGCATTATCCACACCATAATGTCCTTTTTGGGAAATTATAAAAAAAACTCTGTATATAGAGTAGTCAAATTTTCACTAAAAGTATTTATTTATTTATTGAAAACCGTTACATATGTTTCGCTACACAGTAGCTTCTTCAGACGGTGGTCAATTCAAAACTAACAGTTTAAACGATTCATTCGTTTAACAAATTCATACGCAGTCAAGGTAAACATTGTTTGTACATATCTTGATTGTGTGAGTGTTTAATAGTCTTATACGTGTAACTGTAATCTATTTACGTGAACCATTCATATTCAAAACAAATTCAACAGTGGAGATGAGTTCAAATCTAATTGAGAATTCAAAAGTAATGTAGGATTCTCCTTTTTAGCTCTATTTATTTCCAAAGCCTCTAGAAAATCTAATTTTTTACAAACAATGTTTACCTTGACTGCGTATGAATTTTCGTATCGTTTAAGGGGGTACATATACCTAAAGTTTTTCAAAAAATCAATTTTCAGGTTTTTGTGTTTTTTGATGTACTTTTACATCAGCTTTCAAATGCCGCAAACCGCGTTTCTTAATTCGTTAAGGAAAAAAAGTTACAGTTAATTTAATGAAGACATTCAATTTATTAAATTAACGTTGAAATGGCTTTTTTTGAAATTCAAGAATTTCAAGTCAGTTCTAGAAGCAGAAATACTTTCTACGATACTATAGGTACAAATGCTTTTTCGATGTATTTTTTCCTCTTTGAATTTTCGCAATGTAGGTATAATTTTTTTTTTTATCCACGAACAGAACTGTAAGTATTTATATCGTTTTCGTCTAATAAAAGCGATTAAAAAAAAAGAAAATTTTTTTATCTGTGATTAGATTTTTTCCGTGACATAATATCTTAATAATGAAAATTAAGAATGACAGATTAACTTTCATTTCAAGTCTAATGCTAAAAACAATTTATTAAGTTAGAATCGATCGCATAAAAAAATTTATAACCTTTATGACATAATATATGACATATATTACCTCTACGAGTCTACTTTAGTATATTACACCAATATCAATCTATCGATATCAAATTAGGTATTTCTACGGCGTTGCAAGTTCATGACGACTTTTTTGTTCTTTGAGTCATCTTTCTAGTGAAATTCTACTTTACTTGGTTTTGTTTTTGTTATTATTTCAATCTGAAGTAAATAAGTTAGTTTTATTCAAAAAAAAAAATTTAAGAATAAATGACCAATTCTTACCAGGTAAACTAATGAAGTTTTTTAGTTGTTAAAAAAAAGGTGTTTATGTACAAATGTGAAGTGAAAAAATAATTCTGTGATTTAAAATTAAAGATAATTTTTAGATAATTGCATGTGAAGACTCCGCTGACTCAAACTCTTAACTTGGTCTTGGTGCCTAATAGTGTGTGATCTGTGTTTTTGATAAAAAAGCTAATTGGGTCACTTTAGGAGCAGGAGAAAAAAAATAAAGTATCCGGCTATGTGCAAAAGAGTATTTACATCAAGCAAGAGTCCTGTGACAAGATATTTTCAAGATATAAATGTTTATGTGTTGGTGTGTTACATTTTATTCATCAAAATCTGTTCAGAACTTTAAAAGCCATTTTCTCAAATATGTGATTTTTGGGAAAATGAGGGCATTGCTCGTAAAGCCAAAATTTTTCCAGACAGTGGATGGACCCAGGACTTTGCACACTTGTTGTACATGTGAACTCTCATGAGCGCAACCTCAGGCAACCAAATCTAAGCATTATTAAGCTGATGGCACACCATAAATTGACTAAAATGATAAAAACTATCAAAATTTTAACCACACTAAGCAATTTTAGACTATGCAAGTAGCTTAATAGTACTTGGATTTGGTTGCCTGAGGTTACGCTCATGAGGGTTCACATGTACAACAACTATGCCAAGTCCTAGGTCCATCCGCTTTAAGGAAAAATTTTGACTTTACGAGCAATGAACTTTCATAGCCTAAATAAGCTGAATTTTATAACACTTATAAAAACACTTATTTTAATTTTCTAAATGAAAAAATTATGTAAAAATGTGGGTATATTATGGAAATAAAATATCTCTTTAAATCAATCATTTTTAAAAAACTCACAAAATTTTTTCTGAGTTTTTTTTTTTAGGTATATGTACCCCCTTAAATGGTTAGTTTTGAATTGACCACCGTCTGAAGAAGCTACTGTGTAGCGAAACATATGTAACAGTTTTTAATAAATAAATAAATACTTTTAGTGAAATTTTGACGACTCTATATACAGAGTTTTTATTATCATTTCCCAAAATGTTTATTAATTTTCATCAAGTAAAGGCAAACTCGGTTAATAATAATGTCCTTTTTTATTCCGGCAACTTCGAACGGCAGAACCACTTTTCCAGTCACGGGCGTTGTAGAATTATTCGCCATTTTGGCGCCTGGTCCAAAAGTCGGCTCAACTTCTACCCCTAAATAAGACGCGATCATAGCGAGTCAAACAGAGCACGCAGTCGAAATTCCCCTAGGTGTACTGGCAGCCACCAACGACCCGAGTCTCTATTCAGGTTAGAACCTGCCACCGGAATTTTTCCTGCTTTTGTCGTTCGCTCATTCACCTGAGCAGGTAGATCTGCATCCTTCTCCACGACCAAGGTCCTTGCGTCGATATTGGGGCGAGACGGCCCACTTAGTTCTCGCCCCCCTTGCCTTTTCCCTGGTTGCACCTTGGACAAGTCCGTCTTGTGTAACCTGGTAACTTGCAAGTCCAGCAGTATAACTTTTCTTTATCCTGCTCTGCAGGGGCTAATCCCCCCTCATTATTATCGTTGTTATCACGCTTCGGCTCGGGCTTCTTGCTTAAGGTAGATGCCACAGGTTTCGGCGGTGGATTCGCCGGTTTCTTCGGAAATTTGGGTTTATTCGAGCTTTGCGTGCCCTTTGCGCCCATTCGTTCCTTCCGGTCTCTCTTAATTTCCTCGTACCTCTCGTTCATGGCCTTGGCGACGAGCTCTTTGATACTGTTATTCTCAACCTGACCGGATTCACTGCTGCCACCTTACCTCTAAATTTACTCGCAGTTTGGTTAAAAGCCAGTTCAGGCATGACTGACTCTTCAGGCAATGGTGGTGGTTTATAATATCGATATAACGTGATCGATCCTTCCGCCATCTGTGCCTGCTCAATCAACGAATTCAGGTCCACGATTGCACTCCGACGTAACACTCTACCAATATCAGGGTGTAGATTTCTAAAAATCAAATCTAACTCTGCCGTGGGGGTTAGGCGCGATATTAATCTGTCCAATATCGCCCGTATGCACGTCACAAAATAAATAACCGGCTCACCCTCACCTTGTGTCCGTCGTTCAGCTTCATATCGCAGCGCCGCCTGTAAATCTGTATTCACACCAAAATGTCTCCTGGCTGCCATGACAAAGTGCATATAAGTGGGCCACTCGTGTCGGTGCTGTCGTGTCCAATGCAATGCCACCCCTGTCATTAACTCACAGAGCGCGGCCAGCACATCCTGGTCACTGAGTTGGTCCAGCAGACGACACTCTTTCACCCTTTGCAGAAAGTCCTCAATGTTATCTGTAGGGGTACCAGAGAATTTTAATGTCCACCCACGCACCGTCTTGCCCACACTAACACTTGCAGGTAACGAAGATGAGTATGAGTTGCCTGGAAACTGATGACCATCGGTCGCTGGAAAAAAATCCGTTCCCTGGGGTCCCAGTCCCCACCCTGCAAAAGGCTGTGTATAGACACCTTGGGCACCATGCATTGCATGCGCCCCTCCCCGCAGGCCTGGCATATTCCTCTCGCCCTGGACGCACTGTGCGTGGGTATTTCCTCTGCGTGTCAAACCGGCTTGCATCGGCATCATTTTGCACGCTCGCATGCAACCTTGTGCTTTGCGGTACGGCTAAATGCTGATGACTTACGTTTAACCTTGAATTCATGTCGGTCGCGTCCTGCAACCGCTGGGTCATCACCTCGCTGAATGTCACCCTCTGGTTACGTACGGTCACGCCCGCACTTTGGGCTCGAGTACCTGCATTCGGGCTCAGTCTTGGGATTTCACTCTCAGTCGTCGTGTCAGTGCGTGATATATTAACGCACGTTCTTCTTGCAGACTCGTCCGACTTTGTTGCCATTGACTGCATTGATTGCATAAATTCTTTCAATACATTACTCGGTGCACTATATCTCACTCCGTCAATGGTAAAATTGATTTGCCCTATCTCGGTCGGCTCTCTGGATGCATGACTGCCCGTCAGGTTGCTGCGAACCTGCTCATGCATACTTAAATTATAATAAGGATTTATAAACAAATCCTTCAATGGCTGTCGTTCCGTGTCCGCATCTTCTTGTCATGTGCCTGTCGACCCACCATGGGCCATATCTCCATCCATGTTGTCCGCCAGTGAGCTATTTGCGTTTGGCGTCGGACCCGCCGTCAAATTCATCGACTGTTCCTGTCGATCAGTTCCGGCTCCATTCTGTGGCGTGGTAAATTGCTTCTCTATAAAATGGTGACGCAATATTATCCTGTGCCGAAGAAGCCAACTCATCCTCCACCAACGGGTTCAGGAGAAAATCATTTTCTGTGTATTCTCCCCCGGGGCACCTGTATAATCGACCCCTCTGGTCGAATTCATCTCCCGTCGCCAACAGGTCTAGACTATTCAGAAAAACGCCCAAATCCCTGGGGTCGATCGTTATGGACCACTTGTACAGAGTGGCTTTGTCCTCGATCGCCCCTTGCCCAAAATCGGGATCGTCGTAATCAGCATCACGTGGCCACCACACTTGGTCTATCGTCCTAGCATCCGTCATTACGTACTACCGATCATTCACACATGCACTCTATTATCATAAAATTCGCACACTATACGTGCGCTTCGCACAGGTGGTGTAAAAAAAAAATTTTATCGATTTCCACCGACGTAGTCCTGGAAAAAGAGAAAAAGGAAAAGAAACGGAGAAGAAAAAAAAAAGAAAAGAAAATCTTGCTGGATTCCAACGATGATCGCCACCTAAAAAAATTAATCGCGAAAAGAAAAATAGAGCAGAGAACAAAGAGAAAAACTACACAAGCGTAAGCTCCACACCACTTGCCAGCACACTCATGCGATGGCAGACCCCGCCCCCTTTTTTACCGGCCGCTGCAACGTGGGGTGGGATAACGAGAGAATTATTGTACATGATAATTAACAACAACAAAAAAACAAAAGAAAAAAAATTCTCTCGTTATTCTGCAAATTTTTTTTTTTTTTTTTTTGTAGCGCCACCACTAACACATACTTAGCATACTCACACACGTGTTTGCAGAAAACAATTTCAAGGTCGGTACAAATTTTCATCTTGAAATTATTCAAGTTGCTACAAAATTAAAATGAATAGAAAAATTCACCGATTTTATTTCATTTGGCAACATCGCCTTGAAGTTACTATTTACAAACACTATCTTTCATGCACTAACCCACTTCTCAGTAGCGCTCGATACCATGAAAGAGAGGGAGACAGAGATATCCACCTTCGTGGTGTTTAATCAAAACAAAGACAATTGAGAATGTCTCTCTCTCTCTTTCTTTCGGCCGCTCGCACATACAGTCGCGCACACCTATACACAACGCCCGACCGATTCTCGGTCGAGAGAGAAGAGGTGCGCTATCAAAACAAAGACCGATCGCCGGTCGTTACACTCTCTCTCTCTCTCGCTCGCACTAGAGTAGTCGGCTTACCGACTCAAGGACTCCTTGTCCTTACCGCACTACGTGACGTCCTAAGCCGTTCACCACTAACTTGAGGACTCCTCTCCTCCGTGCTTCTGGCACTAATAAACACTCTATACGCTCAACCACCACACGAAATTTTCTCACTTTGTTAAAATTTCGATCACCTAGTGCCACTAAAGGGATGCCATTTGTAAGGGTTTTATTCCCCTTTTGAAAAAACGAACAGAACAAGGAAGGCACACTAGGATGAACGAAATTATAACACCAGAGTTGCTCTTGCAACTTAACAATTTATTAATTAGATACACGACACACTACCGTAGAAGCAGGCAGGGGCCCTTGGCCCAGCAGATACGGAAAGAGTACTCACTCTTTACACTGATGCACTTGATCACCCGGACAACAATTATCTTTGCACAGTGCGGGGTATCGCGACAGCAGATTCACAATCGCAGCTGATACGCGTCTAATCAAGCCAGCTGCTGTAGCGACACTGCCGCGCTCACCACAGACTACTGTCTGCTATGGTGCCTTCCTGTACCTGCTCCCGCTCGGCCGTCTGCTCCTGTGGTTATAAATGGGCCTGCAATTAGCAGGTACATTTTTATTAACCTAAGGTAAATTATCGAGAAAAACATCCGGGGGAGCGGTAGCGAGCCAAACGACCGTTACAAATCCCACAAAGAAATTTAGTCCATTTATTGAAACAAAGTATTCAATAATTCAAAAAATTCTTAATAACAAAGTATTCAATAAGGCTTTTCAGTAAGCAGACGACGTCAATTTAGAGTGGGATACACGAAACGATATTTCATGGTTTTATATAATTTTATGAACTTTTTAATTTAATGTGCTTATTATTTTCAAATTCTGTTAGTTATTGTGTAATTCTGGCAACTTTATTGAAGAAAAATTCATTTTATTCCTATTGAAAAGCCGATGCAAAAATCTTTGTTGTACCCCAAGCTTTTTACCCCAAGCTTAACGAGTTGTGCACGTCGTTTAGACTTTCAAACTTTTTGTATTTATTTTTATCAAGAGTTTTTAGATGCTTAATATTTTTAAGATTCAATTCAAAACAATTTTTTAACTATTATCCCGATGAAATTGACAAAAACGGCAATTTTTTATTACCAGCAAATAAAAGGTTATACAAATTTGTCTGCTTACTGAACAGCCTTAAACTTCAACTTAAACGCAATTCAAATTTTAAATTAAACGTTCTTAATCAATCAAATCAATTATAAAACGAAGACATTCGAACATGCTACATCATTATAAAGAGGGATAACTTTGAAACTACTCAAAATATCACTTCAAAAATTTTTAGTAATATAGATCAACTCGTAAGAAATAGGGAAAAATTTTTTTATATTGAACCTCATTCTACGTTTATTAGTGAGCCACGAGACACTTGTTGCACGCCATTTTGACTTTTAGGGTTATAGACTCTTGGTTTTTGCAACTTTCCTGATTTTTTACTTAAAAATTATTGACTTGACGGAAAAAAATTCAAGTATATTTCCACTTTGTTTTGAGATAAAGAAAATGAAAAACTAAATTTTACATTGAATAAGTGACTTTTTTATTTTTAACTGTTTCAACAATCCTTATAAACAATTTTTTTTTACTACACCTAAGATATTTCGATTTAGGAGGCCAATATACATGCAAAAAGGTTAGGTGTAGTAAAAAATTTTGAAATCCCACAAAAACCCCTTCGGCTACTGGACTATTTGGCTATTTTTTTATTTTTGCTGCCTAAAGTCTACTATTATGAATAGAATAATTTTATATACAAACATTTAGCTTTGAACTTGTTATTTAGTTTCTTTTTAAATCCAACCAGTTTTTATATTTGTACGTAGAAATAAATAAATAAATGTATCCATGTCTAAAATCATCATTATAACGCTTGGTATTTAAGGTTGGTATTTAATTACAAACGCAAACAATCAAATAAAAATTTACTACTCGTTTAGAAAAATAGGTTAATCCTTGAATTAACGATAGTGTGAAATTGTCTTGTTTAGGATTAAATATAGCTAAGATACTATTTTGTCTTTGACTCATATTGTCAAAAAAAAAATCCAAAAAAAATTTTTTCATCCCGCAATTTTTTACTAAACTAAAAGGTGAATTTTTTTCTTATGGCTCACACAGATAAACAAATACTTAGACTAAGATACTATTTTTCTAGATACATTTTGAATGTACTTTTAGTGTTTTGTTCAATCTTGTGTCCGTTTTGACACAATTTTCCGAAGGGATACCTTAATTATAACTTTTGAGTAAAACTAGTTTAAAAACAATACAGTCAATTGGTTTTATTTTTTAGGGGTCTCTAGAGAAATGCATGAATTAACCATTCCTGAAATTTCAGAATTATTTATAACAAGAGCTAATAGAGGTAGAAAGGGAAAAATATTTTCAAATCCCTTTTGGGGGATAAAAATATATCAAATTGCTTCTGGGAACTTAAATTATTCATGTTTCAGTTTTTTGAGTTAAAATTAAAAAATATTTTTCTTTTTAAGTTCATAGGAAGACAAAAAAAGCGCGAAGTCCTGCATCTCCTTAAGTGAAATAGGCTTCAAACACAATTTTTAAAAAAATTAGCTAAAAAATGAAAAAAATTCTAAAAATTGCATATTTTTGCATGGCAATCTGGTAAAAAGGACCATTCAGAGGAAATATTGATGATTTCGCTCATTATTCGATACCAGAAAACTACTCCCAAAGTTTCATTAAAATTGGTGACCCAAAGGCCTGGTCATCTTCTTGTAAGTATCTTTCATAAATTAAATTCTGAATGATGAAGCTCAAATAAAAATCAAACCACTTACTTCACAACCCAGGTGGTAAGGCCTAAATAAAAACAAAATAATAATCCCTATATTACTCAGAGGTAAGGCCTAAATAAGGTCAATAAGAATAATCTAACCACTCTGATTGGTGAATCTATAATGTGAACCAAACTAAGAAACCCAGATTTCTTTTGAGCATGTAAGATCTGTTGATTAAAAACTTAATGAAACTGATCATATGTATTAACTTGACGTAAGCTTTGTTTTTATTTAGCCCAGTCTTATGGAGTTATTAATTTTGTACACGTTTTGGTCTCACCACCTAGGGTTATGAGGTTGTTAATTTGGTTCTCATTTGAGCTTCGTCGCCCAGAATTGAATGATTATTTATTTTCACCTCATTTGAGTCTTACCGTCAAAACTTATGGGGTTGTTAGTTTAATTATTATTTGAGCTTCAACGCTCAGAGTAGTGAGGTTGCTGACTCCGACCATATTTGGGCTTTGTCTCTCAGGATGATGGGGTTATTAGTTTTTTTTCCATTAGAGCCTCACCACCCAGGGTTATTGGGGTATTGAATTGATTATTATTAAGGTCCCACGAAGTCATAAAAAAATTTCTAAAAACTGCCACTGTTTTCAAATATATATAGTCGAAAATAAAAATCAAATAAAACAGGTTTCCATTTAAATAAAATGGACTAGAAGTTTCAAGAAGCCTCGATAAAGTGTAAAGCCGAATTTGTTCTGACCCATCTGATAAAAATTTTCGAGTGAAGAAACTTTCCCGAAGCATTTATGAAACAAAAAATTTTATTCTGTGATTTATGGAAAAATTATTGATACTAGACCCTGCAGAGTCTCAGAGAAACCCAAAAAATATTTAAAAATCAAAAAATATTTCCGCTTTTTCTAAATCCTGGGTCAAAAATAGTACCTGTAGCAAAATAATATAATTTTGAGTATACTTATATGAGGAGCATAGAGCCGCAGTAGCTCCGGGCATAGAGCGCGCGTTCTCCTACTGGGATCGTGGGTTCGAGCCCAGGTCTCGGCGATTTTTTCGAATGTTTTTTCACGCGTTAAAATTGTTGAGATTGAATACACTGTAGCTAAGGTAAGGTAAGATGCCCTATATCACTTATTCCAACTCGGACATCCAAAGGCCGACTAAATTCTCTCCGAAAACATTGACCAGCCGCGAGTCCGAATCGCAGGAACAAAGTCGACCGATGCATGTCTGACACGGAAAAAGTGTCTAGGGTAGAGCGGGGTAATGAAAGCCGCGGGGTAATGAAAGACACTCTTAATATTTTTTTTAAATATAATTAACATAAAAACCAAAAAATATAACAAAAAAGTACTTAAACACACGCGTTTTTTTGTGAAAACAGAAATGAAAAACCTCTAACACACTTTCCATGAAAAATCGTTGAAATGTAAGCTTGACTTTCAAGAAAAAAAATTGTTTTCAACAGATTTCGAGATTGTTAAAAATATGCCAAAATTATCATAAAGTCAAAAATAAATTACCACGATTTAAAGTGTAAGTCATGAGCTTCAATTTGGTGCAAAAATAATATTGAATTTTTTATTTATCATTTAAATATCAACGATTTAAAAAAAAAAACTGAGCGGGGCAATGCGTTGCTATTTTGGGAGTAATGGAAGCAGTGCAAAACTGCTGGCGGCGTTGCGCGTCGTCTGCTCTAACCTCAAAGGCAATCACGTGGAGTCACAAAGAAGTCTGCGTTATTAGCAAGTTTTATGTCAAACTTTTAAATATTATTGATCAATTTATGTCAAAAACTGATAACAAAACCTTTTGAGAAGGATATGAATGCGTTACTTATTACCAGAATCCGATAAATTTAAACGTGAACGTGAAAAATGTTGGTTGGGAAGAAGCCGTGTGTGAAAGTGCGATACTAAACTTAGTGTAGTTTATTTGTGGACATTAAAAAAGTACAATAAACAGCTCGAACACTTAATGGATATTTATCATCAATAAGTACTGTTTTGGAAGATTTAATTTGTTTAAATACGAAAAATGTTGCTGCTTTCATTACCCTTCACCCTATGCTTCAATTACCCCTTTTTTCCTAACCCCATCATTTTTGCTAGATTTAAAATTTTTTTAAATATGTTAAACTTTAGTAAAGCTCTTAAAATTTTTTTGACAAATTTGTTAATAATTAACCGACCAATTACAATTTTTTTTAGGTTCATAATGGCAATATTTTTCAAAATACATTAATGTAAAAGTGAGTATCGCACTCACCCGTCCCAAATTACTCCGCTCTACCCTAAGGTTGACTACTTAAACGGGTTGAGCTTGAATATCCCGATGCGCTTGTGGCAAGTAGGGTTGACTGAGTCTCCGAAAACCAAAATGCAAGCATCGCTCGAGAAATTCTCTTAATTTGGGGTTCTTTAAGAGCGTTATTATAGTAGGGACACGTAAACGAGAACTGGGCAGAAAAAATTAAAGTTAAAAACCATAAGGAAGGCAAATCGAGTAAACTGAATAAAACAACTTAGAGAAGGTGGCGTGGGGCCCTCATAGATATATGATTGACACCCTGCTCATTATGGGTCTTTACCTACAAGCGAGGCTGCCAATAATTTAAAAAAAAAAAAAAATAAGCATATAAAAAAAAGTTTAAATCGTGAGGAGAAGCATAAAAATAACGTAAATATAAAATTGTTTGGAAATAGCGGACTGTAAAAATAGATAAAAATAATATTCTAATCGCGAGGGATAAGTAAAAGTGAAAAGAGTTAGGGTGAAAAATCGTAACACAGTAGGTTTATGCTGCAATCAAACTATTTATTAATACTATAAAACACTAATTACAATGTGGAGGAGAGAGAGCTCGCCGTTTTGACCGGGAGTCTTTCTACCTCCGGGTAAATCGTCGCTTATGGCGAGGAGGAAGAACGACTTGTAAAATTGCCGTGACGCGTGGTTATGGTGATCATGGCTGCAGCACGACTGGTGCAGTCGGAAACTATTCGGTCTGGGCTGCACTGGCGTGGGTCACTCGGATGCAGTGTTGGTTTCGACTTATTTTTATGGGCACTCAGTGGCTATGTTCAAGTGTTGTGGGAGTATTTTGGCACCCTGCGGCTACCTTCAGGCCGTTTCACGCGCTGGTCCGTTAAAAGTAGGTCTGTTCGGATATTTATTTGTTGAAATACAATATTTTTCCAAGCAAAACCAGATTATTATGTTTCTATAATTAAAAGTTAATAAAATTAGTTGTTTTTTTAATTAAAAAATAAAAATGAGATGCTTGATTTCTTTTTAAAATAAATTGACATTATACTTACAATATCATTTAATAATTTTATTTTTTTAAATATATCATAATAATTTTTAAAATCAAAAATTAATAAAAAATGTTTAAATAACATGAAAATTGAATAAGACAATAATGATAAAGTTTGCAGTTAAAAATATTTTACGTTCGTTTCACGTAAAAATAAAGTCATTGCATTCAACACTGTGTAAAAAAAAAAAAAAAAAAAAAAAAAAAAACAGAATTGTGTCTTCATAGGTTCAAGAAAAATTTATTAACTAAACAAAAGTTATTCTTTGGCCATTTATACCATAGACTGATTATAAAATGTGAATAATAATTAATAAACACTCGTTCTAAAATGATAGAACAAAAATATATATGGCTCATTCCAACATCTTTCAGCAAAACCGTGAGCACGAGGTCAACCGATTTTCCTAATTTTTTAGTATGTTAAAATATAACTATATTTAGGAGCTTTGCCCAAATTTAAACTTAAAATGTGCCGTAGAATCCGAATGACAGCCATTTGAAATTAGCCTTTTTTAGAGTTATTTTAAGCCTATTTATATCCTAACTTCAAATACTCGCCAAAAATAGAGTTTTCATCCGATTTTTATGGTTGACCTAGAAAAATTTTGTGTTTCAATAAGCTTTATGAAAAAATTTTTGATCTTTTTAGAATAATTATTTTGATGCAAGTGCGGTTACAAACGCTGAAATTGATAAAATTTTCGATTTTGACGATTTTTAGACATATTCAAACAGCTGCCATTTAGTGAGGTTATATTTTTTTTTATAACCTTTACATATTTTTTTTTGGTTGATGGCAATCGATTTGTATGTTCAAGACCTTCAATTCTTTTCTGAAAGCGATTAAAAATCTTCAAAATTGTCAAAGTTCTAGCTATGTAGAGTTTTTAAAAAAATTCAAAAAAACGCGTTTTGGCTAATATTTAAATTGATGTAACAATGCATTTTTGTATAGCGCATGTAATGTACAAGTTTCCTGAAATACAATTTACGATTTAGTGGGCCCTATGAAAAAGGTTCCGAGCCCCATATCTTGGGCCCTTTGGACCCAAACTTCGTTTTTTTTTCAAATGAGGACCCATTTTCATAGGGCCCACCAAATCGTAAATTGTATTTCAGGAAACTTGTACATTACATGCGCTATACAAAAAATGCATTGTTATCGAGTTAATCAGGGCCGGTTCCGCGACTTTTTCTATACCCATATGTAATGATATTTGAGGATGTTTTTAATTTTTTCAGCATTTATTCAAAAATAAGTCTTTTAAATCAAAATTTATCGGAACAGGTAGCAATAAACATTTCTAAAAATTTTTAAAAGCGTTTTTGGACAAGCGAGTAGTGTTAAAAGATATTTTTTCCCCTCTTCTAGTCTGAATTTTCTTTAAAAAACGACAAAAATGATGTGCATGAAACAGTTTTAAAGAATGCAATGACTTTATTTTTACGTGAAACGAACGTAAAATATTTTTAACTGCAAACTTTATCATTATTGTCTTATTCAATTTTCATGTTATTTAAACATTTTTTATTAATTTTTGATTTTAAAAATTATTATGATATATTTAAAAAAATAAAATTATTAAATGATATTGTAAGTATAATGTCAATTTATTTTAAAAAGAAATCAAGCATCTCATTTTTATTTTTTAATTAAAAAAACAACTAATCTTATTAGCTTTCAATTATAGAAACATAATAATCTGGTTTTGCTTGGAAAAATATTGTATTTCAACAAATAAATATCCGAACAGACCTAACTTTTAACGGACCAGCGCGTGAAACGGCCTGAAGGTAGCCGCAGGGTGCCAAAATACTCCCACAACACTTGAACATAGCCACTGGGTGCCCATAAAAATAAGTTGAAACCAACACTGCTCGGATGACCAACTCTGTGCTGAAAAAGAGGCGGTCAATTTTGAACAAAGATAAAATCTCATAATTTGACTGCTCCTCAGTGAGGAGCAATGCTTATCAAGAAGAGGTGTAAAAAAGACAAACCTGATGAGCACGTGGGTAACTCGAAAACTAAAGCGAATTTCATCATAATTTGGCTTCTAAAAGCAAGTTAGGAGTAGTCTGAGGAAAGAAAAAACTTAGTTATTTATAAAATTTACTGCTTCACACATTATAATTATGTAATACAGGGAGATATTAATTTTCATTAATTATAAGTAAGTCAAAACTCTTAATACTTTTCATTCATAAAGGTTTATATCTAAAAAGACGTCATGATACTTTTTTATTTTATTCTTGCATACCACACATTTTCTCTTATAGACTAGGAGCCTAAGGGGGTTTGAAGGCATTTTACTCAAAAAAACGGAATTTATCATGCCCAATTTATATTATTGGCCCCGCTGAACACGAATTTTTTAGTGTCGGAATTTCGAAAAACTGCCAGTCTTACTGTAATTTGACAAATTTTGAGTTAAATGTCAAATGCGATTTTCGAGTAAAAAAAAAAGTCATGCTTAAAAAATTATCCACTTCGGGAGTAATATTGGAGAAAAAAAGCGTACCCGTCACGGGATGGCTGATAGAAGCGTAACTTAAGTTATTTAGTACAGACAGAAGATTTAAATTGCATTTGTCACGCATAGGAATTTAGTAAAATCGCATTTAAACAGAAATTAAGTATTTAAGATTCTTAATTCTGAGCCACGATTTATTTTTCTCAATTATTACGATTTATTTCCACTTATCCGCGTTGTATGGGGATGACAAATCTACATTTCTTGTGCTTATTATTTTTGCGATAAATGTTGAACTGAAAGGTATTATTTTACACATATCATAACTAACAATAATACGCACCAATAAAACGCACTGTAAATGTACATATAATATCCTGCATAAAATTGAACATGCTTCGGCTGTATGGCAGCTAGCGCTGTTTAGAAAAAGGAATGAAGAAGAGGGAAGGAAAGAAAGAGTGAGACAGAGAGAGAGGTGCCCGACTGCCGCTGTAGGTAGCCGGATGAATCATTCCCTCCGCTCAGGCCTCAGCGTGTCGGTCGCGTGTCGATCACTTTTTTCATTTTACTCCGACCGTGGAGTAGTGTAGGTGTAACATACCCGCGACACAGGGGGTAATATACTCACGACGCAATAGTGCGGCGCGCACACTTCCCACGCACCCAACACCAGAATACCGCGAAAACTCAAACGAGCCACGCACAATTCAAGCACACGACTATTAAATTACGCGTCATGATTATTTACGCCCAACGGAAACCTATTACCGACACAATCCGAGCACACAACCATTAAACCACGCGTCATAACTAATTACGCCCATCGAAAAACCTATTACCGAGCAATTCACACGGAAAACGCGAGCGTGAGAAAAACACCAGGGACAAAGCTATAACGATAACACTAAACCGCGCAACACAAACATTTATACGACCCGGCTAATGGCACCCGCTAAATACGTACCACAGAAAGGACGATAAATTAACACTTATACTACCCAACCAATGACAGCTACTAAGTACGCACCGCGAAAAGGACTATAAATTAGACAGAACTAAACCGCGTAACGTGGACACTTATACGACAAAAACTATTAGCAGCCACTAAATACGCACCGCAAAGAAAGACAATAAATTACACAGTTTACGACCGACAGCCCGAGACGCCGGCCGCAAAACGATCTCACGATGTCCGAGAATCGGGAGAAAGCGACCGTAAAGATGTCATGGACCACGAAAATCGAGAGCACATGTGCTCCCGGGAAAAGCGGACCGGAAAGGAAAGATCAAGGGCCACACCACATTCCGGAGGGGGAGGACCATCAGCGGGCCATCGACCCTCCCGGGGGACGCGGGCGAAGTGGGGAGACAAAGGCCCAGAGGCAGGGGTCGAAACGGGTTAAATAGAAGGACCGGGCCAACGAGTCGGCAGATTAGTTCGATCCTCCGACTTGAACCCTAAGCTCGTGCATCGAACACCGGATCTCGGTAACTTGTACTTCGGACGCGAGGCGTTAGCATCTTCGTACCTCGGTTGTAGACTAAGATATTCTTCTGTTGAAACCTGGTAGTACTTCAAGTCCTATACCTCAGATCCGCGACTCGTTTATAGAGATAATACCTGTAATTTATATTAACCAAAGTGCGCATTCAAATAAAGACTACAAGTATCATACAGTTAACTTCAGTGACGTTCAATTAACCCTTCCAACATCACAGCTTACCCGCCCTTTAGCCTTCAGCGAGCAACATCGAATTCAAACGGTAGCGCGGGCCAGAAAGCCCACCTACGGAGCGCGCACAGCGGTAGCAAGAGTAAGCAGACCGACGGGAGAGCGCGAGTTCATCGATCCACGGAACGGCAGCAGTGGTCGCTTACCAGCGCTCGGACACCACGGAACGCGAGCACGGAGCAGCAGATCGGAGTTAACGCAGCTGGATATAGGTGCCGCCAGGGACACCGCTAACCCGCTCCCAAGTGTGCATACAGCTCCCGTCCGTCTCCCCGGACCCGCGTGACACCCAACGACCCTGAAGTATACGTGCACACCAGACACGCACTAACGACTAGCACCAACTTCAGTATTTTACATAGGTATAGTAGTGAGTGATAACGTCCGTATAGAAGCTACGCTTCAAAAAAAATTATTATAATTAAGTTTATTTTTATATGAATTGTTAAAGCATACTGTGTAAGAACTAAAAAAAATATTGGCCACAAAAAATTTTAATTTTTTATTATAAAAAACAATAAAAAAGAGTCCACTTGTAAGGCTTTTATTTGGTAAAAATTCATCTTCTTTACTTGAGGAAAACAATTATTCCAATTTTTTCACTATTTGCAACGGTGAACCGGACTCCATCCGGTAACTCCACCACGTCCTAAAAAAAAAACCGACGAGCCCAGATAAAAAAAGGTGGGGCCGGAGAACTACCCACGAAGGGCATGCTGCACTGCTCCACTGTTGACTGCTCTTTAGGGTTACATGCAATAATCCCCGACTAAAAAATCCCCGATGATAAAATCTCCAAAATAATAAATTTACATAAACGTTTAATAAATAAAAAATAAATTTTGATTTCACATGTGCACAAATATATATTTTAGTAAAAAACAAATTTAATATATTCATACATTAATAAATTTATAACACAAATAGCAGCCGACAAATTTTTTAGATAGCCAAGTACATTATTTTTAGCACAAACGTTCACAATATATTTTAATCTTATATCATAATTTTTATATTTGTTTTTTCTTGGACCTGGAATGTCACGACCAATCTTGCTTTGCTCAATCAAAACCTCAGTTAAATTTTGCTCTGTTATCACAGAATCAATAAACTCGCTCATCACAGCATGATGTTTACTAATAATTTTTGAAAAAAAATTTGCCTTGC
The DNA here is from genome assembly GCA_038277355.1 of Encarsia formosa. Taxonomy (NCBI): domain Eukaryota; kingdom Metazoa; phylum Arthropoda; class Insecta; order Hymenoptera; family Aphelinidae; genus Encarsia; species Encarsia formosa. The sequence continues at coordinate 67,053,298 of CM076185.1, forward strand.
TCAATCAAAACGTCAGTTAAATTTTGCTCTGTAGTACCAGCCATTGACAGCATTGTTTATTCTGGGCAAAGTGTTCAAAACACCAATGTAACTGTTCCACAACGAAATGAGGAGAACCACGTACATTATTCTTTCTTTTAAGGTAGTTCCGAAGCGTATATATAGCTAACCTAAAATACAGTTATAGACGCTCGTTACCCCCACTCTGACGCCACGCACCGTCGTCGCCGCCGGTGCTCCAAATCATGCTAAAATCATACATTTTACATTCTTTTCGACTCATTATCTCAGAAATTAGTGTCGCTTGCTATGTTTATCTTTGTACGATACGATTTCTTAGATCTTGCCCTACAAGAAAACCTGTTTTATAAAAATATTTTAAGAAAATTAAGTTTGCTATCCGAGAATAACCTTCAAATTTTTACGAATTTTTACGCTCATCATAGGAATCCCATTTTAAAAATTGAAACTTCTGAGACCAATATCTCAAAATTAAGTATGGCTTGAGGGTATAAGAAAAATACCAGCGTGTGCAGGACTCAAAAATCTACCTCTGTGCAAAGTTTTAGAGATTTTTTAAGAAACTCAATTTTTTTGGGAACTACCTTAATTCCAACCCACGTACGTTCAAAATAATTTAAAAACTCGTTTATCAATTCTTTATTTTCTATGAAATATTCAGTATAAGTGATCTTCTCGTAAGCATAAACTACATCATCCACGGGTACAAAATCCAATGGTATAATTTTTTTATCTTCAATCTCCATCATATGGGGAATTCTCAAAAACTTTTGAACTCGGTAAAAATTCGTAAAAGTATAGTAAAAATTGGAGCACCCTTTTGAAATTTTGACAGCTATTTATGATTGTAATTTCTGACTTAATCCAATAATAAAAAATTTATTTTTTAGTTCGCCAACGAAGTTATTGCAAAATGAAACTATCATGAACGTTCTGGCTCCGAGATCAAGAACTCTTTTTTTAATTTCAATGATTTTTTTCACATAACCTAAGGCTTTAAATAAAAAATATCTTAGGAAACTTTTAATTTTGTTTTTCCTGAAAAATATGAAACCAATTTTTACAGAGCAAAGTTGTGAAATTTTTGAAATTGTGTAAACAATATTAATTTTTAATCAATTTTTTTCCCATGTTTACCTTACTATTTTGATAAAAAACTATAATGGAATGTTTTTATCTTCTTTTTTCCCTCTGCCGTCATCATTTTTTGAATTTTTCTATAAATTGTTCATTAATAGTTTCATTTTGCAATAACTTTGTTAGCGGACTTTATAAAAAAATTTCCTTGTGGTTCAGCGTTGGAAATATTGTTAAGAAAAAGTGGTCAAAATTTCAAAGAAGTGCTTCAATTAGAACCATGTTTTTCTGAATACTTTTATATTTTAAAAGTTTTTGAGAATTCCCCATATAATGCATTGCCCAAAGTGAAAATGGCAGCCTTTAATACGAGTATAAGGAAATAATCTACTAAATGATTTAGTAAAAGCGGGCTCGAAATCTATAAAAATCAGTCAACTATAAAACTTTTGATAACTTGCAATGATTATTTATACATTTTTTTTGTGCAAGTGCACCAGTGGAAGAGTTCTTGTACCAACATCAGGATTATCTTATGAGCCATGTAACTTATAGAATTGAGAAAATAATGTTGGAACACAGTTGAAGGTTTCGTCAGAAAACCATAACTTCCACTTATTTTTAAATCTAAGATTTTTCTGAGTACGAAACAATAAAAACCTATTTTTTCCGTCGTCACTATCGTGTAATAAGAATTTTTCACTTTTATGTCTGACTTGGTAAAACTTAGGAACAACAAAACCTTCATTGTTTTTACTGACAGGAGAAGTTTCAATTTTATCATATCTGATGTTTTGTACCATTCTGCTTAGAGAGCTCGAAGACGACGACTGAGCAGCTATTTTATTAGTTATATCGCCCAAGATTCTCACTGATCACTTTTTTCGTAGGATCATTCGATCCTCTTGCAGAATAATGAAGAACAAATCTCTAATTTTATTAACGATCTTTTTCATTTCAACCTTACGGGATCAGGTGTATGGTTGTGATCTTTTACTTTGGTTACGTCACCTTAAAATAATATTAAAACGGTTATTAAAAAAAAAAACAAAAAAATTTAGTATACTAAAAACACTTTAAATTCAAACCATTTTCTTTTTCATTCGTTTAATTTCAGCAGGGCATTTCTTAAATTTATACTGAGTGCATCTCTAAAAAATACTATTTTTATAAATATACTGATGATAATTCCCTCAAAAATTTAACAAAGTTTTTGTTTGACTTATGACTAAATGTAAAGGCATATTAAATAAGCATCAATACTCAACAGCGGAAAATGAGAAAATAACTGAAAGCTGCAGTTATTTATTACAGGCAACACGCGTTGCATACAGCAGAAAAGTATGACATGAAAAAAATTTTCGTTTAACTAAAAACTTTTGAATGAATTTTGAAGCCGTTTTATGATCTTAATTAAAGACTTTAATTAAAATGAAATACATAGTAATTCTTAGGACTAAATATACTTCATATTCCAACCATTGTTTCTCTTATTAATGATCATTTTCTCTTAAAAAATAGTATTAAGAGAGCTCAGGACCCATCACAGTGCAGTAAAACGTGGTAAGAATGATCTAAATTCTTGAGCCGCCTTAAAATTTGTCATTAATATAATAAAATTGATATCAAACTGTAGAGTTGGTGCCCAATTTTCAATCCCTCGCGCACTTTTACTGATGAAGTATATTTGTTTGGCAGCAATACATGGAAAGTAAAAAGTAGTTTTACCACTTTTTTAATCCTTTTTTTTTATCATTTTAATGTTGTCACTGACTGTAAACTGAAAAAATGTGTTAAAATTTTTATGAAATAAGGCTTTTTTGATGTATTGTTACCTATTAAGTAAAATACAGAGAGTTTTATAGGTTTAATTTTGAAAAAATGAAAAAACCTCAATTTAATTGATTTTTTCTCTACTTTATACGTTATTCAAAGTGATTAAAACATCGAAAAAAATCGATTTAATTGAGGTTATTTTATTTTTTTCAAAATTAAACCTATAAAACCCTTTGTATTATTACTTGATAGGTAACAATACATCAAAAAAGCCTTGTTTTATAAAAATTTTAGCATATTTTTTGCAATTTACATTAGTGAAATCATGAAAATGTCCAAAATAAAAAAAAAGAAAAAAGTGGTAAATATCACGTTTGTTCCATTTTATTCTTAAAAAACCCTGTAAATCTCATAATCTGATAATGAATTTTGATTCAGCGGATAAACATACATCAAAAAAGCTTTATTTCATAAAAATTTATTTTGACATTTTTTCAGTTTACAGTCAGTAAAATCATTAAAATGATAAAAAAACGGACTTAAAAAGTGGTAAAACTACTTTTGACTTTCCAAGTACTACTACCAAGCAAATCCACTTTATCAAAAAAAGTGCACGAGGGATCGAAAATTGGGCACCAACCCTACAGTTTGATATCAATTTTATTATATTAATGACAAATTTTAAGGAGGCTCAAGAATTTAGAACATTCTTACCACGTTTTACTGCACTGTGCCTCACGGAAAGCGCAACCTAGCGTTGTATTTTGGGCGCGTGAAAAATTTTTTTCAAAAAGGAGCTAACTGAGTGAAATAGTATATAAACTACGACTGCTAGAAACCACTGATGATTGTGAAAAAAAAACCAAAAAATTTGTGATCGCGGCGTGCAAGTGTATTATTATCTCAATTTTTGATCAGATCTCGCAATAATTTGTAGTAAATAAGAAGGAAGTGTATAGGGAACAGTGCCGTGCGCCTAGCACGGTGCACGCTGCATGGTGCACGGTATACGGATTAAGCTTCATTGGCACTTTAATGCGCACGGTGCACCGTACACCAATAAACTTGAACTTCTTTGAAACTTCAACATGCACGGCGCACGGTGTACCTTGCACGGGACACTTTGAACCATGTACCTTCAGGAGTATAAGATTTTCGTACTGCTTTTTGGAAGCACGGTGCACCGCGCACGTGACACTTTGCACTGTGCATCTTCAGGGTTGGAGGATTTTCGGGCTACCTTTTGGAAGCACTGTGCACAGCGCACTGGACACTTTGCACCATGCACCTTCCAAATTGGAAGATTTTCGTACTGTCTTTTGGAAGCACGGTGCACCGCGCACGGGACACTTTGCACTGTTCACTATCAGTGAAAAATAAAACAACAAGCACATGCATATTAATGGTATGTGTAGATGTATCATTATTATAAAAAATAACATGTTTCTGTTTATTCAATAATTTAATTCTTTTAATTACATCATTACATCTTTCACGATTTCTTATTATTTTGTAAATGTTTTATAAATGGTTATTGATGAGTTTTCAAATGAAAAAATGTTCTGTTTAAAATATTTACAAACTATTTTTTATCGTTTAGTCTTTTTTTATTTTTTTTAACCATTTTTTTCGGAATTGTGTCTAAAAATCGAGAAGGTTTGCCTTTTGTTCTTATGGGCCTTATCATTTTAATCCAACCTAAGAGATCATCGTCGTCAATTGATGGCAAAGTAGAAAAATGAGGTGGAGATGACTCTCTTAAGTTTGTATCCTGCAAAGCTTGGTTTAGTAATGCTATTTGCACATCGCTGTTGACTGAGATCTTTTCACTTAGGTTAGATAAAAATTCAAACCATTGTTCAAATGACCGTCCACATAAGTGACTGACACTTGTCATGATATTATTAACAATTGGCATCAGTTTTTTTCTTTTTTCAGGAACACTAAGAGGTTTGTTCGTAATATCCTTGTTTACAATCGGAGTTGCAATCGATACTAATATTTTCCATCATTATTTGTCATCTCTATTTCTCTACTTTCAAGAACATACCCTTTCGAGTCTAAAACTGACCGTAATCATATAGATAAGTTGTGGACATTCTAATTATACTCATCTCGAATTAAAAGGCATGATCATAAGTATTTAAAAATCTCCTAAATAATATATTTGAATTGCAAGTAACTGTTTAAACAAAATTTTTGTAAGGTTTAATTGAACATTCATTGAGTTTTTTTATAAAATTTCATAATAAATACAAATTCTCTTATTTTTCTAGATTAATTTTTAATTTTATGAAATAATATGTAATTCATACATTTCTGTTCAATTCCGTAAGTTAATTATTTATATACATGATTGAAAACAGTCCATTAAAACTTTTTTGTCATTGCTGATTTTAAGTACATTCTTAATATTTCAGTATCAATAAACATTTTATCACTGTTGCATATATTAAGTTTCAAAAAAATAGAATTCTATTTGAATATGTATACTCTTTTTACATCGACTCCAGTCATTGAGGTTAGGTAACATTTAACAATCAGTGATTAGAATCACAATGGAATTTATAAAAGTTAAAAATTCAATTACTTAATTTTAATAATATTCATTGCTTAATTTTACCTTTAATTTAAATTTAAGTATTGTTTTTTCACTCACAACTATTTATTTGATAATCAAATACTTTTGATCATGTCTTTTTAGATTCAAAACGAAATAGAGTTGAACAGACGACAACGCATCTATCACTTTAAGTCATTCATTGATATTAAATTAAAAAACTAATAAAATAAAAAAATTATTGATTTGATAAATCATTATTTGCCTTGGACCTGTATAGAATGCCACTCCATGAATCCAGCCCAGCCGACAGCGGCCGTGGCAGTAAGTAGACAGAGAGAGGGCTACTGCAGCCGAACATAGGAAGCTGCGCACGCATCAATCTCACGCGTGACGGTCAGCTGATCAGATTTTTTCATTTGCCCTCTCTATGAAAAAAATACATCCTAGTGCGAGAAAAAAAGCTTCGCTTCAAAAAAGCTTCGCTTCAAAAATTACTATTTGTCAATAGTTGTTTGAAGCTGACAAAACTGATATTCCGTGCGCGGTGTATCGAGCCCCCTAAAGGCAGCCCGAAAATACTCCACTCCTGAAGGTGCACAGTACGAAGTTTACCGTGCACCGTGAACCTAAAGGCCATCACAGGAACTCGCGCGATGCGAGAATTTGCGCATCTCGCATCGCGCAGTTCAGCTGTAAAGTTAGGTTAGGACAAGTGCGCGACGCGCGATGCGAGATGCGCGAATTCCCGCATCGCGCGAGTTCCTGTGATAGCCTTAAGCAATCGCAATCTAAATATCCTGTATTCCTGAAAGTGCGCGATGCGAGATGTACCGTGTTTAGGAGCATCTTCATGGAAATCCTCTCCCTCATGAAGGTGCGAGTTGCAAGGTGCACCGTGTCCATAAAAAGCACCACCAAAATCTTCTTCCCCGCGGAGTCCTAAGCACTCTTAATGAGGAAATGAGAAAAGGTACGCGTCAAACATTCATTACATATTTTGAGTTTACAAACACGCAAAGAACTCGGTGGAAAGAAACGGTCGGTAAGCATTCCGAGAATAGTATATTCCTGTATAAGCACGAGAGCGGCGTCGTTTCTGCGAGAGTTGGATGTTTCAGTACGAGACCGTCGTGTTTACCGGAAGGCACGCGCGACGCGCGTGCCTTCCAGTAAACTCGACGGTCGAGTACTGAAAAAATCCAACTCGAGCGGGAACGTTGCCGTTTTTGTGCTTATACAGGAATGTGCTTTCTCAAATTTGATGGATAATCTTGTTAATTTTTACAAAATAATACTAAGAGACTCTATAGCGAATTGTTTTAAGAATGAAATTCAAGTATCGCTTACGATTAGCTTATCGCTCCAGCTTCATATTCGAAAATAATCGGTACACCAAGGTTGACATCTGATGCGAGAAACTTTTTGCGATAAGAGCATCAAGAGAATAGGCTTGTTTATCGTATAGTATAAGCAAAGAGAAACAGAGGTATTCTCGTTTCAGATTTGAGAAAAAAGTCGGGTGAAGTTACGCTCGAAAAATCGGCGGAAGGTTTCTGATTTTTTCCAAAGCCTATATAGGTATATGCCGCGGCCGAGTGCTGCCAGCTGGGCTGTAGCGCTGGAGCTTGATGCAGGCAGATCCATCCGCTTTTTCAAAAACGCTGTCAATTTTTATTTGTTTGAACAATTTCTTTCAAACTTTTCAGAAATGTTCTTTAGGACCTAATGGAAAACTTCTTCGCTGGAAGTTTTTTCAAATATGAACTTTTATGCTTACTTTTTTAATCTAAAGTTTTTGGTTATAAACTGCTTACTTTTATTTTTAAATGTTTATTACTCGGTTCTGAAAATTTTTAAAAATATTTAAACAACTCCGTTGGCAGCGGTAAGGGTTCAAGAATATAAAGCTAAAATTTCGTCAAAAAATATTAAGTGGTTTTCGAGTTCTTGCAATTTGAACTTAAAATGCGAAAAAATACGTAAATCGAGAAAAATTCAAGTTTCTGCTCAACACGCGATAACTCGAAAACCACTTAATATTTTTTGACGAAATTTTAGCTTTATATTCTTGAACCCTTACCGCTGCCAACGGAGTTGTTTAAATATTTTTAAAAATTTTCAGAACCGAGTAATAAACATTTAAAAATAAAAGTAAGCACTTTATAACCAAAAACTTTAGATTAAAAAAGTAAGCATAAAAGTTCATATTTGAAAAAACTTCCAGCGAAGAAGTTTTCCATTAGGTCCTAAAGAACATTTCTGAAAAGTTTGAAAGAAATTGTTCAAACAAATAAAAATTGACAGCGTTTTTGAAAAAGCGGATGGATCTGCCTGCATCAAGCTCCAGCGCTACAGCCCAGCTGGCAGCACTCGGCCGCGGCATATACCTATATAGGCTTTGGAAAAAATCAGAAACCTTCCACCGATTTTTCAGGCGTAACTTCACCCGACTTTTTTCTCGGTATGCCTTACCGGCCGTTTCTTTCCGCCGAGTTCTTTGCGTGAAGAAATCAGAAATATATTCACTAAAAAATGTTTCTGTTGAATGATGAAAAAAATATGAAGCTGAAAATATAAATAAATAAAATTGAATATTTTAATAAGCCAAGTTATAATTTTTCGTATCAAAAATAATTATTTTTAAAATTGTGACACCATAACCATAGATTAGTAAACTTGTTTTTAATCGTTTTTTTTTTTTTTTTTATTAAAAAAAGCAAATATTTTATTCGATTTTTTTAAGTCTTTAGTAAACAACAGTTAACCTCTGTAATTCAAAGAATATTAAATAAAAAGTCTGTTGTTTTGCAAAAATGTGAAATACTGCATTTCAATAGGTTAAAAATCGTGCTTCAAATTATAGAAAATTTTGAAGCACTAGGGGTATTACGACTGAAAATCTTTTACCTATTTAATTTTTTAGTTATATTTAAATTACGATTCGGTTTTGAAATAATTGCTACCAACCCTTAAATGACACACGTCAAAATAGTTTCGTAACTGCATACGCGGTCATTTTGATTCCAGCGTAAAAAAATTTTTATAATTTTGTTAAATAATAATAAAATCACTTTTTTTTTGTATGAAAGGGCTAGATAACCCTTTTTGACATAAAAATATTTATAATAAATAAATATATACATATACACATCATGGAGAAGTGTACAAGTTAACAATTTAATAAAACCTAGGAACATTTTGAAATATGGAATTCTTAAACTCTTTGAAATTACAACAATCTCTAATTTTAAAATCTAGACGATTCCATGAGCGTCTCAGTCTATAAGAGACAGAGTGGAATACATAATCTTTACTAGAGTCAAATTCTCTCAACCCACGTTTATCCCTTAAGGAGTAAGTTAACTCTCTAGTAGTAAATAAATCAGATAACGGTAAATTACAATCTGAAGCATCAGACATAAATATAATTTTCTTAACTAATAATAAGTCATAATAATTATGAAGTGACTTTATAGTACACAAATTGACAGACTTTGCAAAAGTACTGTAATCGTGATTTATTATTGCTACACCCTTTTTATTTTTTTTGAAATATTTTTAATTAAAAGTAAATTTAATTAAGAAAATTTTAAGACCTTCCAAATGATGGTATGTCTTTTAGTTTCTGAGATATAATTTTTTGAAGTTGAGGTTACCGAGAATGGAGCTCGCGCGCGCTGCTGCTTCCAAGAGCACCATACTCGGTTTCGTGTTTTGTTTATATTTATTTCTTCTTTATTATGCAACTGATAGGGGGCCTTTACTAAAATAGGTGATGATAAACAAAACCTTGCGATTAACCTTGAGTACTAAAACGTTTCAGCGTGCAAATCTTTGAATTTTAAGTTTAACAGTGAATTTTTCAGTTTTTGAAATGAGTTTGCAAGCTCGTAAAAAAAGTCGTACGTGCTGTAGTAACCCTTTTAACATGAAGAATCATAAAAAATATGGCGTTACTCTTCGATTGGTTAAAAATGGTGTGAATAATATTTTAGTTTGTAATACTTGTAGAATATATCTCACGAACGGCAAGCGTGGTGTTTCTTTAAGTGTTTCAAGTTTGACGAACTTACCAAACCCTGACGACAATAGCGAAAATTTAGAAATGCAAACGACTCAGTATGATTTAGAAAACGAAAATGAAGTTGCTGAACCAGTCACGGATGATGAGCTTTTTGAAAAAGAAATGGTGTCTGAAACTTTAATTTTAGAAATAAATAAGATTCTTGAGCTTTTAAAAGTTGCTCCAATTTGCGCAAATGATCGTAAAACAAAAAAAAATCAACTGTCTAAAGTGCGTGAAATTCAAAATGCATTAAACGAAAAATTGAAAGAAATTTTTGAATTTCAAGCTGATGATCCACAAGATTTACAATCACTTGTTAATGAAATCGAATCTAAAATTAGTCAAACAAATAAATCATCAGAAAAAATTAAATATTTGACTACCCGAGTAAACATTATGATTCGGCGCGACTTCGGCCCGAATTCGTATCCGAACTAGCCGAAGTGCTGCCGAATTCGGCCATAGTTCGGTGGGGGGCGCGGCGACGCTTTCGGCCCGAACTCGGCCGAAAACAAAACAGTGCAAAGCTGCTCAGCTAGCTGACGATAAACTTTATCGATGTGCATTTAAACATTGATATTCTTATACAAAAACTGAATTTTTATATAAATAATTACTTCTAGAGCCCTGTTCGTAATACATCCGAACTATGTTATTATTTCTAATTTTAAACTGATTTGTTCTTATTCTTTTCTTTTGTTTTTATTTTACCGCGAGTAAAAAAAAAGAACGTTCGACGTTGCCAAGCACTGCGTAATTGACAACGTCGTGACTTGGAATTCAACTACCGAAAAGTACACACGCTTTTTCGACTTAACATTAAAAACTCGGCCGCTTAAACGTCGAGCCTCGATTAAAAGAGACATTTATTTGTTAATCTGATTGTTTGTAAATAGAATTGTTTTATAATAAATGTTATCAAAATCATTCACTCGCTTTCAAACGTACTTATTCATTCACACAAAAAAAAATAAGAAGAAAGCCGTTCTCGGCCCTTTGGTTCTACGAGACGGTTAATTTGCAAACATTGGTCCTTCGAACCTGGATATTACCACAACCATCAAAAGCGTAAAATCTAAAAAAGTAAAAAAAAAAAATCATAAAAAACATAACCAAGTCAAGAGGTTAGCGCGAACATCGCCGTCACTCGATTAATTGTCATCAAGACAGCTGACAGTTTGTTATTTTTATCAAGTTTGAGCACGAAGCGCGCAGGCACGCCGGCGCTAGGTGCAAAATAACCAAAAAACTCGTATTTACATCGAGACTTCAGCATCGTGTTTGGTCAACTTATGCATCAACCCACGATCGTCATACCCGTGCAGTGCCACTTACCTAAAGTGCACTGACGGTATAAGCACTCACGCAAACCAAAACAAAGTTGGTTGAGTACGCAGGAACGCCGGTACTCAACTAGTTGTTATTTCTTCTTCAATCTTGGAGCCAGTACACACGAGGTCTCTCCACGAGTACATCTTATCGTCAAAGACTAAACCTACGTGGATCTTATTCAACACTACGGAGGATTGAAGCTATTTTTTCATCAACCGTCATAACCTACAACACGAATTTGATCTGCATCTTCAGGCGTCGTCGATAATCGAGTCTTCAGTGGCGTCAAGATTAAAATACGTGAGATCGTTTAATGACTTAGGCTTAAATTTAGCGATTAAACAAAAATTATATTATCTTGAAAATTCAAATTTTCATTTCGCGTGACTAAACAAAACGTACGTTATTTTTATTGCTTATATTTGAAAACTAATTTTATTGATTACTTTGAAAAATGACTGCAACATTTGAAGATCTTATAACCGATCAAAAAGTTACCGTGAAATTCATTCAAAACTTTCTTGTAAACACTAGTAAAGTTAAGAAAACTAGCATTACAGTTGGTTACCTCAATCAGCGGGTCGACCTTCTCAACGGTTACTGGGACTCGTACAGGAAAAATCACCATGCTCTCGCTCGCTTCCCAGAATTCGAAGAGTCGGAGTACTGCACGGAGGACATGTACAGCACCGTTGAACTGCTGTACTCCGAGCACACGGCCGTACTTAAGCACGAGATCGAGAAACTGCAGCCTCAGTCAAATACTGCGTCTTCATCGGCTCAGCCTACGACTCAATCAAACACCGAGCCTGTGGTACGGCAAATTCATCTGCCTCAGATTGACCTGCCAATGTTCGGAGGTAACCCTCTTGAGTGGGAGAGCTTTCGTGACCTGTTCGACTCCATGGTGATAAAGGTACCTGGACTTTCAAATGTCCAAAAGCTTATATATTTGCGATCGAGACTCACCGGCGAAGCCAAACTGCTCGTTAGTAATACGCCGGTAACCGAAAACGCGTTCGACGGCGCGTGGGAAGATTTAAACTCACGGTACGGTAATCCGCGAATATTGTCAGCTTTTCATATGCGTAATTTGTTCGAGATTGATCAAGTCGTGAAGTCATCACCGGCAGAGATTAAACGTCTACTCGACGCATTTCGGCAAACGATTCGCGCATTTCGTGCACTTAAAAAACCTGTACACCACTGGGACGAATTTTTCGTGTACATCCTAGTACAAAAGTTGGACCGGGCAACTCGGTATAACTGGGAAACTTCACTTGCTGACAGCAAAGAGGTCCCAACCTTCAAGGCATTGACTGATTACCTTGAAAATCGCGTCAACGCGTTAGAATTCGCTAACAGTTCCGATAGTATTCTTAACGCTAAACCACCTAGGCTGAATCATTCAAACGCAAAAGTCAACTCAAATGACCGAAGTCACTCGTTAAACAAATCGGCGCTAAACGCTTCTAAAGTTCAAGACGTTAAGCCTCAATTTACTAATCAATCAGGTGGGAATAGAAAACCTAAAGCTAAAACGCCAAACCCACCAGTTCCTTCATGTACACTTTGTTCAGGGGAACATAGGATTGCGTCTTGCCCTCAGTTTATCGAGATGCAACCCATTTCACGCAGATATCAAATCCAAAATTTTAAACTTTGTCAAAATTGTTTACGCCCTGGACATTTAGTTCCAGATTGCCATTCCACACATCGTTGTCGAACTTGTAATCGAGACCATCATTCTTTGTTACACATCGATTCAAGCGACCAAACACAAAGTCAATCGACACGACAGAATGAAACACACAATCAGCCTCGCTCCCAGTTTCCTCAGCATACAAAATCAGTCTCGTGCTGCACACTTTCTTCGGTGACAAATCGAGCTGTTTTACTCGCGACTGCTCGTATACAAATTTGCGATCAGAACGGTCACTCAATCGTGATTCGCGCTTTGTTAGATCCCGGAGCAGAATCCACTTTTATATCTGAGTGTGCTACTCAGAGATTAAATCTTAAACGCGAGATAGTGAACGTGAAAATTCAAGGCGTTCAGGCTTGTTCCACTGGCACTTCTACACATGAAGTCGCTTTTACGATAAATTCGCTTAAAGACAACAATTTTTCGATAAATATACACGCTTTAGTTTTACCTAAACTGACAGGTTTGATTCCAAGCGCCCCGATCACTCCAAAATCATGGAATCACGTGTCTGGTCTTTCGTTGGCTGACCCTGATTTTTCAACTCCAGGTGAAGTTGATTTGATTATTGGAGCTGATTTGTGCGGCCATTTATTCCTTGGCGATAAACGAGTTGGCTCACTTGATGAACCCGTAGCCTGTCGAACCCCTTTTGGATGGGTCTTGATGGGTCCTGTTGATTTTGAAAATACGAACGTTCGTCGTTCACACTTGATTCACGTAATTCGATCACCTCATGAATTTTCTTTTGAAAATTTTTGGGATCCTGATAACGATCTGGATAAACCATTTATAAACTTGAAAAATGCACTTCATTGTTCAAATCAAATCGTTTCGTGCCATGACAACGACTGTTTGTCTTTCGATCTTCAACGTCTATGGGAAATAGACGAGATTTCTTCCGAGAGACTCTTGTCAAAGGAGGAGGAAGATTGCGTGAAATTATTCCATGACACTCACACTCGTGATAAGACTGGTCGGTACACTGTACGTCTTCCTTTCCGGTTAAATCCACGTGAAAACTTGTTGCCTAACAGACAGGCTGCTGCATCGTTGCAAATCTCAAACGAGAGGAAAGCAGCGTCAAATCCTATTTTCAAGTCTGAATACAATAAATTCATGTCAACGTACCTTGACATGAAACACATGAAGTTAATTTCGTCAGAATCAGACGAAGGTACTTTATTGCCTCATCACGGAATCTATCGCGTATTGCCATCACCGAAATTTCGTGTGGTATTTAATGCTTCTTTTAAAACTCAGTCAGGAAAATCATTAAATGATTGTTTAATGGTAGGTCCTAAATTGCAATCTGAGCTTTGGGCAGTTCTTACTCGTGCCAGACGATTTCGTTTCGCTTTTACAGCTGATATTGTCAAGATGTTCAGACAAATTAATGTTCATCCTGATGATGTTATTTGGCAAAAAATTTTGTTCCGTTTTGAAGCATGGAGAAAATTGTTAGAATTCGCACTAACTACCGTTACTTACGGTACGAATTTTGCCCCTTGGCTTGCTTTGCAAACGCTTTTACAATTGGCGGAAGACGAGATTCATAAATTCCCTTTAGGTTCTCGATCTATTCGCAAAGCATCATACGTTGATGACTTTTATGACGGTGCTGATACCCTAGATTCTGCTATTGAGGTTAAGAATCAATTAATCGGTATACTTAAAGCTGGTGGTTTTGAATTAAGCAAATGGGCTTCAAATTCCCCAGAACTTTGTCCGAAATCGGAAAATGATGTTAAGGAATTTAAGTTTGATCCAGTTACAACACTTGGTCTTGTTTGGAATCCTCGAACTGACACATTTTCATTGAAGGTAGATATGAACGATTTTAAAAAGGTTCAACCTACTAAGCGTTCCGTTCTGTCGGATATATCTCGACTTTTCGACCCCCTTGGCTGGTATAGTCCAGTTTTAGTTACTGCTTAAATTCTGATTCAAGATATGTGGTTGTTGGGTCTTGATTGGGATCAACAACTTTCTCCACAACTTTCAGAGCTTTGGGAGAATTTTAAAACAAAATTACCCTTACTCGAAACAATCGCTATACCTCGCTGGTTAGGTACTGATAATTCCTCAGAGATCGAAATTCATGTTTTCACTGATGCGTCAGAACGTGCGTATTCTGCTACGGTTTATCTGCGTACAAAAAAGCAAGCAGCTAGTTTTGCCAGATTACTCTTGGTCAAGACAAAAGTTGCCCCTGTGAAAACCCTTAGCATCCCTCGTTTAGAACTTTGCGGTGCACTACTTGGTGCAAAGCTCGTTAATCAAGTACGTAAAAAACTAGAGTACGAACAAGTTCCTACTTACGCGTGGGTTGATTCTCAAGTCACCTTAGCTTGGATCAAAGCTCATGCGTCAAAGTGGACACCTTTCGTCGCAAATCGTGTTAGTAAAATTCAATCGATAGTACACCCGGATTCATGGCGTCATGTGCGCTCCGGTGAAAACCCCGCAGATCTTGCTACTAGAGGTATAACCCCAGAGGAGTTAATATCCAGTTCATTGTGGTGGAATGGACCACACTGGCTCTCTGACCCTAAATTTAGTCCCAGTAAGGATGAATGCAATGAGACAACCTCTCTTGAGCTCAAAAGATGCAATGTAAGCACTGTTTACGTATCAAACTCATGTGTGAGTATAAATCTTTTATATAGATATTCAGATTTAAATAAAATTATTCGAATAATCGCCTATTGGCTACGCTATTTACAAAAGCTGAAAAGGCGAGATACGCCTAAAATTTGTTCCAAAAATAATTCAATTGAATCATTGAAAACTGTCGAGCTTTCTGAAGCACTTAGACTTTTGATTTTAAAGTCTCAACGACATTTTTTCAAAGCTGAAATAGATGCTCTTTTGAAAAATCGAAGACTTCCATCTGGTTCGTCCATAAGATCTTTGCGTCCTTTTTTGGATGAAAATAATTTACTGCGTGTTGGAGGTCGTCTTCAACGCGCTGAATTGAGTTTTGAAGAAAAACGTCCTATAATTTTGCATAAAGATTGTCGTCTTGCTTATTTACTAATGTTCGAATCGCATGACAAAACTTTACATGGTGGGCCTCAATTGATGGTCAGTCACACCGTGCGAAAGTTTTGGATTACTCATGTGCAAGTCCTCGCTAAGCAAGTATATAGTGATTGTGTAGTTTGTGCTCGTTTTGCCGCAAAAACGATGACTCAAATTATGGGTAACTTGCCTGAATTTCGAGTCAATGCGATTCGACCGTTTTTAGCCACCGGCGTAGATTATGCTGGGCCTGTGATGTTACGTACCACGAAAGGTCGAGGTCACAAAGCATATAAAGGCTACATATGTATATTCGTTTGTTTAGCCACGAAGGCTGTTCATCTTGAAGCCGTTTCTGACTTGACCACTCCGGGTTTTCTCGCAGCCTTACGGAGATTAGTTTCAAGACGCGGCCACGTTCAAACCCTTGCCAGTGATAACGGTACTAATTTTCAAGGTGCAGATAAGGAACTTCGCAGAATGTTTCGTGAAGCTTCCGAATTTTACAAAGATGCTTGCATTTCACTTGCTAATGAAGGTACTGAGTGGACTTTTATACCCCCCTCTGCTCCTCACATGGGTGGAGTTTGGGAGGCAGCAGTGAAATCAACTAAACACCATTTAAAACGTGTGATCGGCAGCTCGACCCTCACTTTTGAGGAAATAACGACACTATTGTGTCAAATCGAAGCTTGCCTGAATTCACGCCCGTTAGTCGACATAAGTAGTCATCCCGAAGATCTTGCTCCATTAACTCCTGGGCATTTTCTCGTCGGTCATGCATTGACGGTAATCCCAGAACCGGGAACGGTAAATTTCGATCTAACCCCTACAAAACGGCACGATCTTTTATCTCGAATGCGCGATGATTTTTGGCGACGTTGGAAGGCGGAATACTTGTTTACTTTGCAAGTTCGCTCGCGGTGGTGCGATTCTAGGGAGAATCTAAAACTCGATTCCTTAGTTCTGGTCAAGGATGAAAACACACCACCGGCTAAGTGGCCACTTGCTCGCGTCAGATCGATCAATACTGGCCCCGACGGAAAAGTTCGCGCGGTAATAGTAAAAACGGCTACCGGTGAGCTCTCGCGTCCAATTCATAAGCTGTGCCTGTTACCAGTCCCAGTGAGCAGTGACGAGTCCGATCCGTTGATTCATTAAACTACTGAATCGAAGCTACGTTACTACGTTTTCTTGAAATGTTAAGAATTTTTTTTTTCTATATATATTGATTATGTAAGCCGTCACGGCGGGCGGCATTCATAAAAAAAAAAAAAAACAATTTGAATTTTTTATTGTTATTTACATATTAAAGCATTTAAATAATGCGAATCTTTTTTTATATTTATTTTGACACTGAAAAATGTAAGCCGTCACGGCGGGCGGCATTCAGTGATCAAAAAAGCAATTGCAAATTCATTTTTTTTGTTTTGTTTACATTATTATTATCATGTAATATCAGATTCGTTAATTTTGACGTAAATTCATCTCTTGGATGAGGCGGGCGGAATGTTCGTAATACATCCGAACTATGTTATTATTTCTAATTTTAAACTGATTTGTTCTTATTCTTTTCTTTTGTTTTTATTTTACCACGAGTAAAAAAAAAGAACGTTCGACGTTGCCAAGCACTGCGTAATTGACAACGTCGTGACTTGGAATTCAACTACCGAAAAGTACACACGCTTTTTCGACTTAACATTAAAAACTCGGCCGCTTAAACGTCGAGCCTCGATTAAAAGAGACATTTATTTGTTAATCTGATTGTTTGTAAATAGAATTGTTTTATAATAAATGTTATCAAAATCATTCACTCGCTTTCAAACGTACTTATTCATTCACACAAAAAAAAATAAGAAGAAAGCCGTTCTCGGCCCTTTGGTTCTACGAGACGGTTAATTCGCAAACAAGCCCTGAGAGAAGCAATTATTTAGAAGCTATTCCTAAAATATTACAAAAGTTAGTTCTACTACACTAAATGCAATATTTTTTTGAGGTTATATTTGGCTCACTGGTATCAAAATTTTTTTAAATACGCTGAAAATTTAGCTTTTTATTCCTAAAAACATTTGATATTTTTAGAATGGGCCAGATTCTCTACAGAGAAAGAGAATTGATTTTAAATACACTACAGTGGAGCACATTTCACACCAGATAGTATTCACAGGTTTCATACCACAATCTAAAGTACTTTATAAATAAAAAATGAAGGATTCAAACTGTTTCAAAACTGAAAATCTATTAGGATCATTTTACCACCTGTGTTATGTTTATTTTGTCAGTTTTAGCTTTTTTGCTTAAGCCGTACTTAGTCTGCACCTTCCACTATATTGAAACTATGACTTACCCAAATTGTTTCATGTTTTTCACTTAAGATACAATAAAGTTGATAAGAATATTTTATGAAACATGCTCAAAATGATAATTATTTTTTTCTATACAAACAGTTTTCAATTATTTAGGTAAGTGTAAACAAAAAATAAAATCATTTATAATTATTAACTAAAACCTATTAGATATAAATTAAGTATGTTTTGAAACAACAATTTTACTGTGTCCTGTGTGAAAAACAAAAATCAAGTAACTTGAATATATATTAACTAAAAAAAATCAGTTGAAAGCATTGAAGTGTCTGTTTGGAAAAAATAAAAAAATGCAAAAAATTTGATAAGTTTCAGTTACATGATGTTGGGTGGTGCAGACTAATTCAAGCAAAAAAAGCTAAAATTGACACAATAAATTCACCTAAAATAGTTTTGTGGGCTTATTCACTTTGAAATAGCATACATTTTTCATATTTTCTTTATAAAATACTTAAAGTTGTGGTATCGAGTACCTATGGAGACTATCTTGAGTTAAATTTGGTATATTTTTTGCTAATTACATAGTTTAAAATTTATTCTCTTGCTCTATAAAGCACCCGAATGAGTAAATTTGATCCAATGTTAGAAAGATTTGGGTGGCTAAATCTGACTGCTCCTTGACAAGCCAATATAAAACTTTTATTGTCATAAATATCTGACTTTTGTTTTACATTTTTTTTTTTTGATTAATTCTGAATGCAACTACATTATCAATTTTCTTTTCACACCTTCAACTACAATCATAATAAATTTTTATTCATACAGTTGGTTTATTATAAATAACAACTCACTTTTATTCTAAGAAGTTTTTTTTTTAATTCCACAAATTGATAACAAAGATTTAATTCATTGATAAAGTTTGATAAAAAATTATCTACTACATTTATTAGACCAAATTTTCTAGTAGTTTGTTTATAACTGAATAAAAAAATGAAGTTCTTAATTTATTGCAATACTAAATTTGTTTATTAAATTTTACTTAGATGCCACCGAAAAAAAACTTTTTAAATATTTTTTTTCAGCATTTTCAGTAGGATCAACTTGTTCATCAATTACCACATTTTCACTTGGTTGACTTAATTCACAAAAACTTTCAACACTTCTAGGTTCCTGCTCATCTAAATAACTGCTATCAGACTCCTTTTTTAAACGTTTATTTTGATTTACTTTTTTTAAATTTAATCTTCTCTTTTCTGTAGAAAACATTTTGTGTTACAGATAGCTAAAACTTTTTTTGTCAAATATTTACATCTCAAGTTTCAGCTAATTCTATGGATTATATTTACACTCACTAACAAAATTGTTTATTTATTTTAAATAGCAGAAGCAACATAATGTGCATACTTTATAATAACATAACCTTTAAATACCTACAGTAATCCATCGGCCGAGTTCGGACCGAGATCACTACCGCGCCCCCAATCGACCTCGGGCCGAGCTCGACTGCCGAACTCGGCCCGAATTCGCGGCTTCGGCAGCCGCATTATAATGTTTACTCGGGTATGGCACCAATTACTTGGAGTCCTTCTGAGTTAAAATCACGCTTCTCAGTAAGCTATCACATGGCGGTAAAAGCAAAAAAATTACATGAAGAAGAGGGCATTGGTACCACTTCAAATCCGAGACCCGGTAAAAAGCTCGACACTGTTACTGATAATTTGATAAAGCAATTTTATTATAATGATGACTACAGCCGTGTGATGCCTGGTCAGAAAGATTATGTGTCGGTAAAAAAAGATGGAGTTCGAGTGCACTTGCGGAAGCGTTTATTATTAGGAAATTTGAAAGAACTGTGTTATGCTTTTAAACAAAATAACTCTGATATTAAAATAAGTTTTTCTAAATTTGCTGAACTTCGACCATCGGAATGTATTTTAGCTGGAGGCAAAGGCACTCATTCTGTTTGCGTTTGCAAAATTCACCAAAATGTGAAACTTATGATTGCTGGAGCTCAGTTCAAAGAATTAACAAAAAACGATGATGAAATCTCTTTTTTACAAGATTATAAATCAATTCTTCCAAAAATTGTATGCAATCCTGCCACTCTTTCTTGTTACTCAAATGAGTGTTCAAATTGCCCCAGAGTAACTTGCATAAAAAATGTTTTAAGGGAGTTATTTGATAAAAATTTTATTGATACTGTGACCTACAAAAAGTGGACGTCAACAGACCGTTCTAATTTAGAAACGCAAATAGATAGTATTGATGAATTCATTGAAAAATTTTGTCTTGAATTATTAAAACTTTTACTACACGACTTCGTTGGAAAGTCACAAAGCCAATACTTGGGTGAACTTAAAGCGAATTTGGAACCAGGAGAATTCTTAGTACTTGGTGATTTTGCGGAAAACTTTACATTTGTTATTCAAGATGCAATCCAAAGTTATCATTGGAATAATGCTCAAGCAACGCTTCATCCCATAGTGGTTTATTATAAAAAAGATGACCAGTTACTTCACGAATCATACGTCGTGATTTCTGATTGCTTGCAACATGATGCTATCACTGTAAATTTATTTATAAAAAAGTTTATTGAACAGCTCAAGTTAAAACATACACTCATTAACAAAATTAAATATTTTAGTGATGGAGCGGGTTCCCAGTATAAGAACAAATCAAATTTCATTAATCCTACTCATCATTATAAAGACTTCAAAATTAAAGCTGAGTGTCATTTTTTTGCAACTTCACATGGCAAAAGTCCATGTGACGGAATCGGTGGTACAGTTAAGAGATCAGCTACCAAAGCTAGCCTACAACGTCCTGTTGGTGATCAGTTAACTACTCCGTTATCTCTTTACGAATGGGCCAAAGAAGCGCTACCTAATATGACTTTTATCTATAGTACTGAAGCCGAGTATGAAAATCACACAAAATATTTGAAACCACGTTTTGACAAAGCCAAACCTTTGCCTGGATCAAGAAGTTTCCACTGCTTTATTCCTATGAATGAAACGAGAATTTCTTGTAAATCTGTTTCAATCTCAGATCAATCTCAAGAATTTGAAATTCAGAAAAAAAAGAAAAAAAAGGTGACCCCTCGATTGAAAACAAAAGCTTTTAATGGAAAACGTGGGCGAAAATCCGCCGCGTCTCAAAAAACCGCAGCAGGCAACGGAAAAAAACGATCAAGACGCACTCAACCCTAATTTTATTTAACATGTGAAGCCATTTTTGTATTATAAATGTTGATGAAAGCCTGACGAATGAACTCTGTAAACAAAATTTGACATAAATTATAAAAAACTTACTTTAGCAACAGATTTTTCATTTCGCTTTGTATAAAAACTGCAGAAACTAAAAATGTTCAAAATACTGTAAATTTTAACATTTTAATTAACAAAGTAGTATATTTAAACAATTTTAAAACACAAAAATTAATATTTTTTGAGATACAATGGTTAAACTCTATGCCGGAAAGGCTTTAGTAGTATGGTGCTCTTGGCAGCAGCAGCGCGCGCGAGCTCCATTCTCGGTAACCTCAACTTCAAAAAATTATATCTCAGAAACTAAAAGACATACCATCATTTGGAAGGTCTTAAAATTTTCTTAATTAAATTTACTTTTAATTAAAAATATTTCAAAAAAAAATAAAAAGGGTGCCCGGGGGTCAAATTTTGGCTGAAAAAAAAAAATTCCTTTTTTTTTGCATACATAATGGGAATTTTTTTTTTATAATTTTTTCAGAAACCTTAGGTTTTTTTCCGATCACCCACCAAATTTCATCAAAATCGATTAAAACCCCGAGAAGTTATGAGATTTCAAAAAACAAGCTTTTTTTTCTTTGCCAAATTTTCAAATGGCCGCCATTTTGAAAATAAGCGGATTTATGAAAAATCATTTTACCACGTTCATGTATATGCCAAACACTAACTTTATGCTAATTTTCATCAAGATCGGAGATGTCACGTCAGATCGCTTTCGATCTCACGAAGAACGCCTCATTTATGGCTTCGGCAATATAATCATTGTAATAAACTAAATTTGTCAAAGTAGACTTACCCTGTACAAAACCATGTTGCTCTGTGGCAGTTTTACCAATAAATAGATTACATAATTTAGAGTAGACTATTGCATCAAACAAATTGGCAAAAGTACCAAGTAGAGATTGGTCTATGATTCTCAACGTTTGTCTTTTCTCCAGCCTTAAAAATAGGAGTAATAAATGACTTTTTCCTTATCATAGGAAATATACCACATTTTAATGAACTATTGAATAAAACTATTAATGGTTTAATCAAATTAGAGGCACACTTATTTACAAAAACTTCTGGTATATCATCAATTCCAAGAGCAACACTATCACCTAACTTTTTAAGAGCTAAAACTAAATCATTATTAGTTATCACAAAGTTTGAACCATCACAACCTAGATTATCCAGAAAATCACAGTCACTAAAATCACTAGTAGATGAGTAAGTGGACTTGAAGTATGTTGCAAAAAGATCACAGCTTTCAGTAGTTGAGGCAGAAGTATATCCCTTATAGTTGACAAATTCAGGAACTTTATTTGATTTAGATAAGTCATGAATATATTTCTAAAATTGTTCAGAATTTCTTGAAGACTTTTTTTCGATTTCATTAAAATATTTTTTTTTGTCGACTCTGGAAAGTCTTATACATTTAGCCCCGAGTTTTTTAAATTCAATATAATCATCTTCAAGGTTAGACGATATCCAAATCTTATGAGATCACTTGAAAATTTTTTTAGAGAAAATTCGAAGTCTCTTCTAGAAGATCTAGTAGTTTTTAAATACAAAAAATAGAAAACACTCTGAGGTCAATTTGACCCCGTGTGTCATTTAAGGGTTAAAGATTAAAATTCTGCACAATGTATTTTAACTTGTATGCAATGTATTTGAAAAAATGTATAAAATTATACAGGTTGTGTAAATAACTATAAAAAATAAAAAGTATTTTACCTTCTTGAGTAGATGAATAATTTTTTTGAGTTATTGACATCATTCCATTTATAATCCACACCTTGTGTGAGTGATAAAATCTAATATTTAATGAGTGCCAATGATTATACAATATTGAAAAAAGATTGTCTTTAAAAATGTAGGCAAATACAAACTGTTCTAAACTATCTTTAAAAATTTTAGAGAATTGCAAAAATACACAAACAGTTTTCAATGATTAAAAATTTTAATAAGTTATACTTAAAGTTGAAGAAGAATTCTACGTTTTTGATAAAAGTAGAGTTGGGATAAAAGATATTAAAAAAACGCAAAAAGTTGTAAAACATGCTAGATAGTTATTAAAAACTTTTAGTTAACGTGTAAAATACATTTTAAAATGATTATGATTAAATTGAGGAGTTGAATAGAAAAAGGAGGGAGACAGCCTAAGAATCATAAAAATATTAAATTTTCAACTGTTGCACAATACAAAATACAATAATTTAAAGGTCAACAAAGGGTTGGAATGGACTTGTACTTGTTTTTTAGCAGTTTAATCTATTTTGAAATGTTAATTTATAAATGAGGAGAGTCGAAAAAAGGGCGGGGGAGCGTAGTTAAAAGTACATTTTTTGACCTATTTTACGGTGTAAAATGATGAATTAAAGGTAGGAGCGAAGGAGAAATTACAACTATATAATATAGTAATATGTATGTGTATTAATTAATTTTCTTATGTGTATTATGGTAAATTTTGCCATACTCTGAAGAAATCAACTCCTGAGTATGGTTATTACCAGGTGCACCAGGTGTTCACCCGAACTCCTCTAGTTCGAAACTGCCTGAGGAAGTTATTTCTAGGGTGGAGTTATCACTAGGTGCACCTTGGGTTCACCCTACCTTCTCCGGAGTCAAAACTACCTTGGGAAGTCATCTCCAGGGTGTTATTGTCACCAGATAAACTGGGTGTCCACCATGACTCCTCCAGAGTAAAATCTTCCTGAGAAAATCCAACTCGGGCCCCGGCAGGGGGAATAGCTATTGGCAATATGGGGTCTGACAATCAATTCGGGGGCTGGTAGGGTACTCTCTATGCAGGTACCTACTCATTATTCTCATTTAGTTATTTTTAACTACTTTGTATAATCCAATAAATATTATAATAATTATCATAATAAATCACTTCTTTTATAATTGAAAAAAATATTTTATAATTTGATTGATTTTATTGATTTAATTTAAAAAAAGACGTCTTGAGTTTAACCTCAATTTTTTCAAAGTTCAAAATTATATTGAATAAAAACTATAACTAATTTTAATACTTTGTATTTGATTTGTAATCTTGATTCGTTTCTTTCATAAAATCTCAACCCAGAGAAAAAATTCTGAGTACAAATGACCCTCCACCCTATGGAGTAACCATATCACTCTGGCTTATTCCACAGCGTAAAATAAAATTTAGTCCACCGGTAGTGGTAGCTACTGCTCCAGTTTGATCACAGTGTCAGTACTGTATATACATTCTGGTTTTACATAAAAATAAAATAGCAGTTATCACAAGAAATACAGTATAAAATCAGAAAATGTAGTAAACAGAATCCAAAGTTATGCATAATTTATAGTTTTTAAGAAAAGTGAGGATGGGTTGGCAAGCCATGATGTTTGGACCGATTTACGGTAACAGAGAGTTTGGCACCCCAAACGATAATTATCAAGATAATAGACTCTTTTGAAAGAGCCCTTTTCACGCAGTATGTGAACTGAATCGACTCAGGCACGTTTACGAAAACCTTCATAAAAGCCAGTGAACGGGACTCTTTCAATGGGAGGGAGGTCCATTATACTGATAGCCTCCTTTGCAAGAGTGTCAGCCATCTCGCTTCCTATGACTCCATTGTGTGCAGCCACCCATTAAAAGAAGACGCTGTTATTGCAACTTGCGGGGCAAGTTTGACAAAAAATCACGAGCGCTTCGCGCTCGTGATTTTTAAACTGCCAAACTTGCCCCCCTCGTTGCTGTACAACAAAACACAGTGGGAAAATTATCGACAATTTTGAAACACTAGGGGTAATACGACTGAAAAAATTTCTTTTACTTATCTCAAACAAAAACAAAAACCATTACTTTTTCGATATTCTAAAAATGGGATAAGTGCAAAAGGCTGCCACAATCTGGATTACATTTTAGATTACACTAATGATTTGAAAAAATCATTAATTTGTATTCGTCATTAATTTTGTCATTAAATTGACTTTGGAAAATCCTGGAAAAACTTTAAAACTCTACCAAATATTGAACATTTTTATCGAACTTTTTCGATATTGATATAAATAAGCTTTCACAAGAAATCGGCGGCGCTCCAAACGACGACGACGACTGTTTCATAAAATTCTTTGATCAAGATGATAATAATGCTTCACAATGTAATGTTACGCTGGCACGAGAGTTCAAATTGCTTAGATTCTGTTAAGGAGGTTCCCTACTGAATGGATCTAGCCCACAGATTTCGTCCGAATTGAGTGTACACATAGTTTTTTATGAAAGTAGCTTAGCTAAAATTTCAATGCCCTGAGGTACTTGTGAAAAAGTTATAAGCACTTTAAATTTTACATATTAATATGGGCTCTAATGGGAAATTTACTAAAACCGCTATAACTTAATTTCTGACCCACAGATTTTAATGTAAACTCGTAGAAAAATCGAAAAAATTCACACTTTGATTATTCTTCTTTCAGAACATTTAATGTGTACCTGAAGCAACAAATATAAACAATTTATTTCTTATTCTCGTAAATATGACTTCTTTTTGGCTACAATTAAAGGTTGGAAAATGGCTGAGCCAATGAACATACAACTACTTTCGTCAAATGCACATTTGCTCACGTAGTTGGTAAGAAGCCTCCTATAAAGAAAATCCAATAACTTTTTTTTAAGTTTTAAAAATAAAGAGTTTTTTCAAATGACATGTTTTATGATTCAATCTAGAAAAAAATACCATTTCCCATTCTTCTTGGGACATTTGTATAACCAATAACGAGAATCAAAAATGTTTTTATGACACTTATGATTGTTTCATTTCAAGATAATTTTCAGAATGAAAAAGCCAAGGCAAGTATCACAGAATCTGGAATTTATTCGCGCATAAGATCATTTGACATAATACTAACATATCGAGAGATCTCAAACTATAATTGAGATTTATAACAACTCAAAGAATTTTTCAGTAAAGAAAGATTTGTTAAATATAAATACTGAATTTTTAAAATAACATCATTATAAGACAGTTTTAAAAGTAAAAAACCTAATAAATGTAAACTTTTATTCGATCAATTTAAAAACGATTGCACAAATTTATTGAATGAATTTCAAAAATATGGGACCTCAAGATGTAAGGAAAACAAAATATACAACCATTGAAACAATGTTTCATATTTTATAACTTCAGCTTACAATTTAAAAAGAGCTGATACAGGTGACTATATTTTATTATTAAATACTTGGATAGAAGTGCAACCAGTTCAGAACAAATTATTTGAATTGGTAGCCAGTTTTTGGTGAAGACTGTAACAGGGGTGGATTTAAGGGTTTGTATGAGCCGTTACAAATACCCACGGTGCGTATTAAATCCTTATCACCTGTACTTAGTGCTGATCCAAGCACTCGTCGAACTGCAACTCGTCGACCTGAAATAATAAAATGAGGAAATCGCATCCGCGAATATTACTATACTTCGCGACGCGGTCGGCTAGTTCGTTCATCGGTAGTGGGTGCGGGTATTAAAACAGGATCGATTCGCAGGAACACTAGGTTTAGTCAATAAAAATTAAATTAACAATTTAATAATTTATTAAAACAAATCTAAACCTAAAATACAAATTCCGAATTACGACTCGGTGTCGTTTAAACCAGTAAACAAAAGAATCTTCAATGTTCTCTAAATCGTTGCGCGCGCACACAAATTCCTGCTGCTATCGGCAGCTAACGCGCGCAAGAGAAAAACAAAGATTATGACAATAACAGTGTACTAAGGACACTCACACGCATTCACACTCACTCGCACATTTACAATTAACTTACGGAGTCGCTAAGGTGCACCTCATACCAAGCCGTCAGGCTAAACAAAAGGCCAAGCTACGATGCCGACCAGCCGCAATATCTACCATACTCGAGTCACCGTGTAGCCGTTGGAAAGCGGTCCAGGTGATGACGTGAAATGACAACTTCACAAATAACACCACACTCTCACACTACGGCTCTACCACAACGCGCGACGCGAATGTCAATAATTGCCTTGACTTCCGTAACGAGTAAGCTGCTTCAAGATCTGCCATGAATCGATCTCCAGATCTTTGCGTGTCTGCCAGACGTCGGTCAGGTTCCCCGACGTCCACGGCTTCCAAAAGCCGGTTGACTCGCCTAGACAGAAGAATGCTTCCCGGGCTATGACCATCGATCCCGCACCTTCTGTCTCTGCCAACTCTCTCTTCGACGACATTCCACTCTGAGGAGTCCGGTTAGCCGTCGAACCGAGACGAGTTAAGTTTCATGTACGTGCGAACGCTCGGACACGAAAAATACGAGTGGCTTCCCGATTCCCGCTCTACCACCTCACAGGTCCGCTCTGATCTGCGTTCGACAGTCACGTGACTCGCGCCAAATCCTAAATCGTTACCGACGATTTAATTACGATCACTGACTGTCACAAGACTTACTTTTAATGCAGAATAAAAAACCAGAGGTATTTACACATTTATTGCAGGAAAGATCAAACATTAGAGCAAACCATGAAGCGTACTTCAAAAAGTACCTCTGGCGTAATTGGATTTACAAAAAAAGAGTCTGTGATTGTTTCAGATCTAACATACTATAGATTTTTGACAATCAATAATTTTTTTAAACAAATAACTTTTTTGAATAATGATGAAGCACTATTCAGTCACCATGAGTTGTTAATTATTACAACAGAAAGCTCAGAAACTGCTGTGCAAACAAAAAACTTCAAAATATTTTGAATTTAAAAATATCAATGCTTTTTACTCAATTAACAGATTTGAAAAATTTATTAATTAGAGAGCTTGTACATAAAGATATTCGTTACATATTTTGAATATCTATGAAAATGGCTTTACAAGAAATTTCGAAATATGTTAAAAAAGAAGAAAATAAAAATTACTTTGTAAATGAGCTAGAAAAAGTAAAAGATTGTGATTCAATGCAAACAATGGAGTGTGAAGATGATATTTTGCTTACGAAAAATTACTCTGAAAAGAAAAACACATTTGAGGATCTAGCTTAGAACTTTCGCGATAGAATTTTGCAAAGAATAAGTCTTTACAAAACTGAACGAATCGATTTGGTATTTGACTCGCAATTTGAAAAATCTATTAAATCTCCAGGACATGAAAGAAAAGGAAATTCAGATTCCATAGTTTTTATACTGAAATTAATGAAAACCCTGATTTGCCTCAACAAGGTATCATGTTTTGAAGATGTACACTAAAGAAAATCAAATTGCAAGTTTTTTTGAGAGTTTGTATTTTTAAACATAAAATTTTTTTTAATCATTCTGTAATCTTCAGCCCAATTAATGATGACTCTAGCATGACAAAGAGAGGAGGTAGGG
Source organism: Encarsia formosa (assembly GCA_038277355.1). NCBI lineage: Eukaryota > Metazoa > Arthropoda > Insecta > Hymenoptera > Aphelinidae > Encarsia > Encarsia formosa. The sequence goes on from CM076185.1 coordinate 67,081,750, forward strand.
GCATAAATGGATGATCGGGTAAACTGGCGCGTCAATTTTTTAGACTTTAAATTGAAAATTTGAACCAAAACAATTTATAATACAGTAAAACCTGTCTATAGCGGAAACTGTGTATAGCGGAAACCTGGCTATAGCGGAAAATTTTTACGGTCCCGGTAAAAAAGCTATCTAAACAATGTATTTAAAACCTCTATATAGCGGAACCTGTCTATAGCGTATACGGAAAAGATTTTTGGTCCCGTGAATCAAAAATCAATAGAAAAAAACCTGAGTATAACGGAAAATTGTGAAAAGCGAGAAAATTTAAGAAAGCAGTTAAGGAGTAGGTACGTCACCGTATTAAGCCACGCCTACAGCACCAAGTAAATATAGAGTACAGACTATTATAGAGTCATTCGTGTGTCTCAAGCAAAACAGTCCTACTCCAAAATTAGCCGGAAAGCAGTTTCGTTGGACACTAAAATTAAGATTATGAACGCAGCAGAGAAAGACAAGCTTAATGTAAAGAGTAGTATTTTTTGTTAATTTTATTGCATGTATAATAAACACTAAAAAATATTATTAATATTTTTGTTGTTGTAACTTTTTTATTTCCTTGACACCTGGATATAACGGAAACCTGTGTACAGCGGAAAATTTAATTGGTTCCGTGGGTTTCCGCTGTAGACAGGTTTTACTGTATTGTTTTTAATCGTATGAACTATAATTCCTGATAAAAAAATCGACTTAAAACTTTTTGGCACGTATTTATTCTGTTTGAAAGTTTTGGCTACGATACCTGTAAATCTTGCTGCCTTATTTAAGTTAAAAATTAATATTGAAAAAAATATAATACAATTTTATGATTGCACCCTATAAAAACTTCAAGATTTAAACTTTCAAACGATGTATTTAAGTTTAATAAAATATATTGTTTCCATATAAATATTGCAAGAAAAAAAAAATCTGATCGGGGCACAAATGGTGCGCTCCGGCGGGGTATAAATCGCGCGCCATCTGACCTGTTGTGAATCGTAACCTTAAATTAGGTAGATCGATCTTTGACTGTGTTTTTTGTTGTGATTGATGTCTTACCATTCCAACAAGAAAGATTCTGTATTAGTAATTATTGAAATAATATTCGTAAATTATTGAAATAATATTTATTATTTATTTCAATATATAGAACGATTATTTTGAATTCATTTAGTATTATTTTACGGGTCTGTCCGTATGTGACGGGTGTTACATCATACACAGTTTTTCAAATATTTATGAACATACAATACTAAAAAAAAAAAAAATTTGATACTGAAAGGAAGTACTTTTTTTTTAGAAAATTTTCATGTCATTCAAAAATTTTTCACATCTTTCATTTTTCTAAAAATTCAATGCAAAGTCCGTTCCGGGCGTTACTGAAAACAGAAGTGGTTCTGATGTTACCGGTAACAATACAAGAACTCAGCGAATTATGAAATGATGCAGTTCTGAAAAAAATTTAAGTCTTGAAACTTTTATGCTCGTATAAAAGTTTTTGTATTTTCCATTTTTTTTACTTAATAAAGATTTATCTTTATGTTCCGGGTGTTACACGAATTTGTTCCGGGTGTTACGCGTACGAATAAATTTCTTGTAGGACACTGAAAAAATGATTTCTGATGCATATTTAATACTATTAAATTAATAATCATCTATTGAAAAACTCTGAAGGAATTTATTTAAGAAAAAATCTTTATTTTTTGAAGATTTTACATTTTTAACGGGCTTATAATATAAACATTGTTATAATACAACATAAATTAAAATCTTTGATAATATAAGATCTAATAGTCAAATTGATAACTATGAATGTGTTTTTTTATATTTTATCTCATTTAATTCAACGGAATCTTATTTTAAAAGTAATTTTTTCTTTTTTCGTCTTTCTTTATCTCTGATTCTTTCTTTATAGTCAGGGCGCCGTAGGGGTTATCGTGACCTGATAGCGGTCAGCGATCCACCCAGGATTAAAAGATGTATTCTCCTCCTAATGAAGAATTTCGAGGGTGGACGTTCGAAAAATTTGTTTACAATTGTTTAAACAAATAACAAAGTAAAAAAATCATTTTTTCGATGAAAAAAAAATTTTTTTTATATTTTTCAGCTAAAAATAAGTTGAAAATGTGAGCGGACTTTTTTTTGTAAAGTCAATAGTTTTCGAGAAAAAAATCATCAAAGTTTAAAAAAATCGTGCATCTGTAGAAAATCAGTCAAGCCTACCATGGCGGCCGGAGTATAAGTTTTTTTAAACTTTGATGATTTTTTTCTCGAAAACTATTGACTTTACAAAAAAAAGTCCGCTCACATTTTCAACTTATTTTTAACTGAAAAATATAAAAAAAATTTTTTTTTCATCGAAAAAATGAGTCCAAAAGATTGAACGGATGCAAAAATACCAATGCTGTAAAATACGTTTAAAAGTGAAAAAAAAAAAAAAAAGATATCTGTATTGTTTCTTTTTAATGCTTTAGTAATATTATATTTTTTTCTGCTTAAATAATGTATTAATTCTGAAAGATTCAAGTGTACTTTAAAAGCGACATCCGTGACATGTAACATCCGGAACGCATTTTTTCGGAAAGAGGAGTCTCAAAAATTTTTTCTACAGTAGGGGGGGATTAGTTATCTTAAGATAGCTTTGTAAACAAGAAGCTGAGTAAAAATATTAAAAACTCAAGTCACTATACAAACAATACCCTTTTTTAGCGTTCCGGGTGTTACAGAGAAATAAGGATCTTTACCACAGCACAAAAATTTCTGTAATTACCGAAACAAATTGAAACTTTGCTGAGAGCTCAATCACACTACATTCTAAAGAGTGAAACATAACTTATAAATCTTTGTTGACATCGAACGATTAACAGTGCTACCAACTTTTCGCTAGAATCACACAAGTCAGGCCGGTGGTGTTCATAGATTCGTCAACAGACTAAAAAATTTGAAATTAAAAAAAAAATTGGTAGAACCAATATAGTTCCAGAAACTACATATAATTACTGACCAGAAAAAACGGTTTATATATTTTTTTTTCATTATTTAATTTTTTACTCTGAGGTTCGTTTTTATACGGACAGACCCTTACCATTCCTTTCATTTTTGTGTACAGTTCATAACTAATTCACAGTTTAATACAAAAATTAAAAAAAAAAAAAACTAAAAAAAAAGTTGTGCTAGACCTTTGGCTTTCTGTACATACATCACTTTGTATATCTATATAGGTGCACCATTTGTGCCTCGTCGCCGCGCCGTTTCTACCCCTACGGTAAAATAGTCGGGGCATAAACGGAGTGTCAGGTTTTTTTCAAATACATAATTTTTTTATCACAATTTTATTTTTATTTTAGTGTCAATTCATTCAGAATTCTTCTAGTTAGAAGTGGGTACTAAAAATTTTGATTTTTATTGATTTTTTTTTTTTACAACAGTGATTTTAAATTAACCGTGCCATTATACCCCTACCTCCCCTAAAACTGATTTAAATGATTTAGGATTGTCATTCGACGATCTAAAAGAAACATTTAAAACTTATGGTTCACATTATCATGCTGCAACCAACAAATTTAAAAACGTATTCATTATTTTTACAGACGCTGATTATCGTAAGGAGAGACCGGGGCACTTTCGCTACCCACCCTTTAGTACAAGCAATAAAAAAAAAAAAAAAAAAACGAATCATTTTTCAGAGACTAGACAAAACTTAGTCAATAATTATTTGCTCAAAAATTAGTTGCAGTGCATTCAAACTCTTTAAAATAAATCGTTTTTAATTATTAAAGAAAAGGTAAAGTGGCCGTTTTTACCCTGGGATTTTACCACCAGGGAACGAATGGTCATACCACCGGGGTACATTGGCCACTTTATTTAAGTCTTTTAGCAATGAGTAATTTTTAGGTTACAGTTAAAAGTTTACTCCGCAAACACGCCTTGCTAGAAATCAACCTACCCTGGTAACGCTTGGTGCTTTCTGCCCTGGTACCCTTTTTATTTCATTTAATTGATTAAAATTTTTTAATTACTTCACAATAAATTTTGAATGCATGTATTGAAAGTTAAAATTTTTATCTTCTCAATGATATAAAATACAATAAGCATTGAAAACTTTTTGGTTACGAAATTTATCGACAAAAACTTTGCGCAACTCCAAATTTTTGTCATCAAATTTTTATTTTTAAAAAAAAATTTCATACGTTTTTCACGAGATTTTTTCACTTTGAAAAAGCTTTTGAATGATTTTTACTTATTTCTGTAAGTTTTAGATGTAAATAAATAATTTTTATCAAAAAACTGGGGTGGCCAATTTAGCCGATGTGGCAAAAGTACCCTGGTCTCCTTTATATTTTTTCTACGAATTTGCAAAAAAAGGCTTGAAAGTAAGATTTTATTTTTAATTTCACAAAATAAAATATAAATTGGATAACAATATTATACACATATTTTCAGATTTTTTGGATTCATGTAGGAGCTACAAAGATTGAACGAGATATTCCGACTCATTTTTGGCAAAAGCTCACGGCGAAAATGTGAGTAGTGTTTTACTCGCCCTGAATCATTTTACAAGAGCAGATTATACTAATAAAGTGGGGACTAAATTAAAAGCTTTCAGGGAAAACCCAGTAGATTATCTATATAATGTTGGTCAAGGTAATATTCATATTTAAATACGATTTGGGGAATTAATTTTATCTATATAATTTTTTTAGTTCAATAAAATATTAATTTTTTTTTGTTACTTTTGATTTATTGACTTTAAATAATATTTCTTGATCTTTAACCGAGAATCAGTCGATTCTCGCTCTGTATATCATCATTGATCGACTGTTCAGCTTCAAGTCGAGAAAAAACGTTCTAGGTCTCGCATGGGAAACCGGAAAATTTTACAATTGCACAGTACAATTGTAAACTTTTCCTTTTCCTAGTGCTTGATCAACAACATCATACTCTCGGTCTTGACCAAGAACTTGCGCCTGTACGTTTGTAAAATCATCGCGTAATCACGGTATTACCAAAATTATAACATTAATAAAATGTTCCGGAGCACTTCTTTTACTATTACCTTCTTATTTTTCAGATTGCTGTTTAATAAAAATAAAAAAAAAACTATAAGTAAAGCTAAAAGATTTTTGATTAATGTCGTAAATAAAATCTTTTTACGATTTGAGACTTTGATATTATAATCATAAGTCAACTTTGGTTGAAGATATGTCGCACACTTCAAATACAATAAAGTAACATATATTAAGAAGTTTTTATGTTGTACACTCTCAAATTAGAGGCAACAGTATTTGGTTTGATTAAAGAAGACAATCTTTTAATGCCAAAACGCTTTGAAGACATCCTACCACCATCAAACGAATCGATTCCTGCTTGCAATTGTAAAATCTGTAACACTAAAACCTGTAAATATCATGTAAACAGAATACCAACAACAGAATACCTTTTTGCTCATTTTGTGCTTATGTGAAACAAAATACATGTAAAAATAAATATGATCCTGTACCTGTTCTAATCGAAAATTAACTACATAATAATTGATAACTATTTGAAAATTTATTATTTGCAGTGTAAATTAAGTTGTACGTAATTTTAGTTATTTAATGTTTCATATTATTAACTTTTATAGTAAATTAGCTAATAAAAATACGTAAAAAAAACTTTTTCTTAGTAGATCTCAAAAACTTTCAGAAAAAAAAAGAATAGTATATTCTCGACCAAGCACGGGAATAGCGATGATTCTACTTGAGTTGAAACTTTCTGTATGTGACGGTTATTTTTTTTAAATGTTTTGCGTACGAAGCACGCGAATTGGTTTTGTTACAATAAAAACTAACTTATCATTCTCAATATAAACTAAAATAGAAGATACTTTAATCAGATCATCGTTATGATCCCCATCAATTTTTATAAATGAATCGACATTCTCACTTTTCTCCATCTCCTTAAACGCCCTTAAAAATGTATCTAGCAAAACTAATGTTAACAATACTATCCCTAATTTTGCAAATGCAATTGCATTATGTATTGTTTCTACCCTCTCCTTACTTTCGGAGATTGCAAATTGAAAATTTTGTAATGATATCATCAACATTTTATCAACCTCCATTTTAGTTAAATATCTACCCACATTACTACTCCAATTTTCCAACTCTCTTATATTTTTCTCATAATTAATCAAATAAACTGATGAACTATTTATTTTTCCGACAACTGACGCAGTTTGCTTTTGCAGTAATTTTAAAAGTTTATTTTCTTCCTTATGTATCAAGTCTATCTCTTTATTATAGTATTCCACGTCATTACTATCCATCGTACCGAACAAATATTTTGAACCTAACACAATAAAATTCATCAAACACCTTTTTTAATGTTCCTTCCAGTTGGCACATCAACAATTGAATTCAGTTTTCTAGCAACAGTTTCAATTAAACTCTGCAAATTACATTTTGTGCTTGACTTATCCTAAATATTCTTCATCCTCTGAAGTTGCGACTTCAAGTTTTTACCTTGCTCATAAATTTTGTTAAGATCGGTAGTATGAGTCACCTTCCATTGCTGAAAGGTGTATTTCCCCAAAAATGTTGTTGAGACATCCGGTATCTAATTAGTTTTTTAATAAATTTCAATATTATTGTGGAGTGACCTTACTGCATACATAAAAATTACCAAAATAAAATCTGAAACAGAAAATTGATTAGACTATTTCCCCGTAAAAATGTTTAATTTGATTAAAGTGTCGCATTATTTCTTTATCTTTAAACTTGAAATATGCAGTAGGTCCCTGTAGTCTTCGTATAACATAAGGTTTTTCAAACCCTTCATTATTCAAAATAATCAGTACTAAATCTATCACGCTATATGTCCTTCTTCCTGTTTATCTTCTTTTCATGATTTTCTAGTTCTTCTCCTTCGATTTCTAGTTATTTTAATCTGCCTTTCTTCTTGTTTCTGACACCCACCTCATTCTTTCTTCTTGCCGTTCTTCAATAATTCGTCATAATTTTTTTCCTTCAATCCGTACTATAATCTAGAAGGGCTATAACCAGTGCTGGAGTGTATTATTGAATTCCAATAATTAGCTGCCTTGAGTATTTTCAAATTCAGAGTAGGGTTTGCTTTATCATCTTCAGTTTTTTCTATAACCTTTATTATCCTCACCAGCCTTTCACATACATTATTAGATTCTGGATGATAGGATGCAATCTTGACTTTATGAACTCTATATTTTTTCACTATTCTTTTCAATAATTCCGACTTAAATATTGACTCATTATTAGTTATTAAGTTCTGTGGAATTCTTTGTAAAATGATAAATTCTCCAAATGCCTTGTAGGGATTTTTCCCTTTCGTCTCGTTTACCCATGCATATCTAGAAAATATATCTTCTAGAAGTAAATAATTCCTCTGTTTAAGCATTAAATAATCTATGGCTATTGTTACAAATGGCTGTGTTGGTGTTTCTATATCCATACCTGGAGTATTACTTTCAGGAGTTATCTTTCAACCTGTTACATACCTGACATATCTTGATGTACTGTTCAACATAACTGGGTAAGTTTTCCCATGTATACTGTTGACGAAGTTGCATAATAATTTTTCTTGAAGCCTGATGCCTGTGCTCGTGCGCTCTTGCAATCAAATTTCTTCTGACATGAGTCTTCTATATAAATGGGATATTTTGGCCGTAAGTGAAAAAATTTTTTCCGTCAACTTTGTATAAATATATGTACATAGTAATAAGTTTTTGTGCTGATCATCTTGAACATGAGTAAGTTTAATAACGATCTCATCATCTTCAATATGATCTAACAATAAGAACAGACTGATGTCACTTGGTTTGCAGTATGGTGCACCATCAATTCTTTTATCTCCTATCAATTTATATTTCTTTATTTCCCTAGACTTTTCTTTCAGTCCAGCCTTCCTCCCTGCTTCAAAGTGCATCTAAAAATCCTTTATGTCGGAAGCATTTATGGTCATGGACTTCTTACCTGTCTTTATAACTCTTTCAAAATCGGGTCCCCGACAAAACGTCGACGACGAAACTTCAGCGACAAAACGTCAGAACGACAAAACGTCAGATAATAGACATGAATTTAATGTTTTTCTTGCAATTATAACAATTTAAAATTTCGAACCGGCTGGAACCAAATTTTATGGCGCGCCTCTGCGGGGGCCCTTCGGGCCCCACGGCGCGCATTGTTTTAAAAAATAACCATCAGTGTTTTATTAAAAATCGATTCTTTTTTCACTTTTGTATTACTTTGCAATTTTGAAATATTTTTGACATTTAGTCGTTCTGACTTTTCGTCGTCTGACGTTTTGTCGCTGGCGTTTTGTCGTCTGACGTTTTGTCATCTGACATTTTGTCACGTTCCCTCAAAATCTTGTTGCGTTCTGTAGAGGAGTGTAAATTTATTTATGTTCACCCATCTATCAATCTGCTCACCAGTGGTTCTTTCAGTTATTACTCTTATCTTAGCTAATCTCGCTATTCCTTTCAATGGCTTGTGATCTGTGTAAGCTGTACATCTTCTATTCTATAAGAAAGGCCTAAAAATATTTGATGCCCATACACGGAAAGGACCCGGCAGCAAGATACAGCTGGTATTGAGTCCGGTTGTTTTGGAGCGCAGCCGTCCACCGTGAATGGCGCTGAATGTACTCGCCCGGAATTTTCGGGTAAAGTCTCGCCCTAAAAACCGGCGGAAGGTGGCAGATTTTTTCCAGCCACCTGAGCTTTTTACTAACTTAAAACATCTCCCGGACCGAACTCCATGTTTATTGTTTAAAAAACCAAATGTTCACCTAGTTATTACTCGTCATATTTTGTTATTAGTACAATAAGTAATGTAAGTTTAGTTATTAAGTTTAAAAAACCCGGTCAATGTTGAGCGTAAAATTAATAAGCAGATTGAAAATTTAAAATTTGTGCCACATTTCATAAATATGTTTATATGTATCTCATTTATGTATGTATTTTTAGAGAGAATCTTTGAATAAAGCTATTTATTACTGCAAATTTAAAAAAAATCTTTTTTATAAAAATATTTATTTCTTACTCATTATTAAAAAAAAAATCTTCTACCCTGTTAAAACTTACATGTATCAAATAAAATAATTATTAAGTTTATTATAAATGTATAGACTAATAAATAAATAAAAATATTAATAAACAATCAAATAAACGAAAAGAAAATAGGTGTGTTCGAATTTATATGTTACAAGCAACCAAGTCCCTGGTACAGCCACTCAAGCCGGCTGGAAAAAATCTGCCACATTCCGCTGATTTTTAGGGCGAGACTTTACCCGAAAATTCCAGGTGAGTACATTCAGCACCATTCACGGCGGACGGCGGCGCTCCAAATCAACCGGACTCAATACCAGCTGTATCTTCCTGTCGGGTCCTTTCCGTGTACTATCGCCAAAAATTCCTTCTCTATTGTTGAATATCTTCTTTCAGCTGCGAGAAAAACGAAGCAGATTTTTTCTGTAAGATCTCTCAATTTAAATTTCACCATGCGGTGAAAGGTTGCCGGAAAATTCTTAAGTCCGCAAGGCATCCTTAACCATTCCCAATAGCTATTATGTATACTGAATGCTGTCTTGGGAATATCTCCCGGTTTCATTGCCTCCTAATGGAACCCATTGGCACCGCCAAATGCATAAATGTATTTTGCTTCTCCCAATAAGCAAAGTATCTCTTCTATGCAGGGGATCGAATAATTATATTGCTCCGTTTTGAAATTAATTTTTCTGAAGGTCTTCATTTGACTTCACCTAAAGCATCCATCTTCTTTGGTCCCAATGAGGCATTAGCTGAATAGGGTCACGAACTTAGCCGTATTAAACCCTTCTTTCCAAGTACCACAATATGAGCATCTATTTTTCTTGTAGGTGAGTTGGTTGCCTGTGAACTTCAGAAGATATTCTCTCACTTGTTTTTAGTAGAATCTCGTGTTCTACATCACTTACTACAGGTATTGGATCCCCTGGAAAATTAAGTACATTATTATATTTCATTATAATTTTCCATAAATCTTTCAACTTATCTTCAGATAGGTGAGATAATCCCATTTGATCCCTTAATAGTCTAATTCTTCCATCTTCTTCAAATTCTTCCATCTTAGAGATCTTGATTTATTCTTAGCCTCATAAAAATTCTTCAAGAGTTGCTTCCTCTCTTCTTGAGGTATATAATTATTCAGAATTTCTGACATGAATGACTCCTGCTTCTTTTGAGATTGCATACATAGTGCTCCTATCCTATCTTATCATTTTCATAATATTCATAATCAATGTCTGATTTGTAAACACGAACTTTTTTATAAGAATCGTTCATCAAATATAAACTAGCCTCGAATGCAGTCGTAATAGGGATGAGGTCACGTGATTCTAATATATAAATAGTTCTAATATATAAATAGTTATGGGCGGCCATGTTGAATTTAGGGTTACGTCGTCATGCGCGCTGATCGGATTGAAAATAGTTATGGGCAGCTTTTAAATCAGTTATTTTGGGTCTCCAAAATTTTTTGGTAGAGCTCTTTTGTCTTCTGATTGAAAAACCTAACAAATTTTCCGACTTTGAAGCGTTGTACTTCAAAAACAGTGCATCCAATCGAAAAAATGATAAATATAATTTCATAATTTGTAGCGATAAGAAATAAAAGGCAATTATATGAGTATGTTGGATTAAAATTTTGCGTTAAATCGACTTATAAAAAATTTTTTTAAATAAATAAATAAATAGACTTGTAGTTATATTCCTCTGCTCAGGGTTACATTACGCATCTACAATAAATTACAGTTTGATATTACACTTCTCTGAATACTTTCCGATAAATTTCATAGCTTCGATGTTGGATTTTTTCAGGTAGTCAAGAATGTCTTAGTGGACAATGATTCGTTCTTCCCAGGTCAAGCAACAAGGTTCTCCTAAACTTTTGATCTGGCAATGCGCAGCTACCATAACGTGATCGAGATCATGGACGCTGTATCCCCATAGGCAGCTAGGACAGTCAACAACATTAATTTTATGCAATGATTCATTAAGTCTTATATGATTACTGCGACAGCGGCAAATTAGCACAGTGATGTCCCTTTTGAGATCGATTTGGGCGAACCATGGTTTAGACGAGGAAACAAAGATTCTCTCAAAGTACTGCGTACCTTTGTTCGTAACCTAGTTTTTCAACATGTTCAGATTGTCCGTGCATGCGAGTTCTTTGCAGAAGCTTTTAGATCTGAAAAAGGAATAACGGTAATCGTTGGCTCTTGATGCATGGCTTTGTAAGCAAGCCTGTCAGCAAACTCAATCCCCTCTATACCTATGGGATGGGATTCAGAAGAAAGATACTTTGGTGTGATGGAAATTCTGTCAATAAAACTTGACGTTCTTCTGTACTATCTCAAGCACATGCATGTTGGTGTTGTCATCCATCTTGGGCCTGTTTAAGGCCATTAGACCACTGAGCGAGTCAGAGTATATGTTAATGTTCCGATTCTTGTGTGCGATCGCAATGTTCATGACGTCTGGCAGAGCAAGGCATTCAGCCGTAAAAATCGAGGGACTTTGAGGTTTATACTGTTGGACATGTTTACACCAAGTAGGAGGCGGACACACACAGTGCTCACCGATGCACGGTTTTTGTCCTTGCTACCATCTGTAAAAATGAATATCGAGTCGTCGTTGGCGGTGAAAACTATTAAGAGCAAGTTGGGGTTATGGTTATCAGCTAGTCATAATTGTATACACTGGAATATTTGCCCTTGTAGATCATGTGACGCAGTCCGATGACACTCTTGACGCTACTCCGTAGCACATTAATTTTTTTCCTGTTGTCATCGATAATATTGTTAACGTAGCTGAGTACTATGTTACCTGTGTTTGACTGCGACTTACTAAAGAGTTTAATCAAGAAGTTTGTACAGAGTAGTCGATTGTAAACACTTAGAAGTTTAGATTCATTAAGTAAAACATTAGTAGGTGTACTTATGCGTTAGCCGAGTGCAAGTCGAATGGCTGAAAACTGGACCCTCTCGAGTTTCAAGATTTTTGAGATGAAGTCATAGTCGATGATTGGGCGAGGAAAATTTTGTACAATGTGAGAGCAATGGTAGGATTCGCGCCCCAATATATTTCACGAATATACTTGATCATGTCAAGAGTTTTACAGGTATGTTGGTGTTCATAAGCCAGATGCTGGTCAAAGGTCATAATGTTATCAAAATAGACGCCGAGAAACTTGACTGTGGCAGACGACTGAACTTCTTTACCTTGTATCTCAACAGAGATTTCGCCGGGGAGGATGCTTTGACGATTGAAAAGAACACACTCTGTCTTGTCAGATGTCACTTTAAACCAAGTCTCCAAAGTTCACAAGCTATTCTATTGACAACTTTTTCCAAAAGGCGTCTCTTACTTGAGACCGATGCACTTCTCAAGTAGCCGACAAGGTCGTCGGCATACTGCAGTATTTTAATTTCAAATTTAGGATCATTACCGTGGTTTTTCTTCTTCTTCTTTCTTCTCTCTGTCGTTCTTCTCATACCTTTCCTTCTTTTTCCTCTATTTCTTTCTCTTCTTACATTTGATCTTGAGAAGTCAAGCTCAATAGCGATAGATATAACGTGAAAATTGTCTTTATAAAATGTAACCTAAAAATTTTTAGGTAACTTTTTATAAAAAATTATCAGGTAACTTTTTGATTTTATAAAAGTGTATATTCTTACAGTTGGCTAAGTGGCCACTAGGTGAACTTTCGCTCACGAGCCTTGCTAATATTTTTTTGAAGTGGTATTTTCTCAAATACTTGATTAAGTAAGTACCTGAGTAAGTGAGTACTTCCTGACATATTTTAAAGAGATTTTATTACCTAAAAAGTCAAAATTCAATCAAAACTATTTTTAAAATTCATTGAGATACAAAACTTCATGTGTACTTAAAACATAGCCTAAAAACAAATTGTAATATCTATTTCCTATTTATAAAAACAAATAAAGCGAATAAGTCATCAGTAGTAGCAAAAAAAGATTAGGTAAATTTTAGAGTATCTAAAATGTTTTATGTGGACTGTACATAACATAGTTGATTATAAAATTTAAAAAGTTATAACAAAACTGATTGTTGGCATAAGCACCAAAATAGTACTAATAATAGTTATAAATCAATTAAAAACTAGAAAATCTAGTAACTTACACAATTTCTACCAACTTTGTGGTCATTTACGATAATCCAACTTTAGTGTATTGTTGAAAATCTCAAATTTTAAACATAAAATTAAAAAAAAAAGTTGTCTTGGACGCCTGTTAGAAGCGAAGCTTAGTTATTTTTTAATTTAAAATTTTCAATTTCAAAATTTGAAATTTGAACAATATAAAAATTAGGTATAGAATTAAATTTATATATTATGAAATAAAATTAAGATAACATAAGTAAGATTTATCATAATTTGGCTTGTTAGATATGTATATCTTACTATATTATATAGTTGTTTTTCCTCTCTCACGCCCCCCCCCCCCACGCCCTTACCCGCCCCCCACAGGCCTCTCAAAAAAGTGCTTAACTAACCGTAAAGGTGTACCGAAATATGTTTATTTCTATGAGTTTTGAATTATCCATCCAATTTTTGAGTGGCCGAGGTTTTTCCAAAAATACTTTTAAAAATCTATAATATAATTTGTTCGGTCGAAAATATCTTTCCTAGTCGACAGGTTAGATCAATAAGGTATATCCGTATATTATTGCACAGCATAGACGAGATTTATCTTATTGATCTAACCTGTCGACTTATCGTTTCTTCAAAAGTTCTTTGTTAAAATAAAAAAAATAAAAAAAACTCAAGACACATCCCAATTGATTCAATATTCAATATAAAGAAGATCTCAACCAACTTAAATTCAAATCCAAACTCAAAAAATTGAACAGGAAAAATTTGTTACTAGAAGTTCTTTTTAGCATTTTCTGAGGTTTGAAATATAAATTGTTCAGATTTATACTTTTTGAGTTAAGATTTGAAAATATTTTTCTCTTAAAGTTCATAAAGAGACAAAAACATGCGAGGATACACATGTCTAGGAGTGCAATGGGCTTTGAACAAATTGTTTGAAAATTATTTAAAAAACAAAAATAATTCAAACATTTTGTGTGGATAATCGAAAAAAGGATCATTTAGAAAAATTATTGATGATTTTGCTCATCATTCGGTACCAGAAAGCAATTTCCAAAGTTTCTGCAATCGATGATCCAAAAAAACTTATCCAACCCTGACTGACTGACTGTATAAGGTTTTTATTTCGGCCTTGGGGTATAACCCTATTTGGTCGCTTGACAAGTACCTCGAGTGATACAAATATATGGTAACACGTTCGCATAAATAGATAATTAAATGCACTTAAAATTAGATTACAACGAAGTAAATAACAAAGATATAATATATAATAGCACGTTCTCGTAGGTAGAATAATAAATGCACTTAAAATAGTATATTATAGTACAGGTGCAGGATCGTCACCGGGGCGGTTTCAAGGACCCAAGTACGTAGCGAAGCACAGCACGAGGTTCTTAATAAGCCCTGTTGACGTACTGCACTCGTACTATATACTATTTTATAGTACGAGTCACCGAAAACACGCATCAAAGATTTGATTTTGTGGTTAAAGTGACCAGGGGTACTATAAATTAACTTACAACAAAGTGACTTATAGGGCAGGAAACAAAATTTATCAACTGGGTAAGTGTGGCAGGTGCAATAGTAAATCGAATCGAATCGTGGGATAATCCATTCACTAGAAAATATATGAGGTTATCCCGTGCGAGATCAATTCTATTGCCGTTTAATACATTTTTTTCTCAAATCCGCAAGTGGAAAACGTCCTTTTCCATGCGTGTGAACAACCAGGGAACCGCCCTTTTCTCCTATAGTTTAGTAGTCTTCAAAACACGCGTGGAAAAAGGCCGTTTCCACGTCTGTAGCGAAACACGCGTGGAAAAAGGCCTTTTCCACATCTGTTGTCGTTTCTCTGAATTCTGAAGCTATTTACGAAAGAGCAGCAGAAAGAAGAACCGAAGTAATGTATATAGGTATATTTTATGGGAAATGCGCTACGCGCGCGCCATCCAGTAAAAATTACGGTCTCGTGTTGAAACATCCTACTCTCGTGGAACCGACGCGGTTCCCTTACTTGCACAGGAATATACTATTCCCGCGCTATGTTAATTCTACTCCCATTCAATATATTTTTTTTCCCGTTTAATACATTTAACTTCCGCTCAAGTATTTTTTTCCCGCGCATTTATTTTCTTTCCCGTTTAATCACTTATTTTTCCGTGCAAATGTCTTCTTTCCCGTGAATTTGACCTAAAATTTCCCGTGCGTTTGATTTTTTTCCCGTGCTAATAAATTAGACCCTTTTCTCATCACCCACCCATGCCCTTTTCTTTACTTACGCCTCCCATTTTTGATATATGTTATCAGTTTCTACCCACATCGCCAATTTTTGATACAAGTTATCAGCTATGTATCTATAGAAGAAATTTAAAAAGTAACTACGAAGCATTAAAAAAATTAACTAATATCCAAAGATAAAAGAGAGAACCCAAAAAGAATGTCAGCATTTTATTCGTGATGTGATTGGTTGAAGAACAAAATTTAAAATTTGAATTTTTATTTTTAATTTTTATATTACAATTCAATTAAAACATCTAGAGAATAGATTTGATGAAAAAATAATTATGTAATCAAGTGTTCGAAATTATCCGATTATAATCATGAAAATGATAATTATTAGTATACAAACTGAAACAAAACCAATGAATCTATAACCACAAAAGTTTAAATGAATATGAACTCTGAACGTAGCGCAAAGGTAAAGGGTATAAATAACTTATTGTCGATTAATTTAGATGAAACTTCGACAAAACTTGTTTTAGATAATATAATACAATAGTGCGTGCGCTTCGCTTAGAGAGCTTCAAGGTTTGGCAAGAGGGTAGGTACATCAGTAGATTCAAAAGTGGGTAAGTGTTTACCAACAAAGGTTTGTACAGGATCGAAAACAATAGTATAAAAGATGTTAGTTTCAGGGTTAGATGTTGAGAAAAAAAAAAAAAAAAGTACAACGTACGTTTAAAGTTACAAATTGAAGTATGAAAATAATAACAAAGTGAAAGAGGCTACACATGGCTGGAAACTGGTGTCGTAAGATAAACTTCGATATTAATCAAGATAGGTTGATTGGGACAGACCTACGTAGAAAAAGCGTTGATAACAAATGTAAAAGGATGTAGGAAATATTTGTCAAAAAAGTTAAAGAGCTGTGTGGGCAAAATTGTATGAAGATGATTAGTTTCACGATTGCAATTACAAAAAAATTTGAGAAGAACAATAGAAAAGATAGTTTTCACAAAGATGAGAACAAAGATTCAAAGTTAGAGACCAAAGCATGAAAAAAAGAAAAAAAAAACAGCAAACACCAAAATTTAAGCAAGTAGATTCATGTGAAAGAGATAGAAACAATATTAAGCAAAAATGTACATATAAGCGTAGGTTCAAAGTTACAAACGTAATGACAAGTCCAGGTACAGCAGTAGGTACAATGAAGTTACCACAGTAGTTATCAAGTTTGAAACAATGTTATGAACAAGGTTTGTTATAGGGTTATTTAGAATAGTAAGTACAAGAGGATAAAAAAGATTATGCACAAGGCTAGATTCAGTGTAGAAAATTAAAAAAATAAATAAATAAATAAAGAACTAGAGTTAGCATGGGAGTAGAAACAGATGTAGAAACAAATGCATGTGTAGAAGGTTCGGCGTTAGAAGCTTGAGTAAAAAATAGGTAGTAAGCACAAGCTTATTAACATATGTAGGAAGTAAAAAAAATCAACAGACGTAGTAAAGAGAGTCGGAAAAAAATACTCAACAGACGTGGATAGTAGCAAGGTTATAAAGCAGGGAAGGTTAATAAACAAAAAGACGAAAATAAGTCGGTAAAAGCATAGAAACAGATGTTTAACAAAGGATTGAAATGAAAGTATGATCAAAGATTAGAACAAAGTAGTCTTGGAATTAGAAATAAAAGCATGAAAAAAATTCAAACTACAGTTATCACCATGATAGAAATATATATATGAACATGAGCATATTTCTGGGTAAGAGCTTAGTTATAAAAAGCAAGGATTGCTATATTCTAGGTGATTTACGCCTTACTAGAGTAATAATCATCCCTCTTCATCCCCCAACTAATACATTACATAAAAACCAAAATAACCCTTCTTAAATCCAAAATAACCCTTTGAAACATCCCTTATAACAGGGGAAAAAAAAAAAAACTATATATCGACACTTATGGCGACATGTAGCCATAAGTGTTGATATAATTTTTCGGACTTATGGCGACATGTCGCCATAAGTCCGAAATGTAGCCATAAGTGCCTATATATGGGATTTTAGTATTCATAAGTGCTTATATGTTCTCCAAAATATACATACACACACGCATATCTTACTATATTATATAGTATATCTGACTATATTATATTACATATCTATATATCGTGGCTTCGATTTTCTGTGTCGTTTTTTACGGATTCACTCCTCATATAAAAAGCTTTGCTTCAAAAAATATCTTATACTATATTTTTCGGTCACCAATCAATTATCGGTGCTTTATTCGTGCTGTTTTCTGACCAAATAACAGGTGTATATATGGTCTGTTTTTTAGACCATATATTTTTCCAAATATTTTCCGTTATTTGGTCTATTTTTCAGTCGCCACCTATCGGATCGTCAAAAAACTTACTCAAAGATGAAAACGACCAAGGTGCCAGGCTTTGAGGTTAGAACGCGGCAACACAGTCTATGACTGAAATTGCTTTCATTAGTTCAAAAAACAACACTCATAACGCACCTAAAATTGATTAGAGCCCGAAAAAGCATATATTTGAACATGTTCGATCGTGGGAGTTATATACGGGTGAGTTTTTCTGGACGGTGCTGCAGGCTAGAATCGGCGCGCGCGCCAATTCTCCAAATAAATACTATATATAGTTGAAGTGCATAATTTTTTCCGAGAGTCGCAGTCAAAAACGCTTTAAATACGCGTTATTTTGGTCAAAAATATTCAATAAAAATATACAACTCAAGCACCTTTTTTTTTGGCTGCGCCTCGCTGCGCCTCAGACTTCCATTTTGAGGGCCTGAGGCCTAGCCAAAGCAGCAATTTGTTAACACCCTCTATGCAATTTGTGAACCCACTATACTCACCGCGACGCTAGTTTAGCAGCCTAGGATTTAGCCCACTAGACCACCGTGGCGGTTATATTTATCCTTATTGACTTATATACATATAACCGCTGAGCGCGCGCTTGGTTATGATTTGAATTGTATGATATTAAAGTAAAAAAAAAGATATCTTCATAGGAAGTTACTAAAAAAATAATAAAGAGTAAGTAAAGACTAGGTATAAAAAATAATAATTTTGAGGTTATTCATTCTGATACCTAGTGTTTACCTACTCTTTATTAATTTCCTTTTTACTGAGATAAGAGCGCCATGACAGCCTGCAAGCGCTAGATTAATTATCAGAATTAATAGGTAAAAGTTGAAAAATCCTCTAATTGCTAAATGGAAACCTGTTAAACAAGGTTTGCAGAATACGTTAGGCTTATTAAAGTTATTCAATTAATCGTTTTTCAAGTAGTTTTTCGGCTTTGAAAATGGCCACTTTCTTGACCTTTAAACGATTTTTAACTTAAAAATGGCTAACTCTACAGAAAAATATGCAGAAACCTTTTATGTTTGTATTGACCCGAACTATATGAAAAAATGTTTTTTGACATAAACATTTAAATATTTCTTGGACGGGTCAAATCTGTCAATAACTATTGAACTGATATGATTTCTAACTTCCGACCAAAAAATTCGTGTTCAGCTAGGTCGAAAACATAAGTATACACTGAAATATTCCATCCAAACTGAAAATGCTACGAAAAGCCCTTGGCTCCTAGACTATTATATTTTTTCTCAAAGTTCACAAAAAGATAAAAAAAATGTAATCAACTGCATCTCTGTATGTGCAGTAGGCTCCGAGCGTGCTTTTTTTTGCAAATTATCGGAAAAACCGTTTTATTGTTAAAAATTTAATCCGGGCCATATTAGTAAAATTTCCATTGGCATTAGTTATTAGTGTTTTCTTTCATCTTTAGGTATATCGGCAAAAGTCAAAAAGTCGGCCACTTTTTCGTTGTGTCATGTCATGTAATTCCGCGGAAAAAAAGGTATTTAAAAAAAAGATATGATTCTAAAAATTTGACAGCTTCTAGGGATTGGTGAACACTAGAAGCTGTTAAACTTTTAGAATCATATCTCATTTATAAGTACCTTTTTTCTGCGGAATTACATAACAAGATGTGACACAAAAGTGGCCGACTTTTTGACTTTTGCCTACATGAAAATGATTCCCAAATTTTCGTCAAAGTCGGCGTTCCGGAGGTGTGACCTCTCCTTATTAGTATAGAAGCAAAACTTTTATAATTAATAATAGCAGCAAATAAACTTATTCTCCTTAATCAATTTTTCTCTGAATCATTTCAAGTAAGATCATCCACATTCATTTTTGAAAAGATAAAAGAGGGGAAAGTTAAATTCTAGTATTGCAGGCAAAAAAAAAGGAGGAGGGGTTATACGCCGACTAACCATAGATCCTAAATTTATGGACGAAAATTCAAAGGGTTATACGTTAAAGGGTTATAGGGGGGTTATACGTCAAAATATACGGTAACAAGAAACTGGAAAATTCAGTAACTTACATAATTTTTATTACACGCATACTAACTACTCTCGTATTTATTACCTTATTTTTTTATTAAATTGTGATATTTTTGAGAAAATAATTTATTTTATTATTTTTTTTTTTTTAGGTTTTGTATCTTGCACTGCAACTAATCCAATCTGGTTTGTTAAAACAAGACTACAGCTTAATCACTGTTCGAATCAGACAAGCGCAATTGAATGTATTCGCAGGATTCATAAAAAATCGGTAATTTTCAAAAACATTGTAACGATTAAAATTAAATTTTTGTATGTGTGGTTTAGAAAACAATGAGATTCGTAATTATTTACTATTATTTATTATTATTGTTGTCATCATTTATTTCCGGGTATAGAGATAAAACCTTATCATACTCGCATTAGTTTATACATAGGTTCGCATACAAAATATTGTATACAAGCATGTGTAAACGTAATAGTTTACATATTTTTAAAATAAATATTACTGATCCCCGGGGCCAGATAGTACAGTCGTGCTACCGGCAAATCATGAAAAAATGGAAAAAATAGTTAACTGACCAGTAACTGTGAAAATCAGTAGTACATAGTGTACTAATTGCAGGAAAAAATATGTACTGATTTCAACCGGAAATGGCGCCAGGAGGTGGTTTTTAAGGGGTGAGAAATAGTTTTCGGCGTTTTCCGGAAAATCTACACGCCCTATCAAAAAAGTTTGAATGTAAAAGTTGCAGAGAATCAAAAAATTTATAACTTTTGTATTCGCAACTTTTCAACATAACCTCAAAATTTCCGAGAAAAATGCAAAAAAGGAATTTTTCAGTTTTAGATTTTTCCCAGACACCAGAAAAATTGTTTAATTTTAATAAAATTTAGCTGAAGTAGAGTATTTTATGTCCCGAATAAGTGATATTTTTTTTGTGAAAAAATATTTATTATTTTCCGAGAAATTCACAAATAAAATGAAAAAATGTATCACGTTTAAAAAAATTTTCTCCATTTAGAAGTCGGTTTAACGACTCGAGTCAGGGCTCATTTTTTTCCTTGAAATGTCTACTTTGACATAAAAAAAAAGTATGTTATTAGAGCAAAATATTGAAAAAAATTGAAAAAACTGGAAAAATCGATATTTTTTTGATAATATTTTTCATTCTTGTAAAAAAATTGTAATTGTTTATTCAAAATTCAGTTAAAAAATGATATAAACTGATAAACACTGCATTCTATTAGTTATTCTTTTATAGCAGATTACATGAAAATACGTACAATCAATGAAATATTTATGAAAACATTAAAAGTACTGTAAAAACTGAAGTTCAAAATCTCAACATTTCTTTACTGTTATTAATTATTTGCATGATGAACAATTTAAAAAAAAATTATTGAATGTTTATACGAAAATTCTTTAAAAATACTAAAGATCTGACACATTACAAGTATAAATTTATGGAACATTACTAACAAGGGCAGGTCCAGTCATTTGGGTCACTTTTTTGGTTTCTTAGGTAATTTTCAGAAAATTTGTGTTCAAAGTCTATCGCACTTACAGAGATGCGTGACCTCGCATTTTTTTTGTCTCTTTTTGAACTTTAACGGAAAAATATTTTTAAATCTTAATTTAAATAATTTGACCATGAATAAATTATATTTCAAAACTCAGAAAATGCTAAAAAGTACTTTCAGTATCATAAATTATTCACCTTTAAATCTTTTGAGTTAAAATTTAAAAATATTTTTCCTATTAAGTTCAAGGAAAGACAAAAAAATGCGATGTCCCGCATCGCTGTAAGTGCAAGAGGCTTTGAAAACGAATTTTTTGAAAATTTCTTTAGAAATGACAAAAATGCTAAAAATTGCTTATATTTGCACGGCAAACCGGTAGAAAGGCCCATTCAGAGCAAATACTGATGGTTTCGCTCATCATTCGGTACGAGAAAACTACCCCCAAAGTTTCATTAAAATTGTATTTCGCTGCGGTGTCCTCGAGATCAATGGGTAGTCACGCTAGTTTGTACTAGCCACCACAGAGTTTAAAGCATTTACAGAAAAAAATCACAGGGGTCGCTCACTGCGGCCACCTGTTCTCGCGCCCACGCTAGAACGCCATTACGTTATTTTGTGCGTTAGACGCTTCAGAGTTTTTATTTTAGAATCATTTTTTAGTTGGAAAATTCAGAATATTTTATTCTTACAATACTGATTGTTTTTCAAAAATACTATTACAGGAACGTAAAAGTGGAAAAATGGGAATAAACAAAAACTCCTGCGTAAGAGGGGAGAAAAAACAACAACACACGTGCTGGCATCAGCAATTTTCTTAGATCACGTTTAATTAAACGTGTGAGAGAATCGAAAATCATCGATATTAAAAAAGAAGTCAACACTGTAGATTTTGCACTACAAGCTTTGAGGCTCAACTTCAAAAGTTCGAGATCACCTTTACTAGGCAGAAAGTGAGGTTAGAGCATTGGTTTTTGGCTTGGTCAACTTGCAAACAGGACTTCCGCCGTTTGTTCCCACAAAAAGATGGCCATGGACATGATGGAACGTTACGTTTTTTTTTTGGAAAATTTATCTCGGCTCTCTCAACAATGGTTAGTTGAATCTCGCAAAAATATATGAATGAATAAATAAGTAAATGAATAAATAAAATAAAATAGATAGAGAGAAAGAAAGGATGAACGAAACTAACCTCTAAAAATTTTGCCAAGTAGAAATATTACTATGATTAATCTTTTAATTGCAAAAAAAAAAGTATCGAGTGATAGTAACGGAAGAGTTACAACCATGATGGTTGTTCAGGTAGACTATTAAGAATGCCTTCACTAAGGTAAGGTGCAAATATCATGTACGTATCATCAGCCAACAAAGCATCATTTGCATCAGCTCCTATGAAAATAATACTCAATGCAATAGAGCTTGATTTTCTGTGATAAACAAAATTGAGGGAAGAATAAGAGCGTAAGGGGTCAGTATCATTCACACACACACACACACTTTCGCGCGCATATATATATATATATATAAATTAAAAATTATTATTGTATATATGTTTAACGGTATAAAATAAAAAAGAAAATTATGAAATAAAAATAAAAAATTTTTTTATTTAACGAACCTAAAAAAAAAAAAAAATCAATCGTGGTGGGAATGGAACCCCAGTCTCCTGGGTCAGAGGTAAGACCTCTAACCATTCCACTAAGACGCATACGACATATGATGGGGTCTTGCGTGTTTATAAAGTATGATGAAAATATACAAATCGTTGTTTAATTGTTGTTATTGTAATTTTGAGCACGGCAACCCTGGTTAATACGAAAGAGGACATCGAAATACGTCTTTTAAACCAGGGTTGCCGTCGTGGCGCGAACTTGCACGTAAAACCTTCTATATGGCGGCTAGACTAGATAGTTGACGTCCATTGTTGAGGCGAGCTAAGTTACCCGATAAACAACAGCCTACGCGGCGCTGAATAACCTCGAACCGAAGCCTTGTGGTCAATGGTAGTAATAGGATAATATAATTCGAAGAAGGTAAAGGAACAGTCAATGCATAATATAAATGAACATGAAAAAAATTCTAAAACTTATGAACACTTATAACAAAGCGACATACTTGAAAAAGTAAAAAGATAAAATAACGCGAAAGAGGTACTTTTAGTTCGATTAACGAGGTAAAGAATGAATTAGGATGTTCTGAAAAACTCGACGTTAGGCGTCGCTAGTGTAAACTTGACTCGGCTCCGAGCAGTTTTGCATGGGAGCTGACGTATGACTGTGTGTATCGGTGAGAGATTCCACACGAACACACACACTGATACATCTGCTCCCATGCAAAACTACTGGAAGCCGAGTCAAGTTTACACTAGCGACGCCTAACGTTGAATTTTTCAGAACATCCTAATAATATGAAAAAGATTTAAGCTGCTTTTGTATCCGGTGAACATATCATCGAGAAAGAATAACAAAAGAAAAAAGTTATGCATACACAATGCGCTATAAAAATTTTATTTTGGATCAAAATTCTCGAGTTAAAAAAAAAAAAAAATGTGCCCAGCTGAAGAACTTTAATTTTCAATTGCATTTGTGATGTATTTGAAAGTTTCTTTTTTATTTTTAAAAAGGTGGTTCAAAGGTATGTCTGAAAACATAACCTAGAAAAAAAAGATTAGCCGAGATTAAAACGATTCTTTAAATTTATACTTAATTTCATGATGAAATTTGGTTGAATTTTTCTAAAAATATCTTTTGCTTAACAAGTAGGGCTCATATGCACTACTTATAGGTACATAATCTAGAAAAAACGAAATGTCATTTATCGGACAAGTCCTCCAAATAAAACTTAATTTATCGCCGAAATAAAGTGTGATCAATTTAATAAGACTTTTTTTTCGAACAAGGGGTAACAACCAAAGTATGTTCGAGAATATAACCTGCAAAACAATAATCTGTCAACATCATGTAAGTCTCATGAACAAGGTTTTAATTTCAGAATGAAATATAATTTGCTTACTCTTAAAAACATTCTTACTTTTAAAGCAGTGAAATTTCAAAAAGATGCCTCAAAAAATAACCTCCAAGCAGAGACAATTATCTACTTTCAGAGAGTTCCATGAAAATAATTTTAATTTGATAGGAAATTTTACTTGGGATTTGCTAAAGAAATGATCAGCTCAGAATAAAGAGATCTTAGGCATGTTTTAAAACATAACCTGCAAAGAACGATTGTGCGCTGATGTGCGAATAGCCCTTTATGAACTTGCTCTAGAACTGAAGAAAAAATTTCAGTCAAATTTTCTATTAATTTTCTTTGCCTTTCAAACAGGGCACATCTGAGAAATATTTGCGAACAGAACCTTAAAAACCAACTGTTTGCCAACGAGAAGATGGGCCTATGAACTTGCATTAGAACTAAAGAAAAAGAATAACCAATTTATTTAAGTGATAATTGTTTTTGCGTTATAAACAGGTCGGATAAGAAGCGAATTTCAAAACTTAACCTGCAAAAGATACTGTTGGTCGATGTTCAGATGGACCTTAGAAGTCGCTCTAGAGCCAAGACCAAAATTTCGGACGATTTTTCAATGAATTTTCTTTGGCTTTGAAACAGGGCACATCTTAGGCATGTTTGAAAACATAACCTGCAACAAAGCTGTTTGCCAATGTTTAGATGGCCCTTTGCACTTTCTGTGGAGCCAAGAGCCAAATTTCAGTTGATTATTCGACTAATTATTTTTGCCTTTGAAACAGGGCACATGTTGGGCATGTTTGAAAACATAACCTGTGAAAGAAACTGTTTGCCGATGTTTAGATGGACCTTTGAAGTTGCTATAGAGCCAAGAGCCAAATTTAAGTCAATTAATCTATTGATTTTTTTTGCCTTTGAAACAGGGCACATCTTAGATACGTTTGAAATCATAACCTGCAAAAGAAACTGTTTGCCGATGTTTAGATGGACCTTTGAAGTTGCTCTAGAGCCAAGAGCAAAATTTCAGTCAATTATTCGACCAATTTTATTTGCCTTTGAAACAGGGCACATGTTGGGCATGTTTGAAAACATAACCTGTGAAAGAAACTGTTTGCCGATGTTTAGATGGACCTTTGAAGTCGCTATAGAGCCAAGAGCCGAATTTAAGTCGATTATTCGACTAATTTCTCTTGCCTTTGAAACAGGAACAATCTTAGGAACGTTTGAAAACATAACCTGCAGAGGAAACTGATTGCCGTATTTCAGATGGACCATTAAAAGTGCTCTAGAGCCAACAGCAAAATTTCAGACGATTATTCGACTAATTTCTTTTGCCTTTGAAACAGTGCACATCTTAAGTATGTTTGAAATCGACATTTATATGGACCTTAAAAAATTCTCTAGGGCCAAAAACAAAATTTCAGTTGATTATGCTATAAATTTTCTTTCACTTTGAAACAGGGCAAATCTTAGGCATGTTTGAAAACATAACCTGCGAAAGAAACTGTTTGCCGATGTTCAGATGGACCATTAAAGTTGCTCTAGAGCCAACATCAAAATTTCAGTCGATTATTCGACTAATTTCTCTTGCCTTTGAAACAGGAACAATCTTAGGCATGTTTGAAAACATAACCTGCAAATGAAATAATTTGCCGACGTTCAGATAGACCTTAAAAGTTTCTCTAGGACCAAAAACAAAATTTCAGTCGATTATTCGACTAATTTCTTTTGCCTCTGAAACAGGGCACGTCAAAAGAATGTTGGAAATTATAATGTGCAAAAGAACCTGTTTGCCGATGTTTAGATTGACCTTTGAAGTTGCTCTAGGGCCAAAAGCCAAATTGAAGTCAATTATTCGACTTATTTTTATTGCCTTTGAAACAGGGCACATGTTGGGCATGTTTGAAAATATAACCTGCGAAAGAAACTGTTTACCGATGTTTTGATGGACCTTTGAAGTTGCTATAGAGACAAGAGCCAAATTTAAGTCAATTAATCTATTAATTTTTTTGCCTCTGAAACAGGGCACATCTTAGATACGTTTGAAATCATAACCTGCAAAAGAAACTGTTTGCCGATGTTTAGATGGACCTTTGAAGTTGCTCTAGAGCCAAGAGCAAAATTTCAGTCCATTAATCGACCAATTTTTTTAGCCTTTGAAACAGGGCACATCTTAGGAACGTTTGAAAACATAACCTGCAGAGGAAACTGATTGCCGTATTTCAGATGGACCATTAAAGTGCTCTAGAGCCAACAGCAAAATTTCAGTCAATTATTCGACTTATTTTTATTGCCTTTGAAACAGGGCACATGTTGGGCATGTTTGAAAATATAACCTGCAAAAGAATCTGTTTGCCGATGTTTGGATGGACCTTTGAAGTTGCTTTAGAGCCAAGAGCAAAATTTCAGTCCATTTATCGACCAATTTTTTAGCATTTGAAACAGGGCACATCTTAGGAACGTTTGAAAACATAACCTGCAGAGGAAACTGTTTGCCGATGTTCAGATAAACCATTCAAGTTGCTTCAGAGCCAACAGCAAAATTCCAGTCGATTATTCGACTAATTTCTTTCGCCTTTGAAACAGGGCACATCTTAAGAATGTTTAAAATCATAACCTGCAAAAGAAACTGTTTGCCGATGTTTAGATTGACCTTTGAAGTTGCTCTAGGGCCAAAAGCAATATTTCAGTCGATTGTTTGACTAATTTCTTTTGCCTTTGAAACAGGGCACATCTTAAGAATGTTTGAAATCATAACCTGCAAAAGAAACTGTTTGCCGATGTTTAGATGGACCATTGAAGTTGTACTAGATCCAAGAGCGAAATTTCGGTCGATTTTTCAATCAATTTTCTTCGCCTTTGAAACAGGGCATATCTGAAAACATATCTAAGATGTGCTCTGTTTCAAAGGCAAAAAAAATTAATAGATAAATCGACTTTAATTTTGCTCTTGGCTTGACCTCAAGTTCAAAGGGGCCATCTGTACGTTGGCAAACAGATAGTTCAGGAGGTTATGTTTTCAAACGTTCCTAAGAGGTGCTCTGTTCCAATGGCAAAGAAAATTCTTAAAAAATTCGACTGAAATTTGGTTTTTGGCACTAGAGCCACTCCAAAGGGCTATCTGAACGTCTTCAAAAAGTTTCCTTTGCAGGTTATATTTTTAAAGGTTCCTATGATGTGCCCTGTTTCAAAGGCGAAGAAAATTAATTGAAAAATCGACCGGAATTTCGCTCTTGGCTCTAGAGCAACTTCAAAGGTCCATCTGAACATAGGCAAACAATTTCTTTTGCAGGTCGTGTTTTCAAACATGCCTAAGATGTGCCCTGTTTCAAAAGCAAAGAAAATTAATAGAATAACTAACTGAAATTTTGTTTTTGGTCCTAGAGAAACTTTTAAGGTCCATCTGAACGTCGGCAAACAATTTCATTTGGAGGTTATGTTTTCAAACGTTCCTAAGATGTGCCGTGTTTCAAAGGCAAAAAAAATCAATAGATTCATTGACTTAAATTTGGCTCTTGGCTCTATACCAACTTCAAAGGTCCATCTAAACATCGGCAAACAGTTTCTTTCGCAGGTTATGTTTTCAAACATGCCCAACATGTGCCTTGTTTCAAAGGCAATCAAAATTAGTCGAATAATCGACTGAAATTTTGCTCTTGGCTCTACAGAAAGTTCAAAGGGCCATCTGTACGTCGGCAAACAGTTGGTTCGGAAGGTTATAATAGGGTTGGCAACCGGTACTTTAAAAATATATTTTTTAAAAAATACTCGATTTTTAATGAATTTTAACATTTTTTTTAGAATTTTTAAATCAAAATTGAGCAAGAAGAACATTAAGAAAAGTTTTTAAAACTACGGGTTGTCGTGTCGGCACCAGCTCCCCTTTTTAAAATTAAAATAATTTTAAGCTAATTCTTAAGTTATTGACAAATTATTCAATTATTAGTTAAATAAGATCAATTAGTAAGTATAAATAAGAGAGAGAGAGAATAAAAAGAAGAAAAAGAGAGAGAGAGAGGAAAAGCGAACAGGAGCTGGGAAAAAAAAGAGAGGGAGAGGACAAAAGAAACGCGTCAGCACGGGACGCCTGGCTGAGTGAAGGAAAAGCCAGCAGCGGACCCCAACAATAGAGCGTCATGGCAAGGAGGCGGGAGGCCATAAACAATCCCCCGCGACCGCCGGTCAGTGACATTGACCCAATGAGGCCTGAAGGAATCGGGTCCCATAATATTTTAGGCGGACTTTACTTGTAGGAGAGGGAGTCCACACATGAGGAATATTATAAGAAATTAGGCCAAGGCCAAGCCCTCGTGGAAAAGAGGCCAAATCATTGGTTTTTCCCCCAGATTCGGGCACACATGGGAGGGTCCATGATCCCCTCTACGGGGGTGGGTCCTCATGCGTTGGGGTATAAATAGGGCCGCGAACGCGAGCCCGGGTGCTTGGTTTTTCAGTCGCGATCCAGAACTCGACCCGTGCACATCGTTCCGCGAGGAAGATCTCCCTGACTTGACTCACGGGAGTTAGAGATTTTCAAAGTCTCGATATTTGAAAAAAACATATCAAGATCAACCTGAGTGACTATTTATAGTCTTATTTTTAAGGACATTTCTGAGTTTTCGAATCAGTGCACCTAATTCGCGAGTTTTCGAATAAGTGCGAGGGTTAACACAAATTAGAGTTCCGGCAGTGACTAGTTTGGTTTTAAAAGACTTTAAAGAAACAGCATTGTGTCCGACTAAAGAAAAGAGCCTGGAATTTCCTTCAGGACGGCGTAGAACCACCGATTCACCACCTCAAGCAGCCCAGCGGGAATCTTCGGCTTTCAACACTCTCTCTCTCTCTCTCTGTGCAGTGTCCAGAACTTTAATAGAAGTAAGATTATTTTTAAGGAAGTAGATCGTGTAACGTTTGTAATGGTTTGGTTTTGATAATAAATAGATTTTCTTAGTAGTCTTTCGGGTTTTGTAGTTTTATTAATTATCCTCCTCTCAGTTATTTGAATCACCTACCCGGTTATAAGAAAAGGGTGAAGTAGATTCAAATTAAGTAAATAGATCTGTCCCGATTTTGGGACATGACACTGGTGCATCGGCCGTTTTATTTAAATAACTGAGAGATTAAATAAATAAGAGAGGAAATATTAAAAAAAAAAAAAAAAAAGAAAAAAAATAGAGAGACGAGGGTTTTTCTTCAGTCGGTCCGATTTTCGTTGAAGTAAAAAAAAAAAAAAGAGTTCCCCGGTACTAAAATAGAGAAAAGTAGAAAAAGTTTTTCCAAGTTCAATATTAAATAAAATATAAATAATTATAAATATACAAAAAAAAGGGGTCATTACGAGAAATTGAATTGTGTTCAA
The DNA here is from genome assembly GCA_038277355.1 of Encarsia formosa. Taxonomy (NCBI): domain Eukaryota; kingdom Metazoa; phylum Arthropoda; class Insecta; order Hymenoptera; family Aphelinidae; genus Encarsia; species Encarsia formosa. The sequence goes on from CM076185.1 coordinate 67,111,380, forward strand.
ATAATAATAATAAACAAATTAGTAAAGATTTTAGTGTAGAAATTTTTGAAGTGAGAGATCAAATTTTTCTGTAAGAAATCACAGATATTAGTATAGAAATTTTCGAAGTGAGAGGTCGAATTTTTCTTTAAAAAAAAAAGGTAACTAGTATACTCTGTACAATTTTTGGTTTCAGTCCGCTGATAGAGAGTAACCCTTACGACGAATTGAAAGTATCGATGCACAAAGAGCTAGAGAAATAATTCTGAAGGGCACAACACTCTTGCAACTTGACTGAGGTTCAGACCTATATGCCAAAGCTCTGACAGGGTCTAACCTACATACAGTCGAGGCGATAAAAAAAAAAATAAATTTTGTCTGATGAGTCCAGAAAATACAGAGTTTTATAATCTGTGATTCGGTGAAATTTTTAAAGCAGTATAAATTATAAATTAAAAAAAAATAACATATATATATATATATATATATATATTAGGCTGGACGTTAATTAATTTTTATTTTTTTTTTCACTTGGGCCGGGCAGATTTTGTTTCTATACATGTAAAAACATGTAAAAAAAATTTTAGTAGAATTTTTTGACTTTTTTTTCCCGACCCGCAGAGCACCTGAAGTTTCCCATGGGTTTTGCACGTGAAAAAGAGACAAAACCATTCAATGCGCTAGAACCAGTAAAAAAAAAAAATTTTTTTTTTCGAAAATACATATTTTCATGTATTTTTTAACGCTGAATCCGAAAAAATTGTTAATTTTCATCCAGACAATGATTAAAAAATTTTACGGGTCAAAAATGACTAAATTTGAAGAAAAATCGTTAAAAAAAAACCCTTTTTCGACGCTCATGTGATGAAACTTATAATTTTTTTTATCGAAAATACATAATTTAATGCATTTTTTCTTGCTGAATCCAAAAATGTTTTTAGTTTATATCAAATAGATGATTTAAAAATTTTACGGCCCAAAAATGATCCGATTTGAAGAAAAAATCAATAAAAAAAAACATTTTTTCGGCATTCAAATGGTAAAAATTAAAACTTTTTTTAATCTAAATAGTTTTATTTAAAAATAAAACTCGGACTCACAGCGTTTCGTAGGTTGAAAACTTGGGAGATTATTTGTTTATTTATATTTTTTGATTGAAAAATTAAACTCGGACTCCCAACGTTTTGTAGATTTGAAGCTTAGGGGATTATTAGTTCATTTAAAAATTGTACTCGGACGTCCAGCGTTTCGTGGGTTTAAAGCTTGGGGGATTATTAGTTTATTTATATTTTTTTATTTAAAAATTGAACTCGGACGCCCAGAGTTTTGTGGGATTAAAGCTTGGGGGACTATTAGTTTATTTATATTTTTTTATTTAAAAATTTAAATTCGGACGCCCAGCGTTTTGGGGGTTTGAAGCTTAGGGGATCATTAGTTCATTTAAAAATTGAACTCGAACGCCCAGCGTTTCGTGGGTTCAAAGCTGGGGGACTATTAGTTTATTTATATTTTTTTATTTAAAAATTTAAATTCGGACGCCCAGCGTTTTTGGGGTTTGAAGCTTAGGGGATCATTAGTTTATTTATATTTTTTTTATTTAAAAATTAAACTCGGACGCTCAGCGTTTCGTGGGTTCAAAGCTTGGGGGATTATTAGTTTATTTGTATTTTTTTATTTAAAAATTAAACTCGGACGCCCAGCGTTTTGTGGGTTGAAAGCTTGGGGAATTATTGGTTTATTCATATTTTTTTATTTAAAAATTAAACTCGGACGCTCAGCGTTTTGTGGGTTTAAAGCTTGGGGGATTATTAGTTAATTTATTTATTTTTATTCAAAAAATTAAACTCGGACGCCCAGAGTTTTGTGGGATTAAAGATTGGGGGACTATTAGTTTATTTATATTTTTTTTATTTAAAAATTAAACTCGGACGCCCAGCGTTTTGGGGGTTTGAAGCTTAGGGGATCATTAGTTTATTTAAAAATTGAACTCGGACGCCCAGCGTTTTGTGGGTTTGAAGCTTAAGGGATTCTTAGTTTATTTATTTATTTTTATTAAAAAAATTAAACTCGGACGCCCAGCGTTTTGTGGGTTTGAAGCTTGGGGGATTTTTAGTTTATTTTTAAATGAATTAGTTGAATTTTGGTGCACAGAGTTTTTGGGGTTTAAGGTCTAGGGTATACAGTTAATTTGATAACTAATTCCAAGATTATTCGTTATGTAAATGAAAGAAATTAAAAAATCGAAAACACTTATTTTGAATCGGCGCGCTCGAACTAGCGAATAAATCCTCGCCGCCATCTTTGTTGATATCACCTAGATTCGGCTCGGAGTATGATTTTCGTAGACGGCAGCCGAATGGTAATTTTCGAATTGTGCGGACTTTAGCAGCGCTGGTGTAAGTACTTAACCATCGCAGACAGTTGAAGCGCTGGTGTAGAATTTAAATGCTGAAGAATTAAAAAATGATATAAATTTGTGAGAACGTTTTTTTACAAACGTTAAATTCAAAACACAAATAGCAAACTAAAAATACCTAAATTATTTTTTTAGCGCATGAAAAAATAAGTATTTATTTACATTTTTAAAAATAAAAAATTTCATTTTTATTAAACTACCTCTTTTATTAAAACCTATACCTATCCATATAAAAGTATTTAACTTTATTTTTTTTAATCGTTCTTTCTTTAATTTTTTCTGTGAGTTTTTTCTTTTTCATCCGTAGAAATTTTTAATCATAAAGCCGATAGTAACTCATAAAATTTTCGTATTCAGCAATAAAAAATACATTAATACGTCTATTTAGATTTAAAAAAGTTTTAATTTTTACCATTTGAATGCCGAAAAAGTGTTTTTTTTCATGATTTTTTCTATAAAATGGTTAATTATTATTGGGGAACAAAAATTTTTAACCATCTATTTGGTAGAGACTAATGATATTTTCGTATAAGACAACAAAAAAAAACATAAAAATCTGAATTTTGAATTAAAAAGAAAAGTTTTCTCGTTTAAATGAAGAAAAAGTGTTTTTTTTTATTGATTTTTTCTTCAAATCGGATCATTTTTGGGCCGTAAAATTTTTAAATCATCTATTTGATATAAACTAAAAACATTTTTGGATTCAGCAAGAAAAAATGCATTAAATTATGTATTTTCGATAAAAAAAATTATAAGTTTCATCACATGAGCGTCGAAAAAGGGTTTTTTTTTAACGATTTTTCTTCAAATTTAGTCATTTTTGACCCGTAAAATTTTTTAATCATTGTCTGGATGAAAATTAACAATTTTTTCGGATTCAGCGTTAAAAAATACATGAAAATATGTATTTTCGAAAAAAAAAAAATTTTTTTTTACTGGTTCTAGCGCATTGAATGGTTTTGTCTCTTTTTCACGTGCAAAACCCATGGGAAACTTCAGGTGCTCTGCGGGTCGGGAAAAAAAAGTCAAAAAATTCTACTAAAATTTTTTTTACATGTTTTTACATGTATAGAAACAAAATCTGCCCGGCCCAAGTGAAAAAAAAAATAAAAATTAATTAACGTCCAGCCTAATATATATATATATAATTTTATATAAACTGATTAAACAATTTAATTTCTTGATGAAAATGACGAATTATGGATGCAGCTTCTAATGACTGTAGTCTAAGTAAGTCCGGGAGTACTATACAAAATAATAAAAATAAACTTGAAGAGATTATAGCCCAAAAATATAAAGAATTAAAGCAAGAAAGTTTGAAAGGTCAGGAAGACATTAAAATATTACAATTACGTAGAGAAATTAAAAATTTAAAAAAGCTATTAACTAAATCCGTGGATAAATACAATATTGACATTCCGGTAAATTCATTTTTACACCCCCAAAATCGAAAGGATAATTTAGACAATAAAGATAAATTTTTACAGTACCGTGAGAAAGTAGTAGAGTCGGTTTCAACACTTTGTGAAATTTCAGATAAATCTGAACCGAACACTATTTTCGAGCGCCAAATAACACCCAAGAGGCCTGTCCTTAAGCCAGCTGTATTAAATTTGACAGAAAAATTAGATAATTCTGAAATAATTAGCGAGCTTTTAGAAATAAAGACAAGCCCCGTAATAAGAAATATAGCCGCAAGCACACCCTATACGGAAAATTCAAGCGATATACTATTAAAGAAGTTCGAACTAAACTTAAATTTTCAAACAATACAGGTAGAGGAAGAGGCTTTACCTGAAAAATTAATTGTTCAAATCATTAAAGAAAGTCTGTCAGAAGAATTACCACCCACGGTAATTAATTCGTTCTTCAAGGAAAAGGAAGGGTTGAACGAACTTGAAAAATCTTTAGTCAAAGATTTTAAATTCCCAAACGTACTGCAGTTTTTGAAAGATAAAATAATAGCTTTTAGTGAGAAATTAAATAAAAACAATAGTAATAGCCAAATTGAAGAGATTGATTCAACTTCGTCAATTGAATTTAATAGTTGCATTGAAAATTTATCAAATATGAGCAACGAAAAAGTTAAGGTCGAAAATAAAACCTCCGTCGGAATGGAATCAGTAATAATGCAAATGAGGGGTCTATCCTTGCGGGATATTATAGAGCTAGTACCGCGTTGGTCAGGGTCAAATGTTCAGATTGAACAATTTTTAGAGGGATGTTATGAAGCAAAAAATTTAGTTGCCCCTGAAGCCGAAGGTGAATTAGCTAAATTAATACGCATAAGATTATTTGGCGACGCACTCAGATGTGCGCGTGATCATAATTTTAAGACAGTTCGCGAAATTGAGGACTTTTTCATGCCGATCTACGGGAACACTAGAACTTATTTTGAACTTGCAGGAGAATTAGCAAATACGAAACACAAAAGAGGGGAACCGGTTATGCAATTTTTAAACAAAATTAGAGCATTAGAAAGGGAGTTGATAAAAGCGATTTGTCGCGAAAGGAAAGATTTGGGGGAAGATTTAGCAGAAATCGAAATTAGAACTGACTGTTTGCGGTATTTTGTTAAAAACCTTTCATGGGAGTTATGATCACGATTAAATAGTCCCAAAAATTGGGAAGAAGCGCGAGAGCAAGCGCTGCAAGCGGAACGCGAAATCGCGGAAACATTAGTAGAACTAGATCAGTTCGATGATACAAATAGAAGCAGGAGCGATAACCCTCGTGAAATAAGAAGAGTACATATTATGGAGAAAGAAACAAATAATGCTACTTGTAGTTTTTGTAACGGAATGAATCACTATTTAATGAACTGCTGGCGATACGCAAAATTTATGTTTGAAAATACGAACTTAAGAGATAAACTAGTGATTAATTTAAAGCGTAAATTGGCTGAACTCGATCCAGAATCTTTCGGTACTTGGAAGCGAGACGAGGTATATGAAAGAGAATACAGCAGGCGAGACCACCCGCGGTATTTTACTTCAAGGGTAACTCCCAATGAAAGACCTAGGAATCGGTATTCAAACAATTATTATAATAACCACTCATCAGCCTGGCGAAATAATCAAAATAATTATAATAGAGATGGGCGTAACACCTCAAGCAATCAAGATTCTAATAGATCAGAATATTTTAATCGTGAAAACAATAATCAAAGATTTGATCAAACACAAAATAGGGGGGCATCCTATTATAACACTAACTCAAACTTAATGACATGTTTTTACTGTAATAAACAAGGCCATGGAATTAAAACCTGTATGAAATGGCTACGCGATACTAATCAGACAAACGCAGGTAGCGGAAGCGCTCAAAACTTTTCAAAAAACCTGCACTCTCCCGCCGAACAGGCGGGGACGCGCGAAAATACCAACCAGAACCCAGCTCCATGGCGAGAGACTGGCACAATACCAAAATCGAGACTATAAACAGAACGCAAGCTCTTACAAGCCCCACAGTTAAATTATTCGCAGAAGAGTTTAAAAATCCAATTATTTTTCTGTTAGATACGGGGGCATCGGTAAGCATAGTAAAGAAAAGCGAAATCAATGAGAATGTTGAAATTGATTTTACCCATATAATTTATTTAAAGGGGATAACATCTCAGCTAGTGCAAACACTAGGAAAAATAACTTTTTATTTTAATGGTAGAAAAATTGAATTACATTTAGTTGATGATGATTTTAATCTTCCGGTAGGAGTTTTGGGGACAGATTTTTTTAGAGAAAGCTCTGCAAAAATTGATTACGGAAAGAATTGTTTAAGCTGCGATGGGAAAATATTATTTTTCGAGAATCAAATCCAATCTAAAAATGAAAGACAATTTGATCAAGAATTTAATTCAAAAAATAGGTATGCGCGAAATAAAAACTTTATGAATAATAATTATCTAAATGAGACCGATTTAAAGAATGAAAAATCATTTACACCAATTAGAAAAGTCTGTGAAGGCAGGAATGAGAAAACGGATAAATTCAGTGGTAAGGTAAAAAGCTATTTCGAGAATAAATTCAAAAACGAGAAAAGTACGCAGCAAGAAAATTTTGTAAAGAATCTAGGTACTGGTGTCGGTTATAATAAATGCAATTTAGACGAAAATTTATCGTTTAACTTGAAAACCAATGCGGTCGAAAGCGAGACGACCAAAGAAAAAAGAGAAAACGATGATGAAGAAAAAAGGGAAGACGTTCAGGGTAGTGAAGGGCCACAAAAATCCTGTAACAATGGGAGCCTGATCATGGGAAAAGCAAAATTTTTCTTACGCAACGCGGAAAGCCCGGTGATGGCTTGCAATAACCGAGTAGAATGCGAGTTACCTTTAGAACTAAATGAAAAGGCCAAGCAGGGGGTTTTTAAAGACGACCCCGTAGACAAAAAGACGGCAGAGTTCGAAGAACAACCACGGCGCGTTGATCTGACAAATTTACGAGTGGGGCAGATTGACCTCTGGGAAAAAAGCGAGTCAGAAATTTTTGACGATTTTGAAGATCTAGAAGAAATAAACACGTTTGAAATTTTTAAAAATGAAAGCATAATCCGTTTATCAATCATCAAATCAAAAATTTGTTCACTTTCGAAAATTCTCGGAGGGAAGAAGAAAACGCAAGTACCTTTATTTCAGACGAAAATGAACGGGCAGTCAAAATTAAAAATTTAATAAAATTAGATCACTTAAATGAGCCGGAGAAAACAAAAATGGAGGGGATGATCGAAAAATATTCTGATTGTTTTCACTTGAAAGATGAAAAATTAAGCGCTATTGAAATATTGGGTCATCGTATTAATACTACAGATGACAGACCTATTGTTTCAAAACCTTTTCGTTTACCACACGCGTTGAAGGGCGAAATTGAACGCCAAGTTCAAGAAATGCTAGATGATGGAATTATTGAACCAAGTAATAGTAACTATTTAAATAATATTTTTCTTGTGGCTAAGCCATCAGACGGGACTAATAAGAAAGCTTATCGCTGTGTATCTGATTATAGATTGTTAAACAAGGTCACTTTGAGGGACCAATATAGACTCCCCTCGATATTAGACTGTTTTGATGCAATGAAGGGCGCAAAATATTATAGTAAATTTGATTTAGCGCAGAGTTTTTGGCAAGTGCCTTTACACCCCGACGATAGACACAAAACGGCTTTTGCGACTTCTGCGGGATTTTTCCAGTGGTGTAGAGCTCCTTTCGGGTTATCAAACGCACCAGCAACTTTTCAAAGAATTATGGATAAAGCCTTTTTCGATATGCAGAAAAAAACAATTTTTATATATATTGATGACTGCATTATTTATTCTGATTCAATTGAAGAACATATTTTAAAAATTGAAAAATTTCTACAAAGAGTCCGAGAGGTGGGCTTAAAGTTAAAACCAGAAAAATGTGAATTTTTAAAAACCGAAATAATATTTTTGGGTCATCATTTAAGTGAAATCGGAATACAACCAGACAGTTGTAAATTAATAGTGGTCTGAAATTTTCCGAAACTAAATAACATTCGCTTAGCTCGCAGTTTTCTTGGGTTGTGTAATTATTACCGTAGATTTATTCCAAATTTTTCTAAAATCGCAAAACCACTTACCGACCTGTTAAAGAAAGAAAAGAAATTCGAATGGACAGACATAGCTAATGAAGCTTTTGAAACACTTAAAAATAAATTATGTGAAAAACCGGTTTTGCAGTTTTTTGATGAGAACTTGCCCTTACACGTTTATTGCGATGCGGCTCAAGCATCGATTGGAGGATTGCTTGCGCAGGGTGCTTGAGGATACGAGAGACCAATCGGGTATGTAAGCAGAGTATTACGTGGCAGTGAATTAGGATAATCAACATATGAGCGAGAATTTTTGGCAATTGTGTATACAGTTACCAGTTTTAAATGCTATTTACTCGGCAGAAAGTTTACGGTCTATACGGACCACCTTCCGTTAACGTATCTTACCAAATCTGATGATCCGACGGCAAGAATTAGCAAATGGTTGATAAAATTAAGTTGTTATGATTATAAAGTTGTTTATCTCCCAGGGAGGTCAAATGTACAGGCGGATTGCCTTAGTCGTTACCCCGTAGATGCTAAAGAAACGGAGATGCGGGATATAAGTATAATAACAAGATCTGCCACAGGAAAAATTCAGAGGAAAAATTACAAAATAGCACGCGGTAGAAAACCGTACGAAAGGCGGGTGAATAAATCGGGAAAGCCTGCTGTGGTAACCAAACCCATAATAGATACTAAACAGCGCGTCAGTAGAAACGAGGAAAACAACCTAACAATAGAACCCCTCCGAACGGAAAGTCCCACAGCGGGAGAGATTGGGGAAGGACTGAGTGAGACCTTATCAGCGACTAATAACAGCGAGTGCGACCAAGCGCAGGGGGAATTATTTGCAAAGTGTAGAGAAAAATTGTTTATGCGAAAAGATAATTATTTATATTTCATTACCACGGAAGGTAAACCATGTGACGAAGGCTCTAAACAATTATTTGAATGTAAGAAGTTACCTTATTTCAAAGATTTAAATGTAGGTGAAATAAAAGTTCATGAAGTAAGAGCACAGTCGTGCTTACGCAAACACAGATACAGTTTCGCGGTAGTAGTACGAGGAAAGGAACTCTTGAGTACAGAAGAGATTAAAAATAATTTAAAGAATGCACTTAATGTGTTGAAAGATTTATTAACGAAGTACGAAATAGCTTCAGTTAGTTTAGCAGAAAGTAGCGAAATTGAAAATGTATTGTGGGGAGAGGTACTTAATATTTTTACAGATACCTTCAAAGAGTGTTCAACAAAATTTATTATATGTAAAGAGCTGATAGAATACGTCCCGGTAAGCGAAAGAGAGCGAATATTGCGCGAAAATCATGGTACGGTTATGTCGGGACACCAAGGTGTACAAAAGTGTTATCAAAAATTAAAACAAAATTATTACTGGGAAAATTTGAAGGAGTCTGTACAAGAGTTTATACGAGGTTGTTTAACGTGTAATTTAAAAAAATTGAGAAGAGTAAAAACAAAACAGGAACTAGTTCTTACACCGTCAGTTCCTGAACCTTTTTTTTGTACCGCGATAGATATAGTAGGACCTTTTAAGCCTACACCAGATAATTATAATAATATATTAACGATTCAATGTACTTTCACTAAATATAGCTTAGCACTGCCTCTACGCGACGTGACCACCGCAACAGTAGCAGAAACGCTAGTAAAAAGGTTTATCTGTGTATTTGGAGCACCATAGGTTATATTATCGGACCTAGGAACAAATTTTTGCAGCAAATTGATGAAAGAAGTCGCTAAAATAATCAAAAATTTACTACGCCGTATAGGCCAAGCTCGAATGGCAGTATAGAGAAAATGCATCACAGTTTATGCGAATACATGAAAACAATCGTTGACAAAAATAATTCTTGGAGCGATATGTTAGAATTAGCTTGTTTCTCGTACAACACGACGTACCACTCGTCACATTCTTTTTCGCCGCACGAACTTGTTTTTGGTGGGGTAGCGACAACTCCCGCAGAGAATCTCCGTGGCGACCTTAGGAAAAAGGTATTGACATACGACCAATACATTGAAGGTCTCTGCAAACGATTAAATAGCGTGCAAAGAATAGCTAGGGAAAAATTGATAAATTCCAAAATTCGTGCTAAATATTACTATGATAAAAAAATCAACCCACAAGAATTCAGAATCGGCATGTCCGTGTATTTGTTAAAAGGTGGGAAGATACATAATTTCGAAGACCAGTATACTGGCCCTTTCACGGTTGTTGATATTCCAAATAAAAAGGGAAATGTGACCATAAGAATGAGAAACAATAAAGTAAAAACGGTGCACGCGAATAGACTGAGAGTTTCGTATGTTGAGCAAGAAAGTTAATAACTTACACGATAGTTTATAATTGACACATAAATAAAAAAAAAAAAAAAAAAAAGAAAGACAAAAAAAAATTAGAATAGTAATGCATGAAGTAGGGTAGAAGGTTGAAGGGAAAAATACGATTAAGTCTAAATTAAATTAGAGTAATTTTTAAATTACAGAAAAAAAAAGGAGAATGCAGAAAACGTCGCTATTGCTCCTTGTTCTTTGGGCGAGTTATATTAAAGCTGACAAGTTAATAGAAATCGAAGCCTTAGATAATCCTGGATTAATATTTACAGAGTTACCTGAAATTCGCTTCGCGGAAGATTTTTGTGTTATAAGATTAATTTTTAATTTTGATATAGGACAATATTATATTAAAGAGGCGCGTGAAGATTTAATTAAGTTAAAAACTTGCATACCACCTATGAGCAATGACCAAAATAGGACTGTTTTTGAAAAATTCGACGAAATTATAAGAAATTACGATGATATTTTGAGTAAACATGAAACCGTAATTAATTACTTTAACAAATCAAAGGTAACTATTACCAGGGAAGAAACTAGGAGGCGTCTAGGGAGAGAAGAAACGCAAAAGGAAATAAGAAGGGTTGTTTTTGAAAGCGAGAGTGACGTTTGGTGGGAAACTTCGGCAGTTATTGATAAGACTAAGGCATTATTAAAACTAAGCAATATGGGGGAATCTAATATAGCTCGCCTATACCTTGATGAATATTATCACTTAGCTCAAGCAGCGAGAGAAGCATATAGATTGATGATAGAACATCTGGATAATTTGAAATTGATGATTTCTGCTTTTCAAAAGGGTACTGAATTGTCTACACTTCTGGAGAATAAATTGTGCGAAAACACCTTATGGCGTTTAGAATATGATATGCGTTTTACTAATAAAAACTTTGACACTCCTAAAAGCTTGCAAGAATTATTAAAATTTTTGACTTTGGTTGAAATAAAGAGAGGAATATACGGAACACAGGGCTTAACGGAATATTTTATACCTATGAAATTTGATGATGCAGCAAAAATTTACAGGATAATTCCCATACCTTTGCCGCAAAATATTTTTAAGGATTTCAAGTGTACAGCTTTTATCAATCCAACGGATAAATTTATTATTAAATTCAAAAATAAGGGACATAAATTTATTAGTAACAACGAACTAAATAAATGTCTAGTGAAAAAGGGGTTTCATCTATGCCCCAAAAGAACGTTCGAGTACTTAGAAACAAACAGCTGTGAAAAGACCTTGCTAACAAAACCACGTGATATAAATTTCCATGAGTGCGACATAAGAATTGCGAATAATTTTACGAATTACATGTTGAAGTTAAAACCATTCTATAAAACAATCGTGGGGACAGGGGACGAAAAGAAACTAAGCTTGAAGTGCGGAAATATAATAAAGGGGGCAGTAAGCACAAAAGGGTTGAGAATTTTATCTCTTCCATCGAACTGTGAATTTGAATTGAGTGGAAATTATTCAAATATGTTCTTTAACGCAAGCCCAGAAATTAAAAATATTGTTTTTACGGAAGCCAAGTTAGATCTCAATGAACTATCAAGTATTTTCGCAAATAAAGCGCTAGAAAGAAAGTTTTATGAAACGTTAGAAAGCTCGCATAATCACAACTCCTTTTGGACAGCCGTGAGAGAAAGCGAAATTTACGCAGCTCACGACAAACTGAAAGAAGATTTTGAAGAATCTAGACTTAGAATACAAATTATTTGTGGGATAGTAATATTAATCTCAGCTGGCGTTCTTATATTTTTGGGAATATTAGTTATCACAAACAAGCATGTTAAATTATTACAATTAAATGAATTTAGTTCAACTAGGGTACTCATTTGCTCAGTTCGTGTAAATCGCGAAATCACGGTCTGCGGAAACATAGCATCTTACAGTTCAAGGGTACAGAACGGGGAAATTACGTACTATAAAGAATTAACGCGCGAAGAGTGTGCAAATATTCAAATGACGGGGGAATATACACTTGGTACAACAAAAATTACGGGAATAAAGCGAAACGGCACTACAAACACACCAGTTAAATTTGCGGGAAGTACCGGTGTATCGGGTCACTGTAAGGGTGGCGGATTTACGGATAAATGGGTATCTTGGGAGGATGTCGTGGTTCAAGGTTGGGCAGAAATAATTTTGAAAGACTATTATGCGGATGTCCATATCGAAACTAATAAAATCAGATTACAATCGGGTTTAACATGCCCCTTAACTATGACGACTTGCACAGATTACGACGGTAGCATGGCTTTTTGGGATATGTTACCACCAGACACGTGTGGATTAAAAAAATATTCTGTGCTATATGACGGAAAGGTGCAAATCGCTCACGAAGCGGAAGAAAACAAAGAGTTATACAGCGTAGATTCGGAAGGTTATACTTTTGCATTCTGGAAGACAGGTTACCTAAACGCGTGTGGTTATAAATTAATACGCACTGAACATCCGAGACTGTTCTTTTTACAAGAACAGGTAGACGAAGAAAACATATTTAATACTGGTATAGCCACCTCGAATCTAGATCTTTTTGCGTACATAAATTCCAAATTTGTATACGTAGAAAAACACATAAAAACCCAAATTAATAATTTGTATTACGACATTTTGAAACGGGAATGTGAGCTTGAAAGAAAAGTACTGAATAACGCTTTATCAATCGTATCAATTTCACCAGACGACTTTGGTTATAAACTAATGAACGAGCCAGGGATTTTGAGTTTGACGGTGGGGGAAATTATTTATACCATGAAATGTGCAAAGGTAGAGGTAGAGTTGAGACCTACTTTAGATCAGTGCTACGAGCAGTTACCTGTTTTTCGGGGAAAGGATGAATTCTTTCTAGCACCTTGAACAAAAATACTATTAGAAAAAGGTACAAGGATTGACTGTAATCAGAAATTACCACCTATGTATAAGGTAGGAGATACGTGGATAAAATTAGCCAAATCGAGTCCGTTCACAGGCGAGCCGAAGGTCCTTCAACCCATAACAAAACCTTTTTGGAATTATGCAGATGCTAAAACCCTCGCAACGGGAGGTATTTACAACCAGAAAGACACAAAACGTTCAAGAAATCACATCATGATGAGTTTAGAAAAAAAGGCGATTATGTCAAACGTTCTAAGGGGTTTTTCGGGAGCAAAGGTGACAGATCAGGGGTTATCAATCGAGGGGTTTTTCGACAATGACACACTAGAATCATTGGTAGAAAAGACTTGGAATAAAATGTGTAGGCATCTTTTAACACTGGGAAACGTTTCTTCTATTTTTATTGCATGTTTTATGATTATTAAACTTATTAAAATGATGGTTGACACCATCATAAGAGGACATACATTATTCTTAATTTTCGGAGTGAGCTTTAAACTGTTAGGCGCTTTGTTTAACTCGGTGACTCAACTTTTCATTTACATGGGAAGAAATATGAAAGAACAGGGGAAAGAGAAAGACGTAGAAAAAGACTCAGCAGGAAATCCTGAGAAAAACAAAAATGCGAGTGAATAGCTTACGCTTTACTTCAACGACCGAAGTTAGACATTATGCAACAAAAATAGTAGTAGAATTTTAACAAATTCGAGATTAATATTTGTTTTGGTGATTGGCTCGTAGGAGAATGCAACTATAAAATAAAAAATTTTTAGCAATTATAATGTTATAGTTAAGAAAGGAATTTATTATAATTTGGTATGTAAGGTTAAAGGTTAAGCATGTGAAACTTTATGTAAAATTGAATTTCGGGAAAAGCATGTAAGAAAAATATAGTAATATTAATAATAATAAAAATAAACAAGTAAGAAAAAAAAAAAAAAAAAAAATTTTTTTTAAACGCAGAGACTTGCAAGAAGATATCCTGAAGCAAACACTCCTTGAGAAGATAATAGCGCAGCAGGAAGAGACAAGGAAATTTTTAATTTTAAGATAGTTTATAATTTATAATTTATAATTTAGTTTATAATCTTTTGTTAAGTACAAAAGAAAGCTAATAATGATAATAATAATAATGAATAAATAAAACAAATAAAATAAAATAAATAAAACCCTTAAAAAAAAAAAAAAAAAAAAAATTTAGAATTTAACATAACAATTAAAATAAAAGTACTTCTGAACGACAAAAGGTGTTATAGTAAACCGAGATTTTAAACATGAGATCTTTCGCTAAACAAGTCTACTTTAAGACAGCAAACGAGGAGATACTATGTTCCTGCTGCGTTTTACAACGCAGGGGAGAATTCGAACAAATAACGAAAATAAAAGAGGACGATGGTGAATTAATAGTTTGCCAAGGATGCCTTAGCGAACTTGAAAAAGTTTGGTTTGGAGGTCACGACAGGTTAGAGATAGGGGCATTTTTACACTCAGCGGGCATAATAAGATCACCAGACACAGTGATCGAAATAAAATATAAAATAACCTTAGAGATGAATCCTACAGAAGAACCTCAATCACCACAAGCCAGTATCCATGAAAAAGAAAGTGCCAGCAATAATCCGGAAAGACAAATGGAATTAGAGCAGGAATTAGCACCTTTTGTAGCATTACCTTTTTTTTATGTAGATGATCTAGTCGGCAGTGCTCTGAGTTACACTGGGCCTACAAACGAAGAGACAGATGTCCACGCAAGGGTTACAGAACCAACAGTAGAAGAAATAGAGGACGAAGTCGCGATAGGTTACAACATTGAAAACATAAGGTTACAGACTTTTATTAATTGGCCAAACGAACTTTTTCACCCTGCAAGGCTAAGCGCGGCTGGGTTCATATACACGGGAATTCGTGATCAAACCGTATGCCCTTTTTGCGGATTACGGCAAGAAGGGTGGAGTTACGATTCACACCCTTTAATAACACACATGTTTTGGAGTGGTAGGTGCGCCTTCGTGATAGCCAACACTGATAGAATAAATACACTTCTCAACGGTATGTCGGATGATACGCAAATAAATATTCTGGAACAAGAGCTAGTAAATAATTTTGAAGCAACAGAATGGCCAGTCATCGGCCACAACATAGATGTTCAAGGGGTCATTGATCAGTTGGAGCTGGAAGAAGAAGAAGAAGAGGAAGAAGTTTTAAAAGAAAAAGAAAACTCCGCTGAGGAAGACGGTGAGAGTGACAATGAGGATATTCAAACAGAATTGGCATGTAAAGTATGCCTGACCAGAGAGTTAAAAACGATATTCCGACCTTGTAATCACGCAGCTTGTTGTAAAAGATGTGCTTCAATGTCAGAAACATGTCCGATTTGTAGAACTAAAATAACAAATTATACAATAGCTT
The DNA here is from genome assembly GCA_038277355.1 of Encarsia formosa. Lineage (NCBI taxonomy): Eukaryota > Metazoa > Arthropoda > Insecta > Hymenoptera > Aphelinidae > Encarsia > Encarsia formosa. The sequence goes on from CM076185.1 coordinate 67,126,966, forward strand.
TCGTCGCGTAAAATAGTGTTACAAAAAAAAAAAAATAATAAAAATTAAATAAATAAATAGAAAGATAATGCTAATAGTAAGATATTTTTTAAGCGAGATATAGAATTTAGATCTCAATCTTTAAATTTAATTTAATGCTAAATCAAACTGTAATTGAAAACTATCCCTCTTTATAATTATGAAGCAAGTTCGAATGTCTTCGTTTTATAATTGATTTGATTGGTTGAGAACGTTAAATTCAAAATTTAAATTGCGTATAAGTTGAAATATTGAAAATTTTGTTACTAAGAATTTTTATTAATATATAAAATATATATATATATTTTGAATTTATTAACACTGTGCATGATGATATTGAATTCACAATAGAAATTGAGACAGAAAAAACTTTGAATTTTTTTTTTGGACCTGATGATAACTAAGAACAGTACTCTTAATACTAATCACGATGAATTTAGTTTTGGCATTTATCACAAAAAGACACAAACTGATACTGTCATAAATAATTTTTCTTTCCACCCGTACCCCCATAAACTTGCATCTTTTAATTGCTACATTCACAGATTACTCTCAGTTCCTTTGTCTAGAATGAACTATTATAAAGAATTGAATTTCATAAAACAGATGGCTGTTAATAACGGTTACTCTTCTGAATTGATAGATAATTTAATAAGTAAAAAACGGGAGAAAATGTTCTTTAACAAAATTTACCCACAAAATGATCTAAGAAAGAAAAATTATTTATCTTTTAGTTACTTAGGCAATTTATCAAATAAAATTAAGAATATTATCAAGAAATTAGATAAAAACATCTGTGTATCTTACAAAACAACAAATAAGTTAGGCAGTTTCATAAAGAACAATAAATCTAAGGATAGCATATACAAAGGGTAATAATAATATAATAATTATAGCATATACATATTACATCTACATAATAGACAAAGTGTTTATAAGTTGTCTTGTGGCTCAGGTGACAAAGTATACATAGGACAGACTGGTAGGAAATTTATTGAAAGAATATCTGAACATAAAGCTGATTACAAAAACCGCAATAAAATCAGAAAAGATGGAAAAGCTAGGATAATGAAATCTAATTACGCAAAACATCTTAAAAGTTCTGGACATAAATTTAATGAAAAATTTGAAATTTTACATATTCAAGGAAAAAGTAAATTACTAGATTCGTTAGAATCATTAGAAATAAACAGACTAAAACACAAAAACGTTTTATTGAATGATTAGTTAGATTTAAATAACTCCCCACTCCTAAACTTGAGTTGATTGACCGTTCGTATTCTACCCTGACTGTTTACTATCGCTATACTTAAACACTCTGTACACTCACTTTAGCTTTAGTATTATATTGTACTCGGTTTGATAAAGACGCTTGGTCGTCGAAACATGTTACCATTTTTAATAAATTGTGTAGATCTCATAAAATTAAAACGTTGTTTTATTTTTATTAACCATTTAATAATTGCTATGGATCTGCATCAAGTATCACCGGATCAAATTAAAATTATTAAGAATTTTTGCAATAATTTTTGAACAATTTTGTTTCAATAAATGAACTAAATTTCTTTGTCAAATTCTATATGATAAAATAAGAATCTTTATTATTTAAAAAAAAAAAAAAAAAAACTTTTTAAGCCATAACCACAAAAATATCGAACTGAACTTAGTTGCAGGTTGCAAACGATAAGTAATGAATTAAGAGTTAAAAAAATTTTATTTGACTTCATTTTTTTTTAAAACAAAAGTAAAAAATTATCGTTTATTTAATTACAAAATTAAAGATTGAGCACGGTTGCGTGCCGATTGAGACTAGTACGTGAAAAATTGAGATCTTGACAAAAAAAAAAAATTTTTTTAGTTTAACAAAAAAGGAATATGATTAATAGAGAACGTAAAATTCAAAACTTTTAAACATTAAATCAAAAAAAAAAAAAAAAAATTAATAAATATAAAAAAAAAAAAAAAAAATTTTTGAGATAAGGTTTTGAAAATGAAAATAAAAGAAAGTTGTATTTGAATTGAATTTTTATTATAAAAAAAAAGAAAAAAAAATGATACATATATTTTTTTACACCAAAATTAATTATTTAATGAAAATCTGTCAAATAGCAGGGGGATACACCCAAGTATATCCCCCGAATAGCGGCCACACCAGTTGTGGAGATTAAGTACTCGTTCACTCTTCCGCCACTCGCGAACGGCACGCCACCGCTCAAACTGAAAACAAAAAAAGGGGGGGAAACTATTAATATAAAATCAAAAAAAAAACAGGAAGGAAGATATTTTTAACAAAAAACTTACATTAACGGGAATTCTCATCCTCCGATGAAATAGGCGCTCACGCCAAATTTTACTCCGGTACTGCTCGGTGATCTCGGGAGACACCGGGAGGCCGGCGGCTCGTCGCTCGGCTAGTGCCTTGCGTAGTTTACGCTTCTGGATCCACAACTCAAACTGGAAAAAAAAAAAAAAAACAAAAAACAAAAAATAAATAAAAATATAAATTATAATGATAATAATAGTAGTGAAAAAAAAAGGGGGGGGGGGGGTATAATTTATAAATCATAATGTAGAAATAGGGTTGACAACCGGTACTTTAAAAAAATATTTTTTAAGTACTCGATTTTTAATGAATTTTAACATTTTTTTTTTTAGAATTTTTAAATCAAAATTGAGCAAGAAGAATATTAAGAAAAGTTTTTAAAACTACGGGTTGATGACGTCATTAACCCGAAATTCCATTAAAAGTATATCTATATATATGGAAAAATTAAAAAAAAAAAAATTTAAACACTTGCAAAATTCGTGTCGATTATTTTTCGATATTTTAACTAAATAAGCAAAAAAAAAAATTATAAATTTCAGAAAGTTGCCAGCCCTATAGAAAAGTAAAATTTTACTTACCACGACAGTCTTTACTGCAGGCATCTTGGAAAAACTTTTTAACTCTAATACGAAACGCACTGTTCAAACTTTCAGAGGAGACTGAATCGTCTCCGTCGCAAGAAGGATCCTCGTCCTCAAAAATTTTCTAGCTTCTAATGTTAAATAATAGAAAAACGAAAAGAGTGGGGTTGTCTTTCCCTGTAAAAAAGGGAATAATAATAACCAGGAAGATATAACTTCCAAAAGCTAAAAAGAAAAAAAACCAAACCAGCATAGGAGTCTGTAGAAAAAAAAAAGAAGGGAAATTGTAGGTGCGACCTTGTCGCTTTGGTGAGAAAGGGAGGGAAAAGAAATCCTTGAGTAAAGTACGAACATGATTTTAAGGGATTTCTTTTACAACTACCTACATTCAAAAAAAAAAATACTAATCACAATTTTGTCCACAGAATATTTGAAGTAAGTCATTTGGAAAAAGGTACAGTAAATTATGAATTTAATTGGAGTTTGATCAATTTCGAGTCTTTTATATAAATGAATGAATAAAAGAACAGATAAGTAATACTATTTTAGTAGAGAATTAAAATTTTACAAAAAACCTATAGCATAAAACAAAAGAAAAGAGTTATATCATGTATTTCAAAAATTTTTTTTTACAACATAAGAAAACACCTAATAAGTGAGAAATTCCTAAAAACAAATAGAAACAAAAAAATATTAAGCGAGACGACTTATTTTAAAATAAATTTAGAGAAATTTTAAATAGAATAATATTTTTATTTTTAATACTACTTAAGTACTACGAAATAAGTCTATACCATAAATTAATCGAATTATTCATTATTCAAACAAAATTAATAATAATAAAATAAACTTGTTTGGCGTCCTAGATTCTAGTAAAAGTTAAGAATAAAAAAAAAGGGGGTATAAAAGTAATTAAACAAATTTTTTTTTGATACTAAGGAGTTCTTACTATAGTAAACGATTGGAGTTGTCTAAAAAACCTCCAATCTCGAAGGGGAAGGAGAGATGTCGTGTCGGCACCAGCTCCCCTTTTTAAAATTAAAATAATTTTAAGCTAATTCTTAAGTTATTTACAAAATATTCAATTATTAGTTAAATAAGATAAATAAGTAAGTATAAATAAGAGAGAGAATAAAAAGAAGAAAAAGAGAGACAGAGAGGAAAAGCGAACAGGAGCTGGGAAAAAGAAGAGAGGGAGAGGACAAAAGAAACGCGTCAGCACGGGACGCCTGGCTGAGTGAAGGAAAAGCCAGCAGCGGACCTCAACAATAGAGCGTCACGGCAAGGAGGCGGGAGGCCATAAACAATCCCCCGCGACCGCCGGTCAGTGACATTGACCCAATGAGGCCTCAAGGAATCGGGTCCCATAATATTTTAGGCGGACTTTACTTGTAGGAGAGGGAGTCCACACATGAGGAATATTATAATAAATTAGGCCAAGGCCAAGCCCTCGTGGAAAAGAGGCCAAATCATTGATTTTTCCCCCAGATTCGGGCACACATTGGAGGGTCCATGATCCCCTCTACGGGGGTGGGTCCTCATGCGTAGGGGTATAAATAGGGCCGCGAACGCGAGCCCGAGTGCTTGGTTTTTCAGTCGCGATCCAGAACTCGACCCGTGCACATCGTTCCGTGAGGAAGATCTCCCCGACTCGACTCACGGGAGTTAGAGATTTTCAAAGTCTCGATATTTTTAAAAAACATATCGAGATCAACCTGAGTGACTATTTATAGTCTTATTTTTAAGGGCATTTCTGAGTTTTCGAATCAGTGCACCTAATTCGCGAGTTTTCGAATAAGTGCGAGGGTTAACACAAATTAGAGTTCCGGCAGTGACTAGTTTGGTTTTAAAAGACTTTAAAGAAACAACATTATGTCCGACTAAAGAAAAGAGCCTGGAATTTCCTTCAGGACGGCGTAGAACCATCGATTCACCACCTCAAGCAGCCCAGCGGGAATCTTCGGCTTTCAACACTCTCTCTCTCTCTGTGCAGTGTCCAGAACTTTAATAGAAGTAAGATTATTTTTAAGGAAGTAGATCGTGTAACGTTTGTAATGGTTTGGTTTTGATAATAAATAGATTTTCTTAGTAGTCTTTCGGGTTCTGTAGTTTTATTAATTATTCTCCTCTCAGTTATTCGAATCACCTACCCGGTTATAAGAAAAGGGTGAAGTAGATTCAAATTAAGTAAATAGATCTGTCCCGATTTTGGGACATGACAGGTTGATGACGTCATTAACCCGAAATTCCATTGAGAGTATATCTATATATATTGAAATTTTAAAAAATTTAAACACTTGTAGTTCTTTTAATTTTAGTTTTTTTAAAAAAAGAAAAAATACGTGTCAATTATTTTTTGATATTTTAACTAAATAAGCAAAAAAAATATTATAAATTTCAAAAAGTTGCCAACACTATTTCTAAGGTTCCTAAGATGTGCCCTGTTTCAAAGCCAAAGAAAATTCATTGAAAAATCGTCCGAAATTTTGCTCTTGGCTCTGGAGCAACTTCTAAGGTCCATCTGAAAATCGGCCAACAATTTCTTTTGCAGGTTAAGTTTTGAAATCCGCTTCTTATCCGACCTGTTTATAAGGCAAAAACAATTATAACTTAAATAAATTAGTTTTTTTTTTTCTTTAGTTCTAATGCAAGTTCATAGGCCCATCTTCTCGTCGGCAAACAGTTGGTTTTTAAGGTTACGTTCGCAAATATTTCTCAGATGTGCCCTGTTTGAAAGGCAAAGAAAATTAATAGAAAATTTGACTGAAATTTTTTCTTCAGTTCTAGAGCAAGTTCAAGAAGGGCCATTCGCACATCAGCGCACAATCGTTCTTTGCAGGTTATGTTTTAAAACGTGCCTAAGATCTCTTTATTCTGAGCTGATCATTTATTTAGCAAATCCCAAGTAAAATTTCCTATCAAATTAAAATTATTTTCATGGAACTCTCTGAAAGTAGACAATTTTCTCTGCTTGGAGGTTATGTTTTGAGGCATCTTTTTGAAGTTTCACTGCTTTAAAAGTAAGAATGTTTTTAAGAGAAAGAAAATTATATTTCATCCTGAAATTAAAACCTTGTTCATGAGACTTACATGATGTTGACAGATTATTGTTTTGCAGGTTATATTCTCGAACATACTTTGGTTGTTACCCCTTGTTCGAAAAAAAAGTCTTATTAGATTGATCACACTTTATTTCGGCGATAAATTAAGTTTTATTTGGAGGACTTGTCCGATAAATGACATTTCGTTTTTTCTAGATTATGTACCTATAAGTATTGCATATGAGCCCTACTTATTAAGCAAAAGATATTTTTAGAAAGATTTAATCAAATTTCATCATAAAATTAAGTATAAATTTAAATAATCGTTTTAAGAGTGCTGCCTACCAAGCGGAGAGCGCCGCCTAACGTTGTATTACGGGCGCGTGGATAAAGTTCCTGACGAAATACGCTTTGAATAATGATTTAATCATCACCAAAAAAATCTCAAAAAATAGTTAAAATTATTCTACACTTGCCTTACTATCTGATTTTCCCGAAAAGTTTTTCTAAATGCATGAAAACAATGATTGAAAATCTCGACAAAATCGGCGTCTGCTGCGCATGATAATGCCGATGACAAAGAATTACTTACTGCGAATTATTCCTTCACTTGATGAAAAAACCAGATAGTAAGGGACCTGTAGGCTGAAATAACGAATTTTTTTCCGTATTTTTTTCGTAACAATTGGTGGATTCTAGCGGCCACATTTAGTCAGGAACTATTTCAGCCGGCTGGTTGTTGTGATTTTAGTCTTTCGGGATAAAACAGAGCGGATATCTAGTTCGCCGCCCGACCGTAGATGGTGTCGATGCAAAAATTCAAGAGCGTACATATTTTTGTGAGTTGCTGGGGCCCCGGGGCTTAGCGACAGCTGTTACGGTGTGAGTTCCGACTACATGGCAGATTGTCTTGGAAAGGCTCGCTCCGCAGCGATTCACCGACTCGGCCGTTAGGCACTCCCCACTCTCGGGCTTGTTTTCTCAGTCGGAGATCGTCGATGAACCTTTATGTATGTACATTATAAATGCCCAAAAATCACTAAACCATGATTTTTTTTAACCAACTAATGCTCCGCAAAAAAATTGTTTATCGATTAAAAAAAACAGTAGATAAAATAATTTTTTTTTTTAGCTCCAATCTTTTGTTGATTTCATACAACAATTTTTGTATGTCAAAAGCCATGGAATTTACGAATTCAAAACCAAAAAAAATTGTATATTTTGTAATCAGTAAGAAACCGATATTTACGTTCATTTAGTACCTTGGAACGTTTTGGATTTATAAAATTTGTCTAGGTTTAATCAATTAAAACCATCTCCGTTCCACAAAAAAGCTAATACATACTCCTGGATTAGAAACTGATTTTTTAGTTGGATTTTTGAATCGCGTAAGGGCAATTTTTAAGTTATCGAGGTGCGGTTCAAGCAAAGAACTTCTTTTTTTCAATGTCTTTCAAAAAATATATGATTCGTCCAGGTTTAATCAATTAAAACCATCTCCGTTCCGCAAAAAAGCTATTTTTCACGGATTGAAAACTGATTTTTTAGTTGGTTTTTTGAATCGCGTAAAGGCAATTTTTAAGTTATCGAGGTGCGGTTCACGCAGAAAACTTTCTTTTTTCAATACCTTTCGGAAAACATATGATTTGTCCAGGTTTATTCGATTGAAACTATCTCCGTTCCGCAAAAAAGCTAATATTCACGGATTGGAAACTGATATTTAGTCGGTTTTTTGAATCGCGTAAAGGCCATTTTGAAGTTATCGTGGTGTAGTTCTCGCAGAAAACTTCCTTTTTTCGATCCCTTTCGGAAAACATATGATTTGTCCAGGTTGAATCTATTGAAACCATCTCCGGAAACTGATTTTTTAGTCGGTTATTCGAACTGCGCGAAGGCTATTTTGAAGTTACCGATTTGTGGTTCACGCAGAATCCTTCCTTATTTCATTACCTTTCTAACGATCTATGATTCGTATAGTTTTAACAAATAAAAAAATTTTAAGTCAGCTCAAAAGAGCGATGTTCATTTCATTGGTTTTTTAACTGTGCTAGAGCATTTTTGTAGATGCAGGGTTTCGCTAGATGCAAAAAATTCCTATTTTCAGTACCATTAGAAAGATGTATCGGTTTTATAAATCCAAAACGTTCCAAGGTACTAAATGAACGTAAATATCGGTTTCTTACTGATTACAAAATATACAATTTTTTTTAGTTTTGAATTCGTAATTTCCATGGCTTTTGACATACAAAAATTGTTGTATGAAATCAACAAAAGATTGGAGCTAAAAAAAAAAATTATTTTATCTACTGTTTTTTTTAATCGATAAACAATTTTTTTGCGGAGCATTAGTTGGTTAAAAAAAATCATGGTTTAGTGATTTTTGGGCATTTATAATGTACATACATAAAGGTTCATCGACGATCTCCGACTGAGAAAACAAGCCCGAGAGTGGGGAGTGCCTAACGGCCGAGTCGGTGAATCGCTGCGGAGCGAGCCTTTCCAAGACAATCTGCCATGCAGTCTACTTTCAAAGAGTTCCATGAAAATAATTTTAATTTGATAGGAAATTTTACTTGGGATTTGCTAAATAAATGATCAGCTCAGAATAAAGAGATCTTAGGCACGTTTTAAAACATAACCTGCAAAGAACGATTGTGCGCTGATGTGCGAATGGCCCTTCTTGAACTTGCTCTAGAACTGAAGAAAAAATTTCAGTCAAATTTTCTATTAATTTTCTTTGCCTTTCAAACAGGGCACATCTGAGAAATATTTGCGAACGTAACCTTAAAAACCAACTGTTTGCCGACGAGAAGATGGGCCTATGAACTTGCATTAGAACTAAAGAAAAAAAAAAAACCAATTTATTTAAGTTATAATTGTTTTTGCCTTATAAACAGGTCGGATAAGAAGCGAATTTCAAAACTTAACCTGCAAAAGAAACTGTTGGCCGATGTTCAGATGGACCTTAGAAGTTGCTCCAGAGCCAAGAGCAAAATTTCGGACGATTTTTCAATGAATTTTCTTTGGCTTTGAAACAGGGCACATCTTCGGAACCTTAGAAATAGTGTTGGCAACTTTTTGAAATTTATAATATTTTTTTTGCTTATTTAGTTAAAATATCAAAAAATAATTGACACGTATTTTTTCTTTTTTTAAAAAAACTAAAATTAAAAGAACTACAAGTGTTTAAATTTTTTAAAATTTCAATATATATAGATATACTCTCAATGGAATTTCGGGTTAATGACGTCATCAACCTGTCATGTCCCAAAATCGGGACAGATCTATTTACTTAATTTGAATCTACTTCACCCTTTTCTTATAACCGGGTAGGTGATTCGAATAACTGAGAGGAGAATAATTAATAAAACTACAGAACCCGAAAGACTACTAAGAAAATCTATTTATTATCAAAACCAAACCATTACAAACGTTACACGATCTACTTCCTTAAAAATAATCTTACTTCTATTAATGTTCTGGACACTGCACAGAGAGAGAGAGAGAGAGTGTTGAGAGCCGAAGATTCCCGCTGGGCTGCTTGAGGTGGTGAATCGGTGGTTCTACGCCGTCCTGAAGGAAATTCCAGGCTCTTTTCTTTAGTCGGACATAATGCTGTTTCTTTAAAGTCTTTTAAAACCAAACTAGTCACTGCCGGAACTCTAATTTGTGTTAACCCTCGCACTTATTCGAAAACTCGCGAATTAGGTGCACTGATTCGAAAACTCAGAAATGCCCTTAAAAATAAGACTATAAATAGTCACTCAGGTTGATCTCGATATGTTTTTTTAAAATATCGAGACTTTGAAAATCTCTAACTCCCGTGAGTCGAGTCGGGGAGATCTTCCTCGCGGAACGATGTGCACGGGTCGAGTTCTGGATCGCGACTGAAAAACCAAGCACTCGGGCTCGCGTTCGCGGCCCTATTTATACCCCTACGCATGAGGACCCACCCCCGTAGAGGGGATCATGGACCCTCCCATGTGTGCTCGAATCTGGGGGAAAAACCAATGATTTGGCCTCTTTTCCACGAGGGCTTGGCCTTGGCCTAATTTCTTATAATATTCCTCATGTGTGGACTCCCTCTCCTACAAGTAAAGTCCGCCTAAAATATTATGGGACCCGATTCCTTGAGGCCTCATTGGGTCAATGTCACTGACCGGCGGTCGCGGGGGATTGTTTATGGCCTCCCGCCTCCTTGCCGTGACGCTCTATTGTTGGGGTCCGCTGCTGGCTTTTCCTTCACTCAGCCAGGCGCCCCGTGCTGACGCGTTTTTTTTGTCCTCTCCCTCTCTTCATTTTCCCAGCTCCTGTTCGCTTTTCCTCTCTCTCTCTCTCTTTTTCTTCTTTTTATTCTCTCTCTCTCTTATTTATACTTACTAATTTATCTTATTTAACTAATAATTGAATAATTTGTAAATAACTTAAGAATTAGCTTAAAATTATTTTAATTTTAAAAAGGGGAGCTGGTGCCGACACGACATCTCTCCTTCCCCTTCGAGATTGGAGGTTGTTTAGACAATTTGGACTTATTTCGATACCTCTCAGAAAATATATGATTTGTCCAGGTTTAATCAATTAAAACCATCTTCGTTCCGCAAAAAAGCTATTTTTCACGGATTGAAAACTGATTTTTTAGTCGGTTTTTTGAATCGCGTAAAGGCAATTTTGAAGTTATCGAGGTGTAGTTCACGCACACGGAAAAAATAAAATCCTTGCAGCGTAGCTGAATTCAGCGATATGACGATGCGAACAGTTAACGACGCTCCAACGCAGACTTTTCATCGTGGCGAGGCAAAGTCTGCGTTGGAGCGACGTAAAGTTAGCTATAGCGTGCCTTCCTTACCAACAGCTGTAGCAGAGCTCGACTCACGCTTGACGCTTGTTTACTTGTGTACTTACTCTCTGCTATCGCGGGTGATAAAAATACTGATATAAAAAATACTTAAATTAATTACAACTATCAATAAACACATTTTTTTATAGTTATGCTGCCGTAAACCCGCGATAGCAGAGAGTAAGTACACAAGTAAACAAGCGTCAAGCGTGAGTCGAGCTCTGCTACAGCTGTTGGTAAGGAAGGCACGCTATAGCTAACTTTACGTCGCTCCAACGCAGACTTTGCCTCGCCACGATGAAAAGTCTGCGTTGGAGCGTCGTTAACTGTTCGCATCGTCATATCGCTGAATTCAGCTACGCTGCAAGGATTTTATTTTTTCCGTGCAGAAAACTTCCTTTTTTCGATCCCTTTCGGAAAACATATGATTGGTCCAAGTATAATCAATTGAAACCATCTCCGTTCCACAAAAAAGCTAGTTTTCACGGATTGGAAACTGATTTTTTTTTTTTTTTTTTTTTTTTTTTTAATCGCGTAAAGGCAATTTTGAACTAATCGAGGTTCAGAGAAAACTTTCTTTTTTCAATGTCTTTCCGAAAATATATGATTTGTCGAGGTTTAATCTATTGAAACCATCTCTGTTCCACAAAAAAGCTAGTATTCACGGATTGGAAACTGATTTTTTAGTTGGTTTTTTTAACCACGTGACGGAAATTTGAAAGTTATCGACGCCGGGTTCACGCAGAAAACTTCCTTTTTTCAATACCTTTTTACTGATATATGATTTGTGCATGTTCATTTCAATAAAAATATCTTCGGTCACCAATATATAGTTCATAAATTTTTTGTTTTTGACATAAAAAAATTATTGTATGAAAAGCTTTCACAAATGTATAATAGATTGGTGCTAAAAAAATAAAAGTATCGAGTAAATGTAGAATAGAAAAAAAAAATCTTGCTATAAGTAAAAGAAATCGGAGCACGTTTGGTTTGTCGTGATTGGAGCAGCTGGCGCGGCACCAAGGCCCAGTTCGTGACAAGAACACGGAGACAGCCGAAGCCGTCCGATCTCGAGTCTAAAAATAGCTGCGCGTCGTTCGGCCCAACGCCGAAAGCCAATACGGAATATAACCGGTAAATTGCCGATTGTGTTTTAACCAAATTAGAATAATTTATCATGATTGTTTCTAAATTGTAACTGAATTGAAACATCAAAATAGCTATAAGCCTTCAGTTTTTTTGTATAGAGTATTATTTTATCTGTTCGTACTAATTTATAATCACATCCACACGACAAAGAAGTGTAAAAAAAAAATTAAAATTAAATAATTATTATTGAAGCCCTAACTATTTTTATGTACTACTTCGAAAATAATTTTTCACTTGAATTAAAAATTTCTCGGAGCCCCAAGGCCCAAGCCCCCAGCCGATGCTTTCAGCGAGCGCCGGCCCTGCGTGCCGGTATAGTAGATCGATTATTTTTTTTTTCAGCCGTTCGTTTAGTTGACGGCGCCACGGTCAATTCGGAACTCTCTCCGAGTTAGGCAGCACTCTTAATGTCGGCTTATCTTTTTTTTCTAGGTTATGTTTTCAGACATACCTTTGAACCGCCTTTTTAAAAATAAAAAAGAAACTTTCAAATACATCACAAATGCAATTGAAAATTAAAGTTCTTCAGCTGGGCACATTTTTTTTTTTTAACTCGAGAATTTTTATCCAAAATAAAATTTTTATAGCGCATTGTGTATGCATAACTTTTTTCTTTTGTTATTCTTTCTCGATGATATGTTCGCCGGATACATAAGCAGCTTAAATCTTTTTTCATATTATTCATTCTTTACCTCGTTAATCGAACTAAAAGTACCTCTTTCGCGTTATTTTATCTTTTTACTTTTTCAAGTATGTCGCTTTTTTCTAAGTGTTCATAAGTTTTAGAATTTTTTTCATGTTCATTTATATTATGCATTGACTGTTCCTTTACCTTCTTCGAATCATATTATCCTATTACTACCATTGACCACAAGGCTTCGGTTCGAGGTTATTCAGCACCACGTAGGCTTTTGTTTATCGGGTAACTTAGCTCGCCTCAACAATGGACGTCAACTATCATACGGAGCGCTCTGATTGGCCAACTTTGACCCTTGATATAAATTAAATTATATAAAAAATTTATATAAAAATACATATTTTTGGAATCAGCGTAAAAAAGGAACCTGTTGGTTCAGGGAAATACTTTCCATCCCGACCGCCCTGTATTTATTATTGAGACCATTCTAAGTTAATAATTTCGATAATAAGCAGGTTTCAATGAAAACTTCTGATTTATTAAAAGTAAAATTCAATGTGATCACAAAATCATTGGTTTTTAGTAGTAGCTTTATCTATACTTTTAAGAGCTTTGTGTTTAAATATTTTTTTTTCTTTTTAACATTAGCTTTGTTATTTTTTATATATTTTTGATTTTAAAGGCTATATACAAATATTTTTTTCAAAGTTCATCTCTATCTTTTTGATATTGAACTTAAAATAAATCCATAATTTTCTTTTACTTCTGGTTATGAAAGTTTGGATAAAAAAACGTGTTTGGTACAATAAAAGGATTTTCAGATCAATAGAGCGAATTATTTTTTTTTTATTCAAATATACATAACTTTACTTCTAATAATAATTTATGCATAAAATTATATATCGTTGGAAAGCTCTTTAATCAAACTTTAATTTGATGCAATTCAAAATTTGTAAAAAAAATTTAGTGGTCACTAAAGAGCTTCAAAAGCAGATTTTTACTGTTTATAAAGTAAAAGATTTTCGTTTATCCAAGCCTAAAACCTACATATCGAGGTTATGCTCAAAAAGTAAAATGTTTTTGAAAACTTTAAGAACAAACAAAGTTATAATTTGCAAGGAGTTTTATCTCAAAAATGACTTTAAATGGTCGAACTTTAGGGCTCAAGATAAAAAAACAGTAAAATAATGCAAAAAAAGCCGTAAAAAGTTTGGTTTTTTGTATCGCGTGGGAACAATTTTGAAGATAAAAATCTGTGGTTTTCGCAGAATATCTTTCAAACGATATAAGATGAGTAGGAGTCACCGAGTAATAGTTTTCGTTGCGGCTGTTTTGCAAGTGTTTTTTTTTTTAACTTTTAAACTGTTTTTTAATACTTTCAAGGCTCGAGAGGCACGGTTTAAATTAGGGAAAAAAATTTTTTTTTGTGGGGAAAGTTATTTTTATGCTCTAAACAAACATTTTCGGGGGTGGAATGAGTCGAAAATTCAATTCGGGAACTCACGAACAGTCTGGAGGGCATTCTTCTGTATGGGGAGGCACAAAAATGTAGATTCTTTCCATCTCTGTCAATCTTATGCTCGCGTTCCAAAACATTTAGTTCGAGACAACGTTAACCTATTGACAATATTTCGGCAAGATGAGACCAACATCAAACATATATATATGCGGATCATGTGACTACAGACATGACCTATGATCAATTTAAAAAGCTGTGCTCATCATGTTGGAGCAAAGGAAACTATGAGTTCCTCGTTATCGACAAGGACAGACCCATAAATAATAGGCGATATCGCAGAGGTTTCGATTGCTTTGCTATAAATACATCTGACAACCCCAGTTTTTAGTACTCAAGGGCTCACCATTGTTTCGTCAACATGGACAACATTAAACGAGAAAAGGAAGTTTTGAGCAAACTTGTAAAAGCTCTCGAAGACATCAGAAGTAAATATAAATTGATAAAGTACAACAAGTCTACCGCTGAAAGTGATTTTAATCAAACGTTCAAACCAATCATCGAACCTTTTCAAAAAATAGCGACGAATAATTTGGTATCTTTGGTTGAAAAAAAGTCACAAGTAAAAATCGAGGCTAAAAGAAAACTCGAAATTCAAGGTAGTGAACCTCAAGCTAAAAGTGCAAGACTTGACAATTTGGATTATATAGAATCTGTTGCTAACACTACTGATCCATCGGTAACTGATAGTTATCTTACTGAAGTTAAGAATAATAACAAAACGTTAGTAGATCTAATTTATGGTGTTCGATGGGAAAATGAACAATTTAAAATTGGTGACTCGACTATTGATTTTAAAAATGAGAATATTGAAGTAAATGGTAAAACATATCCTAAAACTCCTGGGTTAATGGATCTGCTCGTTTCGAAGCATCCTTATTATACTTAAATCAGTAGAAACGAGCTAACATATTATGGTCAAATTTTGGATTCAACAAATGCTCATAGAAAAAATAAAAAAAAAAATAATGAAATTCGGTCATCAAACAGCACTAAATTTAAGACCATTATCCTGCCAATGGAAAAATTATCTAGCTCTAAAGGTGGTTCTTTGCCTAAGTTCAAGGTAGTTAAGAAAAACACCCATACTGACTATCGATATTGGGATGATCCAAACGAACTTGTTGATAGATTGAGATTGCTTATAGCTGAGAGATCTGCTGGTAATAACGGTCACAACAATGAAATTTTAGCCGTAATTGAAGAGCTATGGGAAGGAGGCTATATATTCTAAGGAAACAGCAAAAAAAATATCATTATCAAAATGAGTATCAATGTGTTTGGGCATTCGCTTAGTTTCAAGAACGCCAGTTCTCATGGACCAGCAGGAATTGGGTACAAGTTTACTTCGGATGGACAGTTTGATGTTGAAAATAAGAGATTGTGTAACTTAGCGGATCCTAGTCAACAAAAAGATGCCGTTAATTTTGAAACTTTGCAACAAATGATACGTAATCAGGAACGACAGTTTATTGAAATAACTTCAAAATTACGGAGCGAAGTCGACAACTCACTAGCAATGTTGGAACTCAATAGAGATGAAACCGATCAACAGATATTAAGTATAAAAGCACAGCTCGCCAGTATTCAAGAATCATAATCATGGATCGCAAACGACAAGTAGTTGTGGAAGAGCTCCACAAACAAGCCAGACGAAATTACCTTCGCAGAAAGTTTGAAATGCGAGATGTAGACGAGACTTGGCAAGCAGACCTTGTAAAAATGCTACCCTATTCTAATGTTAACAAAGGGAATAATAACATATTGACCGTAATAGATGTATTTTCAAAATTTGCGTGGTCCCTGCCAATAAAGCAGAAAACTGCTGAAGACACGACTGCTGCAATGAAGACCATACTACAGAAAGGACGTGTACCTAAAAATCTACAAACCGATCAAGGAAAAGAGTTTTTCAACGAATTATTCATGGGTCTGATGAATAAGTACAAGATTCATCACTACCACACGTATAGCAACCTTAAGGCGTCAATTGTTGAGCGCTTCAATCGAACATTAAAAAACAAAATGTGGCAAAAATTCAGCTTGCAAGGTAACTACAAGTGGTTGGACATTTTACCCGGACTGGTTGACGCTTACAACAATACCAGACACCGAACAATTGCTATGAAACCCAAGGATGTGATCAACAAAGAACAAGTTATTGATCGATTTAATAAAAAAATAGTTTTCAAAAGTACAAGATTCAAAACTGGTGATACGAATAAGCAAGGTGAAAAATATGTTTGAGAAGGGCTATACACCTAACTGGACTACCGAAGTCTTTTCCATAGCTAGAGTTGCAAAAACCAATCCAGTAACGTATCACCTGAAAGATTATAAAAATAAACTAATTAAAGGTGGATTTTATGAATAGGAGCTTTTGAAAACCAAATATCCAGATGTGTACCTAATTGAAAAAGTTCTTCAGAGACGTGGCAATATAGGTAATAAGGTCCGTGTCAAGTGGCTGGGCTTTGATGCCACACATAACAGTTGGATAAATAAATCAGATATGTAATTTGTTTTTAAAATTTTTCAATATTGTAAAACTTTTTTAAAAGTTAAGATTATGAAAAAAATGTTAAAGTTAATATTTAAAAAATCAATTAATATTTAAAAAAATTAAAAGTTTCTGAAATTTTTTTGAATATTTAAAAAAAATAAAAATTAGGCATGTAAGTTAGATATATAAGTTTGTATGATAATAATAATAATAATAATAAGTCAAGGTCAATAAATAAAAAAGATATTGAATAAGATTAAATAGGTATTTTTATTTCATACTTTTTACATTTTTCAGTTTCTAAATTTAAAATATATCATACATTTTTTTTAATATCACAGTTATTTTTGACAGTTGAGTTGAATGCATTTGTTAACATATTTAATGGCGAGTTCTCGCTTTCCAATAGCTTCACGTATATTGTCGAGTAAGCTTTCGTCGGCCAGCAAGGCTTCTGAGACTCGGACAGGTAAGAACATCTGCATGGCATCATCCAACTCGACGACGAATCTAGTTCCATACTTGGTATTGACTTTCTTTATTGCTGAAACCCAGTAGTTGAGGTTGACGTCCAGGTCAGACGCCTTCTTCGTGGTCAATCCCCGGGCGATAGAATTAATTTTTTCACAATCCATATTATTGTTGTTGTTGTTTTTTAGACCTCTTTCTGGTCGGTTGTCCAGACGTTGGAGTGACTCGCTTCCTGCAGGAAGCTTTGTTAAGTACTCTCGTGTTCACCCCCTCCACTCGCATAGGTTCCCCCCCACCGGCTGAGGTACTCCCTCCATCTCGATCTCGGTAGGGATGTCGCGATGGCCCCATGGAAGAGTGTCTATGGTGCCACCTAGCAGGAATCTTTTCGTGTAGTTTGGGCTCAAGGCGATTTTG
The DNA here is from genome assembly GCA_038277355.1 of Encarsia formosa. Lineage (NCBI taxonomy): Eukaryota > Metazoa > Arthropoda > Insecta > Hymenoptera > Aphelinidae > Encarsia > Encarsia formosa. The sequence continues at coordinate 67,144,462 of CM076185.1, forward strand.
GTCTGCTTTACCGTGTGGACTTCGTGAAGTTTGGAGCGAATATTGAGCTGTTCTCGAGACGTCTCGCAGTTTTGAGTCAAGCACTCGAAGTAATCATTGAAACAAATCGTGTTTTTGACCACACAGCTCTTCACACCCATTGACTTTTTCATTGCATCTTCACCCTCGACTCTGACGCTGTAGCACTTGCTCCTGAGACCCGCGAACTCCGTCATGACCCTGGCGTTGCACTCATCCTTCATGACCCCTACTTTCTTCTTATTTTCTTGATTGGGGGTGATTCCAAACTTGTTATCGGAAGGGTAGTCTGATAGGTCGAACTCGTGCGAATTTTCTTTCATGATTTGGTAGACGTCAGTATTTTTTATCTCGTATACAAGGCTGTCCGTGTCCGTGTACAAAAGCTTCAAGTCATCACCCAGGTGAAGTTGCATGAAGTCATAGTGGAATCGATATACCAGAGTTTTGGACAAGTCCAAGACGCTTAAGCCTACGTAGACAGGCTTCGTTATGGAGACCTCAGTGAGGGCTAGCTCAATGGCAATCAGATCGTTTTTAAAAATGGACTGGCTCTTGAAATTTGGACGCGCCGTGAGTGCCTCAGCTCCATGAACTCCAGCTCAGTGAGAGATAAGCTTTACCAAGTGCCTCTTGGTCTCGTCCTCCATCGTTTTTCCAAAAACTGAATTCACGAGCAACTTGAATAGAAGTTTCTCGAATTCATTCTTGGCTAGCCACCGTTTCTGAGTGCAAAAGTCCACGTAGATTTTGAGCCAAGGTTTTTGCCGAAAGCTGATTGCTCGATGAATTTTTTTCAGCGTCAGACCGTGCTTAAGAGCCTGCTTGAGAGCTCGGTAATGGATCACATATTTCTCTTTGTGGTATAGGGTGGTCATGAGTTTCTTGTCCTTGGTCCCAGGTGCAGCTCGATGCTCAGGGCAGAAAGGTAAGTCCTTGTCGCTATTGTGAAGATGCTCGGGGTACTTCAGATCCACCTCCAGGATGTAACCATACTCGTTGTCGTCTGGGACGTCGAAGAAGTTTTGACCAATCTCGAGCTGCCAACCAGTGATCCAGCGAAAACTATCGTAGGGGAGCGCCTGCGTCACAGCCCAGCCGTAGAGATTTGTCACATCGAAGTACATAAGGTATCTCGAGTCCTGATTTGGATCGTAATTGTCCATGTAAGGATTGTTGGCCTTCGAGTATCGGTTGCTACACTGGCTGATGCCACCACGGATTCCCTTTTGAATAAAGAGCATCATGTCAGGATCGGTGATCAATTCCAATTCAATTTGAGTTTTCTTGAGCATAGACGCCCAAGAGAAGCCAGGAGCTGTATAGTAATGAGCAGGATCAAGGCCAAAGGAGTCTTCGCCTATGCAGCTGTCCCTGAAGCTTTCGAAAATGTCGGCCAACAACAGGACATCTGTCTGGAGGTATATGTCCAAGTAGTCCCCTAATGTTTGGACGTCAAAAGCTTCCCATACGACCTCAGCGTGCTTGTACTCATGTTCAGAGACCGTGCTATCGGTGAGTGTACTCGTGAAACATTCCCGAGGAGGTAGTTTTATCTCCTCCAGTGACTCAAGCGATGACACATGCTCATATGGAAAGCAGCCTTTTTTCTTCAGCAGTCTGATTTGATCGACGTTGTATTTCGTGCTCAAAATTCGATCGGTGACTTTGTGCTCGGTCAAAGTGTCAGCCAGAGTTTGCAGGGACGATGCCAGGAACCGGTACGAGTCGATGAACCGTAGATTGATCTTGCTACCCTTCATTTTTTTCGTGAATGATATGTATTTTTCCTTTGTCAAGGGCAGAAGCGTGATGGAACCCTCTACAGCATTGGCCAATTCTTCGATGATGAAGTGTGCGTCGTAGCCACTCAAATTGTGCATGATTATTGGAATAATTCTAGAGTCCTTGAAGTTTATATTGCAAGCAGCGTGGGCTGGGCCACGGTACCTGGAAATTAATAGAAAAACGTTGGATAATTTATTTAAAATTTAGTAATTTTTTATTTCTTACCTTCCAGTAAAATGATCGTGATCCCGGACTTTGGTAGAATCTTGAGTGAATGGTTTGAGGCAGACGTGACAATTTTTTGCCGACTCATAGGCTGTCATCTCTTCATGAGTCAAGGGGGTCATTGGTTTCGGGTTCTCATAGTACTTCTCGAGCTCTCGGGCATGTTTTAGCAGGTTCCGGACAAACCAGGCAACAGGCTTCTCATCTTCATCGGACTTTTGTCTGTAGAGATTGAACGATGAAAGATTGTCATCAAAGCTCGATTGCAGATAGTATGCAATGCTGTAGGGGACATGCTCATGGCAAATTTTGTCATCTTCCTCCACTGGCTTGAGCATGTCCTCTATATCTGCGTAAATTGTGAACGGAACATGTTCACGGTTCTTGTAGTTCTTGAAACTCAAGGTATTGTTGTGACTGCCCGGTAGTGTGACCTTGCAATGGTTCATCTTTTCACAATCCTTGCTATGTTCAGATTATTTATCCAAGGATTCAAAGTATTGGAGACACCTGTCACAGATATGTTTTTTCTTGTGGTTTTTACTCAAATCAGTACCAAAGAGAGCTGAAAGTTTCTTAATCCACACGTAGTGATAGTTTTTTGGCTCTTCTTGAACGTACTCGTCTTCTTCGTAGTAACGGTCCTCCACAAACAAAAGGTTGATGTGTTTTTCCTGCTTGGAGGAAGTAAGGTAGCATGGGAAGACTTTGAATTTACCATTACGCTTTTCAAGCATGAAAAGGTTTATCGATAACCAAGGATTGAGTTTTTCAAATTTTTTGATGTCAACTGGCTTGACGGGAAATTCGATACTGCCAAATTTGATGACGTCCTTGAAGTTTTCATACTTCGATAGCCTTTGACCATCACGTTGTGCAGGGTAAAGTGCTGAAAGAACAGCCCAACGAAAGCATTCGTTGTCGTTCATGTTTTTCACATTGATGCATGCTCCTCTGTTCTCTAGTGAAGGAGGAAGAGTGATGTAGAAACTCCCTCTCATGGGGTTGAGTTTGTTGATGTTCAGCGCCAGGTTAACTATTGAATGCAGAGTCCAGCCAGAGTCCCTCTCCTGGAATTCTTCAATGTCAATGAGTATTGGTTGTTGAATTTTCTCTTTGAACCATTTTGCCAAGGGTGTAGTCAAGTAAATCTCATAAGCCTCGGTATTGAAGTACTTCATCTCTTTGACGTCTTTGCTATTCAAAAATTCAGCAGCCAAGACACCATATACTTTTACTGAGTTGTGCTCTTTCAAACCAGCCTTCACTTGATTTTCAAATTCATGCTCAGCATCGTCGAGAAATGCGTCCACGTCAATATATCCGAGGTTCGTGATCGTTCCAGTCCGGATCCTCCTATCAAACGCAGATTGGATATCATTCCAAGCCACCCTTGGCCTTGCTTGTAACCCAGCTCCAGTCTTCACACATGCCCTCATCCGATGATGAATTGAGTGCAGAAGTCCCATTGTATTTTGAAATGCAGCACGCTCTGCAACTGTGAAGCCTTCGCATCGAAGCAATCCTTGTAGACCTTCGATTTGATTGGGTAGCAGATCGTTTGCGAAGTGGAGTACTGTTTCATCAGGAACATCTTTTTGGAAGAGTTCCAAAGCTCTTTGAAAGTTGCCCACGACTTCCTTACAGTTCAATGGCGACAGCGGCTCCATGGTGATAGAGGTGGATAGGCCTTGATCCTTCCTCTTTGACTTCAGACCGGAGAATGAAGAGCTGCGCTGAGTGAGAGCGTATTTATTCCAATTACCGGGGTGGGAATGAGCTGAGGTGGCGCTAGTGTAGTAAGTGTGAGCAGGGTAGAGGTAGGTAAGAGTTGATTCTTCCTCTTTGACTTCAGACTAGAGAATGAAGAGCTGTGCTGAGTGACAGCATATTTATTCCAATTACCGGGGTGGGGGTGAGCTGAGATGGCGCTAGTGTAGTAAGTGTGAGCAGGGTAGAGGTAGGTAAGAGTTGATCCTTCCTCTTTGACTTCAGACTGGAGAATGAAGAGCTGCGCTGAGTGAGAGCGTATTTATTCCAATTACCGGGGTGGGGGTGAGCTGAGGTGGCGCTAGTGTAGTAAGTGTGAGCAGGGTAGAGGTAAGTAAGAGTTGATCCTTTCTCTTCAACTTCTGACCAGAGAATGAAGAGCTGCGCTGAGTGACAGCGTATTTATTCCAATTATTGGGGTGGGGGTGAGCTGAGGTGGCGCTAGTGTAGCTGGCTTGAGCAGGGATGTAGGTGTGTGAGAGTCAATCCTCCCTCTAAGACTTCTAACCAGAGAATGAAGAGCTGCGATGAGAGTGCAGCTATTTATTCCAATAATCCTTGGTGAGGGATGGGGCTGAGTTCAGAGTAGATTGTGTGAGTAGGTATGGTGAAGTAGTACCAGAGATGATCCTCCCTCTAGGACTTAAAACCAGAGAATGAAGAGCTGCGCTGAGAGTGCATCTATTTATTCCAATAACCCGAGGTGGGGCTAAGTCCAGTGTAGATTGTGTGAGCAGGTATGGTGAAGTAGTACCAGAGATGATCCTCCCTCTAGGACTTCCAACCAGAAAATGAAGAGCTGCGATGAGAGTGCAGCTATTTATTCCAATAATCCTTGGTAAGGGATGGGGCTGAGTTCAGAGTAGATTGTGTGAGTAGGTATGGTGAAGTAGTACCAGAGATGATCCTCCCTCTAGGACTTAAAACCAGAGAATGAAGAGCTGCGCTGAGAGTGCATCTATTTATTCCAATAACCCGAGGTGGGGCTAAGTCCAGTGTAGATTGTGTGAGCAGGTATGGTGAAGTAGTACCAGAGATGATCCTCCCTCTAGGACTTCCAACCAGAAAATGAAGAGCTGCGATGAGAGTGCAGCTATTTATTCCAATAATCCTTGGTGAGGGATGGGGCTGAGTTCAGAGTAGATTGTGTGAGTAGGTATGGTGAAGTAGTACCAGAGATGATCCTCCCTCTAGGACTTAAAACCAGAGAATGAAGAGCTGCGCTGAGAGTGCATCTATTTATTCCAATAACCCGAGGTGGGGCTAAGTCCAGTGTAGATTGTGTGAGCGGGTATGGTGAAGTAGTACCAGAGATGATCCTCCCTCTAGGACTTCCAACCAGAAAATGAAGAGCTGCGCTGAGAGTGCAGCTATTTATTCCAATTACCAGTTGTCCAGTATAGATTGTGTGAGCGGGTATGGAGTGGAAGTAGAGGAGTGTCAGAGATGATCCTCCCTCTCGGACTTCCGACCAGAGAATGAAGAGCTGCGCTGAGAGTGCAGCTATTTATTCCAAATTTAGGTGAGTGGCGTTAGCGTACTTGGAGTCAAGAGTTAATCATTTTTTTTCTTTATCTCATGAAAATTTAAGCGCTGAGCTTTTAGTTTCATTTAATTTTATATGTAAATAACCATTACGCAAGCGCAGACAGTGGCGGGGGTTTTTTCGTAGGGTATAAAAGGGAGCTTTTGAAAGTAAAATCATTATTCATCACAATGGAGTTCATCGTAGACGTTCAAGGTTTCAAAAGGCCTTTGAATGCCTTTACATTCAAAGAGATTGCCATTACTGCTCTAGAAGAGGACTTAGTCCCAATGGTCTACCTCTTCGAACCTCCATATAGCTGGAACAGCCTGCCTGGAAGATATCGTAGCGAGAACTCGTGGGTGACCAGGAACTACCATGGCATAGCCTGGGAAGCCGGCGAGATCCCTTACGCCGACGTCCAGGAAGTCTTGAGGTCTGCCATCAAGGACGCCACCAGAGTCTGGGTCAAAGGACATGAGAAAATGCAGTGGGTTGGACGGCTGGTCCCCAACGTTCGAGACCTGGAAGTACTTGGCTGTCCATCGCTTTCGAAGCTCAGCATCAAGAAAAAAGTTGTACTCACCATCCTCTAAGCTTCAACCCGGTGTGCGCGGCTCACAACGTCGAGATTCTACGTGACTGGCTTCTGAATCACAATAATTCAACTGACAGTTATTTAAAATAAAATTAAAAAAAAATTCAAAAATGGAAATTTGTTTTAAAAAATAAAATAAACTGAATTTAAAAATTTGAAAAAAATTTTAATTTATTTATTCTTACCACCTTTAATATAAATAGCTTGTAAGTTAGGTAATTCATTCATTTCCTTATCATCATGGGTCAGAATCAGAGCTCCAAAGGTTACCAAAAGCTCAAAGATGAAGATAAGAACAAGAAATCGTCAGTCTACTCGCAGTACAAGAAAGGGTACGAGTCAATTCGTGAAGAAAAGGGCCTCTAGAACAAGACGTTTCAAAAAAATGAAAAAAAAAATGATGAAAAGAAAAAAATTTAATTGAATTTTAATTATAAATTTTCTACTTTTCCAACAGTGGTAACTTTATTAATTTATTCAATTTTCTTAGTTATGTGATAATTATTTGTAACATTTTACTTTAACATTGTAAAAATTTTTTTAAATAAAAATTGAAAAATAAATTATAACGTCATGGTTTTATCTAGACTGAGTCTTTTTTTTTCTATCAGAGTTAGGGAAATTTTATTTAAATTTCATTTTTTTTTTCAATGAAATTTTTAAAATTTTATTTCAATCCAAGTTAGTTATAGCACTTTTAAAAAGTTATAATTTACTACTTAATATGAAAAAGATTCCAAGCTTTCAATTCCAGACGGTTATATAATGTCATATTTATTCAATTAAAACTTCACAGGTTTAGACTCAAATTTATATTTTAATTTTCTGAATTACAGAGACAAAGAATGAAAACAAAATTACAAATTTCTAAAATTTGTTCTTAAATATATGGTACACTTCATCGTTTTAACCCAACATAAACACAGTCTCATTATCAACTACGCAATACATATGAAATACAATTTATATTCATTTTTAAATTCACACTATCAATTACAAAAAATAACTAGAAAGTAATAAAAAATTTAATTCTTAATCTTAAATTAGTTTTAAGAATAAAATATAGATTACACCTCAAAAATGTAAAAAAGATCTTATGTTTAGAAGTTGTGGTTAATAAAATGATGTAATTAGAAATACAATTTATATAGCTCGCTTTCAACAGTTTCAATCATTTAAAAAGAAAATTTGAAACATTCATTTTTAAATTCACACTATCAATTACAAAAAATAACTAGAAAGTAATAAAAAATTTAATTCTTAATCTTAAATTAGTTTTAAGAATAAAATATAGATTACACCCCATAAATGTAAAAAAGATCTTATGTTTACAAGTTGTGGTTAATAAGAAATGATATGATTAGATTCATACAAAATCTCTAGTTTTAACAATAAAAAAAGTTCAAAGTAAAAATAACTATAAATATGAATTCAAAAATTCAAGTTTTAAAAAGATTTTTTTTTTATCATCATTATCTTTTTTGACTGCAATTTCTCTTCGAAGAGCAGACAATTTTTCATCAGCACGACGTCTTTCTTGCTCCAAACGTTGAATTTCTCGCAACTTGGCTTCGTGTTCCTTGACTTTTTTCTTTTCTTCATTAGCTCGCTTTCTCTCATCTTCTCTGATTCGTTTTTTGTCTTCTCGTTCTCTTCTCTTCTCTTCTTCTTTGGCTTCTTTCCCTTTTCACCTCTCTTCTTCTTTAGCTTCTTTAGCCTCTTTTTCTTTATTTTTTTTCTCCTCCTATTGGCGTAATTTCTTTAACTTTTCCTCTTCTTTTATCAAATCATGTAATTCTTTATCTTTATAATTTAAATCCACTTGAAGGTCATCTTGCTTGGATTCTTGATCGATATTAAGATTTAAAAAAGGCTTCAAGGAATTTTTAAGTTTAGCTGCGAGAGCTTCGTTAGGTTTTTCAGTTACTTTGTCGGGTTTTGTGACAGGATGCGTCGAGTCATCAAGTTTGGAGCCGAGCTCAGCATCAGTGAGGACAGGAGCAGATTTAGGCAAGTCCAACAGAATGTCAGGTAGAACCACAGGTGGTTTGACAACATCAATCTCACAAGGTTCGGCATGGTTTAAAGATAGTGAATTGGTTACAGAATCGTTTGAGTCACACGTTTTGCCAGTATGAGCTATAAAAGGCTCATCGAAATCGTCAAAAAGCTCATCCATTTTTATTAGAGTTGCGACAGATGAAGCAATTTCGTTTTCGCTTCGTTGTAAAGTGATAATTTCGGCTTTCATTTTCTCTCGTTCTTTAGATTCTTGTTTACGAGCGTCTGCTTGTCGTTCTCGCTCTTTTTGCCGCTTTTCTTCTTCTTCTTTCTGTTTCTCTTCTTTGCATCTCCCAGCTGAAAAAATCCATATGGAAATCCGTAAGGAAACCCGTATGGGGACCCATAAGGGTTCCCGTAAAGGACCCCATACGGGTTTCCGATACTGATATTTGGTCAGGGTTTCCGTACGGGTTTCCATACGGGTTTTTTTTTTTTTTCTTTTAATTTTATTTTCACACTATTTTTTAATTTATTTAATATTATTATTAGATAATGATATATTATTCTTTATTAGATTTAATTATTAATAATAAAATTATAGAAGAAAAAAATTTTGTTCGACTGAGATTCGAACCCACAACCCCAGGCATGGCAGGCAGATACTCTACCACCTGAGCCATTGAGCTAGCTTGCGCCAAGACTTTAATTAAACTACTTTAACAACTGTTTTATATTTGATTTTTAACTAGTTTCTCTCAGCGCGCAAGCGTGAGCAATTGTATTACATTATCTAAATCTAAAACAAATTTTGTCAAAACTTCATCTAAATTAAAGGGCTTCAAAAACAATAAGTTGTATATTAAAAGAGTTTAATTAAAGTCTTGGTGCATGCTAGCTCAATGGCTCAGGTGGTAGAGTGTCTGCCTGTCATGCCTGGGGTCGTGGGTTCGAATCCCAGTCAAACCAAATTTTTTTCTTTGATAATTTTATTCTAAATAATTTTACTATTGTAATAAATCTATTGAAGAATACAATATTAGTAAGTAATAATGATATTAAATAAATAAAAAAAAGCATGAAAAAGAAAAAAAAAAAAAAAATCTATATGGAAACCCGTATCGAAACCCGTACAGAAACCCTGACCAAATATCAGTATCGGGATCCCGTATGGGGTCCTTTACGGGAACCCTTATGGGTTCCCGTACGGGTTTCCTTATGGATTTCCATATGGATTTTTTCAGCTGGGCTCTCTTTTGCTTCTGCTTCTTTTTTCTTATCATTTTCTTCTCTCTTTACTCGTTTTTCATATTCATTGCTGGTTACATAATCAAATTTGCGTTTCAACAATGTAGAATGTGCAGGAATAATTGCGACAGATTTGATATGAGGTTTTGAAATTATTGAGTTGGTTTGAGTAGTAGTAGTAGTACTAGAGTTGGATTGAACAACAGTATGGTTGAAAGCATAATTTTTTTTCGTTAAAGATAAATTTCTTCTAATTGAAGGAAGTTGAGATTTTGCAGAAGAATTAACTAAACGAGAGTTAGTCTGCGACGTGCCGTTTAACAGCGAAACAGGTTGTCTGACTAGTAATACTTTCATAGTATCACTTTTACTATTTCTAGCACCAGTGCTACTATTGCTGCTGCTGCTGCTGCTGCTGCTGCTACTACTGCTGCTGCTGCTGCTGCTGCTGCTGCTACTACTACTATTAATGACATTAGCAGTTTCTCGCGTACTAGCATTTTTTTCATCAGTAACAGCACCTACACCAGCTATAACCTGAGATTGAGCTTGAACAACAACACTTGCAGCGTTACCACCATTGCCAACCAAACCTGCTTGTTCAGCAGCAACAGTTGCGCCAACTGTAGCTTCTGCTGCTGCTGCTGCTACTACTACTATTAATGACATTAGCAGTTTCTCGCGTACTAGCATTTTTTTCATCAGTAACAGCACCTACACCAGCTATAACCTGAGATTGAGCTTGAACAACAACACTTGCAGCGTTACCACCATTGCTAATCAAACCTGCTTGTTCAGCAGCAACACTTGCGCCAACTGTAGCTTCAGTCTGATCTAGAGGAGTATCACTCGCTGACCTGGATTCAACACCAACACTAGCAATAGCCAGATCCTCAGGAGCACCATTAACCAGATCCTTAAGTTCAGCTGCACTGGGTGGGTAGATCAAACTTGCTTGACCTGGAGCACCAGCGCTTGAGACCATCTACGCCCTGAGCATCAGAAGCATCCCCTTGGCCTGGAGTACTACCTTTGCTTGCAGCAGCACCACAACCATGAGCTTGAATACGACCACGAGCAGCATTGGATGAATGATTGACTGATGATGAATATGATAAAGTTGGCAAATTCATAGGCCTACCGAGGTCTCTGACTGCTGCATCAGCCAACCTGCAGTTGTTTCCCATATTTTCACTACAGTGAACAAATTTGTAGCTCTGAAAAATGATTTAGTAGTTTGTATAATTCTGCTGAATTATTTATTTTTTATTTTTTATTTTTTATATTTATTTATTTATTTATTTTTAAAATACTTACTGCTGGATGCTCCACTCCTCTATTATTCCTTGCACAGCATGAACATGACTTGCAGAAATTGCAGTGTATGAATATGAGCTGAAAATTGAAATTAAAAAAATTTTACTCACATTCCAACATGTTTATTATTATTATTTAGCTTTGATAAAGATTTTTCCAATTTTAGAACTCAAAACATTCTCATAACAATTTAGTAATATATTCATTTAATTTTTAAAATTTATTCATTAGGTTTATTTTGCTAAATTTGTAAAAAAAATTCAAGCTTTTAGAGCACCTTTTTTTTTTTTTTTTTTTTTTAATTACTTCTACTAACAGATTTTAAAAATTATTTATAGTAAAATCTAAAATGGCTTTGAAATTAGTTTATGAAAATATTTTTAAAAAATTTCAAAAGCGAGGGCTGATCATTAAATTATAGGCTTTTTTATTTACACCACTACATGCTAGCATTAATTAAAAAACATTTTTTAATAGACTCATGAAGTAGCGATTCAGCATTGATATTTAATTATACATATAGAAATTATACAACTAATGATCATACTAACATATTCAAAAATTATTTATAGTAAAATCTAAAATGGCTTTGAAATTAGTTTATGAAAATATTTTAAAAGTAACATATTTAAAAATTATTTATAGTAAAATCTAAAATGGCTTTGAAATTAGTTTATGAAAATATTTTTAAAAAATTTCAAAAGCGAGGGCTGATCATTAAATTATAGGCTTTTTTGTTCACACCACTACATGCTAGCATTAATTAAAATACATTTTTTAATAGACTCATGAAGTAGCGATTCAGCATTGATATTTTATTATACATGTAGAAATTATACAACTCATGATCATACTAACATATTTAAAAATTATTTATAGTGAAATCTAAAATGGCTTTGAAATTAGTTTATGAAATCATTTTAAAAAAATTTCAAAAGCGAGAGCTGATCATTAAATTATAGGCTTTTTTATTTACACCACTACATGCTAGTTAAAAACATTTTTAATAGACTCATGAAGTAGCGATTCAGCATTGATGTTTTATTATACATATAGAAATTATACAACTCATGATCATACTAAGCTTTTTATTCAAAGCTTTCATTAATTAAAATTTTTAAATTAAATCAATTATTGAACATATATACTGCAAAATAAAAAAAAAGTTATCTAGTTTGTAATTTAGGTGTACAAAAAATTAATTTTTTATTTGAGTCTTAAAATTTACACTAATAGGTTATCTAGTTTGTAACTTAAGTATACAAAGATTTAAATTTAAATTCTTAAATTGTATAATTTAAAAAAAACTACTTTTTTCTTCAATTCTAAGCTGTAGAGATTATAATTTAAGTTAAAATTTTACACCTTAAAGATGAGTAATTTTTAAAAATAAACTTTTTTCCAATTCTAAGTTATAATAAATTTTTTATTTATGTAACTTTACCTTATGAGGAGTGATGTTGGATACAGTACTCATTATGGTATAGATTGAGCTCGTCTACAAGGCACAGGACTTCAAGTGATGATCAAGAGAAAAGGGCATAAGCAGCATTGAAACACGTACAGCTAGTTGATTTCTTAAAGAGTACGACTCCTGGAGGATGTATTTGGAGAGATCTTCTCTGTGTGAATTTTAACAAGCGTGTGTGCGCTCGAGGTTATACCAAGATATGTATAACCCAAGATGTCAAAGTTGTGCACTTGCAAGATGATTCGACACACCGCTCGTGATTATGTAATCCAAAAGAAAAGGTCGCGGAACCACAGTGTAAACCAAATGGAGCACTTGCACTGTTGAGAGTACTTATCTGCTCGAGATAAGTTGCATGTATGAGCGATGCGACGCAGCAGGAAGTCACGCACACCGAAACTCGCGAAAAAGGGGGTGTTTGATTTGCCTTGGAGTAGGTGTTGAGTGTACGAGTTTTGCTGAACGAGTGACCAATATCAGCGCGGCGCTCGAGGATATAGAATAAGACTGCCGGAAGTAGTGCACCTGAAAACTCGAGCCAGACCAAAATCGGGAAGGGCATGTGACTTGACAGAGATGTGAACGGTTCGAGTTCTGCTTTGCGAGTGAGCAAAATTAGGGCGGCGCTCGAGGTTTTAGCACAAGACTGCCGGAAGTCGCGCACATGCAAACTCGCGCTGAACTCGCGCCACCACTCGTTCAGCACTTACACTGCTGTTGGAGATTTTTCAATTCTACCGCGTTAAAAAATTGTTTTATGACTTTTAAAATTCTTAAATTTATTTTGATAAATAACTTTTGCATTTAAAAATAAAAATAATAAATTCTACCGCGGGACTTTTAAATTTTTTTAATTAGAAAATTGTTTTATGACTTTTAAAATTCATTATTTACGTTACTAAGTAATTTTAAAATAAATTGTATGAATTGTGAGGATAACCTATCGCACGGGATCGGTAATTATTTTATAAATCATTGGGGGGGGGGGGGATAGCCCAGCGCACGGGGTCAGAGCACGGGGTCGGTAAGGATAACCCAGCGCATGGGGTCGGCAAGGTAGGAATCTTAGACGAGACTCAAACCACTCGGTCGGTAAGGTAGATTCCTGTCTGCGCCAGAACGTACACAACTCTACTACTTCCGGAAATATCAAATAAAAAAGCTTGCATTAATGTAAAAAATGATGATGAAGCTTGCTTCAAGTGGGCGATTCTGGCTGCACTGTATCCTTCAAGTACACATCCTGAAAGAGTAAGCAATTATAGAAAGTATGAAAATGAGCTGAATTTTGAAAATATTAGTTTCCCAGTACCACTTAAAGATATTAACAAGTTTGAAAAACAAAATTCTATTTCTGTGAATATTTTTATGCTAAAAAAATATGGAAAAAAATATGATGTTCACCCAGTGCACTTAACCAACAATAAAGAAGAAAAACATGTAAATCTGCTGCTGATTCAAAATTTCTATGAGGGCGAAAGTAAGGAAGACGAAGAGTCTGAGGCTGTCGAAGAAAATATCAGTTACCATTACGTTCTTATACGTAATTTATCAAGGTAAGTTCGAAGCCAATTAACTTCACGAAAACAGAAGTGTTTTATTTGTGACAGATGCATGTGTTTTTTCATGACGGAAGATCAACTGCAGAAGCATACTATTGATTGTTTACAAATAAACAAATGTAAAATTAAGATGCCTAGTAAAAAAGATAAATTTTTAAAGTTTTCAAATTTTAACCACTGTGAAAAAATTCCTTGGGTGATTTATTCTGATTTTGAATCACTGCTCGTACCTGTGAGCGACGACAAAGACAAAGCTTTTCAGCAACATCAAGCGCACAGTGTTGGCTTTTACCTCAAATGTAATCATGACGATTCCCTCTCAAGATATGAGTCTTATCGTCAGACAAACGAAACAGAGCAGACTCCCACGGCTTGGTTGATTGGTAAACTTCGTAAAATATGTGATGAAATAGAGGAATCCTACAAGAATATCAAACCAATGAATCTCACACCAGCAGAAGAAGAAACTTTCAAAAAGGCCAAAGTATGTCATATCTGCGAATTAGGATTCACTGACTCGGATATCAAAGTGCGAGATCATTGTCACATGACTGGACGGTAAGATTACTTAAAATGAATTACCATAATTTTTTTTCGTTTTCAATTTTTTTATTTATTCTTTTAGCTATAGAAATGCTGCACACCAAAAATGCAATATGTTGTATAAAGAACCCAGAAGCATCCCAGTTACTTACCACAATTTGGTTTACGACTTACACTTCTTGATCAAGGAACTAGCCACCTCTACTGTACTTGAAGGACGAGTAAAATTACTAGCGGAGAACAAAGAGAAATATACATCGTTCACAAAATATGTCAAAGGGAGTGACATTAATTTTCGATTCATTGATTCTTTCCACTTCTTACCCACATCGCTGGAAAAATTAGCCTCGTACTTGGAAGAAAAAACTGTTGCAACTCGTGAGTTTTTAAAGGATGGATACTCAACTGAACAAATTAATTTGCTACTGAGAAAGAGAATATATCCCTACGATTTTACTTCGAGCTTTGAAAAACTTCAAGTAAAACAACTTCCTAGTAAAGAGGAGTTTTATAACCAACTTAATGACTCTCACGTTACCGATGAAGACTATCAACATGCTCAGAATGTGTGGAGCACATTCAATATTGACACTTTAGGGTCATACTCCGATCTTTATCTATAGCAAGACATATTACTACTCGCTGATATATTCGAAAACTTTAGAACAACTTGTATGCAAGCCTGCGGTCTCGATCCAGCACATTACTACACAACGCCAGGGCTCTCGTTTGACGCTATGTTGAAACACACTAACGTCACTCTTGAGCTGTTAGCCGATGTTGACATGCTGCTGTTCATCGAAAGAGGTATCAGAGGTGGAATTAGTCAATGTTCTCATCGATTTGCAGAGGCTAACAACAAATACATGGGTGAAAAATATGATGTCGATAAGGAAGAGAGCTACATTGCCTACGTAGATGCCAATAATCTATACGGGTGAGTTTACATCTTTATATTCTAAATAACTAAAAATTTAAAAATCATAAAAATGTTTTTTGTTTTAGGTGGAGTATGAGTCAGTTTTTACCAACAGGTGGCTTCAAGTGGGTTAAAGACGTTGACGAGCCTAAGTTTTGGGATGTTCCAGATGACTCCCCTCTAGGTTACATTCTAGAAGTCGATTCACACTACCCCGAAAGTTTGCACGATGCGCACAACAACCTTCCTTTCTGCCCCGAGCATATGTGAGCTCTAGGCTCAAAGCAGAAAAAACTTCTAACAACGCTCTACGACAAAAATCGATACGTAATCCATTACAGAGCATTGAAACAAGCGTTGAAACATGGGCTTATTCTAAAAAAAGTACATAGAGCACTTGAGTTTCGACAAAGTGATTTTTTAAAAAGTAACGTAGACTTGAACATTGAAAATAGGAAAATGTCTAAGAATGAGTTTGAGAAATTGTTATGGAAGCTGTTCAATAACGCCATTTACGGAAAATGCATGGAAAACGAAAGAAAAAGACTTGATGTAAAGCTAGTATTCAAATGGTTTGGACGTTACAGTGCTGAAGCCTTAATCTCAAAGCCAAATTTTCACAGTAGAGCTATTTTTGATGAAAATCTCTCATGTACGGAAATCACCATCAGAAAACCTATTTATATTGGTCTGTGCGTATTGGACATAAGTAAAACTTTGATGTATAAGTTTCACTACTCATTTATGAGGGAACGCTTTGGTGATAAATGTCGGTTGATGTACACGGACACCGACAGTTGCCTTTATCACATTAGAGGTATAAATATCTATGATGTTATAAAAGAAAATATCGATCAATTTGACACATCCGATTATCCCGAGGACAATCAATTTGGGATACCTAGAAAAAACAAGAAAGTGATGGGGTTGTTCAAAGACGAAGCTTGTTCAAAGATCATCGAAACCCACATTGGACTTCGCAGCAAGATGTACGGCGTTAAAATTCAAGGAGAAGATACAATTAAAAAAGCAAAGGGGGTCAAGACACGAGTTGTGAAGAATAAAATATCTTACGAAGACTATGAAGATTGTTTGTACAATCAAACAATAAAAAAAGTTCATCAAAACACCATAAGATCAAGGTGACACGTAGTAAGAACAGAAAAACAAGAGCTAATTGCGTTGAGCCCCCATGACGACAAACGTCATCTATTACCTAACGATACAAACACGCTTGCTTGGGGACACTGGTTGATTATCGAAGAGGAATTTTTGGATGAATTCGCTGAAGAACATTCTAGTGAATTCTTTCAAGAAATCAACACAGAAAGTTCGGGAAGCTCAAAGAATGGTCTAGAAGAGAACTATCGAGAAGTTTTCGAGAATGAAAGAGATGTGAGGGTAACCCTACATACGAAGCGGGTTCCATCAGCACCTCACATTCATTCCGTGGATGAGCTTCAAGAATCACCTCTACCCAAAAGACGAAGATATTGCTGAACCCAAACGCATCCACCAAAAGTAAGCATATTAAATATTCAAATAATCAAATAATCAGATAATCTTATACCTGTTTATCAAATATTAGCTACATTATTTTTTTATATTTATATTTATTTTTTTTTTTATTTTTCGGTTACAGAAAATGGATTTCTCAGCCATTAATCAGCTATCAACAAACTCGTTTCTACCAAAGAAAAAATTGACTGATCTGTCCTCATCGAAAAGTTACGAGGTGACTATCTTGCGACAGATAAAGACGATGTATGGCGCGAGAACCGTTCTCACTTTGGACAAAGAATTTCAAGTCTTTCTCCCTCCTCGTTTTCAAAAACTCTTCGGTCAAGAACCCAAACTGTTTCAAGACATGAAAGTTGCATTGCAATCTTCAGAGCTGTTTTTAAAATATATGGGCGAAGGAAAAATTGAATTTTGTAACGAGTCGTGAGTTAATAATGGATTTATCATTAATTAATAAGTTAGTAGTTAATGCTTATTTTATAAATACTAAATATAATAAGTCAATAGTATTAACAACAGAAGAAAATTATAAAGTTTTATCATTGAATCGTAGAAAAACAATGTTCGGCTCTGTAATCGAAGCAACAATCGATGTTGACTTAGAAATAAATATTTCTTCATTCCAATTTCAAAATCTTTTTGAGCAAGATAATTCTTTGTACTGTCATGTCCCAAAATCGGGACTGATCTATTTAATTAATTTGAATCTACTTCACCCTTTTTTTAATTACCGGGTAGGTGAATCGAAATAACTGAGAGGAGGGGTTAATTGACAAAACTACAAACCCGAAAGACTACTTTGAAATTCTATTTATTAAAAAAACCAAACCATTACAAAACGTTACACGCTACTTCCTTAATATAATCTTACTTCTATAAACGTTCTAGTCACTTCACAGAGAGAGAGAGAGAGAGAGAGAGTGTGACGTTGTTGTTGGCTGAAGACTCCCGCTGGGCTGCTTGAGGTGGTGAATCGGTGGTTCTCCCATGTGTGCCCGAATCTGGGGGAAAAACTAACGATTTGGCTTCTTTTCCACGAGGGCTTGGCCTTGGCCTAATTTATTATAATACTCCTCATGTGTGGACTCCCTCTCCTACAAGTAAAGTCCGCCTAAACTATTATGGGACCCGATTCCTTGAGGCGTCATTGGGTCAATGTCACTGACCGGCGGTCGCGGGGGATTGTTTATGGCCTCCCGCCTCCTTGCCGTGACGCTCCATTGTTGGGTCCGCTGCTGGCTTTTCCTTCACTCAGCCAGGCGTCCCGCGCTGACGCGTTTCTTTTGTCCTCTCCCTCTCTTCTTTTTCCCAGCTCCTGTTCGCTTTTCCTCTCTCTCTCTCTCTTATTTATACTTACTAATTTATCTTATTTAACTAATAATTGAATAATTTGTAAATAACTTAAGAATTAGCTGAAAACTATTTTAATTTTAAAAAGGGGAGCTGGTGCCAACACGACAGTACACTCAGTTACAAGATAATGTAATTAGCGGTAATTCATATATAAAGTACTTAGGTAATAAGAAAATAATGTTTATTAATGTAATTAGTAACTAGTGTTAAATAAATACACACGTAAATTAAAGTAAACTGTCTCATTATTCAAAAAACTATTAAAAAATATATTTAATTCAAAATAATACATTCAATTAGTAATTTATTATAAATTTTTAAAAAATTAAAAATCGGTTTTATCGATCCAACTATTATGAGATGAATCAAAGCCTAGCCATTTAACATACAATTCATCATTCTTTTTTTTAATTACTTTTTCTATTAAATAAATATCTGGATATTTAGTCTTTAAAAGCTCTCGCTGATAAAAACAACCAGTTACAGGCTCTTTGTCATAATCTTTTAATTTATAAGTAATGGGGTTGGTCTTGTTTATATGAATCACCGTAAATACTTCAGTTGACCAATTGGGGGTGTAACCTTTGTCAAAAATACATTTAACTTTACTAATTCTAACCTTATCGTTTATTTTAAATTTTGGTCTTTTTAAAATGTAAATTAATAAATATAATCTATATTGGTACTACGCTTGGCAATTTTGAATCTAGGAATCAATCCCTTTCCTAGTTTCTTAGGTGTTCAAAGTTTTTTCTGTTGATAATGGCTTTTTTTAATGTTTTTGAAGGAGTTTTAGAATTAGGAGTTAGAGAGTCTGCTCCAAATAGTGGCGCAATAATATTATTATACTTATTACTGAAACTATGCTTTTTTATTTGTCCGTTGGGTTTGAAACTTTTTCTGTGAACACTCGAAATTTTTAGGATTTCTTTATACGGACTTACATCTTTAATTTCATAATTTTGTGGATTTCTGTGAATGATGAGTTCAAAAAGTCCTTAAGTTCGAGGAAAAGATACATTATTAACAATGATATTATCTCTTTCAAATCTAACAGATGACTAACGATATAATTCTAGTTTATACTATATTTATAGCAAAACAATTGAAACCTTTTCGATATCTACCTTCGTTGATCCCTCGATCTTTATCCATGACTAAAAAATTATGTTTTCCTTCTTGCCACCAGTTAGAGCATAAATCTTTAAAGTTATTGTACGACATGTCAGTATTAACATGATCATCATAAATAATGTTTCAAAGTGATTTCATCTTGTCGAAATAAAATTAATAAATTTACGTTATCTCTTACAAGGTGTTTTGGAACAGCTGCATATGATTGACATAAGTAGAAACAATCTACGGCTTTGTGTCTACCCATTCAGAAAAATGCTCTAACGTTGTCTTGTTTTTCAGTCATAACGTCATCGAAAATCATTATGGTATTTGGTAGAGCGTCATCTGGAGCTATCACTTCATCTCTATCATTAAAAGCAAGATAATGAATTCTATCGATTGGATCCAGTAGTTGCTTCAGATACTTATATTTAGGCTGGCAAAGTGATTTAGAGTAAACATAAACGTTTTCAAAACGAGAGAATAGAGCCAGTAAGGTGTTTGTTTTCCCATTATTAGAAATGCCCGATATAACTGCTCTAATAAACTGATCTACTAAACTGCTGCTTGGAAGTAAGTCTCCATGACGTTTTAGCTCTTTATCCTCTTCAACAATGACGCCAAATTTTGTTACAGAAAGTTTAACTGGGTTTCGTGTGAATTCCATGTTGATTGCTCGAGAACACAAATGAGAATAATCGTTTTCAGTATTAATACATCGCTTTTATACACTGAAGTTCAGTCTTAAACGAACCCCCGAAGAGAGATGATCATTTACAACAAGAAAAAAAAGAAAAAAGGTTACGGATTGGTAAACAAAATCATCAATAAGTTACCTTTTGAATTGCACATACCTGGTTATAATTACTGTGGTCCTGGTACAAAGTTTGCAGCACGATTGGCTCGCGGTGACCAACCAATAAATCAACTTGATCACGATATAGCATACTCACAAAACAGACAAAATATTTCTGCCAGAAACTCAGCTGATAAGGTATTAGCTGATAAAGCTTGGGAAAGTTTTAGCTAGAGACGCAAGTATTGCCGAAAAAACTGCTGCTTACGCAGTTACTAACGCTATGAAATTAAAGTCTAAATTAGAGATGGGTCTTAAAAGAAGAAGACCTAAGAAAAAAAAGTAGAAAGTTGAAAAAAACCAGTAAGATGCGAATAAAAAAAACTGGTAAAAAAAGACTGAAAAAAACTGGTGGGAAAAAGTTAAAAAAAAAAGAAAAAAAATGACTACCTTGAATGCAATAATAATAGCTAGTTCACAGACTCCATCTTCAGGACAATCAGCCAAAAGTATCCTTAGTACATCGCTTAAAGCTGCTAAGAGTGCTATTAAACAAGCTGGTAGCAAAAATAAAATAAAAGTACCAAGAATTTTACCAGTCTCATCAAAAATTGTTGGAGTTCTACCTCTCATTCCTTTATTTGCTGGGCTAAGTGCTCCAGGAGCGCTCGCAGGTGGTGCCGCTGGAAATTATAAGGCTCTCAATGATACGAGTTCAGCTCGTAAACAACTAGATGAGAGTAAGAGATATAACAAAACAATGGAGGCAATAGCTTAAGGTAAGGGGCTTTATCTCAAACAATACAAGACAGGTCTTGGTTTATATTTAAAACATGGTAAGGGATTAAAAAAAAAAAGCTCGAAATAAGTTTACCTGATCGTGCACTATCAAACTTCGACTTAATCAAAAATGCAGAAAAATTAAAAATTCCATATTTTTGAGGAGTGTTTATGAAAAATAAATTACCATCATCGGGTCCACACTATCGAGAATCCGCAATCGTGAATCTTGATAACGATACTGGACCTGAAACTCATTGGGTGGCTTACAAAAAACGTGGTAAGGACGTCACTTACTTTGACAGTTTTGGTAATTTGCAACCTCTAGTAGAACTAATGATTTATTTAAATGTGGATGATGTAAAATATAATCCAGAAAAATATTAAACCTATAACACCTTTAATTGTGGTCATTTATGTTTGCAATTTTTAAGCGGTCAACTAAAAGTTATATAAAGAGCAGCTTCATCATACTTACCTCATTTCATTCCGAACTATCATGGAGTCAATAACTCTAACTTTATCCGGAATCACCTCCGTTTTAGAAGCTCAATACTTTCCTCCGATTGAACTATCGTTACACAAAAACTATACTTTAGGTTTGGTTGAACTTTTGACATTCAATTCAATTCCTAATATTGATATTGGGGGCAATAAATTTTATATTGGCGATCAATTCATAAAATTACCAACCAGATGTTACGAAATCAGTGATATCGAAAAGTATATTCAAAGTATTTTACGACGAAGAAAGATAAATACTGAAATATTTATAAAAACTAACGAAAACACTTTACGAAGTGAGATTACCAGTACTGCACAAATTGATTTTCGTCCTCGAGATTCTATTGCAAATTTATTAGCATTCAAGCATCGGCTGCTTTCCGCAAATAATCATCATACATCAGACTCACCAGCCAATATACTTAAAATAAATTCAATAAGAGTCGAGTGTAACATCACTTCTGAAGCCTACATAAATAATCAAAAAGTTCATACTATTCACGAATTTTTTCCAACTGCTGACTCTGGTTTTAAAATCATTGAAGTTCTATCTCAAGTAATTTACTTGCCTGTTACAGTAGAGTGCATCGATCACATTCAGTTACGTATCGTTGATCAAGATGGTCATTTAGTTTATTTTAGAGGTGAGATTATAACCATACGATTACATATCAAATCTTCATAATGGGTATTATCTATCATGGAAAGGGATTTCCCACCAGAACATTTCAAACTAGAGAATATAAAAGCAAAGGGTCATGCAATTCTTCAATCAGTCGTCATCGAGCTCTCAAAGCGTTAACACGGCAGAACATTCAGTTTCTCAAAAGTCTTGGCTTAAGAATAGTTCCTGATAGAAAGTAACTTGTATATTCTTTTGTTGTTTTCAAAGAAAAAAATGGAAGACATACTAAGCATTCAAAATCCAGTCGCGTTTGATGAAAGTATTTCTCATTGCGAGATTCATGCACATCAACCGTACACAGCTGCAAATTATGAAATTAGCGATGAAATTTGAATCGCAATTCAACATCAAGATTTGTGCCTTTTACCATCACGTAGCATTATTCACATTTGTGGTCGGCTTACTGATACTACTACTAACAAAGCTCCGAAAAAAACTGTCTTTGTCATTTATTTGATGATATCCGTTTAGAATTAAAGGGAATTGAAATTGATCGTTGTAAAAATGTTGGTTTATCAACTTTGATGAAAAATTGGTTATCATTCAATTCTAATCAAAGTTTGATTGCCGAAAATTATGGGTGGTTTGGTCTTACAGAAGACGAGAACAAAAAGAAATTTTTTAATGATGATGGATACTTTGATGTATTCATTCCTTTAAGTATGATTTTAGGCTTCGCTGAAGATTATCGTAAAATTGTAGTTAACGTGAAGCTTGAATTAATCATCATTCGATCTAGTAATAACTTGAACGCAATCATTCAAACAAATGTAAATGATACTGATAATACATTTGAGTCAATCTTAATCAAACTCACAAAAATCGAGTGGCTCATGACATACATCGTGGTATCAGATTCTCACAAGTTGGGTTTACTTAAATTTCTTGAAAAAGATCGTCCTATAACTATTTGTTTCCGTTCAAAAGAATTTTTTGAGTACCTATTGCTCCCAACTACTACAAAACATGTTTGGACGGTAAAAACCTCTAACAAATTAGAGAAACCACGCTTCGTGATCATTGGTTTACAAACTAATAGAAAATCTTTAAACACGGCGAACGCTTGTTTATTTGACCACTGTAATTTGAGTAACGTCAAACTTTTTTTAAATTCACTGTATTATCCTTACAATAATTTAAATCTTAATATTAATCAAAACGAGTATGAAATTCCGATATGTATGTATGCTAATTTTCAAATCTCATATTATAGTAAAGATTCTGAGCCAACGCTGACAAAATCCGAATTCATCACGAAAATTCCTTTGATAGTTATCGATTGCTCAAAACAAAACGGTTTTAAAAAGTGCTCCAGTTGATGTTCAATTGGAGTTGGAGTCACGTGATAATTTTCCTGCTCAAACAGCGGCCTATTGTATGATCTTACACGATCGAATTGTACAATACAACTTGGTCAGTGGGGATGTAAAGAAGTAAGTATAAAATAAAAAAAATCAACGTAAAATCTTCCATTCAATGTCAAAATGCGTTATGTGGTGGACATGCTTGGTTTTGTGCAGCCTGGGGGTACTATTAAAGAAGGTCGTAATATTAGAAGAGATCATGATTACATTTTAAAGGAACTCTCTATTGTTCCACTAGATAGTAATTCAGATCCTCTAGTTCAACTTTTCAAAGAGCCATACCCTTGGAGTCGTTTAACAAAAAATTATGAAGATATTAATACTTACCTTCAACGTCACTATCACGGACTGTAATGAAAATCAGGAACTTTACCTTATACTTCAATAGGACCTCTATTAAATGATTCACTCAAAGATGCCACTATGGTCTACGTTGTTGGTTCAATTCAGAAAAAATGGTTGAAGCGGTTCAAATTTAATGTTAAAAATGTTGCTGAATATATTTACCCACCGCTGGATAAAATCAAGATGGTTGCTATCTGTGAAAATCATAATGGTGAGTTTAAAACCTGCTGTACGCTTCACAATGTTAAACTGCTAAAAAAGTTTATCACACAAAGCGAAGCACTTGACCAAGAGGAGCCTATGGAATGGGTATAAATACTTACGTTTCCTCATTTTTTACTCATTACTCATTTACCATGGGTCAACAACAGAGCTCCTCCGACGATAAATCTCGTCTCGTAGGAAAAAAAAAGATGAAAAGCAATCATCATGGAGAGGATACTCGCAATAAGAACAGACTTCCTCTCGTGGTTATACACGTCTTGAGGATAAAAAAGAAGAAAAAAAGTCCAAGTTAAAAAGAATGCACACAAAAATTCTCATCCAACACAAAAAAATTTCCCAACCCCGATGCATACAGAACTTTTAAGGGATAAAAAATAAACCAAAAATTAGTAGATAAACAGAAAGAAGTATTTTAATATAATCACATAATCCGATCCCCGCGATCTAGTTGGACTCATAAAATGGTGGCTCAAAAAGGGTTGGCTCTCAAGACTCTCTGGCCGTGAACCCTCGCTGTTTTATCTACTGGCGATTCACTTGAGACGATTATGAAAAACTTTGTCCTTATGTTAAACAATAAATTTTATTCCAATCAGTCATGTAATTGGCACTTTAAGAAACAACAAAAATAGAATGATTTTTTTATTAAAAATTGTAACCATACTACAGTAAATGAAAAAATTTAGCAGCATGAGAACATTTTATTATTACTTATTTTAGTCTTTTAGAGTGTAGAATGCAAGAGGCATTGCTCAAGAAAATTAAATTCTTAAAATAAATCTCCTCGAAAGATAAAAAAGTAAACAAAGAGAGACAATTAAATAATTAAGAAGTTGTGATTATAACTACGTATCACTTTTATATAAAACATTAATAACACAATTTTTAAAACCAAGCACTTTTTATTTCATTTTTCATTTTTTTGGTCGATTGGAGCAGCTAAAATATCATTAATCATATTATTAAAGCTATTTTGGATCAAATTTAACCCTCAATAACAATGATAAAAGAAAGAGGTTACAAATTTAAAAAAAACATTGCTTTCCAAGCAATTTTCATTCTTTATTTTTATCCAACGTTTCGGTTAACTGAGTAA
Organism: Encarsia formosa; assembly: GCA_038277355.1. Classification (NCBI taxonomy): domain Eukaryota; kingdom Metazoa; phylum Arthropoda; class Insecta; order Hymenoptera; family Aphelinidae; genus Encarsia; species Encarsia formosa. Next base: position 67,169,232 of record CM076185.1, read on the forward strand.
CCATCTTCTGGGATGTGTAATTAAAATAGGATAGATGTTTTGGTATTACAATAATTATTTGAAGAAACAATAAATTATATTAGAGTTATAAGATAGTTAGTAAAGATCTGTCTGTGCAGAAACATAGATAAAACGCTAGTTATAATATACATTTAATACAAATATAATTAACTTACATAAATAGTCACGGAGAGGTTCGTCAACTTCGTACTACCTTGTCGTAGGATAGTTAAGTATCCGTAAACGAGGAAAACTTCGGTTTTATATAGTCTTGGGAAAGTAGGTATGGTTATTAGCAAATTTGAGGTCTTAATTACCTACTATAACATTATGCCGTCCTAATATTGATGCAGGACCACTGTTCGGTGTTCTCCTGAAGGCGTTATGAATTTGTTTATGCAAATGGTTTTTCATGTGGGCGACGCATTTTTTATAATCATTCTTCAGCATTACTGTATCATTAATACAGTTTATATTGTGGTCGTGGAAGTGTATGTTCAGCGATTCACTAAACGTGCGCCTATAATAATTTCTCTCCACGTCTATCAATTGTGCATTTTCAAAATCTACACTATGGCCTACATCATTCACATGTAGTGCAATCGCATTTTTACGGTTATTTTTCCTAATCGCATAACTGTGTTCATAAGCCCTTTTTTGAATTTACGGCTACTCTGTCCTATATAACAACTATTAAGATCTTTGCAATCTATTTTATAGACAATACCATTGGTCTCATTTTTTTCTATCTTGTCTTTGCCTAGTTTAATAATTGAATTAAATTTGTTTATGTTTTTATTCACGACACGAATGTTAAAATTGTGTAATTTTCTCTTCAAAATATCTGTCGGAGACTTTACATAAGGGAGCAAGATAAAAGGTTTACCAAGGTTATCCAGAGTATTTGTCATGTAAATTTAAAGTATTGTATCGAACATATTTGAGGAGAGATAAACATAATTTTGAGAAGCTTTCAACCCAAGAATTTTTGAGTGAATTGATGAAGCTTGAGCGTACATCGACTCTAACTCCTCCAAACGAGCTTAGCTTAAATTATGATTATTAGGATAGTGGGGTCAAGTATTGATATACAAAATCAGTGCTAAGCACTCAGCAGCGTGGAATAGCGAGGGTCCACAAACAACCTCAAAAAACTGTGAGGTTAACTAATATTTTACCTGACCATTAATCTAATGTGACAGTTAGATCTTGAAGTGTCAACTTTAAAGCGATGGGTTCAAGTTTGAAACAAACATGCAACTTAAAAATCTTACTCGAACGGTAGATTTTAGCGTTCATTCAGCTAGAAACTTTAATCAAAGGTAAATTAATGCAAATTTAATGCGATATAACAACCTTTATCAAAATTCAGCAGTGAGAAAAAATCTCCGACCTGCTAAAATGAATTTTGACGTGCGTTCAATCAGATTTTTTTTACTTAAAAAAAAATTTTTTAAACCACAAATGTAAATTAAATTATAACCAATACTCAAGAGGTACTTTTTACGATAAAAAAGGGCTAAGTATTTAAAGAAAGTTAACTAAGTTAATAAAAAGAAATTTTCACCAACTAAATCACGAGTTTTGAAGATCCTTGTCCCGTGCGGCGTAAGATGCTCCGGAAACACCCGATTTTAGCAGCTGGAGAAGAATGGAGGACGACGCTGTCAGCTGAAATCGTGCCCCGCAGGCTACACGACGATGATGATCCAAACAAACCAATTAACCCAGTTCAAAAACTTCCCAGTGGAATTAGCTAGTTTTGATGATATTTTCGAATGAATAAGAATATTAAAAATTTTTGAATTAAATGGACAATGAAGCATACATACTCTCTAATGATTTTTAAATAGCTCGTTTAAGAAGGAAAAATGTCATAAAAATCAAGCGATTCTAGTTTTTTTGTTCCACGGAGTAGAGCGCTCGCAGATTACGACTTTTAACCTCTTTTTCGCTTATTGGACTTGAACGGCAGACCTTTTGATAAACGCAAACTAGAAACTTTGCTAAACCATTAAAAAATTAATTTTTTATTTAACCCCTAAATGACACACTGGGTCAAATTAACCCCTCATAACTGTCAGTGTGGCAGTGCTGGATTTGGGTGTGACATTTAAGGGTTAATCTCGATGACACCAGTAAATCCGACGAGAAAGGACCAAAATGTTTGGTAGCGAATGGACTGTATGAATATTGATGACTCGTGCGTGTATGAAATAAATTAATTTAATCGAGATTAATTATATGAAAAATCAAGAAAGTGTTTTTTGTTTTCAAGTAAAGGAACAAAATTAAATAGTTCGAACAACAAATAGCAAGTTTTTAGGTTTGATTAAGTTTTTTGGTATTTATAAGTTTTGCAGCTGCGACAAGAGTGAAGCCGTTTCGGCTCGCGTCTGATTTTGGCAACGGAGAACAGCAGAGTCTTGTAGTCGAATTTCGAACAAGCTGATTAGATTCATTCTGATTTGCTTTAATCTGTAATAGAGAAATAAGTTTAATATGTATATCTTGTTACGATTTTTACTTCCTCTAAATGATCAAGTTTGGTCATCTTACCGGTGCAATCGGCAACGTAAAAATACATTGCTGGGCGTCAGTCCAAAGACCTCACTAAATCATTCAATCAGTTGTAGCGAAGAACGGTGTGTACAAAGAGCAGGGTCGTAATCAACGCAAGCTTTTGACTCGCGCTTACTGGGACTTCCTCGTTCGTGGGAAATAATTGCAAGCCCCAATCCCTAGCACGAAGGAGGCTCCGCGGGTTACTCGGGCCTTTCGGTCAGGGAGGACACGCTGATTTCTTCAGTGTAGCGCGCGTGAGGCCCAGAACAGTTAAGGGCATCACAGACCTGTTATGTAGTGTAGACGTGCGTGTATATGCCGCCTGTCCCTCTAAGAATATTTGTTTGTTCGTCGGTAGTAAAAATTACTTTGCCGAAACCAAGGGCCTTTCAGATACCAAAAGGTACGGCTATTTAGCAGGCTAGAGTCTCGTTCGTTATCGGAATCAACTTGTCAAATCGCTCCACCAACTAAGAACGGCTATGCACTACCACCATAGACATGTTGCATTTGATAAATCAAATTTTGAGTATCTATTTCAGGCACTGATCCTATTACACTATTATCAAAACCGGACATTCAATAAGATTCAGTAATGATCGGATCACAATCAACTGATTCATAATCTATGACAATTTAATCAAATTTTTCCAAAAAATCACTTACTTTTTCTATAAATTTTGTTCGAAAATTAAACAATTTACATACTACTGTAGTATAATGGGTAAGATTTGCTTGAATTTTTTTTGTGTATCATGAAAATTCCAAAATTTTTCTCGGATCTTTAATATTAACTATTTGTAATAATTATCTCAAGATCTTGGCGGCGTCAAATCAGGATTGTTGTTCCGTAACAAACAACAGATTGCACTTCGTGCGAGCGACGATAAGTGAGTTAAATTGTTATTGTAAAACTTGGCGTGTAGTTGGTGAAACTACACTCCACATAACCTGTCTTTTCTCTCATTAATTTGAAGTTCTAAAACTTATTTCTTTTATTGTTGTCGGTCGTCAGTAGTAAGCGTACTCTGACTCCCGAACTGTTGTTATTTGTTTATTTAACTGTAGGAAATTTGAGTTGTTGAATTAACTCTTTTATTTAAACAACCCTTCGTTCCTCCGTTACTCCCTATTCGCACGATTTTATATATTTGCACTGGCTAGTTAAGCCAGGCGTTAATGATTAATTAATTATTGCATGGTTAATTGTTTATTTAACGCGTACATGTTCGCGATCTACCTAAATCATCGAGGAACGAGAAAGTGTACGAGAGATACTCGTACACACCCGGGCAGCAAGGTATAGTAAGTATTTGGGAGGACTTGCTGTGGGCTATCTAGCTAATTATTTATTTAATTCCTTTCCCTGTTACAATAAATAAAATACCCCTCTATTTTGAAGTGTGCTTTACATGTTAAAATAGTTTGAAAATCTCTAAAATTTAATTTCCAATTGTTAACTATTGTTAACTAATAAATAAATAAAAAATTCAAAATTTTTTATGCATACTTTTCAATCAAAAAATAAAGTGGGGTTTTCACACACTTGAAAATACGATGAACGGTAAAAAAATGTTTAAAGTTTTCGAAATTTTTTGTATATTTAAACTGTGATTTTTCTAAACAAAATGGCGGCTAAAAAACTTTGGCATAAATAATCGCATAGCAGCAAAGGCGAAAATGAATTTCATTCAAAACTTTTTATTCCCGAAGTATAATAATTATTCAAAAAGTTCAACATTTATATATTTTTTTATTTAAATTCCAAAATTCCAAGAATTGGTTCCGATACCATGGGGTCTCAAAAGTGAAAAGTAAGTTATTAAAAAATGACAATTCAATATTGTTGTTTATTTCATTACCTAAAATTAAAAAAAAATAATAATAATAAATAAAAAATCGAAGAGGAACAAGGAGTCAAACTCGCATTTTTTTATAAAAAAGTTTTTAAAAAAAGGTATGAATAATTTTTTTTGCAAAATATTTAATTTTTTTATAAAGTTTATTCATTTTAAGTAACGTTCATAATTAAAAAAAATTATTATCCAACTTATTTTAACCGTGATCAAATTTTTTTCAAAAATTCGTAATTTGCACAAATAAACAATAAACAATTGAATTTTTGAAAAACTTACTTGTGGAATATTTTTGCATTGGTAAGTGCTTAAAAAGTATGCAATAATATTTCATTTTCATGAATTCACAGAAAACGGTGTGCCCACTTGAGAAAATTTTACTCAATGATAATCTTAGTTATAACTAAAATTTATACTGTGTGACTTAAACTAAATTACTGAAGAGTTTCCTTGCAATGTACAAAGCAGTTTCTGCAATATTCATAAAAAACAACGAAAAATTTTATGTTGGTCCTATGTCCCATGTACCATTGTTACTTTTCTTCCAAAAACATCACCTATCTCATTTTGATCAAAAGTTATAATTTTTTTAACTTTTGAGTTTTGTTTTCATCATATTACTTTCAGCTGTCAGTCTCGCAAAACTCGATTTTTTTAAACTACGCAAACCAGCCTCGATTATCTTCAAAAAATTTTTACAGGTCAGGTTCTTCGTAAGACAAACTAACTTGCTATATAGTGACAATACACAAAATCTCGTTTTGAACCGATTTATAATTTTTTTAATGCTAGGACTAAATTTGAAGTCATAAACGGGTTCGTTCGGCAACCTCTTTTTACTATTTTTCTAATTAACTACAACAACTTTTCTCCAATCTGGCACCCCGCTGACCTTGAATACAGACACTTTTGATTTCGCTATTGGAGCACACTTGGAACAAGAATATCCACCTGATACATGGAGGCCGCTGGGTTTCTTTTCAAGGAAGCTTTCTGTCACCGAGAAAAGGTATAGCACCTACGACAGAGAACTTCTGGCCATCTACGCTGCTATAAAATACTTCCGACGAATCCTCGAGGGATACATATTCAAAGTTTACACCGATCACAAGCTTTTGACCTATGCAGCTGACAAGAATTCATCGAAAGCTTCAGAAAGGCAAGCACGACAGCTCGACTACATTTTTCAGTTTCAGGTTACAATTGAACACATAAAGGGCAAGAACAATATGCTCTCTCCCGTGTTAACGCTATCGCTATGTCTTCGGTCTTGAATCCGGAAACGGTATCAAAAGCTCAATCCTCGGACCCAGAGCTCCCGAACCTGATCAGCAACCCACGGTTATCAATCCAGCCACTAGTCATCGATGGTCAAACCGTTCACTGCGATTCTTCGACGGGATTTATTAGGCCTTACTTACCTGAGTCGTTGCGAAAAAAGGCGTTTGAGACGCTTCATAACCTTGCTCATCCTGGCGTGAGATCCTCGGTAAGGCTCGTCTCTGAAAAATTTATTTAGACTGGGATTCGCAAAGACGTCGCACGGTGGGCTTAACAATACGAACCATGTCAACGCTCGAAGGTCCATCCCCACAATCGATCAGTTTTGAGGAATTTCAAGCTACCTGACTCAAGGATCGATCATATTCATGTGGATTTGATCAAAATGCCTTTGGTCCAGTCGTTCCAGTACTGTGCAACCATCATCGACAGGTACACCAGGTGGACTCAAGCGATCCCAATTCCAGACATGAGTGCGAGAGCAGTCGCTAAGGCAATACTCAAATACTGGATCAGTTTTATTGGCCCTTCGTTGACTTTCATCTCCGATCAAGGCAAGCAATTTGAATCAGCCCTTTTTATTGAATGAGGTAAGCTCATCGGTGCTAATTGGGTCTGGACGTCCACGTATCATCCACAATCCAACGGGATGGTTGAACGTTTTCATCGTACGCTAAAAGCTGGTCTCATGGTCACCCGGAGATTCCTTGGCCTGATCAAATCCCGATGGTCTTATTAAGTCTTCGCACGGCATTCAAGAAAGATCTTCAAGCTTCACCGGCCGAGATGCTTTTTGGTACAATGATAAGAGTCCCTGGAGATTTCTTTTCGACAGACAAGAGCACGTACGTTGATTCAGTGTGGTTCGTTGAAGGCCTTTGCCGGCTCACTCAAGCTATCAAACCGGTGCCCGCTTCCAAACACGTCACCGAGAAGCCTTTCGTCTTCAGCAAGCTGTCCACCTGCTCTCATGTTTTCAGACGAATCGACTCCATCCGGAAGCCGTTGGACCCCCCTTATTCAGGTCCTCACAAGGTCATCCGACGTATCACTGAGCGCAATTATGTGATCGAAATCAATGGAAAAGCTCAGACTTACTCCACTGATGGCCATCTACGTCTCGTGAGCTTCCGGCTAAGAACCCAGCCCTAGAGGAATCGTCATCAAGGACCCGTCAATCCAATATACTTCCTACAAAGAAACGAGACTCGTTCTGCTCATGTTCCGCGAGCAGCACTGGAGGGGGGAGTACCTGTGGCGGTTCAAACACCCGTTGATCATAACGTTCGAATTCCGCACCTTCGTCGTTTTCACGCGCTCAGCGTCGACGTCGTACTTGACAACCCCGAAGCAACAAGATAAACAACAAGAAGCTGACATTCACCTTCGAACCTCTACACGCGTCAGTCGTCGTATTTACAATCAATTTTATATTAAAAATCATTAATTCAACTTATTGTTAATTTGTCGAATGAACATTAATTTATTATTGTAAATAACATTCTTTTAATTTTATTCAATTTCTGAGCTCGGGAAAGCTTAATTTAATTCATTTTCCAAATATTTAATCTCCTTTAATCATGATGATAGTTACTAGTTACAATTTTTAATAAATTTGGCTTGATTTAAAATATATAATATTGTTGCTACCCCAGTACTTTAATAGAACTCTAACAGCGTGTTATTACATTCTGCAGGAAATACTATAGAAACCTATGCGCAGTTAAAGGCAAGTCTTTTATCAATTGTGAAGTAGGGTTTGATCAGACTTTCAAGGGCCAGTCCTACCTCTTAGCGGTGCACTTTTAGACCGCCTTTCCGCCTTGAATTATTAATTTCCCGGCAATCAGACTTCTTTTAGCGAGTAAAACAGATACAAAACACTGCTGAGCCTAATACTGGTCTAACTGACAGAGTTAACTTTCTGGCAGCTGGGAATTTTAGTAGCTCTTCGAACACTACGGTACAGGAAAAACCCGCATCGAAAGGTCGAAAAATCTGTATCTGTAGTTAAACTATTTTTCATAATTATTATTTATAACTACAATGGCTTTTTTTCTTTTTTAAGATTAGAATCTCAATTGAATTGTTTGAAGGAAGCATTTCAAACTCTGTAAGATGTTTTAATAATTTTTTATTTTGTATTTTTTTAAATTGAAATGAGTCTTTTTCTCAAACTGATCATTATTGTAAAAACTGTTTCAGGGAATCATGGGCTTTTATAAAGGCATCGTTGCATCATATATTGGAATTAGCGAAACAGTTATACATTTTGTAATTTATGAAGCTATCAAGGCTTGGTTGATGACACATCATTCAAAAATTTCGAATATCGATGAAAACTCAAAAAGTACACGAGACTTTATAGAATTTATGGCTGCTGGTGCTTTTTCAAAGACAATTGCTTCATGCATTGCCTATCCACATGGTAAGTTATTTCCGTACACAATTTTAAATAATATATAATTTAAGGATCAAGCGAACTGGGTTTCTTCGTCGACGAAATATCACAATTTTGTCGACGACATTTTTTGAAAATAGAAAATATCGTTTTACAGTTTCGTTAATGAAAAAATACCCAATCCAAGGACTTCATCAAACTAGTTCAGACACGGAATGGTGGAGTAGACATATCCAAGTAGACGATGTTGAGTTGGGCTCCGGACGAATTCCTCATTCTGGGCCTAGATGAACCATCGATCTCGATACTCCAACGCCGAAACTTCGAGCTCCTGGTGGGAGTAGGCAAAGTAACTTTTCAGTGAATTAGCCAAGCCTCCAAGAAAATCGGGAGTAATGGTGTAACAGAAAAAAGAGCAAAAGGATAAGATTGCAAAAACGCCTCTACACTTTTGGCAAGACGTATATCTCGCCCATCTATTCCTCCCACAATGAAGAAGCCTCGACAGGGAATATGATAAAAGTGATCGAATACTGAAGTCAGACGCCAACGCCCATCACGTGGCATGAGAAAGCACCGATATCAACGACAGTGGGTCAGACTTGCTTGAATTTCTCACAGCTACACAGATGAACATGCATCGCCGATTGAGGGACCGAACCGACCTTCATTACTTCCACCAGATAGAAGGTACCAGACCTCACACTGGCTTCGTTGAACATCAAGAATCACTTATGTGGATAGAAGGTGGATAGCGAACCATCTACGTCGGACCATAGGATTATATCTTTCGGGATCGAGATAACGAGACTGCTGATCGGGGCTAAGCGGCGACCTAAGAACACTAATTGGGGCGTCTACAGTAAGCAATTGGATGAAGCTTTTGCTCAGGTTAAAGGAAAACTTGGCAATGGTCATGAGCTAGAGTGGACCTTGTACCAGGTCTGCAAGGCCATGATCAAAGCCTACGAGAACAACTGCCGATTGAAACCCGGTAAACTACTCAACAGCACACCCTAGTGGATCAAGATACCGGAGAAGCTGAGAATGGGTGTTATACGGTCTTTCGACAAGGAAAAGAAAAAGAGGATCTCTTCAGGATGGAAAGCGTACAAAAAATATGCTGAAAGAATTCAAGAAAAAAGTTGCTAAAGCAAAACAGGAGAAATGGCAGGAATTCTGCTCAGGTATGGAAAACCTGACAGATACGGCGAGGCTAGCCTGGATCCTGACCAAGTTAAATAGCGCCCTAAAGTCTTGAAAATAGATCAGGAGTCTGTACAGAATCAGAGGAGGACACGCTGGAACTCCACCTAAAAACTAACAATCTTGATTTGGTCAGGATTGAGAACACCTTGTCTACTATACCTGAAGAAAGGGGACGAGAGATAAAAGACTGGAATACGGTGGCTAAAGTTGTGACTGGTGAGGCCGATAACCCTCTTATTATAATTTAAAATCCCGCGCGTTTCAAATCTTTGTTTGCGCATGTGAAATAGCTTCGATGCTCCGAAATTTCTGAAAGCTCGCTCTTTTGACAAGCAGCTGGCAATTAGACAAGACGTTACCGTACAATGACATATTTTAGATACACGTTTTTGCTAAAACAATACTTTAAACTATTAGTCTGGAAAATTTAATAACTTCAACCACTTTAAGTCGGAAATTGCGCTTAAACTAAAGTGTTCTTTTGGCAAAAACCTACATCTGTAATATAACGTCGTGTGGTGGCGTCTTACCTGAACGTCAGCTCTTTGTCGAGAGAGCGAGCTTCCAAAAATTTCGGAGCATCGAAGCTATTCGACATGCTCAAATAAAGATTTGAAACACGCGTAATTTTAAACTACAAAATTAGGGCTATCAGCCCAACCAGTGAACATGGAAAGATTGAAATGCGCGATTGACTTCTTTGAACCGTTTAGAATAGGGGGGATGGCATCTTTCCAAAGATACTACGGGTAGAAAAAGACAAGACCAGAGACAAGAGATAAGTATTTTTAGGGGATGCATCGCCACGAAAAAATACCAGCTTACTGGATGAAAACGCGAGATTCCTTTATATATTACAATGAAATTTCTATAATTCGAAACTCAAGTGTCCGAGCATCAACTTCGAATTATAGAGGATTTCGAATTCCAGACGTTCGAATTGCAGAGATAAATTTTCTAATCTAAAAAAAAAAAATTCGAATTATGGAGGTTTTATTGAATTATTCATTTACAGTGAAGACTTGATAAGAGAAACTCGATAACTGGAATTTTTCGATAACTGAAAGTTTTTTTGACTCTGTTCAAATAATTGTATATAAACTGCATTAAATTAATTTGACAACTGGAATTTTGATAAGTAAAATTTTTGGATCATTGGACCCTTTTGTTGACTCTCAAAGCTAAATTTTGATTTTAATAATTGGAATTTTCGGAAAGCTCCGCCCTACCTCTAGGTCCGTTGGCTTTGTTAAAATACTATGTTTGTTGACAACTACCCTGCTCAGCCTAAATTGTCAAAACGTGAACTTCGAGCTGTAATAGTAATTCATTTGCCACCAAACACTACTTAAAAGCTGCATAAAAAAATTTTAAATTTTTCTTCAGAAAAAGACTGGTAAAAAATTTCTTGAAGCCATAAAAAAAAATAATTGCCTTAAAATAAATCTTTTTGAAGCTATAACTCTACTGACCAAGAATTGGGATAATGTCAAGCCAAGTACGATTTTGAACTGTTTTTGAAAAGCTGGTTTTAAAAAAATAAGTCACAGTAAGAATATTGAAACACCTGCAGAGGAGCCGGCAGAAGAGCTAATCGAACCTTCAGAATGGACTCAGTTAACCAAAGCATAATTGCACCAATGTGACTTTTGATGATTTTCTGATCGTTGACAAAAGAGTAATTGTTGCCCAAAAATTGACGGATGTGGGCATTTTAGCTATAGTTGGTCAATTAGAATCGCAAGATATATCTAGCAAAGAATCGGAAAAGAAGGTTGAGAAAAATGAAACGAAAGTAACGACAATTCGAGCTACATTGCTACTTACAGAACTCCGGAGTTTTATGCATCAACAAGAAAATATGCCTCTTCCCGTATTTGAAACCCTTAATTTTTTTGAAGACTGCTGTGAAAGTAAAGTACCTCAAACACAAGCGAAAATGATACATTTTTTTTTCCATCCGAGATGAGAATCATTACGTGTTGTGAATATTCATAAAAAAATCAATGTTGTGAATGCTATAAACTATTTTTTATATAAAAGACTGTACATTCATAAATAATAATGAATAAATAAATTCTATATTTTATGTTGACTAAAATTTGTACTTTTTTAAATTTGAAATAATTTACTTTTGGAAATTTGATAACTGGAAGTTTTTTTTTTAACTTTCTTGGCACTTCCTCTTATCGAACCCCCATTGTATTATATTAACGCACATGAGTATGTTACACATTTATATTCATTTGTGTTTTGTTGAAAAAACCAATCGTTACTTGCTGTAAAATTATTTTCACCGTCTAATTTTAAAAGTTCTAGAGATTTGGTTTCAAGAAAAGCAATAGCTTTTCAACATTTCTGACTACTTCGAAAAACGAACGTGTGTGAGCTTCATCTACCAAAGGAAAACTTTTGCACGTTAACGCTTTTCATCAACGCAAATTTTAGAGAATTCTTAATGAATCTTGCACGTGAAGGAACAACGTACTTGAAGGAAAGTTATTTGCTTTAGCTATCTGAGTTTTTGATTTTTCACGAATATTTTTCACGAATTCTTCTCGGATAATGTCAACTTTTTCATTAACCGTAAGCGGTCAATGAAAAAAACAAACAAAAAAATTATTCAAAAAGTCCAGAAAAATAAAACTCATTGTTTTTTCTAAAAATTTGAGAAGAAAAAGTTTGACTAGGAGAGAGTGAATTCACAATCGCCCGGTAACTCAGTGGTAGAGTGACTGCCTAGAATGCAGGAGGTCGTGGGTTCGATCCTCACCTGGGATAATTTTTTCTTCTTAAATTTTATTTTCCATAAAAAGATTTGTTCATGTGGACCGATGGTCACTGAAAATCGCATCAAATCGATGATTTGAATTTTATTTGTCCGGATAGGTCGTAACTGATAATTATAATTATTATTACATCCGGACGTAGAACGACTTTAAAAATTATATTAAAAGCACATCAATAAATATTTACTCAACAGGTGACTCATTATTAAGTCTTCAAGATAATCCATGAAAATTTCTACAAGAAGTGGGCTTAATGGGTTGCCCATAATTAGTCCATCCTTAATTGAATACATCTTCCCATCAAATTTGAAATAGTTTTGTTCCAAGCAGAGTTTCAATTTTTCTGTTATTATTTCATCATTAATAATCGGGTTAGTTTTATTTTTTATAAGTATTTTTTCAATCAATGTCTGCACGTCTTGCGTTGGGACGCTAGTGAATAAACTCTTCAAAAGACGACCTAAACTATAATACCTATACAGAATGAAAAATATTTACTATCCAACTTTTTATCAGATAATTTGCACTATATCAAAACGAATAAATCCGACCTGAACACTACTAAGAACCTTAGAAGAAAAATTAACAGAAACAATCTCACTTTAACTAGAGCAGACAAAGGACAAACTGTAGTTATGATGAGTAGAGATCTTTACGTTTCTAAAACACTTGATCTTTTAAGTTCAAGTGACATTATGCTTTTGGACATTGATCCCACACCAAAATATTAGGAAGAAATAAAAACAGCTTTTAAAAAATTTTCTAAATTGAACAAATATCCATATTATTCTATTATTCTTATGAATCCACAAATTTCTAAACTCAATTAATTTCCAAAAGCACAACGGAATTTTTCAATCCATGATTAAAAATAATAAATCGAGAACATCAAATAATAATATATCAGGAGTGTACAGCAATAAATGTGGATCCGAAAATGGTAATTGTATTTATATAGGTCATTAACAGGAAGAAATTTTGGAACAAGAAATACTAAACATGAGAAAGCATATTTGAATAATTACCCGGAAAAATCAAATTTAGCAAGCCATTCAATTCGCTGTTTGCAAGTAAAAAGCGCCATCTGCGTATGAACTAAGTGAAGAACTTTTCGTAGATAAACAGAAGAGTCTGTGATAGATAGAACCATAGAAGCCGGTTATATCATTAAAAAAAAAAAAAAAAAAGAAAAAGGCGGATGAAAAAGTACTTTAATTAATGATTATTAAGAATAAAGCTTAGACTAGTTTCAACTAAAAAAATTATAACTTATTATTAAAATTTAAAAATTCATAATATAAAACATTTGTAAACTTTCAAAGTTGCGCTACCGATATAACAATGTTTATTATGATAAATTTCAATGAAGTTGATTCCAAAGTTGTAAAATACAAGATGTTTTTCTTAATTCATAATGTAGAAACAGTTTAAAAATATTGTTTAATCTAAGCAAAATGTTCTTCACTTAGTTCACTTTTTCGCCACCATGACTTACACGATCGAATGCGTTATCCCCTCCCTTTACATGAAAATAGCGAATACAATTTAACCATAACTTTGACAAGAGATTTAGAGTCAACACGTGTGACAAAAGCGAGAAATAAGATTTCCTAGAGACACTGGAAATCTCCTTCCACTGCGGTCGACCTCTATCTCGGACAAGATGATATGCAACTATGAGGTTTTACACCACATACCCATAGAATACCACCGACTATTGTTGGACCTTCTTGATTCAATGTATGCAGAGAATGTATATCCTGAAACCAGGAGATATACTTATGTACATTTTGTGGAAAACCCAATAGTAAGAGTCTCAGGTCAGTGGCACTCACATCGTGCATTTGTAAGATTTTTGAAATAATGACGTTAAAGAGGCTATGTTGATGGGACGAAACCCAGGGATTAATTTTCAACTCTCAAGCTGGATTCCGGAATAGCTGCACATGAGATGCTAGTCAAAAAGTTATTGCCATCTACCTTGATGTGAGTAACGCTTGTAAGGACTTAAATTATCACATTTTTCTCAAAAAATTGGCCGAAATGGGGTGTTACACCAGACTGCGATTTCCAGTCTTGTCTGGACGGCACCTTCCGCGTATGCGCAAACTTACCCGTTCAAACAAAAATTTGTGCGTGCGCGCAAAAACTTATGATGTTCCGCGTGCGCGCTAAAATAAAGTTTTTGCTTACTTAACCTAGCTTGATACATTCTAATTTCTATCATGTTTACGTCTTGAGCAATCTTGGACTGGTCTTATTAGAGCTCTCAAAAATGTTTTGTATATATATATATGTATTTGGGGGGTAACCCCCTGCTCGCTCCGCTCGCCAACCCCCCAATTAAACATGATTTATAAAGATTTATTAAAAAATATATGTTTATTCAATAATAAAATATTAATATAAAAACTTAAACAAATGTTTTTAAATGTAATTTTATTTGAAACAGAATAATTAATACAATAATTAAATTTATTTTCAAAATTAGTTAATGACATAAATTTTTGTGCCTAGTTAAGTTATCTTTTCTGCTTAAATTTTTTTTACTTTTTATTTTTTATTTTTTTCCGGCCTTCGGCCGGATAGTGACGACTGTACTTACCACATGAAAAATTCCTAGAGTAATAATACACCCTCTTTAAACGCAAATTACGCGCAATCCACCCACGTATTTAAAAAAACCAAAATAACCCATCTTTTTTTTATTTTTTTTCCAAAATAACCCATCAATAAAACTTTTTCTAGGTTTTCGCGGTCCAACCGAAATAACTCATCCAAAATAACCCTTCATAAATAACCAATCACCCAATTCCTGGAACTCATTTTTATTTATTCTCGGAAAAATGAGGCCAATCACTATCCTGACTGTCCGGTTAGTGCCGAACGTGTATATGAACTGTCCAGTTAGTGCTTATAATGTATATTGATGCTGTAAATCAACTTTGTATTGCCTAGGAGTAATTTCGTAGGAAAAGTGACTTTGTATTGATGATCCAGGCACAATAATAACAAGATGTAATTTGTTATCAATTTTTTATTGCACAACGTTTCAAGGGCCGTGCCCTGCTCTTCAGGTGTCATACAATTAGAAAAATATCACATGACCTGAAGAGGAGGGCAAGGCCCTTGAAACGTTGTGCAATAAAAAATTGATAACAAATGACATCTTGTTATAATTGTGCCTGGATTATCAATACAAAGTCACTTTTCTTATCTATAATGTATATTTATAATAAAAAACAATTTTTTTTAACTTGTATATCCCCTATTATTTGGTACTTCTAAAACATTGATAAAGTTTGGTTCAAATTCTTGAAAATTTCCAAGATCAGTTAAAACCGAATATTCTTTCAAATTGAACTGTATAAAATAAAATAATTTTACCTTTGAGATACACTTTTTTTCTCTAAATGAAATTTCAGGTAAAATAGAATACAAATTATTTAAAAAACTTGCAGTTTTCAAAGGTTAATTTCATAAAAATGGTAGTCTCATTGAATTAGAGATAATCTGAGTAAAAGATCTTAATTAAATTACAATAAATTTTAATTTCAATATAAAAAAAAATAATTGTATGAATCATTAAAATTTTAAAAATACTCACACAAATTAAGTTAACCCAAAATTTTGAAAATGAATGTTGATAAATTAAAATTTCAAAATTTATCTAAATTACACACCATCAAAACATTCACAAAAAATATTTACAAAAAAGGTGGTATTTTAACATATATAAATAAAATTATTTAAAAAATTTGCATTGTAAACAAAGATTTAAATATATTTATGTGTATAAAAAAATTAAGGGTTGTTGTTTATTTAAAAAAATGTAAAGTTGAAACTATTTAAATAATTTTTAAAATTTAAACTTTTTTTGAAAAGTTAATTTTTAAATTAAATAATGTCTGAACAAAAAAATTATAAAATATAGAAAATATAAAAATTATAAATAGGTTAAAATTCATGAACATTAATAAAAATATATTTATTTTCATGAAAAATTTGTGAGGAGCTAGGTAAAAAATTAGCAAAATTGTAGCAAAATGATGTAATTTTTAATGTAATGATATGAGGAGCATATGCGGACCTTTAGAAATGAGCGCCACTGGAGGGCGCTACTGGCACTAGCCTCCTCTCCCAGCAGTTCGGCATGGAGCAAATATTTGAGTGTGTGTGTAGTCTCACGCATGTGCACACAAACAAACGACTGCTCCACGCCAAACTGCTGGGAGAGGAGGCTATTGCCAGTAACGCCCTCCAGTGCCGCTCATTTCTAAAGGTCCCCATAAAAAGAAAATTTTTAAAATGAGGAGTAAGACAAAAATAACGTAAATATAAGATAAAATCTAATAATTTGACTGCTCCTCAGTGAGGAGCAATACTAATCCAAGTGAACACTAAAAAAACACAAACAGAGGAGCACGTGAGGAGGACTTCGTATCTCGAAAACTAAAATGAATTTCTTTATAATTCGGCTTCTAAAAGGACGTGAGCAGCAGTTAAAATAACCTAAGATAACAACTTTGAATACCAAATAACCCTGCTAAAATCCACAATAACCCATTTTTTATCCAAAATAACCCTTTTTCACTCTCCTAGAATAATAATTATCCCTCTTTCACTCTTCTAAAGCAATAATCCTCCCTCCAGCCCCCCTCTAGAACCAAAATAATCCATTTTACGCCCCCCCCCCAAAGCCAAAATAACTCCTTTTACGCCCTCCTAAAGTAATAATCATCCCCTCTTTGCCCTACTAAAGTCTATAGATGACTATTTCTGGGACGTTTTTAAAAATAGGTTGTTTTTGAATATTTGAGGGTTATGTGGATAAAAAAGGGTTACTTTTACTGTAGGCAGGAGGTTAGAAAGAGGATTGTTACTTTAGTAGGGCGAACAGGGGATGATTATTTGCTTAGGAGGGCGTAAAAGGGGTTATTTTGGCTTTAGGGGGGTGAAAATGGATTATTTTGGTTGTAGAAGTTGGTGGGAGAGGGGATTATTGCTTTCGGAGGGCGAAAGAGGGATGATTTTTACTCTAGGAGAGTGAAAAAGGGTTATTTTGGTTAAGAATAATAAGGGTTATTTTGGATAAAAAACGGGTTATTTTGGATTTAAGAGGGGTTATTGTGGATTTTAGAAGGGTTATTTGGTATTAGAAAGGGTTATTTTGGGTCATTTTGGGTTTTCAAGAAAACATGATAGAAATTAGAATATATCAAGCTAGGTTAAGTGAACAAAAACTTTTTCAAATTTTTTGCGCGCACGCGGAACGCCTAAGTTTGCGTGTACGCGGAACACCTAAGTTTGCGCGTACGCGCAAATTTTTGTTTGATCAGGTAAGTTTGCGCGTACGCAGAAGGTGCCGTCCAGACAAACTCAATAGTTAAATTCGTTTTTTTTAGTCATCAATATATAAGAAAAAATCATGGGGACTAAGTTAAAAAAAAGAATTAAAGCCGCTTAGTTGTACTTCAAGCTTATGTGACACATAACTACATAAAAAATTGAATTAGTTCAAATAAAAAGCTTTGTTTTCTTTTTTTAATCGTGTCCCCATAATTTTTTTTCACGGAGTGATCGAGGAAAACCGAACGTGTTGTACTTTAAAGCCACGCCCACTCTCCCTTTTTCACTCCCTCGTGTTCGTGGTAAAATTAACTTTCTTTAAATAAAGCAATCCCTTGCGTCCCAAACATTTGGCATCCCTGGTAGGGAATTCTCCCCATGAAAACCGGAAAAAACGCATCGCGAGTGAAGTCAAAAAGTGAAAAGCTTGTGCCGCGCTTTGGCCATTTTACATCTTCAAACGAAGAAGATGCCAGTGACGGCTAACCCGTGGCGCGCGTATCACCGCCGTGCAGCCACACTTTAGTAGCAGTCGTAGGAGCAAGAGAGGCGGACGATAGTCGGACCGCTCTGCGACTCTCTACACTAAAAGCAGGGGTCTTATGGAGGTAATAAAATATCGATCTCGAATATCGAAATTTGAGTTGAAAAAAATTATTTATGATTTAACCGTTGGCATAACTGGGTGAGAATTGTACGGGTGTAGTACGTCAGATGACGCGGCAAAATGAATTTAAATTTGAATTAGGACTGCACTAAAAAGTCAATATTATTTGAAAAGTAGAAAGTGAAATTATTATTAATTTTATGTATTCATTTTAAAATATAATAATAAAAGAGTGTAAACATATTTAATAAAGATTATAGATTTTACAGAACCAGAAATAAATATTTCAAACAGTAATTAGAAATTTTTTATATTTATTAGATGTTATAAGAGTATATAAATAAGAAAATACATTCTAAATATGTTTTACATTATTTTTTACATAAAACTAATTTACATAAACAAAACATCTCATAAAAATTTTACAAGAACAGTTTTATGAAAAATTTTTATCCATACAATAATTTTTCAATTACATTTTTAAAAAGTCATACAAAAGTTTATAATTTTTTGTTTAAATCTTTACAATAATAGATAAAGTGGATAAGAAACATCAAAGTTATAATTGAAAAATGTTTGCAACAATATATTAAAATTTAAATATTTTATATATTTAAGTATGTTTTAGAAAAAAAGAAGCATGAACGAAATTTCAATGTAATCATACATAAATAAAAGTACTTTGGAGACAAAAATTATATGTATAATGCGCAAACTTACCAGAGTAAGTAGTAAAACTCAAGTAAATTACGAACTTAAGACAATTTTGGGTTAAATTACATTTAAAGAGCGGTTAAAATTTAAATTTACAAAAATGTCTATTAGCGCTTGGCTCATTCAAGTATCATATGAAAAAAAAAAAAAAAAAAAAAAAAAAAAAAAAAAGATTAATCTCAATTGTAAACAGCAAGTACACGTCAAAAAAGATTAAGACAATAGAAATAAACTAATGAAAAAGTGAAGCTTAAACTAAATTATTTTACATTTTAGAATAAATTTTTTCTAATATTTCATTATTTTTTTTCATTAATTTATGCTTTTCATTTGTAGCAGCTTCAAATACTGCGGTAAAGTTTTTTATTGTTTCAGATCCTTCAGATAATGCTTGAATAGTCATTTCTGACCGAGCTTGTGTGAAATCTGTAAAATACAAACATAATTAATTATTTAATATTAAAAATATGCTTTGAAAATGATTGAATATTTATTCAATCATTTTCTGTTGAAAAAATATATAAGAAGAAAATTTTATTCTTACTGGTTTTATTTTTGTACACTGACGACATGTGTTGTAGTTGTTGTCTGTAAACGTTGGCATGATTGTTTTTGGCATCACCAAGAAATTCAACTTTAGCACTCCCTGAATCCTCTCCTTCTTCTTTAATTTTTAAACCAGAATAGAACCGATTGCGATCACATGATATTGCTAAAAAAAAAAAATGCTATAATGTATGCATGTTTTAATAATTTTAAACGAATAATTAGAATATTTTCAATAGTAATAATTTAAATATTTATCAGAAATATTATTCAAGATATTGTTAGGAGCCTATCAAGGAAGGGATGATAATTAACTTCTACATGTTCATGAGGTCCTCATTTAGTAATACTCACAATTACTTTTAGCTACCGCTGGCAAAGAATTGTTCTTTGAAATTGAGGCTCTTGGGTACAAAGTTTGTGTAGTGGGTGGAAAATTTGAGACTTTGGCTACAAAATAAATTAATTTATTTAAAGTTAGATTTATAAAAATGTATGGAAATTCGTCAATGTTAAATGAAAAAATTAGTATTTATTTATATGTATAATCTTACCTTTTTGAGCCAATGGTACTGGAAAATTATTAACTTTTCTCTTGGATCCAGAAACAGAATTAGTAATGAGACTATTATGATCTAAGTAAATTATACCAAAATTTTATTTTTGATTTCTGTTTACTTCTGCAGCGTGCTCATCACATCCAACTTCAGGAATAATTGCTAATCCTTGCTTGTGCTTTGCGTTGCTACCACCAGTTATAGTTAATATTTTGTCGAAGGCAGGATTATTCACTAACTCATTTACTGGATTGCCTGTAGCTTTGAGTAACGTATTTTTCACGCCATCGTATTTTTTGGCTTTAGATTTGTTTCTAGTCCACCACTATTATTGATAAAAGACAAAAAAAGAATGAAATATTTCAAATCTTTAAATGTAGATAAAAACTTATGTTATACAAATACATCATACTTACAGACGAGATTCGTTCTGTGCTTTTGCTAGAGCCTGGAGCAGCATCAACAAGGTTTTTCAGCTTTCGTAAAAGTTTTTCTTTGGTTTCTTTAGGGTTGCGACCCATGGCTTTGTTGGATGCTAATCCAGAATGACACGACATGTAATCTATTATAATGTTCCCCTGTTGAGGAGTCATGCTGAAAACATATGAAATTAATAGAAACAAGAACGTAAAAAAAATTTTTATGAATGTCAAAAAAAAATTATTGAAGTTTCTAACAAATACTGTAAATAACTTTAAAAAGATAAACAATAAAAAAATTTTCAACTTTTACGAGTTTGACAACTTTAACAAAAGCTGAAAGTAATAAAAAAGAAACGTTGCCAAATACTGATAAATGGTCTTTCAAGGTTAGAATAACTGTCTTAGCGACTGTGGTTCCTATTAGTTTTAAACAATTCTTATCTAAACTTACTATTCTTTGTCTTTGCTGTTTTTCATGTTGATTTGATTTTGTATTTTAACGGAAAACGCTGAATCGTGCCTGTATTGTATCAATCCTTTCGAGGTTCGACTGCAAACACGGTGTAACACAGACTATACTTCAGCCTTCCTTTGGTTTGGGGCTCCCAAACGTGTTCATCGCGAGTAACTATAATGAAGACCTATAGAAATGAGCAGACGTTTGTTTGTGTGCACATTCGTGAGATAACACTGTGCCGGAAGAGAAGGCCATTGCTAGTGGCGCCCTGAGGCCCCACTCCCCACTCCCCAGTGCGCTGCCGCTTATTTCTATCGGTTCTCATGCTTGCTTGATACACTATAGCATATCATATATGGCTGCCAAAGGCTGAGTTTTCTGCGCAATTGGAATCCACATTGTACCGTGAGAAACCGGAATTCGTTGTAACCACCAAACGCTCCTAAACTACATGATTTTACTTTTTACTTTTTCGGGAAAGTGTTTGTGACGAAGTTTCCCTCGTCACTTATTAATTTTTTAAAGAATAATAAAAATGAGAGTTTATTAAAAGAATAATTAAAAAGTTATTAATAATTTCCGTTGCATGTATATAAATTGACGAGGTGGACGCGAGACATGGAAGCCGAACTACTGAGTGAGTGCGACGTTGCTGTTGACAACGACTGGAGTTGATTTTAGGCTATGAAAAAAGAGAGACGTATAGAGAAGTTGAGAGTGAAGAAGTAAAGAAATAAGAAATTGTGAAATCTTTTGACGAGTGACAGAAAAGAAGAAAAGGATTTTCATCAACGGTGCCTCCTCTGAGAAATTGTCAATTGTATGAATATTTAATTATAAAAGTTAGCAGATTGTTGTGACCTGGCAAAGAAAATAATAAATGTTTAGTTGTTCAAAAATATTTATTCATTTAATTTCGTCTTGTCATAAATGCATTTGTAATAGGGCAATTTTTAAAAATAAACAATTCACTTTTTTTTTAAATATCAAAATTATAAATTTATTATTCTTCAAATAAGCCTAAGTTACATTAATTTGTTTAATTCTTTTTTTTTTATTATCACACTAAATTCAAAATCTCAAAGGAGCATTTTCATCTCCGACAACACTAAGTCCAAAATCTCTTAATTCCATCAAAATTTCAGGTAACTTTAATTTATTCACTTCCCTATTAACAGTCCGGCCCTCTCTAGTTTTATTAACTTTAGTCATTATTTTCTCGTGATTATCCATTTTTATTTTAATTTTAATTTTAATTTCAATTAACTCGTTAATTTAATTCTAATCAAAGTTTAAATTTTTAATTTTTAAGTTGAATTTAAATTAGTGCACAATAGTCACAAAGATATAAACGCGCGCGCGCGTCTCGTTTTCTCCAGCAGCCGAACACGTGTAGCGCTCCTTTGTCCTCTCCCTCTCCCCTTGTTTACGATTTCTCCGCGTAACTAAGATTTTCCTTTGCCTTGCCCCACGTTGCCAGGTGCCATTTGTAATAGGGCAATTTTTAAAAATAAACAATTCACTTTTTTTTTAAATATCAAAATTATAAATTTATTATTCTTCAAATTAGCCTAAGTTACATTAATTTTTTTAATTCTCTTTTTTTTTTATTATTACACTAAATTCAAAATCTCAAAGGAGGCACTGCAAGGGAAAATCTTAGTTTTTATAATTTTCTTTCACGGCACTGTCACTCGTCACTGTAACCTCTCATTACCATTATTATTTTGATTTTCTCGTTGTTCCTCGGTCGGCTCTCCGGTGATTCTTGACTGCAGGGTTCCTGGTTTTGATGCAGGCTCCAACTCGTCCAGCAGCTGATGAAAATCCATGAGAACTCCGGTCAATGATCTTCGAAGCGTCAAGAAATCCAAAGTAATCCAGTAGTTGAAAACTCAAGAATCAAGCAAAACTTCCAAACTTTTTGGTAATGACCGATACGTCTAATTAGTGCAGCACGCGTTAACTAACTAGTCTCCTAGCAGCGGCGGCAGCGGCAGCGTTCACTTGGTTGCCGGCAAGACGATCTTCTTTTCTCTCTCGAACGGCTGACTGGCGCGCGCGCTTCCTCTCTCTCGCTCTCATTCGCCTTGCTCTCTCGGTCCTCTCTCTCACTCTTCTTCTGCTCCTTGTTTCTCGTTCGGCTGGACCAGCGCTGCGGAGACTGTAATTGCTAATGCTGCTGTTGTTGTGCTGTTCTGGCTCACGTCTCTGTCTTGTCATTTTTCTTTTTTTTATCACTTGATTAACCCCGCGTACATGAAATATTAAATTATTTTATAAATAAACATTCTTAACCAACTTTTCAAAATGTCCTTTAGGAAGAGTCGAATAAGTAACGAAGGAAACTTCGTTACATGTTATACTAATTATTGAGAATAATAAGTATTTGCGTGATTGTTTATTGATCTTCTGGTCATACTATAACTCGCTAATTGTCTTCAAAGAAATAAGAAATGGTTAATATTGTAAGTGAAATTAACTGTGAAGTTAAGTGTACGCTATTTTTTAATTATTGTTTTAAAATTTGTTTGTTATCGTGTGTACCTTAGATAAATGTACTTTAATATTTTTTAGGTTATACAGAACTATTCAAAAATTAATAATCTGCAAATTTAATTGATGAAATTTTTAAGTTTTTACATACTTACAATAATTACCATAACATATTATAATTATAACAAATGTTACATACTTATTATAACCAATTCATTCTCTAATAAATTGAAGTTGTCAATCTGAAAAATTATTTTCTCTTTCCTTTGGGGAAAGTTTTTAAATAAAAATCTGAAAGTACGTTTCATAATTTGTAGCCAAATGAATTTTTATGAAAAGTCTATGAGCTATTAGCTATATTATTTTCAAAAGATCCTTAGTTCCATATTAAAAAAATCTCCTTTGAAAAGTATAATTATAATTGAATGTTAGTTTTGTTTTTACTAAAGAGTTCTGAAATTTGTTCTAATCAATGACACTTTAAAAAACTAAGTTACTTATTTCTATTATACAAATAAGTTTGTTTAGTTTAATATAAATAATGGACATACATTACTCTAAGTTGATTAGATTGAAAAGATACTGTATCAGTAACTTTTGCCTTCTATTTGTAATAAAAATCAGGTGGCTGCACCAGCAGTTTTAGATGTAGTTGAAGATGATGAAGTTGCTGCAGGCAGACAAGCTGCAATGCTTCGTTGAAGACAACTCCGAGATGCCAGCAATTCCTTTGAAGTGAGCAATGAACAATTTATAAAATATTACCGGATGCCCCAACATTTGGCAATTCAATTAGTCACAATTTTGCTGGATAGAGGATTTTTAACTGCTCATCCGCAAGGTGTTGCTCCCCATTTACAAGTATTAAGTACACTGCGCTTCCTTGCTAGTGGCAGTTATCAAGCTGGGTTAGGACATGACTACAACCATCCGATGTCCCAAAGCACCATCTCAAAGTACTTACACAGGGTGGTTCCAGCAATAAATCGCTTGGCAACTGAATATATTTGTTTTCCAAAAAACGAAGCAGAGCGAGAAAATTCTTCCAACAGGTAAGGTATATGATTATCTTTATGGTGTTGGTTCCCTATTAATTATAAGAAATTTTTCTTAATGGCTGTATAAAAAATCCTTGTTTAAAAACCACTAACTTATAACAAAGTTGTAAAGTTGTCAATTTTTTTTTTTTTTCATGCTTATGCCAATTTTAATGACAATTTGTTGCTTTAGTTTGCAAAGTTGATGATTATTAGAGATTTTGAAATAACAATAAATTGTATTATCCTAATTTTCTTATAACTTTATTTCTGTTTATTTTAAGTATTAAAATAATATTGGATTGAATTTTTAATTATTCTTAGATTAGGTCAAATTCTTGGTTTCCCTGGTGCTCTTGGTCTGATAGACTGTACTTTAATCAGAATTCATACTCCTTCTGAACACGAAGAAGCCTTCGTAGATCACCACCAAAACCACTCTTTGAATGTGCAGGTGGTTTCAGATGTCGACTATAATATTTGGAACATAATAATTGTCAATGGATCTACTCATGACGCATTCAACTGGAGATTCAGCCATGTTCGGGACAAAATGATCAATATGAGAAATGATTATTTAAATGGGGATGTTCCAAGAAACTTCTTTTTAATAGGTGAGTCTGTACTTGCATATTTTAAAAGATTTGTAAGAAAATAAATTCTACTTTATAACGTATTCCTAAACATGGAAATTTTTTAAATATCTGCCATAAAAATTATCTAAATTCTGTCAAAAGTAGTAAACAATATATTTTTATTACATTTTTAATTTAAAAAAAAAAAAAAAAAAAAAAAAAAAAAAAAATTGTAATACATTTTTTAAATAAAACATGTCTTCTTTTTCAGGCGACTCAGGCTACACACAAGCACCATACTTAATGGTTCCTATCAATGGTGTGCCGGAAGGTACCCCTGAATATAACTATTCTAGAGCAATAAGAAGAACTCGTGTTCGTGTCGAACAGTGCTTTGGGATTTGGAAAGAAGTTATGAGGTCAGTAAACGATGAGAGAGTATTACACTATGAACCGGAGTTTGCTGCTAAGATAACATTAGCTTCAGCTGTCGTTTACAATTTTATGAGACGCAACGGGTCAGTGATTGTTTTTTTAATTAATTAATTTTTAAATTTAAATTGTTTTGAAAAGCTAAATAATATTATAAATTAATTTACTTACAGAATGAACTTCCCTGTACCGCAACTCGGTGTTAATCTAAGAAATAATGTAGGCATAGTAGCTTTGGTAGATGATAGCTACGAAGAAGGATTGGTAGAGCGTCAGCGAATAATAGACACTTATTTTTAAACATTAACATAATCACGCCATATTTTTTTAACTTTACAGTCATTACTTTCAATAAATTTTACTTTAATTAGCTGTATTTGATTTGCAATTTTAACTAGGTAGAATAAAATTTTCATCTTTTATATTTTTTCAACAGAAAATGATTGAATAAATATTCTATCATTTTCGCAGTATTTGAAGCTGCTACAAATGAAAAACACAAATTAATGAAAAAAAATAATGAAATATTAGAAAAAATGTATTCTAAAATGTAAAATGATTTAGTTTGAGCTTCACTTTTTCATTAGTTTATTTTCTATTTTACACTCGCTGTTTACAATTGAGATTAATCTTTTTTTTTTTTTTTATTTATTTTTTTTTTTTTTCATATGATAAATGAATGTGCCAAGCGCTAATAGACATTTTTGTAAATTTAAATTTTAACCGCTCTTTAAATGTAATTTAACCCAAAATTGTCTTAAGTTCGTAATTTACTTGAATTTTTACTACTTTACTACGGTAAGTTTGCGCATTATACATATAATTTTTGTCTCCAAAGTACTTTTATTTATGTATGATTAAATTGAAATTTCGTTCATGCATCTTTTTTTCTACAACATTTAAATATATAAAATATTTTATTGAAAGTTATAAATATAGCTTCTTAAATAATCGTTCAGAGTCAAAGTAAAAATACGAATCATTACTAAAAAATTTTAGACATTTTAGTTTGCGCTTTGATTTTATATTACTGTCTTTGTATTATCTTAATCTTTTTTTTTTTTTTTTTTTTTCATATGATAGATGAATGAGCCAAGCGCTAATAGACATTTTTGTAAATTAAAATTTTAACCGCTCTTTAAATGCAATTTAACCCAAAATTGTCTTAACCCATTAAGTCCGAGGATTTTTTAAATTTTTGGTGGTTTTCGAGCTGGGAAATCTTGGGGATAATTTTGAAAAATTTATATCTAAATACCCTACCCCCCTATTTTCAAGTATGCCCTACACGATGGTATAGTTTATAAAACTCAAAAATTCGATTTTCATTTGTTTATTTACATAATAAAAAAAATAAACAATGTTTTTTTAGCTTTTTTTTTTTTAATCGAAAAATTGAGTGGTAAAAAAAATGTTTACACACTTAAAAATATGATCACAGGTGATCATGGATTTCAAAGTTTCTAAATCTTCTTTAAAATTGCAGCTGCGATTTTTCTAAACAAAAATGCAGCCAAAAAACTGCGACGAAAAAAATCGTGTACAGCAATACAGCAGTCGAAGGCGAAAAAAAAAAAATGAGTAATCAAAAAATAAAAAATACCACCATTTTCAACGTTAAATTTTAAGAATAAAACATACTTGTCTTTTTTTTTTCTTTGGGGCCACCGTTTTTTCATAAAAATTCGTTGAAGTTGGGATTATCATGATATAACCACTGCAATTCTTTTTCCTGCACCTGTAGCGAATTTATCTAGCAATTAGATGGAAAAAAATATCGAAATAGAGGTTTTGGTTCCGCTGATTACGAATTTGAGGTCCAATGTGCGATATTAGAATAATTGGGCCTTATATTATGGGACCCAAAAACAAAAATCGAGTAATGAAAAAATAAAAAATACCTTCTTTTTCTACGTAAAATTTTAAAATCAAAATGAACTTGTTGTTTTTTATTAGGATCTTGGTATCTTGGCGGATTCTCCTAATTCTTTAGAATCCGCTAGGTGGCGTACCGTTTAAACAATATACAAATAAATAAGGGGACAAAAGTGAATAAAGAACAGTTGGTCAAATGACATTTTTACCCTGGCAGATGATAAGTTCCACCAGGGCCGCTGCTCAAAGACTTTGGCTAATAATTTTAGCGAATTTCAAGCTACTGCATACTATAGAGATAAATAAATTGCAAAATTTTGAAATCTATTCAATCTTTTGTGATTGAATAATCTCAAAAGTTTCAATATGAGACCAAAGCGTAATAGACCAGATCCACCTCCTGATTTAGATTCTGATTCTGAATCGGAATCTCAATTATTTTTTTTTTGTTTGCATCTGACATTTGGCAAGTATTTTCAACGTTTTTGGGATAACTTTCTTCCCCCTCTACCCACTCATAAACGTATTTATCCTCCAAACGACTGTTACTACTAACATAATTTTTGGAAGCTTCCGAATATGATTTTTTTGGAGTTTTTTATGCTGAGATTCGATTGTAGAGTCATCACTATCTTCAGCTCCTGATTCTTAGCCATCATCTCCAGAATAATTTGGATCCGGTAAGCAATAGCGATCCTCCTCTTCCTCATCTGAAATATTGAGATTCCGATTCAGAATCAGAATCTAAATCAGGAGGTGGATCTGGTCTATTACGATTTGGTCTCATATTGAAACTTTTGAGATTATTCAATCACAAAAGATTGAATAGATTTCAAAATTTTGCAATTAATTTATCTCTATAGTATGCAGTAGCTTGAAATTCGCTAAAATTATTAGCCAAAGTCTTTGAGCAGCGGCCCTGGTGGAACTTATCATCTGCCAGGGTAAAAATGTCATTTGACCAACTGTTCTTTATTCACTTTTGTCACCTTATTTATTTGTATATTGTTTAAACGGTACGCCACCTAGCGGATTCTAAAGCATTAGGAGAATCCGCCAGGATACCACGATCCTAATAAAAAACAACAAGTTCATTTTGATTTTAAAATTTTACGTAGAAAAAAAAGGTATTTTTTATTTTTTCATTACTCGATTTTTGTTTTTGGGTCTCATAATATAAGGCCCAATTATTCTAATATCGCACATTGGACCTCAAATTCATAATCAGCGGAACCAAAACCTCTATTTCGATATTTTTTTCCATCTAATTGCTAGATAAATTCGCTACAGGTGCAGGAAAAAGAATTGCAGTGGTTATATCATGATAATCCCAGCTTCAACGAATTTTTATGAAAAAACGGTGGCCCCAATGAAAAAAAAGACAAGTATATTTTACTCTTAAAATTTAACGAAAAAAATGGTGGTATTTTTTATTTTTTGATTACTCATTTTTTTTTTTTCGCCTTTGACTGCTGTATTGCTGTACACGATTTTTTTCGTCGCAGGTTTTTGGCTGCCATTTTGTTTAGAAAAATCGCACCTGCAATTTTAAAGAAGATTTGGAAACTTTGAAATCCATGTACCTGTGATCATATTTTTAAGTGTGATCATATTTTTAAGTGTGTAAAAATTTTTTTTACCACTCAATTTTTCGATTAAAAAAAAAAAAGCTAAAAAAACATTGTTTATTTTTTTTATTTTGTAAATAAACAAATGAAAATCGAATTTTTGAGTTTTATAAACTATACCATCGTGTAGGGCATACTTGAAAATAGGGGGGTAGGGTATTTAGATATAAATTTTTCAAAATTTTCCCCAAGATTTCCCAGCTTGAAAACCACCAAAAATTTAAAAAATCCTCGGACTTAATGGGTTAAGTTCGTAATTTACTTGAATTTTTACTACTTACTCTGGTAAGTTTGCGCATTATACACATAATTTTTGTCTCCAAAGTACTTTTATTTATGTATGATTAAATTGAAATTTCGTTCATGCTTCTTTTTTTCTACAACATTTGAATGTATAAAATATTTTATTGAAAGTTATAAATATAGCTTCTTAAATAATCTTTCAGAGTCAAAGTAAAAATACGAATCATTACTAAAAAATTTTAGACATTTTAGTTTGCGCTTTGATTTTATATTACTGTCCTTGTATTATCTTAATCTTTTTTTCTTTTTTTTTTTTTTTTTTTCATATGATAAATGAATGTGCCAAGCACTCATAGACATTATTGTAAATTTAAGTTTTAACCGCTCTTTAAATGTAATTTAACCCAAAGTTGTCTTCAGTTCATAATTTACTTGAATTTTTACTATTTACTCTGGTAAGTTTGCGCATTATACCTATAATTTTTGTCTCCAAAGTACTTTTATTTATGTATGATAACATTGAAATTTCGTTCATGCTTCTTTTTTTCTAAAACATACTTAAATATATAAAATATTTAAATTTTAATATATTGTTGCAAACATTTTTCAATAATAACTTTGATGTTTCTTATTTACTTTATCTATTATTGTAAAGATTTAAACAAAAAATTATAAACTTTTGTATGACTTTTTAAAAATGTAATTGAAAAATTATTGTATGTATAAAAATATTTCATAAAACTGTTCTTGTAAAATTTTTATGAGATGTTTTGTTTATGTAAAACTTAGTTTTATGTAAAAAATAATGTAAAACATATTTAGAATGTATTTTCTTATTTATATACTCTTACAACATCTACTAAATATAAAAAGTTTCTAATTACTGTTTGAAATATTTATTTTTGGTTCTGTAAAATCTATAATCTTTTTTAAATATGTTTACACTCTTTTATTATTATATTTTAAAATACATAAAATTAATAATAATTTCACTTTCTACTTTTCAAATAATATTGACTTTTTAGTGCAGTCCTAATTCAAATTTAAATTCATTTTGCCGCGTCATCTGACGTACTACACACGTACAATTCTCACCCAGTTGTGCCAAAGGTTAAATCATAAATTTTTTTTTTCAACTCAAATTTCGATATTCGAGATCGATATTTTATTACCTCCATAAGGCCCCAGCACTTCGAGCAGTGCTCGTAGTTGGCTCAAGGCATTCTATTCAACGAGCACTCATCGGCCAACAATAGCGACCATCTTGGTAGCCTTTCCAACCTGTAGCACACCGCCGTCCGCAACCAAACAACCTAGACTCTTGCCTTCGCTCGACGAGCCGCCCTGGAGCACCAGGCCAGCCACACAGCCCGAGCAAGCAGCGGCCAACCACATTGACTGTTCGCGTCCAAGCAACAGCGAGATACCCAGTCCAAGTTTCCGTAGGTGTGTCAAGTCAGCACCCATGCGATTGATTTTTTATTAATTTTTTAGAAAATTGATTGCGTTTGAGCTCTTAAATTGAAAATCAAAAATAAAATTTTTCATCGCAAACGATATTTTTTTTTTACATAAATAATGAAATTTGGGTTGTGCACCCAATTTTCAAATTCTTGCTAAACGGCGAAAAATAATCAAATTATCTCAATTTTTTTTAATCGATTGCGGAGATCACCCGCAAACAGCACCCGTAGGAAATAATCAAAAAATTTTATATTTATAAAAATCTATTCATTGAAAAATTTCAATGATATTTTTGATCGTCGGCTGAGCCATCGGCACATGCGCCCCATTTCGGAGCAGAGTCGTCTCCGTCTGGGTGTTGCGTCTAGCGATGTGTAACGATGTTCTACTGATCGTTACACATCGTTAGACGCAACACCAGGGATGTTAAAGTAGGTTAGAAATTAGGTTAGGTAATTTTTAAAAATTTTTTAAAATTTAATTTCAAGAGCAATAAGAACTCGAACAAACGCATTTTAGAAATTTAAAAATAAATTTGTTACTTTTCTGCTTATTTTATTTTATTATTCTCAAACATCTTAAATGAAGAGAACAAGAGGAGTATAAAAATTACAAATTTTGTGATAAATAAGTTTTTTGAATTAATTTAAGTTACTTCAAAAATATCGATTCATACTTCAAATTAAATAGATAAAATTATCTCAAAATATATCTGTATTGTTACTGAAAAGTACGATTCAATAGTTTGTTATTGAAAAGTTTAATGCTAAATAAAACAAAAACTAATAATTTAAAAGTTGCAAATATATCTCCAATTCCTACAAGTCTTTAATAAAATTGGTTCAATAAATTTCAATCATTTATAATGTTAAAGTGTTAAGTAAAGAAATCTTGATTTTTTCAACTATGTAATAAAAATACTAGAGTCTGCATATCCAATAGTTGGTAAAAAAGTACGTTTTTGTACTTGAGATAGAAAACAAAAAATGAGAAATCTATGTAAGTTTAAACTCCCGGTACTCCAAAAATTGAGTGAAATGATTTAAAATTGATATCGAAATGAAAGGCTGCAATTTTGAAAAGCAACTTTTTATACAAATTGTAAATCGCCGTTTGCATTTTAATCATTCTATGTACAATAAGTTTTCTTTTCACTTCTCACTTCATGAGTAACTCATAAATATAAGACTAATTTTATTTAAGTGATTAACTGTCATTAAATGCGCAATATTATAATGTACACAAAATTTGAGGGTTATGAAAGAACAAAAATACAAATGTAAAATAAAAATGTTGGATACTGATATGAATCATGTGATTGATTATAAATCTATTAACAACAATAACTACCAAAAAGTGACGAACATAAATAAGTGATATACATAACAGTAGTTTTTTGCTTAGTTAGGTTTATTATGAAGGATAAGTAATTTGGAAATAGAGCATGATAGCCACACACTTTGTTTTCTTAAGTTTCTTTCATGAAGTTTTGATGTTTCGACGTTACGAATTATGTCCTCTTCATGATGTCTATGTAAAACAGTTTATTTTGTTACAACAATGAAAAATGTATAAACATGGAAGTTACGAATTTTTTGGACAAAAAAGGGAGTATTTGAAAAAAAAACTCCTTATTTTTATGTTTATCAATCGACGTTTCGGCTACCATCGGCAAGCATTCTTCAGGATTTTATAAATTCAATTTTATAAAGTCAATTTTCTGGAGTTTTGAGTGTCTGCTTCGCAAACTGTTTGTAACTTTTAATACTAAAATCATGAATATGGCTATCCGTTGGTAGCCGAAAATTTTATTGATAAACATATAAATAAGGAGTTTTTTATTTATATCCTACTCCCCTTTTTTGTCCGAAAAGATCGTAACTTCCATATTTATCTAACTTTAGACGTAAAACAACTAATTTGAAAAATATAAAAATTTTGGTTAGAAATTTATACATTGTTTTGTATTTTTTTAAAATTATTTTTTAATTTGTAAACAAAATTCATATATTTTTCATTGTTTTAACAAGATAAACCGTTTTATATAGGCATCCTGAAGAGGACACCATTTGTAGTGTAAGCCTACAAGCACCATTAATAAAAGAAATTCAAGAAAACACCGAGGAAAACACAGTGTTTTGCCTTTATGCTCTATTTCCAAATTACAAATCCTTCATAATAAATATGTGAATACGTTTCAATTAGAGCTCCAGTATTTCAGGTAATTAACCCAGCACAACGGACTAGAAAAAAAGATTTGATATTTAGAGCATGTGTTGCTCAATGTGATGGGCAAACCAGGGTCTCTGTCTCTGAGTACACAGTACTAAATAAAAGAAATGCAACTTTTGTATTGTAGATGAAAATGAGTGATGAAGCTATAATGTAAGATCAAATTTTTATGTTTTCCGACCAAAAAATTGTATTTTCGGCCACGGCCTAGAACAAAATTGTCGCTTTCTGACTCTGTAGAACCTGAAATAAAATGGGCCAGGTATATACTTTTAAATGCTTTCAAAAGCGATTTATATAGGTCGAAACTTATATGAAGAATGAAAGACTGCAATTTTTCAAAGACACTTTTCATTGTAATTCAAATCTTAGTTTGAAATTTATCAATATTTTTATCTGATAATTTTCATTCGACGTAGATTAGAACTTACGAAAATTTTTTGGGTATGACATGGACACACTTTCAAATAAAAGTATAAATATAATTCAATAATTGATAGCGATGAAAATTTAAATAGCCACTTTTTAGAAAATACTGCCATTTTTTACCTATAAAAAATATCGTTTTGAAATTCTACAGAAACATTTTTCGAAACTAAATGAAAAATTTTCTCTCTGAAATTATTTTGGACTCTTAAATTTATGCTTAATTTTTTTAATCCAAGGTTTTTAGGTTCGAAATCGTCAATACATCGCTTAAAAGTTAGTAACATGGCTCATAAATTTTTTAAAAATATCTGGACCAATTTGATAGCAGAGGAAAAACTTCAAGAATGCGGTTTTAAAATTTTATAATAAAATATTTAGCTTTTCCCGAGTTTTTACGAATTAAACTCAGAATTCGTATGATGAACAAATGTTAAGTTTTTGCTTCAGTTTTCTTATCGGTTAGAAATGACAGTATTTTTCAAAAATCAACTAGCGCCGCCTGAGCCAATTTCGAGCGTCTTGAGCTCCTCACTGGTTATGACATCGAGCTGTACTTATTTGGCATTTTTGACCCTTGGTATTACACCCCTACCTCTGAGATCCAGCTGGATTTCCAGCCGGATTACCAGCTGAATTTTCAGCTGGATTTCCAAAAAATAAGTTTTTTGGTTGATATTGTATTATTCATTTCTCAATAATTTTGAAAAAATTGAACTTTGTTATTTTTCAAAATTTTCTAGCTGGATTTGTCCAGCTGGATTTCTAACTAAAAAAAGGAATAAAAAAAACTGATTTCAATTTTTTCAAAATCATTGAAAAATAAATAATAACTTGATTTTAAGCAATCCCTGTTGTGACTCCACACGTGTGCCACACATGTGGCAGAAAAAAATATTTTTGCATAAAATGTTAAAATAATTAATAGTAATAGTCCTTTTTAATTTTGGAAGCTCCCGGTAATAATCGTGACCTATTGAACCAAGTAAACTTACCTGTATATAGGGAAAAAACGAATAAAAAGTGAAGGTTTCGACCACTGCTTTTTCAAATTTATGAATAGTTAAATAATTTGCAAATCACATTTTACTTAAGTATTATCATTAAAAATTAGTGTGTGCCACACGTGTGGAGTAACAACAGGGATATTAAACAAAAAATTTTTTTTTTGATTTTGAAATCCAGCTGGAAATCCAGCCGTCATATTGGAACCGAAATCCAGATGGATTTTAGGGGTAGGGAGAGCAAGATTAACAAATATTGGTGTAAGACTTCTATTTCATACATTAAATTTTAAAAATTTTAATTGTAGCAGATATTACAGAAAAATATAAAATAATGATTGAAAGAACATTTCTACTTAAACTGTTAAGTGTAGTTTGGAAAATTGGATTGAGTTTTTATTTTTTAAGGACATTCAACTCGAAAAATTAATCATGATGAATAAATTATGAAAATTTAGAGATATTTTGATTGCGTAATAAGAATTCCTCTGTTAAAATCTGGATGCAATTAGAAGTCTAATAACAAAGATATTAATAATTATTGCTTACACCCATTAACAAGTGTCATACGGAAAATCGAACTTTTTCGTGTTTCTTAACAAATTCTCTCACATGACACAAAGCACAGTTTTTTTGAGGTGTGAAAAGAGCATTTGAGGATTATTTTAAGATGTTTACGGAGACGTTTAAGAGAATATTAATAATAGAAAAGAAAAGTTAAAAAAAAAAAAAAAAATAGTACTTTTGGGGTTAGGTTAGACTCGAACAACCAATCAGCGTGTTTCTACATCGGAAAAATAGTCATACGAGAAGACTTGACTTGAGTAGTCAAAGTTGAACGTGCTTAACACAAGTGAAATAATTTATCTGAGGATTGGCTGTATTAACTATCTTTTCGCATTTCTCTTTCCTATTTAATTAAAATTTTTCATAAAATATGGATATAAGAAGAATTTCCTATAAAATTTATAAGGGATAAAAATTTGTGTTTAAGTAACTCAAATATATCTTAATCAAATATTACTTAAATAATAAAAGTGAATTTAAAAGCGCACTAAAAGATTTTTCCGTACTCCGTCCGGGAAGTGATACAGGCAGTAGAACTTCCCGGACCGATTGTACGAAAAAAACATTTCACATGACACTGGAAAAGAATTAGCAAACCCTTAACGCCCTCGCCTTTGGCTCGGGCTTCAATTTGGGTTTACTAAGGCTTGCTTATACTTTCCAGCGCTCGATATGAAATATACTATTACAGTAGAAGATTACTGCAATGGTTTTCGAATTATAATAGTATTCAATATGAGTCAGGAAAAAAATTGAATTATATTGCTAATTGCATAAAACAGTATAGAGTAACCGAAATCTGGAAATCTGCATCAGCGATTGAATCATCAAAATATTTAATCAGGGTACTATTTGAAAAATATTGATCAAAGTTAACTTTTTAAAGAAAAGTCATTAAGGAGACAATAATATGTACCTGTGCTAACGGATCAATATTTAAGAAAGGTTCGGTTAACAAAAAATAGTATTTTTCATGAAGGTTCCATAAAAACAGGTGGAAGTAGAGTTCAGCAGCAGACGGTTATTGTGGCGAGCGAGCCCGCGAAGCGGGCGAAGTGAGTCACAATAGTCTGCTGCTAAGCTCTGCTTCTACCTGTTTTTAAATGGAACCATTGAAAAAGACAATTTTGAGGTATTATATATAAACTGTGAACAACAGGCTAATAATGAATGATGTTTTTTAGAGTTTGCTATCGAAACAGTTTAAGTTAAGTCACGTCTTAGTTTTGAAATATTGTTGATGATAAAAGCAAAAATTTCATAAACAACTTAAGATAGAAATTAATAGTACTTGGAAAGGAAAGTTTCAAAACAAGTAATGGAAATAAAACACCCGAACTCTGATTTAATGGTCGAGAGAATGAAAATTTTTTTATATTTTGGTGGTTCTGTGATGTGATTGTGATTGATGTGATGCATGTGCATAATGTGCACTCAGCTGCAAAAAATCACTTATCTTGATAAAAATTAAATACGTGATTCTTCGATGCTAAAATAAATTATTTTTTTTTTTAAAAGAGCAGTTTCGAATCTCCACGTAAAGTTACATGAGGCACAGCTATAAAGTGTTTATGTGAATTACTAAAAAGCTTTGAGTTAAAATATGCTCGTGTACTTATTAACCCTGATTTAAATTGATGAAAAAGCGAGAAATCGATCAAAGTACAGGCGCGCGGTACGCGCGCTAGCGGATTTTCTAGTCCTACTTATAAAAAGGAGAGTGCGAGTGTCGAGTTTCGAGCTCGAGAAATTATCGAATTGAAGATTCAGACTTTTATTCTGGATCTGATTGGCTTGAGGTGACGACACTCGAAAGTTTTCGAGCGAGATGTATAGAGAGGTATATTTTGGATAATTTCCTGTCAAAAGTGTTTTAGTAGAAATTTAATAATAAACAAGTTAGATGTGCGAGGTTAAATCATTTCGTGATCACGCTGTGCATTCGTAAAAAACTAAGTTAGTGATTTTTGTTGCGTAGAGAATCGGTTGATTGAGAGTCATTACACTTTACTCGAGCTCTCAGTTTTGTCAATAAATATATTCCAAAAGTGCAGAAGGTTAAGAAAAAGATCTGCAATCTAAATTTGGAAGAAGATTAAGTTAATGTGTTTAAGTGATTTAAAAAAGCATTCAATCTTCTCGTAAGAAAAAAATACTTTATCAAAGAGTGAATTTTGAAAGAAAAAAAAATCCAAAATTTTTTAGTAAGTAATTTTTTATAAACAGTAAAAAAAATGATTTTATTTATTTATGCAAAAAATTGAAGAGATTATGCATTTTTTTAAAATACATTATGATAATTACTGTATGAAAATTAAGTTAATTAACTTTTAGGTAGCAGTCTGAGAATCAACATCATTTACAAAATCATGGTTCAGATGTGGAAGCAAATTTTTTGGTTAGGAGCAATGTTTTTTGGTTAAATTTTCAATCAAATTGGTGATATCAATGGCTATAATTTACTGTGGATATTTTCGTAACGCAAGTGAATTTAATTGAAATCAATTTCTGACAAATTAGAAATTTTTTTAATTCAATCTTGATCAAAGGTTTATAAAGTTTTTCAGCTTTAAAAGGTCCAGTAAAAAATTAAAACTACCAAAACCATAAAGTAAAGTCCCGCAACAATAAATTCAAGGAATATATAGTTTTAATTTTTGGAATAAGACTCTCTGGAACGTACAATTAAAGATATATCTAATGTATCATGTTATTTGAGCATAAAAATTAAAGAGACTCTTAACCAAAAAATTTTTAAAAAACTCATAATTTTAGTTTTTTATTTCATTTATTTTTTTTATTCATTTTTATCTTTTATAGTCAAAGTCGGATTGAATATAGGTAAATTTTGAACAATATGCTATTAGAACGCCGGATCCTTATAAAATTAAAATATTAGAAGCAACATGACTGCTATTTTTTTTTTCAAGTTTTCTTTTTCGCTTTTTTTATTATAAAAGGTACGAAAACGGTAAGAAGTTAATGAAAAGTTCTGAATGCTTAAGATTGCTACGAAGCCTGAAGGATTTTGTAAGGTAAATACAAATTTTAAAAATTAAAAGTGAAACATATTTCTCTTTTCATCCGTGTTCCTAAAATTTATACAAAATATCGTCATTCGAAAGAATTTAATTTTTTAAGATGTAAACAAATCTGAAAAAAAAACTGAATGTTTAATCTCATAAAAAAGTTTTTAGGATTTTTCAATGCTAATGTTATTGCTGGTATAAACTCAATTTCGATCGGGTGAGCTTGCTTTAATTAATTATTTGACGTATGTCACCATGATTTTTTTTTGACAAGTAGTTTGAATGAAAAATCGCGTTCCAGTGATTTTTGTTTTTGCGCATGAAAAAACTAAGAAAAAAAAAAAATTGAACGTTTGAGCTCGTGACGACGAAGCTTTCCAAATTTTTGGAGGCTTAAATAAGTTATAAGGCCTATTCGCTCCGTGAGAGTTCGTCCACGACAACACTTACAGGAAAATCCACGCGGTAAATTCGAGATGGCGTTGCGCTGGCGACAACACTTACAGAAAAATCCGGCTGTAAATTCGAGGTGGCACCACTAACTCACACGGAGCGAATAGTCAAATAAGAATAACTGGAAATCCTTTTGCGGAACGCGTCTCTAAGATTTTTTATCGTACGGCACTATAAGTAACCTCATTTTGTTGATATTTTCTTAAAACTTAGTACTCTAGGATAGGCTGAAAATTTTTTTTTCTGAATTTGAAGTATAATTTTTTTTCTATTTTATAGGTGAAAAGGCAAGTGTTGAGATCCAAGGCATTTTGATAATATGAAAAGCTTGGTGAATTAACCAGTTAGGTGCTCGAGACGCTCTAAATTGATTGAGGCAGCGCCAGTCACTTTAAGGAAAACGCTATCATTTTTTACCATATATGAGAAATATCATTTGAAATTCTACAGAAATATTCTTTGAAACATAATGACAAAATTCCTTGCCGACAGTTTTCTTAACGCTAAACTTTTATGCTTAATTTTTCAATCCAAAGTTAGAAATTGCCAATTTATCGTTAAAATGTTAGAAACACGGCTCATGAAATTTTTAAAAATATCTGTATCATTTTACTTGCGGAAAAGCTTCAAATGATATGGTCTTAGAATTTAATAAAAAAATATTTAGTTCTTCATGATTTTTTACGAGTTAAAATAAAAATTTGTATGATAAACAAAATTTAAGTTATTGCTTTAGTTTTCTTATAGGTTGAAAATGACAGTATTTTCCAAAAATCGACTGGTGCTGCCCGAGCCAATTTCGAGCGACTCGAGCACCTAACTGGTTGTTGCACCGAGCTCTTCTTATATGGCATTTTCGACCCTTGACAGCAAGGTTAACAAACGTTAGTAAAAATAATTCTATTTCATACATGAAATTTTCAAAATTTGTATTAGGGGACGTTCAAAAATTACGTAACGCTTTTTTGGTATCGTCTGATATCACAGTGGCAGTACGAGACTATACCAAAAAGCGTTACGTTATTTTTGAACGTCCCCTTATAGCAGATATTACGGAAAAAGCTATTAATAATAATTAAAAGAACATTTCAACTCGAAGTGTTAAGTGTCATATGAAAAATTACAGTGAATTTTTATTTTTTAACACAAGTGAAATAATTTATCTGATGATTGGCAGTATCAACAATTTTTTGATTAATATCTTTCCTACTTATTTTAAATTTTCAATAAAAAATGAATTTAAAAATAATCTCCTACAAAATTTATAGCGGATAGAAATTTGTGTTTAAGCAGTTCAAAGATATCGGAAAATATCGTTTGAAAAATAAAAGTGATTTTAAAAGCGTACTAAAAGATTCTTATAGTAGACGATTACGGCAACGATTTATGAATTATAACGGTATTCAAAACAAGTCAGGACAAAAAATTTAATTATATAAACAATTTTATACAACTATAGAGATCTGCTGGTTTTAATTTGAGTAAGCTTCTCAAATTTGGGTTCAACCGGGATTTTTTGTTAAAAAAAAAGAAAAAAGAAAGCGAAGTTGAGTAAAAAGGTAAAAGGTAACGAAGTAAGAGCGAAGTAAAAACGAATCGAGATCGAAGTAAAAGCGAAGTAAGAGCAAAGTAAAAACGAAGTGAGAGCGAAGTAAGAGTGAAGAAGCGAAGTAAGAGTGAAGGAGCAAAGTATAAGCGAAGTATAAGCGAAGACAAGAGTGTGAGTGGGTAAAGGTTAAGGTTTAAGAATGAGCAAAGAAGCGAATGTAGCTCGCGATTGCAGAGAGCGTGATTTGTCAAACGAGGAGCAGACTGCGTAATAGAAGGTTGGGAAAAAGGTTACGACCATAAGTCTTCCGTACCACAAGGGCTAAGTCAAAGAAACCACGTGATATAGATTTTCAGGTGAACTATGAGTGGAGCGGAACATTGAGCCTCCTCGATTCCGACAAGGTCATCGCCACTGACTTCAGTAGTTACCGGAAGTACATCTCATCATCAGATCAGCAATAAAAGGCATGACCATCTTGACAGAGAGAGAACTCCACCACTTCCTGACTTTGATACATCTAACGCCAAGATCCGGACTCTCCATGAGCAAATAAAGGCGGTAAGCGAAACCCACAGACTGGGGGGTCAACTGCACAATCTGCATCGCAGCGAGCGAGAGTGGTTGCAGTCTCCTCGAAGAAACGAGATCTCTTTCCGAGACTCAATGTAAGAAAAAGACGACTTATCTTGTAATAGCTTTGATTTAGCGAACGAACCAGTTTGCCGAAGCCTCCGACTGGAGTTAAAGTCAGGTCCAGTTAGCCGCCCGTAAGGTGCTAAAGAGAGCAGCCGTAGGTTGACTGCGAGCGCAAAGTGAGTACCTGGGCCGATATTAAGAAGGGGCTGACCTAAGAGTTCAGTCACGAAACGGACGGAACTCGCATCGTTAAAGGAATGCGAGTCCAACGACCGAAGGGAGGCGAGAGCATTCTAAGCTTCAGCCTGAGAAAGAGTGATCCCACTGAACCCGAGTATTGAATGTGATCTAGCCGAGAGAAGGCTACTAGCGTTGGACGTGCCACCAGATCGACCGTCCGAGCCGCGAGTACTTGGAGAAAACCTGCTTCAACTGAGAGGGATACATGTATGTGTGGCCGTGGGCGACCACTTATAAAAGGGGGTGTCTGTGGGAAGGTGGAAAGTTGAAGAGCAGCTGCTACGACGTTACGAGCTTGACCTCACCCAAAGTATCATACAATACATACAAATAAGAAATAAACCGTAATAACTGTAAATAGTGTGTTTTATGTATACACTCTGCTGGTTTTAATTTGAGAGAGCTTCCCACAATAATTTAAGATAGAAATTGAGCATTAGAAAAGGAAAGCTTTAAAACAAGCAAAGCGAATAATACACTCGAACTCTGATTCAATAATCGAGAGAATGAAAACTTTGAATTTTTATATTTTGGGGTTTTGTTATGTTGATGTGATTGTGATTGATGTGGGTACGTTGGGCACTCAGCTGCAAGAATTTACTAAACTTGATGAAAATTAAGTACGTGATTCTTCGATGCTAAAATTAATAATTGTTAAGAAAAAGAGCAGTTTGAAATTTCCACGTGAACTTATACGAGGCGCAACTGTCCGTAATAAAGTATTATTAATGTGACTTATTAAAAAGTTTTGAGTTAAAATATGTGCATGCTCGTGTACTATTTAACTCTGATTTAAATTGATAAAAAAGCGAAAAGTCGATCAAAGTACAGGCGCGCGGTACGCGCGCTAGCGGATTTTCTAGTCCTTCTTATAAAAGGGAGTACGCGAGTGTCGAGATTCGAGCTCGAGAAACTATCGAATTGAAGATTAAGACTTTTATTCTGGATCTGATTGGCTCAGAGTGACGACAACCATAAAAAATGCGAAGCGAACGTTGCCGCGAAGGTATAGAGAGGTAAATTTTTGATAACGAACTGTCAAAGTTTGAAAAAAAAAATTGTTCGATCCATGAGGTTATACGACTTGATTTTTGATCAACAATTAATGAATCAATGTGGAATAAAAATACTTTTCGAAAGCTACAGAAGTTTTTTTTAATTGAATTTCAAGGTCCATGAGAATTGAAATAACCGCATCTCGGAAATTAAAAAATAAATTTGTAACATTCTTGTTCATTTTATTTATTTTTTCTTGAACATCATAAATAAATAGAAGAAGAGGAGTATAAAAATTACAAATTTCATAATAAATTAATTACGTAAGTTAATTTAAGTTACTTCAAAGTCAATTCAATACCCCAAATCAAATAGATAAAATAATCTCAAAATTTACCTCTATTGTTATAACAAAATCCGATTCTATGATAATAATATGTTGTTGAAAAGTTTAGTGCTGAATAAATTAAAAACTAGAATTTTAAAAGATGCAAGAATATCTCTAATTCAATTCATTTAAAGCTTTAACAGAATTGATTCAATAACTTATACATTAAATCATTTACAGTGTTACAGTGTTCAGCAACAAAAATATATTTGATTTTTTCAACTATTTAATAAGAATACCAAGGTCTACATACACCATAGTTAATAATAAAATACGTTTTTTTTTACTTGAGATTGAAAACAAATAATAAAATATCTATGTAAGATTAAAGTTACGGTACTCAAAAAATTGAGTGATATTTTTCTAAATTAATATTGAAAAAGCAACTTTTAATACAAATTTTAAATCTTCGTTTTAATTTTTTTTTGTTTTTCACTTCATGATTACAAGACTAATTTGATTTAAATGAATAATTGTTATTCAACTCCCAATATTATGAAGTATTAAAAATTTGAGGGTTATGAAAGAGTAAAAATACAAGTGTAAATGTAAATGTTGAATACTGGTATCAATCATGTAATAAATTAGAATCCTAATAACGACTATCAAAAAGTGACGAACATAAATATGTGATGTTTCAATTGGAGCGCAAGTATTTCAGGTAATTGACTCAGTACAATCACGGACTAAAAAAAAAGATTGGATATTTAGAGCATGTGTTGATTGATATGATGGAAATACCAAGGGCTTTGACTCTGAATACACAATACTAAATAAAAGGAATGCAATTTTCATATTGTAGTTTGAAATGAGTAATTAAACTAAAATGAAAGATCAAATTTTTATGTTTTCCGATCAAAGAATAGTATTTTTGGGGCACGGCCTAAAACGAGGTTGTTGCTTTCTGACTCCGTTGAACATAAATTAAATATACACACCTAGGCCAGGTATATACTTTTTAATACTTTCATAATTGATGAATATAAGTAAAAACTTTAATTTTTCAAAAAAACTTTTCATCGCAATTCAAATCTTAGTTTGAATTTTATCGAGTATTTTGATTTTATAATTTTTATTTAACGTAGATAATAACGTACATAAAGTTTTTAGGTATGAAATGGATACTTTTAAAAACAAAAGTATAAATATAAATATTAAATAGTAATTACAATGAAAATTTTAATAGTATTAATACTAACAACAATTAATGTTAAGATGTATGATCTTATTTAATTGTAAGAAGTATCACAGAAATATATTTTATAGTTTATAATAAAGCTCACGTATTGCAGGTAGGAGAAACCGAGGCAGGTCGGTCAATTTAAAAAAAAAATCATGCCCAAAATAGCGAAAAAGTATATTCATTCTAAACTGAATAATGTGATTTGAAACTAGAGAACATACAAAGGTTATTTTTATTGAGTAACCAGATTAAAAATCAAAACAGTTTCTCAAATATATATACTGAACTATTCTTAACTTTTACTTTTCATATTATACAGGCAGGGACGTAGCAAGCTCGAATTTCGTGGGGGGGTGTCATGAGAATTTGCCGACAAAAATTTTGAAATTGCCGACGAAAAAAAACAAACGCAGGGGCGCGTCACCCCCCGCTCCCAACAAAACTGGCATCTAAAAAAAAAAAAAAAAAACGTTGAGTTTAATAGACTGGTTTTAATAGACTGGTTTAAATAGACTGGTTAATTATCCCCCAAGCTCTAAACCCCAGAAACCCTGGGCGCCCGAGGTCAACGAAAAAACTGATCACGTATTGCAGGTAGGAGAAACCGAGGCAGGTCGGTCAATTTAAAAAAAATGCATGCCCAAAATAGCGAAAAAGTATTTTCATTCTAAACTGAATAATGTGATTTGAAACTAGAGAACATACAAAAGTTATTTTTATTGAGTAACCAGATTAAAAATCAAAACAGTTTCTCAAATATATGTATTGAACTATTCTCAACTTTTACTTTTCATATTATACAGGCCCCGAATACGCAAATATTCTCCCCGCTACGTGGGAGGGGTATGGTTTTCGGGGCCTTTGCGATTAAAACGTTACACGATCGCTTGAAAAATATTAGCCAACCCTTAGCAAGCTC
Source organism: Encarsia formosa (assembly GCA_038277355.1). Classification (NCBI taxonomy): domain Eukaryota; kingdom Metazoa; phylum Arthropoda; class Insecta; order Hymenoptera; family Aphelinidae; genus Encarsia; species Encarsia formosa. The sequence continues at coordinate 67,213,360 of CM076185.1, forward strand.
TTGGGTTTGCTATTTTTTGAGCCAACCTGCCTTAGATTCAGGACGGGTTTATAAAAGATGCCTTAAAACTTTATAAGAAGAAAGGGTATTTCGCCAAATAAAATAGCCGAATCAGCTTCCTCGGCAAATAGAATCGAAAATAAAAATGTCAAATTTTAAATTTTTTGTTAAACAAATTTTGTTTACGATCAATTTAGTTTGACTATGATTTGAAAATTTTTTTTTGCACCAAATTCAAACAGTTTAAGCTGTTTTTTTACCTTAAAACTACATTGAAAAAAAAAAACCAAAAAACTTGCGGTAAAATCCTCGCACAGCTGGTCATATTGTTTCAACTTTTTAAAAGATAAAAAAGCACGTTTTTGCTCAATTTTATTAAAATCAGAATCATTAATTTAACGGGTATCAGTTGAAAATTTTATTTAAATTGAAAGGGTAAATTTTTCATCAAGTATTGTTCACCACCAAAAAAAAAAAAAAAAAAAAAAAAATATATATAATATAAATCGCCACCTTAAGAGCACATATTTCATCAAAATTAAAAAAAAACATACGGAGCTAAACTAAACTTTTTAGTAGAAAATTTTTGTTTTAAACCGCGTTTTACTGGCCATCTGAGGTTTCAAGATAAGAATCAAAGTGTAAAAATGAATACTTTAAATCCTAGGGTCCCTAAAAAAAGAGAATAGAATGTTGTTATTAGCGCCTAAAACTTTCCTTTTTAAAGTTTTTTTCTCCATCTGATGGTCAAAAGTACGAATCCTGTGCACCGATTTCTCAGTCGAAAGTTCAACTTTGCTGCAATCAGGCGCTCTACTATACCGACCTATAACAGCAGTGCAGAAAGAAATGTCGAGCTTCTAATCTCTTACATGTCGCGCAGTGCAGCAATGTTCAACTTTCTGCTCTTGTATTGCATTATACTATTCGATTAATTTACATAAAAAATAGAGGCTACTGAAAAAAAAAAATTTTTTGACAACTTTGTCTGGCTTGACGATTTTTTAATAGTTTTTAGAGTTTTTTAGCATTCGATCACCCATGGAATGACTTTAAGGTTTTTTGCAGAAACTCCTACACAATATAAATGCATCAATTTTATGGTCTTTAAAAAAGGATACTTAAGACAAAAATCATTTCCTTTGATATCTCGAAACCAAAGATGGCTAGAAAAACGCGGTTTTTGCAAAACTTTGTTAACAAAAAAATCTGTTTGCTATTCATATAGATTTAGTATTAATGAAATTTTCGCCTGCCAGATAATAATCAATATTAAATTTTCATGAATTAGTTTTAAAAGTGCCTTTAGACCTCCTAAAAAATCTTGAAAAATTTCTGAATCTAATTTTTGTTAGAATTTATCACGTTTTTTTTCCATTAGGGTCTGGGTCTCAGAATATTTGAAAAAAATTATAATGTTTAAAATGCTCTAAACCATTTGAATTCATCGCAAAAAATAAAAAAAAAATATAGACTAAATTTTTTGAAAATGAAATGTTGAACCACATGATAATTTATATAAGGTAAGTGTATACTTCATATGGCCCTCCTAAGCAAGAATCGACGTTGTGGCGAATTAAATCAATAGTTTTTGACGTGTAAGATCTCATTTTAAAGGTTAATTCAAGAGCTTTAAAGTGAAACATTATGCGTTTGATTTTGATCAATGAGCTTGAAATGCCAGAGGATTTACGAGAACTCGTTTTTTTAAGACACCAAAAATTTGTGTACCTAATATGGCCCCCTTGAAGTTATTTATTAATTGCGATTTGTTCCTATTTTTTAAATCAATCAGGATATGAGATTTAAAAAACTGCAAAATTTTAATTATTTTAAAAACGATTTTTTTTAAATTGAGCCTTTTACAATGTTTTTGAAAGCTTTGCAACCAGTAGAAAAATTACAACTTTAAATTGTTATCAAAGTTTTTTTCTTTAGTTATGAAATGAAAAAAGGCTTTGAAACAATAAAATTTATTTCATTAAAATAACATAAGGATGGGATTTTCCAAAAAGGACATGAGAAACTAAAGACTCTTCGGAAATACACTTTGAAAAATCGCCATTTCTACTAATTCGCGGGGGCCATATAAGGTACACTGCAGGATAAAAAGTTACTTCATCACATTCACTTTTATCCTAATAACATCAATAAACAGAAGGACACTACTCTCTAAATCTGGATGAGTGAAAAATCACTCCTATGGAGTCATTTTTCACTCTTTCATCTAGAAAAAAGTGAGCCAGTAGTACTTGAGTGATAAATGACTTTTTCAAAGAGTGATTTCTGTCACCCTAATAAGAGTGATTATTCACTTTTCGAAGAGTGATTAGAAATAGGCAAAATAATTGTTTATTTTAATAATTTTTCAAATTTTTCTGAATTTTTATTATTGCAAGTGTTAATTTTAAGTATAATACTAATGAAAAAAAAAAAAAAAAAAGAAAACAAAAAGATTGTGATCAGGATTTGAACCATGATCCTTAGGTTGCCTCGTCATTTGAATTGTCTGGAACGCCTCACTATAACCACTCAGCTACCGTTTTCAATTGTCAATAATGTGTTTTAGCGCGTATATAAATTGAAAACCTCGTTGCAATCCTTAGAAAGGTTTAAAATTTAATTTTTTAAAACTTACTAAGGTTATCTGTTAAATTTGAATAATCATTTTTTTGGGATATAAGTATCTTAATTTTTATTTGAATACGATTTTATAATATCAAAATGCGATTGATAAATAAAAAATTTTTTTTAATAATTTTTTTAAGCTTGACTGAAATGTTTATAGAAAGAAAAAAAAATTATTTTGACTTTAAATTTGAATTTATATCTTGGTCTTGATATATTATGAAACAATAATTTTATAAATAAGAATAAGCGTTTATTATTATTAATTTTTTTTATTGGTATCAGAGCTATGCAATAAATATTTTGTTTTTAATTATCTATGCATAAAGGTTACCAAGTGATACTTACAATTTTTGGTTATGTTATTACAAAGTTATCACTCTTTGTAAGAGTGATTTCAAACCTCGTGAACATAATCACTCATCAAAATCGAGTCATTTAATCACTCTTTGCTGAAGAGTGATTTAAATCACTCTATAAAGTCTCATTTTAAACAAAGTATAACTCTAATAAGAGTGATTCAGCCAATCACTCCACAACTAGAGTGAAAAAATCACTCTTCAAGATTTAGAGAGTATGTACTGAAGAATAGTATATTCCTGTACAAGTAAGGGAAACGCGTCGTTTCCTCGAGAGTTGGATGTTTCAGCACGAGACGAAGTCGAGGCAAAAAATTGATCAAGTCAGAAAACTAACAGCCGTTTATGTCAACTTAAAAGTCAAGATGAATATTTAGTACAATCTGGTCATAAGTTTTAGTTTCAAAATTGATAAAAAATAAAATATCGTAAAATCTTTTCAGGATTCTCTTGATTAAAAATTTCGGTATCGAGTAAGGTTAGATGTTTAATAATAAATCATCCCAGAACTGATTTTATGAATCAGCAAAGAAAAACCATCATTCCTTTGTTTTGGGGCTTTTGTTAACAATGCTGAATTAATTTCGAAAAAGTAGTAAATAAATAATAAGATAAGCGCGTGGTACGCACTAGCGAAATTTTTATTAATCAAAAAAAATGAATAAAATAAATATTTATTGTATGTTTTCTTTTTTTAATCATCGATTGATTCAAATCAATAAAAGCGACAAATGAATGATAGCACCGGCGCGCGGTACGCGCGCTAGCGAGTTTCTAGTCCTACTTATAAAAAGGAGAGTGCGAGTGTCGAGTTTCGAGCTCGAGAAATTATCGAATTGAAGATTCAGACTTTTATTCTGGATCTGATTGGTTTAGAGTGACTACAACCGTAAAAAATGCGAAGCGAACGTAGCCGCGTAGGTATAGAGAGGTAAGTTTTTGATAATGAACTGTCAAAGTTAAAAAAAAACAATTGTTTGATCCGTGAGGTTATGCGATTTGATTTTTGATCATAAATGAATGAATCAAGCGGAATAAAAATATTTTTTAAAGGCTAAGGAATTTTTATTTAAAATTTAATTTTAAGGGCAGTAAGAATTTAAATGACCGCATTTTAGAAATTTTAAAATAAATTTGTAACATTTCTGCTTTTTTTTTTATTTTAGTCAAACATCTTAATTAAATAGAAAAAGGGATGTGATGATTACAAATTTGATAAAAAATAATTATGTTAATTAATTTAAGTTATTTCAAAGTTATCAATTCATACTTTGAATTAAATAGATAAAATGATCTCAAATTTTCTCTCTGTTGTTGCAACCAAATTCGATTCAATAATAATTTGGTGTTGAAAATTTTAATGCTAGACAAATTAAAGACTATAATTTTAAAAGTTGCAAATATATCTCCAAATTTATTAAGTCTTTAATGAAATTGGTTCAATAAATTTTACATTAAATTATTTATAATCTTAAAGTATTTAGAAAAGAAATATATATGATTTTTTCAACTTTGTAAAATAAATACCTAGGTCTGCATACACAATAGTTAGTGAAAAAATGCGTTTATGCACTCAAAATGAAAAACGAAGAATAAAATTATCTATGTAAGATTAAACTCTCGGTACTCAAAAAATTAAGTGATTTCATTCACAATAAATATTGAAATTAAAAGCAGCAATTTTTAAAAGCATTTATTAATACAAACTTTGAACCTTTGTTTCAATTTTTATCATTCTATGAATAATAAGTTTCCTTTTCACTTTTAACTTCATGAGTAACTCATGAACATAATACTTACTTGATTTAAATGAATTACTCTTATTCAATGCAGAATATATTATAATGTACAAAAACTTTGAGGATTATGAAAGAGTGAAAATAAAAATGTAAAATGTGAATGTTGAATACTGATTTCAATCATGTAATTGCTTATAAACCTATAATAACAACAGTAACTATGAAAAAGTGACGAACATAAATAAGTGATATAAATAACAGTAGTACTTTGCTCAATCAGGTTTAATATGATGGATTAGTAATTTTGAAATAGAGCATGGTAACAACACACTGTTTTCTTGAATTTCGTTCATGAAGTTTTGATGTTTCGACACTTCAAAAGGTGTTCTCTTCAGGATATCTATATAAAACAGTTTATTTTGTTAAAACAATGAAAAATTTATGAGTATGGAAGTTACAACCTTTTCGGACACAAAAAAGGAGGCAGGATATAAATAAAAAACTCCATATTTTTATGTTTATCAATCAACGTTTTGGCTACCATCGGCTAGCCATTTTCAGGATTTTATTATTAAAAGTGATGAGTAAGACCCTACGACAATTTTCTGGAGTTTTGAGTGTCTGATTCACTAGACATCTCTTTACCAACTGTTTGTAACTTTTAATAATAAAATCCTGAAGATGGTAGCCAAAACGTTGATTAATAGACAGATAAATAAGGAGTTTTTTATTTATATCCTTTACTCTTTTTTTGTCCGAAAAAGTTGTAACTTCTATATTTATCTAATTCTCAGACGTAAAACAACTAATTTAAAAAATATAAAAATTTTCGTTACAAACTTATATGTTTTATTGTATTTTTTTAAATTATTTTCTAATTTGTAAACAAAATCTATGTATTTTTCATTGTTTTAACAAGATAAACTGTTTTATATAGATATCCTGAACAGGACACAATTTGTGGTGTTGAAAATTTGAAACTTAATAAAAGAAATTCAAGAAAACACAGTGTTTTGCTTTTATGCTCTACTTCCAAATTACTAATCCTTCAAAATAAACATGTGACGTCGTTTCAATTAGAGTTCCAGTATTTCAGGTAATCAACCCAGCACAACAGACTAGAAAAAAAGATTTGATATTTAGAGCATGTGTTGCTCGATGTGATGGGCAAACCAGGGTCTCTGTCTCTGAATACGCAATACTTAATAAAAGAAATGCAACTTTTATATTGTAGATTAAAATGAGTAATGAAACTATCATGTATATAAGATCAAAGGGTATAGCCGGGTAAGATAGTCGAATCGGCCCCCAGCGCGAACCGCTACAATATATATATATATATATATACACCGTGATTCATTAAATATGGATCAACTGAGATATTAATATTTTTGTGTACAGAATTTTACCCTGATTCCAAAAAAATATATTAATATTTTTTTTTTTAATCAGGTTTTTTTTTATCAACAATTAGAAATGTGCATAAAATTTAAAAGTGAGGTTTAGAATCAAAGACCTCATCAAAATAGAAGGCTGTATTTAATCGAGCGAACATAAACATAACCCTAGCCAGTTTAAAACGCACGTGGTTGAAGATCGTGGTATTGTTGTGAAGTGTTTTAAAAAAGAAGTGTGATTAAATCAGCATCGTACTAGTGGAAGGTTCGTATCTGGGTAAATTCATCACAGTGCAATACCGGAGTTGCATCGCCATCGCGTAATGCTGTGAATTTCAAGAGTTCGACGGCTTGCTACCGGCACAAACACCGGTAAGTAATTTTCAAATAAAAGCGTTATTATTGCAATTTTTATTTAGTCTTCTTCTTAAAACAATCGGCCGAGACACTACCTAAGTCGCGTCGCTGTTGCTCGAAGTTCCTCGACGGCTTACTACCAGCACAAGTACTCGTAAGTTGAAAACTTTATTTTTTATGAAAAAAAAAAAAAAAAAAAAAACCATTATATTATAGGACAATTAATTTTTTTTTTTTTTTTTTTTACAGTGTACAATCTACTCCGTACAGAAAACCCTGCAGAATCTGTCGTCGTGATTTAAGAGACTTGCCATCACCGTCGCCGTTTGGTTCCGTTGATTCAAATGCGCAAGTATGTGAAATTTCAATTTTTTTCGTAGTTTTTAATTCAATTTAATGTTTTTTTTCATACAAAACTATAGTTGTGTATGTATAAACCCTTGAAATATTATAGGATGTATCCATTTTACTTTAAAAAATTTATTTATTTCAGTCTTTATTTTTTAATTTTGTCTCTATCTTTCAAACAATTTTTATGCTCTGAAAATTTTTAAAATAAATAATTTTGAACTATTTTTTTCAAAGGTGACGTTCTCGATCCAAGCTATGCCAAGGGGGGGCTGCTGTCCTTCGACCGCTACAATAACCAGCTGATGATCTACTGCTATCGGCTATAGCACATCGACACGGCTTTCGTTTACGGCAATGAGGTCGCCATCGGCAAGAGTTTGAAAAAGTACTTCGACAACGGTGGCAAACGCGAGGATGTCTTCATCACTACCAAGGTACTATTTTTCGAGATTTTTTTTTTCCCTAAGTACTGATTTCCAATCGTAGGTCATCTGAAAAAAGACGAGAAACTTACAGAGATTACAGGGTTGGCTACAATTTTAAATTCATTTTTTTTTTCTTATCTAACAAAAAATTATTGAGACGTATTTTACTAACGTAAATAAAAAACTAAATAAATTTTGTCTCTTTTAAAAAAGCTTCCCATGTACGGAGTCCGGGCCTCGGACGTCGAGAAATTTCTGAAGCTGTCCCTCGAGAGTTTGGGCCTGCAGTACGTCGACATGTACCTCATCCACTCGCCGATGGGTATGGTCCAGGACAAAAACGAGAACTCGGTCGCCAAAAACGAGGACGGAAGCTTCGTCATAGACAACGACACCGATCGCGTTTCCACATGGAAGGTCGTACATTCAACTTAGAAAAAAAAAAAAAAATTTTTAACTTAAGTAAACTTGATTTACTCGACAGGCAATGGAGGATCAAGTCAAAGCCAGTCGGGCCAAGTCGATCGGTCTGAGCAACTGTAACCAATAGCAAATTCAAAACGTCCTGGATCACTTCGAAATCAAACCGAGCAATTTGCAGGTAAATAAAGTATATATATATATATTTTTTCTTTAAAAAGAAAATTTTTGACACGATTTATAGCAAGTTTTAGCTTGTTACACGATATTTTAATCGAGACCAAAAATAAAAGTCCTAGATATCTCTAGGAATAAATTAGAAGTATTCTCAGTCTGTAATGAAGTGTCATCATACTGTGTGCTAAATTTCAAAACTACTTTAAAATTAAAAAATGAGATCTAACTTTTTTTTCCGAAATTCTTGCTCAATAAGAAGGCATTTGAATCAAAAAAGACATTTGTCAAATAACTAGCTTCTCTCAGAGTAAAAATTAAACAACTCGCCCCAAACTTAACCTGTCTCAGGTTAGGTATTTCAGGCTCAAATGAGATCTGACTTTTTTTTCAAGAGCTCTCGCTTGATTAAAAGACATATGAATCAAAAAAAATCATTTGTCGTTTGATTGGCACCTCTCAGAGTTGAAATTGAACTGCTCACGACGGCCTTAACCTGTCTAAGGTAAGAGATTCTGGGCTCAAATAATATCTAACTTTTTTTTCAAGAGTTCTTGCTTGATTAAAAGGCATTTGAATCAAAAAAATCTATTGTCATTTGATAAGCACCTCTCGAAATCGAAAATCAACTGCTTGGCCTGACCTGAAATAGATATACCGGTACTGAAGAATGTCTAGCTTGATTTTTTCAAAATTTTGAATTCAAATGGAGGCCTCCGTGTCAAAAAAATCATTTATGAATAAAATAGTGAAAATTTCAGTCGATCTCTAACAGTCAACTAGTCTCAGGTTAGGTATTCCGGGCTCAAATGAGATCTGACTTTTTTTTCAAGAACTCTCACTTGATCAAAAGGCATTTGAATCAAAAAAATCATTTGTCATTTGATTAGCACCTCTCAGAGTTGAAATTAAACAACATGCCATGGCCTTAACCTGCCTCAGTTTAGGTATTCCGGGCTCAAATGAGATCTGACTTTTTTTTCAAGAACTCTCGCTTGATCAATAGGCATTTGAATCAAAAAAATCATTTGTCATTTGATTAGCACCTCTCAGAGTTAAAATTGAACAGCTTGCCATGGCCGTAGCCTGTCTCAGGTTAGGTATTCCGGGCTCAAATGAGATCTGACTTTTTTTTTCAAGAGCTCTCGCTTGATTAAAAGACATATGAATCAAAAAAAATCATTTGTCGTTTGATTAGTACCTCTCAGAGTTGAATTGAACTGCTCACTACGGCCTAAACCTGTCTAAGGTAAGAGATTCTTGGCTCAAATAAGATCTAACTTTTTTTTCAAGAGTTCTTGCTTGATTAAAAGGCATTTGAATCAAAAAAATCTATTGTCATTTGATAAGCACCTCTCGAAATCCAAAATCAACTGCTTGGCCAGACCTGAAATAGATATACCGGTACCTGAAGAATGTCTAGCTTGATTTTTTCATAATTTTGAATTCAAATGGAGGCCTCCGTATCAAAAAAATCATTTGTGAAAAAAATAGTAAAAATTTCAGTCGATCTCTAACAGTCAACTAGTCTCAGGTTAGGTATTCCGGGCTCAAATGAGATCTGACTTTTTTCAAAAACTCTTGCTTGATTAAAAGGCATATGAATCAAAAACATCATGTGTCATTTGATAAGCACCTCTCAGAGTTGAAATTAAACAACTCGCCATGGCCTTAACCTGCCTCAGGTTAGGTATTCCGGGCTCAAATGAGATCTGACTTTTTTTTCAATAACTCTCGCTTGATCAAAAGACATTTGAATCAAAAAAATCATTTGTCATTTGATTAGCACCTCTCAGAGTTGAAATTAAACAACTCGCCCAACCTTAACCTGTCTCAGGTTAGGTATTCCGGGCTCAAATGAGATCTGACTTTTTTCAAGAACTCTCGCTTGATTAAAAGGCATGCGTATGAATCAAAAAAATCATTTGTCATTTTATTAGCATCTCTCAGAGTTGAAATTAAACAACTCACCCCACCTTAACCTGTCTCAGGTTAGGTATTCCGGGCTCAAATGAGATCTGACTTTTTTTTCAATAACTCTCACTTGATCAAAAGGCATTTGAATCAAAAAAATCATTTGTCATTTGATTAGCACCTCTCAGAGTTGAAATTGAACAACTCGCCCCACCTGAACCTGTCTCAGGTTAGGTATTCCGGGCTCAAATGAGATCAGACTTTTTTTTCAATAACTCTCACTTGATAAAAAGGCATATGAATCAAAAAAATCATTTGTCATATGATTAGCACCTCTCAGAGTTGAAATTAAACAACATGCCATGGCCTTAATCTGTCTCAGAATAGGTATTCCGGGCTCAAATGAGATCTGACTTTTTTTTCAATAACTCTCACTTGATAAAAAGGCATATGAATCAAAAAAATCATTTGTCATATGATAAGCACCTCTCAGAGTTGAAATTAAACAACATGCCATGGCCTTAATCTGTCTCAGAATAGGTATTCCGGGCTCAAATGAGATCTGACTTTTTTTTCAATAACTCTCACTTGATCAAAAGGCATTTGAATCAAAAAAATCATTTGTCATTTGATTAGCACCTCTCAGAGTTGAAATTAAACAACTCGCCCCACCTTAACCTGTCTCAGGTTAGGTATTCCGGGCTCAAATGAGATCTGACTTTTTTTTCAATAACTCTTACTTGATCAAAAGGCATATGAATCAAAAACATCATGTGTCATTTGATAAGATCCTCTCAGAGTTGAAATTAAACAACTCGCCACGGCCTTAACCTGCCTCAGGTTAGGTATTCCGGGCTCAAATGAGATCTGACTTTTTTTTCAATAACTCTCGCTTAATCAAAAGACATTTGAATCAAAAAAATCATTTGTCATTTGATTAGCACCTCTCAGAGTTGAAATTAAACAACTCGCCCCACCTTAACGTGTCTCAGGTTAGGTATTCCGGGCTCAAATGAGATCTGACTTTTTTCAAGAACTCTCGCTTGATTTAAAGGCATATGAATCAAAAACATCATTTGTCATTTGAATAGCACCTCTCAGAGTTGAATTTAAACAACTCGCCCAACCTTAACCTGTCTCAGGTTAGGTATTCCGGGCTCAAATGAGATCTGACTTTTTCAAGAACTCTCGCTTGATTAAAAGGCATGCATATGAATCAAAAAAATCATTTGTCATTTGATTAGCATCTCTCAGAGTTGAAATTAAACAACTCGCCCCACCTTAACCTGTCTCAGGTTAGGTATTCCGGGCTCAAATGAGATCTGACTTTTTTTTCAATAACTCTCACTTGATCAAAAGGCATTTGAATCAAAAAAATCATTTGTCATTTGATTAGCACCTCTCAGAGTTGAATTTGAACAACTCGCCCCACCTTAACCTGTCTCAGGTTAGGTATTCCGGGCTCAAATGAGATCAGACTTTTTTCAAGAACTCTCGCTTGATTAAAAGTCATATGAATCAAAAAAATCATGTGTCATTTGATTAGCACCTCCCAGAGTTGAAATTGAACAACTCGCCCCACCTTAACCTGTCTCAGGTTAGGTATTCCGGGCTCAAATGAGATCAGACTTTTTTCAAGAACTCTTGCTTGATTAAAAGTCATATGAATCAAAAAAATCATGTGTCATTTGATTAGCACCTCCCAGAGTTGAAATTAAACAACTCGCCCCACCTTAACCTGCCTCAGGTTAGGTATTCCGGGCTCAAATGAGATCTGACTTTTTTTTCAATAACTCTCACTTGATAAAAAGGCATATGAATCAAAAAAATCATTTGTCATATGATTAGCACCTCTCAGAGTTGAAATTAAACAACATGCCATGGCCTTAATCTGTCTCAGAATAGGTATTCCGGGCTCAAATGAGATCTGACTTTTTTTTCAATAACTCTCACTTGATCAAAAGGCATTTGAATCAAAAACATCATGTGTCATTTGATAAGCAACTCTCAGAGTTGAAATTAAACAACTCACCATGGCCTTAACCTGCCTCAGGTTAGGTATTCCGGGCTCAAATGAGATCTGACTTTTTTTTCAATAACTCTTACTTGATCAAAAGGCATATGAATCAAAAACATCATGTGTCATTTGATAAGCACCTCTCAGAGTTGAAATTAAACAACTCGCCATGGCCTTAACCTGCCTCAGGTTAGGTATTCCGGGCTCAAATGAGATCTGACTTTTTTTTCAATAACTCTCGCTTGATCAAAAGACATTTGAATCAAAAAAATAATTTGTCATTTGATTAGCAACTCTCAGAGTTTAAATTAAACAACTCGCCCCACCTTAACCTGTCTCAGGTTAGGTATTCCGGGCTCAAATGAGATCTGACTTTTTTCAAGAACTCTCGCTTGATTAAAAGGCATATGAATCAAAAACATCATTTGTCATTTGATTAGCATCTCTCAGAGTTGAAATAAAACAACTTGCCATTGCCTAGATCTGTCTCAGGTTAGGTATTCTGGGCTCAAATGAGATCTAACTTTGTTTTTAAGATCTCTCGCTTGATTAAAAGGCATATGAATCAAAAAAATCATTTGTCATTTGATTAGCATCTCTCAGAGTTGAAATTAAACAACTCGCCCCACCTTAACCTGTCTCAGGCTAGGTATTCCGGGCTCAAATGAGATCTGACTTTTTTCAAAAACTCTTGCTTGATTAAAAGGCATATGAATCAAAAACATCATGTGTCATTTGATAAGCACCTCTCAGAGTTGAAATTAAACAACTCGCCATGGCCTTAACCTGCCTCAGGTTAGGTATTCCGGGCTCAAATGAGATCTGACTTTTTTCAAGAACTCTCGCTTGATTTAAAGGCATATGAATCAAAAACATCATTTGTCATTTGAATAGCACCTCTCAGAGTTGAATTTAAACAACTCGCCCAACCTTAACCTGTCTCAGGTTAGGTATTCCGGGCTCAAATGAGATCTGACTTTTTCAAGAACTCTCGCTTGATTAAAAGGCATGCATATGAATCAAAAAAATCATTTGTCATTTGATTAGCATCTCTCAGAGTTGAAATTAAACAACTCGCCCCACCTTAACCTGTCTCAGGTTAGGTATTCCGGGCTCAAATGAGATCTGACTTTTTTTTCAATAACTCTCACTTGATCAAAAGGCATTTGAATCAAAAAAATCATTTGTCATTTGATTAGCACCTCTCAGAGTTGAATTTGAACAACTCGCCCCACCTTAACCTGTCTCAGGTTAGGTATTCCGGGCTCAAATGAGATCAGACTTTTTTCAAGAACTCTCGCTTGATTAAAAGTCATATGAATCAAAAAAATCATGTGTCATTTGATTAGCACCTCCCAGAGTTGAAATTGAACAACTCGCCCCACCTTAACCTGTCTCAGGTTAGGTATTCCGGGCTCAAATGAGATCAGACTTTTTTCAAGAACTCTTGCTTGATTAAAAGTCATATGAATCAAAAAAATCATGTGTCATTTGATTAGCACCTCCCAGAGTTGAAATTAAACAACTCGCCCCACCTTAACCTGCCTCAGGTTAGGTATTCCGGGCTCAAATGAGATCTGACTTTTTTTTCAATAACTCTCACTTGATAAAAAGGCATATGAATCAAAAAAATCATTTGTCATATGATTAGCACCTCTCAGAGTTGAAATTAAACAACATGCCATGGCCTTAATCTGTCTCAGAATAGGTATTCCGGGCTCAAATGAGATCTGACTTTTTTTTCAATAACTCTCACTTGATCAAAAGGCATTTGAATCAAAAACATCATGTGTCATTTGATAAGCAACTCTCAGAGTTGAAATTAAACAACTCACCATGGCCTTAACCTGCCTCAGGTTAGGTATTCCGGGCTCAAATGAGATCTGACTTTTTTTTCAATAACTCTTACTTGATCAAAAGGCATATGAATCAAAAACATCATGTGTCATTTGATAAGCACCTCTCAGAGTTGAAATTAAACAACTCGCCATGGCCTTAACCTGCCTCAGGTTAGGTATTCCGGGCTCAAATGAGATCTGACTTTTTTTTCAATAACTCTCGCTTGATCAAAAGACATTTGAATCAAAAAAATAATTTGTCATTTGATTAGCAACTCTCAGAGTTTAAATTAAACAACTCGCCCCACCTTAACCTGTCTCAGGTTAGGTATTCCGGGCTCAAATGAGATCTGACTTTTTTCAAGAACTCTCGCTTGATTAAAAGGCATATGAATCAAAAACATCATTTGTCATTTGATTAGCATCTCTCAGAGTTGAAATAAAACAACTTGCCATTGCCTAGATCTGTCTCAGGTTAGGTATTCTGGGCTCAAATGAGATCTAACTTTGTTTTTAAGATCTCTCGCTTGATTAAAAGGCATATGAATCAAAAAAATCATTTGTCATTTGATTAGCATCTCTCAGAGTTGAAATTAAACAACTCGCCCCACCTTAACCTGTCTCAGGCTAGGTATTCCGGGCTCAAATGAGATCTGACTTTTTTTCAAGATCTCTCGCTTGATTAAAAGGCATATGAAACAAAAAAACCATTTGTCATTTGATTAGCACCTCTCAGAGTTGAAATTAAACAACATGCCATGGCCGTAATCTGTATCAGAATAGGTATTCCGGGCTCAAATGAGATCTGACTTTTTTTTCAATAACTCTAACTTGATCAAAAGGCATTTGAATCAAAAAAATCATTTGTCATTTGATTAGCACCTCTCAGAGTTGAAATTAATCAACTCGCCCCACCTAAACCTGTCTCAGGTTAGGTATTCCGGGCTCAAATGAGATCAGACTTTTTTCAAGAACTCTCGCTTGATTAAAAGGCATATGAATCAAAAACATCATTTGTCATTTGATTAGCATCTCTCAGAGTTGAAATTGAACAACTTGCCATTGCCTAGATCTGTCTCAGGTTAGGTATTCTGGGCTCAAATGAGATCTAACTTTGTTTTTAAGATCTCTCGCTTGATTAAAAGGCATATGAATCAAAAAAATCATTTGTCATTTGATTAGCATCTCTCAGAGTTGAAATTAAACAACTCGCCCCACCTTAACCTGTCTCAGGTTAGGTATTCCGGGCTCAAATGAGATCTGACTTTTTCAAGAACTCTCGCTTGATTAAAAGGCATGCATATGAATCAAAAAAATCATTTGTCATTTGATTAGCATCTCTCAGAGTTGAAATTAAACAACTCGCCCCACCTTAACCTGTCTCAGGTTAGGTATTCCGGGCTCAAATGAGATCTGACTTTTTTTTCAATAACTCTCACTTGATCAAAAGGCATTTGAATCAAAAAAATCATTTGTCATTTGATTAGCACCTCTCAGAGTTGAATTTGAACAACTCGCCCCACCTTAACCTGTCTCAGGTTAGGTATTCCGGGCTCAAATGAGATCAGACTTTTTTCAAGAACTCTCGCTTGATTAAAAGTCATATGAATCAAAAAAATCATGTGTCATTTGATTAGCACCTCCCAGAGTTGAAATTGAACAACTCGCCCCACCTTAACCTGTCTCAGGTTAGGTATTCCGGGCTCAAATGAGATCAGACTTTTTTCAAGAACTCTTGCTTGATTAAAAGTCATATGAATCAAAAAAATCATGTGTCATTTGATTAGCACCTCCCAGAGTTGAAATTAAACAACTCGCCCCACCTTAACCTGCCTCAGGTTAGGTATTCCGGGCTCAAATGAGATCTGACTTTTTCAAGAACTCTCGCTTGATTAAAAGGCATGCATATGAATCAAAAAAATCATTTGTCATTTGATTAGCATCTCTCAGAGTTGAAATTAAACAACTCGCCCCACCTTAACCTGTCTCAGGTTAGGTATTCCGGGCTCAAATGAGATCAGACTTTTTTCAAGAACTCTTGCTTGATTAAAAGTCATATGAATCAAAAAAATCATGTGTCATTTGATTAGCACCTCCCAGAGTTGAAATTAAACAACTCGCCCCACCTTAACCTGTCTCAGGTTAGGTATTCCGGGAAAAAATGAGATCTGACTTTTTTCAAAAACTCTCGCTTGATTAAAAGGCATATGAATCAAAAACATCATGTTTCATTTGATAAGCAACTCTCAGAGTTGAAATTAAACAACTCACCATGGCCTTAACCTGCCTCAGGTTAGGTATTCCGGGCTCAAATGAGATCTGACTTTTTTTTCAATAACTCTCGCTTAATCAAAAGACATTTGAATCAAAAAAATCATTTGTCATTTGATTAGGACCTCTCAGAGTTGAAATTAAACAACTCGCCCCACCTTAACGTGTCTCAGGTTAGGTATTCCGGGCTCAAATGAGATCTGACTTTTTTCAAGAACTCTCGCTTGATTTAAAGGCATATGAATCAAAAACATCATTTGTCATTTGAATAGCACCTCTCAGAGTTGAATTTAAACAACTCGCCCAACCTTAACCTGTCTCAGGTTAGGTATTCCGGGCTCAAATGAGATCTGACTTTTTCAAGAACTCTCGCTTGATTAAAAGGCATGCATATGAATCAAAAAAATCATTTGTCATTTGATTAGCATCTCTCAGAGTTGAAATTAAACAACTCGCCCCACCTTAACCTGTCTCAGGTTAGGTATTCCGGGCTCAAATGAGATCTGACTTTTTTTTCAATAACTCTTACTTGATCAAAAGGCATATGAATCAAAAACATCATTTGTCATTTGATTAGCATCTCTCAGAGTTGAAATTGAACAACTTGCCATGGCCTAGATCTGTCTCAGGTTAGGTATTCTGGGCTCAAATGAGATCTAACTTTTTTTCAAGATCTCTCGCTTGATTGAAATTCATTTAAGTCAAAAAAATCATTTGTCCATTGATTAGCGCTTCTCAGAGTTGAAATTCAACAGCTCGCCCCGACCTTTACCTGTCTCAGGTTAAGTATTCCGGGCTTAAATGAGATCCAACTTTTTTTTTTGAAATTCTTGCTCAATTAGAAGACATTTGAATCAAAAAATCATTTGTCATATGACTAGTTTCTCTCAGAGTAAAAATTAAACAGCTCGGCCTGACCATTACCTGTCTCAGGCTAGGTATTCCGGGCTCAAATGAGATCTGACTTTTTTTCAAGATCTCTCACTTGATTAAAAGGCATATGAATCAAAAAAACCATTTGTCATTTGATTAGCACCTCTCAGAGTTAAAATTGAACAGATTGCCATGGCCGTAACCTGTTTCAGGTCGGGTCTTCCGGGCTCAAATGAGTCTTGCTTTTTTTTCAAGAACTCTCGCTTGATAAAAAGGCATATGAATCAAAAAAATCATGTGTCATATGATTAGCACCTCTCAGAGTTGAAATTAAACAACATGCCATGGCCTTAATCTGTCTCAGAATAGGTATTCCGGGCTCAAAGAGATCTGACTTTTTTTCAAGAATCCTTGCGTGTTTAAAAGTCATATGAATCAAAAAAATCATGTGTCATTTGATTAGCACCTCCCAGAGTTGAAATTAAACAACTCGCCCCACCTTAACCTGTCTCAGGTTAGGTATTCCGGGAAAAAATGAGATCTGACTTTTTTCAAAAACTCTCGCTTGATTAAAAGGCATATGAATCAAAAACATCATGTTTCATTTGATAAGCAACTCTCAGAGTTGAAATTAAACAACTCACCATGGCCTTAACCTGCCTCAGGTTAGGTATTCCGGGCTCAAATGAGATCTGACTTTTTTTTCAATAACTCTCGCTTAATCAAAAGACATTTGAATCAAAAAAATCATTTGTCATTTGATTAGCACCTCTCAGAGTTGAAATTAAACAACTCGCCCCACCTTAACGTGTCTCAGGTTAGGTATTCCGGGCTCAAATGAGATCTGACTTTTTCAAGAACTCTCGCTTGATTAAAAGGCATGCATATGAATCAAAAAAATCATTTGTCATTTGATTAGCATCTCTCAGAGTTGAAATTAAACAACTCGCCCCACCTTAACCTGTTTCAGGTTAGGTATTCCGGGCTCAAATGAGATCTGACTTTTTTTTCAATAACTCTCACTTGATCAAAAGGCATTTGAATCAAAAAAATCATTTGTCATTTGATTAGCATCTCTCAGAGTTGAATTTAAACAACTCGCCCAACCTTAACCTGTCTCAGGTTAGGTATTCCGGGCTCAAATGAGATCTGACTTTTTCAAGAACTCTCGCTTGATTAAAAGGCATGCATATGAATCAAAAAAATCATTTGTCATTTGATTAGCATCTCTCAGAGTTGAAATTAAACAACTCGCCCCACCTTAACCTGTCTCAGGTTAGGTATTCCGGGCTCAAATGAGATCTGACTTTTTTTTCAATAACTCTTACTTGATCAAAAGGCATATGAATCAAAAACATCATTTGTCATTTGATTAGCATCTCTCAGAGTTGAAATTGAACAACTTGCCATGGCCTAGATCTGTCTCAGGTTAGGTATTCTGGGCTCAAATGAGATCTAACTTTTTTTCAAGATCTCTCGCTTGATTGAAATTCATTTAAGTCAAAAAAATCATTTGTCCATTGATTAGCGCTTCTCAGAGTTGAAATTCAACAGCTCGCCCCGACCTTTACCTGTCTCAGGTTAAGTATTCCGGGCTTAAATGAGATCCAACTTTTTTTTTTGAAATTCTTGCTCAATTAGAAGACATTTGAATCAAAAAATCATTTGTCATATGACTAGTTTCTCTCAGAGTAAAAATTAAACAGCTCGGCCTGACCATTACCTGTCTCAGGCTAGGTATTCCGGGCTCAAATGAGATCTGACTTTTTTTCAAGATCTCTCACTTGATTAAAAGGCATATGAATCAAAAAAACCATTTGTCATTTGATTAGCACCTCTCAGAGTTAAAATTGAACAGATTGCCATGGCCGTAACCTGTTTCAGGTCGGGTCTTCCGGGCTCAAATGAGTCTTGCTTTTTTTTCAAGAACTCTCGCTTGATAAAAAGGCATATGAATCAAAAAAATCATGTGTCATATGATTAGCACCTCTCAGAGTTGAAATTAAACAACATGCCATGGCCTTAATCTGTCTCAGAATAGGTATTCCGGGCTCAAAGAGATCTGACTTTTTTTCAAGAATCCTTGCGTGTTTAAAAGTCATATGAATCAAAAAAATCATGTGTCATTTGATTAGCACCTCCCAGAGTTGAAATTAAACAACTCGCCCCACCTTAACCTGTCTCAGGTTAGGTATTCCGGGAAAAAATGAGATCTGACTTTTTTCAAAAACTCTCGCTTGATTAAAAGGCATATGAATCAAAAACATCATGTTTCATTTGATAAGCAACTCTCAGAGTTGAAATTAAACAACTCACCATGGCCTTAACCTGCCTCAGGTTAGGTATTCCGGGCTCAAATGAGATCTGACTTTTTTTTCAATAACTCTCGCTTAATCAAAAGACATTTGAATCAAAAAAATCATTTGTCATTTGATTAGCACCTCTCAGAGTTGAAATTAAACAACTCGCCCCACCTTAACGTGTCTCAGGTTAGGTATTCCGGGCTCAAATGAGATCTGACTTTTTTCAAGAACTCTCGCTTGATTTAAAGGCATATGAATCAAAAACATCATTTGTCATTTGAATAGCACCTCTCAGAGTTGAATTTAAACAACTCGCCCAACCTTAACCTGTCTCAGGTTAGGTATTCCGGGCTCAAATGAGATCTGACTTTTTCAAGAACTCTCGCTTGATTAAAAGGCATGCATATGAATCAAAAAAATCATTTGTCATTTGATTAGCATCTCTCAGAGTTGAAATTAAACAACTCGCCCCACCTTAACCTGTCTCAGATTAGGTATTCCGGGCTCAAATGAGATCTGACTTTTTTTTCAATAACTCTCACTTGATCAAAAGGCATTTGAATCAAAAAAATCATTTGTCATTTGATTAGCACCTCTCAGAGTTGAATTTGAACAACTCGCCCCACCTTAACCTGTCTCAGGTTAGGTATTCCGGGCTCAAATGAGATCAGACTTTTTTCAAGAACTCTCGCTTGATTAAAAGTCATATGAATCAAAAAAATCATGTGTCATTTGATTAGCACCTCCCAGAGTTGAAATTGAACAACTCGCCCCACCTTAACCTGTCTCAGGTTAGGTATTCCGGGCTCAAATGAGATCAGACTTTTTTCAAGAACTCTTGCTTGATTAAAAGTCATATGAATCAAAAAAATCATGTGTCATTTGATTAGCACCTCCCAGAGTTGAAATTAAACAACTCGCCCCACCTTAACCTGCCTCAGGTTAGGTATTCCGGGCTCAAATGAGATCTGACTTTTTCAAGAACTCTCGCTTGATTAAAAGGCATGCATATGAATCAAAAAAATCATTTGTCATTTGATTAGCATCTCTCAGAGTTGAAATTAAACAACTCGCCCCACCTTAACCTGTCTCAGGTTAGGTATTCCGGGCTCAAATGAGATCAGACTTTTTTCAAGAACTCTTGCTTGATTAAAAGTCATATGAATCAAAAAAATCATGTGTCATTTGATTAGCACCTCCCAGAGTTGAAATTAAACAACTCGCCCCACCTTAACCTGTCTCAGGTTAGGTATTCCGGGAAAAAATGAGATCTGACTTTTTTCAAAAACTCTCGCTTGATTAAAAGGCATATGAATCAAAAACATCATGTTTCATTTGATAAGCAACTCTCAGAGTTGAAATTAAACAACTCACCATGGCCTTAACCTGCCTCAGGTTAGGTATTCCGGGCTCAAATGAGATCTGACTTTTTTTTCAATAACTCTCGCTTAATCAAAAGACATTTGAATCAAAAAAATCATTTGTCATTTGATTAGCACCTCTCAGAGTTGAAATTAAACAACTCGCCCCACCTTAACGTGTCTCAGGTTAGGTATTCCGGGCTCAAATGAGATCTGACTTTTTTCAAGAACTCTCGCTTGATTTAAAGGCATATGAATCAAAAACATCATTTGTCATTTGAATAGCACCTCTCAGAGTTGAATTTAAACAACTCGCCCAACCTTAACCTGTCTCAGGTTAGGTATTCCGGGCTCAAATGAGATCTGACTTTTTCAAGAACTCTCGCTTGATTAAAAGGCATGCATATGAATCAAAAAAATCATTTGTCATTTGATTAGCATCTCTCAGAGTTGAAATTAAACAACTCGCCCCACCTTAACCTGTCTCAGGTTAGGTATTCCGGGCTCAAATGAGATCTGACTTTTTTTTCAATAACTCTCACTTGATCAAAAGGCATTTGAATCAAAAAAATCATTTGTCATTTGATTAGCACCTCTCAGAGTTGAATTTGAACAACTCGCCCCACCTTAACCTGTCTCAGGTTAGGTATTCCGGGCTCAAATGAGATCAGACTTTTTTCAAGAACTCTCGCTTGATTAAAAGTCATATGAATCAAAAAAATCATGTGTCATTTGATTAGCACCTCCCAGAGTTGAAATTGAACAACTCGCCCCACCTTAACCTGTCTCAGGTTAGGTATTCCGGGCTCAAATGAGATCAGACTTTTTTCAAGAACTCTTGCTTGATTAAAAGTCATATGAATCAAAAAAATCATGTGTCATTTGATTAGCACCTCCCAGAGTTGAAATTAAACAACTCGCCCCACCTTAACCTGCCTCAGGTTAGGTATTCCGGGCTCAAATGAGATCTGACTTTTTCAAGAACTCTCGCTTGATTAAAAGGCATGCATATGAATCAAAAAAATCATTTGTCATTTGATTAGCATCTCTCAGAGTTGAAATTAAACAACTCGCCCCACCTTAACCTGTCTCAGGTTAGGTATTCCGGGCTCAAATGAGATCAGACTTTTTTCAAGAACTCTTGCTTGATTAAAAGTCATATGAATCAAAAAAATCATGTGTCATTTGATTAGCACCTCCCAGAGTTGAAATTAAACAACTCGCCCCACCTTAACCTGTCTCAGGTTAGGTATTCCGGGAAAAAATGAGATCTGACTTTTTTCAAAAACTCTCGCTTGATTAAAAGGCATATGAATCAAAAACATCATGTTTCATTTGATAAGCAACTCTCAGAGTTGAAATTAAACAACTCACCATGGCCTTAACCTGCCTCAGGTTAGGTATTCCGGGCTCAAATGAGATCTGACTTTTTTTTCAATAACTCTCGCTTAATCAAAAGACATTTGAATCAAAAAAATCATTTGTCATTTGATTAGCACCTCTCAGAGTTGAAATTAAACAACTCGCCCCACCTTAACGTGTCTCAGGTTAGGTATTCCGGGCTCAAATGAGATCTGACTTTTTTCAAGAACTCTCGCTTGATTTAAAGGCATATGAATCAAAAACATCATTTGTCATTTGAATAGCACCTCTCAGAGTTGAATTTAAACAACTCGCCCAACCTTAACCTGTCTCAGGTTAGGTATTCCGGGCTCAAATGAGATCTGACTTTTTCAAGAACTCTCGCTTGATTAAAAGGCATGCATATGAATCAAAAAAATCATTTGTCATTTGATTAGCATCTCTCAGAGTTGAAATTAAACAACTCGCCCCACCTTAACCTGTCTCAGGTTAGGTATTCCGGGCTCAAATGAGATCTGACTTTTTTTTCAATAACTCTCACTTGATCAAAAGGCATTTGAATCAAAAAAATCATTTGTCATTTGATTAGCACCTCTCAGAGTTGAATTTGAACAACTCGCCCCACCTTAACCTGTCTCAGGTTAGGTATTCCGGGCTCAAATGAGATCAGACTTTTTTCAAGAACTCTCGCTTGATTAAAAGTCATATGAATCAAAAAAATCATGTGTCATTTGATTAGCACCTCCCAGAGTTGAAATTGAACAACTCGCCCCACCTTAACCTGTCTCAGGTTAGGTATTCCGGGCTCAAATGAGATCAGACTTTTTTCAAGAACTCTTGCTTGATTAAAAGTCATATGAATCAAAAAAATCATGTGTCATTTGATTAGCACCTCCCAGAGTTGAAATTAAACAACTCGCCCCACCTTAACCTGCCTCAGGTTAGGTATTCCGGGCTCAAATGAGATCTGACTTTTTTTTCAATAACTCTCACTTGATAAAAAGGCATATGAATCAAAAAAATCATTTGTCATATGATTAGCACCTCTCAGAATTGAAATTAAACAACATGCCATGGCCGTTATCTGTATCAGAATAGGTATTCCGGGCTCAAATGAGATCTGACTTTTTTTTCAATAACTCTAACTTGATCAAAAGGCATTTGAATCAAAAAAATCATTTGTCATTTGATTAGCACCTCTCAGAGTTGAAATTAATCAACTCGCCCCACCTAAACCTGTCTCAGGTTAGGTATTCCGGGCTCAAATGAGATCAGACTTTTTTCAAGAACTCTCGCTTGATTAAAAGGCATATGAATCAAAAACATCATTTGTCATTTGATTAGCATCTCTCAGAGTTGAAATTGAACAACTTGCCATGGCCTAGATCTGTCTCAGGTTAGGTATTCTGGGCTCAAATGAGATCTAACTTTTTTTTCAAGATCTCTCGCTTGATTGAAATTCATTTAAATCAAAAAAATCATTTGTCCATTGATTAGCGCTTCTCAGAGTTGAAATTCAACAGCTCGCCCCGACCTTTACCTGTCTCAGGTTAAGTATTCCGGGCTTAAATGAGATCCAACTTTTTTTTTTGAAATTCTTGCTCAATTAGAAGACATTTGAATCAAAAAATCATTTGTCATATGACTAGTTTCTCTCAGAGTAAAAATTAAACAGCTCGGCCTGACCAATACCTGTCTCAGGCTAGGTATTCCGGGCTCAAATGAGATCTGACTTTTTTTCAAGATCTCTCACTTGATTAAAAGGCATATGAATCAAAAAAATCATGTGTCATATGATTAGCACCTCTCAGAGTTGAAATTAAACAACATGCCATGGCCTTAATCTGTCTCAGAATAGGTATTCCGGGCTCAAAGAGATCTGACTTTTTTTCAAGAATCCTTGCGTGTTTAAAAGTCATATGAATCAAAAAAATCATGTGTCATTTGATTAGCACCTCCCAGAGTTGAAATTAAACAACTCGCCCCACCTTAACCTGTCTCAGGTTAGGTATTCCGGGAAAAAATGAGATCTGACTTTTTTCAAAAACTCTCGCTTGATTAAAAGGCATATGAATCAAAAACATCATGTTTCATTTGATAAGCAACTCTCAGAGTTGAAATTAAACAACTCACCATGGCCTTAACCTGCCTCAGGTTAGGTATTCCGGGCTCAAATGAGATCTGACTTTTTTTTCAATAACTCTTACTTGATCAAAATGCATATGAATCAAAAACATCATGTGTCATTTGATAAGCACCTCTCAGAGTTGAAATTAAACAACTCGCCATGGCCTTAACCTGCCTCAGGTTAGGTATTCCGGGCTCAAATGAGATCTGACTTTCTTTTCAATAACTCTCGCTTGATCAAAAGACATTTGAATCAAAAAAATCATTTGTCATTTGATTAGCACCTCTCAGAGTTGAAATTAAACAACTCGCCCCACCTTAACCTGTCTCAGGTTAGGTATTCCTGGCTCAAATGAGATCTGACTTTTTTCAAGAACTCTCGCTTGATTAAAAGGCATATGAATCAAAAACATCATTTGTCATTTGATTAGCATCTCTCAGAGTTGAAATTAAACAACTACCCATGGCCTAGATCTGTCTCAGGTTAGGTATTCTGGGCTCAAATCAGATCTAACTTTTTTTTCAAGATCTCTCGCTTGATTATAAAGCCTATGAATCAAAAAAATCATTTGTCATTTGATTAGCATCTCTCAGAGTTGAAATTAAACTACTCGCCATGACCTTAACCTGTCTCAGGTTGGGTATTCTGGGCTCAAATGAGATCTAACTTTTTTTTCAAGAGTTCTTGCTTGATTGAAATTCATTTAAATCAAAAAAAGTCATTTGTCCATTGATTAGCGCTTCTCAGAGTTGAAATTAAACAGCTCGCCCTGACCTTAACCTGTCTCAGGTTAAGTATTCCGGGCTTAAATGAGATCCAACTTTTTTTTTGAAATTCTTGCTCAATTAGAAGACATTTGAATCAAATAATCGTTTGTCATATGACTAGTTTTTCTCAGAGTAAAAATTAAACAGCTTGGCCTGACCATTACCTGTCTCAGGCTAGGTATTACGGGCTCAAATGAGATCTGACTTTTTTTCAAGATCTCTCGCTTGATTAAAAGGCATAGGAATCAAAAAAACCATTTGTCATTTGATTAGCACCTCTCAGAGTTAAAATTGAACAGATTGCCATGGCCGTAACCTGTTTCAGGTCGGGTCTTCCGGGCTCAAATGAGTCTTGCTTTTTTTTCAAGAACTCTCGCTTGAAAAAAAGGCATATGAATCAAAAAAATCATTTGTCTTATGATTAGCACCTCTCAGAGTTGAAATTAAACAACATGCCATGGCCTTAATCTGTCTCAGAATAGGTATTCCGGGCTCAAAGAGATCTGACTTTTTTTCAAGAACACTTGCTTGATAAAAAGGCATATGAATCAAAAACGTCATTTGTCATTTGATTAGCACATCTCAGAGTTGGAATCGAACAGCCCACCCCATCCTCGACCTATCACAGGTTAGGTATTCCGGGCTCAAATTAGATTTACCTTTTTTTCTGAAATTCTTGGTTTATTAGTTGATATTTGAATCAAAAAATCTTTTGTCATTTGATAAGCACCCCCAAAAGTTGAAATTGAACTGCTCACCACGGTCTTAACCTGTCTCAGGTTGGGTATTCTGGGCTCAAATGAGAGCTAACTTTTTTTTAAGAGTTCTTGTTTGATTGAAATTCATTTAAATCAAAAACTCATTTGTCCATTGATTAGCACTTCTCAGAGTTGAAATTAAACAGCTCGCCCCGACCTTTACCTGTCTCAGGTTAAGTATTCCGGGCTCAAATGAGATCCAACTTTTTGTTCAAGATATCTTGCTCGATTAAAATGCATTTGAATCAAAGAAATCATTTGTCATTTTATAAGCACCTCTCGGAATCCAAATTCAACTGCTCGGCCTGACCTGAAATAGATGTCGCGGTACTGAAAAATGTCTAGCTTGATTTTTTCATAATTTTAAATTCAAATGGAAGCCTCCCAGTCAAAAAAAATCATTTGTGAATAAAATAGAAAAAATTCAAGTCGATCTCCAACAGTCAACTAGTCTCAGGTTCGGTATTCTGGGCTCAAATGAAATCTGACTCTTTTTCAAGAACTCTCGCTTGACAATAGGCATATGAATCAAAAAAATCATTTGTCATTTGATAAACACCTCTCAGAGTTAAAATTCAACAGCTTGCCATGGCCGTAGCCTGTTTCAGGTTGGGTCTTCCGGGCTATCTGGCTATCTGCCTCTTATCTGGCTATCTGCTCGCAGGCAGTCAAGGCAGAGGACGGCAGTTTTAGTTCTTTCCGGCCCCTTAATAAGGGCGTGCCCCAGGGGTCGGTGTTGAGTCCTCTGCTCTTCCTTCTGTTTATTGTTGACATTGCTCTAGGCCTTGGTCCTGGTGTCTTTCATGTGACTTATGCGGATGATCTGCAGATTTACGTGCGGGGCCGAGTTGAGAACATACATGACACTCTGGGAAGACTGAGTCGGGGTGCTGAACACGATGCTGACTGTGCTGCCACTAATCAGCTGGTGCTGGATGCTAAAAGGCCATGATTTTTGGGACCCCGTCCTATGTCAATGCCTTTAATGAGTTGGGTATTCGTGACCTGTGGTTTGGTGGCTGCACAGTCCCGTTTGTCCCCTCTGCGCGTAGTTTGGGGTGGTGCTGGACTCTAAGCTGAACTGGAAAGACCATGTTCGGTATGTTTGTCGTAGAGCCAACTCGTGTAAACACCTCGTGCAAACCTTGCTTTTTCCTATCGTTGACTATTTATCACTTGTGTACTGTAATATCTCGGGTGGGCAGGATCTCATATTACAGCGTTTGCTCAATCGTGGGATCAAGTACATCTTTGGGATTAGAAAGGGCGATCGCGTTACACTCTACAGACGCAAGCTTGGCTAGCTTTTTCCGCAGGGACTATTTTGCTGCTTGCTTGCTCTATAGAATCCTTCTCACAGGTACCCCCTGCTATTTGGCTAATTTGTTTGCTGAGAAGCTCAGCTCGCGTCCCAAGAGAATGGTGAACTCTCACTAATCACTTCCCTTTGAGCTCGCATTCGTATAATTATTGAATCCGTGATACTTTTGCTTACACAAGGCGTGAAATCAAGCCGCAAAAATCCAGATGATAGAAACAAAGTCATAAGTCGATTTTTACCCATCTTGAGCCCAAAAACTTATTCGGGTAACGTGTCCTGTTTCAGGTCTGGCCAAACAGTTAAATCGTGACTCTGAGAGATGCTAATCAAATGACAAATGATTTTTTTGATTCATATGCCTTTTAAACACGCAAGAATTTTTGAAAAAAAGGCAGATCAAAATTTAGCCCGGAAGACCGAACCTGAGACAGGTTACGGCCATGGCTGGCTGTTCAATTTTAACTCTGAGAGGTGCAAATCAAATGACAAATGATTTTTTTGATTCAAATGCCTTTTAAACAAGCGAGAGTTCTGAAAAAAAAGTCAGATCTCATTTGAGCCTGGATTACCTAACCTGAGACTAGTTGACTGTTGGAGATCGACTGAAATTTTAACTATTTTATTCACAAATGAATTTTTTGACACGGAGGCCTCCATTTGTATTCAAAATTATGAAAAAATAAAGATAGACATTTTTCAGTACCTGTATATCTATTTCAGGTCAGACCGAGCAGTTGATTTCGGATTTCGAGAGGTGCTAATCAAATGACAATAGATTTTTTTGATTCATATGCCTTTTAATCAAGCAAGAACTCTTGAAAAAAAAGTTAGATTTTATTTGAGCCCAGAATCTCTTACCTAAGACAGGTTAAGGCCGTGGTGAGCAGTTCAATTTCAACTTTTAGGGGTGCTTATCAATTGACAAATGATTTTTTTGATTCAAATATCTTCTAATAAATCAAGAATTTCAGAAAAAAAGTTAGATCTCATTTGAGCCTGAAATAGCTAACCTGAGACAGGTTAAGGCCGTGGTGAGCTGTTCAGTTTCAACTCCGAGAGGTGCTTATCAAATGAGAAATGTATTTTTTGATTCAAATGCCTTCTAATTGAGCAAGAATTTCGGAAAAAAAAGTTATATCTCATTTAAGATCGGAATACCTAGCCTGAGACAGGTTAAGTTTGAGACGAGTTGTTAAATTTCAACTCTGAG
Source organism: Encarsia formosa (assembly GCA_038277355.1). Classification (NCBI taxonomy): domain Eukaryota; kingdom Metazoa; phylum Arthropoda; class Insecta; order Hymenoptera; family Aphelinidae; genus Encarsia; species Encarsia formosa. Next base: position 67,241,333 of record CM076185.1, read on the forward strand.
AGGTGCTTATCAAATGACAAATGATTTTTTTGATTCATATGCCATTTAAACATGCAAGGATTCTTAAAAAAAAGGCAGAACTAATTTCAGCCCGGAAGACCCAACCTGAGAAAGGTTACGGCCATGGCAAGCTGTTCAATTTGAACTCTGTGAGGTGCTTATCAAATGACAAATGATTTTTTTGATTCAAATGCCTTTTAATCGAGCGAGAGTTCTTGAAAAAAAGTCAGATCTTATTTGAGCCCGGAATACCTAACCTGAGACTGGTTAAGGCCATGGCGAGTTGTTTAATTTCAACTCTGAGAGGTGCTAATCAAATGACAAATGATTTTTTTGATTCATATGCATGCCTTTTAATCAAGCGAGAGTTCTTGAAAAAAAGTCAGATCTCATATGAGCCCGGAATAGCTAACCTGAGGCAGGTTAAGGCCATGGCAAGCTGTTCAATTTTAACTCTAAGAGGTGCTTATCAAATGACAAATGATTTTTTTGATTCAAATAACTTTCAATCAAGCGAGAGTACTTGAAAAAAAAGTTAGATATTATTTGAGCCCAGAATCTCTTACCTTAGACAGGTTAAGGCCGTGGTGAGCAGTTCAATTTCAACTTTTAGGGGTGCTTATCAATTGACAAATGATTTCTTTGATTCAAATATCTTCTAATAAATCAAGAATTTCAGAAAAAAAGTTAGATCTCATTTGAGCCTGAAATAGCTAACCTGAGACAGGTTAAGGCCGTGATGAGCTGTTCAGTTTCAACTCCGAGAGGTACTTATCAAATGAGAAATGTATTTTTTGATTCAAATGCCTTCTAATTGAGCAAGAATTTCGGAAAAAAAAGTTATATCTCATTTAAGATCGGAATACCTAGCCTGAGACAGGTTAAGTTTGAGACGAGTTGTTAAATTTCAACTCTGAGAGGTGCTTATCAAATGACAAATGATTTTTTTGATTCATATGCCATTTAAACATGCAAGGATTCTTAAAAAAAAGGCAGAACTAATTTCAGCCCGGAAGACCCAACCTGAGAAAGGTTACGGCCATGGCAAGCTGTTCAATTTTAACTCTGTGAGGTGCTTATCAAATGACAAATGATTTTTTTGATTCAAATATCTTCTAATAAATCAAGAATTTCAGAAAAAAAGTTAGATCTCATTTGAGCCTGAAATAGCTAACCTGAGACAGGTTAAGGCCGTGGTGAGCTGTTCAGTTTCAACTCCGAGAGGTGCTTATCAAATGAAAAATGATTTTTTAGATTCAAATGTCTTCTAATAAAGCAAGAATTTCGGAAAAAAAAGATAGATCTCATTTGAGCCCGGAATACTCAGCCTGAGACAGGTTAAGTTTGGGGCGAGTTGTTTAATTTTAACTCTGAGAGGTACTTTTCAATTGACAAATGATTTTTTTGATTCATATGCCTTTTAAACATGCAAGAATTCTTAAAAAAAAGGCCGAACTAAATTCAGCCCGGAATACCCAAGCTGAGACAGGTTACGGCCATGGCAAACTGTTCCATTTTAACTCTCAGAGGTGCTTATCAAATGACAAATGATTTTTTTGATTCAAATGCCTTTTGAACAAGTGAGAGTTCTGAAAAAAAAGTCAGATCTCATTTGAGCCCGGAATACCTAACCTGAGACTGGTTAAGACCATGGCGAGTTGTTTAATTTCAACTCTGAGAGGTGCTAATCAAATGACAAATGATTTTTTTTAATCATATGCATGCCTTTTAATCAAGCGAGAGTTCTTGAAAAAAAGTCAGATCTCATATGAGCCCGGAATAGCTAACCTGAGGCAGGTAAAGGCCATGGGAAGCTGTTCAATTTTAACTCTAAGAGGTGCTTATCAAATGACAAATGATTTTTTTGATTCAAATAACTTTCAATCAAGCGAGAGTACTTGAAAAAAAAGTTAGATATTATTTGAGCCCAGAATCTCTTACCTTAGACAGGTTAAGGCCGTAGTGAGCAGTTCAATTTCAACTTTTAGGGGTGCTTGTCAAATGACAAATGATTTTTTAGATTCAAATGTCTTCTAATAAAGCAAGAATTTCGGAAAAAAAAGATAGATCTCATTTGAGCCCGGAATACTCAGCCTGAGACAGGTTAAGTTTGGGGCGAGTTGTTTAATTTCAACTCTGAGAGGTACTATTCAATTGACAAATGATTTTTTTGATTCATATGCCTTTTAAACATGCAAGAATTCTTAAAAAAAAGGCCGAACTAAATTCAGCCCGGAAGACCCAAGCTGAGACAGGTTACGGCCATGGCAAACTGTTCCATTTTAACTCTCAGAGGTGCTAATCAAATGACAAATGATTTTTCTGATTCAAATGCCTTTTAAACAAGCGAGAGATCTTGAAAAAAAGTCAGATCTCATTTGAGCCCGGAATACCTAGCCTGAGACAGGTGATGGTCAGGCCGAGCTGTTTAATTTTTACTCTGAGAGAAACTAGTTATATGACAAATGATTTTTTGATTCAAATGTCTTCTAATTGAGCAAGAATTTCAGAAAAAAAAGTTGGATCTCATTTGAGCCCGGAATACTTAACCTGAGACAGGTTAAGGTCGGGGCGAGCTGTTTAATTTCAACTTTGAGAAGTGCTAATCAATGGACAAATGATGTTTTTGATTCATATGCCTTTTTATCAAGCTAGAGTTCTTGAAAAAAAGTCAGATCTCATTTGAGCCCGGAATACTTAACCTGTGACAGATAAAGGCCATGGCAAGTTGTTTAATTTCAACTCTGAAAGGTGCTAATCAAATGACAAATGATTTTTTTGATTCAAATGCCTATTGATCAAGCGAGAGTTCTTGAAAAAAAATTCAGATCTGTTTTGAGCCTAGAATACCTAACCTGAGACAGGTTAAGTTTGGGGCGAGTTGTATAATTTTAACTCTGAGAGGTGCTAATCAAATGACAAATGATTTTTTTGATTCAAATGCCTTTTGATCAAGCTAGAGTTCTTGAAAAAGAGTCAGATCTCATTTGAGCCCGGAATACTTAACCTGAGACAGATAAAGGCCATGGCAAGTTGTTTAATTTCAACTCTGAGAGGTGCTAATCAAATGACAAATGATCTTTTTGATTCAAATGCCTTTTGATCAAGCGAGAGTTATTGAAAAAAAAGTCAGATCTCATTTGAGCCCAGAATACCTAACCTGAGACTAGTTGACTGTTAGAGATCGTCTAAAATTTTTACTATTTTATTCACAAAGGTTTTTTTTGACACGGAGGCCTCCATTTGAATTCAAAATTATGAAAAAATCAAGCTAGACATTCTTCAGTACCTGTATATCTATTTCAGGTCAGGCCGAACAGTTGATTTTGGATTTCGAGAGGTGCTTATCAAATGACAATAGATTTTTTTGATTCAAATGCCTTTTAATCAAGCAAGAACTCTTGAAAAAAAAGTTAGATCTTATTTGAGCCAAGAATCTCTTACCTTAGACAGGTTAAGGCCGTAGTGAGCAGTTCAATTTCAAGATCTCATTTGAGCCCGGAATACTCAGCCTGAGACAGGTTAAGTTTGGGGCGAGTTGTTTAATTTCAACTCTGAGAGGTACTATTCAATTGACAAATGATTTTTTTGATTGATATGCCTTTTAAACATGCAAGAATTCTTAAAAAAAAGGCCGAACTAAATTCAGCCCGGAAGACCCAAGCTGAGACAGGTTACGGCCATGGCAAACTGTTCCATTTTAACTCTCAGAGGTGCTAATCAAATGACAAATGATTTTTCTGATTCAAATGCCTTTTAAACAAGCGAGAGTTCTGAAAAAATAGTCATATCTCATTTGAGCCCGGAATACCTAACCTGAGACAGATTAAGGCCATGGCGAGTTGTTTAATTTAAACTCTGAAAGGTGCTAATCAAATGACAAATGATTATTTGATTCATATGCCTTTTAATCAAGCGAGAGTTCTTGATAAAAAGTCAGATCTCATTTGAGCCCGGAATAGCTAACCTGAGGCTGGTTAAGGCCATGGCAAGCTGTTCAATTTTAACTCTGAGAGGTGCTAATCAAATGAGAAATGATTTTTGGCTTCAAATGCCTTTTAATCAAGCGAGAGTTCTTAAAAAAAAAGTCAGATCTCATTTGAGCCCGGAATAGCTAACCTGAGGCAGGTTAAGGCCATGGCGAGATGTTTAATTTCAACTCTGAGAGGTGCTAATCAATGGTCAAATGATTTTTTTGATTTAAATGAATTTCAATCAAGCAAGAACTCTTGAAAAAAAAGTTAGATCTCATTTGAGCCCTGAATACCCAACCTGAGACGGGTTAAGGCCGTGGTGAGCAGTTCAATTTCCACTTTTAGGGGTGTTTATCAAATGACAAATGATTTTTTAGATTCAAATGTCATCTAATAAAGCAAGAATTTCGGAAAAAAAAGATAGATCTCATTTGAGCCCGGAATACCTAGCCTCAGACAGGTTAAGTTTGGGGCGAGTTGTTTAATTTTAACTCTGAGAGGTACTATTCAATTGACAAATGATTTTTTTGATTCATATGCCTTTTAAACACGCAAGAATTCTTAAAAAAAAGGCCGAACTATATTCAGCCCGGAAGACTCAACCTGAGACAGGTTACGGCCATGGCAAACTGTTCATTATTAACTCTCAGAGGTGCTAATCAAATGACAAATGATTTTTTTGATTCAAATGCCTTTTGAACAAGCGAGAGTTCTGAAAAAAATGTCAGATCTCATTTGAGCCCGGAATATCTAACCTGAGACTGGTTAAGGCCATGGCGAGTTGTTTAATTTCAACTCTGAGAGGTGCTAATCAAATGACAAATGATTTTTTTGATTCATATGCATGCCTTTTAATCAAGCGAGAGTTCTTGAAAAAAAGTCAGATCTCATATGAGCCCGGAATAGCTAACCTGAGGCAGGTTAAGGCCATGGCAAGCTGTTCAATTTCAACTCTGAGAGGTGCTAATCAATGGTCAAATGATTTTTTTGATTCAAATAACTTTCAATCAAGCGAGAACACTTGAAAAAAAAGTTAGATATTATTTGAGCCCAGAATCTCTTACCTTAGACAGGTTAAGGCCGTGGTGAGCAGTTCAATTTCAACTTTAAGGGGTGCTTATCAAATGACAAATGATTTTTTAGATTCAAATGTCTTCTAATAAAGCAAGAATTTCGGAAAAAAAAGATAGATCTCATTTGAGCCCGGAATACTCAGCCTGAGACAGGTTAAGTTTGGGGCGAGTTGTTTAATTTCAACTCTGAGAGGTACTATTCAATTGACAAATGATTTTTTTGATTCATATGCCTTTTAAACATGCAAGAATTCTTAAAAAAAAGGCTGAACTAAATTCAGCCCGGAATACCCAAGCTGAGACAGGTTACGGCCATGGCAAACTGTTCCATTTTAACTCTCAGAGGTGCTAATCAAATGACAAATGATTTTTCTGATTCAAATGCCTTTTAAACAAGCGAGAGTTCTGAAAAAAAAGTCATATCTCATTTAAGCCCGGAATACCTAACCTGAGACAGATTAAGGCCATGGCGAGTTGTTTAATTTCAACTCTGAAAGGTGCTAATCAAATGACAAATGATTATTTGATTCATATGCCTTTTAATCAAGCGAGAGTTCTTGATAAAAAATCAGATCTCATTTGAGCCCGGAATAGCTAACCTGAGGCAGGTTAAGGCCATGGCAAGCTGTTCAATTTTAACTCTGAGAGGTGCTAATCAAATGATAAATGATTTTTTTGATTCAAATGCCTTTTGAACAAGCGAGAGTTCTGAAAAAAAAGTCAGATCTCATTTGAGCCCAGAATATCTAACCTGAGACTGGTTAAGGCCATGGCGAGTTGTTTAATTTCAACTCTGAGAGGTTCTAATCAAATGACAAATGATTATTTGATTTATATGCCAATTAATCAAGCGAGAGTTCTTGAAAAAATGTCAGATCTCATTTGAGCCCGGAATAGCTAACCTGAGGCAGGTTAAGGCCATGGCAAGCTGTTCAATTTCAACTCTGAGAGGTGCTAATCAAATGACAAATAATTTTTTTGATTCATATGCCTTTTAAACAGGATTCTTTAAAAAAAGGCAGAACTAATTTCAGCCCGGAAGACCCGACCTGAAACAGGTTACGGCCATGGCAATCTGTTAAATTTTAACTCTGAGAGGTGCTAATCAAATGACAAATGGTTTTTCTGATTCATATGCCTTTTAATCAAGCGAGAGATCTTGAAAAAAAGTCAGATCTCATTTGAGCCCGGAATACCTAGCCTGAGACAGGTGATGGTCAGGCCGAGCTGTTTAATTTTTACTCTGAGAGAAACTAGTTATATGACAAATGATTTTTTGATTCAAATGTCTTCTAATTGAGCAAGAATTTCAGAAAAAAAAGTTGGATCTCATTTGAGCCCGGAATACTTAACCTGAGACAGGTTAAGGTCGGGGCGAGATGTTTAATTTCAACTTTGAGAAGTGCTAATCAATGGACAAATGATGTTTTTGATTCATATGCCTTTTTATCAAGCTAGAGTTCTTGAAAAAAAGTCAGATCTCATTTGAGCCCGGAATACTTAACCTGAGACAGATAAAGGCCATGGCAAGTTGTTTAATTTCAACTCTGAGAGGTGCTAATCAAATGACAAATGATTTTTTTGATTCAAATGCCTATTGATCAAGCGAGAGTTCTTGAAAAAAAATTCAGATCTGTTTTGAGCCTAGAATACCTAACCTGAGACAGGTTAAGTTTGGGGCGAGTTGTATAATTTTAACTCTGAGAGGTGCTAATCAAATGACAAATGATTTTTTTGATTCAAATGCCTTTTGATCAAGCTAGAGTTCTTGAAAAAAAGTCAGATCTCATTTGAGCCCGGAATACTTAACCTGAGACAGATAAAGGCCATGGCAAGTTGTTTAATTTCAACTCTGAGAGGTGCTAATCAAATGACAAATGATTTTTTTGATTCAAATGCCTTTTGATCAAGCGAGAGTTATTGAAAAAAAAGTCAGATCTCATTTGAGCCCAGAATACCTAACCTGAGACTAGTTGACTGTTAGAGATCGTCTAAAATTTTTACTATTTTATTCACAAAGGTTTTTTTTTGACACGGAGGCCTCCATTTGAATTCAAAATTATGAAAAAATCAAGCTAGACATTCTTCAGTACCTGTATATCTATTTCAGGTCAGGCCGAACAGTTGATTTTGGATTTCGAGAGGTGCTTATCAAATGACAATAGATTTTTTTGATTCAAATGCCTTTTAATCAAGCAAGAACTCTTGAAAAAAAAGTTAGATCTTATTTGAGCCAAGAATCTCTTACCTTAGACAGGTTAAGGCCTTAGTGAGCAGTTCAATTTCAAGATCTCATTTGAGCCCGGAATACTCAGCCTGAGACAGGTTAAGTTTGGGGCGAGTTGTTTAATTTCAACTCTGAGAGGTACTATTCAATTGACAAATGATTTTTTTGATTCATATGCCTTTTAAACATGCAAGAATTCTTAAAAAAAAGGCCGAACTAAATTCAGCCCGGAAGACCCAAGCTGAGACAGGTTACGGCCATGGCAAACTGTTCCATTTTAACTCTCAGAGGTGCTAATCAAATGACAAATGATTTTTCTGATTCAAATGCCTTTTAAACAAGCGAGAGTTCTGAAAAAATAGTCATATCTCATTTGAGCCCGGAATACCTAACCTGAGACAGATTAAGGCCATGGCGAGTTGTTTAATTTAAACTCTGAAAGGTGCTAATCAAATGACAAATGATTATTTGATTCATATGCCTTTTAATCAAGCGAGAGTTCTTGATAAAAAGTCAGATCTCATTTGAGCCCGGAATAGCTAACCTGAGGCTGGTTAAGGCCATGGCAAGCTGTTCAATTTTAACTCTGAGAGGTGCTAATCAAATGAGAAATGATTTTTGGCTTCAAATGCCTTTTAATCAAGCGAGAGTTCTTAAAAAAAAAGTCAGATCTCATTTGAGCCCGGAATAGCTAACCTGAGGCAGGTTAAGGCCATGGCGAGATGTTTAATTTCAACTCTGAGAGGTGCTAATCAATGGTCAAATGATTTTTTTGATTTAAATGAATTTCAATCAAGCAAGAACTCTTGAAAAAAAAGTTAGATCTCATTTGAGCCCTGAATACCCAACCTGAGACGGGTTAAGGCCGTGGTGAGCAGTTCAATTTCCACTTTTAGGGGTGTTTATCAAATGACAAATGATTTTTTAGATTCAAATGTCATCTAATAAAGCAAGAATTTCGGAAAAAAAAGATAGATCTCATTTGAGCCCGGAATACCTAGCCTCAGACAGGTTAAGTTTGGGGCGAGTTGTTTAATTTTAACTCTGAGAGGTACTATTCAATTGACAAATGATTTTTTTGATTCATATGCCTTTTAAACACGCAAGAATTCTTAAAAAAAAGGCCGAACTATATTCAGCCCGGAAGACTCAACCTGAGACAGGTTACGGCCATGGCAAACTGTTCATTATTAACTCTCAGAGGTGCTAATCAAATGACAAATGATTTTTTTGATTCAAATGCCTTTTGAACAAGCGAGAGTTCTGAAAAAAATGTCAGATCTCATTTGAGCCCGGAATATCTAACCTGAGACTGGTTAAGGCCATGGCGAGTTGTTTAATTTCAACTCTGAGAGGTGCTAATCAAATGACAAATGATTTTTTTGATTCATATGCATGCCTTTTAATCAAGCGAGAGTTCTTGAAAAAAAGTCAGATCCCATATGAGCCCGGAATAGCTAACCTGAGGCAGGTTAAGGCCATGGCAAGCTGTTCAATTTCAACTCTGAGAGGTGCTAATCAATGGTCAAATGATTTTTTTGATTCAAATAACTTTCAATCAAGCGAGAACACTTGAAAAAAAAGTTAGATATTATTTGAGCCCAGAATCTCTTACCTTAGACAGGTTAAGGCCGTGGTGAGCAGTTCAATTTCAACTTTAAGGGGTGCTTATCAAATGACAAATGATTTTTCAGATTCAAATGTCTTCTAATAAAGCAAGAATTTCGGAAAAAAAAGATAGATCTCATTTGAGCCCGGAATACTCAGCCTGAGACAGGTTAAGTTTGGGGCGAGTTGTTTAATTTCAACTCTGAGAGGTACTATTCAATTGACAAATGATTTTTTTGATTCATATGCCTTTTAAACATGCAAGAATTCTTAAAAAAAAGGCCGAAATAAATTCAGCCCGGAATACCCAAGCTGAGACAGGTTACGGCCATGGCAAACTGTTCCATTTTAACTCTCAGAGGTGCTAATCAAATGACAAATGATTTTTCTGATTCAAATGCCTTTTAAACAAGCGAGAGTTCTGAAAAAAAAGTCATATCTCATTTAAGCCCGGAATACCTAACCTGAGACAGATTAAGGCCATGGCGAGTTGTTTAATTTCAACTCTGAAAGGTGCTAATCAAATGACAAATGATTATTTGATTCATATGCCTTTTAATCAAGCGAGAGTTCTTGATAAAAAATCAGATCTCATTTGAGCCCGGAATAGCTAACCTGAGGCAGGTTAAGGCCATGGCAAGCTGTTCAATTTTAACTCTGAGAGGTGCTAATCAAATGATAAATGATTTTTTTGATTCAAATGCCTTTTGAACAAGCGAGAGTTCTGAAAAAAAAGTCAGATCTCATTTGAGCCCAGAATATCTAACCTGAGACTGGTTAAGGCCATGGCGAGTTGTTTAATTTCAACTCTGAGAGGTTCTAATCAAATGACAAATGATTATTTGATTTATATGCCAATTAATCAAGCGAGAGTTCTTGAAAAAATGTCAGATCTCATTTGAGCCCGGAATAGCTAACCTGAGGCAGGTTAAGGCCATGGCAAGCTGTTCAATTTCAACTCTGAGAGGTGCTAATCAAATGACAAATAATTTTTTTGATTCATATGCCTTTTAAACAGGATTCTTTAAAAAAAGGCAGAACTAATTTCAGCCCGGAAGACCCGACCTGAAACAGGTTACGGCCATGGCAATCTGTTAAATTTTAACTCTGAGAGGTGCTAATCAAATGACAAATGGTTTTTCTGATTCATATGCCTTTTAATCAAGCGAGAGATCTTGAAAAAAAGTCAGATCTCATTTGAGCCCGGAATACCTAGCCTGAGACAGGTGATGGTCAGGCCGAGCTGTTTAATTTTTACTCTGAGAGAAACTAGTTATATGACAAATGATTTTTTGATTCAAATGTCTTCTAATTGAGCAAGAATTTCAGAAAAAAAAGTTGGATCTCATTTGAGCCCGGAATACTTAACCTGAGACAGGTTAAGGTCGGGGCGAGATGTTTAATTTCAACTTTGAGAAGTGCTAATCAATGGACAAATGATGTTTTTGATTCATATGCCTTTTTATCAAGCTAGAGTTCTTGAAAAAAAGTCAGATCTCATTTGAGCCCGGAATACTTAACCTGAGACAGATAAAGGCCATGGCAAGTTGTTTAATTTCAACTCTGAGAGGTGCTAATCAAATGACAAATGATTTTTTTGATTCAAATGCCTATTGATCAAGCGAGAGTTCTTGAAAAAAAATTCAGATCTGTTTTGAGCCTAGAATACCTAACCTGAGACAGGTTAAGTTTGGGGCGAGTTGTATAATTTTAACTCTGAGAGGTGCTAATCAAATGACAAATGATTTTTTTGATTCAAATGCCTTTTGATCAAGCTAGAGTTCTTGAAAAAAAGTCAGATCTCATTTGAGCCCGGAATACTTAACCTGAGACAGATAAAGGCCATGGCAAGTTGTTTAATTTCAACTCTGAGAGGTGCTAATCAAATGACAAATGATCTTTTTGATTCAAATGCCTTTTGATCAAGCGAGAGTTATTGAAAAAAAAGTCAGATCTCATTTGAGCCCAGAATACCTAACCTGAGACTAGTTGACTGTTAGAGATCGTCTAAAATTTTTACTATTTTATTCACAAAGGTTTTTTTTTGACACGGAGGCCTCCATTTGGATTCAAAATTATGAAAAAATCAAGCTAGACATTCTTCAGTACCTGTATATCTATTTCAGGTCAGGCCGAACAGTTGATTTTGGATTTCGAGAGGTGCTTATCAAATGACAATAGATTTTTTTGATTCAAATGCCTTTTAATCAAGCAAGAACTCTTGAAAAAAAAGTTAGATCTTATTTGAGCCAAGAATCTCTTACCTTAGACAGGTTAAGGCCTTAGTGAGCAGTTCAATTTCAAGATCTCATTTGAGCCCGGAATACTCAGCCTGAGACAGGTTAAGTTTGGGGCGAGTTGTTTAATTTCAACTCTGAGAGGTACTATTCAATTGACAAATGATTTTTTTGATTCATATGCCTTTTAAACATGCAAGAATTCTTAAAAAAAAGGCCGAACTAAATTCAGCCCGGAAGACCCAAGCTGAGACAGGTTACGGCCATGGCAAACTGTTCCATTTTAACTCTCAGAGGTGCTAATCAAATGACAAATGATTTTTCTGATTCAAATGCCTTTTAAACAAGCGAGAGTTCTGAAAAAATAGTCATATCTCATTTGAGCCCGGAATACCTAACCTGAGACAGATTAAGGCCATGGCGAGTTGTTTAATTTAAACTCTGAAAGGTGCTAATCAAATGACAAATGATTATTTGATTCATATGCCTTTTAATCAAGCGAGAGTTCTTGATAAAAAGTCAGATCTCATTTGAGCCCGGAATAGCTAACCTGAGGCTGGTTAAGGCCATGGCAAGCTGTTCAATTTTAACTCTGAGAGGTGCTAATCAAATGAGAAATGATTTTTGGCTTCAAATGCCTTTTAATCAAGCGAGAGTTCTTAAAAAAAAAGTCAGATCTCATTTGAGCCCGGAATAGCTAACCTGAGGCAGGTTAAGGCCATGGCGAGATGTTTAATTTCAACTCTGAGAGGTGCTAATCAATGGTCAAATGATTTTTTTGATTTAAATGAATTTCAATCAAGCAAGAACTCTTGAAAAAAAAGTTAGATCTCATTTGAGCCCTGAATACCCAACCTGAGACGGGTTAAGGCCGTGGTGAGCAGTTCAATTTCCACTTTTAGGGGTGTTTATCAAATGACAAATGATTTTTTAGATTCAAATGTCATCTAATAAAGCAAGAATTTCGGAAAAAAAAGATAGATCTCATTTGAGCCCGGAATACCTAGCCTCAGACAGGTTAAGTTTGGGGCGAGTTGTTTAATTTTAACTCTGAGAGGTACTATTCAATTGACAAATGATTTTTTTGATTCATATGCCTTTTAAACACGCAAGAATTCTTAAAAAAAAGGCCGAACTATATTCAGCCCGGAAGACTCAACCTGAGACAGGTTACGGCCATGGCAAACTGTTCATTATTAACTCTCAGAGGTGCTAATCAAATGACAAATGATTTTTTTGATTCAAATGCCTTTTGAACAAGCGAGAGTTCTGAAAAAAATGTCAGATCTCATTTGAGCCCGGAATATCTAACCTGAGACTGGTTAAGGCCATGGCGAGTTGTTTAATTTCAACTCTGAGAGGTGCTAATCAAATGACAAATGATTTTTTTGATTCATATGCATGCCTTTTAATCAAGCGAGAGTTCTTGAAAAAAAGTCAGATCCCATATGAGCCCGGAATAGCTAACCTGAGGCAGGTTAAGGCCATGGCAAGCTGTTCAATTTCAACTCTGAGAGGTGCTAATCAATGGTCAAATGATTTTTTTGATTCAAATAACTTTCAATCAAGCGAGAACACTTGAAAAAAAAGTTAGATATTATTTGAGCCCAGAATCTCTTACCTTAGACAGGTTAAGGCCGTGGTGAGCAGTTCAATTTCAACTTTAAGGGGTGCTTATCAAATGACAAATGATTTTTTAGATTCAAATGTCTTCTAATAAAGCAAGAATTTCGGAAAAAAAAGATAGATCTCATTTGAGCCCGGAATACTCAGCCTGAGACAGGTTAAGTTTGGGGCGAGTTGTTTAATTTCAACTCTGAGAGGTACTATTCAATTGACAAATGATTTTTTTGATTCATATGCCTTTTAAACATGCAAGAATTCTTAAAAAAAAGGCCGAAATAAATTCAGCCCGGAATACCCAAGCTGAGACAGGTTACGGCCATGGCAAACTGTTCCATTTTAACTCTCAGAGGTGCTAATCAAATGACAAATGATTTTTCTGATTCAAATGCCTTTTAAACAAGCGAGAGTTCTGAAAAAAAAGTCATATCTCATTTAAGCCCGGAATACCTAACCTGAGACAGATTAAGGCCATGGCGAGTTGTTTAATTTCAACTCTGAAAGGTGCTAATCAAATGACAAATGATTATTTGATTCATATGCCTTTTAATCAAGCGAGAGTTCTTGATAAAAAATCAGATCTCATTTGAGCCCGGAATAGCTAACCTGAGGCAGGTTAAGGCCATGGCAAGCTGTTCAATTTTAACTCTGAGAGGTGCTAATCAAATGATAAATGATTTTTTTGATTCAAATGCCTTTTGAACAAGCGAGAGTTCTGAAAAAAAAGTCAGATCTCATTTGAGCCCAGAATATCTAACCTGAGACTGGTTAAGGCCATGGCGAGTTGTTTAATTTCAACTCTGAGAGGTTCTAATCAAATGACAAATGATTATTTGATTTATATGCCAATTAATCAAGCGAGAGTTCTTGAAAAAATGTCAGATCTCATTTGAGCCCGGAATAGCTAACCTGAGGCAGGTTAAGGCCATGGCAAGCTGTTCAATTTCAACTCTGAGAGGTGCTAATCAAATGACAAATAATTTTTTTGATTCATATGCCTTTTAAACAGGATTCTTTAAAAAAAGGCAGAACTAATTTCAGCCCGGAAGACCCGACCTGAAACAGGTTACGGCCATGGCAATCTGTTAAATTTTAACTCTGAGAGGTGCTAATCAAATGACAAATGGTTTTTCTGATTCATATGCCTTTTAATCAAGCGAGAGATCTTGAAAAAAAGTCAGATCTCATTTGAGCCCGGAATACCTAGCCTGAGACAGGTGATGGTCAGGCCGAGCTGTTTAATTTTTACTCTGAGAGAAACTAGTTATATGACAAATGATTTTTTGATTCAAATGTCTTCTAATTGAGCAAGAATTTCAGAAAAAAAAGTTGGATCTCATTTGAGCCCGGAATACTTAACCTGAGACAGGTTAAGGTCGGGGCGAGATGTTTAATTTCAACTTTGAGAAGTGCTAATCAATGGACAAATGATGTTTTTGATTCATATGCCTTTTTATCAAGCTAGAGTTCTTGAAAAAAAGTCAGATCTCATTTGAGCCCGGAATACTTAACCTGAGACAGATAAAGGCCATGGCAAGTTGTTTAATTTCAACTCTGAGAGGTGCTAATCAAATGACAAATGATTTTTTTGATTCAAATGCCTATTGATCAAGCGAGAGTTCTTGAAAAAAAATTCAGATCTGTTTTGAGCCTAGAATACCTAACCTGAGACAGGTTAAGTTTGGGGCGAGTTGTATAATTTTAACTCTGAGAGGTGCTAATCAAATGACAAATGATTTTTTTGATTCAAATGCCTTTTGATCAAGCTAGAGTTCTTGAAAAAAAGTCAGATCTCATTTGAGCCCGGAATACTTAACCTGAGACAGATAAAGGCCATGGCAAGTTGTTTAATTTCAACTCTGAGAGGTGCTAATCAAATGACAAATGATTTTTTTGATTCAAATGCCTTTTGATCAAGCGAGAGTTATTGAAAAAAAAGTCAGATCTCATTTGAGCCCAGAATACCTAACCTGAGACTAGTTGACTGTTAGAGATCGTCTAAAATTTTTACTATTTTATTCACAAAGGTTTTTTTTGACACGGAGGCCTCCATTTGAATTCAAAATTATGAAAAAATCAAGCTAGACATTCTTCAGTACCGGTATATCTATTTCAGGTCAGGCCAAGCAGTTGATTTTGGATTTCGAGAGGTGCTTATCAAATGACAATAGATTTTTTTGATTCAAATGCCTTTTAATCAAGCAAGAACTCTTGAAAAAAAAGTTAGATCTTATTTGAGCCAAGAATCTCTTACCTTAGACAGGTTAAGGCCGTAGTGAGCAGTTCAATTTCAACTTTTAGGGGTGCTCATCAAATGACAAATGATTTTTTTTATTCAAATGCTTTTTAATTAAGCAAGAATTTCGGAAAAAAAAGATAGATGATGAAATGATTTTTTTGATTCAAATGCCTTTTAATCAAGCGAGAGTTCTTAAAAAAAAAGTTAGATATTATTTGAGCCCAGAATCTCTTACCTTAGACAGGTTAAGGCCGTCGTGAGCAGTTCAATTTCAACTCTGAGAGGTGCTAATCAAACGACAAATGATTTTTTTTGATTCATATGTCTTTTAATCAAGCGAGAGCTCTTGAAAAAAAAGTCAGATCTCATTTGAGCCTGGAATACCTAACCTGAGACAGGTTAAGTTTGGGGCGAGTTGTTTAATTTTTACTCTGAGACAAGCTAGTTATTTGACAAATGTCTTTTTTGATTTAAATGCCTTCTTATTGAGCAAGAATTTCGGAAAAAAAAGTTAGATCTCATTTTTTAATTTTAAAGTAGTTCTGAAATTTAGCACACAGTATGATGACACTTTATTACAGACTGAGAATACTTCTAATTTATTCCTAGAGATATCTAGGACTTTTATTTTTGGTCTCGATTAAAATATCGCGTAACAAGCTAAAACTTGCTATAAATCGTGTCAAAAATTTTCTTTTTAAAGAAAAAATATATATATATACTTTATTTACCTGCAAATTGCTCGGTTTGATTTCGGAGTGATCCAGGACGTTTTGAATTTGCGATTGGTTAAAGTTGCTCAGACCGATCGACGTGCCCCGACCGGCTTTGACTTGATCCTCCATTGCCTGTCGAGTAAATCAAGTTTACTTAAGTTAAAATTTTTTTTTTTTTTTCTAAGTTGAAAGTACGACCTTCCATGTGGAAACGCGATCGGTGTCGTTGTCTATGACGAAGCTTCCGTCCTCGTTTTTGGCGACCGAGTTCTCGTTTTTGTCCTGGACCATACCCATCGGCGAGTGGATGAGGTACATGTCGACGTACTGCAGGCCCAAACTCTCGAGGGACAGCTTCAGAAACTTCTCGACGTCCGAGGCCCGGACTCCGTACATGGGAAGCTTTTTTAAAAGAGACAAAATTTATTTAGTTTTTTATTTACGTTAATAAAATACGTCTCAATAATTTTTTGTTAGATAAGAAAAAAAAAATGAATTTAAAATTGTAGCCAACCCTGTAATCTCTGTAAGTTTCTCGTCTTTTTTTAGATGACCTACGATTGGAAATCAGTACTTAGGGAAAAAAAAAATCTCGAAAAATAGTGATTGGTAGTGATGAAGACATCCTCGCGTTTGCCACCGTTTTCGAAGTACTTTTTCAAATTCTTGCCGATGGCGACCTCGTTGCCGTAAACGAAAGCCGTGTCGATGTGCTATAGCCGATAGCAGTAGATCATCAGCTGGTTATTGTAGCGGTCGAAGGACAGCAGCCCCCTCTTGGCATAGCTTGGATCGAGAACGTCACCTTTGAAAAAAATAGTTCAAAATTATTTATTTTAAAAATTTTCAGAGCATAAAAATTGTTTGAAAGATAGAGACAAAATTAAAAAATAAAGACTGAAATAAATAAATTTTTTAAAGTAAAATGGATACATCCTATAATATTTCAAGGGTTTATACATACACAACTATAGTTTTGTATGAAAAAAAACATTAAATTGAATTAAAAATTACGAAAAAAATTGAAATTTCACATACTTGCGCATTTGAATCAACGGAACCAAACGGCGACGGTGATGGCAAGTCTCTTAAATCACGACGACAGATTCTGCAGGGTTTTCTGTACGGAGTAGATTGTACACTGTAAAAAAAAAAAAAAAAAAATTAATTGTCCTATAATGTAATGGTTTTTTTTTTTTTTTTTTTCATAAAAAATAAATTTTTCAACTTACGAGTACTTTTGCTGGTAGTAAGCCGTCGAGGAACTTCGAGCAACAGCGACGCGACTTAGGTAGTGTCTCGGCCGATTGTTTTAAGAAGAAGACTAAATAAAAATTGCAATAATAACGCTTTTATTTGAAAATTACTTACCGGTGTTTGTGCCGGTAGCAAGCCGTCGAACTCTTGAAATTCACAGCATTACGCGATGGCGATGCAACTCCGGTATTGCACTGTGATGAATTTACCCAGATACGAACCTTCCGCTAGTACGATGCTGATTTAATCACACTTCTTTTTTAAAACACTTCACAACAATACCACGATCTTCAACCACGTGCGTTTTAAACTGGCTAGGGTTATGTTTATGTTCGCTCGATTAAATACAGCCTTCTATTTTGATGAGGTCTTTGATTCTAAACCTCACTTTTAAATTTTATGCACATTTCTAATCGTTGATAAAAAAAACCTGATTAAAAAAAAAAAATATTAATATATTTTTTTGGAATCAGGGTAAAATTCTGTACACAAAAATATTAATATCTCAGTTGATCCATATTTAATGAATTACGGTGTATTAGGGGGTACCCCCCTGCTCGCTTCGCTCGCCAACCCCCATAAAAATAGTTATAAAATATGGAGTTTTTTGACAGTTAATATTTAACATGTTTTTTGAGTTGAGTTTGTGTATTGAATAAAAGTTCAAACATGTTTAGGTAAAATTGTTGAATATGATTTAAATTGAAAAAAGAAAATTTTATTATGGTGAGTCTAAAAAAATAGTTATAAAAATTAAATAGTAAGTTAAAATACTTCAAGTACTTGAAACATGTAAAATGTAATATTTTTTAACCGTTTTGAAGTACTCCTTTAAAAAGGGCTTTTAAAATTACGACTCCTCTAGGAAAAGCGCCCTTCAAAGAGGTTAAATATGGAGTTTTTTGACAGTTAAGGTGCTCGTACAGGAGAAGCTCCTATAATTTAAAATCAACTTCTCCGGGAGGAGCCCCTTAAAACATGTTGAATATAAGGTTTATTGACGTTTTGAGGTGCTCCTCCGGGAGGAGCTCTGAAAATTACGGCTCCTCCGGGAGGAGCCTCTTAAAACATGTTAAATATAAGGTTTTTTGAAGGTTTTGAGGTGCTCCTCCGGGAGGAGCTGTTTAAACTACGGCTCCTCCGGGAGGAGCCCACTTCAAACATAATAAATATAAGGTTTTTTGACGTTTTAAGGGGCTCCTCCGGGAGGAGCTCTGAAAATAACGGCTCCTCCGGGAGGAGCCCTTTAAAATATGTTGAATATAAGGTTTTATGAAGGTTTTGAGGTGCTCCTCTGGGAGGAGCTCTTTTTTTTTTGCTCCTCCTGGAGGAGCCCCTTAAAACATGTTAAATATAAGGGTTTTTGACGTTTTAAGGTGCTCTTCCGGGAGGAGCTACTAAAATTGGCTCCTCCGGGAGGAGCTTTTAAAATTAAGAGCTCCTCCCGGAGGAGCACCTCAAAACCTTCAAAAAACCTTATATTTAACATGTTTCAAGGGGCTCCTCCCGGAGGAGCCGTAATTTTCAGAGCTCCTCCCGGAGGAGCCAAAAAAAAAAGGAGCTCCTCCTGGATATAACTATATAATATAGGAAGATATCATTCGAAAGGGCATGAAATAAGAAAATTTTTGCGCTAACAAGAATTCTTTATAGCCACTACGTGGTCCAAAATAGTGATTTTTCAACTTTGATTTTTATCTCAAAATCTTAGAAGGCTAGAAAAATGCGGTTTGTGGCAAAATTTTGTTTACAAAAAATGTAGTTCAGCGATTTAAATATTGTTATATTTTAAAGCAGTATGCAGCCGCTAGGTGGCGATTTAGATAAAAAGTTTTAATAATTTGGCCTAAAAAGTTTCTTCCACCACTTCCAAAAATTTGAAAAAATTTGAAAAGCTATTTTTTCTTAAAATACATGACATTTTTTTCCAGAGAGGTATGTATCACCGTTTTTTTTAATCGCATTTTTTAGGGAAAAAAATTCGAAAAACAGCCTTAACAATTTGAATTTGGCGCCTAAAATTATTTTAAAAAATATGGTTGAACTACATTTTTTGTAAACAAAATTTTGCCGCAAACCGCGTTTTTCTAGCTCTCTTAGATTTTGAGATAAAAATCAAAGTTGAAAAATCACTATTTTAGACCGTGTATACGCAGTAGTGGGCATAAAAATTCTGGTTGGCGCCAAAAATTTTCTTTTTTTATGCCCTTTCAACTGATATGTATATTGTAGGGGTTCGCGCTGGGGGCCGATTCGACTATCTTACCCGGCTATACCCTTTTTATATTTTCCGACCAAAAAATTGTATTTTAGGGCCGTAGCCTACAAAACAAAATTGTCGCTTTCTGACTCCGTAGAACCTGAAATAAAATAGGCCAGGTATATACTTCAAAATGCTTTCAAAATCGATTGATATAAATCGAAACTTATATCAAGAATGAAAAACTGCAATTTTTCAAAGACACTTTTCATCGTAATTCAAATCTTAGTTTGAAATTAATCAATATTTTAATTTGATAATTTTCATTCGACGAAGATTAGAACGTACGAAAATTTTTTGGGTATGACATGGACACACTTTTAAATAAAAGTATAATTATAATTATTAAATAGTAATAACGATGAAAATTTAAAAAGCCAATTTTTTGAAAATACTGCTATTTTTTACTTATAAAAAATATGGTTTTGAAATTCTACAGAAACATTCTTCAAAACTTAATGAAAAATTTTTTCTCTGACTGTTTTTTGGACTCTTCAATTTATGCTTAATTTTTTAATCCAAAGTTTTTGAGTTAGAAATTACCAATATATCGTTTAAAAGTTAGAAAACACGGCTCATAAATTTTTTAGAAATATCTGGACCAATTTATTAGCAGCGGAAAAACTTCAAGAATGCGGTTCTAAAATTTCATGAAAAAATATTTAGCTCTTCCCGAGTTTTTCCGAGTTAAACTCAAAATTCGTATAATGAACAAACACTTAAGTTTTTGCTTTATTTTCTTATCAGTTAAAAATGATAGTATTTTTCAAAAATCGACTAACGCTGGCTGAGCCAATATCGAGCTTCTCGATCAAAAATTTTTTAAACATGCAATTAAAGATAAAAGCTAATGTATCATGTTGTTATTTTAGTATTAAAAATGAAGATACTCTTAACCAAAACAATTTGTTTTGATCTTACAACTCCTTAGACCATACTCATAATTTTAGTTTTTTATGTGATTTATTTTATTTCTTTATTTTTATCTTTTATAGTAAAATTTTGATTTAATATAGGTAAATTTTGAACAATATGCTATTAGAACACCGGATCCTTATGAATCTAAAATATAAGAAGCAAAATAACTGTTATTTTTTTTCAAGTTTTCTTATTCGCTTTTTTTAAAAAAAGGTAAGAAAACGCTAAGAAGTTAATGAAAAGTTCTGAATGCTTAAGATTACTACGGAGCCTCAAGGATTCTGTAAGGTCAATACAAATTTTTAAAAACTAAAAGTGAAATATATTTCTCTTTTGATCCGTGTTCCTCAAATTTTCACAAGCTATTCTCATTTAAAAGAATTAAATTTTTAAAGATATGAAAAAATCTAACAAAAAAAATGAATGTTTAATCTCATAAAAAAGTTTATAGGATTTTTCAATGCTAATGGATTGTTGATATAAGAGGAGCAAAATTGCACTATCTACATAGGAAACACATAGCAGATAGTACGGTTTTGCTCCTGTACGGCAGTGTAAGTAACCTCATTTTGTTGATGTTTTATCAAATCTTAACACGCTAGGATGGGCTGAAAAAACCTTTTTCTGAATGGGAAGTAAATTTTTTTATTTTATAGATGAAAAGGCAATTGTTGAGATCCTAGGCGTGTTGAATTTCGACAATATGAATGCTTGCGTAAAAAAAAAAAAACCCTTTAAGCGCTTGGAATCCAAATTTTTTTAGGTTAAAAATAGTGTTAATGTATTGTATTACAAGTAAGTAACCAGGCACACAAAATTTTTACAAATATCTGGACTATTTTATTAGCAATAGAACAGCTTCAAGAATGTGGTCTTAAATTTTCATTAAAAAATATTTAGTTTTTAACGACTTTTAAAGAGTTTAACCAAAAATTTGTATGATGAACGAAATTTCAGTTTTTGTTTTAGTTTTCTTATAGGTTAAAAATGACAGTATTTACCACAAATCGACTAGCGCTGCCCGAGCCAATTTCGAGCGACTCGAGCACCTAACTGGTTTTAATTTGAGTAAGCTTCTCAAATTGAGGTTCAACCGGAATTTTGTGTTAAAAAAAAGAACAAATTAAGCTTAGTTGAGTAAAAAGGTAACAGGTAGCAGTAAGAGCGAAGTAAAAACGAAGTGAGAGTGAAGTAAGAGCAAAGTAAAAACGAAGTGAGAGTGAAGTAAGAGCGAAGAAGCGAAGTAAGAGCTAGGTTGAGCATAGAAGCAAAGATAACGAAGTTCAGCGAAGAAACGAAGTAAGAGTAAAGGAGCAAAGTATAAGCGAAGTATAAGCGTAGACAATTAGAGTGTGAGTGGATAAAGGTTAAGGGTTAAGAATGAGCAAAGAAGCGAACGTAGCTCGCGATTGTTGAGAGCGCAATTTGTCAAACGGGGGGCAGACTTCGTTAGAGAACCTTGCGGTAGTTTGGATTGAGCGAACGAAACAGTTTGCCGAAGCCTCCGACTTGTGTTAAAGTCAGCTCCGGTTAGCTACCAGTAAGGCACTAAATGGAGCAGCCGCAGGTTGACTGCGAGCGCAAAGTGAGTACCTGGGCTGTTATTTAGAAGGGGCTTACCTAAGAATTCAGTCAGGAAACGGAAGAAACTCTCATCCTTAAAGGGATGCGAGTCAAACGACCGAAGGAAGGTGAGAGCATTCGAAGCTTCAGCTTGAGAAAGAGTGATCCCACTGAGCCCGAGCATTGAATGTGATCCAGCTGGGAGGAGGAAACTACGTTGGACTGGTCGACCGTCCGTGCCGCGAGTACTTAGAGAAAACCTACTTCAGCTGAGAGGGATACATGTGGGTATGGCCGTGGGTGGCTACTCATAAAAGGGGGCTGTCTGTGGGAAGGCGGAAAGTTGAAGAGCGGCTGCTACGACATTACGAGTTTCGACCTCACCCTAAGTATAATATAATACATAAAAATAGGACATAAACCAAAATAACTGTGAATAGTGTGTTTTATTTACACTCTGCTGGTTTTAATTGTAAGCTTCCCACAATAATTTAAGATAGAAATTGATAGTTTTAGAAAAGGAAAGCTTTAAAACCAGCAAAGCTAATAATACACTCGAACACTGGCCCAATGATCGAGAAAATGAAAACTTCATAATTTTATATTTCAGGGTTTTGTGATGTTGATGTGATTGTGATTGATGCGCATACATTGTGCAGTCAGCTGCCAAAATACACTAAACTTGATGAAAATTAAGTGCGTGATTCTTCGATGCTAAAATTAATATTTGTTAAGAAAAAGAGCAGTTTGAAATCCCCACGTGAACTTATATGTAATTTAGTGTTATTAATAAGACATTAAAACGTTTTGAGTTAGAATATGTGTATGCTCGTGTACTATTTAACTCTGATTTAAATTGATAAAAAAGTGAGAAATCGATCAAAGTACAGGCGCGCGGTACGCGCGCTAGCGGATTTTCTACTCCCTTTATAAAAGAGAGCTATCGCCATCTTGCGTAAGATTTTTATTCGTGAGCTGATTGGTGAACAAGTTTTTAAAATATTCGAAAAGTGCATTTTGAGGTTACTCTTATTATTTTTTCCTATGCGCGCTTGAAGCGCGCTCAGAAGAGCTAGTAATAATAAAAGTGAAAAAAAAAAGATAATTATAATTAAAGTGTGCAAAAACTCAAGTAAAGTTTGGTCATCGTACTGCAGTGGATCGTGAAGTTTATTTTTCAATCTCTGTTTTTGTTGAAAAAAATTAAGTAAGTACTCTGAAATTTTTATTTTTCAAAATGATTAAATTTAAAATTATTTACATTATTATTTAATTATTCCGACCGAATCTGCCAAACTCGCCAGACTACGGGTTGAGAAAAAAGACCGACCAAAGTTGGCAGGTTAGCCAGACTACAGATCCCTCAACGAGCTCGACGGAAGCTACGCGCTTGACTGGATTGCGGCTCAGTCAACGAGCTTAACGAAAGCTGAACACCGGGCTGGACCACGGCTCAATCAAAGAGCCTAGGGTAAGTAGGAGGGCAGTACCCCACTAACAAGGAGAGGTCACACCCTCCGGGTCATCGATCTTGACGAAACTTTGGGGATCGTTTTCTTATACCAAAAGATGAAGAAATCTACCAATCATCGCGTCTAATGGGCCTTTTATACCTAGTTCCTACATAGCTTATATCGTATTTTAAGCTCTTTTTGGGTTTTTTTGCGAATTTTCAAAAAATTCCTGTTCGAAGCTTATTACACTTACAAAATCCTGCAACCCCTCATTCTCTTTATTTTTTCATCTCCTTTTGAGAAAAAATATTTTTAAATCTAATTTTGAAGAAATAGTCCATGTAAAATTAAGGTAATCAAAAGCATTTTTTTACTGTTTTTTTGGTTTTATGAACTCAAACTGTATGTCGTCAGCCTTATCAAAATTATGTCTAAAAATATTTTTTCTAAAAAATTCATAAAAAAACAAAGAAAATGCGGGGTTGCGGAATTCTGTAAGTGCAATAGGCTTTCAGCAGGAATTTTTTGAAAATCAGCTTGTTTTGACACTTTTAACACTTGTGCGACTTTTGTGGTTATTTGTGCCAATTTTCAAAAAATTTCTGCTCAAAGCCTATTACACTTACAGAATTCTGCCACCCCAAATTTTCTTTGTTTTTTTATGAATTTTTTAGAAAAAATATTTTTAGACATAATTTTGATAAGGCTGACGACGAACAGTTTAAGTTCATAGAACCAAAAAAACAGTAAAAAAATGCTTTTGATTACCTTAATTTTACATGGACTATTTCTTCAAAATTAGATTTAAAAATATTTTTTCTCAGAAGAAGATGAAAAAATAAAGAGAATGAGGGGTTGCAGAATTTTGTAAGTGCAATAGGCTTCGAGCAGGAATTTTTTGAAAATTCGCAAAAAAACCCAAAAAGAGCTAAAAATACGATATAAGCTATGTAGGAACTAGGTATGAAAGGCCCATTAGACGGGATGATTGGTAGATTTCTTCATCTTTTGGTATAAGAAAACGATCCCCAAAGTTTCGTCAAGATCGGTGACCCGGAGGGTGTGACCTCTCCTTGTAAGTACACTAATCATTACTCTCTTAACAAATAAATAAAGTTTTTGTCTACTTGATGAATTTTTATGTTCAAATTAAAATAATTTCAATAAACAGCAATTGATTTATTTTGGTTCAAAATTATCACTTTATAAAGTGGAAATTTAACAAACGAATCGTTATTTATTAAAATTACTTTAATTAATATTGTCATCTTTAAACTTTGGATTCTTAAAGACTACTTTACCTTCAAATAGTTAACTAGAATTAATTAATAAGTTTTATACATCTACTAGGCAATACGAAGTTGTTCTTCGCGAGAATTAATTAATTTATTAAGGTAAAATTTTGAAAGAATGTGGTGCATTATAAATTTAATTTGTTTAACTGTAATTTTTTTATTTACAAACTTAAGTCAAGTTATTTAAATTTTAATAATTTTTTTTTTTTTTTAATATTTAAATTAAATTTTCTTAGATTGCTTAGAAGAATGCTTAGAAGAATGCTTGCTTGATTGAAAGTCATTTTAATCAAAAAAATCATTTGTCAATTGCTTAGCATCTTTCAGAGTCAAAATTCAACTGCTCGGCCCGACTTGATATAGGTGAGGCGATACCAAAAAAAATCTAGCTCGATTTATTCATAATTTTAAATCCAGTGAGAGGCTTCCGAGTCAAAAAAATCATCTGTCAATAAAATAGCAACAGTCAACCTGCCTGAGATTAGGTATTCCGGGCTCAAATAAGATCTAACTTTTTTTTCAAGAAATCTTGCTTGATTAAAAGGCATTTGAATAAAAAAAATCGTTTGTCATTTGATTAGCACCTCTGAGAGTTTAAATAGAACAGCTCGCCACGGCCTTAACCTGTCTCAGGTTAAGTATTCCGGGCTCAAATGAGATATAACTTTTTTTTCAAGATATCTTGCTTAATTAGAAAGCATTTGAATCAAAAAAATATTTTGTCATTTGATTAGCACCTCTGAGAGTTGAAATTGAACAGCTCGCCACGGCCTTAACCTGTCTCAGGTTAGGTATTCCGGGCTCAAACGAGATCTAACTTTTTTTTCCGAAATTCTTGCTCAATTAAAAGGTATTAAAGTCAAAAAAATCATTTGTCATTTGATAAGCACCTCTCAGAGTTGAAATTGAACAGCTCGCCACGGCCTTAACCTTTCTTAGGTTAAGTATTCCGGGCTCAAATGAGATCTAACTTTTATTCAAGATATATTGCTTGATTAGAAAGCATTTGAATCAAAAAAATCGTTTGTCATTTGATGAGCACCTATGAGAGTTGAAATTGAACAGCTCGCCATGGCCTTAACCTGTCTCAGGTTAGGTATTCCGGGCTCAAATGAGATCTAACTTTTTTTTCAAAATATCTTGCTTCATTATAAGGGATTTGAATCAAAAAAATCTATTGTCATTTGATTAGCACCTCTCAGAGTTTAAATTGAACAGCTCGCCCCGACCTTAACCTGTTTCAGGTTAGGTATTCCGGACTCAAATAAGATCTAACTTTTTTTTCCGAAATTCTTGCTCGATAAAAAGGTATTTAAGTCAAAAAAATCATTTGTCATTTGATAAGCACCTCTCAGAGTTGAAATTAAACAGCTCGCCACGGCCTTAACCTTTCTTAGGTTAAGTATTCTGGGCTCAAATGAGATCTAACTTTTATTCAAGATATCTTGCTTCAGTAAAAGGCATTGTAATAAAAAAAAATCTATTGTCATTTGATTAGCACCTCTCAGAGTTTAAATTAAACAGCTCCCCCCGACCTTAACCTGTCTCAGGTTAGGTATTCCGGGCTCAAATAAGATCTAACTTTTTTTTCCGAATTTCTTGCTCAATTAAAAGGTATTTAAGTTAAAAAAATCATTTGTCATTTGATAAGCACCTCTCAGAGTTAAAATTGAACAGCTCGCCACGGCCTTAACCTTTCTTAGGTTAAGTATTCCGGGCTCAAATGAGATCTAACTTTTATTCAAGATATCTTGCTTCATTAAAAGGCATTTGAATAAAAAAAAATCTATTGTCATTTGATTAGCACCTCCCGGAATCCAACTGCTTAGCCTGACCTGAATTAGATATCCTGGTACTGAAAAATGTCTAGCTTGATTTTTTCATAATTTTGAATCCAAATTGAGGCCTCCGTGTCAAAAAAATCATTTGTAAATGAAATAGTCAAAACTTCAGTCGATCTCCAACAGTCAACTAGTCTCAGGCTAGGAATTCCGGGCTCAAATGAGATCTGACTTTTTTTTCAAGAACTCTCGCTTGATTAAAAGGCATTTGAATCAAAAAAATCTATTGTCATTTGATTAGCATCTCTCAGAGTTGAAATTGAACAGCTCGCCTCGACATTAACCTGTCTCAGGTTAGGTATTCCGGACTCAAATAAGATCTAACTTTTTTTTCCGAAATTCTTGCTCAATAAAAAGGTATTTAAGTTAATAAAATCATTTTTCATTTGATAAGCACCTCTCAGAGTTGAAATTAAACAGCTCGCCACGGCCTTAACCTTTCTTAGGTAAAGTATTCCGGGCTCAAATGAGATCTAACTTTTATTCAAGATATCTTGCTTCATTAAAAGGCATTTGAATAAAAAAAAATCTATTGTCATTTGATTAGCACCCCTCAGAGTTTAAATTGAACAGCTCGCCACGGCCTTAACCTGTCTCAGGTTAAGTATTCCGGGCTCAAATGAGATATAACTTTTTTTTCAAGATATCTTGCTTTATTATAAAGCATTTGAATCAAAAAAATCGTTTGTCATTTGATTAGCACCTCTCAGAGTTAAAATTGAACAGCTCGCCCCGACCTTAACCTGTCTCAGGTTAGGTATTCCGGACTCAAATAAGATCTAACTTTTTTTCCGAAATTCTTGCTCAATTAAAAGGTATTTAAGTTAAAAAAATCATTTTTCATTTGATAAGCACCTCTCAGAATTGAAATTGAACAGCTCGCCACGGCCTTAACCTTTCTTAGGTTAAGTATTCCGGGCTCAAATGAGATCTAGCTTTTATTCAAGATATCTTGCTTGATTAGAAAGCATTTGAATCAAAAAAATCGTTTGTCATTTGATTAGCACCTCTCAGAGTTGAAATTGAACAGCTCGCCCCGACCTTAACCTGTCTCAGGTTAGGTATTCCGGGCTCAAATGAGATCTAACTTTTTTTTCCGAAATTCTTGCTAAATTAAAAGGTATTAAAGTTAAAAAAATCATTTGTCATTTGATAAGCACCTCTCAGAGTTGAAATTGAACAGCTCGCCACGGCCTTAACCTTTCTTAGGTTAAGTATTCCGGGCTCAAATGAGATCTAACTTTTATTCAAGATATCTTGCTTCATTAAAAGGCATTTGAACAAAAAAAAATCTATTGTCATTTGATTAGCACCTCCCGGAATCCAACTGCTCAGCCTGACCTGAATTAGATATCCTGGTACTGAAAAATGTCTAGCTTGATTTTTTCATAATTTTGAATCCAAATTGAGGCCTCCGTGTCAAAAAAATCATTTGTAAATGAAATAGTCAAAACTTCAGTCGATCTCCAACAGTCAACTAGTCTCAGGTTAGGAATTCCGGGCTCAAATGAGATCTGACTTTTTTGTCAAGAACTCTCGCTTGATTAAAAGGCATTTGAATCAAAAAAATCTATTGTCATTTGATTAGCATCTCTCAGAGTTGAAATTGAACAGCTCGCCCCGACATTAACCTGTCTCAGGCTAGGTATTCCGGACTCAAATAAGATCTAACTTTTTTTTCCGAAATTCTTGCTCAATAAAAAGGTATTTAAGTTAATAAAATCATTTTTCATTTGATAAGCACCTCTCAGAGTTGAAATTAAACAGCTCGCCACGGCCTTAACCTTTCTTAGGTAAAGTATTCCGGGCTCAAATGAGATCTAACTTTTATTCAAGATATCTTGCTTCATTAAAAGGCATTTGAATAAAAAAAAATCTATTGTCATTTGATTAGCACCCCTCAGAGTTTAAATTGAACAGCTCGCCACGGCCTTAACCTGTCTCAGGTTAAGTATTCCGGGCTCAAATGAGATATAACTTTTTATCAAGATATCTTGCTTAATTAGAAAGCATTTGAATCAAAAAAATCGTTTGTCATTTGATTAGCACCTCTCAGAGTTGAAATTGAACAGCTCGCCCCGACCTTAACCTGTCTCAGGTTAGGTATTCCGGACTCAAATAAGATCTAACTTTTTTTCCGAAATTCTTGCTCAATTAAAAGGTATTTAAGTTAAAAAAATCATTTTTCATTTGATAAGCACCTCTCAGAGTTGAAATTGAACAGCTCGCCCCGACCTTAACCTGTCTCAGGTTAGGTATTCCGGGCTCAAATGAGATCTAACTTTTTTTTCCGAAATTCTTGCTAAATTAAAAGTTATTAAAGTTAAAAAAATCATTTGTCATTTGATAAGCACCTCTCAGAGTTGAAATTGAACAGCTCGCCACGGCCTTAACCTTTCTTAGGTTAAGTATTCCGGGCTCAAATGAGATCTAACTTTTATTCAAGATATCTTGCTTCATTAAAAGGCATTTGAACAAAAAAAAATCTATTGTCATTTGATTAGCACCTCCCGGAATCCAACTGCTCAGCCTGACCTGAATTAGATATCCTGGTACTGAAAAATGTCTAGCTTGATTTTTTCATAATTTTGAATCCAAATTGAGGCCTCCGTGTCAAAAAAATCATTTGTAAATGAAATAGTCAAAACTTCAGTCGATCTCCAACAGTCAACTAGTCTCAGGTTAGGAATTCCGGGCTCAAATGAGATCTGACTTTTTTGTCAAGAACTCTCGCTTGATTAAAAGGCATTTGAATCAAAAAAATCTATTGTCATTTGATTAGCATCTCTCAGAGTTGAAATTGAACAGCTCGCCCCGACATTAACCTGTCTCAGGTTAGGTATTCCGGACTCAAATAAGATCTAACTTTTTTTTCCGAAATTCTTGCTCAATAAAAAGGTATTTAAGTTAATAAAATCATTTTTCATTTGATAAGCACCTCTCAGAGTTGAAATTAAACAGCTCGCCACGGCCTTAACCTTTCTTAGGTAAAGTATTCCGGGCTCAAATGAGATCTAACTTTTATTCAAGATATCTTGCTTCATTAAAAGGCATTTGAATAAAAAAAAATCTATTGTCATTTGATTAGCACCCCTCAGAGTTTAAATTGAACAGCTCGCCACGGCCTTAACCTGTCTCAGGTTAAGTATTCCGGGCTCAAATGAGATATAACTTTTTATCAAGATATCTTGCTTAATTAGAAAGCATTTGAATCAAAAAAATCGTTTGTCATTTGATTAGCACCTCTCAGAGTTGAAATTGAACAGCTCGCCCCGACCTTAACCTGTCTCAGGTTAGGTATTCCGGACTCAAATAAGATCTAACTTTTTTTCCGAAATTCTTGCTCAATTAAAAGGTATTTAAGTTAAAAAAATCATTTTTCATTTGATAAGCACCTCTCAGAGTTGAAATTGAACAGCTCGCCCCGACCTTAACCTGTCTCAGGTTAGGTATTCCGGGCTCAAATGAGATCTAACTTTTTTTTCCGAAATTCTTGCTAAATTAAAAGTTATTAAAGTTAAAAAAATCATTTGTCATTTGATAAGCACCTCTCAGAGTTGAAATTGAACAGCTCGCCACGGCCTTAACCTTTCTTAGGTTAAGTATTCCGGGCTCAAATGAGATCTAACTTTTATTCAAGATATCTTGCTTCATTAAAAGGCATTTGAATAAAAAAAAATCTATTGTCATTTGATTAGCACCTCCCGGAATCCAACTGCTCAGCCTGACCTGAATTAGATATCCTGGTACTGAAAAATGTCTAGCTTGATTTTTTCATAATTTTGAATCCAAATTGAGGCCTCCGTGTCAAAAAAATCATTTGTAAATGAAATAGTCAAAACTTCAGTCGATCTCCAACAGTCAACTAGTCTCAGGTTAGGAATTCCGGGCTCAAATGAGATCTGACTTTTTTTTCAAGAACTCTCGCTTGATTAAAAGGCATTTGAATCAAAAAAATCTATTGTCATTTGATTAGCATCTCTCAGAGTTGAAATTGAACAGCTCGCCCCGACATTAACCTGTCTCAGGTTAGGTATTCCGGACTCAAATAAGATCTAACTTTTTTTTCCGAAATTCTTGCTCAATAAAAAGGTATTTAAGTTAATAAAATCATTTTTCATTTGATAAGCACCTCTCAGAGTTGAAATTAAACAGCTCGCCACGGCCTTAACCTTTCTTAGGTAAAGTATTCCGGGCTCAAATGAGATCTAACTTTTATTCAAGATATCTTGCTTCATTAAAAGGCATTTGAATAAAAAAAAATCTATTGTCATTTGATTAGCACCCCTCAGAGTTTAAATTGAACAGCTCGCCACGGCCTTAACCTGTCTCAGGTTAAGTATTCCGGGCTCAAATGAGATATAACTTTTTATCAAGATATCTTGCTTAATTAGAAAGCATTTGAATCAAAAAAATCGTTTGTCATTTGATTAGCACCTCTCAGAGTTGAAATTGAACAGCTCGCCCCGACCTTAACCTGTCTCAGGTTAGGTATTCCGGACTCAAATAAGATCTAACTTTTTTTCCGAAATTCTTGCTCAATTAAAAGGTATTTAAGTTAAAAAAATCATTTTTCATTTGATAAGCACCTCTCAGAGTTGAAATTGAACAGCTCGCCACGGCCTTAACTTTTCTTAGGTTAAGTATTCCGGGCTCAAATGAGATCTAACTTTTATTCAAGATATCTTGCTTCATTAAAAGGCATTTGAATAAAAAAAATCTATTGTTATTTGATTAGCACCTCCCGGAATCCAACTGCTCGGCCTGACCTGAATTAGATATCCTGGTACTGAAAAATGTCTAGCTTGATTTTTTCATAATTTTGAATCCAAATTGAGGCCTCCGTGTCAAAAAAATCATTTGTAAATGAAATAGTCAAAATTTCAGTCGATCTCCAACGGTCAACTAGTCTCAGGTTAGGTATTCCGGGCTCAAATAAGATCTGACTTTTTTTTCAAAAACTCTCGATTGATTGAAAGGCATTTGAATCAAAAAAATCTATTGCCATTTGATTGGCATCTCTCAGAGTTGAAATTGAACAGCTCGCCCCGACCTTAACCTGTCTCAGGTTAGGTATTCCGGACTCAAATAAGATCTAACTTTTTTTTCCGAGATCCTTGCTCAATTAAAAGGTATTTAAGTTAAAAAAATCATTTTTCATTTGATAAGCACCTCTCAGAGTTGAAATTAAACAGCTCGCCATCGCTTTAACCTTTCTTAGGTTAAGTATTCCGGGCTCAAATGAGATCTAACTTTTATTCAAGATATCTTGCTTCATTAAAAGGCATTTGAATAAAAAAAAATCTATTGTCATTTGATTAGCACCTCTCAGAGTTTAAATTGAACAGCTCGCCCCGACCTTAACCTGTCCCAGGTTAGGTATTCCGGACTCAAATAAGATCTAACTTTTTTTTCCTAAATTCTTGCTCAATAAAAAGGTATTTAAGTCAAAAAAATCATTTTTCATTTGATAAGCACCTCTCAGAGTTGAAATTAAACAGCTCGCCACGGCCTTAACCTTTCTTAGGTTAAGTATTCCGGGCTCAAATGAGATCTAACTTTTATTCAAGATATCTTGCTTCATTAAAAGGCATTGTAATAAAAAAAAATCTATTGTCATTTGATTAGCACCTCTCAGAGTTTAAATTGAACAGCTCGCCTCGACCTTAACCTGTCTCAGGTTAGGTATTCCAGACTCAAATAAGATCTTACTTTTTTTTCCGAAATTCTTGCTCAATAAAAAGGTATTAAAGTCAAAAAAATCATTTGTCATTTGATAAGCACCTCTCAGAGTTGAAATTGAACAGCTCGCCACGGCCTTAACCTTTCTTAGGTTAAGTTTTCCGGGCTCAAATGAGATCTAACTTTTTTTCAAGATATCTTGCTTGATTAGAAAGCATTTGAATCAAAAAAATCGTTTGTCATTTGATTAGCACCTCTCAGAGTTGAAATTGAACAGCTCGCCACTGCCTTAACCTTTCTTAGGTTAAGTATTCCGGGCTCAAATGAGATCTAACTTTTATTCAAGATATCTTGCTTGATTAGAAAGCATTTGAATCAAAAAAATCGTTTGTCATTTGATTAGCACCTCTCAGAGTTGAAATTGAACAGCTCGCCCGACCTTAACCTGTCCCAGGTTAGGTATTCCGGACTCAAATAAGATCTAACTTTTTTTTCCGAAATTCTTGCTCAATAAAAATGTATTTAAGTCAAAAAAATCGTTTGTCATTTGATTAGCACCTCTCAGAGTTGAAATTGAACAGCTCGCCCCGACCTTAACCCGTCTCAGGTTAGGTATTCCAGACTCAAATAAGATCTAACTTTTTTTTCCGAAATTCTTGCTCAATTAAAAGGTATTAAAGTTGAAAAAATCATTTTTCATTTGATAAGCACCTCTCAGAGTTGAAATTGAACAGCTCGCCCCGACCTTAACCCGTCTCAGGTTAGGTATTCTGGACTCAAATAAGATCTAACTTTTTTTTCCGAAATTCTTGCTCAATTAAAAGGTATTTAAGTTAAAAAAATCATTTTTCATTTGATAAGCACCTCTCAGAGTTGAAATTAAACAGCTCGCCATGGCTTTAACCTTTCTTAGGTTAAGTATTCCGGGCTCAAATGAGATCTAACTTTTATTCAAGATATCTTGCTTCATTATTGTCATTTGATTAGCACCTCTCAGAGTTTAAATTGAACAGCTCGCCCCGACCTTAACCTGTCTCAGGTTAGGTATTCCGGACTCAAATAAGATCCAACTTTTTTTTCCGAAATTCTTGCTCAATAAAAAGGTATTTAAGTCAAAAAAATCATTTGTCATTTGATAAGCACCTCTCAGAGTTAAAATTGAACAGCTCGCCACGGCCTTAACCTTTCTTAGGTTAAGTATTCTGGGCTCAAATGAGATCTAACTTTTATTCAAGATATCTTGCTTGATTAGAAAGCATTTGAATCAAAAAAATCGTTTGTCATTTGATTAGCACCTCTCAGAGTTGAAATTGAACAGCTCGCCCGACCTTAACCTGTCCCAGGTTAGGTATTCCGGACTCAAATAAGATCTAACTTTTTTTTCCGAAATTCTTGCTCAATAAAAAGGTATTTAAGTCAAAAAAATCGTTTGTCATTTGATTAGCACCTCTCAGAGTTGAAATTGAACAGCTCGCCCCGACCTTAACCCGTCTCAGGTTAGGTATTCCAGACTCAAATAAGATCCAACTTTTTTTTCCGAAATTCTTGCTCAATAAAAAGGTATTTAAGTCAAAAAAATCATTTGTCATTTGATAAGCACCTCTCAGAGTTAAAATTGAACAGCTCGCCACGGCCTTAACCTTTCTTAGGTTAAGTATTCCGGGCTCAAATGAGATTTAACTTTTATTCAAGATATCTTGCTTCATTAAAAGGCATTTGAATAAAAAAAAAACTTTTGTCATTTGATTAGCACCTCCCGGAATCCAACTGCTTGGCCTGACCTGAAATAGATATCCTGGAACTGAAAAATGTCTCGCTTGATTTTTTCATAATTTTGAATCCAAATTGAGGCCTCCGTGTCAAAAAAATCAATCGTAAATGAAATAGTCAAAATTTCAGTCAATCTCCAACAGTCAACTAGTCTCAGGTTAGGAATTCCGGGCTCAAATGAGATCTGACTTTTTTTTCAAGAACTCTCGCTTGATTAAAAGGTATTTGAATCAAAAAAATCTATTGTCATTTGATTAGCATCTCTCAGAGTTGAAATTGAACAGCTCGCCCCGACCTTAACCTGTCTCAGGTTAGGTATTCCGGACTCAAATAAGATCTAACTTTTTTTTCCGAAATTCTTGCTCAATTAAAAGGTATTTAAGTTAAAAAAATCATTTTTCATTTGATAAGCACCTCTCAGAGTTGAAATTAAACAGCTCGCCACGGCCTTAACCTTTCTCAGGTTAAGTATTCCGGGCTCAAATAAGATCTAACTTTTATTCAAGATATCTTGCTTCATTAAAAGGCATTTGAAAAAAAAAAACCTATTGTCATTTGATTAGCACCTACCGGAATCCAACTGCTCGGCCTGACTTGAAATAGATATCCTGGTACTGAAAAATGTCTAGCTTGATTTTTTCATAATTTTGAATCCAAATTGAGGCCTCCGTGTCAAAAAAATCATTTGTAAATGAAATAGTCAAAATTTCAGTCGATCTCCAACAGTCAACTAGTCTCAGGTTAGGTATTCCGGGCTCAAATGAGATCTGACTTTTTTTTCAAGAACTCTCGCTTGATTAAAAGGCATTTGAATCAAAAAAATCTATTGTCATTTGATTAGCATCTCTCAGAGTTGAAATTGAACAGCTCGCCTCGGCCTTAACCTTTCTTAGGTTAAGTATTCCGGGCTCAAATGAGATCTAACTTTTATTCAAGATATCTTGCTTCATTAAAAGGCATTTGAATAAAAAAAAATCTATTGTCATTTGATTAGCACCTACCGGAATCCAACTGCTCGGCCTGACTTGAAATAGATATCCTGGTACTGAAAAATGTCTAGCTTGATTTTTTCATAATTTTGAATCCAAATTGAGGCCTCCGTGTCAAAAAAATCATTTGTAAATGAAATAGTCAAAATTTCAGTCGATCTCCAACAGTCAACTAGTCTCAGGTTAGGTATTCCGGGCTCAAATGAGATCTGACTTTTTTTTCAAGAACTCTCGCTTGATTAAAAGGCATTTGAATCAAAAAAATCTATTGTCATTTGATTAGCATCTCTCAGAGTTGAAATTAAACAGCTCGCCACAGCCTTAACCTTTCTTAGGTTAAGTATTTCGGGCTCAAATGAGATCTAACTTTTATTCAAGATATCTTGCTTCATTAAAAGGCATTTGAATAAAAAAAAATCTATTGTCATTTGATTAGCACCTCCCGGAATCCAACTGCTCGGCCTGACCTGAATTAGATATCACGGTACTGAAAAATGTCTAGCTTGATTTTTTCATGATTTTGAATCAAAATTGAGGCCTCCGAGTCAAAAAAAGTCATTTGTCAATGTAATCGCAAATATTTAAGTCGACCTCCAACAGTCGACTTGTCTAAGGTTCGGTATTCCGGTCTCGAATAGGATCTGATTTTTCTTTAAAGAATTCTTGCTCGATGAAAAGGCTTTTAAATCAAAAAAATAATTGCTGCATAACTAGCATCTCCCAGTGTCTAAATTCAACTGCTCGGCTCGACCTGAAATGGATGCTCCTCTACCGAAAAATATCTAGCTAGATTTTTTCGTAATTTTGACTTCGAATAGAGCCCTCCGAGTCAAAAAAATAACATCTAATAATGATATAGAAAATATTTGGGTCGATCTCCAGCAGTCAACCCATCGCTGGTTAGGTATTGCGGGCACGAACAGGATCCATCTTTTTCAGGTCGGGCCGAGCAGTTGATTTTGGACTCTACGAGATGCTAATTAAATGAGAAATGGTTTTTTTGATTCATATGCCTTTCAATCAAGCAAGCGTTCTTGAAAAATAGTCAAATCTCATTTAAGCCCGGAATACCTAACCTGAGACTAGTTGACTGTTGGAAATCGACTGAAATTTTTACTATTTTATTCACAAATGATTTTTATGACTCAGAGCCCTCCATTTGGATTCAAAATTATGAAAAAATCAAGCTGGACATTTTTCAGTACCGGGATATCTATTTCAGGTCAGGCCGAGCAGTTGAATTTGGATTTCAAGAGGTGCTTATCAAATGATGAATGATTTTTTTGATTCAAATGTCTCCTAATTAATCAAGAATTTTGGAAAAAAAAGTTGGATCTCATTTGAGCCCAGAATACCTAGCCTGAGACAGGTTAAGGTCAGGCGTAGCTGTTGAATTTGTGCTCTGAAAGATGCTAGTTAAATAAGCAAAGATTTTATTGATTCTAATGTCTTCTAATTAAGCAGGAATTTCAGAAAAAAAAGTTAGATCTCATTTGAGCCCGGAAGACCCAACCTGAGACAGGTTAAGGCCATGGCAAGCTGTTCAATTTTAACTCTGAGAGGTGCTAATCAAATGACAAAGGATTTTTTTGCTTCAAATGCCTTTTAATCAAGCGAGAGTTCTTGAAAAAAAGTCAGATCTCATTTGAGCCCGGAATACCTAACTTGTGACTATTTGACTGCTGGAGATCGACTGGAATTTTTACTTTTTTATTCACAAATGATTGTTTTGACTCGGAGTCCTCCATTTGGATTCAAAATTATGAAAAAGTCAAGCTAGACATTTTGCAGTACCGGGATATCTATTTCAGGTCATGCCGAGCAGTTAGATACCAAGAGGTGCTAATCAAATGACAATAGACTTTTTTGATTCAAATGCCTTTTAAACAAGCAAGATATCTTGAAAAAAATGATAGATCTCATTTGAGCCCGGAATACTTAACCTAAGATGGTTTAAGGCCGTGGCGAGCTGTTCAATTTCAACTCTGAGAGGTGCTTATCAAATGACAAATGATTTTTTTGATTCAAATGCCTTCTTATTGAGCAAGAATTTCGGAAAAAAAATAGATCCCATTTGAATCCGGAATACCTAACCTGAGACAGGTTGACTTTTGGAGATCGACTGAAATTTCTACTATTTTATTCACAAATTGATTTTTTTACATGGGGGCTTCCATTTGGATTCAAAATCATAAAAAAATCAAGCTAGACATTTTTCAGTACCGGGATATCTATTTCAGGTCAGACCGAGCAGTTGGATTGAGAGGTGCTAATCAAATGACAATAGATTTTTTTGATTCAAATGCCTTTTAATTGAGCGAGAATTTTGGAAAAAAGCTAGATCTCATTTGATCCAGGAATACTTAACCTGAGACAGGTTAAGGCTGGGGCGAGTTTTTGAATTTCAACTCTGAGAGGTGCTAATCAAATGACAAACGATTTTTTTGATTCAAATGCTTTCTAATCAAGCAAGATATCTTGAATAAAAGTTAGATCTCATTTGAGCCCGGAATACCTAGCCTGAGACAGTTTAAGGTCGGGGCGAGCTGTTCAATTTCAACTCTGAGAGGTGCTCATCTTATGATAAATGATTTTTTTTGGCTCAAATGCCTTTTAATCAAGCGAAAGTTCTAGAAAAAAAAGTCAGATCTCATTTGAGCCAGGAATACCTAGCCTGAGACAGTTTAAGGTCGAGGCGAGCTGTTCAATTTCAACTCCGAGAGGTGCTAATCAAATGACAAAAGATTTTTTTGGTTCAAATGCCTTTTAATCAAGCAAGATATCTTGAAAAAAACAATAGATCTCATTTGAGCCCAGAATACCTAGCCTGAGACAGTTTAAGGTCGGGGCGAGCTGTTCAATTTCAACTCTGAGAGGTGCTCATCTTATGATAAATGATTTTTTTTGGCTCAAATGCCTTTTAATCAAGCGAAAGTTCTCGAAAAAAAGTCAGATCTCATTTGAGCCCGGAATACCTAACTTGTGACTATTTGACTGCTGGAGATCGACTGGAATTTTTACTTTTTTATTCACAAATGATTGTTTTGACTCGGAGTCCTCCATTTGGATTCAAAATTATGAAAAAGTCAAGCTCGACATTTTGCAGTACCGGGATATCTATTTCAGGTCATGCCGAGCAGTTAGATACCAAGAGGTGCTAATCAAATGACAATAGACTTTTTTGATTCAAATGCCTTTTAAACAAGCAAGATATCTTGAAAAAAATGATAGATCTCATTTGAGCCCGGAATACTTAACCTAAGATGGTTTAAGGCCGTGGCGAGCTGTTCAATTTCAACTCTGAGAGGTGCTTATCAAATGACAAATGATTTTTTTGATTCAAATGCCTTCTTATTGAGCAAGAATTTCGGAAAAAAAATAGATCCCATTTGAATCCGGAATACCTAACCTGAGACAGGTTGACTTTTGGAGATCGACTGAAATTTCTACTATTTTATTCACAAATTGATTTTTTTACATGGGGGCTTCCATTTGGATTCAAAATCATAAAAAAATCAAGCTAGACATTTTTCAGTACCGGGATATCTATTTCAGGTCAGACCGAGCAGTTGGATTGAGAGGTGCTAATCAAATGACAATAGATTTTTTTGATTCAAATGCCTTTTAATTGAGCGAGAATTTTGGAAAAAAGCTAGATCTCATTTGATCCAGGAATACTTAACCTGAGACAGGTTAAGGCTGGGGCGAGTTTTTGAATTTCAACTCTGAGAGGTGCTAATCAAATGACAAACGATTTTTTTGATTCAAATGCTTTCTAATCAAGCAAGATATCTTGAATAAAAGTTAGATCTCATTTGAGCCCGGAATACCTAGCCTGAGACAGTTTAAGGTCGGGGCGAGCTGTTCAATTTCAACTCTGAGAGGTGCTCATCTTATGATAAATGATTTTTTTTGGCTCAAATGCCTTTTAATCAAGCGAAAGTTCTAGAAAAAAAAGTCAGATCTCATTTGAGCCAGGAATACCTAGCCTGAGACAGTTTAAGGTCGAGGCGAGCTGTTCAATTTCAACTCCGAGAGGTGCTAATCAAATGACAAAAGATTTTTTTGGTTCAAATGCCTTTTAATCAAGCAAGATATCTTGAAGAAAACAATAGATCTCATTTGAGCCCAGAATACCTAGCCTGAGACAGTTTAAGGTCGGGGCGAGCTGTTCAATTTTAACTCTGAGAGGTGCTCATCATATGACAAATGATTTTTTTGATTCATATGCCTTTTAATCAAGCAAGAGTTCTCGAAAAAAAAGTCAGATCTCATTTGAGCCAGGAATACCTAGCCTGAGACAGTTTAAGGTCGAGGCGAGCTGTTCAATTTCAACTCTGAGAGGTGCTAATCAAATGATAAATGATTTTTTTGGCTTAAATGCCTTTTAATCAAGCGAGAGTTTTCGAAAAAAAAGTCAGATCCCATTTGAGCCAGGAATACCTAACCTGAGACAGGTTAAGGCCAGGGCGAGTTTTTTAATTTCAACTCTGAGGGGTGCTAATCAAATGACAAATGATTTTTTTGATTCATATGCCTTTTAATCAAGTGAAAGTTCTCGAAAAAAAAGTCAGATCTCATTTGAGCCAGAAATACCTAACCGGAGACAGGTTAAGGCCGGGGCGAGCTGTTCAATTTCAACTCTGAGAGGTGCTTATAAAATGACAAAAAGATTTTTTTGGTTCAAATGCCTTTTAATCAAGCAAGATATCTTAAAAAAAACGTTAGATCTCATTTGAGCCCAGAATACTTAGCCTGAGAGAGTTTAACGTCGGGGCGAGCTGTTCAATTTCAACTCTGAGAGGTGCTTATCATATGACAAATGATTTTTTTGGCTCAAATGCCTTTTAATCAAGCGAGAGTTTTCGAAAAAAAAGTCAGATCTCATTTCGGCCAGGAATACCTAACCTCAGACAGGTTGACTGTTGCTATTTTATTGACAGACGATTTTTTTGACTCGGAGGCCTCTCACTGGATTTAAAATTATGAATAAATCGAGCTAGATTTTTTTTGGTATCGCCTCACCTATATCAAGTCGGGCCGAGCAGTTGAATTTGGACTCTGAGAGATGCTAAGCAATTGACAAATGATTTTTTTGATTAAAATGACTTTCAATCAAGCAAGCATTCTTGAAAAAAAAGTTAGATCTTATTTTAAGCCCGGAACACTGAATCTGAGACAAGTTGACTTTTGGAGATAAACTTAAATATTTGATTTTTTATTCACAAATGATTTTTTCGACTTAGAGGCCTCCATTAGGATTCAAAAATATTAAAAAAAATCAAGCTAAATTCTTTTCTGTATCGGATGACCTATTTCTGGTCGGGCCTAGCAGTGGAATCTTGACTCTGAGAGATGATTTTTTTCTGGCTGTGGCTCCATAATTTAGTGACAGTGTATTGATTGAAAACTGTAATCAACTGTTTTGAACACGGAACCTCTCACCTAGGCAGAGTAGGAATAAAAAAGAATTAGTCAAGCTATGCCTAGTCAAATGACAGTTGATTTTTCCATAAAAGTGAAAAACAAAATTCGAATCTAAAAAACTGTTGCATTGTTGGTTTATTATTTAGATATTATTTCATTTTGGTACAGCTTTTTACATAATTTTTGAGTTTTACAAATTTATTAAGTATTTTTCAATTTTTCAACTTGAAATTAAAGTATGAATGAAAAAAAAAAATTGTATTGTTAAAAAACAGCTACTGGTTATTGTTCCTTAACTCGACCAACGTCAATAACCCTTAATTTTTCGCTGCTTGCTGAAAAATCATTTGAAGAAAAGTCTGTCGCTGAAGGTCATCAGTGGAGGCTGATCCAGTTGGATTTAATGTGTCTCACTGAAATAAAATAAAAATTAATTAGTAAAGATGCAGCATATTCTGTGTTTACAACAAGCACTACAGTTTCCAAGTAAGCAATCTAAAAAAATTTAATTTGAATATTAAAAAAAAAAAAAGTATTAAAATTTAAATAACTTGACTTAAGTTTGTAAAAAAAAAATTACAGTTAAACCAATTAAATTTATAATGCACCACATTCTTTCAAAATTTTACCTTAATAAATTAATTAATTCTCGCCAAGAACAACTTTGTATTGCCTAGTAGATGTATAAAACTTATTCATTAATTTTAGTTAACTATTTGAAGGTAAAGTAGTCTTTAAGAATCCAAAGTTTAAAAATGACAAGATTAATTAAAGTTATTTTAATAAATAATGATTGGTTTATTAAATTTCCACTTTATAAAGTGGTAATTTTGAACCAAAATAAATCAATTGCTGTTTATTGAAATTATTTTAATTTGAACATAAAAATTCATCAAGTAGACAAAAACTCAATTTATTTGTTAAGAGAGTAATGATTAGCGTACTTCGTGGGGTACTGCCCTCCTACTTACCCTAGGCTCTTTGATTGAGCCGTGGTCTAGCCTGGTGTTCAGCTTTGGTTAAGCTCGTTGACTGAGTCGCAATCCGGTCAAGCGCGTAGCTTCCGTCGAACTCGTTGAGGGATCTAAAGTCCGGCCAACCTGCCAACTTTGGTCGGTCTTTTTTCTCAACCCGTAGTCTGGCGAGTTTCGCAGATTCGATCGGAATAATTAAATAATAATGTAAATAATTTTAAATTTAGTCATTTTAAAAAATAAAAATTTCAGAGTACTTAATTTTTTTCAACAAAAACAGAGATTGAAAAATAAATTTCACGGTCCACTGCAGTACGATGACCAAACTTTACTTGAGTTTTTGCACACTTTTATTATAATTATCTTTCTTTTTTCACTTTTATTATTATTTCATACGTATTGTAGATAAACAATCACACAATTTCGAACACGTGTACCGGTATGACTTTTAGTTATGTTTATGTTCACGATTCATAATAATATATACATTGAAATTTTCCATTCTATTTTCCGTTCCTTTATTTATGAACATTTTTATTATTTTCAATCGTCAATAACATAAAATATGAATATTTTAGAACCATATAGTGTTATAATAATTAGGAATCAGCGAAAAATGATTAATCTGAAACTTCTCTGCTGTCAAAAAGGGGTGAATCACCGTGAATAAATATTGTTTTATAAACAAATAATTAATCAGCAAGCTTTAAACCCCCATAACGCTGAGGAGAGCGATAAATAAATAATTTTTTTTAAACAATTAACTAAGCCGACAAGCTCTAAACCCCCATAACGCTGGGGAGAGCGATAAAAAAATTATTTTTTATAAACAATCAATCAAACCGCCAAGCTCCAAACCCCCATAACGCTGGGGGGAGCGATAAATAAATTATTTTTTAGAAACAATTAAATAAACCACCTAGCTCAAAACCCCCATAACGCTGGGAAGAGCGATAAATAAATTATTTTTTATAAATAATTAAATAAGCAACCTAGCTCGAAACCCCCATAACTCTGGGAAGAGCGATAAATAAGTGATTTTTTATAAACAATCAATCAAACCGCCAAGCTCCAAACCCGCATTACGCTGGGGGGAGTGATAAATAAATTATTTTTTATAAACAATTAAATAAACCGACAAGCTCTGAACCCCCATAACGCTGAGGAGAGCGACAAATAAATTATTTTTTATAAACAAATAACTAACCAGCAAGCTTCAAACACCCGTAACGCTGGAAAAGAGGATAAATAAGTATTTTTTTATAAACAAATAATTAATCAGCAAGCTCTAAACCCCCATAACGCTGGGGAGAGCGATAAATAAATCATTTTTTAGAAACAAATAACTAAGCAGCATGCTTCAAACCCCCGTAACGCTGGAAAAGAGGATAAATAAGTAATTTTTTATATACAATCAAATTAACCGACAAGCTCTAAGCCCCCATAACGCTGGGGATGAATAAATTATTTTTAATAAACAATCAAATTAACCGACAAGCTCTAAACC
This sequence comes from Encarsia formosa, assembly GCA_038277355.1. Taxonomy (NCBI): domain Eukaryota; kingdom Metazoa; phylum Arthropoda; class Insecta; order Hymenoptera; family Aphelinidae; genus Encarsia; species Encarsia formosa. The sequence goes on from CM076185.1 coordinate 67,283,967, forward strand.
CCCATACTGCTGGGGAGAGCGATAAATACATTATTTTTTATAAACAATTAAACAAACAGCCTGGCTCTAAGCCCCCATAACGCTAGGGCGAGAGTAAAAATAAAATATTTTCTATAAACAATTAAATAAGTTGACAAGCTCGAAGCCCCCATAACGCTAGGGGGAGAGAATAAATAAATTATTTTTTATAAATAATTAAATAAATAGACAAGTTCTAAGCCCCCATAACGCTGGGGAGAGCGATAAATATATTATTTTTTATAAACAATTGAATCAACAGCCGATCTCTAAGTCGGTTTATTTAATTCTTTATAAAAAATAATTAATTTTATCGCTCTCCCCAGCGTTATGGGGGTTTAGAGCTTGTCGGTTTATTTAATTATTCATAGAAAATAATTTATTTATTCTCTCCCCCTAGCGTTATGGGGGTTAAGAGCTTGTCGGTTTAGTTAATTGTTTATAGAAAATAATTTATTTATTCTCTCCCCCTAGCGTTATGGGGGCTTAGATCTCGGCTGTTTATTTAATTGTTTATATACATTTGACCAGCAAAGCCTCATCAGAAAGCCTTTCGTAAAGTGGTTTTATTTTCTCGAAACAAACTTTGTTTAGTGGGGTTTTGACATTTTCTAGATGAGAACCTGGTGTTTTGTTGTTTGCTACTGCAGCCTGATAAAAACACCAAGATGATTTCCCTTTGGGGCAGTACGAATGTTGCGGCTCATCGTCAGTAGATACAGCATGATATATCGATGCATAAATTGCATTTTTCATTTCCTATTTGAAAAAATTTATAAATATTGCAGTAAATCAGAGAAATTATTTTTAATAATTCGAGATATTTTAGTCAACATACTGGTACATCTTCTTTGTTTCTATGAATGGCTTTTTTGTAATTATCTGCTAATTTTCGTTTTGTGGTTTCTTTTAGTTGTTCGTGACCTCTACCTCCAAGTGTGACTTTACGAGCTTTTTCTTCTTTTACAATGTTTGTTAAGCCACTGGAAAAATTTAATTCAAGACTAAAAAGAAGAAAATAAAAAATAATTAAAAAAAAAGTTTTTAAAAAACATGCTTTTCTTTAAAAAGTTTTGAGAAATTATAAAGATGACTTAAATTTAAGGCGTACGGCTGTGTTTCATCAAGTGCCCCATGCTTTCGTTTAGAGTCATCATGAAATTTTGTTTGTTCTATTTATATTAAATCTTTTATAGTACTTTGAAAGAATTTAGCAGTATTAAAATTTTATTTTCTACTTTTTAGTACGTTTTTTTTATAATTTCTCAAAACTTTTTAAAGACAAGCATGTTATTGCTTGGTGGTTAGATAATTTATTTATTTATTTAAAAAAATTCGAACGCCCAGCGTTATGAATCGTTATCGCCCAGCTGTATTGCTTGTTTTGAAGGAAATGGTAGCGGTACGTACGAACGGGTTTGAAATATTGGGTTTGAAAATGGGTATGACCTGCCAAAGAAATTATGGTTTGAACCCTGCAAATCTTCAAGTCACAAATCATTTGACAAATGAAGATGCAGATAATAACAACAACGGTAACACTAATTATTTTAACCTTTAAGATTGAAATGAGAACTAGTTTAGTTGATGTTAAGTTTAAATTTTCCGTTTAAAGTAAATTTTTTGTTTTGTATATGGGCAAAAGTAAAAAAGTCGGCCACTTCTAGGATAATATTAATAAAAAAAAAAGTTCCCTAAATTCATAAATCACCATTTATTTTGTTGATACTAATAATAAGGTTACTAAAAATTTATTTGGCCACGCAAAATAAACACTTATATTGTTCATATTAGCTAAAAGAAGGTAAAAAATGAACACGTATAAGTTGCAGTAGAATTGTAAGTTACTCTATTTCTTCATTCTTTTTTTTTTTGCTCATTGTTTATTAAAAAACAAAAACAGGTACAAAGAAAAATTTGTCACTGATAGATAACCACATCAAACCAAACAAATTCAACAGAGTAAATGCGTCGAGAAAAATCTCGTACGTGAAATCACATATAGCAAACGACGTCCAATTCGCTTTATGCAGCTGCGGAATTACAGGACAAAAGTCTTCACAATTTTTTTTCAAATTGTTTGTTTATTCGGTGTTTAAAGACTAAAATGATTTTTAAAGTACAAAAGATTTAATTTTCAAGTCTCAGGAATACGTTTTTGGGGTTTATTTTAATGAAAAACAAAGATTTATACTTTTTTTCCCTGTGGAATTACAGGACATAATAAAGGTACGCTTCACCAAAAGCATCTATCACTGAGATTTTTTGATGTAAAAATAATATATACGTTCTTTTAAACATAAAAATCTATTAAACTGCAATTTTTAAAAAATTTTAGAGCCATTAAAAAAATTTAATTAGGGCTTTTTACATTGTTTACCACTAGTTAGTTGTAATTATCATGGTTCGACGTAAAAAACCGAGACAAACTTATTTCGCTTGTCAAATTTTTTCTTTTGCATACTATGAAAATTTGAAATCGTTTTCAGATAGCCTGAAGACCGTACACCGAGAGAACTAAAACACAACAGTTAATACGCCGACATAACAGTTATGTCGGGACGCTTAACTATTAGTGGCGGACAAAATCTCATAATAGTTAATACCTCCGACTTAACTGTTAATGCGAGAACTGTAACTAAGATTGTTAAATTTTTGGGCAATATCGCTTATATGGAAATGATATGTATTAAAAAATAGAAGATATTTTTGTAAGTTTTTCAACTTGTTTTTGGTATAATTGTCTAGAAAATAGTTTAATTGTTGAATAGAAATATTTCGGTAAAAATTATAATTTTCTAAAATTGAGAAGTTTTTTTATTTTATAATAAATTATATTTTCTTATTTTTAATTTTTTTAGTGATAATTTATAATGAGTATTATAAAAATGATTATGAAATTAAATTAATTTATTAATTTATTGTTTTATGATTAATGGTTATGATGAATTATTGAGAACAAGCGCGCACGCGCACATCTACGCTCAGCGCGAAAAAATTCTAGATTAATATTTTAAAAATCTCGCATTAACAGTTAAGTCGGAGGTATTAACTATTACGAGATTTTGTCCGCCACTAATAGTGAAGCGACCCGACATAACTGTTATGTCGGCGTATTAACTGTTGTGTTTTAGTTCTCTCGGTGTACTTGAACCCTGCTGATTAACATTTCATACAAATTTCATTAACTCATGAAATCTAATCATGTTAAACGTAAAAACGTGGTCGGGCCGCTCAAATGGCCGACTTTTTTACTTTTGCCCATATATCACCGATAGAAAATAGTTTTTCTTGTAACTTCATAATTGTTGTTTGTTTATATAATTGTTACTAATCTCACCGAAGATTTTATAAAAAGTATTATTAAGGAAAAATATAAATTGTTCTTCGTGTCGGTGCATGATTTAAAAAATGTGTATTTTCTTAAAATGTACTTTCACATAATTGAAATTAAACGATGTAAAGTTATTTGTTAATTTTCTAAGTACCTGAACTTGTTAGAAAAATTTGAGTTTGTTTAATACTGAGCTTTTTTTATTTAATTTTTTTTTTCTATTTTGGTAATTTGTCTCTGATCATTTTGAAACAAATTCACCCTATTCGGAAAATCATTCATAAAAAACTTATCAATTTGATAATATTAACATTGATATATGTATGTTAGTAAATCAGGATTTTTGAATCAGCTGATGGGTTCGAGTATGCATTTCAAGTCTGATGACGGCAAAATCGAACGTTCTTGCTCAATGTAAAGGATTCTACACACAAATCATTCTTTACATTTATTTACAGACTTTAAATTTCTTCTTCATTTCATGATGGGTTAATTTGAAGTATTTAGCTTGCCTTTTTTAAATTTCGGTCACTACTAATGTCTAACGTTTACTTTAACATGCGTAATACAACGCTTGATAAAGTTAGCGTTAAACTGTAGACATTACGCGTTACATCGATTCTTCCGAGCGTTAAATTGACATTCTTCCGTCGCTAAGTAATAACGTGCTGAATTTTCGTTAAAAATGAATAAATAATTGAACTACGCGCGCGCAATGGCATCTTAAAGATCCTTACGAAAGCGTTAAAAATCTCAGAATAAGGCCCCAGTCGAACATCGTTACACATCGTTAGACGCAACACCCAGACGGAGACGACTCTGCTCCGAAATGGGGCGCATGCGCCGATGGCTCAGCCGTCGATCAAAAATAACATTGAAATTTTTCAATGAATAGATTTTTATAAATATTAAATTTTTTTTATTTTTTCCTTCGTGTGCTGTTTGCGAGTGATCTCCGCAATCGATTAAAAAAAAAATTGAGATAATTTGATTATTTTTCGCCGTCTAGCAAGAATTTGAAAATTGGGTGCACAACCCAAATTTCATTATTTATATTTAAAAAAAATATCGTTTGCGATGAAAAATATTATTTTTGATTTTCAATTTAAGAGCTCAAATCGCAATCAATTTTCTAAAAAATTAATAAAAAATCAATCGCATGGGTGCTGACTTGACATACCTAGTTTCCGTCACGCGACCACACAAGAACTCGTCCGCTCGGTCCGCAGCAGTACCTTGGCGTTGATGGACCATTGCTCTGGTGTGGTTACTAGTTTCACAACAAAACTAATCAATTTGACTTTATTCTCTTTAGCTACAACGCGGCAGAGTAGAGTAACCTCTTGTTTACCTTTTATCTAACCTAAAACTTTATTTACATTTTTTCACTCAGCTACAAAGTTAACTCAAAACTTTGTTTACATTTTCTACCATATACTCAAACCTTAATTTTGTTCACATTTGCCACCTGAAATATAACCTCAAGTTTTATTTTACCTCCTTTCAATTAAGTTTAATTATCAATCTAATTTAATTAACATTTTTGAAAATTGTTACTATTTTCTTTAAGATAAATTTTATTATCATCATCTAAAGGTGCAATCAACTCTTTTATTTTGAACCAAATTCAAACTTGTGAGCTTATGAAACACTTATCAAATTTTTAATAAAACCTATATTGCAAAATTATTTTTGTAAAAGTTATCAACTCTTGAACCAACATTTTGTAAACAAATGATTGATACCACCTGAATTTACAAATTTATACCCTGAAAATTCATCATACCCTTGTTCTGGGTCAGTTGGACTCCAGAGATCCTTCATCGCACAACCACTTTGGATTCCAGGATTCTTCAGCACATGGTATTGGACCTTCTTCACCATAATTTGGTAGTCCAGCTTCCTGGTATTCCTTCAAGCCTGCAGCTTATTTATTTAGTACCTGATCCAGTATCATTTGGATTCTTAGTGCCTAAGCAAGCAACCCAAAATTATTCATCGAACACCCTCACTAAGCTTCAAGTCACCCATCGAGTACTTGATATCACCTTACATCAATTCTTGGACCCATACGAGCAATGATCTGACTTCAAAGTTTATCCAGATCAAACAAAAGTCATCTAAGGATCACCTAAGCCCCCATTTCTTGTATTGTATAACCTCATTATATCTTTATTATTGGTTTTGTTCAAATATATCCAAGTTAATCAAGCTAATTTTTCCTTTTATAAATTTTAGGTTGGGTTGAAGAAAAATTGAAGAAAAATTTAACCTAACCTATTGTCACCCCCTTTTTTACTACACCTTGAGTTGCTTAGTCTTCTATTGTTTACTTAAGGTGGTTTTCTACCAAATGCATGACAATAGAGAATAAGCTCAAATTTTCTGGAGGTGTTTATTAGATATTAATAAACATTTCTACGAAGTCTGATCAAAATTGACCATACAGTTTAAAAGTTACAGCAAGTTAAAGATTGAATTTTTTTCATTACGCGTATGGACGCTACGCTGAAAAAGTGTACTAAATTATTGATATTTGTCTTCTTACAATAGAGTTCCTTTAGAAAAACCACATACATATAGTTTCACTATCAAAGAATTCATTTCTTGAAACTGCAAAAAATTGACCCTCTAGAAATTTTAAAATAGTTTTACAAAAGTAATTTTCACGTGAATAACCTCGAAAACTGCGGTATTCAAAGATGAGGTTAAAAGTTTTAAAAAATGTTTTGTTGTGATTGTCAATATTTTTTTGGTAGAAAATAATTTCAGAAGCCATAAAAAGTTAAAAATTAGATTTTAATAAACAATTTTTACTAATTTGGTGAAATAATTTTTTTTTAGTCTTGAACTTTACTAGCTCTGGTAGAAAACCACCTTAAGGATGTTTGGTACTTTCGTGAGGGGAAAAGAGGGGAGGGGACGGCCACCGCAGCGCCCGACGAGACGATTTTATTTTCAACTCATCAGTGCTCTGACCTAGTGATGCAAAATGACGAGGACGGTCCGGGACCGTCATCGTCCTAGGACGGTCTTGGGACCAATGAAAAAATCGAGGACGGTTTTTTTTCGTAAAGCTCTTGAAAACTCCAAAAAAACTTGCGCAAGTTCAGCAATTTTTTGTTTTTTTACTGCAACTGATACTTTTTTGAAGATTACCAAATCATTTATGTAATCATAACATTTGATATTTATGATAGTTTAGTATATATAATTTGATTCCCTCATCTATAGTACATCAAACCCAAATATTTAAAAATTTATAATAACTTTTTTTTGCAACAAAATTTGTTTCAAACTGATGAGAATAAGTTATTTATTTAAAACCAATACGTATTTTTAATTTTACATTAAAAAATCAAATTTTATTAAATAAATAATTTTACTCCATCATCTATCTAGATGCAAAATGACCGTCCCGGGACGTCTCGTCATTGGGACGGGACGAAAAAATTAAGGACCGTCATTCTGGCATATAAAAATGCCAGCTTTTTGCGACGATCCCAAGACGGTCGTAAGACCTTCCAAATGACCAGTGACGGGACCAATTTTGAAAAACGTTGTCATTTTGCATCACTACTCTGACCCTAATGAATGAATCATTTTGAAAATTTTACACAGCATGGTTGAAAGTCTATAGTTTACTTTAGTAATTTTGAAAAATTAGAAAAAATCACGAAAAACCTAATTTTTAATTTACAAAACTCTGCGACAAAAGTTTAAAAACATTAACTTTTTTGATCTGACATTAAAAATTAAGACCTCAAGATATTGTGTACAAATTTTTAGATCAAAACATAATAGTACAAAAAAAGTTAGAGCATTTCTTGTTCAGACGCGCATGGAATTTCACCGCTGTGCGCTTGTTTTTCTTTGTTATCTTTTTCAAATGATCGGAAAGGTACTATAAAAAAAATCTTAAAATCTTCTTCAAGTTAAAATCTACAAATCCCAATAATTCTTATAATGGTTTCTGCTTTTTTGGATGAGTGACACACGATCAAAGAAAAAAATTGCTTGATTTCCATAAGAGTCCGGGTTAAATTATTTAAAAAACACTTGTGATTTTTAAAAAAACTAAATCGAACAAAAAAAGTCAAAAAATTCAATGATAACTTTGATATTAATCATAAATCAATCCGATCAAAATTGACAAAACGGATGCATTTTTTCGTACCAAACATCCTTAAACTTAGAAGCTCAATTTTTCATTTCTTTTTCTATCCCTAGTCAAAGAATAGTTGTTTAAATTTAAATTGTTTTTCACCTGTAATATTCATAGGTTTGAATATTTTTTAATTCTTTTAGTTAAAGAGTAGTTGTTTCAATTTAAATTGTATTTCAGTTTAAATTTTTCTTGACCTGCACGGAGAAGGAGATACACTATGAAACACAATGTGTGCACGGTGTTTTCCAGTGTACGCATTTGACGCATGCTTTTTTCTCGGTTACTCAAGTTCTGCTGAATCTCTAACCTCGAAACTTTAAAATCGTTTAAATATAAATATCAAGTTCGAAATCATAATTGAAGTTTATAAATTTGTTAGGAAAGACAGCAAGAACATTTCAAAGTAAGAATCGTACACAATTTTTAGTGTAAGACTTTAAAAAACTGGTAACGTGGGTGTTCCGAGCGCCGTCGTCTGCTCTATCGAAACTGTCTCTCTAAAAATTTTGCACTGGAAAACACGGTGCGTACACTTGAAAATACGACTGTGACTTGGAATCACGCTGCACCACGCATCATGTAAAACGATGGCGGTGTACACCAAGTTTCATGATGTACCTCTTTCTCCGTGTGTAATATTCATAAGTTTGAATATTTTTCAATTCTTTTAGTTAAAGTAATAAAAATTTCTATGTTGTTTGGTCTAACGAACGTTTACTATATAAAAATTTTTTTTATTAATTACCAGCGTTTCGTCATCGATTTGAGATGACCTCTTCAGGGCAAATAGTTTATAATTTATAATTTAAACATTGTCAAAGTAAATTATCAGAGTAAAATCAGTTTTGAGATTACTGTGTGTTCGAGTACACGGGTCAGATGGTTAAACAATGGGCTTTTAGTTAAAAAATAGTCGTTTCTGTAATAGTTTGAGGGAGGAGTATTTTAATGAATGACGAGAGAGAGTACATGGAGCAAGTGCAAGGTAATAAAAAAAGTGCAGTGAAACAAAAAAATAAGTGCATAGTGGAAAACCAAAGTGGACCAAGAATCTGAAAAAATTAATTCTGTTAAAAAATTTTTTTTTAATTTCTTTTTTATTGAAAAAAATTCTGGAAAAGCTTACCATCATAACTTTTGGTTTGTTTTCCCAAAAAAACATATTTTAATTCTTTAGGTTCAATTTTTAAAACCATTTTTGGAGCATTCCAAACGCACAATTTTTGAGTGCAAGATTCATCATCTTTTTCTTCGCTTGCAAAAAGCAATTTAAAAGCAATGGCAGCTGTATGGCTGCAAGCTTCACCCAACCCAGCCATACATGGGCAGTGTGCACTGGAGATAGTACCGTCCTCTAAGAAGATTAACCATGAGTCCAAAGGTTTATCATTCATCTTTTGACAATGCTTGATCTACAAAAAATTTAATAAGAATAATATATAAAATTTATAATACCTTTTTCAAAATTTGGATTTCATATCATAAAATCAAAATTTAAATTAAAGTACATACCTTACCAAGAACTACAAAGTTTTCATGAACTTTTACACAGCCTAATTCTGAAACAAACTTTGCTTCAAGATATTGATATGCATCTAAACTTTTCACAGCTTTCAATTGATTATTTGTGTACAAGCTATGTGTAAAAGCATAGTAAATAACTATATGATTGATATGAATTTTAGGAAAATCTGGCACGAATGTTAAAAAATCTTTTTCTTTAAAATTGTAAGGATCTTTGAAATTAATTATAGAAATTTTTTCCATATAACGCTGCTTATTTTCGTTTGGGAGTTTCTGAAAAATATCACTCATCTCCAAAGATGCAAAACTGAAGTCACTCATTTTAAATCTTCATTAATATTAAAACTATTTTAATACTTTTTAGAGCTAATCAAAAATGGTTTTTTCATCTCTGGAATGACGCTCTCGTACTAAAATTATTTATGTGGACTAATCACTTCTGTCTGTTCAAGGCACAAGTTCACGATTCGCATTCAGTGGCACTCCATTCCTTACATGACCAATTATTTCACGTCACGCCTCAGTTTCATATCCGTAACTATTTTTACAATTTCATTTAACTCCTTAACTAATCATTTACAAATATTTCAAGCTCTGAATAATCACATAACACTTTTGCAAATTTATTTAAATAAAAAACTGGTCCGACACCATGCACTTGCAATGCGAGCCGCTGATTTATCGACACCGAGCACTTTTGTACTGCTAGATGTCGTCTGCTATGAAAAAGCCTTATAGTTAAGATACACCCTGTATATACAGCGAGCGACACTCTTTAGAGAGCGCAGTCACGATGTAATTATTAATCGTCAGTGAAATAAACTTGTATATTTAACCTTACACTAACAACTTATTTAAAATACTCCTCCCTCAAACTATTACAGAAACGACTATTTTTTAACTAAAAGCCCATTGTTTAACCATCTGACCCGTGTACTCGAACACACAGTAATCTCAAAACTGATTTTACTCTGATAATTTACTTTGACAATGTTTAAATTATAAATTATAAACTATTTGCCCTGAAGAGGTCATCTCAAATCGATGACGAAACGCTGGTAATTAATAAGAAAAATTTTTATATAGTAAACGTTCGTTAGACCCGCTTTCGTAAGGATCTTTAAGATGCCATTGCGCGCGCGTAGTTCAATTATTTATTCATTTTTAACGAAAATTCAGCACGTTATTACTTAGCGACGGAAGAATGTCAATTTAACGCTCGGAAGAATCGATGTAACGCGTAATGTCTACAGTTTAACGCTAACTTTATCAAGCGTTGTATTACGCATGTTAAAGTAAACGTTAGACATTAGTAGTGACCGAAATTTAAAAAAGGCAAGCTAAATACTTCAAATTAACCCATCATGAAATGAAGAAGAAATTTAAAGTCTGTAAATAAATGTAAAGAATGATTTGTGTGTAGAATCCTTTACATTGAGCAAGAACGTTCGATTTTGCCGTCATCAGACTTGAAATCCATACTCGAACCCATCAGCTGATTCAAAAATCCTGATTTACTAACATACATATATCAATGTTAATATTATCAAATTGATAAGTTTTTTATGAATGATTTTCCGAATAGGGTGAATTTGTTTCAAAATGATCAGAGACAAATTACCAAAATAGAAAAAAAAATTGAATAAAAAAAAGCTCAGTATTAAACAAACTCAACTCTTTCTAACAAAAAATCTTTTTTATTCGAGTACTTAGAAAATTAACAAATAACTTTACATCGTTTAATTTCAATCATGTGAAAGTACATTTTAAGAAAATATACATTTTTTAAATCATGCATCGACATGAAGAACAATTTATATTTTTCCTTAATAATACTTTTTATAAAATCTTCGGTGAGATTAGTAACAATTATATAAACAAACAACAATTATGAAGTTACAAGAAAAACTATTTTCTATCGGTGATATATGGGCAAAAGTAAAAAAGTCGGCCATTTGAGCGGCCCGACCACGTTTTTACGTTTAACATGATTAGATTTCATGAGTTAATGAAATTTGTATGAAATGTTAATCAGCAGGGTTCAAGTACACCGAGAGAACTAAAACACAACAGTTAATACGCCGACATAACAGTTATGTCGGGTCGCTTCACTATTAGTGGCGGACAAAATCTCGTAATAGTTAATACCTCCGACTTAACTGTTAATGCGAGATTTTTAAAATATTAATCTAGAATTTTTTCGCGCTGAGCGTAGATGTGCGCGTGCGCGCTTGTTCTCAATAATTCATCATAACCATTAATCATAAAACAATAAATTAATAAATTAATTTAATTTCATAATCATTTTTATAATACTCATTATAAATTATCACTAAAAAAATTAAAAATAAGAAAATATAATTTATTATAAAATAAAAAAACTTCTCAATTTTAGAAAATTATAATTTTTACCGAAATATTTCTATTCAACAATTAAACTATTTTCTAGACAATTATACCAAAAACAAGTTGAAAAACTTACAAAAATATCTTCTATTTTTTAATACATATCATTTCCATATAAGCGATATTGCCCAAAAATTTAACAATCTTAGTTACAGTTCTCGCATTAACAGTTAAGTCGGAGGTATTAACTATTATGAGATTTTGTCCGCCACTAATAGTTAAGCGTCCCGACATAACTGTTATGTCGGCGTATTAACTGTTGTGTTTTAGTTCTCTCGGTGTACGGTCTTCAGGCTATCTGAAAACGATTTCAAATTTTCATAGTATGCAAAAGAAAAAATTTGACAAGCGAAATAAGTTTGTCTCGGTTTTTTACGTCGAACCATGATAATTACAACTAACTAGTGGTAAACAATGTAAAAAGCCCTAATTAAATTTTTTTAATGGCTCTAAAATTTTTTAAAAATTGCAGTTTAATAGATTTTTATGTTTAAAAGAACGTATATATTATTTTTACATCAAAAAATCTCAGTGATAGATGCTTTTGGTGAAGCGTACCTTTATTATGTCCTGTAATTCCACAGGGAAAAAAAGTATAAATCTTTGTTTTTCATTAAAATAAACCCCAAAAACGTATTCCTGAGACTTGAAAATTAAATCTTTTGTACTTTGAAAATCATTTTAGTCTTTAAACACCGAATAAACAAACAATTTGAAAAAAAATTGTGAAGACTTTTGTCCTGTAATTCCGCAGCTGCATAAAGCGAATTGGACGTCGTTTGCTATATGTGATTTCACGTACGAGATTTTTCTCGACGCATTTACTCTGTTGAATTTGTTTGGTTTGATGTGGTTATCTATCAGTGACAAATTTTTCTTTGTACCTGTTTTTGTTTTTTAATAAACAATGAGCAAAAAAAAAAAGAATGAAGAAATAGAGTAACTTACAATTCTACTGCAACTTATACGTGTTCATTTTTTAACTTCTTTTAGCTAATATGAACAATATAAGTGTTTATTTTGCGTGGCCAAATAAATTTTTAGTAACCTTATTATTAGTATCAACAAAATAAATGGTGATTTATGAATTTAGGGAACTTTTTTTTTTATTAATATTATCCTAGAAGTGGCCGACTTTTTTACTTTTGCCCATATACAAAACAAAAAATTTACTTTAAACGGAAAATTTAAACTTAACATCAACTAAACTAGTTCTCATTTCAATCTTAAAGGTTAAAATAATTAGTGTTACCGTTGTTGTTATTATCTGCATCTTCATTTGTCAAATGATTTGTGACTTGAAGATTTGCAGGGTTCAAACCATAATTTCTTTGGCAGGTCATACCCATTTTCAAACCCAATATTTCAAACCCGTTCGTACGTACCGCTACCATTTCCTTCAAAACAAGCAATACAGCTGGGCGATAACGATTCATAACGCTGGGCGTTCGAATTTTTTTAAATAAATAAATAAATTATCTAACCACCAAGCAATAACATGCTTGTCTTAAAAAAGTTTTGAGAAATTATAAAAAAAACGTACTAAAAAGTAGAAAATAAAATTTTAATACTGCTAAATTCTTTCAAAGTACTATAAAAGATTTAATATAAATAGAACAAACAAAATTTCATGATGACTCTAAACGAAAGCATGGGGCACTTGATGAAACACAGCCGTACGCCTTAAATTTAAGTCATCTTTATAATTTCTCAAAACTTTTTAAAGAAAAGCATGTTTTTTAAAAACTTTTTTTTTATTTATTTTTTATTTTCTTCTTTTTAGTCTTGAATTAAATTTTTCCAGTGGCTTAACAAACATTGTAAAAGAAGAAAAAGCTCGTAAAGTCACACTTGGAGGTAGAGGTCACGGACAACTAAAAGAAACCACAAAACGAAAATTAGCAGATAATTACAAAAAAGCCATTCATAGAAACAAAGAAAATGTACCAGTATGTTGACTAAAATATCTCGAATTATTAAAAATAATTTCTCTGATTTACTGCAATATTTATAAATTTTTTCAAATAGGAAATGAAAAATGCAATTTATGCATCGATATATCATGCTGTATCTACTGACGATGAGCCGCAACATTCGTACTGCCCCAAAGGGAAATCATCTTGGTGTTTTTATCAGGCTGCAGTAGCAAACAACAAAACACCAGGTTCTCATCTAGAAAATGTCAAAACCCCACTAAACAAAGTTTGTTTCGAGAAAATAAAACCACTTTACGAAAGGCTTTCTGATGAGGCTTAGCTGGTCAAATGTTTATAAACAATTAAATAAACAGCCGAGCTTTAAGCCCCCATAACGCTAGGGGAAAAAAAAAAATAAATTGTTTTCTATGAACAATTAAATAAACCGACAAGCTCTGAACCCCCATAACGCTGAGGAGAGCGACAAATAAATTATTTTTTATAAACAATTAAATAAACAGTCGAGATCTAAGCCCCCATAACGCTAGGGGGAGAGAATAAATAAATTATTTTCTATAAACAATTAAATAAACCGACAAGCTCTTAACCCCCATAACGCTAGGGGGAGAGAATAAATAAATTATTTTCTATGAATAATTAAATAAACCGACAAGCTCTAAACCCCCATAACGCTAGGGAGAGCGATAAAATTAATTATTTTTTATAAAGAATTAAATAAACCGACTTAGAGCTCGGCTGTTGATTCAATTGTTTATAAAAAATAATATATATTAATAAATATATTTGAATTCCTCTCAATTAGAGCTCTCGCACCTCTAAGATCAAATCTCAACGAGCGATAAGGAAACAAATCAACCAAATCAGATTCTAATAAGAGTCCATTTAATACTTTATAGACGAAATATAAGTCGTATATTATTTATTTATTTATTTATTATGTACAGGCCGAGGCCCAAAAATACATTTTATTATAACAACTTAAATTTAAGGTGGTGTACGGGTAGCTCTCGCACAACATAGAGTTCTATAGACTCAACTACGATCATTTATAGTAGATAGTATCTCAATGTATAACGAATAGATTTTCAACAAAATATAATTCATAAATCTAATAGCAATTTTGAGACTTGATATTAGGAATTTTGAATAAATTAGCTATATTTTCATAATCGTGATCCAGGAAACTCATTGGAGTACCATTCTTAAAAGATAGATATCTCAAAAATCGATGATTAATACGTTCTAGTCTATTTATAAGAGTCTCAGTATATGGAGTCCACCCTGCTGTATAGCCACACGTGTGACACACGTGTGGTCCACACGTATATTCCACACGTAAAATGGACTTGAGCAAATTTTTTTAAAGTTTGCTAAACATTATAACATTATGAAGTCAGGGTGGACACCAGGTGCACCTGGTGATGATAACGCCTCGAAGATGACTTCCCCAGGAAGTTTTGACTTCAGAAGGGTCAGGACGGACACCTGGTGACCTCGTCATAATAACGCCTTGTAGATGATTTCCCCAGGAAGTTTTGACTCCGGAGGGGCCAGGGCGGACACCTGGTGCACCTGGTAATACTTACGCCTCGGAGATGATTTCCCCAGGAAGTTTTGACTCCGGAGGGGCCAGGGCGGACACCTGGTGCGCCTGCTGGTAATTACGCCTTGGAGATGATTTCCCCAGGAAGTTTTGACTCCGGAGGGGTCAGGGCGGACACCTGATGCACCTGGTGATACTTACGCCTCGGAGATGACTTCCCCAGGAATTTTTGACTTCAGAAGGGTCAGGACGGACACCTGGTGCACCTGGTCATGATAACGCCTCGGAGATGACTTCCCCAGGAAGTTTTGACTCCGGAGGGGTCAGGACGAACACCTGGTGCCCCTGGTGGTAATAAAGCCTCAGAGATGATTTCCCCAGGAAGTTTTGACTCCAGAAAGGTCAGGACGAACACCTAGTTAACCTGGTGATAATAACGCCTCGGAGATGATTTCCCCAGGAAGTTTTGACTCCGGAGGGGTCAGGACGAACACCTGGTGCACCTGCTGGTAATTACGCCTTGGAGATGATTTCCCCAGGAAGTTTTGACTCCGGAGGGGTCAGGGTGGACACCTAATGCACCTGGTGCACCTGCTGGTAATTACGCCTTGGAGATGATTTCCCCAGGAAGTTTTGACTCCGGAGGGGTCAGGGTGGACACCTGATGCACCTGGTGAAACTTACGCCTCGGAGATGACTTCCCCAGGAAGTTTTGACTTCAGAAGGGTCAGGACCGACACCTGGTGCACCTGGTCATGATAACGCCTCGGAGATGACTTCCCCAGGAAGTTTTGACTCCGGAGGGGTCAGGACGAACACCTGGTGCCCCTGGTGGTAATAAAGCCTCAGAGATGATTTCCCCAGGAAGTTTTGACTCCAGAAAGGTCAGGACGAACACCTAGTTAACCTGGTGATAATAACGCCTCGGAGATGATTTCCCCAGGAAGTTTTGACTCCGGAGGGGTCAGGACGAACACCTGGTGCACCTGCTGGTAATTACGCCTTGGAGATGATTTCCCCAGGAAGTTTTGACTCCGGAGGGGTCAGGGTGGACACCTAATGCACCTGGTGATACTTACGCCTCGGAGATGATTTCCCCAGGAAGTTTTGACTCCGGAGGGGTCAGGGTGGACACCTGATGCACCTGGTGAAACTTACGCCTCGGAGATGACTTCCCCAGGAAGTTTTGACTTCAGAAGGGTCAGGACCGACACCTGGTGCACCTGGTCATGATAACGCCTCGGAGATGACTTCCCCAGGAAGTTTTGACTCCGGAGGGGTCAGGACGAACACCTGGTTAACCTGGTGATAATAACGCCTCGGAGATGATTTCCCCAGGAAGTTTTGGCTTCAGGAGGGTCAGGATGGACACCTGGTGCACCTGGTGATGATTACGCCTCGGAGATGATTTCCCCAGAAAACTATCGCCGAGGCTTTATTATCACCAGGTGCACCAGGTGACTGTAGTGACCCTTCTGGAGTCAAAACTTCCTGAGTAAATCATCACCGAGGCGTAAGTATCACCAGGTGCATCAGGTGTCCACCCTGACCCCTCTGGAGTCAAAACTTCCTGGGGAAGTCATCTCCGAGGTGTTTTCATGATCAGGTGCACCAGGTGTCCGTCCTGACCCTTCTGAAGTCAAAACTTCCTGAGGAAGTCATCTCCGAGGCGTTATCATGACCAGGTGCACCAGGTATCCGTCCTGAGCCTTCTGAAGTCAAAACTTCCTGGGGAAGTCATCTCCGATGCGTAAGTATCACCAGGTGCATCAGGTGTCCACCCTGACCCCTCTGGAGTCAAAACTTCCTGGGGAAGTCATCTCCGAGACGTTATCATGACCAGGTGCACCAGGTGTCTATCCTGACCCCTCTGAAGTCAAAACTTCCTGGGGAAGTCATCTCCGAGGCGTTCCTACCACCAGCTGCATCAGGTGTCCGTCCTGATCCCTCTGGGGTCAAAACTTCCTGGGGAAATCATCTACAAAGCGTTATTATGACCAGGTGCACCAGGTGTCCGTCCTGACCCTTCTGAAGTAAAAACTTCCTGGGGAAGTAATCTCCGAGGCGTTATCATGACCAGGGGCACCAGGTGTCCGTCCTGAGCCTTCTGAAGTCAAAACTTCCTGGGGAAGTCATCTCCGAGGCGTAAGTATAACCAGGTGCATCGGGTGTCCGCCATGACCCCTCTGGAGTCAAAACTTCCTGGGGAAATCATCTCCGAGGCGTTATCATGACCAGGTGCCCCAGGTGTCCGTCCTGACCCTTCTGAAGTCAAAACTTCCTGGGGAAGTCATCTCCGAGGCGTTCTTACCACCAGCTGCATCAGGTGTCCGTCCTGACCCCTCTGGGGTCAAAACTTCCTGGGGAAATCATCTCTAAGGCGTAATTACCACCAGGTGCACCAGGTGTCCGCCCTGGCCCCTCCGGAGTCCAAACTTCCTGGGGAAATCATCTACAAGGCGTTATTGTGACGAGGAGCACCAGGTGTCCGTCCTGACCCTTCTGAAGTCAAAACTTCCTGGGGAAGTCATCTCCGAGGCGTTATCATCACCAGGTGCACCTGGTGTCCACCCTGACTTCATAATGTTATAATGTTTAGCAAACTTTAAAAAAATTTGCTCAAGTCCATTTTACGTGTGGCACACGTGTGACACACGTGTGTCACACGTGTGACACACGTGTGTCACACGTGTGGCTATACAGCAGGGCATATTTGAGAACAGTATAACATATGAGGTAGTACAATAGATTTATATAAAGAAATAATAGTTTCAGGTTTCCTAAATTCTTTAGAAGATCTAATTATAAAATTTAACAGTCTAGAAGTCTTAGATATCACAGCATTAATATGAGTCTCAAATTTTAACTTACAATCAAAAATAACACTTAGATCATTAATATATTCAAGTCTATCTAATAAAGTTTCACCAATTGAGTAACAATAATTTATTTTTTGCTTAGTATTATAAAAAGATATAATTTTGAATTTCTTTATATTAAGATTAATCTTGTTTTGTATTGACCAATTTAAAATAGTGTTGAGATTATTTTGCAGTCTAACACAATCAGAATTATCTATTAAATTAAAAAATAATTTGACATCATCAGCAAAAAAAAGAATTTTGGCAAAAGTTAGATCATTAACTATATCATTAATAAAGAGAAGGAATAAAAAAGGCCCCAAGTGAGATCCCTGAGGGACGCCTGAAGAAACAAAAACAGGTTCAGACAAATGGCCCTTAACTTTCACTCTTAGAATTCTATCCTTCAAATAAGAATACAGCCATGATAAAAGTTTGTTATTAAATCCAAAATTACAAAGTTTCATCAACAATATATTAATATCAACTCTATCAAACGCTTTCTGAAAATCTAAATATATTGAATCAACTTGAATAGAATTTGAAAAACATTCATGAATATAATTACTATAAAGAAATAAATTGGTCACTGTGGATTTACCTCTAATAAATCCATGTTGGGCATTAGTTATCTTAGAAATGAAAAGATCAGTAAGTTTACTAGCCATAATTGAATCAAAAAGTTTTGACACAGATCCTAACAAAGAGATTGGTCTGTAATTTCTAATGTCATTCCTATCTCCAGCTTTATAAATTGGTGTTACAAAAGAGATTTTCCAAATGTTAGGGACGATACCAGTCTGTAGTGATTTGTTAAAAAGCAGTCTAAGTGGCTTTACAAGAGATGAACCACAATTTTTAAGAAAATAAGATGGATAGCCGTAGCCGAGACTAAAAAACTACCCTTTAAATCTTTCAATGCCCGGTGTATATCATCATCACTAATTTCAAACGTATCAGCAAATCCATCAGACTGGTAAATGTTCCCAACATTTTCAACATCAGGAGAATAAACTGACTTAAAATGCTCAGCAAAAAGTTCACTAATACCAACACGATCATTTGCTGATTTACCATCAAGAAACATAGAATTTGGAAATTCATTCGATTTGTTTAGTTTATTAATATAATTCCAAAAATTCTTGATATTCTTAACAGATCTTACTTCAATTTTATCAAAATAACGATTCCGATCTAATTTAGATTGCCGAATACATTGAGCTCTAAGTTTTTTAAATAAAATTTTATCTTCATTATGTCCAGTTTGTAACCAGATTTTATGAGATTTCTTTTTGCTAATAATAAGCCCAATAAGCTTGTCCGAGTACCACTCAGGATATGAATTATCAACAGACCTGGATCCAGGAACATTACCAACACACGAGCAATCCAAAATTTCATAAAATCTGTTTGCAGCACCTTCCATGTCAAGATCGGATAAACAATCATCCAAATTTATGTCATTCAGTGAATTAACAATGCTGGCATAATCAGCCTTCCTAAAGTTTAGTTTACATGGATTTAGTTTAACTGTATTTAACAATTTGGTAGGTAATTGAATAAAACTAGGAAAATGATTACGTTCTTGAAAAAATAATATTTCAATTTAAGTTTAACAATAACACAATTTTAGGTATATATTTTAAATGTTTTTTGACTCAATTTAAGCAGAGTGAAAAATTTTAGGTGCTAACTCATGCAAAGCAGACGACTGACGAACTTATTTAATTGTTTATAGAAAATATTTTATTTTTTCTCTCCCCCAAGCGTTATGGGGGCTTAGAGCCCGGCTGTTTATTTAATTGTTTATAAAAAATAATTTGTTTATCGCTCTCCCCAGCGTTATGGGGGTTTAGAGCTTGTCGGTTTATTTAATTGTTTATACAAATTTTTTTATTTATCGCTCTCCTCAGCGTTATGGGGGTTTAAAGCTTGCTGTTTAATTATTTGTTTATAAAAAAATAATTTATTTATCGCTCTTCCCAGCGTTATGGGGGTTTTGAGCTAGGTGGTTTATTTAATTGTTTATAAAAAATAATTTATTTATCGCTCTCCCCAGCGTGATGGGGGCTTAGAGCTTGTCGGTTAATTTGATTGTATATAAAAAATTACATATTTATCCTCTTTTCCAGCGTTACGGGGGTTTGAAGCATGCTGGTTAGTTATTTGTTTCTAAAAAATAATTTATTGATCGCTCTCCCCAGCGTTATGGGGGTTTAGAGCTTGCTGATTAATTATTTGTTTATAAAAAAATACTTATTTATCCTCTTTTCCAGCGTTACGGGTGTTTGAAGCTTGCTGGTTAGTTATTTGTTTATAAAAAATAATTTATTTGTCGCTCTCCTCAGCGTTATGGGGGTTTGGAGCTTGGCGGTTTAATTAATTGTTTATAAAAAATCACTTATTTATCGCTCTTCCCAGAGTTATGGGGGTTTCGTGCTAGGTTGCTTATTTAATTGTTTAAAAAAAATAATTTATTTATCGCTCTTCCCAGCGTTATGGGGGTTTCGAGCTAGGTGGTTTATTTAATTGTTTCTAAAAAATAATTTATTTATCGCTCCCCCCAGCGTTATAGGGGTTTGGAGCTTGGCGGTTTGATTGATTGTTTATAAAAAAATATTTATTTATCGCTCTCCTCAGCGTTATGGGGGTTTAGAGCTTATCGGTTTAATTAATTGTTTTTAAAAAATTATTTATTTATCGCTCTCCTCAGCGTTATGGGGGTTTAAAGCTTGCTGATTAATTATTTGCTTATAAAACAATACTTATTCACGGTGATTCATCCCTATTTGACAGCAGAGAAGTTTCAGATTAATTATTTTTCGCTGATTCCTAATTATTATAACACTGTATGGTTCTAAAATATTCATATTTTATGTGATCGACGATTGAAAATAATAAAATTGTTCATAAATAAAGGAACGAAAAATAGAATGGAAAATTTCAATGTATATATTATTATGAATCGTGAACATAAACATATCCAAAAGTCATACCGGTACACGTGTTCGAAATTGTGTGATTGTTTATCTACAATACGTATGAAATAATAATAAAAGTGAAAAAAGAAAGATAATTATAATAAAAGTGTGCAAAAACTCAAGTAAAGTTTGGTCATCGTACTGCAGTGGACCGTGAAATTTATTTTTCAATCTCTGTTTTTTCTTTCAATCTCTGTTTCAATCTCTCTTTAAAAAGACACAATGTTCTTTAAGTTGCTGAGCAAGATTCATAATTTCCAATTTCGGCTTCTAGCTTTTCAAGCTAACGCTTTAAGTAACACATTAACACTTCCGAGTATGAGTATCGAAACTTTCTAGCTGTTTCAAAGAACTAACTTGGATACGAGGGATATGAAAAAAAAAAAAAATCACTTGATTGTAAAAAAACTGTCCAACTCGATTTGCGCCAAGTTTGGAGTTAGTCGAATACAGATTTTGTCAAGCATGTAATTTGATTCCAAGTTAAGAATTCGTCGGACTCAGATTTTTTCTAGTATAGATTGCTGGGCATAGAAATCGTTTAGCTTAGCTCGAAAGGTCTAAGCCGAGCTCCAAGCCTCCAAGCTAAGCTTCGAGCTATTGAGCTAGGCTCCGTGCCTCCAAACCAAGCTCCGAGCTATCGAGCTAGGCTACAAGCATCATAGCCAAGCTTCCAAGCTAAGCTCACAGCTTCTAAGCCAAGCTCTCATCATCCGAGCTAAGCTCGCAGCTTCCGAGCTAATCTCCGAGCTATGGATGCTGGGTACCAAGATCTCGGTCCAGACTGTAGACTAAGGATGCTTGGTACCGAGATTTTGAGCCAGGTGCCAAGCTATTAAGTCGGACTTTATGGAGTTTTACAAGGAGAGAATTAGACATCTGGGTCACCGATTTTAATGAAACTTTGGGGGTAGTTTTCTCGTACCGAATGATGAGTGAAACCATCAATATTTGCTCTGAATGGGCATTTCTACCGGTTTGCCATGCAAATATAAGCAATTTTTAGCATTTTTTCATTTCTAAAGTAATTTTTAAAAAATTCGTGTTCAAAGCCTATTGCAGTTACGGAGATGCAGGACCTCACATTTTTTTTGTCTTTTTTTGAACTTAATAGGAAAAATATTTTCAAATTTTAACTTTAAAGATTTAAAGGTGAATAATTTATGATACTGGAAGTACTTTTTTGCATTTTTTGAGTTTTGAAATACAAATTATCCATGGTCAAATTATTTAAATTAAGATTTGAAAATATTTTTCCATTAAAGCTTAAAAAGATTCAAAAAACTGCGAGGTCCCGCATCTCTGTAAGTGCGATAGGCTTTGAACACGAAATTTTTGAAAATTACCTATAAAACCAAAAAAGTGACCCAAGTGTCTGGACCTGCCCTTGTTCGTGTGCAAAATAGTAGGAGTAAAGGTGCAGCCTTGTCTACTGGGTGGGATGTTTGAAACTTCTTAGGGTGCACCTTCCTACTTTTAATTAAAAAAAAGCTTGGAATGTACAAAGTTTTATTAGTTACAATTTGTAATGCCCCGTCTATACCGGTGGTTCAACCGCGTCTCGGCTTAACTTTGTTTAAAGAATTTTGCAGTGTTTCCGTTGGATTGAAGGATTAATTTGTACTTTAAAAATATGAAATAATTTATAAGATCAAGATGTTTACATCTTGAACTTCGGTTCCAATAGCAACATTGCAAAATTGTTTAAGCAAAGTTAAGCCGAGACGCGGTTAAACCACCAGTGTAGATGAGGCATATTATTATTATTATTATTAAATCACAGCATACGGGTGCTAAGCTTAGGGACACTTAGTTTTCACCATTGTATCCCTGTCCCCCTTGCTATACCTCTGGAGTGTTCGTGAGTCCTAACACCCTGCAATATGCGAGTATGTTGTCCACACTCACTCCGTAAAAGCTCTCAGGATCCAGGATCCCGGTTCCCAACCATTTCAGGCGGTGGCCTGTCAGGTTTAGGCATTTGCATAGGAAGTGGCACGGGGTCTCTTCCTCTGATTCACACCATCTACACAGGTTACTATGCCCCTGCGTTTTGTGTGTGTAGCACCGAAGGTTGCAGTGTCCGGTCATAATGCCCATGACCTCTCTAGCCCTTCGTTTGTCTAGCCTGGTGATCAGTTTGGCCCAACCGGTAATATAACTTCCCAGTAGTTCCTTGATCCACCTGTAGCTCTGGGATTCTTCCCAGAGTTCCCATCTTTGCCTCTCCGAGTACTTCTCCAGGATACTGTAGCCTTCTGAGAACGGTACACCCACCCCATGCTCCGGCCGTGTATCTGTCGAGGCCCCTCTCCTCGCAAGCTCATCTGCCCTTTCGTTTCCCTTGAACCCGGAGTGTCCGGGTATCCAGGTAATAACTACTTGGTTAGATCTTGCCAGCGCGTTAAGGGTATTCTTAGTCTCCCTAACCAACCGTGAGGTTGTAACTGGGTTTTCCAAGGCCTCTATGGAGGCTTGGCTGTCAGTGCAGATGCAGATGCGTCTCTTACTGACGTTCCCCAGAGAGAGGTTGTTAGCGCACGTATTTATCGCAGCCATCTCGGCCTGGAACACCGTGTTAAATTCCCTGAGCCCGTAGGATTCCCTAAGGCTAGGTCCGTAAATTCCATAACCAGTGCCTTCATTGGTCTTGGATCCATCGGTAAACCAGAGGTCTCCGTGCCCAAGCACTTGGTTGTTGCTCCATTCCTCCCTGTTTGGTATCCTCGTTTTGAAACGTTGCCCAAACAGTAGAGTCTTATCCATTCTGTCTTGGGTCGAGTTAAAGACCTCGCCCTTCAACATTCTCCCTCGGATGGTTGCATGCCCATCACTATTTCCAACCTACTCCCCACTGCACTTCAGTCTGTAGGCTGTCCTGGCCGCAACCAGTTTGATGTCCAGGTCTAGGCTTTGGATATCCAGCAACATCCTGATGGCGGCTGTGGGTGTGCTTCGTTTAAGCCCGTAAATTCCCCTCAAGACGACAGCCTGAACATGGTCCAGTACACGCCTCGAGGTCTTATTTTCGGTCACTTTCCACCATACCACCGCGGCATAGGTAAGCTTCGGTTTCAGAATCGCCTCGTGTAACCACAAGGCGAGCTGGGGTTCTAGCCCCCAGGAAGTCCCGATTGCTGACCTACACTGCATGAATATGTTTAGGACTTTGCTGCATTGAGTCTGCAGGTGTTGTCCCCACTTTAGTTTCTTATCTAGGAATACGCCCAGATATTTCACACCCTCCGCGTACGGTATTTGTTTCCCGTTGACGGAGACTTTCTTACTGACCTTACATTTGTATTTCCTCGTGAACGTGACTATCTCCGTCTTATCAGTGTTGACAGCCAGAGATTTAGCCTCGCACCATTCGCAGATCCTCTCCAACGCCCTCCGAATAAGATCGGGTAGGACTTCTTCGAACTTGCCCCTGACAAGTATAGCGAAGTCGTCTGCATAAGCGATGGTGAAGAATCCGAGTTCGTCTAGCAAGCGCAGTAGTTCGTCCGCGACCAGGATCCACAGGAGTGGTGAGAGGACCCCACCCTGCGGGCATCCCTCGCTGATGGTTCCCCTAACCGTCTTGCCATTCCACTCACTAAAGATGCACCTATCACTAAGCATTCCCCTGATCCATCTTCTGATGGTATAAGGTACACCATGCTTAGTCAAGGCTTTGTCTATAGTTACTCTGTTGGTGCTGTTAAAGGCACCCTCGATGTCAACGAAGGCCCCGATTACGGTTTCCTTTGCATCAAAAGCCTCCTCAATGTAATTGACTACTGAGTGCAGTGCAGATTCCGTGGATTTTCCACAGGTATATGCATGCTGCGCTCGGTGAAGGGGACTGTTTATCAGTATATTCTGCCTGATATAGTTGTCCAGCAGTCTTTCCAAGGTCTTCATTAGGAAAGAGGTCAGACTGATAGGTCTGAAGTCCTTCACCGAGTTGTAGCTTCTCCTACCAGGTTTCGGTATAATTGAGACCCGCGTTTCCTTCCAGCAAGCTGGCACGTGCCCTGTGGCGATGCAGCCCCTCAGAATACCTAACAGTAGCCTAAGGGTCTTGTCACCTCCTTCCTGTAGCATCTTAGGAAAGATACCGTCAGGGCCCGCAGATTTATACGGTTCAAAGGAGTCAATCGCCCATTTAAGCTTTTCCATGGTCACGACTTTGGCAGCCGTGTCCCAATCTTTATCCTCCGTCCCCCTCCTTCCAGATATGGTGGGCGGAGTATCATTATCTACCCTGACGAAGTCGGGGTAGTTGCTGCTGAGGAGAAGTTCCAATGTGTCCTCCTCCGATTCAGTGTAGGCGCCCGATCTGTCTCTCAGACATTGGAGACGGGCGCTATTATCTCTGGTCAGGATTCGAGCGAGCCTCGCAGTGGCTGCCAGGTTTTCCATGCCTGTGCAGAATTCCCGCCATTTTTCTCTCTTTGCCTTCGCTATTTCCCTCTTGAAGGCCTTCAGCGTGTCTTTGTACGCTTTCCAGCCTTCAGTGGATTTCCTCTTCTTTGCCCTGTTAAACGCCCGTCTAACTCCTACTCTTAGCTCTTCCAGTGTCTTATTCCACCAGGGAGTGCCATTGAGTGGTTTGCCAGGCTTTAGTGGGCAGTTGTTCTCGTAGGCCCTGATCATAGCCTTATAGACCTGGAAAAGGGTCCAGTCAAGCTCAAGATCATTGCCGTATCTCCCTTTGACCTGGGCCAAGGCTTCCTCCAGCTCCTTGCTGTATGCGCCCCAGTTGGTGTCTTTGGGTCTCCTCTTAGGCTCGATCCACGGTCTCGTTATCTCGATCCCAAAAGTTATTGTCCTATGGTCCGACATGGATGGTTCGCTGTCGACCCTCCATCCACGTATGCAGTTCTTGATGTTCATTGAAGCCAGCGTGAGGTCCAGGACCTCGCTTCTGTTGGCAGTAACGAAGGTTGGCGTGTTCCCTCTGTTGGCAATGTCCATCTGTGTGCCCGTGATGAATTCAAGCAACTCAGACCCTCTATCATTAATACCAGTGCTTCCCCACGCCACATGGTGGGCGTTGGCGTCGCAACCAATAATCAGAACAAGGTTATTACGGCTGCAGTATTCAATCACCTTCATCATGCTCCTTGTGGGAGCTTCCTCGTCGTGGGGGAGGTAAATGGACGAGATGACTGCCTTCCTCGTTCGGCCCTCCTTATCCGCGACCTCTATCCTTACGGTCGTGCAGTCCCGGGAACTCAGCTCCTGTAACAAAAAACCGTTAACACCCTTCATGGAGATGCAAGCCCGGGCGTCTCCATTGCTGGAGCCCACGAGCAGTTCCCCACAGCTGTTCAAGCCCTTCACTTTGCCCCTGTACAACCAGGGTTCCTGTATAAGGGCTATGTGTGTATGCGCCATTGCCATGCGCCTTGCTAGTACAGCAGAGGCGCTTCTGCAATGGTGCAAGTTGATTTGGGAGAATCACAGTATTGAAGTAGCCATGAGGGCTACTCCATTTATGCTTTCCCCGTAGAGCCGCTACTTCCCGCCTTGTTTGAGGGACGGTTTAGCAGCCTGAAGGTTGCTTTGCCGACCCCTGCCCAAAGCTGGAAGTTTTGGCTCTGGAGTACCGCGACCGATTTATCTAGACCCAGAATTAGGCATCCATCAGGAGCCCTACTCAGGATCGCCCACCTAGTTGTGTCGATCGACCCGTTCTGCCTTTGGACCACTTTGATGAGGTCCTCGGCAGTCTTAACCTCCGGAGGGAGCCATGTGATCACCTTAGTGATCTTAGTCTCCTCTGGTGAAACTATCCTCGCCTTTAAGTTTGGTTGCCCTAGGTCGAGTAGAGTGGTGATTCATGATTTTTTTTTTTATTTATATATTTTTTTTCTTCTTTAATTTGTTTTTTTGTGAGTTACGAAATTTTATAAGTTACAAATTGTAACTAATAAAACTTTGTATATCACAAGCTTTTTTTTTTATTAAGTGTAAGAAGGTGCACCCTTATCCACCGGGAAAGCATTTTGAAACTTCTTACCTAGTGGACAAGGGTGCACCTTTACTTCTACTATTTTGTACACTAAGACTCCATCAGGTCCGGCTTAATAACTTAGTACCCGGCTCAAAATCTCGGTACCAAGCATCCCTAGCCTACAGTCTGGACAAAGATCTTGGTACCCAGCCTTTCGAGCTAAGCTAAACGATTTCTATGCCCGGCAATCTATACTAGAAAAAATCTGAGTCCGACGAATTCTTAACTTGGAATCAAATTACATGCTTGACAAAATCTGTATTCGACTAACTCTAATCTTGGCGAAAATCGAGTTGGACAGTTTTTTTACAATCAAGTGATTTTTTTTTTCATATCCCTCGTATCCAAGTTAGTTCTTTGAATCAGCTAGAAAGTTTCGATACTCATACTCGGAAGTGTTAATGTGTTACTTAAAGCGTTAGCTTGAAAAGCTAGAAGCCGAAATTGGAAATTATGAATCTTGCTCAGCAACTTAAAGAACATTGTGTCTTTTTAAAGATTTAAGCTACTGAGAACTGCCTAGCGCTTCGTTTTGCAGCTATCTTACGCTTAGAACTTTGGAACTAAACAAATTTTGTTCTCAGAAAACTGGGATCGGATAACCCAGAGATTAGCGTGCTGTTTGAAATACTCGTGGTGTATCTGTTAGAATATTTAACAGTTTTTTAAAATTTTCTGACTCAATGATTTGTTTTTGAGTAATTCATAGCTGTCAATAACTTATTTTTCAAGTTTATTTTAAACTCAAAGGTTCAGCTGAAGGCTTTTTCTAATGTTATCTTTGCTTTTTATGAACTGCTTTTATGGGTTTGCGGTACATCATCGATTAATTTTACCCTTTCGGCAGTACCTCATTGTTAAAAAATTCTCAGCTGAATTTCTCAGTACACCGTCTACTATGAATTTATGGACTGTATAGGGTGCGGGTATAAATAATGAAAGACAGTCCAATTATTAATAATATTTTTAATTAAATTTTCAAAGTTACAATGGCTCTAGGGCCGAGATTAAGCTTGTGTGTGTTAAAGGTTAGCTGTCGCTCGTGTCGAGGTTGATAAGAGACTGAAGGCGTTGCCTGGCTATGCGTGGCTCGATTGTTTACGACGTCGGTCCACAGTCGTGGCTGAAGTTGCCGCTTGCGCCTGTGTCCGCGCGGAACGTTCTGGGGAGCGATCCCCACAGCCACTCCCCCTCCAGAGACCTTCGCAGGTTGAAGCAGCGAAGGGAACGATACCCGCTTCGTTCTCCGAGGAGAGGATGGCGTCGATGCAGCTGGGGCCGGAGTTGTTGGAGTCGTCGGCTCTGCGGCTTGTTCCGGTAGATGAGGATTTTCCAAATCGGCGGTGGCCAGGTACGCTGGCTTTAGGTGGTTGGTGGACACAACCCTCTCTTTGCCGTTGACCTTGATAACAAAAACCTTCTCGTTGACACGTTTCGTTATCTCGTGAGGGCCAGTGTACGGAGGTTCCAGAGGCTTCTTGACGGTGTTCACCTTCAGGAAGACGTGCGAGCAGGTTTTGAGGTCTTTGAAGGTGAACGGTCGATGTTTGGCATGGTCTGAGGCTGGCACAGGCTTGATTTCCCGCATGAGAGTCCGCAGCTTCTCCAAGAAGCTTCTGGGGTTAACTTCTTTCGTAGTATGGGTGAAAAATTCTCCTGGAATGCGTAGGGTTGTACCGAAGATCATTTCAGCTGGTGATGCTTGTAGATCTTCCTTGAAGCAGTTGCGCAGGCCAAGCAGGACAAGGGGTATGCGTTGTGGCCAAGGAATCTGACCCTCGCACATGAGAGCTGCCTTCAATGTGCGGTGGACACGCTCCACCATTCCGTTGGACTTCAGATGCCAGAGTGTGGTGTGGATGGGCTTAGCCCCAATCATGCGTGCAAGAGCCGCCTGGAGTGACGACTCGAATTGTTTGCCCTGATCAGTGGTGATCTCGATTGGGCAACCAAAGTTCGAGACCCAGTGCTGGTAGAAACTCGCCACAACGGTCTCCGCTGTGATGTCCGACAGTGGAACTGCAGTAGGCCACCTCGAGAACCTGTCAATCATTGTGAGGCAGTAACGCAGGTTGCCTACCTGCGGCATGATGATAATGTCCAAATGGACGTGCTCGAAGCGGTTGCTGGGCACGTGGAAGGTGTCAAGTGCGGCTCGGTTATGGCGACTGACCTTGGATCGTTGGCATGGTTCACAAGATCGAGCCCAATGGTCGACGTCTTTCTTGATGCCAGGCCAGACAAATTTGGAGGTGACGATTCTTGTAGTCGTGCGTGGACTGGGGTGCGCCAGCGAATGCAGGACGTCGAAGGCACGACGGCGCAGGTTGGCTGGAAGGTACGGCCTGATGATGCCATCCTCGATGTTGCAAGCGATTGAAGAGCCATCGACATGGAGTACCTGCAGGTCCAAAATGCCTTTGTCCAGCAGATGTTCCAGCTCGTCGTCTTCGAGCTGTGCTGCCTCAATGTCCCGAGCAAGCAGAGCGGATGGCATGGCGATTGCGTTGACTCTGGACAGAGTATCAGCCACTACATTGTCCTCACCTTTCACGTGCTCCAGGGTGACATTGAATTGGAGGATGTAGTCTAGCTGGCGCTGCTGCCTTGGGGAGGCCTTGTCCGACCGCTGCTGGGCCGCAAAGGTTAAAGGCTTATGGTCGGTGAGCACTTTGAAGCTCCGACCCTCCAAGTACCTCTGGAAAAACTTGATGGCCTCGAAAATAGCCAGTAGCTCTCGATCGTAGGTGCTGTACTTCTGTTGCGTGGGTGACAGCTTGCTGGAGAAAAAACCGACCGGATGCCAGACGTTGTCGATTTCCTGCTCTAGGGCGGCACCGATGCCCTTGTCGGAGGCGTCTGTCGTCAGGCGCAGTGGCGTCGATGGCGACAGGAATGTGTTGGTTGTGGCCTTTTTCAAGTCCTCCTTGCATCTCTGGAAATCTGCCTCCGCTTCAGGAGTCCAAATGACTTTGACTTTGCGTCCTCTGGGAAGGCCGCACAGCATGTCGTTCAGCGACGCCTGTCGTTTGGCCGCTCCAGGAATACAGCGTCGGTAATGGTTTAGCACCCCAAGGAAGCCGCGGAGCTGCGTGGCCGTCTCAGGCTTGGGGATATTCATGATGGCGTCCACCTTGCGTGCTGGTGGCCGGAAACCCTCGGGCGAGATGGTGTAGCCTAGGAACTGGACCTCGGACTGACCCACCTGGCACTTCTGAAGATTGATGGTAAGTCCTGCCTCTCGCAGTCGCTGGAAGACGAGACGAAGATGTTCCAGGTGCTCCTTGTGGTTTCGGGACTTGATGCGCACATCGTCAATATAGGACCTAACGAAGGGCATGTCTCGGAACAGCGTGTCCATGAAGCGCTGAAGCGTTTGCGTGGCGTTGCGCAAACCCATGGAGAGGTACAGGAACTCGTAGAGCCCATAGGGTGTTGTGACGGCCGTCTTGCTGATGTGTTCCTCTGCCATGGGGATTTGGTAGAATCCCTTTTCCAGATCCAGGGTGGTGAAGACGTTGCAGCCATAACAGTCATGCAGAATATCCTCAATGACAGGAATCGGGTAGCGGTCCGGACGTGTGCAGGCGTTCACCCGGCGGTAGTCGCCTGTCATCCTGTATCCACCAGACTTCTTAGGCACCAAGTGTATTGGGCTCGCCCACTGGCTGGACGAGGGCCTGATAATGCCCCTTTTTAGGAGCTCGTCGATCTCTTGCTTGGCCGCCTGAAGACGCTCGCCATGGAGCCGCCGTGGGCGCTCGAAGACCGGAGGGCCCTTTGTGAAGATGTGGTGCAAAACTGGAGTACCGCTGAGGTTTGCCTTTCCCTGTCGGGGCTTGGTGATGTCAGCGAACTCCACCAAGAGCTGATCGTAGGCCATGCGGTGTTTGTCCTCAGTGGAGCAGCTCTGGATGCCAATGCCAAAGACTTCTGCAGTGTGGAGCGTAGCTTCGACACTGAGGGTGGTGGTGGGATCGGCCAGGCGACGATGCTGGAGGTCCACCAGGAGACCAGTACTGGCCAGGAAGTCTGCGCCAAGAATCGGGTTGTGGACGTCGGCGATGATGAAGGGCCAAGTGAAGTCTCGACGAAGCCCCAGGTTGAGGGTCACCATTCGTTGGCCGTACGTCTTAATGACGCTTTTGTTGGCTGCTGCCAGCTGCAGGTCCTGGACAGGAGGTTTTCCTTCCACAGCCGAGAGTGGCAATAAGGACACGACCGACCCGGAGTCGACCAGGAAACGTAGGCCAGTGTTCCGGTCCATGATGAGGAGGCGATTTTCATGGAGCTGATCTTTGCTGCCAGCAGTCGCCTCAACTGATGGCAGCGAAGTTAGTTTCCCTGGTTGGCTGATGATCTGAAGCTGCAGGGTTGCTCGCATTTTCGTGCGTCGGCTCCAAACTGGTGGTGAAAATAACAGAACCCACCTGGAGTAGATGAGCGTGGCCTACTCCTGCTTCGGCGACGCGGTTGGTGGGCACCTTCAGTTGGCCTCGGTTGAGACCCACGGACGGTCCTTAGAATCAGGTCGTTGGATGCGTTGAGCTTCGCTAGCGCTGCTCGTATGCCAGCGAGCTCATCTGTCAGGCTGGACCTGTGAGAGCTGGTGCTTTGGGCACCACCACGATGATGAGGGGACGGGCTGCGTTGACTGCTACTACTCACCGCCTGGAGTCCTGGAGGCACGTCGTGCATCTCGTCGGCTGCCTCGGCCAACTCGTCCAAGGTGTTGTTCCGCAGGACTCGGAGAGTGCGTGTGACGTGCGCGGGCAGGAGGTTGAGCCATTTAACCTTGAGCGCGTCATCGGCGACCTGCGTACCGGCGGCCAGGTTGCGCATGTGGCGAAGCAGCTGCGAAGGCGTGCGCCCATCCAGCTCCACCTTGGTGAGGAGTTTAGTTAGCCGCTGGTCTGCTGAGTCCGAGAACCGGGACAGCACTTGCGCCTTCAGATGCTCGTACTTCCCGTTTGCTGGAGCAGTGCGCAGGACATCCAGAAGGTTCTGGATGGAGTCCTGGTCGAGGGAGGCGACGACGAGGTTATATTTCGTCAAATCTGAGCGGACGTTACTCGCGCCGAATAAGGCCTCGATCTGCATAAACCATGCTTCCGGGGAATGTTTCCAGAAATTCGGAAGCTTACACTGCGTGACAACCTCCACTGGGGCGCCATTTTGTTGAACTGGCAGTTGTTGACCATCGGCCCCTCCGTCGTCATTTCCATTCACCATCGCGGAATTTCCTTGAAGAAGGTTTCTTGCAAAATTTGCGACAAGGGAGCGGGCGAACTCAACCTGCCTTGTCAATATGGGTGTTTCCTCCGTTTTTCTAAACGCGACGCGACAGCGCGACACGAAGGGTGACTTAGTCGGGGTCACCACTATGGACTGTATAGGGTGCGGGTATAAATAATGAAAGACAGTCCAATTATTAATAATATTTTTAATTAAATTTTCAAAGTTACAATGGCTCTAGGGCCGAGATTAAGCTTGTGTGTGTTAAAGGTTAGCTGTCGCTCGTGTCGAGGTTGATAAGAGACTGAAGGCGTTGCCTGGCTATGCGTGGCTCGATTGTTTACGACGTCGGTCCATAGTCGTGGCTGAAGTTGCCGCTTGCGCCTGTGTCCGCGCGGAACGTTCTGGGGAGCGATCCCCACAAATTCACTGTCATGCAGTTACAACTCGTTCCAGGATTTTCTGGGAAGGGGTGAGTTCGAGGCGAGCTTGTTGAGGCTATTGATAATCATTATTCCTGGAAAATAAATAAAATGTGTAATAAATTTTTAAAGCTCATTAGAGTTATGAAACTTCATAGGAAACATGAAATTATTTGTTCTTACTTAGAATAGGCGAGGTCTCTTAACAAGTGGGGACTCTTTAAGGTTCGAGTAGAAGTCAAGGTGCAACGGGGTGTCTAGGAGGTGTCGTCGTCCGGATACTCAGATGAGTCGTCTTTTGGAGGTGTCTTTGGATGTTCGTCTTCTGGTAGATCAAGTGCTGGAGATCTGCTTGGATGCTCTGCTGCTGGTACTGGACATCGGCTGTTTCTCTCGTTCACAACTGGAATGACTGGAGCCTGGAGTGGTTCTATTAGTACAACTCTTCCCACTCCTTCTGCTACCTCCTTTGGCTCTGCTGGCTCCGGTTCTTCTTGGAAATATTTTTCCATTTCCTGGTACCTCTTAACGTCTTTATAGCCAAGTACCGCTTGTCATCGTAAGGGCTCTTCAGCTGAAAAATCCGTTCAGAAATTCTTGCGGTAATCCGTACCGGTTGTCGGTACTGAAAAATTGACACCGATTTTTTTATGAATTTCCGTACGGATTAAATATATTTTTTCTACTTAAATAAATAATGACATAGTTAAAAAAAATTTTTTTTTTGTGTAAGAGGAAGCTTGGTTGCAGATGAGGAAACATCATATACATATTTAGAAGTTGATATTGATTATCCCGAGCATCTCCACGACATTCACGCAGAACATCCTTTTTGTCCAGATCACGTCGTTCCAGCAGGAGGCAAACAACGTAAATCGTTGACTACGTTAAATCCCAAAAAAAATTATATAAACAGAGACCTTGGCTACGTGATTACATTAAATTAAATACAAATTTAAGAAAAAATGCGAAAAATGAGTTTGAAAAAAATTTGTACAAACTATTAAATAATTGTTTCAATGATAAATTACAGTATTTATTTGGACATGTTCGATTATGGGGGTTATATACAGGCATGTGTTTCTGGACAGTACCGCAGGCTAGAATTGGCGCGCGCGTAGCGCGTTGGATGACCTTGGAAGCCAGACTATGCCAAATAAAATCAATGTGTACGTCCGCAAAAAGTAAAAATGACCTTGAATACAGTGAAGTGGAGTCGAGCTTCAAGTCTCGCATCAAAACAGGTTTGATTTCAAACATCAGGAACATTGACTTTCGCAAGTTTTTGGAAGAATCAAAAGTGAAAGTGATCTCGAGCGTGAAACGTGAAATTACCAAACTTTTTTTATAAAAGTGTATTGTGTACTCTCAGCATATTTTTTATGAGGCCCAGAAGAAGATGTTAAATCTTTCAATACTAAAGCCACTCCTTTAAATTTAAACACAGACCTCGATTTATGGTATAAAGAAAAAATTGTAGAACCCATTTTAATTCAATTGAGAGAGTTTACACGGAAAGAAAAAAGAGGGGATAAACCCATACAATGAGCCACGGAAAAAACCCATGCAGAGCGCCCGAGTCAATCCCATCGCCACGACGGGATTATCCCGTCGCGCTCATGGGATTTGACATTTGACTACGCGGTTGCTATCAGCTAGTCATATATATATATATATATATATATGTAATGCGTCCGCGTAGACCGTTGTTCTTATTTAAAGGTTTATTAAATTTTATTTAACAATAAAGTATAAATTTTTAATAATTACTTTATATGTATTGAGTACTTCATTAAAATTTCATAAATAATTTACTAATCGCATGACCTACCGAACCTAAACGAGCGTGAGTCATTTTGTTGCGTCACACAAGTCAAATCCCATGAGCACGATGGGATAATCCCGTCGTGATGATGGGATTGACTCGGGCGCTCTGCATGGGTTTTTTCCGTGGCTCATTGTATGGGTTTATCCCCTCTTTTTTCTTTCCGTGTACGTCTCATGATCTGGTTGGGCGTTATCACAATTGTTAAATTTAGCTGTATGCATCGGAAAATATAATCCTATGTAAGCAGGTTAATATATTGATCTTCCAAAATGGTTAAAAAATAAAAACTGTATTGTGAACGTTAAAACCTCTGACAATGGTTATTTTGCAGTAGCAATTATGTCAGTGCTATATCTTCGAATAGATAATACGGATCGTGATATGTATTAGTCCGAATACGATGAATTAAATTTAACCGGAATCGACTTTCCCATATGTTTCCATCAAATTCTTATATTTGAAAAAAACAACAATATTTCAATTAATGTTTATTTAATTGAGGAAAATAAAGTGTGTCCCATTTTAATCACAGAAGAAGAAAAACCTACTCATATAGATCTGTTATACATCTAATGAGTTTACCTCTCATTATTGTTGGATAAAAAATTTAAGTGGATTGATACTAATTAAACATCATGGAAAAAACACATTTGCCAGCGCTGCTTTAATTATATTTATTTAAAATCACATCTTGACAATCATCAAATAGAATGCGGTCAAACAAACACAGGACTTATTGTAATGCCCGAAGAAGGTGAAAATATTTTAAAGTTTAAAAATTATTATAGAAAAGATTCTTTAAAGTTTATTGTTTATGCGGATTTTGAAAGTTACCTTGGAACACCAGACAAAGATGCCCCTGTTATAGAATACCAACAGCATACAGATTACAGCGTCGGTTATTATCTTCATTGTTCACACGACTCGCGTCTTTCAAGGTACAAGAGTTACCGAGGCGAAAATGTGGCGAGTGGTTCAGCAATGAACTTGTAAAGATTTCTGAGGAAATTAATGAAAATTTAATTCTAAACCGTTAAACATGACCCCAAATGACTGGATCAAGTATTACAGAGCAACAAGTGTAACATTTGTCAAAAACCATTGGATAAAAAAGATCGAGTTAAAGACCATTATTACGTGACTGGAGCCTTTAGAAATGCCGTTCATAGTGCTTGCAATGTTAATTATAAACAATCTTTTATGGTTCCTGTAATCTTTCACAGCCTCGCTAATTATGATGCTCATTTTTTAATGAGAGATGTTTTATGAAATTTCAATGGAGATATAAAAGTTATATAAAAAAATATGGAAAAGTACATAAGTTTCATTAAACGTGTGGATGGCTTAAAAGTATGCATCGGAAAATATAATCCTATGTAAGCAGGTTAATATATTGATCTTCCAAAATGGTTAAAAAATAAAAACTGTATTGTGAACGTTAAAACCTCTGACAATG
The DNA here is from genome assembly GCA_038277355.1 of Encarsia formosa. Lineage (NCBI taxonomy): Eukaryota > Metazoa > Arthropoda > Insecta > Hymenoptera > Aphelinidae > Encarsia > Encarsia formosa. Next base: position 67,319,684 of record CM076185.1, read on the forward strand.
GTTATTTTGCAGTAGCAATTATGTCAGTGCTATATCCTCGAATAGATAATACGGATCGTGATATGTATTAGTCCGAATACGATGAATTAAATGTAACCGGAATCGACTTTCCCATATGTTCCATCAAATTCTTATATTTGAAAAAAACAACAATATTTCAATTAATGTTTATTTAATTGAGGAAAATAAAGTGTGTCCCATTTTAATCACAGAAGAAGAAAAACCTACTCATATAGATCTGTTATACATCTAATGAGTTTACCTCTCATTATTGTTGGATAAAAAATTTAAGTGGATTGATACTATTTAAACATCATGGAAAAAAACACATTTGCCAGCGCCGCTTTAATTATATTTATTTAAAATCACAATTTTTAAACGTTTTTAAAAAATTTTTATCTCAAATTTTGTTTTAATATGTTTAAAAATGATAAATAATCACTTACTAATAAAAATAAATAAAAAAAATACTTTTTTTCTTATTTTCAATTTCATGCACCCGCAAAGGCCCCCGCTAGGTACGACCCCTACGCTGCCAAGCCTGTTTAATTAACAGAGTTAACGTCTCATGGATCTGGTTGGGCGTTATCACAATTGTTAAATTTAGCTGTATGCATCGGAAAATATGATCCTATGTAAGCAGTTTCATTGATCTTCCAAAATGTTTAAAAAAAATATAAAGGTCACTTTACTCTCCTAAAATTTTGCAGTTGTAAACATTCCATACATATTAATCGATTATCAAATTTCTCTTTTGATGGTAGAGAAGTAGTATTTAAAACTTCCATAGAAGTAGCATAGTCATAAGGAAATATGCCTTTTCTTTTTAAAAATCAGGTTGGTTATAAAAGTTTTGAATTATTTTAAACTTGGGGAGATAACTAACTGTTGAATTATGTGAATATTCCGACATTATTTATATTATTATTTGAATACACGCGGTATGAGTTTCGTGTGCAAGACTGCTGTGCGCATGCGTGTGTTCTGAAGCTGCTGAAATAAACATTAATTGAAATATTGTTGTTTTTTTCAAATATAAGAATTTGATGGAACATATGGGAAAGTCGATTCCGGTTACATTTAATTCATCGTATTCGGACTAATACATATCACGATCCGTATTATCTATTCGAGGATATAGCACTGACATAATTGCTACTGCAAAATAACCATTGTCAGAGGTTTTAACGTTCACAATACAGTTTTTATTTTTTAACCATTTTGGAAGATCAATATATTAACCTGCTTACATAGGATTATATTTTCCGATGCATACTTTTAAGCCATCCACACGTTTAATGAAACTTATGTACTTTTCCATATTTTTTTATATAACTTTTATATCTCCATTGAAATTTCATAAAACATCTCTCATTAAAAAATGAGCATCATAATTAGCGAGGCTGTGAAAGATTACAGGAACCATAAAAGATTGTTTATAATTAACATTGCAAGCACTATGAACGGCATTTCTAAAGGCTCCAGTCACGCAATAATGGTCTTTAACTCGATCTTTTTTATCCAATGGTTTTTGACAAATGTTACACTTGTTGCTCTGTAATACTTGATCCAGTCATTTGGGGTCATGTTTAACGGTTTAGAATTAAATTCTCATTAATTTCCTCAGAAATCTTTACAAGTTCATTGCTGAACCACTCGCCACATTTTCGCCTCGGTAACTCTTGTATCTTGAAAGACGCGAGTCGTGTGAACAATGAAGATAATAACCGACGCTGTAATCTGTATGCTGTTGGTATTCTATAACAGGGGCATCTTTGTCTGGTGTTCCAAGGTAACTTTCAAAATCCGCATAAACAATAAACTTTAAAGGATCTTTTCTATAATAATTTTTAAACTTTAAAATATTTTCACCTTCTTCGGGCATTACAATACGTCCTGTGTTTGTTTGACCGCATTCTATTTGATGATTGTCAAGATGTGATTTTAAATAAATATAATTAAAGCGGCGCTGGCAAATGTGTTTTTTCCATGATGTTTAATTAGTATCAATCCACTTAAATTTTTTATCCAACAATAATGAGAGGTAAACTCATTAGATGTATAACAGATCTATATGAGTAGGTTTTTCTTCTTCTGTGATTAAAATGGGACACACTTTATTTTCCTCAATTAAATAAACATTAATTGAAATATTGTTGTTTTTTTCAAATATAAGAATTTGATGGAAACATATGGGAAAGTCGATTCCGGTTAAATTTAATTCATCGTATTCGGACTAATACATATCACGATCCGTATTATCTATTCGAAGATATAGCACTGACATAATTGCTACTGCAAAATAACCATTGTCAGAGGTTTTAACGTTCACAATACAGTTTTTATTTTTTAACCATTTTGGAAGATCAATATATTAACCTGCTTACATAGGATTATATTTTCCGATGCATACAGCTAAATTTAACAATTGTGATAACGCCCAACCAGATCATGAGACGTACACGGAAAGAAAAAAGAGGGGATAAACCCATACAATGAGCCACGGAAAAAACCCATGCAGAGCGCCCGAGTCAATCCCATCATCACGACGGGATTATCCCATCGCGCTCATGGGATTTGACTTGTGTGACGCAACAAAATGACTCACGCTCGTTTAGGTTCGGTAGGTCATGCGATTAGTAAATTATTTATGAAATTTTAATGAAATACTCAATACATATAAAGTAATTATTAAAAATTTATACTTTATTGTTAAATAAAATTTAATAAACCTTTAAATAAGAACAACGGTCTACGCGGACGCATTACATATATATATATATATATATGACTAGCTGATAGCAACCGCGTAGTCAAATGTCAAATCCCATGAGCGCGACGGGATAATCCCGTCGTGGCGATGGGATTGACTCGGGCGCTCTGCATGGGTTTTTTCCGTGGCTCATTGTATGGGTTTATCCCCTCTTTTTTCTTTCCGTGTAAACTCTCTCAATTGAATTAAAATGGGTTCTACAATTTTTTCTTTATACCATAAATCGAGGTCTGTGTTTAAATTTAAAGGAGTGGCTTTAGTATTGAAAGATTTAACATCTTCTTCTGGGCCTCATAAAAAATATGCTGAGAGTACACAATACACTTTTATAAAAAAAGTTTGGTAATTTCACGTTTCACGCTCGAGATCACTTTCACTTTTGATTCTTCCAAAAACTTGCGAAAGTCAATGTACCTGATGTTTGAAATCAAACCTGTTTTGATGCGAGACTTGAAGCTCGACTCCACTTCACTGTATTCAAGGTCATTTTTACTTTTTGCGGACGTACACATTGATTTTATTTGGCATAGTCTGGCTTCCAAGGTCATCCAACGCGCTACGCGCGCGCCAATTCTAGCCTGCGGCACTGTCCAGAAACACATGCCTGTATATAACCCCCATAATCGAACATGTCCAAATAAATACTGTAATTTATCATTGAAACAATTATTTAATAGTTTGTACAAATTTTTTTCACTCATTTTTAGCATTTTTTCTTAAATTTGTATTTAATTTAATGTAATCACGTAGCCAAGGTCTCTGTTTATATAATTTTTTTTGGGATTTAACGTAGCCAACGATTTACGTTGTTTGCCTCCTGCTGGAACGACGTGATCTGGACAAAAAGGATGTTCTGCGTGAATGTCGTGGAGATGCTCGGGATAATCAATATCAACTTCTAAATATGTATATGATGTTTCCTCATCTGCAACCAAGTCTCCTGATGCTCATTCGAATCCACCGTAAGGAAGTACCAGCACCATCACGAACACAAATTGCTCGTAACCTACTGTCGCAATTGAGACCTATTCGGAAGGCTGGAAATCTTATTTTGATGACTTTTCAACTTGTATCCTTTGCATAAATTTAATAATTAACTACAAAAATTGCGGTGAAACTCTTATTAGAAGCTCGTAACGAGTGAAGCGATTCATTCTACACTTTTTAAACAGTTCGCGCAGAGTATCCATACTGATGAAAATTATACAGAGTACACACTTTTTATATTCTAAAACCCATCATTATATCGATTACGCACCTATCAAGGTCCTTGCTGCTTGCTTAATAAATGATTCAATTCAAAAAAATTCCTAGCTTTTCCGGTCTTCACAACTGTACAGTTTGTTACATCAATGATAAATAATGCAACAATTTGTAATAATAATATAATAAATGAAATTAATAATTAATTCGAAATTCCCACCAATTTCTAAGCAACTTTCTAATCTTGCCTAATTCTGGAGCTCCATAAGAAATAACACAGGGTTGCACCTGCTGGCAGACTACTATACGCACCTATAGTATTTTGATCGAGAACGCCCATAGCCCCACTACTCCGAGTGGGTTAAATAGCAGTGCTTGGAAGATTAAACCTAAGGTGTGAAAGTTCAAATTTACCTCATGATTCTTTTTTTTTTTTTTTAGTGACTTTTTTCAATGATGTTTGATTTTTTAAGATCATAGACAAAACAAAAATTATTTATTCAAGTAGAAAAAAAATATATAATCCGTTCGGAAATCCGTAGGGAAATCGGTACCAATTTTCAGTACTGGCAACCCGTATGGATTTCTGCATGGACCCCCGTACGGATTTCTTCAGCTGGGTCAAGGCTCTCTCTTAATCATTTCAACTTGGCAATCGACATGGTAGTACATCCAGTGCTCCAGGAGATCATCCAACCTACTCCAGGTGAAGGAGTTGGCCGTCATCTCAGTGGATAACCTCAAGCTGCCGACCATCTGCTTTTTCCAGTCATCCTGTGCTTTTGGGAAACTCTTGCAGGAGGAGCAAGAGTAAACTACTGGTTGGAGAGGTATCACCATGGCATCCCGTGGAGTTCCGGCTTCGCCACCTTAACGGCGTGCACCAGGGTAGGGCATCACGATACGATACGATACCGATATTTTGAAAATATCGATATCGTATCGTCAGAAATTTTGTGATATCGTATCGATTATCGTATCGCGATAATTTATTTTGATTTTATCGATATCGTATCGATATCGTCTTGTTATCGGCTCGATAACGATAAATTTATCGTGAAAAAAAAATTTTTGGGATAAAATATAGAACTACGTTTTTAATTTTATATTATATTTTATATTATTCTTTTATTTATTTATTAAAAAAAGTTTAGTTTTATATTTATTCATCAACATAATTTATAAATTATATATCGACTTCACAAATTTCTTTTTTAAGAGAACATCTCATCCACATGTTTGTGCAAACAAGAGCTCGAATTCTATCATTCAGTAACGATGATCTTAAATCTGTTCCGACATTTCCAGCTTCTGAAAAGAATCTTTCAACTGGTACAGATGTAGCTGGCACACACAAAATATCCCTTGCCATACGGGCTAAAATCGGGTAGGTGCTTTGGTGATTTTTCCACCTCTGTAAAATATCTTCGTCTCGATGGCAAGGATCAGAATGCAAAAAACTATCAATTTCTGGTTCTGAATGAACAAACTCTTCTTTGCTTGCATAAAGAATGCCAAAATTAATAGAGCATTTTGAAGTTTTAGGTTTTTTTTTCGGTGGTTCAACTACTTCAATTGTTTTTGAAAACTTTTTTTGATATGATCTGTACAGAGATCTAAATTTTTGAATTGATCTGTCTTTTATTTCTTCACCCCATTTAGCCTTCTTGAAACCATGAGCCTTAACTCGAGGATCGAGAAGTAAAGAAACACAATAGATCCAATTGAACTTGTGGTAATGTTTCAATATCTTATTTCTGCCTGCTTGAAAAGCATAGATAAGTTTTTCATCTACTTCGCTCCGGTCTTCTTTAGAATCTAATTTTGAAGATTCTTCTTCTATGGTATCAAGTAAGCAATTAACAGCAGTAACAGAACCAGGTAGAGTGACGTAATTTTCTCCACTTACTATTTTAATTACTTCTTCAAAATTATCTAAAAATTCGATTACTCTTTCTACCAAACTCCACTCTTCTTTCTTTATCTCAAAAGATTCTAGTTGAGTTTTATTTTTTTCACAAAGTTCATTAATAGCATCTTTCATATCAAAGGAAGTTTTTAACATCTGCACAGTGCTGTTCCATCTGGTTTTGGAGTCTATCGAGGGTGTTTTGTAATCAATTTGTTTATCAATGCAGTAGTGTCTCAAAGAGATTTTAAAACTTTCACAGTTTCTTATTTTGACATTTAGGCGCCTAATTCTTACAACTGTTTTGACAATTTCACATGCATCTTTTTTTGGCAAGACCTGTAAAGTGCCTGCATCCATATCTGTAATTGATTCTTCTGCACTTATTTCTAATGCTTTTAAGATGTCTTGGACTCCTAAATTAACAATGTGAGCAAGGCATCTAAAATGTTGGTCTTCTGCACTAAACTCAATACCTTGTGATTGTAAAATTTCTTCTAATCTTTGCACGAAAGTCGTATTTGCTGAAACGTTATCTAAAGTAATTCCACTGATTTTACTACTTACTTCATAATACTCCACAACATCATGAAAAATTTTAGCGATATCGATTCCAGCATGCTTTCCTTCTGAAGGTTTAAAATCTAATGCCATTGATCGTAGATTCCAGTCATTATCGATGAAATGTATCGTAATTCCGTAGTACGATTTTCTCCTATTTGATGACCAAGCGTCCACAGTAAAAGCAAATTTTGAGTCGTTTCTGATGAGAATATTTTTAACATTTTTTTGCATCAGCAGATACTCTTTCATGACCATATCAGCTAGTTGATTTTTATTAGGAAATTTAATCTCTTTGTTCAGAGATCGAAAAAAAATTATAAGAGACATCATCATCGAAAAAATTTAAAGGTAAATTTCTGTAAGCTATGTAACATACTATTCTTCTGTTGGGACGAACTTCAATACCAACAGCTGTTTCCTTCTGAAAAAAAACAATACAGGTTATTTGGACAATAGTTAATTTAAAGAGAAATTCTTAATAATAAATAATGCCCCGAAAAAAAAAGATTCACTTACATTTTTAACATACGAAGTTAATGTATTTTGAGCCTTTTTGACTACTGATTTTGAATAAACCATATCATGTTCTTTGCGGTGAAATTTGTTGAGATGATTTTTTAAACCTGCAGTATTGCTACCTTTCATTGGAATAGGTTTAATACCACACAGCTTGCTTTTTCCATGCTTTGTGTTATCCATAACGATATAATGAAAGTAATCTTTAATTACTGCTTTTTTATCTTCATGAATTTCAGTGTCTAGTTCACTGGTTGATGTACAGTTTGATTGTGAGTTTTCCTTAACACATGGATCGATCAAAAACGCACGGTCTAAAAAAAATTTTTTTTTTTAATTTTAGTAACGTTGTAATTTTTTTCAATAAAAAAAAATTTTTTAAATGAAAAACTTACTTTCACTACAGTCACGGCAGATTCTTTTTGCACTGTAACTATCCACTTGTCCAAGAACCAGAAAAGAATCATTATCTGATTGATTAACGCTTTTAAAACATATAATACACTGACTAACTGAAAGACTACAAATACCTCCACTAGTTGACATTTTTCAAGCAATTACCATAAAAAAAATTTATAGTGTATAAATTAAAATATTTTTTAAATAATACTTTTTACTTTAAAACACTATGCTTACACAAACTGAAAAATTATATGAGTGAGCTACAATGATAATTTTTGCTCTTATATAGGTAAATTTAGTCCATCAGGTGGACTCCACCTAGTTTTAGATTTTGAAAAAGTTAGTCACGAAGAAAACCATTTTAAAATTTGAGCCCTCCCAGATCCACCTCTTTGGTCAGTACACTCTCGCATCACTGCGTTCCAAATTAAAACTTTTGGAGCAAACTATAAAATTAAAAATTTTTTTTTGTTTGACGATACGATATTTTCGATATTATCGTCAGAAAAATATCGCGATACGATAATATCGTCGATATTATAATATTTTTTTATCGTATCGACATCGTCTCTTAAGGTTGTTTATCGTATCGTTTATCGTATCGTATCAAGGCGATAACGACACGATATCGATATGTTTATCGTATATCGTGATGCCCTACACCAGGGTGATCCAGGATGCCCTTCGAGATGCTATAGTAGCCGAACTGAACGAGGCTCTCGCGCGAGACTGCAGGTTAGGACTCGCATCGGCCTATATGTGGCCGTAAAAATATTTTTTCCACGGCGGACAGAAAAAACGATATTTTTTTTAACCTACCAGTACTTTAAACTTAAGCGACTTATCACTTTGAAATTTTGACGTAATATTTCTTGAGATTAGTAATTTTCTGGAGTATTAATAAAAAACTTTAGATGGCTAAGAAAAAATCAATGAAGACTTGAGAAATTTTTCACAAATTTTTTGAACATTTTCCGAGTTTTTAAATTACATTGTTTGAAACTACTAATCTTTAGGAGTATTGTGCCCAAATTATGTAGGAATTCGTTTACTCAGTCAAGAATTCTGACGATTGAAAAAAATATTATTTTTCTGACCGCCGCAGCGAGTGAATATTTTTTCGGCGTAGGCCGTACATGTCCTACTCTAGGTCGATGCGCGTCCTAACCGTGTACGACGACTGTAGCGCCACCTTTTTTGAGCGGCCGGCCTAAACTTTTTTCCGTGTATTATTAAAAATAATTTTCTAATTGAAATATAATTCTATGATAAATTGAATAAAGAATACCAAGAAATAATTGAATCGATCTAAAACAATAATTAATAATAATACTAATTAATTGATAGAAAGAATTCATGAAGAGATAAAAAATATCAAAAAATTAATTAAAAATAATATGAAAATAAATAATTAATATAATTATAATAATCTTGATTATTAGGATAGGAATTTGACAATAACATAAACTGTTTGGTTGCTCTGTAAACAAAGTTTTTAGGATTTATTATTTACACTATTTACAATTTTTACAATATCATCCTACCTGTAAACAAAGAAACGACAATTAAAGTTTATTATTCACTATTGTCAATTCCTAATTTACACTCATACTATTTCTTTCAATAATTAGTGATAGCACATGTTTTTATAATTTTTACTATTCTGCTGTCTCTCTCTCTCTCTCTCTCTCTCTCTCTCTTATGGTAAAGCCCTCTCTATCGGTCCAGACGGGATCTACCTTAGCCACGGTCGTAAGAGCGTGGGAAATTTGAATTAGAGAATATAATACCCTTACATTTATTTTTTTTCTTCCTTTGTCTCAACTTCAACAATTTTGCATTTATTAATGAAACATTTGAACCTGAATCATAAATTCCTGTCATTTCTATTGTTTCATTCAGTAACAATTTGAGTTCAATTAATGGTGGGATATTTAGTTTTTTGGATTAGTAGAATTTTGATTTTGGTTACCTTTGTTGAACCAGCAATCTTCTTCAGCGTGGAAACGTACACCTTTGTTTTTATTCGTACATATCTTACAAGGTTTTTTTTCCATCTTTTCTTTTGTTTCTTGATTTTTTATAAACTTTTTATTTTCACTGCTTTTCTTGCTAGCCAGGTGTTCCAGTGTGCCAATTTCATTAAATAAATCTTGTGTTTGTTTTAATGTTTCTCTGTCAATTTTATCTGACACATAATTTGGTAAACCCATAGCTATAAGATTTATTAATGTGTCATGATCAATTGCTTTATTAATTTGTAGCAAAAGTTTTTCTTTCTTCAAAGCATAATCTAACAATGAACCACTCTGGTATTTAAAAGTGTACGCATACCTGATACAGGACCACCCTTTATTTCCAAATGTTTCACAAAAATTTTCTCTCCAATTTTCCCACTCCGATTGTACTGAAAATTTTAAGATCATACTGGCATACCAATCAGCACTGTCACAGGGCTCGAATTAAGGAATTTAATTCCTCGCAGGATCGTGATTGAACACGAGAACCCGCGGCGATCGTCGTCCGCACTCCTCCGACCTGATGACAAAATGCACTTTCTGTGCACACGACAATCCGTCGATTTTTCTTCAATACCTGAAAAGAGGGGGGAAGACGCGTACGCGAACTAATGTTTTTATTACGCGGCGCGGCTGCTCTCCTTCGTCGGTAGTGGCGTGAGTTTACGTGGACCGATCGCAGGAACACGGGTTAGTTAAATTAATGATAAAATGTAAATTTTAATAATTTTAATTAACAAGAAAAATAAATGAATCAAAAATTTACATAATATTCAAAATTAATTCTATCTGATTGTTTACAAACAATCCAACACGAATGACTCAAAGTCTTGATACGACGAAAATTAATTTTACAAAAATAAAGTTCGTCGGTTGTGTTGTGGTCGCTACTAACACACCGACGCACACACACACTCTCGCGCTCGTCTGCTTGCTGCAGCGCGCCAAAAGAACAAAGGCGTGGACTAACTCCGATACAAAATCTAAGTACTTACTGTACTTCACGCACACACTCCGACTCCAACTATCACACGAACAAATACTCAATGATTAACCGCTACGCGGACTTACTTTTCTAGCAGGTGCACCTTCGCTTGATTAAACAATAATAATGATAATTACTATTAGCCCGAATGGCTTCACACAAGACGACAATGCCTTCCAAGGCCGCACGCTGACTTTCCGTGAGATGTTTGCCTTCCCCGCTCCGATCCAATGACAACTGGACCACAGGAAAATCTACACAACTTCTCACTGGAAATCTTGCAAGAAGATTTATTTTAAGAATTTAATTTTCTTGAGCAATACCTCTTGCATTGTACATTCTAAAAGACTAGAATAAGTAATAATAAAATGTTCTCATGCTGCTAAATTTTTTCATTTACTGTAGTATGGTTATAACTTTTAATAAAAAAAATTATTCTATTTTTGTAGTTTCTCAAAGTGCCAATTACATGGCAGAGAGTATTAAAATTTATTGTTTAACATAAGAACAATGTTTGACATGGCCGTCTCGAGTGAATCGCCATTCACTCGAGACGGCCGTGTCAAACTTTGCCCTCATGTTAAACAATATATCATTTCATACCTCCAGGACGAAAACATCAAACCCTGCCCGCGTCTTCATGTCTAGTATTAACCAAAATTTATGACTTTCATATAAAATGCAAAAAAATGCTTAAAAGAGAGAGGGGGAAAGGAAATATTCTTTTTTAATTTAATTTTGTATAAATTTCGAACGAATGCATAGTTTTTCAAGCGGTCCATGCCATTTTCTTTATTTTTATCCCGGAACTAAGCAATATGAAACTACACAAAAAAATTTCACATAGTTAAAAAAAACAGAAAAGTAAATAACCAATTTTTTGTTAAATATTAAAAATATCATCATGAATTATGAAAGTAATTAGAACATGTAACATTAGTATATATTTAAAAAGAGAAATTTTATTTTTTGCAGAGGTCGTGCGTACAAGATTACGAGAAGATGGTAATAAATACTTATATTTTTGGCAAACAACAAATACTGTAATCCTTGAAGAGGGTCCACGCGGACTTTATCGTGGTCTCACAACCCAGTTAGTTCGTCAAATTCCAAATACTGCTATTATGATGGCCACTTATGAAGCGATTGTGTACATTTTAACTATTCAACTGCTGCCTCTTTCAGTTTCATCAACAAATTTTAATCAAAATTCAATTCAAAGTACCGATACTGAATTTTACACTGGAGCTAAACCAAAGCGAAAACTTGATTAGCATTATGTTATACAATATCGTAAGATGAGGGTAAAAGCGGTACACTTTTAACTCAATTTATCATGGTACACTTGACAAAAATCAGATAACTAACATCAAACTTTTTCTTGATTCCATGAACAATATTTCTGTATTGTTGATCATTTGTTTCTTTTTTTCATTCTTTTATGAATATTGTTAATATTCAGTGTGTACCGAGGTTAGCCTGACATTCTGGTTACTTCAATACACCAAAGTTTTTTTTGAAAAAAACTAACAAGATACATTCTCAAAATATTTATTTTGTCTTGAAATTCATCTAAATATACGTGAATAAACTTTTAACTTTTTATATTCTTCTCTTTAATCATCGTCAACTAAATTCATAATAAATTATTTTTTAACCTAAATTTTTTTTACCAACAAATTGATTACCCATGCGAAGAAAAATCTTAACCCAAAATTTGCCACAAATAAAATTATAAGGAGGATACTTTCGGTGACTAAAATTTTTTTAAACTTTTTTATTTATAATTTCAGCCCGTAGTAAAAGAATTGAAAATGACCTTTGTTACCAATCCATTGATCCACGGGGGCGAAAAATATTTCTCTACTCACCAGCCGTAAATGAAAGAACCCATGTGACATTTTATAATCTGAGAATTTATTTTCATTCTATTCGTGGCTCATGTGTCGAGTAATATTTTTCGGTCCTGTTGATCAAGTATCAGTGTCAAAGATCACTTTCACGTATATTGCCCTAGGCTAAAATCATAAATAATATGGTTTTTAGACATTTTACTCGCCAAAATTACCCACCATTGTTACTTAAGTAGAAGATTTTGCGCTAAGGTTTTTTTTTTTGCACGGTCAAACGAAACACGACTTTTTTAATTTAGTTTTTACACAAAATCACTAGGTAGTATGGTTGCACTATTTTATTATTAATTTGACTTTGAACTGAAACTAAGATCACTTTCCAGGGCTTCAACAAAAAATATTTGTAAATTAAAATTTAAAGTCAAAATAAGTTGTACCAATATTATTCTGTGAATCGTAGACTTAAAAAAAAGTTGTTAGCTTTTATCTAACGTATTTTTTATATACGTAAAATAATGAGTCAAAGTTTTTAAGTGATGTATATAAGATTTTCAGGTGCTTTAGAGAGATGTTGAATTATTTACCATGAAATCTAGATGAAAGTTTAATAAAAATATGTTTATTGTGTTTTGAATTATTTCTACTTTATGTAGGAAGAACAATGAAGATTTGAGTTTTACGGAGTCTGATCAATGCCATTTTTATTGGAAAATGTTCTTATAAAACCGAGGGAAATCAGCAGAACAGAATATCAAATTTTGCTAGTTTAATTTAAAATTTTCATAAGTGTACCGACGTTACTCTATCTTAGGGTTCTTTTATTACTTCTTAATGCTTCTAAAAGTACTTGTATTTCTATCTCAGAAAATCAACTTAATTTATAGCACTTACCTAAACACATATAATGTATCATTTTTTTTTTAATTTTTAGATGCTGAATACTATAGCGTTTTACTTGTTAAGTTAGTATTTTTAGAGTAACCTTAATATTTTGGGCTTTTAGTCGTTTTCTTTTCTTCTTTGCCAAATTCATCGTGACAGCATTAACATATGAAAAAAAAAAATTCAACTCCTGTTTAAAAAGTGAGTCATTTGCAGATAATTAAGTGAGGACGCATCAAATACAAAAGAGTTCTCTCATTTTTCGAATAAATGTAAAAATTTATACTTTTCTAGTACGGCTCGGCCCACTTATATTATTTTGCGTGCTCTAACCAATTTTCGGTGCTGCTTTCTGACTAAATAGTCAAGCCTACATATGGTCTCTTTCTTAATGGAGTCGGAACCTACTAAATAACTTAACGATGAAACGAACATTTAAAACAAACTCTCTTATTATGATAAACATTTATAACATTTATAATATCATCAAATGTCACAAACAGATTTTAAATGCGTAATACCAGTGAAAAACCAGTAAAAAACAGCACGAAAACAAACAACTCATTCAATCTGCATAACCTACTCGTTAAGGGGAAGCTTATTGTACGAACAAGAGAATTTAAAACAGCTGCAATGATCCATCAACTCAAGCGCGCTCGAAAAATAAAGGCGGTTTTATTTAAAACAAAATAAAATGTTATTAACTTGCTCACATTTGTGCAGAAAGTAACACTTACAACGCACCTAAAATTGCTTAGGACACGAAAAAGCATATATGAACATGTACGATCGTGGAAGTCATGAACGAGCGTATATTTTTGGACGATGCCTTCGGCTAGCCGAAGTTAAAGTTAAACACGCCCAAATTAATACTTCACTATTATTACTCTAATATTATTGGGGGGGGGGGGGGGGCTCGCTCAGCTCGCGAACATTTTAAATTTAATTTAGGATTTTATTATACATTCTTTTGTAATGAATTCATATGAGTTTATTTTATTAAAGAAATTATTACATAGTTAAAAGTAGAATTTTTTTTTTTAATTCTAAAAGCAGATTTTCTCACTATTTTGGAGGTACTGCTTTAGTACATTTATTTGTTTTACGCTGCCAAAATTGCTTCATATTGTTTTTAGAAGTTTAATTAACAAAATATTGTTACAAACCGAAATTTTTAATAAAAATTTTCGAAAGTATAAAATATACATATATTTAACAGGTGCAATTTTTTACAAAAATATCCTACAATTAAAAATTAAGTAAATATTTTTATCGACTAATTTTTAACAACTGTCTACTATTTTTATGAGTTTCACAGTCAAATCACAATATACTAAATTTTATTTCCCAGTGATTTTAATAAGTTGGAATTTTTCTCAATTTTCAGATGTAGCTTCTGAGTGGAAAAAATTAAATTCTTAGGTTATAAAATTGAGTGTTGTGATTTGACTGTAAGAACGATAAAAAGTTTCTACAGTTAAAAAAAAAAATAATAAGAAATATTAATTCAGTATAAGGTTGACGGGTATTTTGATAAGTCATCACTTAGACCTTCCTGGTCGTCTTCTCGGATAGTTTTGAAATTTTTGTGAATTACGGTTAATTTTGAACTAACACCTAAAATGAAAGTGCCGTTCAGGGAGGCTATTCGAAGCTTTTTGTACTTAGCCATGCAACAAGACCTGATATCGCCTATGCTGTTGGTACTCTATCAAGGAAACAGCTAAACCTTACCGAGCGAGATTGGGTCGAGGTTAAGCGAATTTTTAGGTATCTGAAAAGCACTTTGACTATGGGACTCAAGTTCCGTGGAGAATCCAATGATATGAGAGAACTGACAGATACGAGCCTACTAGACTGCGAAGGCTCTAAATCAACGTCTGGTTATGTTATCAAGCTATACAATGATACAGTTTCTTGGAGAAGTCACATGTAACGATTGGTCACACAATCTTCCTGCAATGCTGAATACCTGGCACTCAGTGAGGTATGCAGCGAAATCATTTCGGACAAGGCTTTTCGAGACATTCTGAATACTACATCTACCCTGTCGTGATTCATTGTGACAATCAGGCAGCCCTGGACAACAGTCAGAAGGAAGGATGTCACTTGCTGAAACATTACGATGAAAGTATCGAGACAATAGTAAAATATCTTGAAATTCGAGATTGAACGGGTAACCGTCAGCGCATGTCCGAGGCTCATGGTGATTTTGTGAAGCAGTGTCAAAATGAAGGTCGAGTTTTAGTCCGTAAGATAAATGCCCACGATAACACCGCCGATATTTTTACCAAACCATTAGATAGGGGCGATTTCAGGAAACACCGAGCAGCATTGTTAAATTGAGCGAGATTAATAATTAGAATAATAAATCAAGTAAACGAGTTGAATATATGCTTAATACATGTGTTTTATTTCAATCTGTTACAGGTCCGAATAAGTCTTAGATTTTGGTGATTGTACGAGTCTACGAAATGAGCTTAATATACGAGTAGAGTGAATACTACAATCATATTACGAGTTCGAGTTATATAAGAGTTGATAACGTAGCTAGGGACAGGCAATTTTGGATAGTTTCTCTTTTCAGATTACACTTTGGGGTGTGTCAGGAGATTAAGTATACTGTTGGTTTTTCTGCAATTTGATGGTCCAGAAATGACAGCTCTAATAGTGTTGGGTAATAAGTCACCGTGCCGCTTATTTTTTTTTTATCCTTTTCCGCTGCAATATCGAAATTTTGCACCGGAAGTTTCACGGAGCTTTGTGTAAGATATATATTGATTGAGACAGGACTGATACAACAATGATTGCAAAAGTATAAATACAGAACTTTTATACTTTTTCAATCATTCGTAGACTGACCTTCGTAGAGGTATGATCATTCATAAGAAGAGCAGTCCCGGCTTAATAAATAAAGTAATCAACAAGTTACCATTTGAGTTACATATTCCGGGATACAACTACTGCGGACCTGGTACAAAACTAGCCACTCGATTGGCTCGAGGAGATCAGTCAGTAAATCTGCTTAACTTGACTTGTAAACAGCACGACATAGCCTACTCGAAAAACAAAGAAAATATTTCTGCTCGAAACTCAGCAGACAAAGTTCTAGCTGAAAAAGCGTGGCAAAGAGTTATTTCCCAAGACGCATCTTTAGAAGAAAAAGCCGCTGCTTACGGAGTGACTTACATTATGAAATTAAAATCTAAAATGGGAATGGGTCTAAAAAGAAGATCTAAAAAAAGACCCAAGAAAAAATCGAGAAAAACAAGTAAAAAAATGACCTCCCTAAAATCAACAATCAGACCATCTGCTAAAGTAAGTGCTCCTGGTAAACCACCCAAAAGTATTATCAACGAATCACTCAAAGCTGCTAGAAAAGCTGTCAAGCAAGCCGGTGGAAAAAGTAGAGTCAGAATTCCTCAAATTTTACATGTAAATTCAAAGATAGATGGAGTCTTGCCTCTTGTACCCTTGTTCGCAGGTTTGAGTGCCACGGGAGCTCTTTCCGGTAGAGCTGCTGGTGTCTACAAGACCATCAACGAAGCAAAGTCAGCTCGTCAACAGTTGGACGAAAACAAAATACACAACAAAGCAATGGAGGCTATTGCTTAAGGAAAAGGATTGTATCTCAAACGTTATAAGACAGCCTAAGTTTGTACTTGAAGCATTGCAGAGGCAACGGATTATATTTAAGACGCTACAAAGGCAACGGACTAAAAAAAAAGCTAATAAGTTTACCAAATCGAGCCTTAACATACTTTGATTTAATCGAGTTTGCTAAAAAGTTAAAAGTTCCACATTTTTGAGGAGTGTTTATGAAGAGTAAATTACCGTCATCGGGTCCAAGATTTCAAGAATCTGCAATTGTAAACCTCGATAACGACACCGGACCGGGAACTCTTTGGGTTGCGTACATAAAGAGTGGCAAAAAAGTTGTTTACTTTGACAGTTTTGGTGATCTTCGACCGCCGAGTTGATGATTTATCTTAATGTTGAAGATGTCAACTATAATCCCGAAAAATATCAAACTTTCAACACATTCAACTGCGGACATATATAACTGCTGACTTTCAAACCAAAACTTCAGTCTATTCCGAGATGCCATGGAGCCATTAACTCTAACTTTATCGGGCAAATCTTCTATTTTGAAAGCTGAATATTTTCCTTCCATCGAACTTATTCCAAACCGACAAGCCTTATACTCTAGGTTTGGTTGAATTCTTGTCGTTTAATTCGATTCCTAATATCGATATTGGTAAAGATAAATTTTATATCGACGATCAAGTGATAAAATTTAAAGTCGTTTGCTACGAGATTGGTGCCATAGAAAGATATATTATTAATAAACTTGAAGAAAAAAAAAACATAGAAACTGGACTCTTAATAAAACCCAACGAAAGTACTCTACACAGTGAAATTACGTGCACCACCGAAATTGACTTTAGTCCTCAAGATTCTATCGCAGATATTCTAGGATTTAGGCATCGTAAACTCTCCACTGGTTTCAAACACGTCTCAGATTTTCCGGTCAAAATTTTCAATATAAACTCGTTGAGAGTCGAGTGTAATATAACTACAGGAGCTTACATAAATAAAAAAAAAGTTCACACGATTCACGAATTTTCCCCTGTCGAGGATCCTGGTTTCAAAATCATCGAAATTCCCTCTCATGTAATTTATTTGCCGGTGTCCTTCAAGTGTTCAGATCACATTCGCGTATTGTCAATCAAGACGGAAGACTAGTTAATTTTCGAGAAGAAGAAATAACTATTCACCTGCATATAAAATCATCATAATGGGAATCGTGTACAACGGAAAAGGATTTCAAACTACAGATTATGAAAGCACTGCACCATGCAGTTCTTCGGACAGTCGTCGACGAACAACCAAAGCGTTAACACGGCAAAATATCAAGTTTCTGAAAAGTCTAGAACTAAAAATAGTTCCTGCTGGAAAATAACTTGTATATTCTTTTGCTGTTGGAAAAATGGAAGACATTCTAAACATTCAAAGTCCGGTCGCGTTTGATGAAAGTATCTCTCACTATGAGATGCACGCATATCAACGATATACCGCGACTAATTACAACAACAACGATGAGATTCGTATAGCAATTCAACATCAAGATTTGTGTCTATTACCGTGTCGTAGTGTACTTCACATCTGTGGTCGTCTTTTTGATCCCGCTATGCATAAAAAACCCAAAAAAACAGAATTTGTTAATAATGGTATCTGTTTTTTATTCGATGATATTCGCTTAGAGTTGAACGAAATCGAGATTGATCGATGTAAAAATGTCGGTCTCTCCACTCTGTTGAAAAATTGGCTCTCATTCAATCCTAATCAGAGTTTACTCGCACAAAACGCCGGTTAGTTTGGTCTCACGTAAAAGCCTCAGCTTGTAAATAATGATGGATACTTTGACGTTTTCATTCCACTCAGCATGATACTTAGCTTTGTATATTATCGTAAAATTGCAGTCAACGTTAAGTTCGAATTAATTTTCATTCGATCCAGAGATGACTTGAACGCCATCATTCAAGCAAAGACCAACTCAAACGGCAATGATACTTTTGAAACAGTCAGTATTCAGCTGACAAAAATCGAGTGGCTAATGCCTTATGTTTTGGTCTCGGGTTCCCGCAGAGTAGAATTGCTCAAATTTTTCGAAAAAGATCGTCCAATCACAATGAGCTTTAGATCAAAAGAATATTTCTAGTGCCCATTACTTCCCGCAACTTCCAAGCACGTTTGGACTGTAAAAACTTCAAATCAACTGAAAAAACCTCGCTTCGTCATCATTGGTTTAGAAACCAATCGAAAATCTCTCAACACGGCAAACGCGGGTCACTTTGATCACTGCAACTTGAGCAACGTTAAACTCTTCTTGAATTCCCTGTACTATCCTTACAATAACTTGAATCTCAATATTGCAAAGAACGAGTATGCGTTCATCTACGAAATGTACGCTTATTTTCAAAACTCATAGTACAGTAGAGACCCCGAAGCTACTCTAAACAAATCACAATTTATCGAGAAAATTCCTCTGATAGTCATTGATTGCTCGAAACAAAACGAGTCACTCAAGAGCGCACCAGTAGAGTTCGGTTGGAGATCGAATCAAGAAACAATTTTTCAGCTGTAACCGCTGCATACTGTATAATCCTACATGACCGAATCGTTCAGTACAATTCAGTGAGTGGGGACGTTAAAAAACTAGTATAAAAAGAAAAATCAACACTGGATCGATCATTAGTCGTCAAGATGCGGTACGTCGCGGTCGTGGACATGCTCGGCTTCGTACAGCCAGAAAGCGTTATTAAACAAGGAAGAGACATCAGAAAAGATCACGATTACATAATCAAAGAGTTGGCTATCACTTCGCTCGACGAAGACACAGAACCAAAAGTTTTTCTATTCAAAGAACCGTATCCCCTGAGTCGTCTCACTAAAACTTATAAAGACATCAATATTAATTTGGGACATAGTTATCACGGCCTGCGTTGGGAATATGGTAGTGAACCTTACAGATCGATTGGCGATAAAGTTCGCCAAACGCTACAAAAGGCCATAGTAGTTTATGTTGCTAGGGCAATGCAGAAGAAATGGTCGGAACGCTTTAGATTCCACGTCAAAGATGTCGCTGCGTACGCATACCCACCGATGGAAGCCATTGAAACTGTCTGCGAGTATCATAGCGACAACTTAAGATCTGCCCTCCAAAATGTAAAGCTGTTGAAAAAATTCATCAATCGAAGTGAAGCTCTCGAGGTGGCCATGGAGTGGATATAAAACGAAGATTCACATCGATTTTCATCATTACTTCGGCTTCATGAGTCAAGAACAGAGCTCCTCTGGCTATGAAAAAATGAAAGATGAAAAGTCCTCAGGGTTTAAAAGTTATTCTGATGGAAAAAATCGTCAAGATGAGCAATATGAAAGTTTTCAAAAGCTTCAAGAAGAACAGAAAACTTATGAAAAGAAAAATGAAAAAAGATGAAGTTTGAAAAAATCAAAGAAAAAGAAAAAAATTTCATTGATTGTAATAATGTACCTTAGTTTTAAGTAATTAATGATGTATCATAGTTTTTAGTACTTTTTAATAAATGATTTTTTTTTTTTTTTAACTGTTTTCATTTGAAAATTCCCTCTTGAATACATAATTTTTCACTTATAAAATAATTTTTTAATAAATAATTTTTTAATAAATAATTTTTTAATAAATAATTTTTTTACTTATAAAATAATTTTTCACTTATAAAATATTGTTGCTCACGTGAACCCCGTGAGCGGCCGCGGGTACCTACCTTGCCGTCGGCTGGTGTTGCATGGCGGGGGTCTGCTGGTGTAATACGGCCGCGGCGGTCGTAGTACGAAGGTTATTTTGCGTGGGGAACACCCGGGGTTATTTTGGGGAAGACCGCTCTGGTGGGGAGGGTGGATATCTCCGAGTTATCTGGGGGGGGGGGGGGGGTCGCCCTGGTGAGGGGAACCCCAATCGTCATGTTAAGCGACAACTAGCGCCAGAATAATTCAAAATTAACCCGCAGAAGTCCATAAGTGGCCAAAGTTGGAACTATATCTAGCAACAACATTAGCATTGTGCTTATGAGCTCGCTTAACACGACGAATTGTTTTATCTACTCAAATGATTCGTAATTTTGCAGCGTTGAGCGAGCGATATTGTGATTTTTGAAACCACAACTCATGCATTTAATTTCCACACCTTTCACACTTACAATAGAGTTCTCCGCTATACCAGCCATAATAACACTCTTTCTATTACGATGATCACGATTATCAAATGTTTTTGTGCTGTTAATTTTAAATTATATGAAATAATTTATAGCGGAGTTAAAATTATTTCAATAATAGTTCAGTGTGACTTTGTATTGACGATCCAGGCATATTTCGCGCAAACATTCCCACTTTAGAAGCATAGCCTCCCAAACTTGAGAAAATTTCTAAAAAATGATAAATTTAATTAAAAATGAATTTAAATAGACTCCTACCCCCCCCCCCCCAATAATTAAATTGAGATAGATAAAAAAAATTTGGTTTACCCAGCCAGGAATCGAACCTGGATCACCTACTTTCGCGGTCGGTGCGTTAACCATTATACGCTACCGGGCTCACCGATTCGCCTCTGACCATGCGGTCTATTTATTTATCTTTCTCAATGCGACCAATCTCTCTCAGTCAGGGTTGAAGAATAAGTTAATAAGTTATTTCAAATACGATTTCAGTGGGCAGTCATATTCTGCTATGAAATCTGTGTATTTGTTGAAGCATGTAATGCTCGAGTAAGGATTATAAACTATAAATCATCAGTTTTTTGGATCATTTGAAATAGTAAAAATCAAATTCATAAAAAATGTCTCTCTGGCTCATTTCAGAAGTATGAAGTTTCATTTTTAAGTGGACTAAGGCTGCATATTTTGAGCGGTTTAGTGGACATTAAGTTATTTAAAACTTACATTCGAAAGATTAATTAATACCTACACTATTGATAATTAGTTGTTAGTTCGCTACTCGCAGTGCTTAATTTATTAAGTATCATATTAAGATACAAAAATTACACTTTATGGAGAGACTAAACGGCAGCACTGTTAATACTGATGTATAGTTGATCTGTACACTGCTTTATGTCGTTTAATTTACACCTGCCAGACATCATTTCGTTCCGAGGTTTGAACTGGCGCTCGAAACATGACCATCAACCTAGAATTTTTTTAGTGCCAAGTGCCAACCTCGTGTTACGAATGCGCCAACTGGTCAAGCTTAATTATTAAAAAATGAAGTAATTCGTTGATCAAATTTATTACTTATTTAAAATTAGGATTTATAGTAAAATTGAAGGGTTTTTTAATAAATCAAACTAAAAAATGAAAAGCATAAATTTTTTTTAATTTGATTTTTCAATACAAAAAAATGAAATTAAATTAAAAACTCACGAAAATTTATTTTCTTTAGCTATTTTTAAATAAAGTCTTGCTATGCAGAAAATTTGTATAACATAATTTTTTTATAACATTGACATTCATACTTCATTTTCTTTGATCAAAGAATAACAAACACAATCAATTAATAGAAGATTGTTTATTGTTATATATTATTATTATTATTTTTTTTTTAATAAAAAAGCTTGACAAGTTGCAATTGACTCAAATATTGATCAGTTACATTGGCTGTTTTATAACCTACAATATTTTCCTTAGTAAAAAAATTTTTTTTTAAATAAAATATCAAATACTTCGTTGAAACCAAAAAGTTGGGCTAATTTTTTAACGTTTCTAAATTAAATGTAAAAAATATTATTCATGAAAAAATTATAATAAAATGACAAAAACTACATTTTTAATTTTCACCATTTTATGGTAGATGTTTTTATACTCTTGATAATTTATAGAAGTTCTTGTAAATTATCAATACAGATTGGTATATTTTAAATAGTCAAAGTCTCAAATTTTTTATATAATATACATATCATTTTACCTTTGTTATAGTTAGGCTAGACTCCGATGTAAATGATCAACATTAAACTCATTTTTGCGCTTTTTATTAGTCTTTTAATTTTACTTTAAAAGCTTTGATCAAGGAAACTCAAACTCAATCAATCAGTAAGGTGGTGCACCCAATTTGGGATCACGTACCTATTTGGGATCACTCCGTACAAATTGCACGGGAGATGCAACTATATGTATAGTTATACAAATCCATGACTATGATCCCAAATGGGGTCTACCACCTTAGTAATTTAATTTTTGAATAATTTAGTTTGAGAACTAAAAAAAAGAGATTAGTGTCTATCATTTACATTGGGGTGTACATTCCTCACATATTTTAATGAGATAAGTATAAAAATTCGATAATTAATATAATTATGTTCGTTTTTTGCACACCTATTTATAAATTGTATGCCATCGTATATGATTGAAGGAATAAAAAAACGGAATTATGAAAAAAAAAAAAAGAAAGAAAGTTGCTAAGTGGATTAAGAAGTATAAGTCTTATAAATTGTGACGAAGGATGTGAGGGTTCAAATCCACCTCAGGAAGTTTAATTTATTAATTTTTTTTAAACTGTAAAATTTATTTTTTAGCTAAATTGGATATGAGATCAGACCACAATTTAAATTTTGATATAGTTCCAACTTTGGCCACTTATGAACTTCTACAGGTCAGTTTTGAATTATTTTGGCGCTAGTTGTCGCTTAACATGACGAATAAACATCTGGAATCCCAATTCCCAGCTCTATTTCCAGCCAGATTTTAGGGGTGGGGTTACTTTCAACTCTAGCTCACGTGCCGCAATCTCAGCTGATTTTTTTTGTCTTAGTTATTTCATTTATTATGATAATTATTCTCTGTTCATATAATATGCTGTACATGAATACATTATCGTTATATGCGCGACTTTGCGCACCATGTGGTCCGAAGGGGAAGTATCGAATTTGAAGTGATTTGCAGGTTATGTGCGCTCGGCCCCCATGCAAATTAGACGGGAGTTTTCACGTTCAATTTTAAAATTCGTATAGGCCTAAAAAAAAATAGATACAAAAAAAAAGCGGAACTCGGGTTCCGCGGAAGGAACGAAGTTCCCGACGCTTTTCCCCTACAGTTACGCAAGTGGATCTCAGATGAAGTGTAGTTATCTGTATTTTTACGTAAATTGAATTCTTTTTTCTTACCTGAAATTCACTTGCATTACTGCAGCGGAAAAGCGTCGGGAAGGAACTTCGTTCCTTCCGCGCAACCCAAGTTCCGCTTTTTTATTTTGTGCGATGGAGTTCCCATATTTTCGTCAGTGTAGTATGGCTGAATCGCTACCCCTCGTACGCTTTGTGAGTTGGCTGCCCATGCGGGGCCAGGCTTATTGGCTGGGCTGCTCGGCTACAATTTCCTGTTGGGTGCTTGTAACTTTAAGATCAAATCATCAGGTTTACTACGAGATCATCTCCAGGGCTTAGTTATTACCAGGCACACGAAGTATTTACTCCGACCCCACCAGAGTCAAAACTGGGGAAATAATCTCCAAGGCGTAACAACTACCAAGTGCACCAGGTGTCTGTCCTGACCCCACTGGAGTCAAAACTTCCTGGGAAAATCATCTCCAGGTTGTAGTTATCGCCAAATTCACCAGGTGTCTGTCCTGGCCTCTCCGGTGTCAGTTCCTGGGGACATCATCTCCAAGGCGTAACGATCATCAAGTACACCAGGTGTCTGTCCTGATCTCTCCGGAATGAAAACTTCCTGGGGAAATCATCTTCAGATTGTAGTTATCGCCAAATTCACTAGGTGAACGCCCTGACCCCTCCGGTGTCAAATGTTCCTAGGGAAATCGTCTCCAAAGCTAAACTATCATCAAGTACACCAGGTGTCTGTCCTGACCCCTCGGGAGTCAAAACTTCCTGGGGAAATCATCTCCAAGGCGTAACTATACTACCAAGGGCACCAGGTGCCCACCCTGACCCCTCTGGAGTCAAAACTTCCTGGGGAAATCATCTCCAGGTAGTACTTGTCGCCAATCTCACCAGGTGTCTGTACTGACTCTTCCGGAGTCAAAACTTCCAGGGGAAATAATCTCTAACAGCTAGCTCTGGCTCTGCCTGCTGCGACCCTGGAGTCTGGACTTGTTGGAGGGGGAAAAATATACTTAGGTATACTGCTACGTATAATCTACTTTTTCGTGACGTTACGTTTTTTTTGCTGCAGCCCCCCTTCAGGCTGCACGTTGTAAGCTCCGATAAGGAACTTCGTTCCAAAATTTGAAAAGTCATTTTAATTAAAAAGGTAAGAATTTACGGCGAGTGGTTTTTTTTTGGACAGAACTAAAACAAAAGTATATATGTTGTTACTTTCAGATCTATGTTAATATTAATGAATTTATCCCGAAAGATACGAACAGATGAATAAAATAAAAAAATAAAATCAAAAAACCATCTTTCAGTAGAGTTACAGTGAATTCTGTTCATTTTTTTAAACTTTAATTATAAATTAATTCGAGTATCTACTCTGATTTTGATATTATGTTTTCGGGGATACGAACAGATGAATGAAATGAAATCAAAAATCATTTTCCGGACGAGTTTTTAATAAATTTTTTTCAGTTTTATTTCTTTAATTAATTTTTACTCAAATTATTTAAAATTCCTACTCTGATTCTGTTGATATTTTTTTGGAATCTGAACAGATGAAGGAGATGAAATCAAAGAATCATTTTCCGGACGAGTTTTTAATAAATTTTTTTCAGTTTTATTTCTTTAATTAATTTTTACTCAAATTATTTAAGGGGACCCCCCGGTGAGATTTCAGCCTAGGGATAAAAAAATTGTATGGGGCTGAAATTTAGGGAATATACTCCTAAAATACAAGCGTTTTAAAGGGTGTACTCAAAAAATTTTGAAAATTTTTTTTAAAGCTGTTAGGATTTTTATTTTTTGTTCTAATAAATATTTTGCAAAACCCATGCGAGAAGTTGTTTAAAATATTTTTTTAAAACCGTAAAAAAAATTTCAGAAAAAAAAATTAAAATTTGCGTCAGTTATAAACTTTTTAAGATTTAGAAATATCAAAAAATCGTGATTTTCAAAAAATAAATTCTGCCATTAAATTTTTCGGCAAAAAATAAGAAAAAAATGTTGTATGAGTTTTTTTGATCCGGTGCTTGGTTTTTTTGCAGCGACGGTTTGAAGTTGATTTTAAACGGTTTTGAGCGATTTTCATGGTAAATTTTGACATAATCGATAAATAACCTCTTGTTTTTTCGTAATTTATTCGGTTTTTCATAAAAATTGAATTTACAAATTAGTTTTGCATAGAAAAATTTAATTAAACTGTATTATTATGTTTAGTCTGATCTAGAACTTGATTCTTTATGGTGGTGATGTCAAGTTCGAATCATGATATGATTTGCTAACACCAAAATACAATGAAAAAAGGTTAAGTTTCCAAATGACCATAAAACTTGTGATTAATCTATGCACATAATTTAAAGATTTTGGATGTACGTATATAATGTGACTACAATGTAACAATTTTACAAAAATTTAAAAATATCATCAATTATAAAAAAAAAAACATCTCTTAGAAACTCCTCTTAGAATCAAAATGCTTAAAACATTCCTGGACCATATGCAGGATCTTCTGCTTCAAGAATTAATCTTTCTCTTTGACTTTGAGCTGCTGCAATTACACGACGAGCCTCTTTGAATTTTGTCGTTGCCTTTTGTCTACCTTGATTCAGTCTTCTTTCATCGATTTTATCAGCAAGAGCGAGAGTTATTTGTCCAACTAAGAGTCCCAAGTTTTGAAGGATTTCTACTACAGTACGTTTTGTACCCAAATTGTACTCACAAACAGCTATGCAGGCTGCTGATCGAACTTTTGTTTTAGAGACAAAAACTTCTTTTGGACACTTACTCCAAATGATGCTGTGTAAACTTTCGTTGGCATTTTGCGTGAGGCAACGTGAACATCTGACCAGCAAAGCCTCATCAGAAAGCCTTTCGTAAAGTGGTTTTATTTTCTCGAAACAAACTTTATTTAGTGGGGTTTTGACATTTTCTAGATGAGAACCTGGTGTTTTGTTGTTTGCTACTGCAGCCTGATAAAAACACCAAGATGATTTCCCTTTGGGGCAGTACGAATGTTGCGGCTCATCGTCAGTAGATACAGCATGGTATATCGATGCATAAATTGCATTTTTCATTTCCTATTTGAAAAAATTTATAAATATTGCAGTAAATCAGAGAAATTATTTTTAATAATTCGAGATATTTTAGGCAACATACTGGTACATCTTCTTTGTTTCTATGAATGGCTTTTTTGTAATAATCTGCTAATTTTCGTTTTGTGGTTTCTTTTAGTTGTCCGTGACCTCTACCTCCAAGTGTGACTTTACAAGCTTTTTCTTCTTTTACAATGTTTGTTAAGCCAGTGTTTACTCTAAAATATAAAAAGTAATAAAAAAATTAGTTATGTAACAATAACTAATTTTTATTGTGTGTGCAACAATTATTACTATTATATTGCACACACTTTTATCATTATTATTATTATTGTATAGAGTTCTGTTTTACGAAATTTCAAAATAAATTTTTAATAAAAGAAGTTGTTTTTAAATTCGCAATTGAAATAAAAAAAAAAAAAAAAAATTTCTCAGATGATATACCTTTTAGAGACGTGATTGATGTATTCCTCTTTCATCAACGTATATTCTTGTCCGTATACATTTAGACTGCTGAGGTGGTTAAAAGTTTTTGAGTCCCCATCAGCAAGCATTGTTGTGAACCTGAAGCCATAACTTTCTGAACGCTTCCAAATTATTTCCGCAATTGTCGTCTCCATGGCTCCAGAAGAACCTTGATGATTGATAGAACAACTATCAGCATGACCTTGGTACCAAAAGTAAAAATCAGGTGAATCCTTATCGAGTTGCTTGGCAGCAATTTCACAAACATGACAATATTTAGAGGCAGTATCAAAGTCCAAAACGTATCCGGTTAAAATATCAATAGCTGCACCAAAGCCGTGTTTGGATGAATATCCTTTAGTTGACCAAGAAACGTCGTAACTGACACCAGAATTGACTTTTTCGTCCTTTTTTGACGCTTCACTATTTTCTTCACTATTAGTTTCTTCTAGATCCGATAAGGTTTCCATTTCTTCAATATAATTCTCTGATTCGTTACTACTGTTCTGATCTGGTTGATTCTCTATGTCATCTTCACAACTCTCAAAAATTTGTTCATACGTGCTATCTAGATCAAGAACATTAAGCTCATTTTCATCAAGATAGTTCTCTGTTTGATCTGATTCATCAGGAATTTTTTTATTAGCTTAATTTGCTAACTCTCGGCATTCATCTAAAATACTTTTACAAGATTTTTCGGCAGATTTATTCAAAAGAGACACATAATCATCAAAACATGAATTAGAAAATATATCCATATTCATTATCATGGAAAACTGCTCAAGTCCAGAATAACCTTTACCCATGAATGAAAAAGCAGTACATAGTCTTACATTTGCGTCAAAAGATGGTCTTGTTGATATGCTGTTATTTATTCTTTTCGAAGTGTAAATTTCAGATTTTACAGTTTCCAAACCAATCAACTCGCAGTCTTTACATACAATGGAAATTTTGCGAGCAAATCCATATTTTTCTACTGATACATCCAATTCCAATTTCTTTCCGTCACATTCTGAACACTTTATTGTGGTTAATAACTTGGATAACGGCGAAAAATCTAAAAAAACGTATTCGCCCGAGCAAGCAATAGTCGTATCTAATTTATTCTTCAGCAAGTCAACCTTTTTTGTAATTCGCGCGTTTTTCGGTATTTCAGGGGCATCATCGAAATTATCACCGGAATCATTATTAGGAAAACTATTGGTAGGCTCATTTTGAGTTCCGTGCCATCTTTTATTAGATAAATTTTTAAAATGTTTCGATCGTTTATTACGAACCATTTTTTTGGATAAAAATTACACTCAAAAGTCAGTTGAAAACTTGATTTATAAATCTTTTTCACTTATTAGAAACACTTTCTTTATTACTGGTTATGAAAAATTACATTCAAATGTTTCAATTATTTTCCTTAGCAACAAAAACCATAATTCGTATTTACAATAATTATTTCTCGATTGATAAATGATTCGTTCGGCGAGTTGGTAATAAATTATATTGTAATAAACATGCTTATAAGTAGCGTAAATAAATGAACCATAAGTTTTATAAAGAGATATACGTCAAGAAAGTTATGGTCATTTGGAAACTTAACCTTTTTTCATTGTATTTTGGTGTTAGCAAATCATATCATGATTCGAACTTGACATCACCACCATAAAGAATCAAGTTCTAGATCAGACTAAACATAATAATACAGTTTAATTAAATTTTTCTATGCAAAACTAATTTGTAAATTCAATTTTTATGAAAAACCGAATAAATTACGAAAAAACAAGAGGTTATTTATCGATTATGTCAAAATTTACCATGAAAATCGCTCAAAACCGTTTAAAATCAACTTCAAACCGTCGCTGCAAAAAAACCAAGCACCGGATCAAAAAAACTCATACAACATTTTTTTCTTATTTTTTGCCGAAAAATTTAATGGCAGAATTTATTTTTTGAAAATCACGATTTTTTGATATTTCTAAATCTTAAAAAGTTTATAACTGACGCAAATTTTAATTTTTTTTTCTGAAATTTTTTTTACGGTTTTAAAAAAATATTTTAAACAACTTCTCGCATGGGTTTTGCAAAATATTTATTAGAACAAAAAATAAAAATCCTAACAGCTTTAAAAAAAATTTTCAAAATTTTTTGAGTACACCCTTTAAAACGCTTGTATTTTAGGAGTATATTCCCTAAATTTCAGCCCCATACAATTTTTTTATCCCTAGGCTGAAATCTCACCGGGGGGTCCCCTTAAACTTGATAGTCAGACAAATTCATCTTGGAAAATAAACTGAGAACAATAAACCTTATCCGTGTTGGTGTATTGACTTAGAATTTATAAGTTCCAGTGATGATTTAAATGTATTTACTTGCCTGACAATTTGAATAATTCCATGAGACATTGATCACACTTAAACTACCTCAACTTGGTCATTGACATTTGCTGCAGCAAGTTAAGGTAGTTGGTATATAGCGGATAAAACTAAAATTAAACTTAATAGTCAGACAAATTCATCTTGGAAAATAAACTGAGAGCAGTAAACCTTATCCATGTTGGTGTATTGACTCAGAATTTATAAATTCCAATGATGATTTAAATGTATTTACTTGTCTGACAATTTGAATAACCCCATGAGACATTGATCACCATTCACATTTAAACTACCTCAACTTGGTCATTGACATTTGTTGCAGCAATTTTTACTGGATAAATAAATCTCTACAGCACCAGCAGAAGGTTTCACAAGTTCAACTCACTCTAACTCATAGATGATTATCATAGGGAGACTTTAGATATTTTGTTTTGAAAAATTATAGCCAAATATTTTTCTATAATTATTGATGGTTAGCGGTCATAATATTTATTAATTAAATTATGTTAATAGTGAATTTAGCGTGATGCCGCTGTATATTTTATTATATCCTACTTTTTTAATTACTTAATTATTTCTAAATCATGTAATAAAATAATAATAATTATGACCGCTGTCTTTTGCTCAGCTGCTCGGGTCTCGGCGGCTCGGCCTCTTGCGTGCGCGCACCTCACCTGCGCAGCCTGCTCGCATGCCTTGCTGCAGGCTGCAAGAGTGAGACAGCGTTACGTAAGATCCGGTTTAAGCCACATGCAACGCATGTAGAGAAACCGGATGCTCAGGGACTGGAAACGAAAAAATTTCTAAAGGAAATCACCGTTTCGAATTTTGAGACGGTCATAACTTCTTTACGCAGAAATTTTTCAGGATGATTTTTTTTTTAATCTTCTCAGGGGATCTTAGGCTACGCGTAGAATATATGGTCAAGGAAAAATAATCATCCTAATAGTGTTTTTTTCATGAACGACCTAACCTAAAACCGAATTTCAATGTATATAAAGCGTACGCTTTAACGGCAGTCGGTTAAAAAAACCTACTCGCCGTCAAAGTGCTACCGCACTTTAGGATGTACTTAATATTTTATTTGAAAAGTCATTTTATACTTAATATTTTAGCTCTGGGTAAAACAAAGATTTTGACATTGTCTTTTGAGTGTTAAAAAATAAATTTTTCTTCAAGTAAGTTGTCAAAAATATAGAATAAGTTACAAGATTTGAAAAACGTAAATAAAAGCATTGAAAAAGTTTGGAAAATTAAATAAAACTGTAAAATATCGTTTGGTCCACCCCAAATTGAAAGACGTCGTCTGCTTATGAGAAAGCCTTACACTATCTGCAGCTGCTAAATAAACGACTACCTGTGTATGTATATATTTTTCAAATATTTTTAAGTTAATAGGACTTTTTTTTCTTAAAAATTTAACTGATTATCAACTAATAAGCTGATATGCAGCTAGGAACAACTTTTGTTAAAAAAATTAGGATGGAAACATTTGTACACTTTATAACATACCTTATGTAAAAAAAAAAAAAAGCAATTAACACTGTCCAGCATAAAATTAAAATCAATAGAAACGAATTGTAAACAAGGAAATAATTTATAATTTCACTTTTTTCAACCTAAATAAAGCTGATTAAAAAAATAGAGATATTTAAATAGAAATTGTTGGTCGATTGCGAATTTCCAAGGGAATCATTAGGACCCTAGTGAAAATATATGATGCGTACTCACATGCGTACACACATGCGTACGCACGTGCTGTCAAGTTCAGTAAATTTTTTGTTTAAAATAACAAAAACTCTATTATTTTTAAAGCAGTAAACAACAAGGGTTACAGTTTTTTTTATTTTTTTATTTTATTATTTATCTTTATTACCTTTTTATTCAGGTTATTAGATACAACATAATTATACATCAAATTACAGTGGGGTACAATAGGGTTTTAACTGTAGGGTTTCATGGAGTCTGTCAGATGTATCAGTCCTGAATTACTTCATCTGATAAGGTGAAGATGCCATTTTATAAACAATAAGTTCAACAATAAAGAATTTATTTTCTTATTTATGGCGAACTGAACCAAATATCCGTGTACCTGAAATTTTTCGAATTAGAAATAAACATGTTACCACTAGTTTGGTATTATCTTAAAATTTTATATATTTTTAATGAAAAAGTTTTTATAATTATTTCTTAATTTTTAATGTTAATATTAATACTCAACTAAAAAATTTAAAATCCATTTTTGGAATGTCCAAAGTCAGGTACCTCTCGCGCGAATGGTCAGTTGAGATCTCAACTGATATCTCCGTTGAGATCTCAGCCCGGATCCTGCTTCAAAATCTCAGTCAGAAAATTTTTTCTTATTTTTTATTAATTAAATATTTAATTGATTAATTAGATGATTAATTTATTTTATTTCGGATGACAATAAAAAATTGCATGAAATATTTTTAATAGCATTAAATTTTATTAATACACATAAATTATAATAGAATACATTCAATTATTAATACACATAAAATTACTCCTCGCCCTCGACAAAACTGAGACACCTTCGAGCTCTGAAACAAAAAAATGAAATAGGAGATAAGTATTAATCACGTAAGTACATATTAAGTTTATCATACTTTTAAAGAAAAATATATATTTTTTAAATATTTTTACAAATACAAAATGGGTTTTGTAACTAAGTTAGTTGAAAAAAAAAAAAAATTAAGATTTTTTTGTGGTATTAATTGAAAACGCTAGATGGCGTTATGAGGTACTCAGTGTAGGGGAATAGACCCGGAATGGTGGAGGAAAGTGAACCAGGGTGAAATGAGACAAGGCCTAAATAATAATAATTAGAATTTATTAGTAAGGGCTTACACAGTTTTCTCACGCTCTTGCGTGAATATGCTCTCCGGTAGCTAACTCGGGAGCGACTGACTGGCTGATGCACAGCCAAGCGTCGCGGTGTAGTGTGCACGGAGTATAGTAGTAGGTATACTCTGTGGCAGCTCGCTCTGACCTCCTCTCTCGCTCGCTCACACCGATATAGATATACAGGTACGCGCTACACAGGGCTCGTCCCCACATCAGCGCGGAGCCTACAGTAGTAGGAAGTTAGCACCCACTTTTGTAAAATAATTTAAATTTATGTTTGAAAAATTGTTAGTTTCTTCCTCTTTACGAATATGTTATTTAAAAAATTGTTAGTCGATTAGTTTTTGATTTATTGATAAAAAAGTGACGGGTGCTGGAAAAAATAAAATCTCAATTTTTTGCATGAAAATATTTTTTTTTTTTCAATTAATAGTGCTTAATCGACAGATATTTCAACTAACAATTAGTACTGATTAGTTTTTTTAACTAAAAACGAATATTTTTGATAAAATTTATTGCTAAAATACTGGCCGATTGATGCCTTCGTCCCCCGCAGTCCACGTTTCCATTCCTCGTTTCTAACATTTCAACTAGCCATGATGGCGGAGTTTTGGCGCGTAAACGGTACTTTTGGGAGCATTTTAAAGTTAGCATTTTTTTTTTTTTTTAATCAAATTATGATCAAAAAATTACTAGTATTTCACTGATTAAAATGCGCTGAAAAAAAAATGCTAGTCGCTTGGTTTTTTTATAAATAAATAAAAAGTGGTAGATGCTGGGCGACCACTGGAGTCGGTTTATTTTAATGAATATTAATTTAATCGGTACATTTTTTATGCTCAATCGAAAGATGATTTGACTAGAAATTAGCATCTTTTGGTTTCATGAAGCTAGCACAATTATTTTTTAAGATACATATTAAGGTGGTTTTCTACCAAATGCATGAAAATAGAGAATGAGCTCGAATTTTCTGGAGGTGTTTATTAGATATTAATAAACATTTCTACGAAGACTGATCAAAATTGACCATATAATTTAAAAGTTACAGCAAGTTAAAGATTGAATTTTTTTCATTACGCGTATGGCCGCTACGCTGAAAAAATGTACTAAATTATTGATATTTGTTTTCTTACAATAGAGATCCCTTAGAAAAACCACATACATATAGTTTCATTATCAAAGAATTCATTTCTTGAAACTGCAAAAAATTGACCTTTTGCAAATTTTCCAATAATTTTAAAAAAATAATTTTCACGTGAATAACCTCCAAAACTGCGGTATTCAAAGGTGAGGTTAAAAGTTTAAAAAAATGTTTTGTTGTGATTGTCAATGTTTTTTTGGTAGAAAATAATTTCAGATACCATAAAAAGTTAAAAAATAAATTTTAATAACCAATTATTAGTAATTTGGTATAATAATTTTTTTTTAGTTTTTAATTTGACTAGCTCTGGTAGAAAACCACCTTAATTAGTTTTTTCTCTGGTTCCAAATGAATTAAATAATAACTAGTTCTTGCGTTGGTCAATTTTAAAAATAAATGCTGAATAATTTGCACCCTCAAGAACACACATTCCAAGTTTGAAAAAAAAAGTTATTTAAGATAAATTTTTACTTTAAACAAGTAGACCTTATCTAGGTCAATTTTAAAGTCGAAGGTCGGATTTCTAATGAGCGCTCTCAAAAACCCTACTTTAATGAAACTTTGGAGGTAGTTTTCTGGTACCGAATGATGAGCGAAAGTCTAACAATATTTCAGCTCTGAATGGGTTTTTCTACCGGTTTGCCATGTAAATTATCAGCAATTTTTAGCATTTTTTTCATTTCTTAGTTAATTTTTAAAAAATTCGTGTTCAAAGCCTATTGCATTTACAGTGATGCGAGACCTCGCATTTTTTTCGTCTTTCTATGATACTGGAAGTACCTATTAGCATTTTCTGAGTTTTAAAACATAATTATTCATGGTCAAATTATTTGAACTAAGATTTGAAAATATTTTCCTCAGTTCAAAAAGAGACAAAATCTCCGTAAGTGCAATACGCTTTAAATACGAATTTTTTGAAAATTACCTAAAAAACCAAAAAAGTGACCCAAATGTCTGGGGACCTGGCCTTGTAAGTTTAAAAAAAATTATATTGAAAATAAATTATTACTTTAAACAAATAGACCTAACGTAAGTCAATTTTAAAAATCAAGGTCACGTTCGTTGTTAGCTTACAAAAAAATCCTGTAAATAATTGATTTTTCCGTTAACCAAGTAGCCCTTATGTAGGATAAATTAATTTTGTCATTGGTGACCTCAAAAATCTCCGAGTACTCAATTTCTAATTATTAATCATAAATGGCAGCCTTGAATAAGTAGACCTTCGGTAGGACAAATTTTAAAATTAATGTTAGATTCGTAATCAGCAGCCTAAAAACTCCCCGAGAGTCAAATATTTCTAATTGATATGAGAAGTCAAGTCACTTTTTTTAAAAGAAAAGTCGACGACGACGAAAATATATCAGAAGGTTGTAGGAATTTTTAACCTTTTGTTTATTTTATTTTATTTTTTATTTTTTTTTTTTCCTCGAATTGTATGATTGAAGTAGAAATAAAGAATCATTAGTATTTTTTATGCAAAAATTTACATCGATTAAAAAAAAAATGTAATTTGTAAAGTAGACCTATCACAGCTCGAATTTAAAAACTAATGTTGAATTCGTATTCAGCGACTGAAAACTTTATTTTTTGATTAGACTTACTTTATGAGAATCGAATAAAATTGTGTAGTCTTTATAAAACGTAACTGTGTTTTGTTCTAATTTTACCTGATTAACGTGGAGCTACATCAAGTAACACAAAGAACATTAAACTTGAATAAAATTGTGACTGTGACGCATTACAACTGTTTAAAATTTTTTATTCAGGGGTTTTAAAAAATGCTAATCACCAAATTAACTTTTACGAAACTTACTTTACTAAGGTAAAAAAAATTTATTTATGGGGATTTTTAAGGATGCCAATCACGAATAAAACCTTAATTTTTGAATTAGACTTATATAAGGCCTACTTTATTTAGGAAATTTTTTTTTGAATTTTCGAGCCCTATAATCCATGATGAAACTCAAAAAAGAGAACTATAAACATCAAATATTATCTTCTAAAAATAATTACGTAGGCAGTTGAGATATCCGAATATCACTGATGCAGTTCCCTTTAGGTGAGCTGAGCGGAGGAATCGTCTGGGGAAGTTAGCATTGAAAATGTTTTAATTCGAAGTATACAAGGTTTTTTTTTTTAAATTGGTCCAGAAACACTGTTTGAATCCGATAAACCACTTTGCATCAGCAAAACACTGCAAGAAATTGTTATAAACAAATAAAAAAATGCCTTTCATTGCTTGTAAAAAAAAAAAATTATTTTTGGAAAACTTTAGAAGTTGAAATATAAATTGTACAATTTTTCAAATCTTCAAGATCGGTACAGTCTTGAAAATCTATTATTTAATTTTTTTTTTCATCTCATCAAAAATTTTACGTAGAGTTTGAGAACATCGGTCGAAAGCATGAAAACATACATTTGCGTGAAACGACAAAAGACACCTGGGTTACGTTTCAACTCAGGTAGGGGAGGGGCACGGCTAATTACATCTAGTGCGGCGTACGATCAGCTCTGGGACTCCGTCTTGGTCACGTCTCGGTAATGGTTTTATTGCCCCATTAGGTTACAGCAGCTGCCTACTGAGTTTTATAAAGTTGTTAGAAAATTTTTTCCGAATAAACTTTACATGCTTTTCTTTAACTCACCATCTTGTATTTTTTTTTTGGTACCCTGCTACAAAAAATCCATTCAAAACCATTGAGTTCGATTCAAATTTTATTGGCTCAATAAAAATAAATAGATTTGAAAGGTTTTGCCAATGCAAACGAATGGATTTTAATGGTAGCTTTTCTCAATAGAAATCAATGGTCGCAAATTTTATTGACTCAATAAAAATAAATAGATTTGAATGGTTTTGCCAACGGAAACGAATGGATTTGAATGGTAGCTTTTCTCAATAGAAATCAATGGTCGCAAATTTTATTGGCTCAATAAAAATAAATAGATTTGAATGGTTTTGCCAATGAAAATGAATGGATTTCAATGGTAGCTTTTCTCAATAGAAATCAATGGTCGCAAATTTTATTGGCTCAATAAAAATAAATAGATTTGAATGGTTTTGCCAATGGAAATGAATGGATTTCAATGGTCGCTTTTCTGAATAGAAATCACTGGTCGCAAATTTTATTGGCTCAATAAAAATAAATAGATTTGAATGGTTTTGTCAATGGAAATGAATGGATTTCAATGGTAGCTTTTCTCAATAGAAATCACTGGTCGCAACTTTTATGAGATGAGCAAAAATGAATTTATTTGAATATTTTCGCCGATGGGATGAATTTCAATAGACTTCCTTCTTAATGGAAATTAACTTTCAAAAATTTTAAGAGCTCAAAAAAAATGAATCGACTTGAACGGTTTTTTCAATGGGAATGAGTAGATTTCAATAAACTTTTTTCCCAATGGAAATTAACTGTTGCAAATTTTCATGAGCTTGAAAAAGATGAATCCATTTGAATGGGTTTTTCAATCGAAATAAATGGGTTTAAATCAGATTTATTTCCAATGAAAATCAATAGTCACAAATTTTATGAACTCGATTACAATGAATAGATTTGAATGATTTTTTCAATGGAAATAAATGGTTTTCAATGGTCTTTCTTTTAAATGAAAATTAACTCTGCATAAAAAAATATACTCGAAACCATAGAGTTAGTTTAAACTCAATGAATTTGAATGGTCCCAATTGGAATGAGCTTTAAAAAATGTGTCATTTGAAATGATTTTTTTTCCACGAAAATAATGGATAAGGTCAATTGGCAACAATGAAATTCCATTGGGAGGAAAGTCCATTGAAATCCATTCATTCTCATTGAAAAAACCATTCAAATTGATTTATTATCTTAAGCTCATAAAATTTTCGACAATTAATTATCTTCGAGAAGGAAACCCATTGAAATCTATTCATTCCCATTGAAAAAACCATTTAAATCGATTTATCATTTTGAACTCCTAAAATTTTCGACAATTATAAGTTTCTATTATAAGAAGGAAGTTCATGAAAATCCATTCATTCCCATTGAAAAAACCATTCAAATTGGTTCATTTTTTTTTAATTTTTTTGGCCATAAAAATCAATGGAATCCAATAGATTTCAATCGATTTTTACAACATCAAACCACTAGATGGCTACCTGTAACCTTCACTTAAAATTGAAGTCTACGTTTTTGGATTACATATACTGGTGTAAAATTTTCATACTCAAGTAGCTAAGATCTGCTTTACTATAATTTTTGAACTGATTGCCTCGTTGCAATCTACTAGGATCTTTTAAACATAAAAGATCTTATTATTAGATTATAGTTTTTTAAAATTTTACATCTATAAACTAGTTTAAAAAAATTAAAATCTATTGAAATCTATTAAACTCGATTAACTTGAAAGAATCTATTAATTTCCATTGAAATCGATTAAAAGTTAATAAATTTCTATTGGTCTTCATCGTTCAATCGAAACCAATCGGCAAAGTGCCGATTAAAAGTACCGATTGAGATACCCATTAGAATCCATTCAATTTTTCAATCGAAATCAATGGATTTCTATCCCACTATTCAATAGATTTTAATCGACTTCAATAACAATTCCTTTCCCAATCGAAACCAATCGGCGAAACGCCTATTAAAAGTCCCGATTGAAAAACCGATTGAAAACCATTAAAATTTTCAATGGACTTCAATGGATTTTTCGTAGCAGGGATATGTTGGATTCTTTCAAGCTTTACTTATAAATCTGAGCACATTTGACTTAGAGGTCTGAAATTATGTACAGACCTCAGGGTCAGATGACAATACAATAATCCGTGGTCAGTTTGAGACCTGGAGATCCAGGTCACCGATGACGGAGGTACCCGGGGATCATCTTCGAGAAAAAAAATGAAATTTTGCAATCATGAAATTTTGT
Organism: Encarsia formosa; assembly: GCA_038277355.1. Taxonomy (NCBI): domain Eukaryota; kingdom Metazoa; phylum Arthropoda; class Insecta; order Hymenoptera; family Aphelinidae; genus Encarsia; species Encarsia formosa. Next base: position 67,358,253 of record CM076185.1, read on the forward strand.
TTGTATATGTTTTACTGAATTTATAAAAAAATTTTTGACCAGGACAATATCCAGGTCGCCAATGATGGTACCTGGACACTATCTTTGAGGAACAAAAATGAAATTTCCCAAAAATGAATAATAATAATAATAATAAATATTTTCTATTAAAAAAATTCAAGTCTAGAAAGTAAAAAAATATTGAAAACATGCTTTTCTAAAAAATAGACTAAAAAAATTGAAATAAAAATGTTACAAAATAAATAAAAATTCGTGTTCAAAGCCTATTTCACTTTCAGAGATGAGGAACTTAGCTTTTTTTTTGTCTGTTTTTGATCTTAAGGGGGTACATATACCTAAAATTTTTCAAAAAATCAATTTTCAGGTTCAATTTTTGTGTTTTTTGATGTACTTTTACATCAGCTTTCAAATGCCGCAAGCCGCGTTCCTTAATTCGTTAAGGAAAAAAAGTTACAGTTAATTTAATAAAGACATTCAATTTATTAAATTAACGTTGAAATGGCTTTTTTTGAAATTCAAGAATTTCAAGTCAGTTCTAGTAGCAGAAATACTTTCTACGATACTATAGGTACAAATGCTTTTTCGATGTATTTTTTCCTTTTTTAATTTTCGCAATGTAGGTATAATTTTTTTTTTTATCCACGAACAGAACTGTAAGTATTTATATCGTTTTCGTCTAATAAAAGCGATGAAAAAACAGAAATTTTTTTTATCTGTGATTAGATTTTTTCCGTGACATAATATCTTAATAATGAAAATTAAGAATGACAGATTAACTTTCATTTCAAGTCTAATGCTAAAAACAATTTATTAAGTTAGAAACGATCGCATAATAGTATATTATAGTACGGGTGCAGCATCGTCACCAGGGCGGTTTTAAGGACCCGAGTGCGTAGCGAAGCGGAGCACGAGGTCCTTAAAGAGCCCTGGTGACGTGCTGCACCAGTGCTATATACTATTTTATAGTACGAGTAACCGAAAACACGCATCAAAGATTTGATTTTGAGGTTAGAGTGACCAGGAGTACTATAAAAAAATTTATAACCTTTATGACATAATATATGACATATATTACCTCTACGAGTCTACTTTAGTATATTACACCAATATCGATCTATCGATATCAAATTAGGTATTTCTACAGCGTTGCAAGTTCATGACGACTTTTTTGTTCTTTGAGTCATCTTTCTAGTGAAATTCTACTTTACTTGGTTTTGTTTTTGTTATTATTTCAATCTGAAGTAAATAAGTTAGTTTTATTCAAAAAAAAAAAAATTTAAGAATAAATGACCAATTCTTACCAGGTAAACTAATGAAGTTTTTTAGTTGTTAAAAAAAAGGTGTTTATGTACAAATGTGAAGTGAAAAAATAATTCTGTGATTTAAAATTAAAGATAATTTTTAGATAATTGCATGTGAAGACTCCGCTGACTCAAAGTCTTAACTTGGTCTTGGTGTCTAATAGTGTGTGATCTGTGTTTTTGATAAAAAAGCTAATTGGGTCACTTTAGGAGCAGGAGAAAAAAAATAAAGTATCCGGCTATGTGCAAAAGAGTATTTACATCAAGCAAGAGTCCTGTGACAAGATATTTTCAAGATATAAATGTTTATGTGTTGGTGTGTTACATTTTATTCATCAAAATCTGTTCAGAACTTTAAAAGCCATTTTCTCAAATATGTGATTTTTGAGAAAATGAGGGCATTGCTCGTTAAGCCAAAATTTTTCCAGACAGCGGATGGACCCAGGACTTTGCACACTTGTTGTACATGTGAACCCTCATGAGCGCAACCTCAGGCAACCAAATCTAAGCATTATTAAGCTGATGGCACACCATAAATTGACTAAAATGATAAAAACTATCAAAATTTTAACCACACTAAGCAATTTTAGAGTATGCAAGTAGCTTAATAGTGCTTGGATTTGGTTGCCTGAGGTTCCGCTCATGAGGGTTCACATGTACAACAACTATGCCAAGTCCTGGGTCCATCCGCTATAAGGAAAAATTTTGACTTTACGAGCAATGAACTTTCATAGCCTAAATAAGCTGAATTTTATAACACTTATAAAAACACTTATTTTAATTTTCTAAATGTAAAAAATTATGTAAAAATGTGTGTATATTATGGAAAAAAAATATCTTTTTAAATAAATCATTTTTAAAAAACTTACAAAATTTTTTCTGAGTTTTTTTTTTTAGGTATATGTACCCCCTTAAAGGGAAAAATACTTTCAAATCTAAATTTAAATAATTTTTTTATAAACAATTTATATTTTGAAATTCTAAAAATGTTGAAAAGTGCTCCCTGTAATATAAATTAATCACCATTTAATTTTTTGAGTTGAGATTTGAAAATATTTTTCCCTTTAAATTCATAGAAAGACTAAAAAAAATGCGAGGTTCTTCATCTCTGTAATCGCTATAGGCTTTGAACATGAATTTTTTGAAAATTAGCAATAATGAAAAAAATGATAAAAATTGCCTATATTTGCATGGCAAACCGGCAAAAAGGACCATTCAGAGGAAATATTTATGGTTTCGCCCATTATTTAGTACCAGAAAAGTACCTCCAAAATTTCATTGAAATCGGTGACTCAAATGTCTGGTCTCTCCTTATTAGCCAAAACGCTCTAAGTTTATTGCAGAGGGACCTATCCCGTAACATCAATTTATATTTACGAGTTCCAGTAAATTAATTATTTCAAAGTTATTCCATTTGTTTATTAGGTCAAAAATCAGTGATTAAAAAAAAAAAATCAAAAATTTATATAAATGACTATATATACTTAAAGCTTAGCTTGTAAAGTTTGTAGGAAAAATATTAGTATCTATTATCGTAGCTTATTTTTTTACGAGGAAATTATTGCAAATATAAAAGTATGATGAGGGAGATCCTTAATTGTTAACAAATAGATTATTGAAAAACCAAGTTTAATAAAATTGGTTTGAATATTTATCATAGTACCCAAATCTATAATAAAAGTTAATTCAAATCACTTTCAAGTATTTTATATAATTTTATCACAAACCATGAAAATTCAGAAGTTTTTTATTTTGTTCATTAACGTGTACACGCAAAATTCTAAAAATTGTTGCAATCAGAATGGGCTGACCCATGTTCATGATATTTATAACTCTGGGAAAAAGGGCCATTACGGCGCCGACTGTCTGCAACTCGGGATTTCTCCTCAAATTGTTCTAGCTGATGAATATATAAGCTGATAAATCGTCCACTCTTCACCATTGCATTTTGTGATAAGGATGCTGCGCTATTTTTTTTCTAAACTATAATTTTTAGTAGCAACTTTACCTATAAACTCTCGCTCTCGGTCAAATTTTTTGCTGCAAAATTTTTTAATTAAATTTCTCAGCTGCTTAGAATATTATCAAAAAGGAGTTATTATAGTCGGTTAATTCAAATACCAACCAACAAAATTGCGGTGAAATCGACAAAAATTCGTCATTAAAGACATTTATCGAATCACAAATTTGAAGTAATTAGAAAAATGAATTCTAAAATTTCTGTGCAAAGTAAAAAATAGACGCTTACTTTTTTTTTTCAAAAATCAAACAACAGCCTCTCTCAATGAATTTTTACTTAAAATTTAACGTTTTTAAAGCTATTAATGTAAAAACACAACATCGTTTAGATGCTGGAACGTTATGTTAAAAGTTATAATGTAAACAGGCAGTAACCCTTTTTAAGAAGATCCTTTAAACTGTTTTTTGATCATTGTAAATTTAAAAGGTAAAAATATAAAATTTTTATTGCATTTACATAATTGATATTTTCACTTAAAAAAAAAAATTGTTTGCTTATTTTTGATCGTAAAAATTTTTTTCTGATAAAACATGTCAAATCATCAGATCATGTTTATTAATTTTGAAATTTGTCCTACCGAAGGTCTACTTATTCAAGGCTGCCATTTATGATTAATAATTAGAAATTGAGTACTCGGAGATTTTTGAGGTCACCAATGACAAATCTGATCTTCATTTTTTAATTTATCCTACATATAAGGGCTACTTGGTTAACGGAAAAATCAATTATTTACAGGATTTTTTTGTAAGCTAACAACGAACGTGACCTTGATTTTTAAAATTGACTTACGTTAGGTCTATTTGTTTAAAGTAATAATTTATTTTCAATATAATTTTTTTTAAATTTACAAGGCCAGGTCCCCAGACATTTGGGTCACTTTTTTGGTTTTTTAGGTAATTTTCAAAAAATTCGTATTTAAAGCGTATTGCACTTACGGAGATTTTGTCTCTTTTTGAACTGAGGAAAATATTTTCAAATCTTAGTTCAAATAATTTGACCATGAATAATTATGTTTTAAAACTCAGAAAATGCTAATAGGTACTTCCAGTATCATAGAAAGACGAAAAAAATGCGAGGTCTCGCATCACTGTAAATGCAATAGGCTTTGAACACGAATTTTTTAAAAATTAACTAAGAAATGAAAAAATGCTAAAAATTGCTGATAATTTACATGGCAAACCGGTAGAAAAACCCATTCAGAGCTGAAATATTGTTAGACTTTCGCTCATCATTCGGTACCAGAAAACTACCTCCAAAGTTTCATTAAAGTAGGGTTTTTGAGAGCGCTCATTAGAAATCCGACCTTCGACTTTAAAAGTGACCTAGATAAGGTCTACTTGTTTAAAGTAAAAATTTATCTTAAATAACTTTTTTTTTCAAACTTGGAATGTGTGTTCTTGAGGGTGCAAATTATTCAGCATTTATTTTTAAAATTGACCAACGCAAGAACTAGTTATTATTTAATTCATTTGGAACCAGAGAAAAAACTAATTAAGGTGGTTTTCTACCAGAGCTAGTCAAATTAAAAACTAAAAAAAAATTATTATACCAAATTACTAATAATTGGTTATTAAAATTTATTTTTTAACTTTTTATGGTATCTGAAATTATTTTCTACCAAAAAAACATTGACAATCACAACAAAACATTTTTTAAAACTTTTAACCTCACCTTTGAATACCGCAGTTTTGGAGGTTATTCACGTGAAAATTATTTTTTTAAAATTATTGGAAAATTTGCAAAAGGTCAATTTTTTGCAGTTTCAAGAAATGAATTCTTTGATAATGAAACTATATGTATGTGGTTTTTCTAAGGGATCTCTATTGTAAGAAAACAAATATCAATAATTTAGTACACTTTTTCAGCGTAGCGGCCATACGCGTAATGAAAAAAATTCAATCTTTAACTTGCTGTAACTTTTAAATTATATGGTCAATTTTGATCAGTCTTCGTAGAAATGTTTATTAATATCTAATAAACACCTCCAGAAAATTCGAGCTCATTCTCTATTTTCATGCATTTGGTAGAAAACCACCTTAATATGTATCTTAAAAAATAATTGTGCTAGCTTCGTGAAACCAAAAGATGCTAATTTCTAGTCAAATCATCTTTCGATTGAGCATAAAAAATGTACCGATTAAATTAATATTCATTAAAATAAACCGACTCCAGTGGTCGCCCAGCATCTACCACTTTTTATTTATTTATAAAAAAACCAAGCGACTAGCATTTTTTTTTCAGCGCATTTTAATCAGTGAAATACTAGTAATTTTTTGAACATAATTTGATAAAAAAAAAAAAAAAAATGCTAACTTTGAGATGCTCCCAAAAGTACCGTTTACGCGCCAAAACTCCGCCATCATGGCTAGTTGAAATGTTAGAAACGAGGAATGGAAACGTGGACTGCGGGGGACGAAGGCATCAATCGGCCAGTATTTTAGCAATAAATTTTATCAAAAATATTCGTTTTTAGTTAAAAAAACTAATCAGTACTAATTGTTAGTTGAAATATCTGTCGATTAAGCACTATTAATTGAAAAAAAAAAAATATTTTCATGCAAAAAATTGAGATTTTATTTTTTCCAGCACCCGTCACTTTTTTATCAATAAATCAAAAACTAATCGACTAACAATTTTTTAAATAACATATTCGTAAAGAGGAAGAAACTAACAATTTTTTAAACATAAATTTAAATTATTTTACAAAAGTGGGTGCTAACTTCCTACTTCTGAGCCTACCGCCACAGGCGTCTTATCCCACTAGTCCAGTGGCCAAGGGGGGTTCCGTAGGACTTACGGAATCTACTACTCCACCCAAGTTTTTTTAGTACATCTTGATACCCTGAAATGAACCAATCAGGGTGGAGTTGAAAAAAAATTATTTATAAGCATTGTTTAAACAAATTAATAAAAAAAATTCATGTTTTTAATGCAAAAAAGATTTTTTTATATTTTTCAGCTCAAAACAAATCGAAAATATACTTGAACTTTTTTTCTTAAATGCTATAGTTTTTCGAGTAAAAAGTCATGAAAGTTTGAAAAACACGATACTGATCGTTATAATTGGCTCCGATTTTTTCAAACTTTCATGACTTTTTACTCGAAAACTATAGCATTTAAGAAAAAAAGTTCAAGTATATTTTCGATATGTTTTGAGCTGAAAAATAAAAAAAAATCTTTTGTGCATTAAAAACATGAATTTTTGTTATTAATTTGTTCAAACAATGCTTATAAATAATTTTTTTTCAACTCCACCCTGATTGGTTCATTTCAGGGTATCACAGTGTACTAAAAAAACTTGGGTAGAGTAGTAGATTCCGTAAGTCCTACGGAACCCCCCTTGACCACTGGACTACACATCTTATGCCGGCTGCCGCTGCTGCTGCCGCAGCCCGCATGCCGCTTATAGGTACATCCTGAGATTACTTTACTAATGGTTTATTTATTTATTTACTTATTTTTTAATACGATTTTGAGCTTAAAAAAAAATCTACTATGCAATTTGAATATATCTCTTACCTGCCCTGCAGTTGGATCCTGCGCATTTCTCTGTCGTAGGCGTCCCAAGAATGATATGTAATTTTTTCGGTGCTCTGCTCTACTATCGCTAGCTTTTTTCTTTCTGGATGGTTCTTGTACTTCCACTCCACAAATTCGTGTACTAATTCTGGAACAGACAAATAAATAAAAAATGAATAATTTTCTTACTTAGTATATTTTCTAAATTTTTTAAGAAAGTTGCGCTTTACTTTTAATTTTTCAATAATTAATTTAAAAAATCTTTTTCAAGCTATGCAGAAATTATGGCTCATTACACAAAAAATCCCAATAGTTTGAATGAAACTTATTTTCTTCTACTGAAGATTTATATTAGTTAACATACAACAATATTATTTAAATTTCATCGCTTTCTCTCCTTCAATAAGAATAGTGACTATAATGATAACTTACCTAAAAATAAGTTCACCTTGTACGGTGTTGCTACTTGTCGAGGATGTTCAGGTACATCTGGCCTTCCTCTGTTTGCTGCACGCCTCATCAGTGATCTATGGGCATATGAATCGTCCGGCCAGAGCACTTTACAAAGTTTTAATTTGAAGAGTTCTTCTTTGGAATTTGCATGGAACCAATTTCCTGGATCCATATAAATGCCAGGCCCTAAGTATATCTGTGAACGCACAAGTTTTACATGACTACGGCGTAACATTACTTTATAATCTTGTTTTCCATGCATTGAAATTAAATTTTACTGCACAACGAAACATCACTTTATTTAATTCAAAAAAAAATTTTTCTGCAGTTTGCAGTAACCCCAGTGTTTTTAAATAACAAGAATTGATTTGTTACTTATTTATTTCATTTTTACCTAATAAGAAACAAATAAAGCCATGCCGAAACAATAAATAAAAAGCAGTAGCGCGAGTTCCACGAGAGAGATCATAAATGTTGTACGGCGTGTATCTCTGAGAGCGAGCACGCGCTTAACTGTCCGGCTGCAGCCCTGATGCTGCACGCGCAGGGCATGACCAACAGACTCATCTCTCTTCCCCTCCATCTTAACCGCGCGAATATCAGGGTGGGAGACTGCACCTGAAAGCGCGCCGAGCAACACTTGGCCCTCGTAAATCACCGGATTAAACACGTGTTTAAATATATTTGCTCTAGAAAGCTGAGCTGAGTGACGGCCTTGAGAGCATCGAGTTCAAATTTTCTGTCCCTTTCGCATACCTGCGAGAGGATACGGATTATAATTATATGTACTCCAGTTTTAGAAGACAACAGATTTTTATCGTATTCGTGGCTAAAACACTTTTCTACGCATGACTTGAAGTTGTCGTGTTTTAGCCACTCAATTCCATAATGCACATATCGAAACGAGTGTCTAAACAAGACAAAGGTTTTTTCACACGGCGCGAAGTTATCGCACGAGCGGAGCGAGTGTGATAGCGCATGCCTTGTTTTAGGCACTAGTGTCGATATGTACTATTCTTGCGAGACTCTATATATTGTACTCATGCGGTTGGAGTAATTTTGCTATTTTTTGTACTCATGCGGATTACTGAGCACTATGTTTTAAGCGCGATAAAGAACTATATACAGCGACACAAAGATGTAAGTTAATTCTCGAAATAACGCTGGACTAAGTGCCACCTCTTTAAAAGTTATTTTTGGAGAAAAACAATAACTTTTTTAACCAAACAAATTTTTTGTCTCTTTCTAACCCTTGCCCCAGATCCATGAAGTTCATAAAAAAGGATTAAAAAAAAAAAGAAAAAAACGATTATCTTAAGATAAGCAGTACTGTAGTACTATACAACATTTTTCCGTAACCCCCATAAAATAAAAAAAAAAATAAAAAAAATAGAAGATAAAAACAATACATTTTAACCGGTGAAAACCTATAAAAAACGGGTTGCGGAAAAATTTTGTACAGTACTACAATACTACTTATCTTAAGATAATCGTTTTTTTTCTTTTTTTTTAAATCATTTTTTTTAACTTCATAGCTCTGGGGCAAGGGTTAGAAAGGGACAAACAAATTTTTTTTGTTAACAAAGTTTTTTTTTTATCCAAAACTAAATTTTAAAGGAGTGGCATTTAGTCCAGCGTCATTTCGATCAACGCCCTAAGCGACACTCGTCTGTTTAATTTAGTTTTCCTACCCAAAATTATTCTTTTGTTAATAAAGTTTGCGCTTTTAAAATTTTAACTTTAATTTTTTTAAATGTCATTACTTCTGAGTTAAAACAAAGCGTGTAGGTATCGGTGAGATGCACTGTGCGAGTGGACTGAAATTTCTGTAAGATAGTTTTGTACAACTTTAATGGTTAATTATTTTTAGCGTTACTAAATAATAATCATTCCCAACAAACGTTGCGCTAATAATTTTTTTATCAACTTCCGAACGAATACAGAGAAAATCGTTTTTAAATCTCTTTTATCTTGTAATTATTAAAAATAAAAACAATTAATTTGTACAGAGAAAAATAATCTTATATGAAAAAGGCTACATACTCAGGCTATTTTTTCAGTATTTAAGCCGATTTTCAAAAAACTTGCTGTCGAAGCTTATTGCACTTACAAAGATGCGAGACCACACATTGTTTTCGTTGTTTTGTAAATGTTAAGATACACTATTTTTTAATCTCAAATTAAAACATTTGACTGTTTACAATTTATATGTTTCGAAGTCCTTTTTAAAATTATTTAAGAATTAAAAACTTAATTGTTCTTACTCTAATTTTTTGAGTTGAAATTAAAAAATCATTTTTCCCTTACAATTCACGAAAATATAAAAAAAATGAGAGGTTCCTTCTCTCTGCACATAAACTATATTTATACTGATGGTTGACCGTTGAATAGGCAAAAGTACAAACTTGCCAGTTTGTGCTATCGTGCTATCATACAAGTGACATTTTTTTCTTTTATATTTGGAGTGTAGATCAAGAAACAAAATCATCTGTGATGATTTTGTTTCTTTTTAAAGGTAAGACAAGTTTTTTATGCTTTTATCATGGCAAAGGGATGTTTAAACGCTTTCATCGTAAAAAACCCATCAATTTATCGCTTTTTATTTTATCAAGCTGTTTCATATACTTGCTTTTTTTTAACTAAAGTTTTCAAAACTTTTCTTTTCCCTATTCATATAAGTTAATTTTTGTCAAATAATCCCATTTAACTCTATTTTGATTTTGTTTTTCAAATTTTAAACCAATTTAATATTCAAGCTGATATTTCGATCACTAATTTTGTCAAATATTTTTGAAGCGTATTGAAGCGTAGCTTCTATACGGACGTTATCACTCCCTACTAAACCTACACTACTCCACGATCGGAGTAAAATGAAAAAAGTGATCAACACGAGACACGGGACCGACACGCTGAGCGGAGAGAATGATTCATCCGGCTCACGGACGCTAGAGTACGTCCGTGATCCGGCTACAGCGGCAGTTGGGCGCCTCACTCTCTCTGTCTCACTCTTTCTTTCCTCCACTCTTCTTCATTCCTTTTTCTAAACAGTGCTAGCTGCCATGCAGCTGAAGCGTGTTCAATTTTATGCAGGATATTATATGTACATTTACAGTGCGTTTTATTGGTGCGTATTATTGTTAGTTATGATATGTGTAAAATTATAACTTTCAGTTCAACGTTTATCGCAAAAATAATAAGCACACGAAATGTAGATTTTATATCCCTATACAATGCGGATAAGTGGAAATAAATCGTAATAATCGAGAAAAATAAATCGTGGCTCAGAATTAAGAATCTCAATTACTTAATTTCTGTGTTAAATGCGATTTTACTAAATTCCTATGCGTTGCAAATGCAATTTAAATCTTCTGTCTGTACTAAAAGACTGTTTTAAGCCTGTTTTGTACTAAAAGACTGTTATTAGCCGTCCCGTGACGGGTGCGCTTTTTAAATCATTTGTTTACACTGCGTAGTTTTCAAGTATACTTTGTTTCTTATTTTATTCATAAAAGTTAAAGTTAAAAATTATTATTGAATACATAAATATAACTCACCATACCGGCCTCCATTGGCACATACCGAGACCTTCCAGGTTCTTCTAGCGGACCTGAAAAAATATTAATTTTATTTAATATTATGTTTGCAGAGTTTTGATAAGAATAACTCTTTTTACTGCTACACACTTGTTGAACACTTACTCGTATATCCTGGAAAAATCGTCTGGTAGTGTTTGTACGGATTCGGTTTAAATTCTCGTACGTACTCTAATCCGGTTTCATCTGAAAAATATAATGTTCATGTGTTCATTGAAATAATAATCACTTTCAAAATAGTGCATTACACGCTCGGGGAGTCAAAAATGAGGTAGCCCTTAGCAAACCCAAATTGATGTCCGAGCCGAAGGCGAGGTCATCAAGGGTTTGCTAAAGGTTGGCTCATTTTTGCTCTCCCTGAGCGTGTATACTATTTTTCACGCTAGCAGACCGAAAGTACAAAAAACCTAGTAGCCCAAAAGTACTTTCGGCGCTACTAGCGTGAAAATACTATTTATTTAAATACACAAAATTTAAAATAAATTTTACCTGGCTACAAATTAACAGACAGGCGTGCCGCGTTACGCCTAATTACATTCACGCTATACAATCTTCTTTCCATAACCCCTGCTTCTACTGCAGGTAAGTTTGACATATTCAGTTATTCTATGTGAAAGGACCCTAGCTCTTGCACGTGCCTGTTCTGCTGCTGCAATCGCTGCGTTAAATGCTGGAGGCTCATCTTGCTCTTGCTCTTGTTCAAATACTCCTGAATCATTCGAAAGAGGGTCCTGAACTTCACCAAGGCTTTCTGGAGTAGCTCCTACCGATGGAACTTGATTTTCATCTTCATCAAAGCGTATACCACCCGAAGAACCATATCCGCCTGCCACACCCTCTGTACTATTTAGATGGCGATCATTTTGCAGCGATGCATCGTTTCTAGGATTGCGTTTCTGAAGATAGCTCTTGCCATGTTGATTTCGATAGGCACTTCCTTTGCCACGAGTTATCCTTGAATCTACATAAAAAACAACTGTGTTCTTAAGATTATAATTAAATTTTTTTTTTTAATTAATAAAGTGTCATGCCGAAACAGAAATAAATTTAATACTTTCAACATCACTTAAGCTTGAACATGACGTGTTCATTTCTTCGTCATTCTCACTAAAACCAGAAGAAGTGTTATTTTCTTTTCCTGCGTCATAGTCGTTTTCTTCGTTTACTTTATCTACATAATAAATAAGTTTTTAAATTAAGTAGCACTGAAAAATGATTATTGAACCGTTATCAAATTATTCAAAATTGATGATCACCTGTGTTATTACTACTGCCTGAGAATTTTAGTGGTGAACCGTTATTTTCGTCTTCTTCGACGTCGTTTTCTCAATCTGTAAAAAATTTTCTTCTTTACAAGGTTAAACATTATTGTGTAATTATTTAGAATTTTCGCTCTAGACGTACAAAACTTTTACGTTTGAAAATTTTAAATAAATCTTTTCAAACAAGTATAATTTTTAATTTTAAAAGAAACTTTATGCTACAATTCAAAACACAAGAATAAAAAACTAAAATTATAAAAAAAAAATACCATAAAAAAATGATCATGATTATTTATAAAACATTAATCACCATCACTAATTGTTGAGCTCAAAAACTATTTGATAAAGCAATTTCAAAATCGTCGTCGTCGCACCCCCGCCTTCTTCAAAATTTTTATTTTTTGACTTGGTGTTTTCTCTTTTTTCATCTTCGTCCGTCTCGAATTCGGTTTCTTCTCCAGTGTCGTCTTGTTCTTCTTCTTCGTCTTCTTTGTCTTCTTCTTCTTCTTCTACTTCTTCTTCTTCTTCTTCTTCTTCTTCTTCTTCTTCTTCTTCTTCTTCTTCTACTTCTACTTCTTCTTCTTCTTCTTCTTCTTCTTCTTCTTCTACTTCTACTTCTTCTTCTTCTTCGTCTTCTTCTTCTCTCATTTCGTCATCTATCAATTCATAATCCAGTTCTTCATTCATTTCAAATGCATTACTTTCTTTTAAAAATTGTTCTGCTACAATTCTTGCTTGTGCATCACTTATCATAGGTTGAATAGTTTTTCGCTTAATAACCTATAACCAGTACGTCTATTGTATATTTATCAGATTAGTTATCATTTATTTTCAATATATTTTTTTAAAAATGCAATGGTTATAAGTCCGTGTGCACTTAAAGCCGATTCGGTGTTTTGTGAATTTTTCTTAATTACAGTTTACGAGAAATCAACAAAACAATTCGTTACGGGTGTTTTAAAATTTTGTTTTGCCTTGACTCACGATAACTTTACATTTTTTATTGTAAAACCGACAATTTCGGAATAAATATAATTTAAAGAAAATTTTAAAGAATTTTCAACGACAAAGTTGACTTTTACCGATGCTAAAAAACCAATATTGGGGATTCGAGGGCTCACTACGTTTTCAGTTTCAATTAATATTGATTTGGATTACTTTATGATTTGATTTTTATTTGCTCTTACCGATTGTAATTGCGCTCTTTTATTATTACTGTTTTCGTAATCTTTGCTGCTTTCAGTTGCTTCTGAAGATGTTATTTTCTTCTGTAAGCGTACTCTTTTTGGTGGTGGACATCCAGCATTAAAATCATCTGAGGCCTGTTTAGCAGCTTCTTCAGTTTCTGAAAATATGTAAATTAAGTTTTTAAAATAAAATTTTCAAAATTCATGATCTTTATATTTTCCTTACCAAACACATCCATCACAGTTCCTTCCACATTCCATTCACATATTAACTCGCCGTCAATCGTGTCGCAGTCACTGCACTCTTCATCAGGAACACCCTTGTACTTGGTGTACAATCTGCTGCCTATGTGTTTTCCTTTTTTAAAATTTACTTTTCTTTTACCTTTCTTGTCATGAAAAATGTGGTCCGTTACAACTACCAAAGATTTTCTTTTGTTGTCGGTGTAGTAAACTGCTGCGTACTTATAACCCATTGCAAACAGTTTCTGTAATTTTATTTGAAAAAAACAAAAAATAAAAATAAAAAATTAATTCATAATATACGAACAAGTTTAATTTATTGCTTTCTTCTTTTATATAAAGCTAACAGCCACAGCACTATTTTTTAAACATTTTCTCTTTATAATATCGTCCTGGGTACCTTTATAAATTCAAAAATTAAAGCACAAACTTTAACTTGAACTACGATAAGAGCTGATATTTTCATATGTCGAAAAAATGATGTTACAGTTTATATGTGCTGATAATAAAATAGTTTACATAGTGATAGAGACCAGTTCAAGCGTGCCTGCTTCCAATGCTACTTGATCATACCCGTATACTAATAAAAAATCTCGAGTTATTTTTCAATTGGAACTAGACTTTCTTAGAAAATATTTTTACTATCTCTAATTTTTGGTGATACGTTTTTAATTCAAAAGAAATTTTAATGCTTATTCGTCTCAATAGCTTTTACCAGTGATAACCGGTGATCCCTTATTAAGTTATTACAATTCACAGTTTTATTGTAGTTTGTAACAGCTAGCGCGTTGATTAAATTCGAATTCGGCGCTAACTGTTATGGAACGCAGATGCGGATCGGTAAATCAGGTGATGACGAGATCTACCGATCAGCTCTAATTTCGGCGCTTGGCGCGATCACACGTGTGTCAGAGAGCGAATGTACTAATTTACTTTTTTGTGTTGTTAGATAACTTTATTGAGGTTGTGTTAGATAAAGTTATCAGTGAGAAGTTGTGTGGATTTTCCTGTGATCCAGTTGTCATTGGATCGGAGCGGGGAAGGCGAACATCTCACGGAAAGTCAGCGTGCGGCCTTGGAAGGCATTACCGTCTTGTGTGAAGCCATTCGGGCTAGTAGTAATTATCATTATTATCGTTTAATCAAGCGAAGGTGCACCTGCTAGAAAAGTAAGTCCGCGTAGCGGTTAATCATTGAGTATTTGTTCGTGTGATAGTTAGAGTCGGAGTGTGTGTGTGAAGTACAGTAAGTACTTAGATTTTGTATCGGAGTTAGTCCACGCTTTTGTTCTTTTGGCGCGCTGCAGCAAGCAGACGAGCGCGAGAGTGTGTGTGTGCGTCGGTGTGTTAGTAGCGACCACAACACAGACGACGAACTTTATTTTTGTAAAATCAATTTTCGTCGTATCAAGACTTTGAGTCATTCGGGTTAAATTGTTTGTAAACATTTGTATAGAATTAGTAGTATGTAAACGAGAGCGCTCTCGTACCTTTTAGGAGAGCCCGGTGCTCTCTCGTACCTTTTAGGAGGGCCCGGTGCTCTCTCGTACCTTTTAGGGGGCCCGGTGCTCTCTCGTACCTTTTAGGAGGGGGCCGGTGCTCTCTCGTAATTTTTGGAACGCTCTCCCCCGCTGCGCACTCCTTGCTGGCGACCACCACTGTACGCTCCCGTAAAGCGCTCCTTGCTGATGAACGCACCCCGCTGCGGTGCTGACGCTTCAGGGTGGACTTAAACCACCAACCTTTCGGTTAGCGCGCTAGCCAATTACATTATTGAGCAAGATTTACTAATTATAAATATTTTTATGAATTTGTGCTTTTAATAAAAAAAATAGGTGAGTCTAAAAGAACTGAATTCAGTGAAAACAGATTATTATTCAAAAAATTAATTATTCTTAATGAGATAAGGGTTTGAAATAACTACATGAATCTTTTATTATAAAAAAAGTTTATTGCTTCACACTTATATTGTATTACAAAAGATACTTAAACTATTTTTCTTACATCGCCTGTCATTGAATTATATTGAATTATACGATCATGGATAATTAAACAGTATGCAGCTGTTCCATTAGGAAAAATATCTCGTGATTCTATTTCAAGTCGAACATCAACAGGAGCATTTTTAATTATATCATTTTGCTTTGAGCAATCAATAACTATTAATGGAATCTTATCAATAAAGTCTTTCTTAGTTAAAATAGGTTCAGGATCTTTACTGTAATATTCACCTTGAAAATTAGCATACATATCATAAAGAAGCGCATATTGATTTTGATCTACGTTTATATTTAAATTGTTATATGGATAATATTGGGAGTTTAAAAAAAGTTTAATATTACTAATATTACAATGATCGAATAAACTAGCATCTGCACTTTTCTCTGATTTTCTATTGGTTTGAAGACCAACGATGACAAAACGTGGTTTTTCCAATTGATTTGAAGTTTTCACAGTCCAAATATGTTTAGATGTTTGAGGAAGCATAGGATACTCAAAAAATTCTCTTGATCTAAAACTCATTGTTATAGGACGATCTTTTTCAATGATTTTCAATAAATCAATTCTATAAGAATCAGAAACTGATACGTAAGGCATGAGCCACTCAATTTTTGTAATATCAATCTTGAATTCTTCATAGTTGAGAATATTGTTTTGTCTGGTACCTTCTTGCTTAACTGAATTTATATCATTTCTTGATCTAGTAAGAATTAATTCGTGTTTGACGTTGACGATAATTTTACGATAGTCTTCACCAAATCCAAAAAACATGCTCAATGGAATAGCTACATCGAAGTATCCAGCATCATTAGTTATTTTACCGTTTTCTGAGAGACCAAACCATCCAGCATTTTCAATTGATTTAAGTTGATTGGGATTTAAAGAAACCCAATTTTTCATTAGGGTTGATAAACCAACATTTTTGCAGCGATCAATCTCAATACCATTTAATTCATAGCGAATATCTTCAAACATGTGACAAATGGCATTATTGACGAATTTAGTTTTTTCGGTCAAGGCTGGTTTATCAGGTGGGTTTGTCAATCGACCACAGATGCGAATAGAACTGCGAGATGGTAAAAGACACAAGTCTTGATGCTGTATGGCTATACGAATTTCATCACTATTATTATATGAAGAAGTATAGGGTTGATGAGCATGAATCTCATAATGAGAAATGCTATCGTCGAAAGCGACGGGGGTTTGAATGCTCAGTAGGTCCGCCATTTTTTTCTTGATTGCAACAAAAAAATGTGCAAGTTATTTTCCACCACCAACGATTTTTAATCCTAGACTCTTGAGAAACTGGATGTTCCGTCGTGTTAGCGCTTTGGGAGCTCGACGATGACTGACTGATGGAGTACATGATGAGTTGCTTTTATATCCTCTGCTATAAAAGTTTGTTTGAATTCCCCTTCCATGATACACGATACCCATTATGATGATTTTATGTGTAGTCTGATTGTGATAGTTTCACCACGAAAATTAACAATATTTCCGTCTTGATCGATTAGTCGCAATTGTAAATTATCAATACACTTTACTGAAACAGGCAAGTAAATAACTTCAGATGGAACTTCAATAATTTTATATCCTGGATCTGCAGATGGGTAAAATTCATGAATAGTATGAACTTTTTTATTGTTTATATAAGCTCCAGTAGTTATATTACATTCAACTCTTATTGAATTAATTTTATTAATGTTCACAGGAAAATCTGAAGTATGTTTTAATCCTGGTTGTAACAAACACTTACTGAATCCCAGAAGTTTTCCAATTGAATCTGAAGGTTCAAAGTCTATGAACTCAGAGCTTTCGATTTCACTGCGTAAAGTGTTCTCGTTAGGTTGAATTGAAAGTTCAATATTTTCTTTACTGAGGATTTCTTGAAGATATTTATTAATGTCTATTATATCGTAACTTCCAGTTGGAATAGTTATTGTATGATTACCAATATAAAACTTATTGCAACCAATATCAATATTAGGAATTGCGTTAAAGGTTAAAAGTTGTACTAAACCAAGAGTATAATTTTTATCTGGTGAAAGTTCAATTGGAGGATAATACTGTGCTTCAAGAGTAGAAGATGTGCCAGACAAGGTAAGAGTTATTGACTCCATGACACATTATAGTAAACTGAACAATCCTGATAGAAAACATTATTTATATACCTTTTAGCTCTCCACTTAAAAATTGTAAACATAGATGGCCACAGTTGTAAGAGTTAAAATCTTGAAATCTATTTGAGTTATACTTCACAGTATCAACATTAAGATATCTCATTAATTCAGGTGGTGGTTGTAAATTACCAAAACTGTCGAAGTAGACTACTTCATTGCCACGTTTTCGATAAGCCACCCAATGAGTTCCTGATCCACTTTCTTCATCAAGATTAACTATAGCTGATTCATGATTATTAGGACCTGACAATGGAAGCATATCTCTCATGAAAACTCCTCTAAAATATGGAATTTTTAATATTTTTGCATGTTTAATTAGATCAAAATTTGTAAGAGCTCGATTGGGTAAAATTAAATTGAGTTTTTTTTTTTTTTTAATTTTTGACATCTTTTTTTTTGGGTGCACGTTTTTTTTTTAATTTCTTGCAATTTTTTTTTTTTTTTTAAACCTTTGCCTTTAAATGACTTTAAGAATAATCCAAGACCACGCTTTTGAGATTTGAGGTAAAGTCCTTTTCCTAAAGCTATGGCTTCCATAGTCTTATTATGTCTTTTACTCTCTTCCAGCTCTTGTTTAGCTGATTTAGCTTCATTAATAGCTTTATAAATACCAGCAGCACCACCTGCTAATGCACCTGTAGCACTTAAACCAGCAAATAAAGGTACTAATGGTAAAAATCCACCAATTTTAGAGGTTACTGGTAAAATCCTAGGAACTTGAATTTTACTCTTTCCACCTGCTTCTTTGACTGCAAGTTTGGATGCTCTAAGCGCTGCACTTATTATACTTTTAGGCGTTTTACCAGGATTAACTATTGACTTTGATGCTCGTTTTATGATGGTATTCAAAGTTGTCTTGGATTGAGGTTTATTCTTATTTTTAGTTTTAAGACCCATTCCTAACTTTCTTTTCAATTTCATAGCGTTGGTAACAGCATAGGCTGCAGCTTTTTCACTAAATTTAGCGTCTTTTGATTTAACTCTTTCCCATGCTTTTTCAGCTAAAATTTTGTCAGCAACATGTCTTGCACTCATATTATCTTTATTTTGAGAATATGCAATATCATGGTCTCGACAAGCGGCGTCAAGTCCGTTAATTGGAGGATCACCACGTGCTAATCGAGCTTCTAACTTAGTACCAGGTCCGCAATAACTGTAGCCAGGTAAGTGCATTTCAAAAGGAAGCTTGTTGATGATTTTATTAATCAAACCACCCCCTCGCTTCCTTTGATTCTTTTTCTCGTGAATAATCATCTTGCTTCGGCGATTCAACTACGACTGAGCTCTAGAGTATAAAAGCACGCTATTTATACTTTTTTTCTTATTCCAGTCTGAGATTTTGAAAGATCAACATGGATTTCACACAAAATTCGGTTAAGCTTCCGGTGCCTAACTTTGACGTCATTGCTGAGCAAGAGAAGAAGCCAAAGCGTCATGGTGATTTACTTCCAAGCAGTATCCGAGCTGTTATATCAGGTCCATCAAATTGTGGGAAAACAAATACTCTATTAGCACTTTTAACAGATCCAAATGGGTTACGTTTTGAAAATATTTACGTTTATTCAAAGTCACTCAATCAACCAAAGTATAAATTTTTGCAAGAGCTTTTAGATCCTATTGATGGAATGCAGTATCTAGCATTTAGTGATCATGAAGAAGTAATATCTCCAGACAACGCCTTACCTAACTCCATCATGATTTTTGATGATGTCTTAACTGAGAAGCAAGAGCATATAAAAGCTTATTTTTGCATGGGTAGACATAAAAACGTAGATTGTTTTTATCTTTGTCAATCATATGCAGCGGTACCTAAACATCTGGTAAGAGATAATGTCAATTTAATGATTTTATTTCGTCAAGATGAGGTTAATTTGAAGCATATTTATGATGATCATGTGAATACTGATATGTCTTACAATCAATTTAAAAGTTTATGCTCTAAATGTTGGATAGAAGGTAAACATAGTTTTATAGTCATAGATAAAGACAGAGGTATTAATGAAGGTAGATATCGCAAGGGTTTCGATTGTTTCGCTATAAATATAGCTTAAACCTTTAAAAGTCATTAGTTGAGTGTGAACCTCTGTTGTGTAAACATGGCGGATATCGATCGAGAGAAAAAAATACTTGAAAAGCTCGAGAGGCAGTAAAACGAAAATACAATCTTTTAAAAATGCAAAAAGATGATAGTGAATATATTTTCAAGGAAACGTTTAAGCCTATTGTTGAACCTCTAGAGAAGCTTGTAGTAAAACATAAAAAGTTTAATGAAAGCTACCCTGTAAAAAAAACAGAACCAAAACAAGAAATTGATGAGACTCAGAATCAAAATTATTTAACTAATTTTTTCAATGATTCTGCTATATCTCAAAATAATGTAGTCAACTATGATTCCATTCCGGTTGAAAATGAATCTATTGCAAATGTATCTACTGCAAATGATACATACAATGAAGCAGTTAAAGAACAAGGAGAGGATATATTTGATCATTATGATAAGAATGAACGAGACAGTATGTATGGACCTAAAAAAACAAAACATGGTTATACTCTTGGAAATAAATCTATAAAATTTTTAGAAGATACAATTGAAGTGAATAATAAATCATATCCTAGGACTGCAGGGTTATTGAATCTTATTGTTCTCAAAGATCCTGTTGGTCATGATTTAAATGATTTATCTCGTTATAAAGCAATTCTTGAACAAACTAGTGCTCACAAGAAGGGGAATGATCCTAGTGGAGAAATAAAATATCATATTACAAGTAAGAAATATAAAGATATAATGACACATCTTTTTGATGTAAATTCAACAAAAACTACACAAAAAAGATCACCATTTAAAGCTGTAAAAAAAGCGTCGATACAAAGGAAATCACCATTGTCAAGATCAACTCCTACAAAACTTGGAAGTGGCTTCTTACCTAAGTATAAAATTTCAAGGTTAGGTACAAAAACTGACTATGTCTACTGGGATGATCCTAATGAATTAGCAGATCGTCTACGATTATTAATTGCTGAGCAAGCTGCTGGCAATTCAAGTCATACAAACGAGATTCACTCAATAGTTGAAGAATTGCGAGAAAGTGGGTATATATATTGAAAATTATTCAATCATCGATCAGTATCAAGATGCCTTCGGACGTGTTCGGACGTAAGAAACTGGAGGAAAACGTTAGTCGAGGACCTCCAGGCGTTGGTTATAAATTTACACAAGACGGTCACTACGATCTAGAATTTAAGTGACAGTGTAACTTAGCCTCACCTGTTGAAGTCTCAGACGCAGTTAATTTATTTACACTTCATCAAACAATTGAAAAAGAACAAAATAAGCTGAAAAAAGAAGTAATTGAAGAAGTAGAAAAAAAATTTGTGAATTTAAGAAAAGAACTATCAACTTGGCTTTCACTCTTCAAATCGAATATAGAGAAAACTTTAAATCAGCAAGAACCTGTGGAAGTACTTGAAGACGTCATTAGTGATTCAAAACTTTTAGAAAATATTTATAGTCATCGTGAAATATTGAAAGAAGACATCAATTAATAATGGAGCAGGTTGTTAAAGAGATTCATAAACCAGCACGAAGAAATTTTCCACGTAGAAAAGTAACAATGAGAGGGATAAATGATACATGGCAGGCTGATCTTGTTGAGCTTCAAAATTATTCAAGACAAAATGGAGGCTATAGATATTTACTTAATATTATTGATATTTTTTCAAAATTTGCCTGGTCTTTACCCTTAAAGACGAAGACTGGAAAAGAAGTTACTGAAGCAATGCAAACAGTTTTGAAACAACAATCTCCTCGTAATCTTCATGTAGACATGGGTAAAGAATTTTACAATAAACATTTTCAAGATCTAATGAATGAGTATAAGATTAACATGTACTCTACCTACAGTGGTTTAAAAGCTTCAATATGTGAAAGATTTAATCGAACTTTAAAAAATAAAATGTAGCAAAAATTTAGTTTGCAAGGAAGCTATAAGTGGCTTGATATTTTACCAGACTTAATAACTGAATATAATAATCAAAAGCATCGAAGTATAGGTATGAAGCCTGTAGAAGTTACTTTAGAAAATAGTAATGAAGTTTTACAAAGATTGAATAGCATTAGAGTTATTAAAAAAAAAAACCCTAAATTTAAAGTTGGAGATAAAGTGCGTGTTAGTAAAGTAAAACAATTATTTGAAAAAGGTTATGCAGGCAACTGGTCGACAGAAATTTTTACAGTTTCACGTGTTAAAAAGAATACTCAACCTATAACTTACAATCTAAAAGATTATCAAGATAAACCTATTTCAGGATGCTTTTATGAACAAGAGTTGCAGAAATCTAAAAAACCTGATGTTTATTTAGTTGAAAAAGTGATTAAACAAAAAGATGATAAAGTTTATGTTAAGTGGCTTGGTTTTGACAATTCTCACAATAGTTGGGTAGATAAAAATAGTTTATAATTTGAATAAAATATTCTGTAATTAAAAAAATCTTGTAACTTTTATATCATATGGTAAATTTATAAAATAAATAAATAAATAAAAAGACAAATAATTTTGTTATGATTTTCTTTTATTTAGAATAGGTCCTATTACATATTCCATACACTTAATTCGCATTTTAAAAATTATTGGATTTAGTATAACACTGGTCCTTTGAATTCTTAAATTAAAACGTTCTCTGTCGCAAGCAGCTTGAATCCAAGGACCCATTCTTGCTTTACGACTAGCATAATCATACACATACATAATCTTAACACTAATACAATCATTAAATGTCACTTGCTTCATTTTTACAAGATCTCACACAAATTTTACATATCACTGCTTATTACAAAACTCAAGTTGTCGGTTTCCTAAGTATTTAATAAACAACTGATCCTTTTCTACTTCTTCTTTCAAAAACTCAAGCTGATCAGGATTTTTAGTGAAGAATGTGCTTAAACGTTCAGGTAGAAACACTTGGAACTCTTTGTTGATTATAACGACAATGCTAGCTCCGAACTTGGTGTTGCATTGATATATTTTAGTTATTTTATAGAATTCTCCATTGACAAGATCGGTCAACTTCTTCTTTGGGAGATATTGGGTTTTTGCCATAGCATTCATCTTAGTGAAATCCATTTTTGTATCTATAAAACAAAATAAAATTTAATGTTAATATATAAGTAGTTAATTTTAACGTTGGAATTTTTTTAAGTATTGATGCTTACCTTATTAGGATCACTCGTTTCGTTCAAAATTGAGTCTAGTCTTTTTCTGTGGAGGTCCGTCGTCTGAAAATTTTGAGCAGCAAGTGAGCTCTCGTCTTCGACTGCACCCCTTATATAAACCATCGAAATCGTCTGCTATGGCCCCCATTGCATCATCCCAACCATCGCAATCTATTGTTTCATTTCCTAGAAAGTTGCATTGAGTGATGTAACTATTGCCAAAAGTTGCGTCATCTTGTGAAAGTCTTTTTTCTGTCACGCTGGTTTCTTCTAGAATATTCTCTTTGTTCACATCATTTTCTAGGTAGTGTTTATTTCTTGTATCTTCTAGAAAATTCCTTTCTTCCAGATTATTCTCGCTTTCTCGAAGTTTCTCGTCATTTTCTTTTTTCAGGTTTTCTAAAAATTCTTCAATGATAGGTATTCTGTAGTCCCCCCAAGCAAGAGTGTCAGTTGTACTTTTTATCCAGGGAATCTGAATGCATTCATCCGCCAGCAAGTATCGCTTGTTGTCATATGGACTCAAACCAACTTTTATTTGTTTTTCTGTATGAATGTTGTGTTGTCTTGATCTGATGGTTCGCTGTTCAACTTTTATGATTGATTTGTTGAAAAGACAGTCTTTATAATGCTCGAACTTGATTTCTCTAAGTGCTGATGACTTAACACCCTTAGCCTTTAATACTGGATCATTATTTTGTATTAAAAGACTGTATAATTTTGATCTCAAACCCACAAAATGAGTGAGAATTTCAGAATTGCATTCGTCTTTAAATTTTGCTAGGACTTTACCATTTTTAGGTTCGATACCAAATTGGTTACCCTCCTTATATGCCGATGTATCAAAGAATTCCGAGTGCTCCTTCATAATTTTATAAATGTCTACGCCCCGTACCTCATATATAAAGCTGTCCGTGTCCATATAACAAAGCGATAAGGACTTAGATCCAATCCATTTCTTCATTTTTGAGTAATGAAAGTCATACATCAAAGTTTTTGAGATATCTAAGATAGCCAGACCTATGTAAATAGGTTTTTTTATAACGATTCTAGCTGGTTTCATCTGAACAATAGCCTTATCATCATTTACTCGTGATATGCTATGGAAATTAGGACTTGCAATGCATGCTTCAGCTCCAGCCCTTCCAGGCCATTTATTTATTGGTCGTACTTTTTTATATTTACGTTGGTTCTCCATTGTTTTTCCATAAATTGCATTAACTAACAATTTGAATAGATTCTTTTCAAACTCATTTTTAGCCTTTGCTCTTTTTTCTGTGTTGAAGTCTACATATTTTTTTAACCACGCAGACTGATTAAATTGAAGAGCTCTATGGATTTTTTTTACTTTCAAACCATGTTCTTGAGCTTGAAGTAAAGCTCTGTAGTGAATTATATATCGCTCTTTATTATCCAAGGTTGTAAGCAATTTCTTTTGTTTAGAGTTTGGTGGTGGCTTATTCTCAGGACAAAACGGTAAGTCTTGATGCTCTTCATGGAGCGATTGATCATATTCAATATCTACCTCTAGAAAGTAACCTATTGGACTGTCATCTGGTACATTGTAAAAGTCAGGATTACTAGTGTCTTGAACCCACTGGAGCCCACCAAACGGTAAGAACTGTGTCATAGCCCATCTAAAAATTTTTTTTTCAAGTTAAAATTTTTTTCCAAAAAAATTTTTTATAAATAATTTTTTTGTTTAAACAATTGTTTATTTATTTACCCGTAGAGATTATTAGCATCTAAATAAATTAAGTACTTTTCTTCTTTTTCAGGATCGTATCCTTTATTCATATACTTATTGTTAGCTTCTGCGTATCGATGGGAGCATTGATTGATCCCACCTCTAATGCCTCTTTCTACGAAAAGAAGCATTTCCATGGCTGTTATTAGCTCTAGTTCTACTTTTGTTTGTTTTAACATGGCGTCAAACGACAAACCTGAATAAAATGAATAGATTAACTCAGTAAAAAAATTAAACTATAAATAACATGAAATAATTCAAATTACCTGGCGTTGTGTAGTAATGTGCTGGGTCCAATGAATATGCTTCTAAGCAAGTTGATCGAAAGTTTTCAAAAATGTCTGCCAATAAGGCTATATCAGTACGCATGTAAACATCTGAATATTCACCAAGATTTTTGATATTCAACTGTTTCCAAACCTGATTAGCATGAGCATAATCTTCGTTGGAAATATGACACCCTGTCAATTTACTGTAGAAAGCTTTTTGTTCAGGTAATTGTGTTTCTTTTAACTTATCCAAAGAATCAATGTATTCATATGGAAATTGACCTTTGATCGTTAATAACTTTATTTGTTCATCAGTTAATTTAAAATCACGATTAACTTTGGTGGTAATAGGCTTCTCTGGCAGATAACTTGCTAACTTTTCTAATGAAGATGCCATAAATCTGAATGAATCGATGAATCTGAATTCTATGACACTACCCTCAATTTTTTTGGTAAAGGAAATGTAGCGTTCTTTATTTTCAGCTAATATCTCTAGATCCCCTTTAATGATGTCATCAGAATAAAGATCTTTTATAATCAGGTGCGCATCATATCCAGTTAGGTTGTGGAAAATGACACTGATATGTTTTGCCTTGTTGTACTGTAAATTGCACGAATTGTGGGCCGCGCCTCTATACTTTCCTGTAAAGTGATCATGGTCTCGAACCTGAGAAAAAAAAACAACCAAACCTTAGCAATTTTTTTTTTTTTTTTTTTTTTTTTTTTTTTAGGTGTGACTTACCTTGGTGGGGTTGGAGGGGGTAAAGCCATGCTGACAGATCCAACACTTCTTGGCGGAGCCGAAGTTTTGCCAATCCTTTGCGGTCAGTACCATGGGTTTGGGTTTGTCGTACAGCGCTTGATACTCTTCACCCACTCTTCTGAGCTCCTCTACAAACCATTCAGAGGGAGTTTTTTCACTTTCCTCGTTTTGACGATAACTAGCATAATATGATTTTGTATCATTAAAACTATTTTTTAAGTAATAACCTATGCTGTAAGGTATGTGTTCGTCTGGGGCATCAGGATTTGATTCGTCCGAGCTTTTTATTTTACATTCTGCATCGGCATAAATAACGATTGACGCCTTCTCTTGGTTCTTGTAGTTCGTAAATTTTAGTTTGTTATCATTTTCATTAGGTAATTCTACAAAACATTTGTTGTACTGCATACAAATTGGAATGTGCTCTAATAATTTTGAAGGTTTTAAAGTGTAGTGAAGACATCGGTTACAGAAGTAGAGTTTACCGTTGTGATTTGTTAACTGGCTGCTAACTAATTTTGACAGGTCATGTATCCACACATAATGAAATTTTGGAGGTTCATCATGTTCTATTTTATTTGGTTGCTTTTCATCAAAATAATAATCTTGTATACAGAGTAGGTTGACATGCTTATTTTTTAATGATTCAGTCAAATGAGCTGTACCAACTTCCAGTACATCATTGGTTTTTTCAAGAATAAAAATATTTACCGATACGTCATTCTGCTTCTCAAATTGATTTATCTGATCAAATCTAACTGGGAAATCAATCCCTTTAAAATTTAGCTCATGTTCATGATCAATATATGAACTCACTTTTTCGGCATGAAGCTCCACAGGATGAAGACAAGATAATATGGCCCATTTAAAACATTCATTATCAAACTCATTTCTAACATTTAAACAAGCTTTCTTTTTTTTTATAGAAACTGGAAACTCTATGAAAGAACTTGCATGCATCGGTTGGTATTTCTTGAAATTGTAAGTGACACTTAGAACTTGTCTTAAAGTCCAACCTGATCCACAAGCTTCAAACTCTTCAATTTGATTAAGTAATGGTTGTACAACCCTCTCATCATACCATTCTGCTAAATCATTTGTTGTTATATACACAGGACTACTTGCACTATTAAACGTTTTCACTTCTAAAGTTTCAATATTATTTTTAATAATCATATATTCAGAAGAAACCTCAGCATTAACTTTTATTGGGCCTTGCTTCTGTAGAGCAACTTTAACTTTTTCTATAAAAGTGGTTTTAGCATCTTCTAAAAATGATTTCACATCTTTATGTATCATGTTAGTTCCCAATACAGAACTTATTCGATTTTCAAAAATTGAAGGTAGATCATTCCACTGAATTGATTCTCTTGGCTGATTGTCTTCCAATGCACCTCCACTTTTCTGAAGAAGAGATTTAATTCGCTCCTGTATATTAACTGATTGAATTAGATATGAGTTGCATCTTTGTTTTTGATGAACATTCAAGTTCCCATTGTTAAGCAAATTTTTTATTGTATTAGTCATATCAACAGACATGTTCATCCAATGCTGCAAGTCTATACTTGTAACATCTTGCAGATTATTAAGATTACTTTGTAATATCTTTATGTTCAAACCAAAATACAAAAATGAAGCCATTTTAAATACTATGATGAACACTACAATTCACTGTACGTTTTCAAACTCTACTGAGCTCTCAAGTGCCATCCCACAGTACTTATACCCAATGGTCACGTGACTCAAGAAAAGAGAAAGCTATTTTGAATTTGAAAGAGAAAAACTATTTTCAAGGATTTTTTTCAGCAGGAAGTGAAAATCGACAGCTCAAGGTTGGAACAGTTTTTTATACCCAATGGTTATGTGACTCAAAAAAGAGAAAGCTATTTTTGAATTTGAAAGAGAAAAACTATTTTCAAGGATTTTTTTTCAGCAGGAAGTGAAAATAGACAGCTCAAGGTCGGAACAGTTTTCTTTTCAACAATTTCTTTTGTTTGCAAATTGAAACTAGTTTTTTTTTTTACAAGTTTCAACTTGCTACAAAATAGAAAGTTATATTTCTAACGGTTTTTGGAACTGTTAACAATGGTTTCCCCCTCCCACTCAGTTTTCTTGTCAAGAATTTCTTTTGTTTGCAGGTTAAAACCAGTTTTTTACAAGTTTCAACTTGCTACAAAATAGAAAGTTATATTTCTAACGGTTTTGGAACAATGGTTTTCCCCCACTCTAACTTTAGTGAATCACGTGACTTTGGTGTGGTGGGGGTTGGTGATATAAAGGTTAACGAGACGATCAAATGTAACTTAGTCGTTGTTGTGTCATTATAAAATCATTATCGAAATGGCGTTCGTTGTGGACTTGGAATTCTCTTGTAGATCTAGAGATATACTAATCCCTAAAGAGCTTGCAATATATGGTGTGCAGAGTGGTTTGTCTGTACCTATAATTGCTCTTTTCAAGCCTTCATCTTTTTGGTGTAATCTTTTAAAATGTGAAAAGCGTGTCAATACATATCTAGAAAAAAATTATCATCATATACCTTGGAATGCAGGCCATACTCGACCGGGTGATATTATTAAAATATTACAATCGAATTTAGTACATGCTACTCGAGTTTATGTATATGGTTCACAAAAAAAGAAGTATCTTCAGGATATACTTTGGAATAAGTAAGTTTCTATTTAAATTTATTATTAATCATTCTGATTTTTATTATTATAAATAAATATTATAATTTTTCAGAGAGATCATTGATGTTGCAATTGAACAGCCAAATTTTAAAAAAATACAGAACGATTTTAATTCCTATTATTTATGTGATTTTCATAAAGATGATAAAGCTAAAAATTGTGCAATCCGACGAGCCTGTATATTAAAAAATTATTTATTAAATAAAGAAGAACCGACAACTTTATTTGCAACCCCCGAGGGATATGATACTGTTGATTATAAATTTCCATCATTTGGTTTTTACTATTCAAGAATACAGGGGGATGAGATTGATATGTAAAAATAAAAAGATTAATTAAATTTATAAACGATTCTTTTTCTTTAATGTTCCTTACTTCATTTTATAATACAAAATTAATTATCATAAAATTAGTGTTTTTTTAAAGTAAAAATTAAATATTTATTATACAAAATAAGTTAAAACACAGCAGCTTAGATACTAAGAGAGTATAACCCCCAAGGAGCTACGCAGGTATATCAAAGTGAAGGCTCCTGGACACACAAATAATGATCTTGGAGAAGACAGCTAGCAGGAGAGTATAACCCCCAAGGAGCTAAGCAGGTATACTAAGGAGCTACGCAGGTATACTAAAGGGAACGCTCCTGGACACCTGCTTAACTCTTGGATACTTATACTTTCCTGTTGTCTGTAGTGCTCTAGCGTCACTTAATCATTAAATAAATAAACAATAATAATTAATTTATAGTAATTATAAATAAACAATAATAATTAATTTATAGTAATTATAAATAAAATAATCTATGTACTACTTAAAGTATGAAATTCTAAATATAATTGTTCTTTTAAATCTAATACTAAGTCTGTAATATAGTCTCTTATATTTTTTTTTAAACAATTAGACTCACGCAAAATTGTATTTTTAAATATATTGATAAATCTAGTAACAAACACATCATTTATGTCTCGCGACATCTCTTCAAACACATGATTTAAAAACTTATACATTTCTTGAAGTTCAGGTTGTTCTTGCTGTTCTAGCTGTTGTTGTTGTTGTTGTTGTTGTTGACAGAAGTAATCTCCAATATATGCTCGGAGTGGTGTCTGTGGTCTGTCGTCCTCGCTGAATAAAAAATCACCTAAAACAGAAATTAAATTGAATATTAATTTATTTTACAATTTATATTTTTCAAATTAGTTAAGTATACTGTTGATTAATTTTACCTTCCATGTATCCTTCAGGGATGGACGGTGGTGGAGAAGTGAGATCCGAGAAACCTGATGAGGTTTCAACATCTATATCCTCGATGATGACTCTGAAGATACACTCTCCATAGTCTCCGTATCCTCCGCTGAAGATGAGGATTCTGATGAAGATTCCTCCTCGATTTCCATCACGTTAACGATCTCACTTATAGGTACCCCAGCTGGACATATAAAACGTTGCAGATCTAAAAATAAATTTTTAAATTGTTTATTTCAAATTTTTTATTTCAAAATTTAATCAAAAAATTGTAAATACTTACTAAATATCTGAGGCATATCAGGCTCTCGTGGGGACGTCGTAAGATCCAACGGCTCATTATAGGTCTCCGACAACGGCTCTGTAACGTTTACTTCATAATCTAAAAATTATAATTGGAAAAATATGTAATAACCAAAGCCAATCTATAATTAATGTTTTAAAAAATTTTTATAAACTTACTAGTTTCATCGTTGTTAGCTACCAAATCAATAAATTCATATACTATTTGAATTTCATTAGTAAAATTCAGACTAGTACGATATTCTTTGACTATTCCACCATCAGTAGGAGCACTCTTATTCATCGCCAGCTGCTTCGCATGCGCTTTACCACCTGTTGATTTTCTAGCGGTTTGTTTAGGCATAGGCTTCATAAGAGCCTTACCACCAGTTGATTTGCGAGCGGTCTGCTTTACACGTGCCATTTTTTTTTTTAATTAAGAAAAAAATTGAAGAAAAAAGTTGTTTCACTAAAATTCACACAGGAAAAACTGTTGTCTGAGACAAAAAACTAATTTACTTCAACAGTTAGACAAGAATCACAAACAGACTGGTTGAAACACTCGAAAAGCACTGAAACGGTTTAGAAGTAGACTTGATGTGGATCAGAATAGTTCGACAGCAAGAATGGTTCAACAGCGGGGCTAAGACGTTTAAATAGTGCCTACCAAGCAAAAAAAACCCTTTAACCCCACCTCTGAATCATCCCTTCGTGGGAGGATCGAACTTGTTAGACTGTACACCATGGATTAGACCTTGCCCTCCAATGAGGGTTGTTACCACTCCTCCGATCTTGACAAACGTTGAGTTTTCACCAATGGGCCTTACCCTCCAATGGGGGGCGGGGGCGGTTGTTGAGTTTTCCCGATTGGGCCTTACCCTCCAATTGGGAGGGGCGGTCATTACCACTCTCC
Organism: Encarsia formosa; assembly: GCA_038277355.1. Classification (NCBI taxonomy): domain Eukaryota; kingdom Metazoa; phylum Arthropoda; class Insecta; order Hymenoptera; family Aphelinidae; genus Encarsia; species Encarsia formosa. The sequence goes on from CM076185.1 coordinate 67,389,126, forward strand.
CGATTTTGACCTGAAATGAGTTTCCTCAATTGGGCCTTACTCTCCAATGGGGGGTCGTTACCACTCCCCTGATCTTGACCTGCGATGGAGAGGCAATAGAACTCCTTTAAACTCATGTTCTCCTGTTCTCAGTAAGACTACTGTGTTATTTATTTATTAAACTTTCAACTCTACAAGGTCAATGTGACTACTGTTTTTTGTTCCTCGTTTAGCACGCACCATGGTTTGTGAGTTATTTATTATAATTTATTGGAGGACGATGTCACGTGAATTTTTTTCATGTTTCCATGACTCCAAGTATTACCAACGTGAGTTATTTATTAGGGTTATTGAGTTACGGCGACTGTATTGTACAAGTTTTTTTTTTTTATTGAGTCGAATATTTTACTCTGCAGGCTGCGAGTTATTTATGCTAGAGTTATTGAGCCAAGTTTTTTTTAGTCAAATATTCAAGATGTTCAAACTGCTCGAGGACACCGTTACAGTAAACTTTAAGACTTTCTGAATTGGAATCTGGTAGGGTTGTAATTTTCAATAAACAAAAAACTAACTACTTTCTCGTCCTTCAAAGATTTTTTTTTAGATGTTGCAGGAGAGAGCGTCCTCGCTCGATGGTTGTCAAACAGAGAGAGCGAGCAGAAAAGTCGGCTGGGGTCATAAAAGGGAGAGCCGCTCGCGAGCAGTGGGGAGCGTACAGCGGCAAGGGACAAGCAAGAGCGTTCGAGGACCGCCTGGTGGCAGGGGGGGCTACGCCAGGGAGATTTACAGTCGTGCTGTAAAAAGAGCTTGGGTGGTGGGTTTTCAAAATCACGAGAGAGCAGCCTTTTTTCAAAAACGCTGGGAGATCTAAAATCATGAGAAAGCGACCGTTTCCAAAATCACGAGAGAGCACCGGGCCCCCTAAAAGGTACGAGAGAGCACCGGGCCCTCCTAAAAGGTACGAGAGAGCACCGGCCCCTCCTAAAAGGTACGAGAGAGCACCGGGCCCTCCTAAAAGGTACGAGAGAGCACCGGGCTCTCCTAAAAGGTACGAGAGCGCTCTCGTTTACATACTACTAGAATTAATTTGGAATGTTATGTAACTTTTAATTTATTTTATTTTATGGTTAATTAAAATTATTAAAATTTACATTCGACCACTAATTTAATTAACCCGTGTTCCTGCGATCGGTCCTCGTAGACTCACGCCACTACCGACGAAGGAGAGCAGCCGCGCCGCGTAATAATAACATTAGTTCGCGTACGCGTCTTCCCCCCAATTTTCAGGATTGAAGAAAAATCGACGGATTGTCGTGTGCACAGAAAGTGCATTTTGTCAGCAGGTCGGAGGAGTGCGGACGACGATCGCCGCGGGTTCTCGTGATCAATCACGATCCTCCGAGGAATTAAATACCTTAATTCGAGCTCTGTGACAAGTTTGACACTGTAATTATATATTACTCATTTTATATTTTTTTATATGAAGTGTTTACAATTATTTGTTATTGAAACAGAGTACATCACAAACATTGACTCGTACGTAATAATTATTCGTAAATCACGAAAAATTATTTAAAATTACTAATTGTTATGCTTCCAGTTAATGAAACTTAATAAATAATATAGATTACGTAATACTATAAAATTATAACCTGATAAAAATTAATTCATGAAATAAAAAAACTTTTATTTTAAAATAGAATCATTAAATAAATTGTTTGATGTGCTTTTTTATTTAAATACATTTTTAAAATTTTATAAACATAACCTTATAAAAAATAAAAAGCTTCAGCTTCAAACATTAATAAGTGTTTGAATCATAGGCTCGAATAAATTTTTAGCTTGTTAAATTTTTGTTTTATTAATTAATTTTGAAAATTGAAATCTTTTAAAAATAAAACTATTCTTTCATGTTTTATAAGAAACAAACTATGATTTGGAATTTCAACCTTTAATTTTTCTTCGAGAAGTTTAATAATAATAAACGCATAGACAATAAATATTGCTCAATTGAAATAATTATACAAATAAAAAATAGTGACATCATCTGCTTATTTTACTGAACTGTACCAGACCATTGTTTAAGATAACGATTTGAATATTTTAGGCGCAGGAAATTTGATATCCAGCAACGCTGGCGTCTTTACGACCGCAAAGCGGTTTCGGAAACTCGGTGTACGTGCCTACTACTCGGCAATAGGGTTCGACGTCTTGGGCAAACAGTACAGGCAGCTGCAGCAGTGTTATTTACAGGATTATTCATAAATTCTCACTTGGGTATGTCCTAAGCTTATCCGCTGAGTCCGCAAGACGACAGCACATTTCGGGGGTTGAGTTGCTCTGAGATCGTGATATTTTCTACTTTCGACATTTCAGAGTCATTCGAGCATCGGGTGTTGTCGTGTTCGCGTGTCTTTTAAAAAGAGTGAGTTCCTTCGTTCATCGTCAGCATAATACATCAGTTAAACGTATTTCAGTGGATTTTTATGTAAGTACAATTTTATACATTTTCTTACATTTTTATGTAAGTGCTATTATTCATACTAGCGATATTTTTAATTAGTACCTTTTACTTTTATGCTTACAAATTCAAGGCATTTCTTAGCGGCCTTCGAAATGCAAGCTTTGCTTGCTTTCATTAATTATATGTTAAAACTCGAATTAAAGGTTTTTCAACATTGTGCAGAGATATTTTACGACGATATTTCTCTTTAAAATTGCAAATGAAGTTTTTAATATTTATAACTTTAAGTAAGTTTATGACTTATAATTTTATCTAACTGCGCTTCAGCAACCATAAGTGCGAGTCTAGCTACTGCTTCAAAAAAAAAAAAAAAAAAATTCCATTCAAATCAATATATTTTCAATAGACTATTATTTTCACAGCATGAAAGATAATGTTATTGGGCAAAGCCCTCTTCCCCGGATTTTTTGCTAATTTTCGGACGGGATAGATTTCAAAAGTTATTACAATTTTTCAGCAACTCTCTGATTCAAACACAAACGTGAGTTTCAAATGTTTAAGTTATTTATTTTTTTTTTTTTTCAATACTACTGAATGCGATGTAATTTTGAAACGAAGCTTCTTGTTTGAGTAGTTTATAATCTTAAGGATGACGCCGACGAGAGGAAAACCTCGGCTCGTCTCGCCTCGACTTCAACGAGGCCACGCAGACTGGAGACGAGGTCCAAGGCGAGGTGAGGCAGCGTAGCTGTCTCGTCGAGGTTGAAAAAAAACTTTTTTTAATTAAAAAAAAATATAATTTTCTTTTTAAACAGCAAAGTTTAAGTTTTTATTGCTCAACATTGGTGATTTCCAATGTCAAAGAGGGTATGTTGCAAATCCTTAAATGAAATTCTCGCCGACAATAAATCTCGCCGACAAAATTTTTTTTGGCTGAAAAAGAAATTCTCTGAACGTAAGACAGTTTTTAAATAAAATTTCTGTCAGATGGCAAAAAACTGATTGGCTACCCCCCAAGCTCTAAGCCCACAAAACCCTACGCGCCCGAGTTAAACAAAATACTGATGGGCTACCCCCCAAGCTCTAACCCCCGAAGTCCCGGGGGCCCGAGTTCAACAAAAAAACTGATTGGCTACTCCCCCAAGCTCTAACCCCCAAATACCCTGGGCGCCCGGGTTCAACAAAAAAATTGATCGGCTACCCCTCCAGCTCCAAGCCACCAAAACCCTGGGCAACCGAATTCAACAAAATACTGATTGGCTACCCCCCAAGCTTTAAGCCCCAAAAACCCTGGGCGCCCGAGTTCATCAAAAAAACTGATTGGCTACCCCCCAAGCTCTAACCCCCAAAAACCCTAGGCGCCCGAGTTCATCTAAAAAACTGATCGGCTATCCCCCAAGCTCTAAACCTCCAAAAACCCTAGGCGCCCGGGTTCAACAAAATACTGATTGGCTACCCCCCAAGCTTTAAGCTCCAAATACCCTGGGAGCCCAGGTTCAACAAAATACTGATTGGCTACCCCCCAAGCTTTAAGCTCCAAATACCCTGGGTGCCCAGGTTCAACAAAATACTGATTGGCTACCCCCCAAGCTCTAACCCCCAAAAACCCTGGGCGCCCGAGTTCAACAAAAAAACTTATGAGCTATCCCCTTAGCTGTAAACCCCCAAATACCCTGGGCGCCCGACTAGAACAATAAAACTTATCGGCTATCTCCTAAGCTTCAAACCCCCAAATACCCTGGGCGCCCGAGTTCAATAAATCAACTTATCGTCCAACTTCCAAGCTGTAAATCCCCAAATACCCTGGGCGCCCGAGTTCAATAAAAAAACTGATCAGTTATCCTTCAAGCTCTAAACCTCCCAAAACTCTGATTACCGAGTGGAAATATTTTACAAGTACTTGGAATAATGTGCAGTCCATAAAAAGTGTTTTTTTTTTGTTCCACAAAAAGGTTGTGGTGTACATTTATTTACATCACGTGAAAGTACTAAAAAATAATAAAAAATTGGTATAAAATAATAAAATAAATAACCAATAAACAAACGAAAATTTTCACGTTTTTTCGAAATGTGTCTCATTTGTAGAAGCATTGAATTTATAGTTAAAAAAAAAATTTGTTGATAATGTTGTAATCAAAGAGTTCAACAATAAGTGAAAACTTATAGCGTTTTCCTACTTCACCACGCCATTTTGGAGTTAAAAATTTCAGATTTACAACTTTATAATATAGTTGCACCAGTACAGCGTAATAAGGTATTGTTACAAAAATTATTTATTTCATGCTTAGGTTAACGAAAATGCACTCATATTTTTGGAATAATTCAACTCGGGTTCCCAAGGTTTTTGGGGATTCAGAGCTTGGGGGATAGCTAATCAGTTTTCTTTTCGAATTTGTGCGCCCAGGGTATTTGAGGGTTTAGAGCTTGAGGAAGAGCTGATCTTATTGAAATTAAAAAAATTAAAAAAAAAAGTTGTTGCTATTCACTTTACAGCTTTCATATGCTATTTTTTTTACAAAATGCCAAAAATCGGGTTTCATTCATGGATAAAATATTTTTATACAGTAAATTGAGACGTACAATTTCAAATAAAATTTTGAAAATATTAGTAGTATATGTACCGCTTTGGCGAAAGTAAACAAACATGATTCATTTACTTCGCCAGGCACAGTGCTCGGCGGCGGCGGCCTCGTGTGTCGCGAGCGGTGTGGTCGGGGAGCGCGTGACTGCTTCTCGCAGCCGATGCTGACTCTGCATGAGAGAGAGCATCATCATATTAGCTTTTTCGAGGCGGCGGCTCGCGGTTGCTGCGGGAGGGGGTGCTCGGGGCCGCTCTGAAAGGAGGAGGAGGGCTTTCTGGTGCGGTGACGCGGTCGAGGCGGCGGCTCACGGGTGCTGCGGGAGGTGGTGCTCGGGGTCGCTGAGGCGGCTGCGCTCGGACGTCGCGACTGCTGCTGACTCTGCAGGAGCTGCTGCTGCTGCGGCATCTGTATCTTGTTCTATTCTTCAAGAGATTATTTAATTCTGGATCGGTCATTTTTAAATTAATAAAATAGTTTAAGAAATCAAAAAAAATTAGAAATTAATAATAATAATTTTTAAACCATTGAAAAAAATACTTTGAATATACTTTGATACTAATTAATTTTACTTTTTAATAATTTTTATTCCTTTGAAAAATACTTTGATTTTACTTTAATACTAATCAATCTTACTTTTATAATTACTTTTAATCCTGATAAAAATGATTCAAGTCCGGAGAAGGATATTTAAAAACAAGTGAAGTATATATTTTTTAACTTTTTTTTCCATTTATTGAATGATTACATTATTTCATTACATTTACATTTCATTACAAAACTTTTACTTTTTCACACTTAGTCATTGAAAGTAAAATCGAACTGAAAATTGCCCATGTAGGTGGCATAAAATTTTTCCTTTTCTACATTATCTTGCACTTTTTCCCAAAAGAAATTGTGCTTGGTCAGAGCATCCGAAATTTTTTGAGGCAGATAAATAGCAAATTCGTTATCAAAGGTAGCCAAAACTTTGCGTCCATATTTTGTTGTCGTCCTGTTTACAGATGTCACTTTGTATTTGTGATTTATGTCCAGCTGCTTTAAGTTTTTACGGGGTAAATCAGGTGCTTGAGATATACTGTTGAGCCAGTCGATGCCTACTTCTTCTGCAGCCATATTTTTAAGCCTGGAACAAATTTTTTTTGATTAATTTAAGAAAATTAATAAATAAAGTGTAAAAATAATAGAGGTCGCCAAATCTACTTACAAGTATTTTCAGGAAGATGACTTTCAAAAATCCAAGAGCTTATTTATTGGCTTTTGTTCGGCTGGTAAAGAGTAGGTGGTCAGTTAAGTCGAGGGCTTTACACTTTGTGACTGATGGAAAGACTGACTTTCGTCGTGCAATTTATAGGTATAAATTATTTAAAATAAATATTGCAAGCCCCGCAAATGCAGCATTGGCGTTTTACAAAGTCCTGACAACGTGATTTTACAATAAAGATATTTTCGCACTACTACTTTGTAAACAATGTATGACACAGCCGCCGTTACCCGTAAATTGATCATTATCACGTGATTTGTGTTTAATAAAAGATCTTGCAATACAATCATTTTTTTTCAAGTCATCAGAAAAATTATTTAGAATGCTGCATTTGCGGGGCTTGCAATATTTATTTTAAATAATTTATACCTATAAATTGCACGACGAAAGTCAGTCTTTCCATCAGTCACAAAGTGTAAAGCCCTCGACTTAACTGACCACCTACTCTTTACCAGCCGAACAAAAGCCAATAAATAAGCTCTTGGATTTTTGAAAGTCATCTTCCTGAAAATACTTGTAAGTAGATTTGGCGACCTCTATTATTTTTACACTTTATTTATTAATTTTCTTAAATTAATCAAAAAAAATTTGTTCCAGGCTTAAAAATATGGCTGCAGAAGAAGTAGGCATCGACTGGCTCAACAGTATATCTCAAGCACCTGATTTACCCCGTAAAAACTTAAAGCAGCTGGACATAAATCACAAATACAAAGTGACATCTGTAAACAGGACGACAACAAAATATGGACGCAAAGTTTTGGCTACCTTTGATAACGAATTTGCTATTTATCTGCCTCAAAAAATTTCGGATGCTCTGACCAAGCACAATTTCTTTTGGGAAAAAGTGCAAGATAATGTAGAAAAGGAAAAATTTTATGCCACCTACATGGGCAATTTTCAGTTCGATTTTACTTTCAATGACTAAGTGTGAAAAAGTAAAAGTTTTGTAATGAAATGTAAATGTAATGAAATAATGTAATCATTCAATAAATGGAAAAAAAAGTTAAAAAATATATACTTCACTTGTTTTTAAATATCCTTCTCCGGACTTGAATCATTTTTATCAGGATTAAAAGTAATTATAAAAGTAAGATTGATTAGTATTAAAGTAAAATCAAAGTATTTTTCAAAGGAATAAAAATTATTAAAAAGTAAAATTAATTAGTATCAAAGTATATTCAAAGTATTTTTTTCAATGGTTTAAAAATTATTATTATTAATTTCTAATTTTTTTTGATTTCTTAAACTATTTTATTAATTTAAAAATGACCGATCCAGAATTAAATAATCTCTTGAAGAATAGAACAAGATACAGATGCCGCAGCAGCAGCAGCTCCTGCAGAGTCAGCAGCAGTCGCGACGTCCGAGCGCAGCCGCCTCAGCGACCCCGAGCACCACCTCCCGCAGCACCCGTGAGCCGCCGCCTCGACCGCGTCACCGCACCAGAAAGCCCTCCTCCTCCTTTCAGAGCGGCCCCGAGCACCCCCTCCCGCAGCAACCGCGAGCCGCCGCCTCGAAAAAGCTAATATGATGATGCTCTCTCTCATGCAGAGTCAGCATCGGCTGCGAGAAGCAGTCACGCGCTCCCCGACCACACCGCTCGCGACACACGAGGCAGCCGCCGCCGAGCACTGCGCCTGGCGAAGTAAATGAATCATGTTTGTTTACTTTCGCCAAAGCGGTACATATACTACTAATATATATACATATAACTACTAATATTAGTTTCGAACCTCGGTGAGGTGCCTCGTCATGAGACGAGGCGAGGCAAAATAGATTTTGATGCTCGAGGCGAAGCAGTTCGAAACCTCGCCTAGCGTTATCCCTATAGTTACTCTGTAAAAAACGGCATAAACACCATAAAAGCAACCAAAAAAGCAACACTGATGATGGATTAATCTTGAGAACTGCATTTAGAGGATTCAATTTTTAGGATGAATGAAATAAAATTTCGAATATTAGGATCGAATATTTAGGGAACTAAATACAGAGACACATACATCATCGCGCATTCACACGTTCACACTCAAACCCACACACGCACTGGAATAACAATTACAAAAATTTTCTTTCAAGACAGATGGAAATTATTAATTTTTTTTATCTTATTTTGTGGTATACAATACTTTTACGTGGTATACAAATTTTTCTCCATGATGTTGGAATAAGTTTATTGGCGTCTAGCATGACTGTAGCGCCCCTATTTTGTAGGCTCTCTACGTGCCAAATCGTATGGAAAATTTTAGTTCGAGCCTACACCACCGCTGGAGGGGAAGTCTTTTCCATAGGTTTGCATGTACTTCCCTATCCTCATGCAAGACGCCAATACTAATCGTCATCTTCGTTATACTGTAAATGATTTTTAAATTTTCAAAATTTTGCGTCTGTTATTTAATTGCCTTTTAAATACCTTCATTAAAAAAAAATTATTCAAATTCATAAGTATTTACAATTATTATCATCAATGAATATAATTTATCTAAATTTATAAGAAAGTATGAATATGCGATATATTAACTAAAGAAATTATTTAAAAAATTCATTCACATATTTCATTACTAAATTATTAATTACTTTCATTTAGTTAATTTATTTCATTATCTCATATAAAATGCTTCGATTCTAAAGAGTGTCCAAGACAGCTAATTTTTTTTTTAATATTTAAATGAAATATTAGATGAAATTTTTTTTCCTGCTTAATGAGCGAAAATTTTTTTAGAAAGAATAAAAAAAAATTAAAAAGTACTTTGCATTTACTTTATCAAAAAAAAACATATATAATGAGCAATACAAATTCAATACTCTATTTTTAGTAAATTAAAAAAAAATTTTCAAACTCTTTTTATTTTGGGATTAATTCCATTGGACTGATTATCCATAATTTAACCTGCAAAAAGTCATCAATAATAAATTTTAAATTAAATATTGATAGCCATAAGAATAAATAATAAATTTTTTTTATATCACTTTTTATTAGCATAATTTTATCATAGGACGCTTTTATCTACACAATGAAGCTATTAATGACTCCAGCATACAGACCAGATCTCCCAGACAACAACAGAAAAGACGAAATATGGTAATAATCAATGCTTTTTCTGCTTGCGTTAAAGCGTTACTTTCACTATATTCTTTTTTCCCTATCGATATTACGTTAAAATTTTTTCTTTTCTCTACAGATTCGTCGATCCAAACACATCATTTTACAGGAAATTATTAATGAACCACTTACAATGACAGTCCCGATCGAAAATAACATTGCAGAGCTACCAGTGGTTGTTGACCTGCGCGATCCTGAACTTGATTCGACGTTACCAGAATATTTACCAACTACCTCCATTTTACAAGTAATTTCATGCTCTGACTTTTACTTTCTCACAAACTTACTTAAGGTAGTTCTAGCGCAACAGTCTTAAATATGATGATATACTAAATTTTTAGGAAAGTTGTAAGAAAACTTTTGCTGTTAATGACCAAACTTTGATAAAAAATTATATATTTTTTACGCCGATCCGTGCGCTTAAAGCAAATAATGTCAACTTTGCGGTTGAATAGCTCCGATATGACGTGGGCAATCTAACTGAATTTTTGCAGAGACATTACTCATTATCCATAGAATACGTGTTTCAAATTTCAAAAAAATCGTAGAAAAATCAAAGTAACGCTTGAACTACCATAACCCATTCTAAACTAGTTCTTTTCAATTACTACGGATTAAAAGTGGTTCTTTTCAACTAACATATTACACGCTTCGGATGCATGATTATCGATTATCTAGGATCTGCTGCATCTCCTATGTGTCCCAAACTAATCATTTTTTTAGTTTGCTTCAATTCAAACAAGTTTTCATAAAATCAGTCACCAACTTTTTGTTTTGAACAATTTCCGCGAAGAAAAATAAAACATACAAAAGAAAAATAAACATAAAAACAGGAGATCAATGCACTTTACTTGTAGTTCATGCCTTCTACATTTAAGGCAGCATTAAAATCTCGAGAATGCTGTGCAACAAATTACAACGTTCTTAATTTTTTGATTCATTTTTTTACGAGTCTCATTTTGAAATCTCTTAAACCGTTTCTTTTTTCAACCACCTGCAACTTTGCGATGTACAATTCATGATATTCGAGTAAAAAAAGGTATTAAATCTCTTTGATTATACTTAATGGATAATTAAAGGATATGTTATGAGCAACATATTTTCATTTCTTTTCATACATTTTAAAACTCTTTGCTTTAAAAAATACAATCTTTAATTTTGTTTCTTCTAACATCAATTTCGCCCTAAATAAATAACTAATACACGAATTTAGTGCTACTAGAAAATAAAGTCTTTTTCATAAAGTAACAACTACAAAATCAAGATCAGTAAAGATCCACAACTGCTTTCAACTGGTCCTTTTATTACTCAGTACTAAAGCGTTTTAATTTCTTCTTTATTCGTCTAACACGGGTGAAGGGTTCGTTCAAAAAACCATGCAGAACCAGAAAATTCATGACTTAAACCGACTACCTTGATACCAAGCACTAAAATCCTGATGTCAGGCACGGTTTTTACCTGGCCTCGGAGCACCGTGCGTTATTTACCGACATATCGAACCGGTTTTTCAATGCATTGGTATAATTATTTGACTGAAACCTTCTTCCCATGAACAATGATTTTCTCGCAGAATAATTTAAGTTTGAAAAAAAATTCAATTATTATTCAATTTGTATCTTATTAATTTCTCTCATTTTAAACTTATTCAACTAAATCTTCAAGGGCTTTAAGCAAACTTTATTTTAATGCATGCCTCGAGCTTTTTTTCAAATTAACATACAAAAAATAGCAACAAGGGCTTTAATAGCAATAAATTATATCATTTTGAAAAAAACTTGCTACGGTTTTGTTTGTCGCATTTAAACGTTGGGAGGGGGGGGGGGTCATGCAACTGGTTATTTTATTTCATAAAATTCTTTTTTTTGATTTTAGGAGATTTTACCTGAACCTGATACATCCGACGTTTATTATGATTGCACGGAGGAAGACTTCAGAAACGATTTAGCGGGAACTTTATTGACCGGTTCTAATTTGGGATGCTCTGAATGGACCTCCATGACCTTCGAAGAGTTTACTAAGCCAGAAAATCTTATGAAACCAATTAATGTAACAATTGATGCTACTTTCGGACTTTTGTTTAATTTGATGTTAGCTTACACCATCTCACACTCTCTTAATTCTTCTGCCAGGGTTAACTTATTTAAATTATTCAATCAAATTTTCGGTTGTCAAATTCTTCCCGCAACTTCATATCTTTTAGACAAGTTCTTAAACCCAAGCGGAGATTCTCAGTTTCACGCTGTCTGCCCAAATTGTGGAGCATAAATTGGTAAATTCGGGCCACATTTAATAGTATATTAAATAATTAGTGCGTAAAATGCATCATTCACGCACGCGTGCTGGCGTCGGCTTTGCCGACGCCAATAGCACAAGTGTGTGAACAATGCAGTTTACGCACGCATTATGTATACTATTTTATATTACGAGTACTCGAAAATGCGTCAAAAGTGTGAATTTATTGACAGAATTTGGCTAAGCTTTTAAATTTTTAGATTGATAGGTTAGATCCTGCTAGCAGACCGCCATAGTTGTTCTTGCTTTTTGTTTTTATAAACCCTACTCAGCAAATATCTGACTTACTTAACATGTACCAGGACTATTTTCTAAAAATAATGAATCGCGTCACCGGGTCCTGCTCTGATTTTATTCAAGATATTTATGACGGTAAAGAATACAAAAAATTTCTTAATAAATTGCCCACTGAACACGTGCGTAACTTTTTATCAGCAATTTTTAATACCGACGGTGCGCAAAAATTTAAGTCTTCAAAAAATTCTGTTTGGCCGATTCTTTTGCAACTAAATGAACTACCTGCACAAGTTTGAATTAAGAATATCGTTATTTGCGGTTTGTGGTATGGCAAGCATCAACCAAATATGTTCATTTTTTTGAATTGCTTTATTGATTTTTTAAAAAATTTACAACTCAATGGAATACCTTGCAAAATTAATAACGTAATTCGTCACGTTCCTCTATATATTATACAGTGCTGCGTGGATTCATCAGCACTTTGTAAAATACAAGGAATTCAACAATGGAGTGGCTACCATTCTTGCAATTTGTGTTTACAGAAAGGCCTTCACAATGCCAAATATGTTAGATATTCTTACAAAGCAAACGTTACGTTTCGTAATGTTACGAAAACTATAAAAACTATGCTTGCATATGTTACAGCGACGGGAAGGTCGGCAAAACTGTTAAGAAAAAAAATCACTTCATTCACTGGTAAAAAAAACTTGTGTCCGCTAGTGAGAATTCAAGAATTTAATATTATTTCGGGTTTTACTGTTGACTACCTTCATTGTGTTCTTGTAGGTGTTGCTAAGTCTTTGGTAGAAATTTATTTATCCCAACTGAGCAATACACAAGTAACCGATCTTGACACAATTATATTAAATATACGTCCTCCACACCAAGTTGGTCGTTTAACGCGACCTATTAGTCAAAGGTGTCATTGGAAAGCACGAGAGTGGGAGAATTTTATTCTTTATTACAGTTATCCTGTACTATCTACTTTTCTTGACAGTAGTATAGTAACACTATGGCGAATGTAAACAATGATGATTCACCGCTGCGAGCAGGGGTAGCATTCTTTAACCTAAAAATGAGTGGTCACTGGTCAGTGGCCAGCAGACGCGTCGCGTAAAAAATGACGTATAATACGTTACTGTAAGAAAATAAAAAAAATATATTTGAAATTTAAAAAAAGAGATTAAATAAATCTAAGTTTATATTAAAAATCTTTATTTACAATTGAAATTTTTACATAAATTATTTTTAATTATAAAAAATTTTTAAAATTTTATAGCTAAATTTTTTTGCAATCACTGATGTGATTTCATCAAAAGTTAACACTCTTTTTCCTTGAACAACTGCATCGTGTGAAGATGTTTCTGAAATTATTTCCATTTCATTAAATGTTTTTTCTGGAAATAAAATTTGTATTAAATTTGTTAAATTAAAAAATAAATACGATTAATTAACATTATTACCTTTTTGTGTTGGATTCAGGTTAATATCTGGCTCAAAATTTTCGGTAGAGTTTTTTATAAAATATAATTTTTTTTTCTTGCTCACTTAGTCTTACTTTTACTTTTTTTTTCTAAATCTTCAATCAGACAATACCAAGCCTATTTAAATGAAATAATACAAATAACCATTAATACCAAGTTTAAAAATAAAAAAGTTGATATTTTGTAGCTTACAAATTTCCAAACGGTAGCGGGCTTTGGGAGTAAAGTAACTTTATTCAGATTATCTGTAATAATATCCCAATGTAAATTTTCTTCTTCTAAACTCGTTTTACCGAACCCTACCTCAGGAAAATCAATAACATATTGTAGGATACACGAGAGTTGTTTTTCGTTTAATTTTATTCCTCTATAACTAAAATTTAAAAAAGTTTTATGCAAAGTTTACCGAGCTATTAAACTACTTAAAAAATATCTGTACTTACCTCATTTTGAATAATAGGTAAAAGACTAAGCGAGCAAGAAAAAAAAATTATATTTTATAAAAAACTCTACCGAAAATTTTGAGCCAGATATTAGCCTGAATCCAACACAAAAAGGTAATAATGTTAATTAATCGTATTTATTTTTTAATTTAACAAATTTAATACAAATTTTATTTCCAGAAAAAACATTTAATGAAATGGAAATAATTTCAGAAACATCTTCACACGATGCAGTTGTTCAAGGAAAAAGAGTGTTAACTTTTGATGAAATCACATCAGTGATTGCAAAAAAATTTAGCTATAAAATTTTAAAATTTTTTTATAATTAAAAATAATTTATGTAAAAATTTCAATTATAAATAAAGATTTTTAATATAAACTTAGATTTATTTAATCTCTTTTTTTAAATTTCAAATATATTTTTTTTATTTTCTTACAGTGACGTATTATACGTCATTTTTTACGCGACGCGTCTGCTGGCCACTGACCACTCATTTTTAGGTTAAAGAATGCTACCCCTGCCTCGCGCGGTGTCGGTGGCCGGTGACGCGGTCGAGGCGGCGGCTCGCGAGTGCTGCGGGAGGGTGTGCTCGGGGCCACTCGGGAAGGAAGAGGAGGGCTTCCTGGCGCTGTGAGCAGCCTCGCGTGGTGGCGGTAGCCGGTGCCGCGGTCGAGGCGGTGGCTCGCAGGTGCTGCGGGAGGGGGTGCTCGGGGACGCTCGGGAAGGAGGAAGAGAGCTTCCTGGCGACGGTAACGAGGCCGACTCCGCGAAAGCGAAGGTCGCTGAGGCGGCTGCGCTCGGACATCGCAGCTGCTGTGGGGATCTGCCCGGCTTTGCTGCTGCGTCTGTATCTTGTTCTTATTGATCGTTTTTAGGATTTATCAATGAAAAATTTGCGTATATTTTAAGGAAAAGTTTTAAGCTTTTAAGTAAATTTAAAGTAAGATACTATTTTTAATTGTAACATTATTGTTGGAATAGAGGGTTTAGTGGATTATGAATAATAAGTGTTGGTTTATTTTGTATGTATTTATTTAATAAGGTAAACTTATATAATACACTGCCTGTTCACGACATGCGTTCCCGACTAGCAACAGAGTAACAGGACTAGCAACCAGCTAAATTTCGCTCTGAATCAATATTTACAATGTCAATTATACCTTTCTCATAATTCTCGTTTACATAGTGGTATTGCACTTCGACGTGCTTCGAGTTTTTGGTAAAATTTCCAAATTTTGCTATCGATATTGCACCTGAATTATCCTCATATATTTCAATCGGTTATTCAATTTTTAATTTAAATGACTCATTCAGTAAATTTCTAATAATTAAAATTTCAGTCACCGCTTCAGATAATGCAGTTTACTCAGCAAAAGTTGAACATTTTGTTACAGTATTTTGCTTTCGTGTTTTCCAATAGATCAAATTTCCAAAAAATCTAACTACAAAACCTGTTGTTGATTTTCTATCTATATTATCACCCGCAAAATCTGAATCAACCATACAATCTAACTTTACTCTATCTACATTCTTATCATTATATGTTAATTTTAAATCCTTAGTTTTATACAGGTATTTTAAAATTCTTAAAGCATATTTGTAATGTGTTTGATCATAACAACTTTGAAATCTACTTAAATAATTAACACTATAAGTAATATCAGGTCTAGTGCCTGTGCTAATATATAATAGTTCTCCAATTAAATTACGATATTTTATTCTTTCGTCAATCTCTCTCGCTTGATTTAATTTTAAATTACTCTCCATTGGAGTTTCATACAATTTTGAATTTTCTAATTTATATTTTACAGCCAAAGATTCAATTTATTTCGATTGACTTAAGGTCATTCTATTTCTTTCTTCATTATAATCAATATCAATACCTATATAACTCTTGATTTTACCCAAATCTTTCATAACAAATTTTTGCATCAAACTAGCTTTAATCTCTCTGATCTTATCAAGATTTTTGCAAACAATCAACAAATCATCAACAAAAACTAAAATATATATTGGATCTTTGCCTTTGTTATTTACGTACAAACAATAGTCATAATTACTTCATTTAAATCCTAACTTTTCAATAAAATCATTAAAGCATTCGTACCAAGTTCTAGAGCTTTCTCGCAAACCGTAAAGAGCTTTTAATAATTTACAAACTTTATTTTTACCAGTTTCATAACCTTTAGGTTCATAAATGTCAACTTCGGATTTTATGTTGCCATTTAAAAATGCTGTCTCAACGTCCATTTGCTTAGCAAATAAATTATTCGCACAACTGTAACTTAATAGAATTTTCAAAGTTTGCATTTTACCGACAGGCGAATAAACATTTTCTAAAAAATCTTTCTGTTGAAAACCTTTAACTACTAGTCTAGCTTTATAAGTATTATCATTTTTTTTTCTATAAACCCATTTAACATCAAGTACTGGTTTATCTTTCGGTTTATAAACAACCGTCCATGTTTCATTTTTTGCATGACTCTTCATTTCTGAGTCCATCGCTTCACGCCAAAATTTCGCGTCGCGTGAATTTAACGCCTCTTCAAAAGTACTCGGAGTATTCGCATCAATGAAATTTACATAAATAAAATGTGTTACCGGATTACCGTACCTTTCGACAGGTTTTCGATTTCGATTCGAAGTTCTTTTTTCTACAAAATTTTCATTTTCATTCTCATCATTCACATACTCATTTTCAATCTCGTTCTCAGTTTCGCTTGCATTCTCATTATCATTATTATTAACGCTTTCCTTCTCATTAATTGATTCATCTCAAATTCACAAATTCATTCTTCTCATCTTGCTTTCTTTCTAAACAAATTAATTCGGTTTCATTTTCAATAACTTTTACATGTCTTGCATTAATAATTTTACCGTTGATTGAAACTCTATAACTATCGCTATTATAGCCTACTAAAACTCCTATCTTAGCCTTATCGTCCCATTTCCCTTTTCTTAAAACCTCTGGCGTTCTAACAAAAACTTTACTGCCATAAATTTTTAAATGTTTTACATTAGGTTTCTTACCAATAAATATTTCAAAAGGTGTTTTATTTTCTTTCGTTCTCGCTATCGTTCGGTTTTTTAAGTAAGAGACTGTTTTTATAATTTCAGGCCAATACCTGTGATCAATTTTAGCTTCTCTGGCTAGATATCTACTTATATCCATAGCCGATCTATTATATCTTTCTGCGACACGGTTCAACTCATGAACGTATGCTGGACAAGGTGATAATTCAATTCCTTTATATTTTATAAAATAATAGATTTCACGATTCAAATATTCAGTACCGTTATCACAACGAAATTTTTTAATTCTTTTTCTAAATTGGTTTTCTACTAAATTCACATACTCGATAAAACATCCTGCCGTCTCGGCTTTACTTTTAATACAATAAATTTTAGCACATTTGCTCAATATCATCAATAAATGTCAGAAAATATTTTTCACCACAATAACCAACCGTTCTGTGTGGTCCATTTAAATCAGTATGAATAAGTTCCAAAATTTCCGTAGTTTCAGTTCTCTCATTATCAAACGGAACGTTAGCCATTTTACTTTGAATACAGTTTGCAAACTGCATAATATTACTCTCTAATTTTTCTGGCAAACCATCTAATAATTTATCTCTGACTAATCTGTTTAAATATTGAAAGTTGACATGCCCTAGGGCCCTATGCCATTTTTCTTTATCAGTTAATTTAGTTACGTTTGCATAAATATCATCATCATTTGCATTTTCATAAAAGAAACTTTTCATTATATATAAACCATTTACATTCTCAGCAACAGCTGTTAAATTTCCAAACTAATCATAAGTTTTTGCAAAATCACCTTTATTCACTACTGTATTATTCTTAGCTATCTTTGCAACACTCAATAAATTTTTTCTAATTCCTTCAACAAAATAAACATTTCTTAATTCAACCTCAATTTCATTATTATATTTTTTAAAATACGTTTTAACTGTACCTAATTTTGTTGCTTTTAAATTTTGACCATTTAGTAATATAAAATTTACTGGATATTTTAAATTAATAAATTTGCAAAATAATTTATCATGATTAATTATATGATCTGAACAATCGCTATCTAACAACCACTCAATTTCATTCGAATTTTCATAATCACTTCTATTTACCTTGTTTACATTCACTTTGTTTACCTCCATCGCCCAGACTGCTCCGGAATTTCTGCCTTGCTGCTCGCTTGTTGAAGACTCTGCTTCGTGCTGTCCACCATGCTGTTGTCCCGAGCTTCTGCCTCGACCGCAACCTCGGCCGTTGGCTCCTTTGTAGTTGCCACGTTGAAAAGTTCGTTGACCTCGTTGATTTTGAGCTCCTCTGCCTTGTCCTGGCTGCGCTCGTTCTTCGCTGTTTTGCTGGTTTTCCCAGCATTGATTTTTGTAATGCCCAAATTTTCCACAATTGTAACATTTACCTCTCACTGTAGCATTAAAAGTACTTGCATTTTTCTTGCCACTTTCACTATAGTTTAAATTCTTTTCTTTTATTTTTGATTTAATCAAATCAACACTTCTTTGCTCTTTAGGCACTAAGTCTAATAAATCACCAATATAACTATAACTTGAAGGTAGAGCATTTATCATAAATCTCATTTTTTCTTCCTCAGTAATTGTACCACCAGCTGATTTAAATTCATTGCACGCCTTTTCAAATTCAACGAAAAAATCTTCAATTTTATCAAAATTTTTTAATTAAACTTTTTCTAATTTATTTCTGTTAATTATTTGCAAAGCTGTGGATTTGTTTGAGTACATACCTTCTAATTTACTTATTATCTCTCTTGGTGTTTCACACTCATAAATATGTTCTAATTGTTTATTTGAAATTGCACTGATCAAAAATGTTTTTGCTCTGGACTCCACCTTTTTCCAGGCCTGCTCGTTTTCATCTGTTCTTTCTTTAATTACTGGGTCTTTAATTTCTTTGTACTCCAATATATTCATGACTCTAAATTTCCATGCTGTTAAATTATTACCATCAAACACTGGTATGGTATAGTCATCACCTTTTGCTGCTATTTTTTCTAAATTTTTTCTTTCAATTTCAGAATATACTTCAATTTTCAACTTCAATACCTTTTTTGTATTTTTTAACTAAATTTATCTCAAAAAATTTCTATGCTCCAATTTCAGTTCAAATTCATCACTTTTTATTTTTCACAAAGTTCATCATAGTCATGTTCTTCACTTTTCAAAAAACTCTTAAAATAATTAAGCATTTAACTGTTCACTTTTCATTTAATTCAAAACTCAATTTTCAAAAAAAAATCTCAACATGTGCTTAACCTCACTTTTCGCCATGCGCTCGCTTAACCTCGCGACGCGCCATGCGGTTTCACAAAATTAAATCCTCGTGCATCAACCTTTTGCACGGATTTTTTCTTCAGGCTTTTCACGTCTCTCACTCACTTAGCTTTTAAGCTAATTATTAGTAAAAATATTTTCCATGCTCCTTAGAAAAGGTGGCATGGAAAAGAGAATTTTTCAAGCACATGTTTTTTACTAATTGGACCTTTTCTTACTTTTTAACTGCACTTATTTTTCACTAAACGACGCTCGTGGCTACCATGTTGGAATAGAGGGTTTAGTGGATCATGAATAGTAAGTGTTGGTTTATTTTGTATGTAATTATTTAATAAGGTAAACTAATATAATACACTGCATGTTTACGACATGCGTTCCCGACAAGCAACAGCAACAGAGTAGTACGCGCACGCACCTTGCGCATCTCGCAGGCTTGAGCTCGCTCGGCTCACACACACACTCTTGTTATTGTGTTCGGTAACTCACACATTTCAACAATTATACTTCTATCTTATCATCATGGAAGTTTTATTTATGGCTTTAAAAAATTGCAACTCTAAAACTTTCTCAGAGTATCACATTCTGTAATTATGTTTTGTGTAATGCAAAAAATACATTGTATTTTAGTTGCTCGTCAGTTTTTATTTGGTTTCTATTCTTGATGTGTAATATCAAGTTATCAATTTTTCATGAAAGCAAAATACTGAATGAAAGTCGTTTGAGTTTTTAAACATTCCATATGTGATGAAAAAATAAAGAAAGCAACGCTTAGACTTCAGCATTACTCGTGTTCTTAGTCGATTTTTGAACGTTACAGAATACAAAGCACTTAAGCGATACTGAATGGTACAAAGATTATAGTGATGGAGTACATGGGCGTAAAATTAATTGACAGCCTAAACTACTTTCATATGCCTCTTAGTAACTTACCCAAAGCCTATGGATTGAAGAACATACAAAAAGGTACGTTCCCGCATTTTTTTAATAAACCTGAAAATGCGAATTATGTAGGTCCTTTACCATCGATTGAATTTTACTCCCCCGATACCATGGGTGAAAAAGAAAGAGAAAGCTTTATTACGTGGTACAATGAGCAAGCAGCTAAAAACTTTATCTTTGACTTTGATGATGAGTTAACCTAATACTGCAAACAAGATGTAAAAATCTTAAGACTAGACTGTTTGAATTTTCGAGAAACATTTATGAAACTTGGTGTGGATCCGTTTCTGGAGTGCACCACTATTGCTTCCACATGCATGAGAGTTTTTAAGAAAAAATTTTTGAAAAAAAATCAAATTGGTATAATACCAGCAGGAGGATACAGAGGCCGTAACAAACAATCTTTGAAAGCTATTCAATGGCTGTTTTGGATGGAGAAATCATTGAAGCACCCCATCGAGCATGCAGGTCACTGTCGAGAAAGAAGATTATTGGAAGGGATTTTAGTTGATGGTTACAGTGCTCCAAAAAACCTGGAGAGTCACAGAGGATTGGTTTTTCAGTTTCAAGGGTAACTTGATTTTTTTTTTTTTTCGCAAACACTGATGACACCTAAATTTGTTTTCTCTCGTTTTTAGTTATTATTGGCATGGCTGCCCGAGTTGTCACCACTTTAATAGAGATGAAAAATTATCGAATGGGCAATCGATGGATAAGACTTTTGAAAGAACTTATGTTCAAGCAGAAAGGATAAAGAGTATGCAGTACAGGTTAATTGAAATCTGGGAGCACGATTTCGACAAATTTAAAAATACAAACGAAGATTTAAATCGGTATTTGAGTGAAAAAATAGATATGATTTATTTATCAAAAACCCTTGAATCCTCGCGATGCTTTGTTTGGTGGGCGAACGGATAATACAGTTAAGAAGTACTATTGTAAGCAGGACGAAAAAATAAAGTACGTTGATTTCAAGAGTTTGTATCCGCTAATTTGTAAACGATCGAAGTATATCGTAGGTCACTCTAAATTGTAAGTAGGTGAATAGGAGTGTAGTCTACTCGTGCGCGATAAGAGCGATTTTTCAAACGTTAACGGTTTAGTAAAATGCAAAGTGTTACCTCCTAGAAATTTGTACCACCCTGTATTGCCAGTGAAAATGCACGATAAATTGCTTTTTCCACTGTGTCGTACATGTGCCAAGCAAATGATACAACGAGAATGCAGCCATGAAAATCCAAAAGATAGATATTTAATGGGTACTTGGGTATCCGAAGAATTCAAAAAAAGCGATAGAAGTAGGTTACGTAGTCATTAAAATGTTTGAAACTTGGCAGTACAATATAACGCAGTATGATCCTGTAGCAAAAAAGGAGGAATATTTGCCGAATACATAGACACTTTTTTTACTCAAAAAACGCAAGCTTCAGGTTACCCCCCCCCCCCCCCGAGTGCAAGACCGAAGAAGATAAAGAAAGATATATTTTGGAATTTGAAAAAGTTGAAGGTATCAAACTAGATAGAGAAGCTATAAATTTTAATCCAGGCTTGCGTCTAGTTTCAAAACTTGTACAAGCGCAAAATAAACAAAAAACTGAAGTGCTTACTTCATCAAATAGATTGATCGAGTTATTACACAGTAAAGAAATAGTATCTTAACTGTGAATGACGAATTGCTGTATACAAGTTGGTCTTTCGAATCTGAAGCAGTTACACCTTCACGATCTACGAACGTTGTAGTCGCCGCATTTACTACAGCGCAAGCACGATTGAAACTTTTTGAGTGTCTACACTTTTTGGGGCCCAAAGCCCTTTATTTTGACACAGATTCAGTGATTTACATCAGCAAACCGTGTATGAACGACTTACCTACTGGCTCCATATTGGGAGAACTGACGAACGAGTTAGCTGATAAAGGTGTCGGTACATAAGTGAGCAAATTTTTATCAGGAGGTGCTTAATTTTACGCTTTTGAGTACGTGAAACCCGATGGTAGCAAGGATTACGTGTGTAAAGTAAAAGGCATCAGACTTAATTTCGCAAACAAACAAAAAATTAATTTGAAGTCTATACACGACATGGTAACAGAAAAAATTGAAAATGTCGTTGTAGAATCTTCTAATATACGCAGAACAGCTTTTCACGAAGTAATTACACAAAGCGAAACCAAGATTTGCAAGCCGGTGTACAATAAGTGATATTTTAAATCCGTACAAGAGAGTTATCCTTACGGTTTTAAAATATAAGCGCCCCGTGGAATTGCTCGTCAGCGTTTTTTACTAGGTCGATTACGCGCACTGTCATACAGTTGTGATAAGAGAGTATCGAAGAGCTCCCGGTCATAGAAGTCTTTATCTTCTTCGGTCTTGCACTCGGGGGGGGGGGGGGGGGGGGGGGTAACCTGAAGCTTGCGTTTTTTGAGTAAAAAAAGTGTCTATGTATTCGGCAAATATTCCTCCTTTTTTGCTACAGGATCATACTGCGTTATATTGTACTGCCAAGTTTCAAACATTTTAATGACTACGTAACCTACTTCTATCGCTTTTTTTGAATTCTTCGGATACCCAAGTACCCATTAAATATCTATCTTTTGGATTTTCATGGCTGCATTCTCGTTGTATCATTTGCTTGGCACATGTACGACACAGTGGAAAAAGCAATTTATCGTGCATTTTCACTGGCAATACAGGGTGGTACAAATTTCTAGGAGGTAACACTTTGCATTTTACTAAACCGTTAACGTTTGAAAAATCGCTCTTATCGCGCACGAGTAGACTACACTCCTATTCACCTACTTACAATTTAGAGTGACCTACGATATACTTCGATCGTTTACAAATTAGCGGATACAAACTCTTGAAATCAACGTACTTTATTTTTTCTTCCTGCTTACAATAGTACTTCTTAACTGTATTATCCGTTCGCCCACCAAACAAAGCATCGCGAGGATTCAAGGGTTTTTGATAAATAAATCATATCTATTTTTTCACTCAAATACCGATTTAAATCTTCGTTTGTATTTTTAAATTTGTCGAAATCGTGCTCCCAGATTTCAATTAACCTGTACTGCATACTCTTTATCCTTTCTGCTTGAACATAAGTTCTTTCAAAAGTCTTATCCATCGATTGCCCATTCGATAATTTTTCATCTCTATTAAAGTGGTGACAACTCGGGCAGCCATGCCAATAATAACTAAAAACGAGAGAAAACAAATTTAGGTGTCATCAGTGTTTGCGAAAAAAAAAAAAAAAATCAAGTTACCCTTGAAACTGAAAAACCAATCCTCTGTGACTCTCCAGGTTTTTTGGAGCACTGTAACCATCAACTAAAATCCCTTCCAATAATCTTCTTTCTCGACAGCGACCTGCATGCTCGATGGGGTGCTTCAATGATTTCTCCATCCAAAACAGCCATTGAATAGCTTTCAAAGATTGTTTGTTACGGCCTCTGTATCCTCCTGCTGGTATTATACCAATTTGATTTTTTTTCAAAAATTTTTTCTGAAAAACTCTCATGCATGTGGAAGCAATAGTGGTGCACTCCAGAAACGGATCCACACCAAATTTCATAAATGTTTCTCGAAAATTCAAACAGTCTACTCTTAAGATTTTTACATCTTGTTTGCAGTATTAGGTTAATTCATCATCAAAGTCAAAGATAAAGTTTTTAGCTGCTTGCTCATTGTACCACGTAATAAAGCTTTCTCTTTCTTTTTCACCCATGGTATCGGGGGAGTAAAATTCAATCGATGGTAAAGGACCTACATAATTCGCATTTTCAGGTTTATTAAAAAAATGCGGGAACGTACCTTTTTGTATGTTCTTCAATCCATAGGCTTTGGGTAAGTTACTAAGAGGCATATGAAAGTAGTTTAGGCTGTCAATTAATTTTACGCCCATGTACTCCATCACTATAATCTTTGTACCATTCAGTATCGCTTAAGTGCTTTGTATTCTGTAACGTTCAAAAATCGACTAAGAACACGAGTAATGCTGAAGTCTAAGCGTTGCTTTCTTTATTTTTTCATCACATATGGAATGTTTAAAAACTCAAACGACTTTCATTCAGTATTTTGCTTTCATGAAAAATTGATAACTTGATATTACACATCAAGAATAGAAACCAAATAAAAACTGACGAGCAACTAAAATACAATGTATTTTTTGCATTACACAAAACATAATTACAGAATGTGATACTCTGAGAAAGTTTTAGAGTTGCAATTTTTTAAAGCCATAAATAAAACTTCCATGATGATAAGATAGAAGTATAATTGTTGAAATGTGTGAGTTACCGAACACAATAACAAGAGTGTGTGTGTGAGCCGAGCGAGCTCAAGCCTGCGAGATGCGCAAGGTGCGTGCGCGTACTACTCTGTTGCTGTTGCTTGTCGGGAACGCATGTCGTAAACATGCAGTGTATTATATTAGTTTACCTTATTAAATAATTACATACAAAATAAACCAACACTTACTATTCATGATCCACTAAACCCTCTATTCCAACATGGTAGCCACGAGCGTCGTTTAGTGAAAAATAAGTGCAGTTAAAAAGTAAGAAAAGGTCCAATTAGTAAAAAACATGTATCGCTGAACGCGCAGTACATCGTTGTTTTTAGAAATCTCCGCGATCGCGCTCAGATTACGCATCTTTCGCGTCAACTGTGTCCCGAAGATCCGCGTTTTTTGCAGGAAGCATACTGGGACGCTACTTCTGAGCCCTTCGGATATCTGCTACTGGATTTGAAACAAAATACTCCGGAAAACTGCAGATTTCGGACATCTATTTTCCCCGATGACGAGTGGCAGTACTTTTACGTGCCGCGTGAAAATATAAAAGGTGGTGACAAAGTAAATCTCGTACCAGTCGCGTCACTGTGATGGCTCGTAAACATAGAGCGCCGTTTTCCTAAAAAGAAAAACATATTTTGCGAGCCTTGTATCACCTCAAAGAGGAGCAGAGAAAAGCAGTTTTGCGCAAAGCTGATTCTTCATTGATTAAACGTATTTGCGAGTGCGCCTTGAATATCTTAGTGGGGAACGTACCACTGGGAAAAAACCACAAGACGCGTCTTCGGCACCACGCATCTACTTTACGAACGCTATCCAAGCCCAAGGTTACTTTGGCTCGAAAAAAAAAACTAATCGTTCAGCGGGGAGGCGGATTTTTACCTGCACTGTTGGCACCTCTTCTCGGTACCGTTTTATCAACTCTCTTAGCTAAATAATGGAACACACCCGAAAATTAGTTTTACTACCGTACGACAGTCTTCAGCGAATACAACAGCTGGTAGGCAAAGATGGCCTCCTCAAAACAGTCCAGACTCCTGGCACACTAAGTGAAAGGCTCGACGCGCATATGAACGATATTTTAAACTCAGTCGAAAGAGGAAAAGACGATCGAGAAAAGTGGCTCGATTACAGTCGCGCGTTGCAGAGATTTCTTCTTTTTAACGATAAGACGGCAAAAAAATTGTTTCGGCCCCTGATAATTTCACTCAAGATCGCTCGACCAATGAAAGTGAAGAGGAAAAAAGAAAAACTTTTTTGGAAGACAGCTTCATCATCGCAGGAGTACCCAAGACTTTTAAAAGCGCTGCTACTACCCTCGTGCGTCATTTGAAACAGGCTGGTAACGTCACATGGTCCCCGAGTGGCGCTGTAACTATAAACGGAAATTTGGTGGCGGGGGCTAATATCGTCGACTTGGTTGGCGATGCTCTGAGACACAGAAAACGCGCTCCACCTACAGGTCTTAAACAGTTTGCTGCTGCTCTTCGAGAGGCGAACACACCGCGCGAGTTTATCGGAAATAATCAACTGTGGGAGCAAATCGTTTCCAGTGCTCATAGTCAGTCATCCAGTGCTACTTCTTCTCCTTCCTCGGATATTTTGGCTCATGGCTACAACTCAGGAGGGGAAAGACCTCATTTGATTTCACCAGCTGATATTACCGAAGATCGAAGTAGTGCTTTCGAAAAAAGTGACAATTTTGAAAAAAGTTTGTCGAGACGGCAAAAGAGAAACGCTAAAAAGGCATTGACAAAAAATTCAATCGCTACCGGAACTCCGAAAAAACAAAAATTAAATAACCAGGGAAGATGGAAGTTTCTGTAGAAAACGCTACTCTCACCGAGAGCGAAGAGGAAGAAAAAAGTGCTTTGGATGCTATCGTAGACCTGATGCCTTTTGAAATGCATGTACCTGGTTATAAGTTTTGCGGTCCAGGTACAAAATTGTCCGAGCGTTTGAATCGTGGTGACGTAGGCATCAATCCTCTAGACGAAGCGTGTCGTGAACACGATACAGCATACGCCGATAAAAAGGCCAACCACCGTCAAGCTGATCGCGTGCTTGCCGAAAAAGCGTTTTCTCGCTTGTTAGCCTGTGAGACTCCTCCCGATGAAAGAACAGTTGCAATGATGACGGCCTGCTGTATGGTCAGCAAGAGCACATTTGAAAAATTTTTTAATCGAATAAAAAAAGCTATCAAGAGGAAGGACAAGAAGAAGACAAAGTCAGTAAACTGTCAACCTTTGCAGAAGAAGAAGAAGAATAATAAAAAGAGCGATAAAAAAAATGCATAGACGACTGCAAAGCTTGTATTACGGCCTACCTCGCGACACGGCATACGCGGGTGCAAACAATCTTTTACACTCTACACGAAAGCAATATAATAAACCGAAGGTTTTAAGTTGGCTAGAAGGTCAAGATACCTATAACTTACATAAGCAGGTGAGAAGACGGTTTCCTCGACGCCATTACAACGTTCGTAACATGGATGATGTATGGGAAATTGATTTGATGGACATGAGGTCCCTAAAATCTTACAACAATAATTACGCTTATCTTCTTACCGTTATAGACGTTGTGAGTAAATATTCATGGGTTCAGCCGATAAAAGACAAATCTGCAAAAAGCGTAATTCTTGCTTTCGATAATATATTTAAAAAGGCTAACAACAGAGTTCCCGTTTCCATGCAATTCGACAAAGGTAAAGAGTTTGTAAATCGCGAGTTTCAACTTTACCTGAAAAACAAAAATATATTGTACCGCGTTGTCCGTAGTCCCGATGTTAAAGCCGTGATCGTAGAGAGATTCATGTTTTTTTTGTTCGGTGGCGCTGTTATCCAGAAAAATTTTGCTCTTGGATCAAAGCAAGTCAATTGAAAAATCTAAAATGAAGGACCAATTTTATATTGTTCTTCCCAGTAACAGTAGCATGCATTATTACCCTGACAATACTACAACTCGCTTCGTCACGCAGCTACTTCAGCAAATACGCTTACACGGCACCTGGGCAGTCGCTTTAACGGAGATAAGGATTCCATTGACCTTTCAGCACATTCCACTTGAGCGCGATGAGAGATAAATTTCTGTAATACGATACTAAAAGAAACCGACGATAGATCACTTGTTACTCGACGCAGAAAAAAAAACACAGGCTTTGACTGCTGCTTATGAAACTAATTTAACCTCTGACACAGGTGAAGAAGATCAAGAAACTACGGCTTCGACTTCAACTGTATCGCCGGGGGTTTTTAAAGATATAAAAACTTTTATTCATGAACTCAATAATTTGGCTTGTACAAAAAATCATCTAGAGTTTGGCATTGAACGCGGTGATTATGTATCTGTTAAACGTCTCTGCACTGAAGCAGAGTGTGCAGGTTTCAACCATAAAGTCAATCTCTCTGCGCGAATAAAAACTATTCTTGGCTTGGACGTCAACAGTGTCAATATATTTGAATCAAACGAGGAGATTGTTGGAATTCGTCCTGCTAATCTTTCAAATTGTCTACCATCGATGTTGATGGTTTACACAGACATTTGTGAGCCGTATTTTACAGGTGACGTGCAAACTCGACTGCTACGCGTTGTCTCGCTGGGTACCGATGAATACACTTACGGGGGTCTTCGAATCAAAAGTTTCTCCCCACCCATGTATTTAGATCTACTATTTAATTCTTTTGAGACTATCGAAATCGATATAAGAGACATACATGGTGAACCAATACCATTTGATTTTGGTACGTTGCGTTGGCAGTGACACTGCATTTCAAGCGTACGGATTAAACTATTGAAAAAAAAAAATAATTAATAAAAATGGATATGGAGCGTTACGACGAATTTTTTATTCTTCAAAATGGCGGAGGTGTTGGAAAAGGTGTTGGTCATATTTTTATCGGATCTCCCTATCAAAGAGGTCATGGAGGCATAGGATCTTTTCTTGCGGGGATCTTTCGGCGAGTTCTACCTTTACTATCGACTGGTGCTCGAGCCGTTGGCAAAGAAGCTTTTCGTGCTGGTATGAACGTTGTGACCGACGTGACTCAAAATACTCCGGTAAAAGAGTCACTGCGCAATCGCATACGTGAGTCTGGAATGAACTTGAAGCGTAAAGCCGAAGATAAATTGGATGCAATGATGATGGAAGGATCAGGTTATAAAAGGCCTCGCGGCATGAGCGCTTTGCAGTTGTTAACCGACTCTGAGACTGTTTGCAAGCGCAAGAGAAAATCAAAAATAAAAAAAAAAGCACTTAAGAGAAGTACAAAAAAAATAATAATAAAGTAAAGAAAACAAAGAAAAAAATTGTGAAAAGAAGTGCAAGAGATATTTTTGATTAATCAGCAAAATGGCGTTTCTACATACTCAATCGTGCGAGTGTTTAAAATCGGAGCTCTTGTTATTCGATATTCCTCCAACCTTAACAGCTATAGAAAGTTCAAAGTACGTTCAATATAAGCCAATATCTTCGCTCACTGACGATTCACCTATAGAGTTTGTTATCGCTGGTACAGGAGACGAATATCTCGATTTAACCCACACGATGTTGAGTTTGAGAGTAGCTTTAAAAGGTACAGTTCCAAAAGAATCTTCAGAGAAAGAAGCAAAAAAAGTTGGACCTGTTAACATTTTTATGCACTCCCTGTTTAACCAAGTAGATGTCTTTTTCAATCAAAAAGCTGTTTCGCCACCCAATCTTGCTTACGCTTACAGAGCGTACATAGAAACTTTACTCAACTACGGCCCCGCTGCCAAAAAATCTCATTTGACAAGCGTTCTTTGGTACGACGATACAGCTAAAAATATGGATGACTTAGGAACAGCAAACAGTGGCCTCGAAGCTCGTAGAAAACTTTTCAACTACAAAAAATCTGTGGATCTGATTGGTCATTTACGCTGAGATGTCTTCAATCAAGAAAAATTATTAATAAATGGCGTCGAAGTGAGAGTTCGCTTGGTAAAATCGAGAGATGCTTTTAGTCTTATGGATCCTGTAGGATGCTACTCTGTTCATATCGAAGAAGCGTCTTTATTAGTGCGCCGTGTAAAAATCAGTCCTAGTGTTTTGTTAGCTCATGCTAGAGCGCTTTCAAAGTCAACTAGTAAGTATCCCCTTACGCGCGTAGAAACAAAATCTATTACGATGCACAGCGGTATTCACGGTGAAACCTTAGATAACGTCATTTTAGGGCAACTTCCAAAAAGAATAATTTTAAGTTTTGTTAATAACAAAGCTTTCAACGGTGATCGTCGTCTTAATCCCTTCAACTTTAAAAATTTTAACATTAATTTTCTATGTCTGTATGTTGACGGTGTGCAGGTACCGTCAAAACCTTTGCAGCCTGATTTAAAAAAAAACGGTGCGTATATAGATTGTTATCACTCTCTATTTTCGGGTACCAGTGTTCATTTTCTTAACGAAG
Source organism: Encarsia formosa (assembly GCA_038277355.1). Lineage (NCBI taxonomy): Eukaryota > Metazoa > Arthropoda > Insecta > Hymenoptera > Aphelinidae > Encarsia > Encarsia formosa. Next base: position 67,418,954 of record CM076185.1, read on the forward strand.
GTAATAACATACCTCGCGAGTCTTACCCTGATGGCTACTGCCTTTTTGCTTTCGATTTAACGTCCGACTTATCTGCAAACGAGTGTACTCATTGGAATTTAATTAAACACGGCAGCGTTAGAATAGATGTTAGATTTGACGATCCTCTGACCGAAACAGTATATTGTATAGTTTATTCGGAATATGAAAATATTTTAGAAATTGACGCGTCGAGACAGGTTCTTGTAGACTTTAGTGGTTGAATCACTAGATGCCGCTTTTTAAGAATATAAAGTTAGTCTCGTTAAAAAATGAGTTAGTTAACGAAATAGAGTCCTACAATGGAGCTCATTGCAGATGTTCAATTTTTCGAAGATAAAAATAACAAGTTGGTACCTAAAGAAATAGCTTTGTTATATTTAAAAAATGAATTTGTCGCGCATTGGATTGTTAGCGCTGTGCATCGAGTAGATTCACTACCTTGTGAAGTTCGTAAAGAGAATAATTGGTTGACAAGGAATCAACACGGCATAGATTATTTAGAAGGGAGTGTGACTTTGAAAACGCTCAATCGTACGCTCAGCGATATTTTTAAAAGTGTCGATAAAACTTATGTTAGGGGTAAAGAAAAGTGGTTAATGTTTCATAAAATGACTACTAGAGAAGTTATTAATTTAGAGTACGATACGAACTGTCCGTCATTCGATAACCTACCGTGGAGCGACAAGTACTGTATAAATCACGCTGTAAAAAATAATTATTTAAAATTTGCTTGTGCTTTAAATAACGTCTACCAAATTAAAGCATACTTGCTATCTAAATCTCAAAGCTTAAATAACGATTTCCCTTTAAGTTCACCTGTAATATTTTACAATGAACAGCCTGCAGATTCTAAACAAGTTATCGCTGATGCCCTCACATACTATCGGTGTGTTCCCTGCGGATCGGATTCCATGGGTATGGATGAAACCGACGGCCTTTGTGATTAACACTGATAATCACACTCAGCCTGGTATGCATTGGGTTGCTATACATGTAGATTCACACGGTTTTGGGCATTATCTAGATAGCTACGGTATACCCCCGTTCATACCCAATCATATTAAAACTTTGCGCAAAAATTGTAAGCATTTAAGATGGAATGTTAAACAACTTCAGAGTGAGACATCCGACGTATGTGGTCAATATTGTTTAATGTTTTTACATTATATGACTAATGGATTGGGTTTCGAAGCTTTTCTAAATAATTTTTCTGATGACTTGAAAAAAAATGATTGTATTGCAAGATCTTTTATTAAACACAAATCACGTGATAATGATCAATTTACGGGTAACGGCAGCTGTGTCATACATTGTTTACAAAGTAGTAGTGCGAAAATGTCTTTATTGTAAAATCACGTTGTCAGGACTTTGTAAAACGCCAATGCTGCATTTGCGGGGCTTGCAATATTTATTTTAAATAATTTATACCTATAAATTTCACGACGAAAGTCAGTCTTTCCATCAGTCACAAAGTGTACAGCCCTCGACTTAACTGACCACCTACTCTTTACCAGCCGAACAACAGCCAATAAACAAGCTCTCGGATTTTTGAAAGTCATCTTCCTGAAAATACTTGTAAGTAGATTTGGCGACCTCTATTATTTTTACACTTTATTAATTAATTTTCTTAAATTAATCAAAAAAATTTGTTCCAGGCTTAAAAATATGGCTGCAGAAGAAGAGGCATCGACTGGCTTAACAGTATATCTCAAGCACCTGATTTACCCCGTAAAAACTTAAAGCAGCTGGACATAAATCACAAATACAAAATGACATCTGTAAACAAGACGACAACAAAATATGGACGCAAAGTTTTGGCTACCTTTGATAACGAATTTGCTATTTATCTGCCTCAAAAAATTTCGGATGCTCTGACCAAGCACAATTTCTTTTGGGAAAAAGTGCAAGATAATGCTCGAGATAATGTAGAAAAGGAAAAATTTTATGCCACCTACATGGGCCATTTTCAGTTCGATTTTACTTTCAATGACTAAGTGTGAAAAAGTAAAAGTTTTGTAATGAAATGTAAATGTAATGAAATAATGTAAACATTCAATAAATGGAAAAAAAAGTTAAAAAATATATACTTCACTTGTTTTTAAATATCCTTCCCCGGACTTGAATCATTTTTATCAGGATCAAAAGTTATTATAAAAGTAAGATTGATTAGTATTAAAGTAAAATCAAAGTATTTTTTAAAGGAATAAAAATTATTAAAAAGTAAAATTAATTAGTATCAAAGTATATTCAAAGTATTTTTTTCAATGGTTTAAAAATTATTATTATTAATTTTCAATTTTTTTTGATTTCTTAAACTATTTTATTAATTTAAAAATGACCGATCCAGAATTAAATAATCTCTTGAAGAATAGAACAAGATACAGATGCTCCTGTTAGTTTTGTGTAGTTTGTATTTGAGGGTTTGAAGCTTGGGAGTAGCCAATCAGTATTTTGTTGAGCTCGGGTGCCCAGGGTTCTTGGGCTTATATTTGAGGGGGATAGCCAATCAGTATTATATTGAGCTCGGGTACCCAGGGTTCTTGAGGCTTAGAGCTTTGGGGGTAGCCGATCTGTTTTTTTGTTGAACTCTGGCGCCCAAGGTTTTGGAGGCTTGGAGCTTGGGGGTAGCCAATCAGTACTTTGTTGAACTCGGGCGCCCAGGATTTTGGGGGTTAAGAGCATGCAGGAGAGCTGATCAATTTATTTGTTTAACTCGGGCGCCGAGAGTTTTGGGGGCTTAGAGCTTAGAGGATAGCCGATAAGTTTTCTTTCTTGAACTCGGGCACCCAGAGCTTAAAGTGTAGACATTCAGTTTTTTTGTTGTACTCCGGCGCCCAAGGTTTTGGAGGCTTGTAGCTTGGGGGTAGCCAATCAGTACTATGTTGAACTCGGGCACCCAGGATTTTGGGATTAAGAGCATGGTGGATAGCTGATCAATTTATTTGTTGAACTTGGGCGCCCAGAGTTTTGGCGGCTTAGAGCTTTGAGGATAGCCGATAAGTTTTTTTTCTTAGGTCGGGCACCCAGGGTTTTGGGGGCTTGGAGCTTGGGGCTAGCCAATCAGTATTTGATCTAACGCAGGTGCCCAGGGTCTTGAGGCTTAGAGATGAGGAGGATAGCCAATCAGTATTTTGTCGAGCTCGGGTGCCCAGGGTTTTTGCGGCTTAGAGCTTGGGGGGTAGCAAATCATTTTTTTTCTTGAACGCAGGCACCCAGGGTTTTGGGGGTTTAGAGCATGGTGGATAGCTGATCAATTCATTTATTGAACTCGACGCCTAGGGTTTTAGGGGCTTAAAGCTTGGGAGATGGCTGATCAGTCTTTTCGTTGAAAACAGGCCCCCAGGGTTTTGGAGGCTTGGAGCTTGGGGGGTAAACAATCAGTATTTTGTTGAGCTAGGGTGCCCAGGGTTTTTGAGGCTTAGAGCTTGGGGGGTCGCCAATCAGTTTTTTCGTTGAACGCAGGCGCCCAGGGTTTTGGGGGTTACGAGCATGGTTGATAGCTAATCAATTTATTTAATGAACTTGCGCGCCGAGGGTTTTGAGGGCTTAGAGCTTGAGGGGTAACCAATCAGTATTTTGGTTAACTCGGGAGCCCAGAGTTTTAGGGGCTTAGAGCTTTGATGATAGTCGATAAGTTTTTTTGTTGAACTCAGGTGCTCTAGGTTTTGGAGGCTTGAAGCTTGGGGGTAGCCAATCAGTATTTTTTTGAAGTCGGGCGCCCCTGTTTTTTGAAGCTTAGAACTGAGGGGGATAGCCAATCAGGATTTTGTTGAGCTCGGTTGCCCAGAGTTCTTAAGGCTTAGAGCTTGGGGGGTAGCCAATCAGTTTTTTTGTTGAACGCAAGCTTCCAGGGTTTTTTGGGTTAAGAGCATGGTTGATAGCGGATCAATTTATTTATTGAACTATACGTCTAGGGTTTTAGGAGCTTAGAGCTTGGGGGTAAGCCAATAAGTTTTTTTGTTGAACGCAGGCGCCCAGGGTTTTGAGAGCTAAGAGCACGGTAGATAGCTGATCAATTTATTTGTTGAACATGGGCGCCCAGCGTTTTTTGGGCTTGGAGCTTGGGGGTAGCCAATCAGTTTTTTCTTTGAACTCGGGCGCCAAGGTTTTTTGGGGTTAAGAGCATGGTGGACAGCTGATCAATTTATTTGTTGAACTCAGGTGCCTAGAGTTTTAGGCTCTTAGAGCTTGGGGGGTAGCCAATCAGTTTTTTTGTTGAACGCAGGCGGCCAGGGTTTGGGGGGTTAAGAGCATGGTGGATAGCTGATTAATTTATTTATTGAACTCGGGCGTCCAGGGTTTTAGGCTCTTAGAGCTTGGGGGGTAGCCAATCAGTTTTTTCGTTGAACGCAAGCGCCCAGGGTTTTTGGGGTTGAGAGCATGGTGGATATCTGATTAATTTTTTTATTGAACTTGGCGTCTAGGGTTTTAGAAGCTTAGAGCTTCGGGGGTAGCCAATCAGTTTTTTTATTGAATGCAGGCGCCCAGGGTTTTGGAGGCTTGGAGCGCGGGGGGTTACCAATCAGTATTTTGTTGAACTCGGGCGCCGAGGGATTTTAAGGCTTAGAGATCAGGGGGATAGCCAATCAGGATTTTGTTGAGCTTGGGTGCCCAGGGTTCTTGAGGCTTAGAGCTCTGGGGGTACACTGGGAAAAATGTGATTCGTAATCGAGCCACCCGTAGCGCCGTAATGGAACCGACAAGGTGGATCGTTTCTTCTCCACAGTGCAACAAATTTGGCGCACGGTGTTGAAAATTTGCACCACTATACAGTACCAAATACCAAACTGCAGCTGATCGCAGTGCGTGCGACAAATTTGACTCACATATGAAGCAGTTACTAAGCGTGGCGTAGAGACATAACCTCTTCATTTTTGAGCCGTTATTCAAGCACATTTTTCTCAGTGTAGCCGATAAGTTTTTTTGTTGAACTCAGGAACCCCAGGTTTTGAAGGCTTGGAGCTTGGGGATAGCCAATCAGTATTTTTATTAAACGCAGGCGCCCAGGGTTTTGGAGGCTTGGAGCGCGGGGGGTTTCTAATCAGTATTTTGTTGAACTCGGGCGCTCAGGGATCTTAAGGCTTAAAGATTAGGGGGATAGCCAATCGGGATTTTGTTGAGCTCAGGTGCCCAGGGTTCTTGAGGCTTGGAGCTCTGGGGGTAGCCGATAAGTTTTTTTGTTGAACTCAGGCACCCCAGGTATTGAAGGTTTGGAGCTTGGGGGTAGCCAATCAGTATTTTGTTGAACTCGGGCGCCCAGGGTTTTTTGGGCTTGGAACTTGGGGGGGAATCAATCAGTATTTTGTTGAACTCGGGCGCCCATTTATTTATTTATTGAACTCAACGCCGCGCCGAGGGTTTTAGGGGCCTAAAGCTTGGGAGATGGCTGATCAGTCTTTTCGATGAACACAGGCCCCCAGGGTTTTGGAGGCTTGGAGCTTGGGGGGTAGCCAATCAGTTTTTTCGTAGAACGCAATCGCCCAGCGTTTTGGGGGTTAAGAGTATGTTGGATAGCTGATCTATTTATTTATTGAACTTGACGCCTAGGGTTTAAGGGGCTCAGAGCTTGGGAGATAGCTGATCAGTTTTTTCGATGAACACAGGCCCCCAGGGTTTTTGAGCCTTGGAGCTTGGGGTAGCCAATTAGTATTTTGTTGAACGCAGGCACCCAGGGTTTTTGGGGCTTGGAACTTGGAAGGTAGCCAATCAGTTTTTTTGTTGAGCTCGGGTGCCCAGGGTTCTTGAGGCTTAGAGCCTGGGGGTAGCCAATCAGTGTTTTCTTGAACTCGGGCGCTTAGGGTTTTGGGGGCTTGGAGCTTAGGGGTAGACGATCAGTATTTTATTGAACGCAGGCGCAAAGGGTTTTGGAAGTTAATAGCATGGTAGATAGCTGATCATTTTATTTATTGAACTCGACGCCGAGGGTTTTAGGGGCCTAAAGCTTGGGAGATGGCTGATCAGTCTTTTCGATGAACACAGGCCCCCAGGGTTTTGGAGGCTTGGAGCTTGGGGGGTAGCCAATCAGTTTTTTCGTAGAACGCAATCGCCCAGGGTATTGGGGGTTAAGAGCATGTTGGATAGCTGATCTATTTATTTGTTGAACTCGGGTGCCCAGGGTTTTGGGAACTTAGTTCTTGGGGGGTAGCCAATCAGTTTTTTGTTGAACTCGGGTGCTCATTGTTTTGGGGGCTTAGAGCTTGGTGGGTAGCCGATCAGTTTTTTGTTGAACTCGGTTGCTCCGGGTTTTTCGGGCTTAGAGCTTGGGGGGTAGCCAATCAGTTTTTTTGTTGAACTCGGGTGTCCATGGTTTTGGGGGCTTAGAGCCTGGGGGTAGCCAATCAGTATTTTCTTGAACTCGGGCACCCAGGGTTTTTGGGGCTTAGAGCTGAGGGGGGTAGCCAATCAGTTTTCTTGTTGAACGCAGGCGCCCAGGGTTATGGGGGTTAAGAGCATTTTGGATAGCTGATCAATTTATTTATTGAACTCGACGCCTAGGGTTTTAGGGGCTTAGAGCTTGGTGGGTAGCCGATCAGTTTTTTCGTTGAACATTGGCCCCCAGGGTTCTGGAGGCTTGGAACTTTGGGGTAGCCAATCAGTATTTCGTTTAACTCAGGTGCCCAGGGCTTTGGGGGTTAAGAGCATGGTGGATTGCTGATCAATTTATTTGTTGAACTCGGGTACCCAGGGTTTTGGGGGCTTAGAGCTTGGTGGGTAGCCGATCAGTTTTTTGTTGAACTCGGGCGCCCAGGGTTTTTGGGGTTTAGAGCCTGGGGGATAGCTGATAAGTTTTTTTGTTGAACTCGGGCACCCAGGGCTTAGAGGGTTTAGAGCTTGGGAGATAGCCAATCAGTTTGTTTGGTGCACTCGGACGCCCAGGGTAGTTGGGGGTTTAGAGCTGTGGGGATAGCCGACCAGTTGTTTTGTTGAACTCGGGCACCTAGGGTATTTGGGGGTTTAGAGCTTGGGGGATAGCCATTCAGTTTTTTTGTTGAACTCGGGTGCTCATTGTTTTGGGGGCTTAGAGCTTGGTGGGTAGCCGATCAGTTTTTTGTTGAACTCGGTTGCTCCGGGTTTTTCGGGCTTAGAGCTTGGGGGGTAGCCAATCAGTTTTTTTGTTGAACTCGGGTGTCCATGGTTTTGGGGGCTTAGAGCCTGGGGGTAGCCAATCAGTATTTTCTTGAACTCGGGCACCCAGGGTTTTTGGGGCTTAGAGCTGAGGGGGGTAGCCAATCAGTTTTCTTGTTGAACGCAGGCGCCCAGGGTTATGGGGGTTAAGAGCATTTTGGATAGCTGATCAATTTATTTATTGAACTCGACGCCTAGGGTTTTAGGGGCTTAGAGCTTGGTGGGTAGCCGATCAGTTTTTTCGTTGAACATTGGCCCCCAGGGTTCTGGAGGCTTGGAACTTTGGGGTAGCCAATCAGTATTTCGTTTAACTCAGGTGCCCAGGGCTTTGGGGGTTAAGAGCATGGTGGATTGCTGATCAATTTATTTGTTGAACTCGGGTACCCAGGGTTTTGGGGGCTTAGTTCTTGGGGGGTAGCCAATCAGTTTTTTTGTTGAACTCGGGTGCTCATGGTTTTGGGGGCTTAGAGCTTGGTGGGTAGCCGATCAGTTTTTTGTTGAACTCGGGCGCCCAGGGTTTTTGGGGTTTAGAGCCTGGGGGATAGCTGATAAGTTTTTTTGTTGAACTCGGGCACCCAGGGCTTAGAGGGTTTAGAGCTTGGGAGATAGCCAATCAGTTTGTTTGGTGCACTCGGACGCCCAGGGTAGTTGGGGGTTTAGAGCTGTGGGGATAGCCGACCAGTTGTTTTGTTGAACTCGGGCACCTAGGGTATTTGGGGGTTTAGAGCTTGGGGGATAGCCATTCAGTTTTTTGGTTGAACTCGGGTACCCAGGGTTTTGGGGGCTTAGTTCTTGGGGGGTAGCCAATCAGTTTTTTTGTTGAACTCGGGTGCTCATGGTTTTGGGGGCTTAGAGCTTGGTGGGTAGCCGATCAGTTTTTTGTTGAACTCGGGCGCCCAGGGTTTTTGGGGTTTAGAGCCTGGGGGATAGCTGATAAGTTTTTTTGTTGAACTCGGGCACCCAGGGCTTAGAGGGTTTAGAGCTTGGGAGATAGCCAATCAGTTTGTTTGGTGCACTCGGACGCCCAGGGTAGTTGGGGGTTTAGAGCTGTGGGGATAGCCGACCAGTTGTTTTGTTGAACTCGGGTACCCAGGGTTTTGGGGGCTTAGTTCTTGGGGGGTAGCCAATCAGTTTTTTTGTTGAACTCGGGTGCTCATGGTTTTGGGGGTTTAGAGCTGTGGGGATAGCCGACCAGTTGTTTCGTTGCACTCGGGCACCTAGGGTATTTGGGGGTTTGGAGCTTGGGGAATAGCCAACCAGTTTTTTTGTTGATCCTGGGCGCCCAGGGTTGTGGGGGTTAAGAGCATTTTGGATAGCTGATCAATTTATTTATTGAACTCGACGCCTAGGGTTTTGGGGCTCAGAGATGAGGGGGATAGCCAATCAGTATTTTGTTGAGCTCGGGTGCCCAGGGTTTTTGCGGCTTAGAGCTTGGGAGGCAGCCAATCAGTTTTTTGCGTTGAACCCCAGCACCCAGGGTTTTGGGGGTTAAGAGCATGGTGGATAGTTGATCAATTCATTTGTTGAACTCAGGAGCCCAGCGTTTTAGGCTCGAAGAGGTTGGGGGGTAGCCAATCAGTTTTTTTGTTGAACGCAGGCGCCCAGGGTTTGGGGGGTTAAGAGCATGGTCGATAGCTGATAAATTTATTTGTTGAACTCGGGTTCCCAGGGTTTTGGGGGCTTAGTTCTTGGGGGGTAGCCAATCAGTTTTTTTGTTTAACTCGGTTGCTCAGGGTTTTTCGGGCTTAGAGCTTGGGGGGTAGCCAATCAGTTTTTTTGTTGAACTCGGGTGCTCATGGTTTTGGGGGCTTTGAGCTCGGTGGGTAGCCGATCAGTTCTTTGTTGAACTCGGGCGCCCAGGGTTTTTGGGGTTTAGAGCCTGGGGGATAGCCATTCAGTTTTTTGGTTGAACTTGGGCACCCAGGGTTTTGGGGGTTTAGAGCTTGGGGGATAGCCGACCAGTTGTTTTGTTGCACTTTGGCACCTAGGGTATTTGGGGGTTTGGAGCTTGGGGAATAGCCAACCAGTTTTTTTGTTGATTCTGGGCACCCAGGGTTTCGGGGGTTCAGAGCTTGGGGGATAGCCAATTAATTTATTTATTGAGCTTAACGCCCAGGGTTTTGGGGGTTTAGAGCTTGGGGGATAGCTGATCAGTTTTTTTGTAGAACTCGGGCGCCCAGGGTATTCGGGGGCTTATAGCTTGGGGGATAGCTGATCAGTTTATTCATTGAACTTGACGCCCATTGTTTTGGGGGTTTGGAGCTTGGGGGATAGCTGATCAGTTTTTTTGTTGAACCCTCGCGCCGAGGGTTGTGGGGGGTTCAAGGTTTGGGTTTTTTTTTTTTTTTATAAATTCGGTACAGAACTGTTCAGAGTGGAAAAATATTAAGATTAGTTGGGGGGGGGGGGGGTTCGAACTTTGTCCAGACCCGGGCCCAAAATGTAATAACGCCCCTGTATACGCAGATACACTCAATATATAGATATTGTACGCGCTTACACAGGGCTTTCTCCACAGCCCCCCCCCTCCCCCCATGACACTACGGTAGTTGCGTCATTGTCAAAAGAGCGCGGACGATAATACCCATGCATACAAAGCACACCAAGTGAGAACTTGCAAGCTCATGTATTTGGTATAAATACTGTATCAAAATCAGACTAACTGGTCGTAAAAATTGCAGGAGATACAATGTCGGGCTACAAAGCCACTCGGACATGTAGGACTGCAAGTCTCCAGTCGCATACAAAATGAAAGAAAATACTCAACTTAGCTAACATTGCAAGGTTTTCTTACAAGTAAACTATAGCTTACTGCACATTTGATAAGATAGATTATGAAAATAAAAATTGCAAAAGTACAAAATTGTTAAGATAAAAAAATATTTGACGAAAATATCACACAACAGACCAGATCAAATGGTCGTATACGCTGCTTACAGACATTTTTACATAATCAATGTATAAAAATGCCAGACTTACAAGTCTCAAAGTTGCCTACAATGTACAATGAAGGAATATAAGACACGATCTTCAATGCTTCACATAAAATACTTAAGCAAATATTTCGGCCGTACATAAGAAATGCAAGATTCCAAAAGGAACCGAATTCATGAATATAAATGTCTGAAATTGAATAATGCAAGTGTAAAAAATCAAAATAAATATCAAAGTGCTTAAGTCTAGCAGTAAGAATAACACAAAAATTACAATATATATCAAGGTGCTTAGAACTAGTGGATCCACCTAAAATTAATAAAATTTAATGCGCCTACAGGAAGAGGTAAACACAAGAAATACGGAAATCACGAGATTTCTCGGAAGATTACAGCCGTAGGTCATTACAGCGAGATGTCATGCAAAATAAACTTCCACCTTAAATTAGGGTTTCTAACATAACTTGAGACTAACTTAGCATCAAGAATAAGTTGCAATTACGCATTACAATAGCGCTTAAACTAGTTACACGGTCATACGCATTACCCAGACTTCAAACGCTCATGAGCGATATTGTTCACACTACGCGTCCGTAAGTTCGCAATTCGGCAAGGCAGGAGGCTGTTTGACCGGACGCACGTCCCTCGCACATTCTTGAAGTGTCTAAGTCACATGCGAGTAAGGACGGAAATCATCGAGAAGGTAAGACCCGCCGGAAGTCAATACTCGACGATACGACAATTCCACGGCGAAATTAAATATTTACACAGGTTCACAGACCTGGTCAGACGGGGGCAAGATTTTCCTCCACTCCCGGTCGTGGCGCACGATTGCTGTCTGACGAATGGGACGGTCGTCGTCTCGCAGTACATTCACGCGCACCTTGGGCACCATGTCAAGCACGTGAAGTTTTAAACTATGGTGTTCTTTCCCCGACCTGGAGCTAAGCTAACGCCCTACGCGCCTCTTTCACCTGCAAGGCAGCAGGATTAAGCCCATGACTAACCAGGGCCATGGGTAGCGTCAATAACGACGCCTTCCCCGTGCTTCGCAACATCGCGAGTATCAGCGATTCATAGCTGGCGAAGACCGCGAGTTCGCGCTTTTCCAGGATTCCCGACAATCGAAATGCCCAATCGCTCGGGTACAACAGTAAGGTCCGCGCCATACTTGATCCCGAGGCTGTGCACCCGGGGTTCCGAAAAAAATTAAGCGCGAGTGGCTACACAATAGCCCTTAACAAGCTGCCCCCATGATACGAATCAGGGCCTTCGCATTCGTAGCGACAGCGCATCGACTGCGCCAAACCGCCCCTGGCCCATGGACCATGCCGACGTCGCAGCAGCCAGCACATTGGCAAGTTGGCCATATACCTATATAGGACTCCGAGACCAGAATATAGACATACCCGCTCAGAGAGAGCGAGAGCGCGCGGCTACAGATGTTTACCCCGGACGTTAACACGTGCGCAGAGCTGGGCGCGAGCCCTCCGGTTTTTGCAGGTCGTAAACAACTTTCAAAACATCTGTGAAAAGCCGTTGAACAAGACGCGTTCAGACTCGCACGATTTTCACGAACCAAGATAAGTCGCGCCATTCACACTCAAAATGTTTAAGTTTATAAAAAAAAAAAAGATGCTAATACCGCTTAAAGTTTGCACTGCACTCGCAAAACACAAATGCCTTCCGCACTCAGAGTTTGATGCACTAAACGACGATGGAGTTGTGTGGAGGCTGCGGTGATGCTGTTGGTACAGTAGCTGCAGAGCTCAACTAGAAAGTTATGCTGGATGTCACCCAGGTTCCAGGAACAGTCCTGTCACGGCAAGGAAACGTGCCATTGCTCCTCGAGCCGGTGAACCAGTTGTTGTTGTCACCTCATCCAAGCATCCAGGTTGATCCCGCCAATTTTTCAAACGATCACGTCGGGGTCACCATGTGGGGGAATGGACCCGGACTGGTGAGGGGAAATGAACCAGGTGTAAAATGAGAAACCTGAATAAAGTTTATCAGAGTTTATTAGTAAAAGACTTGACAATATTCTCACGCCACTGCGTGAATATGCTATCCGCTTGAGTATACGGAAGCGACTAGCTTAGTCGTCGCAGTGTTGTACGCACAGAGTATAGTATACTCTATACTCCGTGCTCGCTCGCTTGGATCTTCTTTCTACTCGTTCACACTATATAGGTATACGCAGATACACTCAATATATAGATATAGTACGCGCTTACACAGGGCTTGTCCCCACAGCTGAATAGGGATCTTACAGGGAGGGATCGGCCAAAGGCAGGTGTCTCTTTCTAACACCGTGTTGAGCACGCTAGTTTGAAAGTATATCTCTCTCGCTCACTCCGTTTACTCTAGGAGATATATAGATATACCTCTAGCATTTTCTCTTTCTCTCTCCTTCTCACTGAGCGAATGCATCGTTCTCTCTTGCACCTTTTTCTCCACCAATCAACGATAAAAACAGCTTTGTCCGATCCCTCCCTGTAAGATCCCTACAGCTGAGTAGGGATCTTACAGGGAGGGATCGGCCAAAGGCCGGTGTCTCTTTCTAACCCCGTGCTGAGCACGCTAGTTTGAAAGTATATCTCTCTCGCTCACTCTGTTTACTCCAGGAGATGTATAGATATACCTCTAGCGTTTTCTCTTTCTCTCTCCTTCTCACTGAGCGAATGCATCGTTCTCTCTTGCACCTTTTTCTCCATCAATCAACGATCAAAACAGCTTCGTCCGATCCCTCCCTGTAAGATCCCTACAGCTGTGTAGGCTCTGGGTATCCAGAGGATGCTTTCGGAGGCCTACGCTCCAGATATAAGGACGAGGATAGTTAGAACACTGCAGTTGATTATATCAATAGGCTTTATTAGCTTAGGTACAAGGTCGGCGGTAACGTTATGGTCGTTACTCGCCGAAGGCTCGAGGCACACTAACTTATCATACTATGCTACACTATACTACACGCTAGGGTGGGCCGAAAATGAAAAATTTTGGCATTTTGACACGCCTGAGGTCTCAAAAGTTGTCTTTTAACATGAAAATGAGAAAAAAAATTTTGTACACGCAAAAAAATAAAATTTTAGGTTTGCCCAAAGCCCTTGAAGTTTTAGTAAAATTTGTTTAAAATGAGCTAATTTGAGAAAACATGTTTTTTTTTTCAATACTCGATTACTTTGCAAAAAAAAATCGTGGAGACGCGAATAAAAAAAAAAATAAAGATTTTTAGTTGTAGTTTAAGCTTCTATAAATTAGAACATCATAAAAAAATTTTGGAAACTGTTTCGCAAGTGCAAACTTCATACTTTTTTTTCTTTGTTTGTAGTGGTTGTCACCCGAAAATCGCTGAAATGCAATTTTTTTTTTATAAATATTAATAACTTTGAGAAAAAAAATCGTATGGATATGAATAAAAAAAGAAAAGAAAGCTAATTAGTAGTACTTTAAGCCTATGTTAATTAAAATACCATAAAAATTTTTGTAGCTGTTTCATGAATGGATGTATGCTATTTTTTTTGTAAATTTTTTTTCTAAAATGGAAAAAATCGTTTTTTTTCTTTAAACTTCAATATCTCTGCTAGAAAAAATCATGGAAACACGAATGAAAAAAAGGATTGAAGCTGTTTAATTAAATTTTAAGCTTACGTAAAACAAAATTGCATAAAAAATCGTAAAACAAGTTAATAAAAGGTTTTCGTCAATATTTCTAGTTATTTTGCCAAATTTCAATATATTTGTATGAAAAACTTTAAAATTTTTCCATAATTTTCAATTACGATTTTTTATGCAATTTTGTTTTACGTAAGCTTAAAATTTAATTAAACAGCTTAAATTCTTTTTTTTTTATTCGTGTTTCCATGATTTTTTCTAGCAGAGATATTGAAGTTTAAAGAAAAAAAACGAGTTTTATCATTTTAGAAAAAAAATTTACAAAAAAATTGCATACATCCATTCATGAAACAGCTACAAAAATTTTTATGGTATTTTAATTTACATAGGCTTAAAGTACTACTAATGAGCTTTCTTTTCTTTTTTTATTCATATCTCTACGATTTTTTTTCTCAAAGTTATTAATATTTAAAAAAAAAAATCACATTTCAGCGATTTTCGGGTGACAACCACTACAAACAAAGAAAAAAAAGTATGAAGTTTGTACTTGCGAAACAGTTTCCAAAATTTTTTTATGATGTTCTAATTTATAGAAGCTTAAACTACAACTAAAAATCTTTATTTTTTTTTTTTATTCGCGTCTCCACGATTTTTTTTTGCAAAGTAATCGAGTATTGAAAAAAAAAACATGTTTTTTCAAATTAGCTCATTTTAGACAAATTTTACTAAAACTTCAAGGGCTTTGGGCAAACCTAAAATTTTATTTTTTTGCGTGTACAAAATTTTTTTTCTCATTTTCATGTTAAAAGACAACTTTTGAGACCTCAGGCGTGTCAAAATGCCAAAATTTTTCATTTTCGGCCCACCCTACTACACGCGCTCGGCTTGGCGTAGCAAGCCGTGTAGTGACTCACACAACTCCTTTCTCACTCGCACACTCGCTATCTCTCTCGCTCTACCGTGGCTCGACGAGGCCGAGCCCCACACTACACCCCCCCGAAATAAAAAAAAACGTATGTTTTTTTTTTTCTTCCCTACCCTCGCTCTCCCTCCTACGCGCGGATCGCGATCAGGTCGCACTGTCTAGCAGCGGTGGCGTATGTATGATCGGGACGGACTCGTCGATAGGTCCTCTCCGATGTCGGGCGTGCAGGAGCAGGGCCTATCGGAATAGGGTGAGGGCTGCGGTAAGGGGTAGTGCGCGTGCACGGGGGCAATGAACCCTGGCTCGCGGGCTGAGATCGCGCGCGAGCAGAATCCGGAATAGGGGCGGACTGGTCGGCAAACCGTACCGATTTCCGAGCGGTCAAACGAGAGCTCGCAGACGAGCTAACTGCCGGGGTCGGTGGTGTAGCCGGAGGAGGCTCACGTGAAGATGACGGTGGACGAACGGGAGAACTCGGGGGTTCCGCGACGAAGTCGGGAGCGACTTGTGGCGGAGGCAAGTTTCCCGGAGGTGTGGTTGACGGCTCCGGGCCGAGGACGTCGTCGGCGAAGTCTTCAGGGATAAAGTGGGCTGGAATCAGTCGCTCCACGTTTACCACTTTTCGCTCGCCCTTCACATCTATAAGGAAAGTCCGGTCTGTGAGACGCTCAAGGACTTTGTACGGCCCGTGATAAGGTCTCTCGAGGGAGCGCTTCACAGGTCTGGACTTCATGTGCACATGGGTGCAAGTGGCCATGTCCTTAAAAATGAAGGGCTTGAGGCGGAATTTGCGAGCGGAGGGAACGGGTTTCACGTCCTTCATGTGTTCCCGAAATTCTTCGAGGAAGAACTGACGGTTCGGCTCGAAGTCTCCGGGAACACAGAATTCGCCGGGAATTCGCAGCACGGTGCCGAAAACAAACTCCGCAGGACTCGCGTCCAGATCGAGGCGGACGCGGGTACGAAGTCCGAGGAGGACGGATGACAGAATCCGGGACCAATCGGGCCTATCGCCATAGCACATGATCGAGGCTTTCAGATCTCGGTGAAAGCGCTCGACCAGGCCGTCCGACTGCGGGTGGTAAGGCTTCGTCCGAATCCTTTCACAGCCTATCATTTGCAATAGAGCTGTGAATAGTTGGGATTCGAACTGGCCGCCTTTGTCGGTAGTCAGGATCTCTGGGGCGCCGTATCGCGTGACCCAAGTATCAAAGAAGGCTCGCGCGACGGTCTTTGCCTCCATATCGGGGATGGCTACGGCCTCAGGCCATCGTGAATACCGATCGACCATGGTCAAGGCATAATAGTTACCCTCGCTCTCGGCGAGCGGCCCGACCAGGTCGATGTGGACGTGGTCGAAACGGCCATCGGGAACCGGGAATTCAGCGGGAACAAACTTGTTATGCCTAGTCACTTTAGACTGCTGGCAAGGGACACAAGCTTTGCACCACCGAGTTATGTCACGAGACATATCCGGCCACACATAACTCCTCCGAATAAGCTCGAGGGAGACCTTCGCACTAGGGTGCGAGTTCTTGTGGAAGAGGTCGAACACGTCCTTCCGGAGTGAAGCGGGAATGTAAGGGCGAATCGTGTGGTCGATAGTATCGCACCGAATCGGCGTATGATTCTCGCCGAAGGTCAAAGGAATCAGCTTCAGGGGGTGGGACGGATCCGCGACAATATCCCTAAGCTGCCCGTCAGCCGCTTGCTCAGCTGCGAGATGAGGAAGAGAGAAAATGGTTGGCAATCTAAAGGCGTCAATCCGAGCCAAAATTGCTTGAACCTGTGGGAGCTGGATTACGTCATGAGACAATCCACTCCAATTCAGAGTGGTTGGGGATGCAAAAGCATCAACGCGGGCAGGAATCTCAATACGCGAAAGCGCGTCCGCGACCTCGTTCTCCCGACCAGGAATATACCTGATCGAGGTGGTGTACTCGGAGATGTACGCGAGCTGCCGCTGACGGCGCGCGGGCGCGTGTGCGGGGTCGTTGACGAACGCGTAAGTGAGATCCTTGTGGTCGGTGAAAATTTCGAAGTGGCGACCTTCGAGGTAATGGTGAAAATGCTTCACGGCCTCGAAGATGCCGGTAAGCTCGCGGTCGAAGACTGAGTACGCCTGCTGGCACGGGAAAAGTTTTTTTGAGAAAAAACTAATTGGCTGCCAAGAAATCTCCGGGGGTTTCCGTTGCTCCAGAACTGCGCCGATTGCACCGTCTGACGCATCAGACACGAGACGGATCTCCGCCTCGTCGTCTGGGTACACGAGAAGAGCGCACTCGGCAAGCTCTGTCTTACAGTCCAGGAAGGCTTGCTCAGACTCGGGAGTCCAGGGAACAGGCCTCGAATCTTTCTTCCTGACGTCGCGCATCAAGCAGTTTAACGAGTACTGGATGGGCGCAGCCCGCTTGAGGAAGGGTCTATACGAGTTGATTAACCCCAGGAAGCTACGGAGTTCGCTGTGAGTCTTAGGCTTGGGGTAATCGAGGATTGCCTGGACCTTCTCGGGGTTAGGACGAATTCCTTCCTCGCTGATGACGTGACCAAGGAAGGGAACTTCAGCCTGGCCGAAGATACACTTGGCGAGGTTGACTTGCATGTGATGTTTGTCAAGCCTCTCGAAGACGATGCGCAAGTGTCGCTCGTGCTCCTCGAGGGTGGCTGACGCGATGACAATGTCGTCGTAATACTTGATGACGAAGTCAAGGTCTCCGAGGGCTTTATGCAAGTGGCGCTGGAAGGTTGCGCCGGCGTTACGCAGACCCTCGATCATCACCAGGTACTCAAAAAGGCCTTCGGGGGTGATAATCGCTGTCTTCTGGATGTCCTCAGGGGAGATCGGAATTTGCTGATACGCGCGAACCAGGTCGATGACAGTGAAGATTTTCTTCCCGGTCAACGAACTGAGGGCATCACGCAAATTCGAGGCGTTGAACTTGTCAGGAATGGTGACAGAGTTCAACCAGCGAAAGTCACCGCACATTCGCCAAGAGTCTTGCTTGGGTACGAGATGGATCGGAGAAGCCCAAGGGCTGTCCGAAGGACGACAAATGCCAGCGTCGCACAAACGTTTTATCTCCGCCTTGACAAACTTAAGTTTCTCGGGAGTAAGACGCCTGGGGCGTTGAGCTAAAGGTGGTCCGGTTGTGTTAATTTTGTGGCTGATGCCACGATCGTGGAGAGGAGCCGGAGGCTCAAGACCAAGGACGCGGGGAAAATCTGCGAGAATAGAACCGTACTTCTGAGAAGTACCGACGATACTAACGCCCGCGAGGGGCGGTTCCTGGAGGATACCGTCGGCGTGGAGCTTCGTGATGTTGTCCACGAGTCGTTGGCGTTTCAGATCAGGCATCAGGTCGAAGTGACGGAGGACGTCAGCTCCGAGAATCGAATAGGGAATATCGGCAACAAAGAATTTCCACGACATTTGGCGTCGTAGGCCTAGGTCGAAAGACTTGGTTAATACACCGAAGGTCGCGATTTCGGTACCATTTGCAGCTTGCAAAGGAATACCGCGCGGGGCGTCAGTGCAAACCGTGTTCTTGGCGATAATCGACACTTGGGCGCCGGTGTCGACGAGAAAAAGTCGACTTGTCTTTCTATCGACAACGAAGAGGCGAAGGTTAGCGGAGCCCGGTGCGCTCGCCTCACACACGCTGGGGCCAATCAGTTTTTTGGAAGTTTCCTGTATTCCTGGTAATCCAGGGGAAACTTGTTTTTCCTCGCGAATTCCTCCCAGAGAGGACACGGAGGACCACGGCAACGAGAGCAATTCTCGCGGTATTTAGAGTGGGGGTAACAAAGCCGAGGCTTGTCACCGTCACGGCCTTTGGACCGGGAGCGGCTACGCCCGCGGGGGCGAACGTGCTGCTTAACGAAGGCGGCTACCTGGGCCGCGAGGTCGCCATTGTCTGAGACAGCATTGACGGAATGAACGAGGTTCCTGACAGGTCGAAGAAGAAATAAACGATCCGCCCTCTCGGCGGCGGCATCGCCGTCGCCCCGGGAAACCTCCGGGTCGACCGCTATCGCGATTTGATCGGGGAGTCTCCTCCACCAAAGCTTCAGGATCAAAGACGGAGCAAGTTCGGTGCCTCCGAGACTCCTCATGTGCTGAAGGAGTTCGGACGGGCAGCGGTCATTGAGACTGCAACTTTCCAAGAGACGCTCGAGTCTCTGGTCTCCGGTCTCAGCGAAACGAGTTATGAGGGCTTTTTTTAAGCCTTCGTACCGATCGTGGGGAGGGATGGACCTGATTGCTGCACTCATGTCCTCGAAAATAGGCTGAGGCAGGTTGTGGATGACAGCCCAGTAACGGGCGCCATCGGACGTTATCCCGTCGTCGATGAAGCGTGACTCCAAGAGTCCAAACCAAAATGCTGGGTCTCGCTTCATGAATGGAATAAATTTAAGAGTGGAGCGGCTACCGTGATCACCGGAGCCACGACCCGTGTTCCCAGGGGCTGACGAAAAGCCTTGCTGGGGATTTCTGAGATCTTCGAACGAGGACTCTTGAGTAGCATCCGAGAAATCTCGAACGAATCGTCCGTCTACGGTCCGGGGGGTGGGGTTAGGTAACCCCAACCCGAAAATGTCGAAAGGGGGGACGCGCTGAGGACCCGACGGTTGCTGTGAAGCAGTGGGACCAGAATGGTCGCTAACATGTGGCCGAAGGGTCACGTTCCCCGGAACGAAGTTTGGAGCGTGAGGGTTAGGCAAAATCCTGTGATCGGAGTTGACCACCGGATCCGGCTCGGTTCCCGGTGGGGGCGGCTGACCGGAGATTGGCACGCGGGCGTTTTCCTGGCCAGGGGCATTGGCTCCAAGGTTCACGAGCCCGAGCTTTGAAAACAAACCCTCGAGGGACTTCGTGAAAGAAGCTTCGATCTCGGCTTTCTGCTGCGCCAAGCGTGCTTCGAGGTCGAATGGCTCGGAACGGCGATCCTGGCCATCCACCAGCTGTAGGGAGGTCTTTGCGTTATTGCCCGAACCCTTGCTGTCGTCGACGATTTCATCGGCCATGGTGTCAGGTGCAACTGCGACGAGAAAAAAAACAAACCTAGCGCGAGGAGGCCCGGGAGTTTGGCTGTGGGCCCGCGTCCTAGTGCGATATGGCTCGGGGAGTTGGCCAGTGAGCCCGCGACTTACGCTCGCCGATGGGTGTAGAGAGGCTCACAAGGACAAGTCCTAACACACCCCGACGCGACCGCGAGCTAAACACACGCAGTGTGAATAGCTGTCTTTTTCTAAAATCTAAATTTCCCAGAGGAAACCGCAAATGATTGCGCACGGGTCGCGAGAACCTATATCTAAATATAAAATGTACACCTAATCTAATATATACAGATTAATTGTGAGGAATATTGAAACGCGATAGTTCAGAAAAAAAAAAAACGTGAAACGCGACCGCTGCGAAGAACAGAAGCGCCGCGTGCTGCGATAAGCACGGCCAATTCGTGGAAAAGGGGGAGTGTTTCACGCGCGCGATTCACACGAAAAGCACACACACGCACGGTCTTAAATTCTACCCGACCGCGAAAATTCCTCACAAAACGAGCGAAAATTAAAAGAGGATACTCCTGGTGGATCTCGATGGTCGAGCTGGTGCGCCAACCGCGATGATGGTGAAGACGGTGGCGGGCTGGCTCGTAGCTGCAAACTGCTGCACACGACGAGGTGCCGGCTTCGAAGTCGCCGGTTTTCCAGCCACGAGGGTGACTTCGCGTCTGAGCCCTCTCTTCGGGTTTCCCGCTTCACGCAGGATGAAACCCTCTTCGGGGAGTGACTTCGCGCCTGCCTCCCCCAGGTGCTCCTACGAAGCCAACACGTACCCAGATGTACGTGTCTTCGCCGGGCGGCCGAGCCGGTAAGGCGGAACCTTGTACGGTTTTTTTTCTTTCTTTCTTTTAATAATTTCGGGTGTCCTCGTGCTTGACAGACGAGACACCGAAATTTCCGTGCTACGGGTGTTTAGGATAGACACCGCGACAACACGCTCGAGCTTGTATGCCGGACAAAGGAAGCTCTTGGCGCGCTTTCTTTGATGGCGAAAACTGATCCTCGACGTCGGGGTCACCAATTGTAGGCTCTGGGTATCCAGAGGATGCTTTCGGAGGCCTACGCTCCAGATATAAGGACGAGGATAGTTAGAACACTGCAGTTGATTATATCAATAGGCTTTATTAGCTTAGGTACAAGGTCGGCGGTAACGTTATGGTCGTTACTCGCCGAAGGCTCGAGGCACACTAACTTATCATACTATGCTACACTATACTACACGCGCTCTGCTTGGCGTAGCAAGCCGTGTAGTGACTCACACAACTCCTTTCTCACTCGCACACTCGCTATCTCTCTCGCTCTACCGTGGCTCGACGAGGCCGAGCCCCACAGCTGAGTACCTCATAACGCCATCTAGCGTTTTCAATTAATACCACAAAAAAATCTTAATTTTTTTTTTTCTTTTTCAACTAACTTAGTTACAAAACCTATTTTGTATTTGTAAAAATATTTAAAAAATATATATTATTCTTTAACAGGGACGTAGCGAGGGGGGGGGGGGTGTGGGGGGTGTCACACCCCCCCTGGCTTTTTGTCGTCGGCAAAATCAACGAACTGGCCGTCGGCAAGAGAAATTTTAAACTCGGCCGTAAGGCCGGGTTCAAAAATTTTTTGATAAGTTATCTTCAAGCCTCAAACCCTCAAAACCCTGGGCGTTGCGATGTCAAAATCTTTAATTAAAAAGTGTCAGTTAGGGATCATACCCTAAGCCTCAAACCCCCAAACCCCTGGGGACCGCGGCCGTCCTCTGAAAAATTGTTAATTAAAAAGTGTCAGGGATCATACTCCAAGCCTCAAACCCCCAAAACTGGGAGCCATCGTCGGCAAAATCGGGGTTTCAAACAGCAGGACATGAATGGCTGACGGAATTCAGGAGGCACGCGGCCATAAGGCCGCGACCCCGCTCGTCGCCAGTTGAATAAAAGCTTGATAAATTATTCCCTACTCAAAATTGCCGACAAAAATTAGGAAGTTGCTGATGATTTGACTGGTTAATTTCCAAGAATTTTTAAACGGACGTTCATACAAAAAATACCCGATTGATTATCTCGTAATCCTTAAACTTCCGATACCTGGGCCGCCGAGTTTAAAATATTTTTAAATAATTATCTGCGTGTGCTAACCTTTAAATGGTTTATAATTCTACGCTCTGAGTTTTTTTTAGGTTTTAGAGGTACATGAGACTTAAAATTTCTGTGTTGGTTCGAAGTTTTAGCCCAGCCTTGGCTGTTAGCTTTTTTTGCTATATGTTGTGAAAAAATATTAAATTAAAAATTTATCATGTAGTCATTTATCATTTGAAGGTCGTTTTTAAAGTCGGAATCCCGTCACCGTATCGGTTCTTTTAAAATCTGAGCATAATTTTGATTTAATGATGTTTAAACAATAACATTATTGATTTATGTTATTCAGAACACCAATACAAAATTAGCTGTGACGAAACTTGATACTTTTTTACCCGTACTGTGAACTGAAACAATCTACATGTTAAGCGTTGATATCAGCACCTCACGTCAGGAGACTTGCATCTTAAAGTCAATTTGTCGGTTATTACAACCTAAGAATTAGACTTTTTATTCTCTCAAAGAAGAATAAAATTGGCACAGATAGTGATTTTTTAAAGTGTTTATGTATTTTCTAAGTCATCTAGTTTACTTGGAAAGTGCATAACCTTTAAATGCAACAGTCAGGTGACAGGTCACTCAACCGGCGTAGACCGCGGTGCAAACACAATAACATCCAAGTCAGCTACGTGAGGAATTAAAGCTGGTGAAGTTGGAATCGTGGTAGCGTGGCTTAGTAGACAGCAATCAGAAGACTTATTTTTCAAAACTTAAAAAAAAAAATTCTTGATTCAAAAATAGTTTTTGGGGACTATCAGCAAATGCGTGATATGCATTTTAGAGGTTAGAGTGCTATAAGTTTTGAATTTACATTACAATTAGTACATTTAAATTAAAATGACAGAATCCTTCAGTCAAACAAAGCCTCGAAAAAGAGTTAAAGTGGAGTGTATGAAATGTGGTCAGCAGTTTGATGATGATTACCGTACAAGACACGAGAAAATACATCATAATGGGAAACGTGTGCAAATAAAAACTGTTGGGGCTGTTTCAAATCCTTTTGAAGCTGCTGCGAAAAATAAAAAACAAATAATAGACAAAATTGATGAACTGCTTTCAGTGTCTGTACAAGTAGCTTCTGTTGATTGTCCACCCACAACTGTATCTGAAGTGGAGTAAATCTCAGGTAAAACAAAAAAATAGAGTTTATTTAACTGCACTTAAATATAAATAAATTATTTAAAAAGTTATTTAATTATTGGTGGTACTAAAAACCCGTAATTATTTCGGGAGAAGGATGATTTAAAAATTTTCGACAATTATTATCAGTGAAATTGACTCGTACCCTACCTAAAAAAGTAGAAAAATGACTTAACTGGTCTAAATTAGTTTTTTTTTAAGTATTTGTGGGTCTTGTGCATCGTTTAATATTAATAATTTTAATTTCAGATAAAATACCTTCTACTGTCGAGGAATCGCTAAAAACTCAAATAAGCGATAAGGCACCTCTTTTTTCATTCGCAAATGAAGAGTTTAAAGAAAACGAAAGTTTATCTCTTGAGTCAAGTAGTAAGAATACTATAGATTATGAAAATTTAATTCCTGAGTCTCAATCAGATACTGAAATAATTATAGAAAAAGTGCAATTGTCCGAAGATGAGACCTCAACTGATTCGTGGATGCAAGTGATAGGAAAAGTAACTGAATTTTATATCCATTTTGAAAATATTAAGACTGTTATAAAAAATTTCTAAATCGATGAAATTTTAAATCCAAAAATATTTCTTGCTGAAACAATAGACATCATATCAAAAATTCATGAAGAAAGTGCAATTCTCGTTGAGTCATTGAAAAAAGAAGAAAACAAAATTTTTATTTCTGAAACTCCAACACTTGAAATAAATAATTTAAAATTAGAGCAACATGACCCTGGTAAACGCACTAAAATAACGACCGACAATGAGCGCAAATATCTGATATCTCTCGGACCATTTCGTCCTAAGCTTGATATTTATCCTATAAATCCAGATATTTCAAGGGACAAACAGTGCCGTTTCTCGTCTCTCTGGTATCAATTATACTCTACGTTAGAGTATAGTATTGAAAAAGATGCGGCATTTTGTTTTGTTTGTTCTCTTTTTCCCGAAGGCCCAGGTAGATCGAACACTGTTTCAGTGTGGTTGACAGTCGGCGTTCGTCAGTGGCATAAAATGAAAAGTTGCGGAAAAACTGAAAAAGGCAAACTGGCTGAACATTTTCATTCGGAGTCGCATAAAGCAGCTTTAGGTGATTATTGTAATTTTATCAATAAAGATGGACGAATAAACTCG
This sequence comes from Encarsia formosa, assembly GCA_038277355.1. NCBI lineage: Eukaryota > Metazoa > Arthropoda > Insecta > Hymenoptera > Aphelinidae > Encarsia > Encarsia formosa. Next base: position 67,443,024 of record CM076185.1, read on the forward strand.
CTTCTTAATAAAAATATTCGGCAAGATCTGCTAAAAGAAAATCAAGAAAAAGAATTTCACCGAAGAGTTTTACTCATTTTACTTGACATCGCGAGGACACTTGGAAGGCAAGGTTTAGCATTCCGTGGGGCTGGTGATGGTGAAAATGACGATGGAAATTTTCGTCAAATGGTAAATCTTGTTTCTCGTCACAACCCAATATTAAAAAAATGGCTAGATGAGACACCTACCAGATCACGTCATGTCACATATTTAAGCGCAACTTCACAGAATGAATTCATTGATGTTTGAGATTTACCGCCTTTTATTGCCACGTGATTGGTCATGCGAGCGACCCACGCCAGAGCTGCCCAGAGTGACCAGTTTCCGCCCTCACCAGTCTTGCTGCGACCGTGATGCCGCGACCACGCATCACGGGACTCAGCGCCGTCGTCGTAGATTGACCGCTTATCTACGACGATTCCACCTAGTTTCCCAGAGGTAGAGTGCCACCCGGTCAAAACGGCGTGACCACTCTCCTCTATTGTAAACACTTAGATACCGATAAATAAATTTACCACAAAAGTTAAAGTTCATAATTAAATGCCAGTGTTAGTTATTTGAAGCCCAGTGATTTCCTGCCTTCTCCTCGTCCCCTTTCGCTCGCGTTAATTTCTATTCTCGAACATTTGGCATCCCTTGTGGGGAAAAGTTCCCCGGAAAAAGCGCGTCGCGAGTGAAAATAGAAGAGAAGTGCATCGACGCCGCCAGTTTCATAACCGCAAACGGCAAAGACGCCTCGCCGGAGAGCCACGTGAAGCTTCGCGGCCATATTGGAAAAGGGGAGGAGTCTCGCCTACAGCACGAGCCACGGAGCAACAAAGACGCCCAACGGCCCGACCAAAAACAAAGACGACGGTGGATCGGAAGGCGACTCGGCAACACTGCTTGCCATCAGCTGAAGACCATCGGCCTGCTACATCCCTGCCGCACTGCAGCCCCTCTGCAGTGGGAGAGAGAGAGAAGGCACCTCGACCAGCTGACTCCGCTAATACGGTGGGTCCGCTCCAAGTCGCAAACTTGCGTTGCGCAATTTAATAATTTCAATTTTTTTTGTATTTGTTTAGCCTTGGAAGCTGTGTGGGTAAAGTTAGCTGCATTGTTCTCCATTTTATTTTGCCTTTTCTCAAATTTATTTATTTTTATCTTTCCAAAACAAATAGTCAGTTGACCCAATTCCTCAATAATTGAGTACAGCTGTTACTATTTTGGCAAACAATTGATTATTTTAGGGTCAAGTGACCAATAAAATTAGGAATAATTTTTTCAATTTTTACTTTGTTAATATTGAGCTCACCTGAAAACTTAATTTCATTTTATTTTGTTCCACCTTATCTGACATTATTGAATTTGCAGGTGAAACTACCTGTTAAACTGAGGTCCACGCTTACTGTCCAACCACATCTGAGCAACCTTTGGCACCTGTGGGAGCAAGCGAAGGGACTTTCTTCACCAACTGGTAGTCCTCGAGCCCTCGTACAGCTGCAGCAGCACTCCCAGAGTTCTTCGACAGCCTTGGGTTCACATGTACTGTTTCTTATGGTTGTTAGAGTCAGCGTTGGAATCAATTTTTTGCCAATCTTATTTAGTATAGTATAAGCTCAAATTATTTGCATTGTTGAAATAGTTACTGATTGTTTCATTTTTTCAATTATATATTTTTTCAAAAATTCTAATTGAATTTTTTATACATTTTAGGTTGTTTCAAGACCAATTTTCAAAAGATCAATCTAAGTGCCTAATAACCCTTGCCTACTCAACCCAATTAGAGTTGTTTAGGGATCTTGATTTCCTTTTTTTCTCTATAGTTTTTTTTATTGATCTATTTACCTTTTCTCTTCTACACTTAATTTTTGATTTTTTCACCTGCTTCATTTATTCTAAACTTTCATTAAAGATTGTGCTTAAGTTTTCTTCCAAAATCAGCCACCTACCTGGCTTAGTTGTTTGTTAGTTAAATTGTATTTCAGTTCAAATTCTTTCCCACCAAATAATATTCATAAGTTTAAATATTTTTCAATTTTCTTTTATTCAAAGAATTAGTTGTTATTAAATATTAAGTCTGAATATTTTTCAGCATTCTTTTATTTAAAGAATAATTGCCTCATATTAATTGTATTTCATTTAAAGATTGTCCTACCACTGATATTCATAAGTTTGAATATTTTTTCTATTCTTTTGTTTAAAGAATAATTGCCTCATCTTAAATTGTATTTCAGTTTAAATTCTATTCCACCAAAAATATTCATATGTTTGAATATTTTTTCAGTTTCTTTTATTTAAAGAATAATTGCCTCATCTTAATTGTATTTCAATTAAAGATTGTTCCACCAATAATATTCATATGTTTGAATATTTTTTCAGTTTCTTTTATTTAAAGAATAATTGCCTCATCTTAATTGTATTTCAATTAAAGATTGTTCCACCACTGATATTCATAAGTTTGAATATTTTTTCCATTCTTTTGTTTAAAGAATAATTGCCTCATCTTAAATTGTATTTCAGTTTAAATTCTATTCCACCAATAATATTCATATGTTTGAATATTTTTTCAGTTTCCTTTATTTAAAGAACAACTGCCTCATCTTAAATTGTATTTCAGTTTAAATTCTATTCCACCAATAATATTCATATGTTTGAATATTTTTTCAGTTTCTTTTATTTAAAGAATAATTGCCTCATCTTAATTGTATTTCAATTAAAGATTGTTCCACCAGTGATACTCATAAGTTTGAATATTTTTTTCCTTTCTTTTGTTTAAAGAATAATTGCCTCATCTTAATTGTATTTCAATTAAAGATTGTTCCACCAGTGACATTCATAAGTTTGAATATTTTTCCATTCTTTCATTTAAAGAATGATTGTGTTTCAATTTACATTTTCACCACTCATGTTTTTTTTGCCTTGTCCAAATCGCCTCAAGTTTAGAAAACAAATTTAAATTGTGTTTCAAATTAAATTTTCCCAAGCCAAAAGATAGTTTTAACTTTTACCTATTGATTAATTATTTCAAATACCACCCTACCTTGCAAAATGAATAAACCAAATTCATTTGCGCAAATCCTTAGCAGGCAAGCTATAATCCGAAATCGAATCGTCACTCATTTCGAAATATTTAAGCGAAAAGAAGCCTTGATGATTCACGAGTTAGCAGAGAAGCGCATCCTGCGTCTCGAACAACTCTGGCAAGAGTTTATCCAAAATGATCAAAGTTTAAGAAACTGCCGGGATGTAGACCGTGGCCACGACTACTTCGTCAAAGACATGTTCTACCATACGCAGGACACCTTTGATGACGTGTGGTGTGACTACATCCAATTTCTTAAAATTGAGCCACCTGTGACTCCCTTAGTCCAGGTTTTGATATCACCCATTGAGAACGAGCCACCTGAACCGCTTGAGTTTCAGGACCTGGCTAATTATTTTAAAATTCAGCTACCTGCGACACCTCAAGTCCAGGCCTCGGCTACTCATGTCGAAGTCCAGCCTCCTGATCTAATCCATGTTCAGACTCCGGCACCAATCTACGAATTCAAGTCCTTGATTAAGGCACAGCCACCTGAACCACCTCAAGTTCGGGCTCCGGCGACCCCCTTCAAAATGGAATCACCTGAGACATCTCAAGTCCAGGGTCCAACGAACCTCTCCAAGCGCAAGCCACCTGCGGCTGTCCTGGCTCAGGCACCGGCTATCGCTTTCGAGAAACAGCCATCTGAATTACTTAGAGTTTAGGCTTCGGCTGCACCTTTCAAAATTCAGCCCCCTGCGACACACTTAGTCCAGGCTTCGGTTATACACTCCGAAATTCAGACACCAGCAACGTGTCTCAAAGCTCAGCCACCTGCGACAATTGAACTAATTAAAGTCCAGACGCTGGCTACCATGACAAAAGTACAGCCACCTGAACTAATCCAGCTCCAGGCACCGGCTATACTCTCAAAAATAAAGCCACCTGAACCACTCCAGGTTCAGGCCCCAATCACGATCTCAAGCGTTCAGCCACTTGAAGTAACTCAACTTCAGACCCTGGCTGTATCATTATTTAACTGTTGGGTTTTCGACCCAGGAATTTTTCTTGGACAGAGCATCAGGCTCTTACCAAAATTGCCCAGTAAGCCTCTACGTTTGATCGTACGCTTACTAACCACCCTAGACTTAACCTACAATTATTTTTATATAATACTTAATATTATTTTTATTTTTATTATGTTCACAGATATTATTAATCGACTACAGTCGATTAAGGCGGGTGGAATGTTTGCCGTTTTAATTAAAAGGCGGCAAATCTCAAACAATTGAATTACTGGGAAATAAAGTGCACGAACAAATTGTCAGAGGGATTCAGGATTCCGGGATGTACTCTGTTATAGCGGACACGACGCTTGATAAAAAGCATCATGTTCGGCTTACTATAAATGTACGTTACGTTAAAGAAGAAAATAATAAAATAAGACCAGTCGAACGATTACTAAAGATGGACACTATGCTAGAGGCAAAAACCGGAGAAGCACTGGCTAAAAGAATTCATAAAACTTTGAGAGAAAATCAACTGTCTGAACCGGCGTTTCAATCTTATGACTACGCTGCGAATATGTCAGGTGAATTTAACGGAGCTCAGCAACATCTTTCTGAGCTTTTCGAACAGTATATACCTTACATCCCTTGCCAGCCACATCGTATCAATATTTTCATTCAAGATGCATGTAACGCAAGTACGATATTTTGTGAATTTTTTAACACACTCCAAGCCTTGTATGTGTTTTTCTCTAGAGCAACGAAGCGAGTTGTACTTTTAGAAATTGAGCTGAAAGATGTAGAAAATTCGCTTGGTTTGAAAGATTTATCTAAAACACGTTGGACAGCACGAGCTGAGACAGTAAAAGCTGTTGACATTTCTTTTGAAAAAATAGTAATGACCCTTTTTCAAATTAAAAATTCAAAAGAGATTGACAAAACCAAAAAGACTCAAAGCCAAGCAACTGGACTTCATAAAAAGCTGTTAGAATTTGACTTCATTTGCTGTTTATACTTTGCTAAAAATATAATGTATAAACTTAAAAATTCAACAGAACAGTTAGAGCAAGCTGATCTTAATATAATACATGCTTTGCAACTACTAGATAGTGTTATTATCTCGTTTAAATCTATTGGCGAAGAACAATTTAATGCTTTGATAGAAAGTGCTGTTCTATTTGCTGGAAAAATAGAAGTCAATGCAGAGGATGATTTCTCAAAGCATCACCGAATACGGCTAGCTCCCAAAAGATTAGATGAAAATTCTGAAAACGCAGCTAAGTTGGACCTTCGTACCTTTTATCGAAAAGAATTTATTGCAATTTTAGATAATTTCACCAGTGCAACAACCGATAATTTAAAATCCATGTTAAAATTATTTCGGCCAAGTCAAGCAGTTTTTCAAATTCCAGCTGATAGAAAGAATTGTCCAATTGATTTAGTCAAAGAGCTTCTAAAAATGCACCCTATGATCAAAGATCTTGATCCAGATAATGCACAAGCAGAATTAAAAATACTTCTAAATTCTAGCAAATGTTGTGAAAGTTTTGATGATATTTGCCAAATTGCCTTGCGGTTAAAACAAGCACTCCCGATAGCCCATAAAATTATATGTCTAATTTTAACCTCCCCTATATCGTCTGCCTCGGGAGAACGTTCTTTTAGTAAATTGCAATTAATATACAATGACTTAAGAACAAACTCAAAAGATGAACGAGTTGATAATCTCATGTCCCTGTCTTCAGAAAAAGATATCACTGATACTGTAGACTTGATGGAGATAATGAAACAATGGTCGTCGATAAAAGAAAGAAGAATTCGAGTATCATAGTAAACTTATTTTTGTGTGTAAAAATTTATAAATTGTTATTATGTATTAAGATGTGTTACAGTGCTCGTCCGTGGAAAAACGGCCTTGCACTCTCGCCGTCGGACTGAGCTGTAAACAATTATTTATCCTGGAGTACTCCCTTCCGAGTACTCCCGTTGTTGTCCGTGCACCTGAAAAACGGAAAATCAAGACATGCTTGGGGAGACGCGTTCGCGAACTAGCCTTCAAATGCCGGCAGCGGGCGGGGTAATTTTCCCCAAGCTAAAAAAAAGAAAATCGAATAGAAAAACTGTCCTAATCGTAGGAGGATAACGGAGGAGAAAGAGAGATGTTTTTTTTTATTCGATAAAAAAAAATAATCTACGCGAAGGTCTAATTTTAACTTTAATTTATTAACAAGAAAAAAAATAAACAATAAACAAAATAAAATAAAATTTTTAACTCGCGTTGTTGACAATTAAAGTTCGGCCGATCGCGCGGCGGCCGAACAAAGAAACTAAAGCGTAAACAAACGCTCTGCCGGGTGGCTACGTGCGCCGGCTCGCTAGTTTCTACGCGAGAGTTCTAGCAAGAATTCACGCATAGAAGCTTTCTTAAATATTACCCGATTGGGAAAGAATAATCGACAATTCTTTCCCTTATCATTCTACACACCTGCACACTGGTACGCTCGCTGACACAAACCTTTGAGCCACGCGGGTGGAGATCTCCGTGTAGCGGGTTTCTGTGTTGCTCACACACCTGCGACAACACACACACACACTCGAAAGCGTCGCACTCTGCGTTTTCGCTAGTCGTAGCGAAACTGCCACACTCACACCGCGAATCACGCTGACAAAAAAAAAGAACTTTCTTTTATCCCGACAAAAGAATCGCACGACGACGAGGTGTCTAGTCTCAGCTAGTAGAAAAGACTGGCGCGCTTACGCCTCGTTCCAGCTGGTCCGGCCGCTAACGGTCGGTCCGTTCCGGAATGGTCCGCCAGCAGCTGTTCGTCTGCTGCTGGCCCGCGTCCACACGAAAAATCTCGATCGTGTGGACGAATATTTTCACCGACCGTGACAGATGTTAAGATTGACTATATTATAAAAATAAAAAGGTAAATCTAAAATAAAGTTTATTAAGTTTTACTAACCTTAGGGTCTAGGTAGGCTCTAAAAAATAACTGATCAGTTTTTTCGTTGACCTCGGGCGCCCAGGGTTTTGGGGGTTTAGAACTTGGGGGATAGCCGACCAGTTTTTTTGTTTAACTCGGGCGCCCAAGGTTTTGGGGGTTTAGAGCTTAGTGGATAACTGATTAGTTTTTTCGTTGACCTCGGGCGCCCAGGGTTTTGGGGGTTCAAGGCTTGGGGGATAGATGACCAGTTTTTTTGTTGAACTCGGGCGCCCAGGGTTTTGGGGGTAAAGAGCTTGGGGGATAACTGATTAGTTTTTTCGTTGACCTTGCGCGCCCAGGGTTTTGGGGGTTTAGAGCTTGAGGGATAATTAACCAGTCTATTTATTAAACTCAACGTTTTTTAATAAAATTTAAAGAAAGATTTAAAGAAACCAATGCATCAAAAGTAGAAAACATGTGTATTAAATAAAAAGACTAACTTACATTATAACCTCTTGAACGTGGTACTTTTTGAAGAATTTTAAGTCACTGTTGACTAACCGACACAGTTTACATCAAAATCTTCTTATTATCACTGAAAATAATCATAACATTAAAATTTAACTTGTCTCTGGTCGGCTTACACCTGCACGAACTCTATCATTGTGAACCTTTCTCCTGTTCTCGGCCATAACTCAGGGATGTTCAAGTAGGTTAGGAGTTAGGTTAGGTACCTAACTCGGGCTAACACCTAACTTAAATTATTCGGAAAAAAAATTTCTTCTGCTCGGTGTTCTCGCCACTTCGGCAGTAAATAAATTATTTTTGATAAACAATTAATTAAACCGACAAGCTCTAAACCCACATAACGCTGAGGAGAGCAATAAATAAATTATTTTTTATAAATAATTAAATAAATAGACAAGCTCTAAACCCCCATAACGCTGGGAAGAGCGATAAATAAATTATTTTTTATAAATAATTAACTAAACCGCCAAGCTCCAAACCCTCATAATGCTGGGGGGAGCGATAAATAAATTATTTTTTATAAACAATTAAATAAACCACCTAGCTCGAAACCCCCATAACGCTGGGAAGAGCGATAAATAAGTAATTTTTATTAACAATTAATTAGACCGCCAAGCTCCAAACCCCCATAACGCTGGGGGGAGCGATAAATAAATTATTTTTTATAAACAATTAAATAAACCGACAAGCTCTGAATCCCCATAACGCTGAGGAGAGCGACAAATAAATTATCTTTTATAGACAATCAAATTAACCGACAATCTCTAAACCCCCATAACGCTGGGGAGAGCGATAAATAAATAATTTTTTATAAACAAATAACTAACCAGCAAGCTTCAAACCCCCGTAACGCTGGAAAAGAGGATAAATTAGTATTTTTTTATAAACAAATAACTAACCAGCAAGCTTTAAACCCCCATAACGCTGAGGAGAGCGATAAATAAATAATTTTTTATAAACAATTAAATAAACCGACAAGCTCTAAGCCCCCATAACGCTGGGGAGAGCGATAAATAAATTATTTTTTATAAACAATTAAATAAACAGCCGAGCTCTAAGCCCCCATAACGCTAGGGGGAGAGAAAAAATAAATTGTTTTCTATAAACAATTAAATTAACCGACAAGCTCTAAGCCCCCATAACGCTGGGGGGAGCGATGAATAAATTATTTTTTATAAACAATTAAAGACACCACCTAGCTCGAAACCCCCATAACGCTGGGAAGAGCGATAAATAAGTAATTTTTATAAACAATTAATTAGACCGCCAAGCTCCAATCCCCATATTGCTGGGGGGAGCGATAAATGAATTATTTTGTATAAACAATTATATAAACCGACAAGCTCTGAACCCCCATAGCGCTGAGGAGAGCGACAAATAAATTATTTTTTATAGACAATCAAATTAACCGACATGCTCTAAACCCCCATAACGCTGGGAAGATCGATAAATAAGTAATTATTATAAACAATTAATAAGACCACCAAGCTCCAAACCCCCATAACGCTGGGGGGAGCGATAAATAAATTATTTTATAAAAACAATTAAATAAACCGACAAGCTCTGAACCCCCATAACGCTGAGGAGAGCGACAAATAAATTATTTTTTATAGACAATCAAATTAACCAACAAGCTCTAAACCCCATAACGCTGGGGAGAGCGATAAATAAATTATTTTTTACAAACAAATAACTAACCAGCAAGCTTCAAACCCCCGTAACGCTGGAAAAGAGGATAAATTAGTATTTTTTTATAAACAAATAACTATCCAGCAAGCTTTAAACCCCCATAACGCTGGGGAGAGCGATAAAATAAATTATTTTTTATAAAGAATTAACTAAACCGACTTAGAGCTCGGCTGTTGATTCAATTGTTTATAAAAAATTATATATTTATCGCTCTTCCCAGCGTTATGGGGGTTTAGAGCTTGTCTATTTATTTAATTATTTATAAAAAATAATTTATTTATTCTCTCCCCCTAGCGTTATGGGGGCTTAGAGCTCGACTGTTTATTTAATTGTTTATAAAAAATAATTTATGTATCGCTCTCCCCAGCGTTATGGGGGTTTAGAGCTTGTCAACTTATTTAATTGTTTATAGAAAATATCTTATTTTTTCTCTCCCTGTTGACAGCAGATTAATTTAGGCACAGGGAGGTAAGGGTGAAACACAATAAAGCTACGGTAGTCTCGGTAAACTCATATTTATTTTTAAAACCTCTTCTCTGGGATAGCGATCCCTACACACGCGTTAGCCTTGGCGGCCATACTCGAACTGCCCTATGCGGGCTGGGGACTTACGGAGCGCCTGCTGCGCAGGCGCTCTGAGTCTCCTGCTGCTGCTGCAGCATAAGAGCTGTTGACGGTGTCGGATAATAAATCCACTGCCAACACTCCCTCCATTTATTATTCAACAATAATAAATCCGTCAACCTCAATTATATTACCTCAAATCAAAATAAAACTATCTCAATTATTATAAACAAAAATTCTCAATGGAAAATCAAAATAGCTGTAAATTATACAATGCAATGTTTAAGCTAGAAATTGAAATTGTAAATGAAGTAAACATCACAAATCACATTAGTCCACAAAATCACAAAACAGAGTTTTTCTTTCTCATTTCACTTATAATCTTTCTCGCTGATCTTCTATCTGTAATGTGGGTGTAATTGTCTCGCCTCAACTAACTGCTTAGGTGAACCTGTAACATAATAAATCAAAATGTTCCTCATGAACTCATTGTATACATCTCATGTACATCCTTATTCATACACACTCAATTCAAAAATCTTAATTTAAGTCTTTTAAATCGCCTCGGTGAAGTGGCTTGATAAGGTTATCGGCCATGTCGAACTTTTAATTCATTCCACTAACATCAATTAACCCTCAGCAACACATTGCTTTACTAAGTTCTCATGAGCCTCAAACAGAAGTTTTTCAGTTGCCCTTCAACTTCCAGTACCTCGAATTTTTCCTTAATACCTCAATACTTTTTTCATGATGTTTAACATCACTCTATTTGCCAGCTGTCAACCGTGCACAGATTATCACTGTTGATCTTTACTGGGTAGAATGTCCAAATCATTGTGTCTTGAAGTACCTTGTCCAAACTGATGATTCAGCTGCATGAACCTTTCGATGCAGCGTTATACTCGGCGTCTCTTAAAGATCTTGTTACCAGGGTTTGCTTCTCTCTGCGATGATGTCTCCAAAAGTACTCAATCAGATAATCCTCGGTTGATCTCGATACCTCGCAGATTAATAAAGGAAAATCCTTCCTACGTAATTCCAGCCATTCTCCGTAAGGTTCAGTTGCTATCTTGCAAGCACATTGACCGTATCGGCGTTGTCAGGCCTTACAGCATCAGCAGCTTCAGGCTGGATCAGCTTATTGCTCCTCTGAATGGAATTATTTTAACTTGAGAGTTACTAGACTCGTCAAATTTTATTATCTCAAGAGACCTCAACTCATGATTACTCAATTTTCTCGTTATTGTTGGTGTGTCATGAGAAGTACAAACACTCAGATTGAACTTCTCAAGGTTCTTGCCTATTCAGTTTGTTAGGGTTTTACTCATTAACCTCTTTTCACAAACTTGAGTGATTTTAGTTTTTCAGAAATACATCTGGCTCTCCAGAGTCCTTCATCCTAAACATAGCACTCAATTTCACCTCAACCTCAGTTTTTGCTCAATGTTGCTCTTAATGAGCATTTTATCGATATAAAGTACGATGAAAGCATGTATAGTTTGATAAACCCAAGTAAACAGACAAGATTTATTAATGTCATGACTGAAACCAAGTTTCAATATCTCGGCGTTAATTTTCTCACTCTACCTCCTAGGACTTTTTTTTAACTCATAAAGAGATTTCCTCAGTCCACACACAACGTTAGCTCTCAGGACGTCTTCACACAAGCATCCATCAGGAAGCCTCGTCCTCGAGCTCATCATTCAGAAGGCTATCTTGACATCCATCTGACAAGCGTGTAATTCAGTTTGTTATATTCAAACAGCGCAACCCGGACCATGGCAAGTATTGAGACAGGAGCGTATGTCTCATTCAACTCGTACTCTCTCAGAAACTCGCTCTCAATCTCAGATCTGTCAACCAAATCTCACACATTGTTTTCGCTCATCGAACTCAGTTCCTCTCTGATAGTAAAACGTTAGATCTTTGTTTGTACTGGCTAACAATACTAACTTTAACTCATCCTATTTAAGATCCAACTCTTCCTCTAAAACCTCCAAATGTTAATATTTCATTAAATCTTACATTTCTAGAGATAATGAATTGTTGTGTGGATAGGTGCCATTAAACATAGCAATTAGTCCTGCAACAGACAAAAACTTTAATTGCTCTTGGTGGAAACTCAAACTCAAACCTGTCTCGTGATGTTCTGTTATATCAACAGCTACCTCAGCTGCCTGAAACCACATACTCATAGGTCACCAGAGTCTAACCTTAAAACACTTTTCGTCCTGCAAAGTCTGAATAAAACTCTCGGCTATGCCGTTCTTTGCGTTTAGTGTTCAAGTGTAAAGTCGCTATCTGCTCACTCATCATCAACTCTCTGAATTTACCCTCAAATTCAGTTTCTCTGTCAGCTCTTATGAAACAAGCACTCCTGCTTTCACCTACAGGGTTACTCGTAATTCTCAAAATCTCTCAAGACCAATTCCGGAATTGCTCTTATACTTTACAGAATAAGTTTTAGCAAACTTGGAGTAATCATTAAAACCTCATGACTGAACAGGTGTCACTAGGGTACAAAGCAGGTTTTGTTTAACCCATGGTGTTCATGCAAATCAATTTTGATGCCTTTAAGCTTTCATTCTAACCTCGCCAAATAACAATCTCTCTACCTTTGTTAGCGTGCAAGTTTCACAGTCACTGATAGTGTCCTCAATTTCAACTTCCTCAAATACTCTAGCATCTCAATTTAAATATTTTGACTTTTCACAACGAGTGACATAACCTCGCTAGCCTTAAGATTATTACATCCAGTTTTCCGGCTTCGCTTGGATTATGTGCTTACTCAATTGCAAATTAACTCTTCTAGTTTACTCATGATATGAAAGTTACTCGTGTTCAAAGCAAGATGCCAAGAAACGAATTACCTAACTCTCAATCGAAGCATTTTTCAATTTTCCCACCTTGTGAAGATTTCTCTCCATTCTCCCTCCTAGTCTCAGAATCCTACGACTCGCTAATGAGCTGTGAAGCTCCCCCCTGAAATTTGCATCAAGATCCTGAACTCCATTCTGTGACTGATCGAGAAAATTACCAAGTGTGGCAAAAATTTACCTTCTTCGCATACTCGTTTCTCCATCGTAGACATCTAAAAATGTCATTAAAAAACAGGTTTCTGCCTTAGCAAAATCCTCAAAAATATCTGAAACCTCAAAACTTTCAAAAAGCTTTTCTATAGAAAATCATTTAGTGACCAGCACAGCTGATAATCACAAAATGTTTTTCAAAATGCCTTGCACATAAAGTCTCAAACAATTAACTTGTTTCCGCATTCAAGTTTAAATTGCTCCTCGTTTTTGTTCGCAAAAACTCGCCTCTGAACTTCTCAAAGTTTTACAATGTAATGTTTACGTTTACAATGTGCTTGGTAGCACATGTATCAGCATCAAACAAAAACTCATTTGACTGTTCGCATTTTCACTAAAATTAAGTGCCTCAATAATACTCTGTCCTCACTCTTCCTCCTCTAGAAACATTGCTCTTGCTTATGTCGTTCTGTTTCATTACCTTGGTTTGACCGCCCTCATTTTGTTTAAACCATCAAGTCCTTCGTACCCTCCATCCCGACCATTTTTAACCATTTTTACTCATAATTCCCTAAACTATGAATCTACCTTCACCTCGGTTTTCAGCTAAAGTATCCTACAGTTATCAAGTGACCAGCACATTTGATAATCACGAGAAATTCGAGATACTTTAAATTGCCCGATCAATGTTGTGATGGGCGTTCACAGATAACCTACACTACTCATCTCTTTCATCCTCGCCACGACTATCTCTAGAAGCATGATTATTATTTTCTTCACCTCTCTCAAATAAACAGACGCCCTCTTGTGATCCATAATTTTGTTACAGACTCGGCAGTACCACTGATTTAGTAGGTTTAAACTGCACTTGTCTCGGGTACAAACTTCTAACAGCAACGGCTCTTGAGTTTTACTCAAAACTTCCTCTGGCCTTAGTGTTAACTTAACTGTAGCAGTTTGAACCTCATTCCTCGATGCCTCAATTTTAAACGAAAAAAACATTCCGCAAATCCCTCTTTGTCCTTCACGGAAACAGTATTGTTCACTTGAGTGAGCTCTCTGAAAATTCCAGAGATGAGCACAGCTTGTTATTCAACTCAGAAAACTTAACCGTCTCTGGACAGTTTTTATACTCGTTAATACCTTCTTGCCTGTTGACAAAATAAAGAAAATTCTATCTTTTAGCTTTGTCCTCAAACTAAAAAAAATTCTCAATTAAGTTATATGGAATCATCAATGTCGCCGTTCAGCTCTAACTTGTCTAGAAAATCAAGCTTTCAACTCTGCTTTAAACTTACTCAGACAAAATCTCAGGACTTTTACATTTGCCTCGATTTACAAGACAATTGCTCAAAATAATTGTTTTACTCTCAACTCGGTTCTCAATTAAAGTATCATACGGTTATTAAGTGACCAGCACAGCTGATAATCACGAAAAACCAGATACTTTTGTTCCCCTTGTCACGGTCGTGATAGGCAGTCATAGATTATGTACATTAATATCACTCATGCTTCAAATTTGAATTATCGTTAAGCGAGTTACGGTTAAGGTTTCGGGGTAAAAAAGCGAAAGATAGAAAAAGAAAAGAAAAAAAATTCGTATTGCAACTTCGTGGCATCATCCAAAATCGTGACAAAATCAGACTTGACCCTCGATGTATACTCGAAGTTTGCCTTCAGTAGCCTCAAGTTCTGACATAACCTCCAAGTCTGTTCGTCTAACTCTATCCTAAAACTAGGAGAGCTTGGAATAGACTCACCGTTTAGACTAGGTGCCGGGGGCAATGTACTCGTCACGTTCTTGGTGCCGGAGTCAAAGTGCACACAAATTCATTCTCCTCGTTCATGGAAGCTGAGCTCTGTTAGCGTCGAGCTCAACGGGGTATTTATGGATAGCTCAGCGAGCATAGCTGACGTCATAACAATTGATGATTTTGTTGTTGTTGAGGACATGGTTTGGTTTTAGCAAATTCACTCGCATTTGGATTAACCACCTCAATCGATTTTCGGTGTCAAGGTGGCTGGGTCGGACTGACCAGTGACCGTTAACCCTGCATTAGCAGCTGAGATGAGCCTTTACTCAGCCTCTATTGCTTCCAAGTATCTCAGCTCAGATTAACTTCCTCCATTTCTCTCTGTGTCCTCTGAATTCTTTCCTTTTTACTCTGTAATTAAAGGTTACCTCACTTGAATGTTTAAGCCTCACTCTCGTTTTCAATGTGTGGTACCACTACCTCACTCAAACTCAATTTTAATTACAAGGAAAAATTCTTTTGCATGTGGTTGTAAAATATAATTAATATTATACATCCTTGATCCCAGGCCATCGGATCAACACCAGGTGGTGCCACACCTGATGATTTACCCTTTTGATATTTGTCCTGATTATGCTATTGGCTAGCATGTCCTCTTTACTCAACTCAAGGACTGGCTCAACCTGCTTGAGAGTTGTCCTGTGGCGCACCACATCTCAGCAGCACCAGCTCATAATGCCTCGTCTGGTGTATTGGGGTTTGTCACCTCCGATCATCTATATAACAAACATTCAATTACTTCATCAGGGTCTTTCAAATTAAAATTTACTCGTATTTTAATTTTAGACAAAATTTTTCAAAAACCACCATGCACTGCTCACACACCTTCCGTTTTTAATGTGCGGTGTTTATAACCACACGGCGTACGTCAAGGCCAATCGAGCGCTTACAGCACACAGTGATCCTCTACGACTGATGTCCAGGTAAAGCAAATAAATGCTTTATGAGAAAAGAGTTTGATCGTTAGTTTTGCAAAATTTTAAAAAATGGCACTCTCGCCATCTCCTCCCTTCTTTAGCAAAAACAACTCGTAAACTCAAACCTCACGATCAACTTCAATCCTCAGGCACACATGCATTAATCCTCATACCAAACCTATATTTTTCAGATTTATCACCCTCTTCAGATTTCTTAAATTGCTCTAAAATTCATCAAAAAAACTCATGCAATCCTCAGTATACTCACAACTCAGTAGAATTCTTAAAAAATTTCAAAAATTTGAAAAATATTTGAAAAAAAATTTGCAAAATTTTCTCGAATAATTCAAAGAGTGAAAAAATCCGAGACTCTGTTTCAAAAACTCAAAGGAACAGAAAACTCAAAACATTCATAATCAAAATTTCGAAACGGATATTTCCAAAAAAAACTTAAGGACTCAGAGAAATTTTTAAAAATAAGCAAAATATTTCGAGTAAAAAACTCTAAAACAAGTCCTCCAAATCAAAGATTTCAAAGAAACGTTGAAAACATCATTCAAAAAGGAAATCAGTGACCAGCACAGCTGATAATCACTAAATAATCCAGATAGAATGATTCTCTCAACTCACAAAAATCCCTGAAAGCTTCTTTTTTCTCACTCAACAAATTTTTCTGAACAGAAATTCTCAATAAAACCCAGTGAATTTAAATTTGAAAAAAACATGAAGAATTTCTCAAAAATAAAAAACTCACTCAGAAAAAATTCCCAGAAAATAACAAAGATTTCCTATAAAAAGAATTCACTAAAAATTTACTCCTCAAATCTCAAAAAGAATCGGTGGTCAGCCAATCTTTAAAGAAAATCCAATTTCTCAACCAGCACAGCATGTGAAGAGAAGCGAATAATCTCGAGCGTGAAAAATCGTCCAAAACATATCTAAACATAAACTAACTCTAGTCAGCACCCCAAATAAAAACTATCCGCACGCGCAAAGTAAGAAAATTATCAAATAAGAGAGAGAGATAATCAAGTGACTTGTAGCATAGCTGATAATCACCTAGATGGGAAACCGAAATAAAAAGAGAAAAAAAATCAACACAAATAGCATGGCTAAATTTGTGCTGAAAAAGAAAGAAACGAGCGTATATCAATACGCAACTAAAAACATCTGACTATGCAGTGTTTGTACTCAACAAAATCCCGAACGCGCTTGGGTTTATTCCGTTCCAGGAATTACCTCCCCCATTCTGCGTAGCGTGCAGGCTGCAGCATGCATCTGCACTCTCACGCGCCAGCGCGTCTTCTCTCTTTCTCTCTCTCTCGGCTCTACACTCCCTCCCCACTCAAAATCTCCTTGCATGCACACTCTTTTCTTTTTTTTTTTTTTTTTTGATAACAAAAAAACTCACTTTTCATTGTAAAAAAAACTTCAATCGTGCCTCCAATCCTCCCGTCGTCCATCTTGAAGTCGATGAAAATGTCCTCGGCGATCCTCTTGTCCTCGTTCCTCGTAAACAAAACGACAAAGTTACGCCTTCTCGTGCCAGCTGATAACATCACTCTTTTTTTTCTTGAATAATAAAACACAAATCCTCAGATTTTATCACTATTGCACAAACAAAGAACGTAAAAACGAGCTGCCGCGGTGAGTGCAGCAAAAACGCGTGTGCGAGTTAACCGGCTTTTTTTTTTTCTAACCTCCCGTCGCGTGCTGAAACGTACACAAAAAACGATGCTGGAAGCCCATGACCTGTTGACAGCAGATTAATTTAGGCACAGGGAGGTAAGGGTGAAAAACAATAAAGCTACGGTAGACTCGGTAAACTCATATTTATTTTTAAAACCTCTTCTCTGGGATAGCGATCCCTACACACGCGTTAGCCTTGTCGGCCATACTCGAACTGCCCTATGCGGGCTGGGGACAGCGATGGTATCGATATTCTGTTTAGGGGACTAAGCTATAAGTTCAGGGCATACTTTTCGACCAAGCATTAGGTTCAGGTTGTTTGGCGGGCTAGGACAGGAATCCCACAAGCTTGACAACCCAATAACGCTGGGTACAGCGATAAATAAATTATTTTTTATAAACAAATAACTAACCAGCAAGCTTCAAACCCCCGTAACGCTGGAAAGACGGATAAATAAATATTTTTTTATAAACAAATAATGAACCGACGAGCTTTAAACCCCCATAACGCTGAAAAAAGAGATAAATAAATTATTTTTTATAAACAAATAACTAACCGACAAACTTTAAACCCACATAACGCTGGAAAATAGATAAATAAATATTATTTATAAACAAATAACTAACCAGCAAGCTTTAAACGCTGAAAAAATGGATAAATGAATATTTTTTTATCACCAAAAACTTAACCGCAGGGAACAAGTTAAAAACTCGTATAACGCTGCAAAAAAAGATAATTAAATATTTTTCATAAACAAATAACTAACTAGCAAGCTTTAAACCCCTGTAACGCTGGAAAAAAAGATAAATAAATATATTTTTTTAAACAAATAATTAACCGACAGACTTTAAACCCCTATATCGCTGGAAAATAGATAAATAAATATTATTTATAAACAAATAACTAACCGACAAACTTTAAACCCCCATAATGCTGGAGAATAGATAGATAAATAAATATTTTTTATAAACAAATAACTAACCAGCAAGCTTGAAACACCTGTAACGCTGTGATATAGATAAATAAATTATTTTTTATTAACAAATAACTCACCAGCAAGCTTGTAACCCCTGTAACGCTAGAAAAATAGAAAAATTAATATTTTTTTATAAACAATTAAATAAAGCGCCAAGCTCTAAACCCCCATATAACGCTGGGGAGAGCGATTAATTAATAATTTCTTCTAAACAATTAAATAAACCGACAAGCTCTAAACCCCCATAACGCTGAAGAGAGCGATAAATAAATTATTTTTTATAAACAATTAACTAAACTGCCAAGCTCGGAGCCCCAATAACGCTGGGGAGAGCGATAAATAAAAATTTTTTTTTAATCAATTAACTAAACCGCCAAGCTCTAAGCCCCCATAACGCAAGGGAGAGCGATAAATAAAAAATTTTTTATAAACAATTAAGTAAACCACCAAGCTCTAAGCCCCAATAACGCTGGGGAGAGCGATAAATAAATTATTTTTTATAAACAATTAACTAAACCGCCAAGCTCTAAACCCCCATAACGCTGGGGAGAGCGAAAAATAAATAATTTTTTACCAACAATTAAATAAAACGACAAGCTCTAAGCCCCCACAATGCTGGGGATAGCGATAAATAAATTATTTTTTATAAACAATTAAATAAAGTGCCAAGCTCTAAACCCCCATATAGCTGGGGAGAGATATAAATAAATTATTTTTTATAAACAATTAAATAAACCGACAAATTCTAAACCCTCATAACGCTGGGCACCTGAGTTCAACAAAAAAACTAATCGGCTACCCCCAAAGCTCTAAACCCCCAAGACCCCGGGCGCCCGAGTTAAACAAAGAAGCTATTGGCTACCCCCCAAGCTCTAAGCCCCCAAAACCCCGGGCGCCCGAGTTCAACAAATGAACTAATCGGCTATCTCCCAAGATCTAAACCCCCAAATGATCAGTTTTTTCTATTGAACTCAGGCACACAGGGTCTTGGGGGCTTAGAGATTGGGGGGTAGCCGATCAGCTTTTTTGTTGAACTCGGGCCCCCAGGGTTTAGGGGCTTGGAGCTTGAGGGGTTATCCGATCAGCTTTTTTGTTGAACTCGGGCGCCCGGGGTCTTGGGGGCTTAGAGCTTTGGAGGTAGCCGATCAGCTTTTTTTTTTAACTTGGGCGCTCTGGGTTTTGGGGGTTTAAAGCTTGGGGTATAGCCGATTAGTTTTTTTGTTGAACTCAGACGCCCAGCGTTATGAGGGTTTAGAATTTGTCGGCTTATTTAATTGTTTATAAAAAATAATTTATTTATCGCTCTCCCCAGCTATATGGTTTAGAGCTTGGCGCTTTATTTAATTGTTTATAAAAAATAATTTATTTATCGCTATCCCCAGTGTTATGGGGGCTTAGAGCTTGTCAATTTATTTAATTATTTGTAAAAAATTATTTATTTTTCGCTCTCCCCAGCGTTATGGGGGTTTAGAGCTTGTCGGTTTTATTAATTGTTTATAAAAATTTTTTTATTTATCGCTCTCCTCAGCGTTATGGGGGTTTAAAGCTTGCTGTTTGATTATTTGTTTATAAAAAAATACTTATTTATCCTCTTTTCCAGCGTTACGGGGGTTTGAAGCTTGCTGGTTGGTTATTTGTTTATAAAAAATAATTTATGCATCGCCCTCCCCAGCGTTATGGGGGCTTAGAGCTTGTCGGTTAATTTGATTGTATATAAAAAATAATTTATTTGTCGCTCTCCTCAGCGTTATGGGGGTTTAAAGCTTGCTGGTTAGTTATTCGTTTATAAAAAATAATTTATTTATCGCTCTCCCCAGCGTTGTGGCGGTTTAGAGCTTGTCGGTTTATTTAATTGTTTATAAAAAATTATTTATTTATCGCTCTCCTCAGCGTTATGGGGGTTTAAAGCTTGCTGATTAATTATTTGTTTATAAAAAAATACTTATTTATCCTCTTTTCCAGCGTTACGGGGGTTTGAAGTTTGCTGGTTAGTTATTTGTTTATAAAAAATAATTTACTTATCGCTCTCCCCAGCGTTATGGGGGTTCAGAGCTTGTCGGTTTATTTAATTGTTTATAAAAAATAATTTATTTATCGCTTCCTTCAGCGTTATGGGGGTTTGGAGCTTGGCGGTTTAATTAATTGTTTATAAAAAATAATTTATTTATTGCCGAAGCGGCGAGAACACCGAGCAGAAGAAATTTTTTTTCTGAATAATTTTAGTTAGGTGTTAGCCCAAGTTAGGTACCTAACCTAACTCCTGACCTACTTTAACAGCCCTGATGCCGGGCATCACTGCTGCTGCTGATCAGTGATCAGTGCATTGCAGTAGAGCCAACACATGGTCGGCGCCCGGCGGTCGCAAGTGTTATAATGCTCATCGGAGGTTTTAGTGTATTTACCTGACTTTGGACATTCCAAAAATGGATTTCAAATTTTTTAGTTAACGAGTATTAATGTTAACATTAAAAATTAAGAAAAAATTATAAAAACTTTTTCATTAAAAATATATAAAATTTCAAGATAATACCAAACTAGTGGTAACATGTTTATTTCTAATTCGAAAAATTTCAGATACACGGATATTTGGTTCAGTTTGCCATAAATAGAAAAATAAATTCTTTATTGTTGAACTTATTTTTCATAACTGTCACCCTTGTTGTTTACTGTTTTAAAAATAATAAAGTTGTTGTTTTTTTTTTTTTTTAATTTACTGAACGTTAAGGATGATAATGCATGACTACGTGAGTCAAAACCAATGTATTTTAAATGGTAAGAATTCAAATCAAATAAAAATCCAACTTTGAGACTTGAAACAATTTTAGTTATATTAAGAATTACTGACTGAATCTTTTCCGGCAAAAAAAATATACCCTACCGAACTTATTACAGAAAAAACAGAGTTGAAAGTTCGATGATCTTATGCACGGGCAGCATATATACCTCTGTGCTTAACCTCAAAAACTTTGGACTCAATTTTCTCAATAATAAGTTCAGAAAGGTAAATTTTTTGTTACAGGAAAAAATTTGTCAGCTCTTTCTGGACATAACTGTATGATCTGGATCCTTAAAGTTGGAATTCAATTTTTCATCTATAGAAATGCAGTATCATCCTTAACAGCACGTGCGTACGGGTAACACGAAAAAATCTATTAACAAAAATCTACTACAAAAAAATCTACCCGAAAAAATCTACCACGAAAAAATCTACCACGAAAAAATATATCTCAAAAAAAAATCCACCATGAAAAAATCCTAAAGCCCAATCGGGCTTTAACGGCGATATGGTTTTTTTTTAAACCGACTGCCGTGAAAGCCTGCAGGGCTTTATATACTTTGATTTTTGGTTTTAGGTTAGGACGCTTCAAAGAAATCCTAAAGCCCAATCGGGCTTTAACGGCGATTTGGTTTTTTTTTAAACCAACTGCCGTGAAAGCCTGCAGGGCTTTATATACTTTGATTTTTGGTTTTAGGTTAGGACGCTTCAAAGAAAAACTATTTTAGGATGATTATTTCATTTATATTATACATCCCGCGCGTAGCTGATGATCCCCTGAGTAATTAAAAAAAAAAAATTATCCCGAATAAAGCCCGCATTAAAAAGTTATGAACGTTTCATTTTTCGAAACGCTGATTTCTTTTGGCTCATGGTAGTCAGGGGAATTCGATTTCAGTTTCGAGCATCCGGTCTCTCTGCCTGCGCTCTCTGTAGACTTAACCGGACGTGACGTATGCGGTGGGCGTGTCTATTTTTGCTATCTCACTCTTACTGCTTACCTACAGCGGCAGACGGGGGCATGTAGGCCCGACCCTACTAAAAAAGTTCACATGTAAATCCACGTGGATATCCACGTGATTCATCCACTCTATAAATCCACTTTACCAAATTAAAAAAAAATAAAAATAAAAAAAAACTAAGTTCCACATGTAAGAATTTTATAACTTATGTACTTTTTTACAAACAAAACAGTTTTTTCAGTTGAATGAAATATCCCAAGTTGAATTGAGTATTTTGATTTTTTCTACACTTTCAGGAAATTAAAAATTTTGACACTTTTAAAGTCTTCGGGACTTGATAAAATTATGAGCCTTGAACTTTTTTCGAAAATTTCCAGCATTTAGAATTTTTTAGGAATTTGGAATTTTCATAGGCTTATAATATTGTTGTTGACTTAATAATTTTAAGGTCAGTGGGACTTAAAAATTTATCTATTCTATAAGACTTAGAAATTTTTTGAACCGCAGACACTTAGAATTTTTTCAGTCTCTGGAACTTGGTTTATTTTGTCTTCGGACTTAGAAATTTTTCAAACCGTAGACACTTTTAAAGTGAGTTAAGTCTGTGAAACATAAAAATTTTTTGAACGGCAGACACTTAGAATTTTTTCAGTCTGTGGGACTTAGAAATTTATTTTGTATTTAGACTTTGAAATTTTTCAAACTGCATAAAAAAAATTAAGATCTTAAAAAGATCTGTTGAAGACATATCTTAACTATGGCTGTTTTTGAGACATTTTAAGACGAAAAAAATATTTAATTTTTATATGTATCATTTCTAAAATGTCTGAAAAAGTTCTTTTAAAGATAAAGATTACTGATTTTTTCGTTAATTTTCATATGATACTAAGATGATTTTTAGATCTTTGATCATTTTGAGATAAATTTTAGATATTTTTAGTTAAGTAACCTTTTCTCTTAAAGATATTAATAATAGTTTTTAGAAATGATAACCAAGCAAGTGATAATAATTGCAAGATTAATTTTGTGTATTTAAGATTTTTTTAAAGATCATTTTGTGATGAACTTTCGATATTGTTTATGCGCGTTTTTTTAAAGATATATATTAATATATTTTTAAAGATAGCAAGATTCTTTAAAATAAATTTTGTACAATTTTAAAAAAATTTTCAACCGGCATTTTAAATATTTCAAGACCTTTTTTAGAAACTAATTCAATTTCATTATTTTTTCAAATTAAAGAGTTTACCGTGAATTATTTTCGTAGAGCACTGAGGACTCGGGTACAATCTGTGCATGTTCGCGGCTAACCTTTATTTTTCTTTAGTCGAGTTTCTGAAAAAGAAAAAAAAAATTGCCACAAAGTATCATTCAAACATTAAACACCAAATTTAAATTACTGCTTAATATTTAAGACTTATCTGATCGGAAGTTCTCCGGTAGAAGTTCAAACGGCTGACCAACTTTTATTCGCTCTCTTGACTTCATTCGGTACTTTGTATCATTTGTCTGTCGATTCTGTATTTTTTCTAGTTGTTGAACACATTTTTATTTTTATTTTATATAATTTACATTAAAAAAATATATCTTGAATACTCAAAAAATATATTGGTGATATTTTACCGTCTTTGTATGGTTAGAAAAAATACGAGAATAAAAAAAATGAATTTGGCTGCTTAGACGATCGATCGAATCGAACGTATTCATAACAACGACCTATGCACACGTCGTTGTTGGTGATAATGTTGGTTAAACTTCAGCATACCGAGATGACGAAATTTAACCAATATTGCTAAGTTTTCAAGATATATTTTTTTAATGTAAATTATATAAAATAAAAATAAAAATGTGTTCAACAACTAGTAAAAATACAGAATAGACAGACAAATGATACAAAGTAGCGAAGGAAGTCAAGAGAGCGAATAAAAGTTGGTTATCCGTTTGAACTTCTACCGGAGAATATACGATCAGATAAGTCTTCAATATTAAGCAGTAATTTAAATTTGGTGTTTTATATTGAATGATACTTTGTGGCAATTTTTTTTTCCTTTTTCAGGAACTCGATTGAAGAAAAATAAAGGTGAGCCGCGATCATGCACAGACTGCACCCGAGTCCTCAGGGCTCTACGAAATTAATTCACGGGAAACTCTTTAATTTGAAAAAATAATGAAATTGAATTAGTTTCTAAAAAAGGTCTTGAAATATTTAAAATGCCGGTTGAAAATTTTTTTAAAATTGTACAAAATTTATTTTAAAGAATCTAGCTATCTTTAAAAATATATTAATATGGGTCAAAATAATACTTTTTTAAAAAACCGTCCGCACGAGGTTCACCGATTTTATTGCAATTTTTTTTGGCAGAAGGACTATTTAATAGAAGACTTTTGCCGCAAACTAGAGGTCTCTATCTTATTTCCGCTTGGTGCTAGATTTTTTCAAAGATTGAAAAATGGCCTATTTTTAAGCTGTTTTAAGCATTTTTAAGGTATTTTTTGAAAAATTCTAACTTTTGATCAAAATGAGATAGAAACCTCTAGTTTGCGGCAAAATTTTGTTCAAAATAAGTTCTTTTTTGTAAAAATATTTTGACAACATAGTTTGGTTATTTTTATTATAATACAGTCCTACACAGATATTGCTATTTTTGCTCATTTGCAGGTATCTTCAAACGACCGTAGCTTTTTCTAGGCTAAATTTTTGTGCATATTAAAAAATTGTTAAATTTTTTTTATGAAAAAACAAAAATTTTGCGACCAACCGGAACCCTGTACGATCTTCCGCTTCCAAGATACAGCTGTTTAAAGTTTTCAAAAAACACAAAAAACGCGTTTTTTACGATTTTCACACGCATTTTTGAACGGTTTCGACCTTTTTTTTTCTCTCAAAAATATGTGGATTCTTCTCTTCATATGTTTTCAAACAAGCTCCCATAGTAATTGAAGTGCGGATTTGGGGTTTTAGTTGATTCCAAAGCATACACTTTTGACACATTTTGTGTGCTAAACTAGTGTTTTTGTAACAATATACACGCTACATTTAGCTTTTTCGTTCATTATAGATGTTTTGAAATTATTTTTTGACTAAAAACTATTTAAATTCCAGTCAAAATTAGGTCGCATGCTATGAAAAAATTGATACTCAACGAAATATTGATCTCAATATCAAAATGATATACTACTTTTATTCAGTTTTTTAGTTTTTTGATTCGTTAAAAATCTATGTTCAAATATTGTAAATAATATACCACTTGTTTATTTATTTTTTTCTATTTTCAAATTACAAATAATTGATCATAGTTTATCAATTATTCTGATAAAACAATCATGCATTACTATTGCTTACTCTGAAAGAAATGATTCCAAATTTAAAATGTTATTTTTTGAATGCTATGAAGCATGCAACTATCTACCAATCTACATTCTACTTATAATTATATCCTCTTATGAAAAAGAGAATGAGAGATTCGATTAGAAAGTCGAGTCGATATATCGAATCGAAACTTGATCTTTGATTCTTGGAGCAAGAGCGCCCCCTTTTAGGCCTCTCAAAAGTGTGAACCAGCCAGACGCGCCAAATTTAAAATCTTCAGGAATGCTTGATTTAATTTTTTGTTTTTTTGTTTTTTTTTTTAATTAAGGTGGTTTTCTACCAGAGCTAGTCAAGTGCAAGACTAAAAAAAAATTATTTCTCCAAATTACTAAAAATTGGTTATTGAAATTTATTTTTTAACTTTTTATGGCTTCTGAAATTATTTTCTACCAAAAAAACATTGACAATCACAACAAAACATTTTTTTAAACTTTTAACCTCACCTTTGAATACCGCAGTTTTGGAGGTTATTCACGTGAAAATTATTTTTGTAAAATTACTGTAAAATTTGTAAAAGGTCAATTTTTTGCAGTTTGAAGAAATGAATTCTTTGATAGTGAAACTATATGTATGTGGTTTTTCTAAAGGATCTCTATTGTAAGAAGATAAATATTAATAATTTAGTACACTTTTTCAGCGTAGCGGCCATATGCGTAATGAAAAAAATTCAATCTTTAACTTGCTGTAACTTCCAAACTATATGGTCAATTTAGATCAGACTTCGTAGAAATGTTTATTAATATCTAATAAACACCTCCAGAAAATCTGAGCTTATTCTCTATTGTTATGCATTTGGTAGAAAACCACCTTAATAAAGTGAGTAACGAAATTTAAATTTTTAATAGACAAATAAGCGGACAAGCTTACAACCCCATAACCCTAGGTGTAGTGAATAACAAATAATTAACTTTTGTAATAAAGAAATAAGCCGATAAGCTACAACTCTAAAACACTGGGCGTACTTAGTAAAAATAATTAATTTTTTTTAATAAAAAAATAAGCCGATAAGCTACAACCCCATAACCTTGGGCATGGCTATAAAAAATGTTAATATTTTTAATAAACCAATAAGGCGATAAGCTACAACCCCATAACTTTGGGCATGTCTAAAAAAAAATGTTCATATTTTTAATAAACAAATAAGGCGATGAGCTACAATCCCATAACACTGGGCAGAGTGAATGAAAAATAATCAAATTTTTTAATAAACAAATAAGCCGATGAGCCCCATGACGGTTGGCGTAGCAAATGAAAAAAAATTAATTTTTTTATTAAACAAATGAGCCGATGAGCTACACTCCAAAACACTGGGCGTACTTAGAAAAAATAATTAATTTTTTTAATAAACAAAGAAGCCGATAAGCAACAACCCCATAACCTTGGGTATTGCTAAAAAAATTTTAATTTTTTTAATGAACAAATAAGCCGATGAGCCACAACCCCATAACATTGGGCGTAGTGAATG
The DNA here is from genome assembly GCA_038277355.1 of Encarsia formosa. Taxonomy (NCBI): domain Eukaryota; kingdom Metazoa; phylum Arthropoda; class Insecta; order Hymenoptera; family Aphelinidae; genus Encarsia; species Encarsia formosa. Next base: position 67,469,784 of record CM076185.1, read on the forward strand.
AAAAATAATTAATATTTTATAAACAAATAAGCGATGAGCTACAACCCCATAACATTGGGCGCAGCGAATATAAAATATGTAAATATTTAAATAAACAACTAAGAAAACAAGTTTACCACCCCATAACCTTGGACATGGATAAAAAAAAATTTTAAGCCATGCCCAATGTTATGGGGTTGTAGCTAATCGGCTTATTTGTTTATTAAAAAATTTAAATATTTCTCATTCACTCCGCCCAGTGTTATGGGGTTGTAGCTCATCACCTTATTTGTTTATTAAAAATATTAACATTTTTTATAGCCATGCCAAAGGTTATGGGGTTGTAGCTCATCGCCTTATTTGTTTATTAAAAAAATTTATTATTTTTACTAAGTACGTCCAGTATTTTGGAGTTGTAGCTTATCGGCTTTTTTATTTATTACAAAAGTTAATTTTTTGTTATTCACTACGCCTAGGGTTATGGGGTTGTAAGCTTGTCCGCTTATTTGTCTATTAAAAATTTAAATTTCGTTACTCACTTTATTAATTAAAAAAAAAACAAAAAAACAAAAAATTAAAATCAAGCATGCCTGAAGATTTTAAATTTGGCGCGTCTGGCTGGTTCACACTTTGAGAGGCCTAAAAGGGGGCGCTCTTGCTCCAAGAATCAAAGATCAAGTTTCGATTCGATATATCGACTCGACTTTCTAATCGAATCTCTCGTTCTCTTTTTCAGAAGAGGATATAATTATAAGTAGAATGTAGATTGGTAGATTGTTGCATGCTTCATAGCATTCAAAAAATAACATTTTAAATTTGGAATCATTTCTTTCAGAGTAAGCAATAGTAATGCATGATTGTTTTATCAGAACAATTGATAAACTATGATCAATTATTTGTAATTTCAAAAATAGAAAAAAATAAATAAACAAGTGGTATATTATTTACAATATTTGAACATAGATTTTTAACGAATCAAAAAACTAAAAAACTAAATAAAAGTAGTATATCATTTTGATATTGAGATCAATATTTCGTTGAGTATCAATTTTTTCATAGCATGCGACCTAATTTTGACTGGAATTTAAATAGTTTTTAGTCAAAAAATAATTTCAAAACATCTATAATGAACGAAAAAGCTAAATGTAGCGTGTATATTGTTACAAAAACACTAGTTTAGCACACAAAATGTGTCAAAAGTGTATGCTTTGGAATCAACTAAAACCCCAAATCCGCACTTCAATTACTATGGGAGCTTGTTTGAAAACATATGAAGAGAAGAATCCACATATTTTTGAGAGAAAAAAAAGGTCGAAACCGTTCAAAAATGCGTGTGAAAATCGTAAAAAACGCGTTAGTAGATAAAACAATGGGAATTCCCCACCATCCTCACCCCTCCCCCCAGATAACCCAGGGCGTTCCACCCCAGATAACCCGGGGTGGTTCCCCACCATCCCCTCCCCCCAGATAACCCAGGGCGTTCCACCCCAGATAACCCGAAGTGCAAATTCGTACTGCACCCAAGTACACCCGCCGTACTACACCCCGCGCCGTACTACACCCGTCGTACTACACCAAGTACACCCGCCGTACTTTACCGAGCAGCCGCTGCTGCACCGAGTGACCGCACTACACCGAGCAGCCGCCACCGCTGCTACGCCGAACGGTCGCACCGAGCAGCTGCACTACACCGAGCGGCCGTTTTATACCTACCGTATTTTACCAGGGTCATCCGCGGCAATGTAGGTACCTGCGGCTGCTCGCGGGATTCACCTCGCTGTGAGCGGGAGCAATAATTTTAACATTTTTTTGTATAAAATTGTTTAAAAATATTTATGAAAAATTATTTAAATATTATTTGATAGAAATTATTTGATGATTCAGGAGGGATACTTAAATGAAAACAGTTAATTTCAAAAATAATCATTTATTAAAAACTACTTAAGACTATACATTATTATTATTAATTACTTAAAACTATGGTACATAATTACAATTCAATTAAATTTTTTTCTTTTTCTTTAATTTTCTCAAATTTAATCTTTTTTTCATTTTTCTTCTCATAAGTTTTTTGTTCTTCTTGAAGTTTTTGAAAGCTTTTATGTTGCTCATCTTTTTTTCCATCAGAATAACTTTTAAAACCCGAGGACTTTTCATCTTTCATTCTTTCATAACCAGAGGAGCTCTGTTTTTGACCCATGATGACTGAGTAATGACAAAATCGATGAACAACTTCTGCTTTTATATCGACACCATGACCTCCTCGATAAATTTTTTTCTTTTATACTAGTTTTTTAACATCCCCACTCACTGAATTGTACTGAACGATTCGGTCGTGTAGGATTATACAGTATGCAGCGGTTCCAGCTGGAAAATTGTCTCTTGATTCGATCTCCAACCGAACGTCTACCGGTGCGCTCTTGAGTGACTCGTTCTGTTTCGAGCAATCTATGACTATCAGAGGAATCTTCTCGATGAACTGCGATTTGTTTAGAGTAGGCTCGGGGTCTTTACTGTAGTATGAGTTTTGAAAATGAGCGTACATGTCGTAGATGATCGCGTACTCGTTCTTTGCAATATTGAGATTCAAGTTGTTGTAGGGATAGTACTGAGAATTCAAGAAGAGTTTAACGTTGCTCAACTTGCAGTGATCAAATTGACCGGCGTTTGCCGTGTTGAGAGATTTTCGATTGGTTTGTAGACCAAGGATGACGAAGCGAGGTTTTTCTAGTTGATTTGAAGTTTTTACAGTCCAAACGTGTTTGGAAGTTGCGGGAAGCAACGGATACTCAAAAAATTCTTTTGATCTAAAGCTCATTGTGATTGGACGATCTTTTTCGAGAAATTTGAGCAAGCCTACTCGGTGGGAATCCGAGACCAAAACGTAAGGCATAAGCCACTCGATTTTTGTCAATTGAATACTGACAGTTTCAAAAGTATCATTACCGGTCGTGTTGATCTTTGTTTGAATGATGGCGTTCAAGTCGTCTCTGGATCGAATGAGAATTAGTTCGAGCTTAACGTTGACTACAATCTTACGATAATCTTCGGCAAAGCCGAGTATCATGCTGAGAGGAATGAAAACCTCAAAGTAACCATCGTCGTTTACAAGTTGAGGCTTTTCCGTAAGACCAAACCAACCGGCATTTTGTGCGAGTAAAATCTGATTAGGATTAAAAGAGAGCCAATTTTTCATGAGAGTGGAGAGACCGACATTTTTACATCGGTCAATCTCGATTCCGTTCAACTCCAAACGAATATCATCGAATAAGTAACAGATGCCATTGTTAACAAATTCGGTTTTTTCTGGTTTTTTATTTGTTTCGGTATCAAAAAGACGACCACAGATGTGGAGTACACTACGACATGGTAATAAACACAAATCTTGGTGTTGAATTGATATACGAATCTCGTCGTTGTTGTTGTAATTAGTCGCGGTATACGGCTGATGAGCGTGCATCTCGTAGTGCGAGATACTTTCATCGAACGCGACCGGACTCTGAATGTTTAGAATGTCTTCCATTTTTCCAACAGCAAAAGAATATACAAGTTATTTTCCACCAGGAACTATTTTTAGTCCTAGACTTTTGAGAAACTGGATGTTCTGCCGTGTTAACGCTTTGGTTGTTCGTCGACGACTGATTGAAGAACCGCATGATGCAGTGCTTTTATATTCTCTTGTTTGAAATCCTTTGCCATTGTACACGATTCCCATTATGATGATTTTATATGCAGGCGAATAGTTATTTCTTCTTCTCGAAAATTAACTAGTCTTCCGTCTTGATCGACAATACGCAACTGAATGTGATCTATACACTTGACGGACACTGGTAAATAAATTACTTGCGAGGGAATTTCGATGATTTTGAAACCAGGATCCTCGACAGGGAAAAATTCGTGAATCGTGTGAACTTTCTTGTTATTTATGTAAGCTCCCGTGGTTATATTGCACTCGACTCTCAAAGAGTTTATACTGAAAATATTAACTGGAAAATCTGAAACGTGTTTGAAACCAGTGGAAAGTTTACGATGTCTGAATCCTAGAATATCTGCGATAGAATCTTGAGGAGTAAAGTCAATTTCGGTTGTGCACGTAATTTCACAGTGTAGAGTACTTTCGTTGGGTTTTATTATAAGTCCAGTTTCAATGTTTTTTTCTTTAAGTTTATCAATAATATATTTTTCTATGGCTCTAATCTCGTAACAACCAACGTCAAATTTAATCACTTGATCACCGATATAAAATTTATCTTTACCAATATCGATATTGGGAATCGAATTGAACGACAAGAACTCAACCAAACCAAGAGTGTAATGTCGATTTGGAATAAGTTCGATGGGGGGAAAATATTCAGCTTCCAAAATAGAAGATTTGCCCGATAAAGTAAGAGTTAATGACTCCATGACATCTCGGAATAGACTGAAGTTTTGGTTTGAAAGTCTGTGGTTATATACCCTCGCTTAAAAATTTCAAACACAAATGTCCGCAGTTGAACGTGTTGAAAGTTTGATATTTTTCGGGGTTGTAGTTGACCTCTTCAACATTAAGATAAATCATCAACTCCACGGGTGGTCGAAGATCACCAAAGCTGTCAAAGTAAACAACTTTTTTGCCACGCTTTTTGTATGCAACCCAATGAGTTCCTGGTCCGGTGTCGTTATCGAGGTTCACAATTGCAGATTCTTGAAATCTTGGACCCAACTTTGGTAATTTATTCTTCATAAACACTCCTCGAAAATGTGGAATTTTTAACTTTTTAGCAAACTCAATTAAATCAAAGTTTGATAAAGCCCTATTTGGTAAACTTATTTCGAGCTTTTTTTTTTTTAATCCATTGCCTTTGTAACGCTTCAAATACAAGCCAAGACCTGTCTTGTAACGTTTGAGATACAGTCCTTTTCCCAAAGCAATAGCCTCCATTGTTTTGTTGTGTCTTTTGTTTTCGTCCAACTGTTGACGAGCCGACTTTGCTTCGTTGATAGCCTTGTAGACACCTGCAGCTCCACCGGCAAGAGCCCCCGTGGCACTCAAACCCGCAAACAAGGGTATGAGAGGTAAGACTCCACCGATCTTTCCAACAGGTAAAATTCGAGGAACTCTGACTCTACTTTTTCCACCTGCTTGCTTGATAGCTTTTCTAGCAGCTTTGAGTGATTCGGTGATAATACTTTTAGGTGATTTACCAGGGGCACTTACTTTAGCCGATGCTCTGATTATTGAGTTTAGAGTGGTCATTTTTTTACTTGTCGATTTTCTTGTTTTTCTTGTTTTTCTTGATTTTTTCTGGGATCTTCTTTTAAGACCCATTCCCATTTTAGATTTTAATTTCATGACGTTAGTCACTCCGTAAGCAGCTGCTTTTTCTCCTAAAGATGCGTCTTTGGAAATGACTCTTTGCCACGCTTTTTCAGCTAGAACTTTGTCTGCTGAGTTTCGAGCAGAAATATTTTCTTTGTTTTTCGAGTATGCTATGTCGTGTTGCTTACACGCCGAGTCAAGCAGATTTACTGGCTGATCTCCTCGAGCCAATCGAGTTGCTAGTTTTGTACCGGGCCCGCAGTAGTTGTATCCCGGAATATGTAACTCAAACGGTAACTTGTTGATTATTTTATTTATTGAATCGCGACCGCTCTTCTTATGAATGATCATACCTCTACGAAGGTCAGTCTACGAATGATTGAAAGAGTATAAAAACTCGGTATTTATACTTTTACAATCATTCTTGTATCAGCTCTTGATCAATCAACATGGATTTTACACAAAGCTCAGTGAAACTACCGGTGCAAAATTTCGATATTGTAGCGGAAAAGGATAAAAAAGAGAAGCGGCACGGTGACTTATTACCCAATAGTATTAGAGCAGTCATTTCCGGACCATCGAATTGCGGAAAAACCAACAGTATACTTACTCTCCTGACACATCCAAATGGCTTAAGATTCGAGAACGTTTACGTGTACTCAAAATCACTCAATCAACCCAAGTACCAGTTTTTGAAACAACTTTTTGAACCGATCGATGGTATTCAGTACCTCGAATTCAACGACAACGAAGAAGTAATCGCACCCTCGGAAGCCCTTCCTAATTCAATCATGATCTTCGATGACATAGCCTGTGAAAAGCAGAAGCACGTGAGAGCTTTTTTCTGTATGGGCAGACACAAAGACGTGGATTGTTTTTATCTCTGTCAGTCGTATGCCGCTGTACCAAAGCACCTGGTGAGAGATAATGTTAATATGTTGGTTTTATTTCGTCAAGATGAAATTAATTTAAAGCACATATACAACGATCACGTCAATACCGACATGCAGTATGAAAAATTCAAAAGCTTATGCTCGAATTGTTGGAAAGACGGTAAACATAGTTTCATCGTGATCGACAAAGACAGAGGTATAAACGAAGGTCGGTATCGTAAAGGTTTCGACTGTTTTGCTATAAATATAGCTTGATGTTTAAAAAATCTTTCAGTCTATAGTGAGACATCTTACTGTTAACATGGCAGACTATATTAAACAGAAGAGAGTTTTAGAAGAGCTGGTTAAAGCTCGCAACGCCGTTAAACGAAAGTATAATTTTATAAAATTACAAAAATATGATACCGATCGCATCTTGAATGAAACATTCAAACCCATCACTGATCCCCTTCGACAACTTGTTGAAAATGAAAAACGATTAAAGATTTTTAAGAAAAATGAAGAAGAAAAAGAGAAAAGTATTGTACAAGAAGAAGATGAACAAGAGGAAGAAGAAGAAAATGATAATAAAATAGAAAATTTTCAATCAACCAATAAAACGCAAGCTGAACAAGAGGAAGAAGAAAAAAATGATAATGAAATAGAAAATTTTCAATCAACCAATGAAATGCAAGCTGACTTTGAAGAAAATGATGAGTCATACCACGAAATTGACAAAACAATTCAACGCGAAGAAGAAGAAAATGACTTAGGAGTGTCCCATTTTGACCGAGATAAAATATACGGAATTGAAAAAACCGACAATGGATATAGACTTGGAAACGCATCGATAAGATTTGAAAGAGATAACATCGTTGTTAATGATGTTCCTTTTCCTAGAACCAAAGGACTTTTCGATCTCATCGTTCTCAGAAATCCTCTAAAATACGAAATTAAAGATTTAAATCCGTACAAAGAGATTCTAGAAATTTCGAACGTACACAGAAAAAGTTTCAAGCCCAACGCTCAGATAAAAACACATAGATTCAGCAATAAATATAATAATATCATTGCACCTCTATTCGGAGTGGACTCTCCTAAACCAAAAACTCCTTCGAGAGCTTTGAAAAAAGCTATTCTCAACAGAAAAAACTTTGAATCAACGCCCAAGAGATTCGGTAAAGGTTTGATTCCTCGATACAAAATTGCTCGACGAAACTCTTATCTTGACTACATCTACTGGGACGATCCAAACGAGTTGGTCGACCGTCTGCGGCTGCTAGTTGCGGAACAAGCCGCAGGTAATCTCAGTCACACGAACGAAATCCATTCGATCATAGAGGAGCTGAGAGAAGGAGGGTATATATACTGATGTCAATAGAGTTTCGGGTTAGTATCATTATGGGTGTCGACGTGTTTGGACGTAGACTAGATAAAGCAAAAGACAAAAGAGGTCCCCCTGGCAACGGTTTTAGATTTACTCGCGAGGGTAACTTTGACATCGAAAACAAGAGGTTATCGAACGTAGGTTCACCGGTAAAACCGAACGACGCAGTTTATTTGGAAACCTTGAATTCCCATCTGCAATCCCTGAGAGCAGAGATCGACAACAAAATTAAAGAGCTGTCTGATCTTGATAATTATTATAGATATAAAATTGAGAAAAAATGAATAAAAAACATATAGTTGTTAACGAGATCCATAAACCGGCTCGACGTAATTATGCTCGAAGGAAAGTTGAAATGAGAGGTGTCAACGACACGCTGCAGTGCGACTTGGTGGAGATGATTCCGTATGCTGATGAAAACGATAACTACAAATACATGCTCACTATAATAAATATATTTTCCAAGTACGCTTGGGCTGTTCCGTTGAAAACAAAGTCTGGAAAAGAAGTTACAGCAGCAATGAGATCTGTTTTGGAAACAATAACACCTCCACGCAATATTCATGTGGATAAAGGAAAAGAATTCTACAATGTGGATTTTGAAAAGCTGATGAAAAAGTACAAGATCAACATGTACTCCACGTACAGCGGACTCAAGGCTTCGATATGCGAACGCTTCAATCGAACTCTAAAAGAGCAGATGTGGAAAAAATTCAGCATGCAAGGTAGCTACAATTGGCTGGATATCTTACCTGATTTAGTTAAAGCGTACAACAACCGAAAGCATCGAAGTATAGGTATGAAGCCGAAGGACGTCAACGAAAAAAACGCTCTCGAAGTTCTTCGAAGATTAAGTAGAAGTAAAAATTCAGTCAAGCCTCTTAAATTCAAAGTTGGAGATAAAGTTCGCGTGAGCAAAGTGAAAGGACTGTTTGAAAAAGGCTACACCCCCAACTGGTCGGTTGAGGTTTTCACAATTACAAGAGTTAAGAAGAGTAATCAACCTATGTACTATTTAAAAGATTATAAAGGTGATCCTGTGGATGGAGGATTTTACACCGAAGAGTTGCTGAAAACCAAGTGTCCAGATGTATATTTAGTTGAAAAAGTAATTAAGAAACGTGGTGATAGACTGTTGGTCAAGTGGTTAGGATTTGATGATAGTCATAATAGTTATATTCATAAAAATGATTTGTAATTAACTTGAGCTACCTTTAAGCATGCTTTAAGCTTGCTTTAAGCTACCTTTAGCTTGCTTTAGGTTTGCTTTAAGCCTGCTTTAAGCTACCTTTAGCTTGCTTAAGGTTTGCTTTAAGCCTGCTTTAAGCTTGCTTTAGGTTTGCTTTAAGCTTGCTTTAAGCTTGCTTTAAGCCTGCTTTAAGCATGCTTTAGGTTTGCTTTAAGACTTCTTTTAATCTGTGAATCATGTATGTAAATGTTAATAAATAAAAAAAGATATTTGAAATGTATACTAATTTATTTCTTCACTATTTACATTGATAAACTTAAATTTGCCTAAACCTAAATATTTAACTCTTATATTACACATCTCAGCCATTAGCTGACTGTACAACGAATTTTCGTCTTCAAAAAGACGTTGAAATCTAAAAGAAGGTACATAAAGTTCAATATCATCTTCTAGCGTCACTTCAATTATAGATCCAAACATTGATTTACGACGATTAATCGCGATCACTTTGTACACTTTATCCGGATGCATTTTCAACGTATGCCCTTCGCGGAAATACGTGTTGTGAGCAATATAGTTTATATACGATAAATCCATTTTAGTTTGAGAACTCCAAACGACGATTACCCAAGTACTTCAAGTACAGTCTCTCGTTATTCACTTCGCTTTGTAGACTCGCTAGTTGTTCGCGTTCCTGATCGAAGAAGCAGTGAAAACGGGTAGGCAAAAATACTTGGAAATCGTTGTTGATGTGTACGACGACTCGTGACCCGTAGACGGTCTTCACAGGACGGATCTCTGTCACCTTGTAGAGCTCTCCCACCTTCAACTCTGTCAAACTCTTCTTCGGGAGGAAGTCGCTGCGGCCTACGCTGTTCACCTTGGTGAAATCCATTTAGTCTCTGTAACATAAAAAATAGTTGATATGAGATAGCAGGTATGAGATATTGAATATGAGATAGCAGGTATGAGATATTTTATAGCGGATATTTTATAGCTGATATGCTTACCTTGCACAGTTGCACGTTTCTTCCTAGGAGGTTGCTCGCTGACTTTTTGAGGTTTTAACTGAAGATTCTTGTCGACTGTAATGATCTCTTCACTCGCGCTGCGCTTCTTAAGTACCCTGCCGGTGGTGTTCTCGAAGATTCCATCGAAGATGACGTCATCGTCTTCTGGAACATTCAATGCGCTGTTGATTTGCGCAGGTTCTGGAATATTCGGTGGCGCACGTTCTAGAATATTCGATGCGCTGTTGTTCTGCGCATGATCAGAAACATTCGGTGGAGTGGTGTCTTCTGGAACCTTCGATTTGAGAAGCGCTTCAACCTCATCTACACGGTAATGACCCCAGGGTAGGGTATCCGTAAGATTTTGCACCCACGGAAGTTCCAGAGCATCTTCTTTAAGCAAGTAGCGCTTATCGTCGTCGGGATTCAAACCCTTCTTCTTTTGTTCCTCAGTTCGAACCACGTGAAGTCTGGAACGGATGGTCCTTTGGGTGATTGTCTTGGTGACGTTGTTAAAAAGACAGTTTTCGTAGTCCTCGAAATTGATGTCTTTCTTGACGACACGGCTTTTCACACCTTTTGCCTTCTTTACAGGTTCCTGTCCCTGGATGCGTAGAGCGTACATCTTGCTCCTCAGAGCTATGTACTCCTCGAGGATCCTCCCGTTGCATTCGTCCTTGAACAAACCAATCTCCTTCGCGTTGACGACTGGAAGCCCGTAGACGTTGTCCTGGGGGTAGGCTGACGTGTCGAATCTCTCGATGTTCTCCTTCATCACCTCGTAGATGTTTACACCCCTGATGTCATATATAAGGGAGTCTGTGTCTGTGTAAAGCATCTTGGATCTCCCACCAGTCTTTTCCTGCATAAAGGAGTAGTGAAAGTCGTACATGTGTGACTTGGAGATGTCCAACACCGACATGCCCACGTAGATGGGTTTGGTGATGTCAACCTCGGTACGCGTGAGCTGAATCGCAGCCAAATCGTCGGAAAAAATCGAGCGACTGTGGAAGTTTGGCTTGGCGATGCAGGCCTCGGCGCTGTACCTACCACACCATTTGTAGACGAGAATAACGTCAACGTATTTGCGCTCGTTCTCCATGGTTTTACCTGTAAATAAAAGATTAATTTATCAAAAAAAAAAAATTATTGTTATTATTATTATTATTATTATTTACCATAGACGGCGTTTATAAAGAGCTTGAAAAGAACCTTCTCAAACTCGTTCTTGGCGTCTTTTCGTTTTTGCGTGTTGAGATCGATGTAGGGTTTTAACCACGCCTCCTGGTTGAACTGCAAAGCCCTGTGGATCTTTTTGATAACAACCCCGTGCTTGACTGCCTGCTTCAGCGCACGATAGTGTATCACGTAACGTTGTTTATCGGAAAGAGTGGTTAGCAGTTTTTTCTGCTTCGATCCAGGTGGTATACCATGCTCCGGACAAAACGGAAGATCACCAAACTTCTCGTGAAGCTCTAATTCTAAAATAATTTTATAATAATTCTAAAATAATTTTATAATAATTCTAAAATAATTTTAATAAATAATTTTTTCATAAATAATTTTTTCATAAATAATTTTTTCATAAATAATTTATTATAAATTTACACGCACGTCTTTCGCTCACAGCGGGGTGAATCCCGCGAGCAGCCGCAGGTACCTACATTGCCGCGGATGACCCTGGTAAAATACGGTAGGTATAAAACGGCCGCTCGGTGTAGTGCAGCTGCTCGGTGCGACCGTTCGGCGTAGCAGCGGTGGCGGCTGCTCGGTGTAGTGCGGTCACTCGGTGCAGCAGCGGCTGCTCGGTAAAGTACGGCGGGTGTACTTGGTGTAGTACGACGGGTGTAGTACGGCGCGGGGTGTAGTACGGCGGGTGTACTTGGGTGCAGTACGAATTTGCACTTCGGGTTATCTGGGGTGGAACGCCCTGGGTTATCTGGGGGGAGGGGATGGTGGGGAACCACCCCGGGTTATCTGGGGTGGAACGCCCTGGGTTATCTGGGGGGAGGGGATGGTGGGGAACCACCCCGGGTTATCTGGGGTGGAACGCCCTGGGTTATCTGGGGGGAGGGGTGGGGATGGTGGGGAATTCCCATTGTTTTATCTACTCGCGTTTTTTGTGTTTTTTGAAAACTTTAAACAGCTGTATCTTGGAAGCGGAAGATCGTACAGGGTTCCGGTTGGTCGCAAAATTTTTGTTTTTTCATAAAAAAAATTTAACAATTTTTTAATATGCACAAAAATTTAGCCTAGAAAAAGCTGCGGTCGTTTGAAGATACCTGCAAATGAGCAAAAATAGCAATATCTGTGTAGGACTGTATTATAATAAAAATAACCAAACTATGTTTTCAAAATATTTTTACAAAAAAGAACTTATTTTGAACAAAATTTTTCCGCAAACTAGAGGTTTCTATCTCATTTTGATCAAAAGTTAGAATTTTTCAAAAAATACCTTAAAAATGCTTAAAACAGCTTAAAAATAGGCCATTTTTCAATCTTTGAAAAAATCTAGCACCAAGCGGAAATAAGATAGAGACCCCTAGTTTGCGGCAAAAGTCTTCTATTAAATAGTCCTTTTGCCAAAAAAAATTGCAATAAAATCGGTGAACCTCGTGCGGACGGTTTTTTAAAAAAGTATTATTTTGACCCATATATATCTTTAAAAAAACGCGCATAAATAATATTGAAAGTTCATCACGAAATGATCTTTAAAATAATTTGAAATACACAAAGTTAATCTTGCAATTATTATCACTTGACTTATTATCATTTCTAAAAACTATCCTAAAGCCCAATCGGGCTTTAACGGCGATTTGGTTTTTTTTAAACCGACTGCCGTGAAAGCCTGCAGGGCTTTATATACTTTGATTTTTGGTTTTAGGTTGAAAGCTTCAAAGAAAAACTATTTTAGGATGATTATTTCATTTATATTATTCATCCCGCGCGTAGCTGATGATCCCCTGAGTAATTAAAAAAAAAAAATTATCCCGAAAAAAGCCCGCATTGAAAAGTTATGAACGTTTCATTTTTCGAAACGCTGATTTCCTTTGGCTCACGGTAGTCAGAGGACATTCGATTTCAGTTTAGAGCATCCGGTCTCTCTGCCTGCGCTCTCTGTAGACTTAACCGGACGTGACGTATGCGGTGGGCGTGTCTATTTTTGCTATCTCACTCTTACTGCTTACCTACAGCGGCAGACGGGGGCATGTACACCGAAAAAATAATATGCGTGGAGCTACGCAGTAGTACTGCGTCGAATCTACGCCTGGTGCCAGTGCGTGAATCTACGCCTGACTCGCTTGCGCAGAACTGCGCAAGCGATTCAGCCGTAGAATTCCCGCTGCAGTGTATACCTATATACAATAGCTGTATATATAGTATACTTAACTCGGTCGGCCCGTGCGAGACACACATGGCCAAAGGTTTTTTTGTTTATACGTTTTGTGTTGTTAATTCTGTTTAATTTAAAGTAAGTATAAAAGTAAGTAAATAGTGTGTGCTTGTTGTTTATAACCTAAAAAGCACGAACATGAATTTCATCACTGATCCCACAAATCATGGTTTGTTTTTTTTTCCTATTGCTGAAATTTGTATTAACATTTGTTTCAAAAATAACAAATTTTCAATGAATACAGTTTTTCGAAAAAAAAGAATGTATTTTTACTAACCTACTAAACAAATTTATTATACAAATAAAAAAAATTTAGTAAAATTGGCTTTTATAAGAAAACTCTAATAGTATATTATAGTACGGGTGCAGCATCGTCACCAGGGCGGTTTTAAGGACCCGAGTGCGTAGCGAAGCGGAGCACGAGGTCCTTAAAGAGCCCTGGTGACGTGCTGCACCAGTGCTATATACTATTTTATAGTACGAGTAACCGAAAACACGCATCAAAGATTTGATTTTGAGGTTAGAGTGACCAGGAGTACTATAAACTTCATTTCATAATTATATAGTTGATTGAAAAATTTATTTTTTTTTTGCATCCTAGTTTTCTTACGCCGGTTAACTTTAATTTAATTTAATTTTTCTATTTCATTACTCTGTTTAGACCTAAAATACTTACTAAGAATGAATAAAAACTATAAATAAATAAACAAAAACATTCTAGACGATTATTCATTATTCTCTTCCTTATTTAGAGTCGCTAGAGCAAACGGCGATTATATATAGGTATACACTGCAGAGGGAATTCTACGGCTGGATCGCTTGCGCAGAACTGCGCAAGTGAGTCAGGCGTAGTTTCACGCACTGGTACCAGGCGTAGATTCTACGCAGTAAATTAGTGCGTAGCTCCACGCATATTATTTTTTCAGTGTAGGCCCGAGCCTGTAGTCATGAGGCGACTGGTGGTGCTGTATCAATTAGCAGCTCCCTAGTCCCTACAGCTGACTCGTGAGCTGACTACAGCTGACTGCGGAGCCGCTTGTAATGTGTTATGAGCAATAATTTTTTTGTGAATAATTGATTATCATAGAAAAAACAGTACTGAAGACCCTTATTTTCATTATATACCGTCAGACGGGGCTACTTTCACATCGCGGGGCTACTTTGAACACTAAAAAAAAAAAAATTTAATAACTGCCCTTTTTAATAATTTTATGATTTATTCTTAGGGTAAAAATTTTTCCCACTAGAGGAACATCTATAAAACGTGATTTCACCTGTTTTTTTGGTCTGCTTGTTTATTTTTCGTTTTGACGGCAGAAAAGTAATTTCATGTTTTTAACATGCAAAAAGTATTTCGTATTAAAGTCTTATGATTCAGTATTTAAAACTGAATAATTCAATACAACTGTATTTTTTATAACTTCTTTAAGGTCAAAACTAAGTGAGTGAACATTAGTTTTGTTGAATTTCTACGATTCTATAGTGCAAGATTTTTTTGAAATAAAAAACTTATTTCTTAGCAAAAACGGGGCTACTTTGAACTTAATTTAGCTGAAGTACTTGAAGGTGTTCCAGCAAAAAACATAGTAAATTATGATTTATTAAGACATATTTCAACAATATTAATGATTTATTTATGGAGTTTGGTTTTTTTGAACTTGTGGACAAAAAGGAAATACATTTAAATATTTACCGAATTTACGCAATAAAATCTTTAAAAAATACTTTTAAAAAAGTAATATTTACGGCGATTGGTATTTTAAAAAGAAATCTAAATAAAAAATTATACGCTAAGTATGATCTTTAAAAAATACTTTTAAAAAAGTAATATTTACGGCGATTGGTTTTTTTAAAAGGAGTCTAAATAAAAAGTTATACGCTAAATATAATAATCTTTTTTTGAAAATGAATTAATGAAAGAAGTGAAATCAAAAAATTTATTACGGACGAGTTGAGGCCGAATTACTTATTATTTAAAAATAATTTTCTCTTCTAAAAGATGATCATATTATGTTGAATCACCTTCAATATACGTAAAGTTAACAATTTTTTAATTATAGCACATACATGGGAAAACACATGCAAATTGCACACAACTCGAACACTTTTTGAAATTAAAGTAGTATAGCTAAGAGAGTACGAGCACAAGTGCCCGCTCTCTCGAGAGTACGAGCACACGTGCCCGCTCTCTCGTATGTTTTAGAGCTGTGCCCGCTCTCTCGTACTTTTTGGGTTTGCTCTCTCGTACAGTATTGTGCCCGCTCTCTCGTACTGTTTTGGGCCCGTACCTTTTTGAGGGCGGGCAGCTGGAGTCGTGCTAGGGGCTAGCCGCTGCTGGCTAGCCGGTAGCTCTACTTTTTATACTACTTATTTTTAATTGATAACATTTTAATTATTAGAATTCAATTAAATTTTTTTCTTTTTCTTTAATTTTTTCATATTTAATCTTTTTTTTATTTTTCTTTTCGTAAGTTTTTTGTTCTTCTTGAAGCTTTTGAAAGCTTTTATATTGCTCATCTTGACGCTTTTTTTCCTCCGAATAACTTTGAAAACCTGAGGATTTTTCATCTTTTATTTTTTCATAGCCAGAGGAGCTCTGTTCTTGACCCATCTTGCTCGAAGGTTAGATTAAGACTGAATCTCTTCCCACTCCATATCCTGCCACTCCAAATTTTCCAAAATAACTTTTTTCATAATTCGGGCATTTTGTAGTGCGCATGTAGTTTTTCTGAGAAATTGGTGATTCAAGCATACCCTGGCAACTTTAGTCGGTTTCTCGGGATAATCAATGGACGTCACATCACAAACAGGTAAGTTGAATCTTTCTAACCAGTTCTTTTTCATTTCACCTCTTACATAAATTTTTTTGGCATCCGATAAGTATTCCTTGAGCACGTTGACCACCAGTGTGTAGGGTACTTTTCCGGAACTCCACGACAAACCATGCTTGGTGGTTTCTAGTAAACGATTGATATTTCTGTACTGATTCGATAATCTCTGCCAAGGAAAAGGTTCTTGGAACATGAATACCTTTTCGTCAGAATCATCATGCAATGAAATTATTGCAAGTTCTTTGACAACAAAGTCATTTCCCGGTTGCAGAAATCCTTGCATGTCTAAGCGTACTCCATCATATATTTAATTGCCTGTACATACAAGTTGAATCGTGTGTAAACTTGCCTAAGCCTTTTTCCGTGTATATTTTATTACGACTCAATATTTATACACTGTAATGTTTTGGACAGCGAGTGTCGTATTTAGAGAAACTGTAATCTCTCAAATGTTTATTGGATATACCAAATCTAATGTTAAAAACCTTATGTTTGATGATTATCTCTACGAGTTCTGACACTGTTATATCCTCAAAAACTTTTTCATCATAAAAGTCACCATATTCATGATGAGGACTTGAACATTTTATGTCATGACAATTTTTCCAACTACTTCGAAGGTAGCCACCAGGTGGATATAAACATTCACGTTCTGTGAAACGTCCGTATATTGCAATATAAAATTTTAAACTATTTTTATCTTTGTATAAATTAACGATTTCTAGAACTTCTTTGATTTCTCGCTGAACTGCAGCTGTTTGAATTTGTAGCTTCAATTGTACTAACGTTTGAAGTATTTTATGCCAAGTTAAACCCTCCAATGATTTTTTGTATTCTGGATAATATTCGCAACTAGGAATATTGCAACTGGTTTCTCTACAACACTTGGAGACTACTTGACTCTTCGGCATCTTGAGGTATACTAAGCGATCTTTCTGACGTCTCTGCTGACAGGATTGTACTCGACTATTCGATCATATATGATCAAGCAGTAAGCAGTTGTGATTCCTGGAAAATTGTCACTTGATTCAAATTCCAAACGATCATCTACCGGAGCGTTTTTCAGAGATTCGTTCTGTTTGGAGCAGTCCAGAACAATCAGTGGAATTTTCTTGATAAAATTTTCCTTGCTCAACAACGGTTCTGACTCTTTACCATAGTACGAATTCTGAAAATTGACGTACATGTCGTAAAGCATAGCATACTGGTTCTGACCAATATCCAATTCAGATTACTGTAAGGATAATACTGAGAATTGAGAAACAGTTTAGCATTTCTGATATTGCAATGATCAAATTGACTCAAGTTTTTGTCTTTTTGATTTTTGCGATTGGTCTGAAATGCTAGAATAACAAAGCGGGGTTTTTCCAATTGATTGGATGTTTTCACTGTCCATACGTGTTTCGAAGTACTAGGAAGCATAGGATACTCAAATAATTCCCAAGATCGAAAACTCATGACCACTGGTTTACCCCTTTGTAGATGATTCAACATGCTAATTTTATTTTCGTTGGAGAGAAACACGTACGGCATGAGCCATTCAATTTTAAATAATTGAATTTTCCAATTTTCCCATTTATCTTCTGTTCCCTCCTTATAAGATGATGATTTGATCGCATTGACATCTGTATTGGATCTTCGAAGAATCAATTCATGTTTTGTATTGACCACAATCTTTCGATAATCCTCTGCAAAACCCAGAAGCATGCTGAAAGGGATAAATATATCGAAATAACCATTATCAGTGATCTTGATTTTTTCATCTACATCGACCCATCCAGCATTTTCCAAGGTTTGTCTGGGATTGAAAGATAACCAACCTTTTATGAGTGATGTAAGTCCAACGTTTTTGCAACGATCGATCTCGATTGCATTGATCTCGTATCTAATTTCATCAAACAAGTGACAAATTTAATTGTTGACAAAATCAGTAGGAGCTAATACACTATTGTCTTCTTTTACTAATTTTCCACAAATATGCAGCGAACTTTTAGATGGTAACAAGCACAAGTCTTGATGTTGAATCGATATACGGATTTCATCACTGTTGTTGAAATGAGCACCTGTGTATGGCTGATGAGCGTGTACTTCGTAATGTAAAATACTGTCATCGAACACTACAGGTGTCTCTATACTTAGAATTTCTTCCATTTTTCTTGTAGCAGCAGAAGAATATGCAAGTTATTTTCCACCAAGTTTTACTCGGAAACCGAGACTTTTCAGAAATTTTATGTTTTGTCGTGTTAACGCTTTCAGGGTTCGTTGATGACTGATGGTCGAGCGACATGGTGTAGGCCTTTTATACCCTCGCCCGTAAAAAACGATCCCCATCACGTGACTGATTTGATGTGTAATCTAACAGTAATCGTTTCTCCACGAAAATTAACCAAGTCACCGTCCTGATCAACTATACGCAGTTGAATATAATCTACACACTTGTTTGAAACTGGTAAATAAATTACTTGAGAAGGAGCTTCGATAATTTTATATCCGGGAGGAACGGCAGGAAAAAATTGATCAATTGTGTGTACGCTTTGATTGTTTATGTAAGCACCAGTCGTTATATTACACTCGATTCTCAAACAGTTAACTTTAAGAATTTTAACTGGTAAATCAGAGGTGTGTTCGATGTTAGCAGGAAGTTTTCTTTGAGTAAAACCTAGTAATCAACCTACAGTATCCTTAGATTTCTAAATGACCTCTTCACTACACTTGATCACGCTTGTTAACGTGTTATTGTTAGGTTTCAAACTGAATGTTATGTCATCAGTAAGGTGATTTTTTATATATTTTTCAATATCTTCAATTTCGCAGCTGCCTGTAGGTATTTTTATCACTTTATTACCAACTTTGATTTTATTATTTTTTTCATCAATATTAGGTATTGAATGAAATGACAAAAATTCTACCAAACCAAGCACGTAGTTTTTGTTTGATGAAAGTTCCAAAGGAGGAAAGTAATGAGCTTCAAGTGAAGAAGTTTTACCTGATAAAGTTAAGGTTATTGACTCCATAATAGCTCAAAGTAGACTGAGGTCTTAAGCTTAAACTTTCTCTTTATATACCTTTGAGTTTGTTGGATAAAAATTGTAGACATAGGTGACCACAATTATACGTTCCAAAGTCTTGGAATCTTTGAGGATTATATTTGACTTTGTCCACACCTAAATATAAAATCAAATCAAGAGGTGGTCTAAGGTCGCCAAAACTATCAAAGTAGATCACTTCTTTTCCTATTTTACGATAAGCCACCCAATGAGTTCCAGGACCTTTATCGTCATCAAGATTTACTATTGCTGATTCACGATAAAGAGGACCATTTGATGGCAAAGAATTTCTCATGAATACACCACGAAAATCAGGTATTTTTAATTTCTTAGCATATTTAATCAAATCATAGTTAGACAACGCTCTTTTGGGTAAATTTATTTCGAGCTTTTTTTTTAAGCTCCCACTCATGTAAAGTTTGAGGTACAGACCATAACCCGTTTTATATGGTTTCAAGTATAATCCTTTCCCGAGAGCTATAGCTTCCATGGTTTGATTATGTCTACGATTTTCTTCCAATTGTTCTTTCGATGACTTTGCTTGATTGATTGCCTTGGCTACTCCAGCTGCTCCACCAGCAAGGGCACCTGTTGCACTTAATCCAGCAAAAAGAGGAATTAGATACGGCAAAACCCCACCAATTTTCTTAGAAACTGGAAGAATTCTTGGAATTATAACATTTTTCTTGCCACCAGCTTTTTTGATGGCTTCTCTTGCATTCTTAATTGCTGAGCTTATAGCTTTTTTGGCGCATTTTCCTGTAGCAGTTGGTTTTGCAGCCTTGATTATTTGTTTCAAAGTTGCCTTTTTTGTTTTTCTTTTGGACAGACCCTGTCCGAGTTTGGTTTTTAAATTCATAGCGTTAGTAACAGCGTATGCTGCAGCTCTTTCACCGATGCTTGCGTCTTTTGATAATACTCTATTCCACGCTTTATTCGTGAGGTCTCTGTCTGCTGCGTGTCTAGCTTTTAAATTTTCTCGATTCTGAGAATAAGCTATGTCGTGGTCCTTGCAAGCTGAGTCTAATAGATTTATAACTGGATCACCACGGGACAAATGCTTAGTCAATTTGGTTCCAGGTCCACAATATTGATATCCTGGGAGATGGACTTCAATTGGGAGTTTATTGATTAGCTTGTTTACCAGACCACGACCTTTCTTCTCGTGAATGATCATTACTGTTCAGAAGTTCATGAATGAATGAGTTGAACACTATATATACCCTGTATTTATACCTCCTCAGACCAGTCTTTGTTCAGAATTGAAACGCTCAACATGGATTTCCTACCGAGTTCCAAGAAACTTCCCGTGATGAATTTCGACACAATAGTCGAAGAGGAGAAAAAGATCAAGAGACATGGCGATTTACTTCCGGATACGATAAGAGCAGTATTCTGCGGACCTTCCAACTGTGGAAAGACCAATAGTTTATTGGCTCTCATTACGCAAGAAAATGGTCTCAGATTCGAGAATGTGTATGTTTATTCGAAATCTCTCAACTAACCGAAATATAAATTTCTGAAAGATCTTTTAGAACCCATACATGGTGTAAAATATTTTCCATTTAGTGAGCACGAAGATGTAATATCACCAAAAGACGCTCTCCCGAATTCATTAATGATTTTTGATGACGTTGCTTGCGAAAAACAAGATAACGTGAAAGCATTCTTCTGCATGGGTAGACATGCTAAAGTGGATTCTTTCTATCTTTGTCAGTCATATGCTCAAGTGCCAAAACATCTTGTACGAGATAACGTTAATCTACTCGTACTCTTCAGATAAGATGATGTAAATTTGAAACATGTGTACGACGATCATGTCAACACTGACATGCCTTACACGAGTTTCAGGAATTTCTGTTCGGAATGTTGGAAAGATAATCATACATTTGTTGTCATAGATAAGGACAGACCGATAAACTCTGGTCGATATCGTAAATGCTTTGATAATTTTGCTATAAATATAACCAACTAAATGACTGCGTCATCAGTCTATAGTAAGATTTAAAGAGGTCAACATGTCTCATATAGAAAGAGAAAAAAATATGCTGGAGCAGCTTGTCAAAGCACGTCAAGCTGTAAAGCAGAAATACAATTTGGTTAAATCTCAAAGAGATGGTACAGAAAAAGTCTTGAATGAAACGTTCAAACCCATCATTACTCCCCTCCAAGAACTCGTGAATCATAAAAAATCAGATTCTATGAAAAAAGAAGAAAAATTTGAGGATCTACAGAGTGATTTGATTAAATTTGAGGATCGAAAGAGTGACTTGATTAAATTTGAGGATAATTTTCAGAGTGACGAAGACTCTATTAAAGAAGACTCTTTTGGAGAAGAAATCGAACTCGTTGCAGCAGAGCAAGATAAACTATATGGAATTAAGAAAAAAACAAACCATGGGTATGAGCTTGGGAATGCCATTTTACGATTTTCGAAAGATAAGATTTTCGTAAACAATAAGTCATTTCCAAGAACTCAAGGGTTGCAAGATCTTATCGTAAAAAAGAATCCTGAAAAATTTTCAATGAAGGATGAATCAAACTATCTAAAAATTCTTGAGGAATCAAGTGCTCATAAAAATACCAACGGTCAATTAAAAAAACATATTTCCAGTTGGAAATACAATAATATAATTAAACGCATGTTCGAATCGACCGGGAGTGGACTCTTACCTCGATACAAAGTTGCTAAGCGTAATACCCGTATGGATCTTGTTTACTGGGATAATCCTAATGAGCTTGTGGAACGTCTTTAACTTTTGGTTGCCGAAAGATCAGCTGGTAATTATAATCATGAGAACGAAATTCACTCAATCATCGAAGAACTCTGAGAAGCTGGCTATATATCGATCTGATTTCGATGATTCTTCATCATTATCAAAATGAGTGTTGACATGTTCGGACGTGCTTTAAAAAAGAATACAGAGGGCGTTCGAGGTGCTCTGGGTATAGGTTATAAATTAACCGAAACTGGTCAGTTTGATGCAGAAGGCAAACGACTTTGCAACCTAGCTGCACCTGTGGAATCTAACGACGCCGTTAATTTAGAAACTATCAAAAACCTGATTGGATTGGAACTTCAAAGTCTGTACGAGATTAAGAAAAAATTGAGAAGTGACGTGGATAATTTGAGTGCTATTCTAAGCAATCACAAAACTGAGATAAACGACAACGTTCAGAAGAAAGTTGATGAACTATTTGAATTAATTGAAGGTCACAGAGACGACATTGACAAGAGTATCCTGCAAATAAACGCTAAAATTGTTAAAAAAGATGAATAAAAAAGAGGCGGTGGTCGAAGAACTTCACAAGCCTGCTCGTCGTAATTATCCTCGAAGAAAATTTGATGTTCGGGGTATTGATGAAACCTGGCAAGCTGATCTCGTAGAGATGCAACCCTACTCAAGGGAGAACAAAGGATTCAGATACTTGCTCACCGTGATAGATGTTTTTTCAAAGTATGCCTGGGGTGTGCCTGTAAAAACAAAATCTGGTAAGGACGTTACCGAAGCCATGAATTCTATTCTTAATGAGAAGCGAATCCCAAAGAACCTTCATGTTGATCGTGGAAAGGAATTTTACAACAAAGACTTTCAAGGTCTAATGAAAAATCATAAAATCAACATGTATTCAACTTACAGTAATCTCAAAGCATCCATTGTTGAGCGATTTAATCGAACTTTAAAAAACAAGATGTGGAAGCAATTCAGTTTACAAGGGAGTTATCAGTGGCTCGATCTATTACCTGAGTTAATTGAAAAATACAACAATACCAAACATAGAACAATTGGCATGAAACCCAAGGACTTCACTGCTACCAACGAAGCTGAAGTTCTCAAGCGCTTTATGGACAATAGAAAGCTTTCAATTAAGATAAAATTTAAAGTTAATGATAAAGTTAGAGTTAGCAAAATAAAACACTTGTTTGAAAAAGGTTATACACCTAATTGGACAACGGAAATTTTCACAGTTACCAGAGTACTCAAGACTAAACCAGCTACCTATCATTTGAAGGATCACAAAGGTGAACCAATTTCTGGCTGCTTTTACGAACAAGAACTTTTAAGGGTTAAACATCCGGATGTTTTTTTAGTTGAAAAAGTAATTAAAAAACAAGGTGATAAATTATATGTTAAATGGTTAGGTTTTGACAAAAGTCAAAACAGCTGGATACACAAGAATGATTTATAATTTGTATTATATTTGAATAAATAAATTTGTATTATATTTGAATAAATAAAAACACAATTAATTAAAATGAATTTGTTGGTTTATTAACTAATATTTACATGAATTTTAATTTACTATCACCCAAATTCAAAATGAATAATTCTAATTTATTCGCTTTAGCTGCTAAATTATTAAACATGTCGTCGTTCTCGTAGAGGGCATCAGAGATGCGCGTTGGAACAAAAATTTGGAATGGACTGGAACCTTCGGTGATGACGAAGACCATCTTTGGTCCGTAGCGTGTGGTGACCTTTTTGATCTCGGTGACCATGTAGCTCTCATTCAGGGCCAGGTCGTTCCAGGACTTCCTAGGGAGGTAGGAGTTGGAGGCAAGGTTGTTGAGGCTGTTTAAATCCATTTTTCTGGAAAATAAATAAGATTTATAATTAATTTTTGAAAATCTCATTAAAGAATAAAAGTTTCATGGAAAAGTGAAAACCATACTTACTCAGGATAGACGGGGTTTCTTGGCTGGTGGCGAGTATTCGTAGAAGTCAAGGTCCAACGGGATGTCCAGGAAGTCGTCGTCTGGATACTCTGCAGCGTCGTCTTGTGGAAGTTGGCTATCTGCTGCTGGAAGTAGTGGAGCTGCTCCGTCGTCGTCTGGAAGTGCTGGAGATCTGCTGTCTGCTGCTGGAAGTCTGCTGTTTGGCTCGTTCACAACTGGAATGACTTCGAGAGCCTGGGGTGCCTCTATAAGTACAGCTGTCCCCACTCCTTCTGCCACCTCCATTGGCTCTGTCACTTGGAATTCTTCCTCCAATTCCTGGTACCTCTCATGTCTTTGTGGCCCCATGGTAAAGTATCGGTACTTCCAGGAATTAAGTACCGCTTGTCGTCGTAAGGGCTCAAAGCCACTTTCTCTTGATACTCCGTAGTGACCTGATGTTTCTTGGAACGGATCAAGTGTTGCTGGCATTTGACAATGGTTTTCTCGAAAAGGCACTCCCTGTAATCCTCAAAAGTTAGTCTTCTGAGTGCTGTTGACTTGACCCCTTTGGCTTTCATCACAGGTGCCTCATTTTCTACCAGAAAGCTGTATAATTTACTGCGTAATCCGATGAATGAGTCATGATTTCGCCATTGCACTCGTCTTTCATGAGGCCCACCTTCTTCTCGTTATCAGGTTTTATCCCGAAACGATTGTCTGGAGGGTAAGCGGAAGTGTCGAAGTACTCAGGATGCTCTCTCATGACCTTGTATACGTCGGTTCCTTCGATCTCGTAGATAAAACTGTCTGTATCTGTGTAGAGCAATTTGCACTTGGAACCGACCCACTTTTTCATTTTGTTGTAGTGGAAGTCGTACATCAGGGTCTTGGAGATGTCAAGCACGCTTAAACCTACGTAGAGTGGTTTGTCGATCTTAATTTTGCTCTGCTTCATCTGAACCAGCACATCGTCTTCAGCAAGTTCCACGAGGCTGTGGAAATTTGGACAAGCGATGCAAGCCTCAGCCCCATACCGACTGGGCCAGACGGTAACCACTCTTGCGTCCACGTGATCTCGCTGTGACTCCATCGTCTTGCCGTATATTATGTTGTTAAGCAATTTGAAGAAGTCACGTTCAAACTTGTTTCTCGCAAGTCTTCTTTTCTCAGTGTTGAAATCAATGTATTTTTTCAACCACTGAGACTGGTTGAATTGAACTGCTCGGTGAATTTTCTTGACCTTGAGACCGTGTTTTTGTGCTTGAATCAAAGCCCTGTAATGGATCACGTACTTCTCCTTGTGTAACATGGTCGTGAGTAACTTCTTGTGCTTGGAGCTAGGTGGCGCCATATGTTCCGGACAGAAGGGGAGATCCTGTTACTCCAGATGAAGATCTTCCGGATACTCGATGTCCACTTCCAGAAAGTAGCCGATGTCATTGTCCTCTGGAACGACGTAGAAGTCAGGATCGCTCAAATCCTCCACCCACTTGAGCCCACCGTGCGGAAGATACTGGGACATGGCCCAACTGTAAATAAAAACATAAGAAATTTAAAAAATAGATAAATAATTGATAATGACGTCATATTTACCCATATAAGTTGTTGGCATCTAGGTATACGAGGTATTTCTCATCCTTGTCAGGGTCATAACCTTCTTTCATGTAGGGGTTGTTTGCTTCCGAGTATCGGTTGGAGCACTGGCTGATACCACCCCGGATCCCCTTCTCAATGAAAAGAAGCATATCGATGTCCGTTATCAGTTCCAACTCAATCTCTGTTTGTTTAAGCATGGCATCCCACGATAGGCCAGCTGTGGTGTAGTAGCAGGCAGGATCCAAGCTGTAGGCTTCCAAACACGTCGAACGGTAGTTTTCAAAAACGTTGCAGAGTAACAAGACATCTGACCTTAGATAGATGTCCGAGTACTCTCCAAGAGTTTGCACGTTGAGTTTGGACCATACATCCTTGGCGTGGGTGTACTCATCTTCTCCAATAAAGGTGTCAGTCAAACTGCTGTAGAATTTTTCCCGTTCGGGAAGCTCCGTCTCATTGAGTTTCTCAAAAGAGTCAGTGTACTCGTAAGGGTAATGACCTTTCACGGTGAGCAACTCAATTTGATCATCTTCCAAGCCAGCTTGACGGAGATTTCCAACGGCAATGTCCTTGTCGGGAAGGTTTTTGACCAGCTGGTCCAAGGATGACGCCATAAACCGGAACGAGTCCAAGAATCGGAAGTTGATCACACAATTCTTGATGTATTTCGTGAATGAAATGTAACGGTCTTTATTTTGAGCAATTACAGTCATATCACCATCAAGGATTTTCTTCGAAGCAATTTCCTTGATCAAAAAGTGAGCGTCATATCCCGAAAGGTTGTGGAAAATCACAGGAACAAATTTAGCTGCCTTAAACTTCAAATTATACGACCTGAAAGAAAAATTTTATTTAAAATTCGAAAACTGTTTTACCGACCCAAAATTATTTTAAACTTACCTGTGGGCTGCACCTCTGTATTTGCCTGTAAAATGGCAGTGGTCCTTCACTTTAGGGTCTGACCTATTGAAAAACCCTCTGTTACACAAATAACATGACGCGGCTTGATTGAAGTTATTCCAATCACGTTCAGTGAGAATAATTTCTCTGGGATTTTTATGCAACTGCTCAATCTCAGACGCAATCCTCTTCAGCTCCTTTGCAAACCATTCCTCAGGTGTCTGCTGACCGTCTTCAGATTGCCGGTAACTTCTGTAGTACGATTGGCTATCGTCGTAGCTATTTTTCAAGTAGTAACCAACGCTAAAGGCTTGATGTTGTTGTGGGCTGCGAGGATTACCTGTGGGCTTCAGCAAACTTTCGAAATCGGCATAAATCACATGACTCACTTTGTCCATATTTTTAAAATTTTTAAATTTAAGTTTATTGTCTTTTTCACTGGGTAGTTCAATTTTACAAGTGTTAAACTGTTGACAGATGACTCTGTGATCAACCAATTTTGGTTCAGTGTCATAGTAATGTAAGCAGCGGTCACAAAAGTACTTCTTACCGTTGTGGTCAGTCAACTGCTTACTTACCAATCGACTCAAATCTTTGATCCAGACATAATGACTCTTCGGGATGTTGTTCACGAGTTCATTGAGTTCTTCATTCCCATCAGCATAGTGGTCTTGAACATGAAGCAAATGGACGTGAGTGGGTTTGTAACAGTCAGTAACATGAGCCGTGCACACTTCAAACTGGTTACCACGCTTCTTCAGAACAAAGATGTTTACAGAGACATCGTTCTGTCTCTCAAATTGTTTCACTTGTCTCATTTTTACTGGAAACGATATACCAGAAAAATTTAGCTCATTGGAATATGGAGTATAATTACCAACACGATTAAGATTTCTTTTAACTGGATGTAAAGCGGAAAGAATCGCCCAACGGAAACACTCATCATCTTCGTTGTCAACATTAACACATGCTTGTTTCTTTTGTATGGGAAAGGTAACGGAATGTGAGAGCCTGCATGCATCGGTTGGTAGTGCTTCATGCTGACCGCCATGCTTAGAATCTGTCACAAGGTCCAACCTGATCCACAGCCTTCAAACTCTTCAATTTGGTGCAGCACAGGATCGATAACGTTTTGATCGTACCACTCACGCAAATCGGTCGTCTCAAATATAGGTTGACTCGCAGTGTTGAAATGTTTCACTTCATTGGTCTCAATGTCACTTTTCAAAATCACATACTTCGATGAGAGTTCAACACTAACCATCAAAGCATTATGAACTTTTAAAGAATCACTAACCTTTTCCTCGAACAATGCCCTAGAGTCCTGGAGGAAAGATTTCACATCTTTATGCATCAAGTTTATTATGATTCCAGATTTAATATGATTCTGGAAAACACTTGGCATTTCTTCCCAGTTCACCGTGTCCTTAGGTAACTCAGCAGGTTGTACTTCATCAGGAACCCCTGGCTCTCCTTCAGCAACAGGTTGAACTTCATCAGGAACCCCTGGCTCTCCTTCGGCAACAGGTTCCACTTCACCAGGAACCACTAGCTCTCCTCCAGTTACCAACAACAAATTTTCAAGTCTTTTTTTAATGTTGGCAAGTTGAAAGACGTAGGCTGCACACTTTCGCTTCTGATGAACGGTTAAATCCCTAGAAACAAGCAAATTCTGGAGAATCCCTTTCATTTCCCCTGATTTATCCAACCATTGCTGCAGCTCGCTGTTGTCCGCCGAATCAGCATGTTGTTGAAGA
Source organism: Encarsia formosa (assembly GCA_038277355.1). NCBI lineage: Eukaryota > Metazoa > Arthropoda > Insecta > Hymenoptera > Aphelinidae > Encarsia > Encarsia formosa. Next base: position 67,497,705 of record CM076185.1, read on the forward strand.
GAATTCAGGAGAGCCTTTATGTTGACCCCGAAGTAATCCAGCGAAGACATGATGACAAACTGGAACACTGACTGATGAAAGGCACTGGCTGACTTGAAGTACTGTGAACAAAAAACACTAAAAATCGTAAGAGAGTACTACTCGACTCGGAGCAGTGAAATGGAATGAGTGAGGAGAGCCTAGAGAGCTCAGTTTTATACACTCCAGGCCAAGGGAGGGGGAGCTAGGTACACGAATTTTTCCTGAAATTTCAAGAATCAACAATGATGAGAATTGGAGTCAAATTTCTAGGAATCCTAGTGCAGCTGTGACTCGTGCCTACAGAAACTCTTGCTATATAAGCTGCGACCCTCTTTGCTGCAGCCATCATTTCGACTTGGACAACCGACATGGCTGAATACGTGGTGGACATCCAGAGCTTCAGCAGATCATCCAACCTGCTTGAGGTGAAGGAGTTGGCCATCATCACCGTGGACGACCTGAGGCTCCCGACCATCTGTTTGTTCCAACCATTGTGTGCTTTGGGGAAACTCCTGGAGGAGGAGCAGAGGACGAACCGTTGGTTGGAGAGGCATTACCATGGCATCCCTTGGAGTTCCGGCTTCGTCCCGTACACAGCCTGCACCAGGGTAATCCATGGTGCCCTTCGAGATGCCACCCGGGTCTACACTAAGGGCTCCTGAAGAAGAAGATCCTTGAGTCCCTCCTTCCCGGAATGTTAGTTCTTTTAACATAACTTATCTGACCTAATTGAAACTTACCTTAACTTACCTAACCTAATCTTAACTTACCTTTACTTACCTTCACCTTATTTTCTTTTACAGCTTGGTGGTTGATATGGATGAAATTCGGTGTCCTTCGTTGAAGACCCTGGAGAAGACGTGTCCATTCTTCTGCGAGTACCACCCTCTTCTACCTGGTGCAGTCCGCGCTGTGACAAATGGTTACGCCTTGAAGAGATGGTTGGTGAGACGTCGGGCCTGGCTGATCGAAGCTCGAGAAGGTCAAGACGAAGTGGACATGATTGATCGAGAAATTATGGATGATTCGCAAAAGACTAGCAGATCTTTATAGTTAATTAAAATGACTAAATTAGATTATGAAATACATTGTATTATTATTATTATTATTATTATAATATATTTATTTTAATTCAAAAAGAGTTTTCTTTTTTGTTCCCCCAAAATACTAATAATAATCATAACAATAATAATAAAATAATAAAAAAATAAAATAAATCCCTTTATAAAAGAGAGCTATCACCATCTTGCGTAAACAATTTATTCGTGAGCTGATTGGTGAAGAAGTTTTAAAATATTCGAAAATTTGAGGTTACTATTATTATTGTTTTTCCTATGCGCGCTTGCGCGCTTAAAACTGATGGAGTTAGCATTTTTATTTTATTTAACAAAAATTTCTTTTGCAAAGCAATAAAAAAAGGTCCGTGCGCGCTAAGTAATTTCTAGTAAAAATAAAAAAAGATTGGAAAAGGTTTTACTCATAAAGTTTTAAGTTTCATATATATATATATTTTTTTTTTGATTTATTTTCTACACTTTATATTTACAAGTTAATTTTTAAACTATATACACTTAAACTAATTTGAACTTATTTTTAACTTAATTTATTTATATAGAACTCAAAGGAGCCAATGAGGGTGCCGATGGATCTGGGAGAATCAAATATGAAGAGTCACACTCCGTACCTTCTAAAATTTCTTGATAAGGAGGAAGAGGAGGGGGAGGAACTATCAGAGCCAAGGGTAGAGCATCCTGGGCCTTTTGCGAGGTTTCGGTCAGCTTCAGCAGCCCCTCAACTGCGGCGGCGATGTCAGCCAACGTGGTATCATACGATGGTGGCTCGTCCGCAGCTTCAGCGAGCCCACATAGCGCTGATGCTGCTGCAGCCACCTCGTATGGTGGTGGTGGTGATGCCAATTGCATCAGTCCTGCTGCTGCTGCTGCTTCCGGTGACGGCGGTGGTGACGGCGCAAATTTGGTGAGTGGTCCTGGCATCCAACACATGTACTCCACAATCTCCTCAGTTGAATGAGGAGTCGGGACCAGTCCTAACTCGACCGCTGAAGCAGGTTCCACCACCACTGGAGCGGACTGCTGCTCCAAATGGTAGTTGTGGCCCACCTTCGCAATCACCAAATTTAATTTTTGAACTAAAACAGAAAAAAAAAAAAAAATAATAAATAAATAAATAAAATAAAATAAAATAAAATAAAATAAAAAAACTTACCATTTTTAATTTTAGGTTTGGACTTTAAGTCCTTACCCAAAACCTTCTTTCTGCGAAGCAGGGAAGCTGGCGGTGGGGGAGGAAGCAGTGGGGCCGGTGGAGCTGGTGGTGAAGGAGACAGTCGCAACTAGAAATCGAAAAAAAAAAAAATAAATAAATAAATAAAATAAAAAAATTTTGAAATTAAACACTCATTTCTATCATACATGAAAATTTTTTATCTTAAACACAGGCAACCAGTCATACATACACTCATTCGCACACACAGACACGCACAAATTTAAATTTCACATTCACACTCTACGCAGGCAACCAGTCATACATACGCACACGCACGAATTTATTTCAATCACACAAACACGCACAAATTTAAATTTCACATTCACACTCTACGCAGGCAACCAGTCATACATACGCACATGCACGAATTTATTTCAATCACACAAACACGCATAAATTTAAATTTCACATTCACACTGTACGCAGGCAACCAGTCATACACACGCACGAATTTATTTAAATCACACAAACACGCACAAATTTAAATTTCACATTCACACTGTACGCAGGCAACCAGTCATACATACGCACACGCACGAATTTATTTCAATCATACAAACACGCACAAATTTAAATTTCACATTCACACTGTACGCAGGCAACCAATCATACATACGCTCATTCACTCAATTTATACTAAAATCTAACACAATGAAAAAAAAAAAAAAAAAAAAAAAAAAAAAAAAAAAAAAACTCACGTCATCCAAAAGCCGTCGATTACGACTTTCCTCTTGCTGCAACAGCACGGGTGGGGATGGCACATCCCGACTCTGCAGCTCTCCCACGAAGCTTCTGGTGAAGAGGTCTGGGTCCTTCAAGATAGAAGCTGCAGTGTCGAGGTGGAAGCCCTCGGCCCAAAGCTCCTCACCGATGTGCTGCAGATCTTGCTGCAGCACGGCTTCGTCCACCACCTCCTCCGGCTGCTGCATGGGGATGTCCTGGTGCTGCATGGGGGTGTGCCGGTACTGCAGAGTCTCGAAGTCCTCGAGGAGGTCGACGGCGTCACTGTCACCCATGGGTGTCGCTTCCTCCAACCGCTGCAGGTCCTCCAAGCACTGCGCCTCCATCGTGGGGTCGTAGCCGGCAGCAGCGCGGAACTCCAAAAACTCCTCGAGCTCCTTTTGTAGCACTTCATCCTTTGCGTAGCCTATCTTCTCGGGTCAAGGGTCACTTGATAACTGATGAACTCGCAGAGGACGACGTGTATTTATATGGTTTTCGCAGTCGGTTAGAATATTGTTGTCAAAACAAAAATATTCTAACCGACTGTAAACCCAAGAGAGCCGAAGAGTTTCTTGGAACCGTGTTGCACCGTGCGCGTGGTGGATCAAAAAGGGGGTAGCGACAGCGGTGTAAATCAAAGGGCGTCAAGGTGCAAGCTGCGGCCTGATTACAAACAGGCCGCCGCCGCGTATGATCTCGCCTTGTAAGATCACGCGAACTCCGGTAGCGTGAAATCAATATATTATTTAATATTATTTCACTGCCGAAGTTTTTATTTTCGAAGAATCGTCACTGTTTGAAGAATCGTCACAGTTCTAAAACCGCGACATCATAGAGGTAGCGATCGGCATTGCATATCAAAGGGTGGCAAGGTACAAGCGGTGGCCTAATTACAAACAGGCCGCCACCGCGTATCATGTAGTTTAACTAAAGTACATGTGTAAGCTAGCTTAATAGCTCAGGTGGTAGAGTGTCTGCCTGCCGTGCCTGGGATCGTCAGTTCGAATCCCACTACACCAAAAATTTTTTCTTTCGTAATTTAATTAAAAGTATTATTATTGATATATATATAAAACCAATTAAGAGTAAAAATATCAATAAATATTTAAATACACAATTTATTACTAAATTATTTAAAATTAATATAAAATAGTTGGAAAAGAAGTGTAAATAAAATACTGTTTCATGTCAGCTTAATGGCTCAGGTGGTAGAGGGTCTGCCTGTCGTGCCTGGGATCGTCGATTCGAACCCCGGTTGAACCAAAATTAATTTTTTTTTTTTCTTTGATAATTTAATTAAAAAAATAGTTTTCAAATTGAAATGTCGTCAATGAATTGAACAAATGTAAAAAATTGATTAATTAAAATTAAAATGTTTTTAAAAATGAGTGAAGCTACCGGCTAGCCAGCAGCGGCTAGCCCCTAGCACGACCCCAGGTGCCCGCCCTCAAAAAGGTACGGGCCCAAAACAGTACGAGAGAGCGGGCACAATACTGTACGAGAGAGCGAACCCAAAAAAGTACGAGAGAGCGGGCACAGCTCTAAAACATACGAGAGAGCGGGCACTTGTGCTCGTACTCTCTTAGCTATACTACTAATTAAAATATGTTGTAATTGAGTTAGAAATTAGAAATCAACTCAATCACAATGTATGGCTATACTTGCCCTGTAAAAATTTAATATTCTTTGAACTAAATTATCTCGAAAAAAAGCATTGATACCTGTATTTTTTAAATTATATTTTGAATGCTCAGTGTGTTTCTTAACAACATATTTTAATTTTTAATTTTAAAAAGTGTTTGAGTTGTGTGCAATTTGCATGTGTTTTCCCATGTATGTGCTATAATTAAAAAATTGTTAACTTTACGTATATTGAAGGTGATTCAACATAATATGATCATCTTTTAGAAGAGAAAATTATTTTTAAATAATAAGTAATTTGGCCTCAAGTCGTCCGTAATAAATTTTTTGATTTCACTTCTTTCATTAATTCATTTTCAAAAAAAGATTATTATATTTAGCGTATAACTTTTTATTTAGACTCCTTTTAAAAAAACCAATCGCCGTAAATATTACTTTTTTAAAAGTATTTTTTAAAGATCATACTTAGCGTATAATTTTTTATTTAGATTTTTTTTTAAAATACCAATCGCCGCCCAGCTGAAAAAATCCATATGGAAATCCGTAAGGAAACCCGTATGGGGACCCATAACGGAAAACCGTAAAGGACCCCATACGGGTTTCCGATACTGATATTTGCTCAGGGTTTCCGTACGGTTTTCCATACGGGTTTTTTTTTTCTTTTAATTTTATTTTCTCACTATTTTTAATTTATTTAATATTATTATTAGATATTGATGTATTATTCTTTATTACATTTAATTATTAATAATTATTAATAATAAAATTTTGTTCGACTGAGATTCGAACCCACAACCCCAGGCATGGCAGGCAAACACTCTACCACCTGAGCCATTGAGCTAGCTTGCACCAAGACTTTAATTAAACTACTTTAACAACTGTTTTATACTTGATTTTTAACTAGTATCTCTCAGCGCGCAAGCGCGAGCAATTGTATTACATTATCTAAATCTAAAACAAATTTTGTCAAAGCTTCATCTAAATTAAAGGACTTAACCGACAATAAGTTGTATATTAAAAGAGTCTAATCTTAAGATCATCTTAAAAAGATCTTACAAAGATCTAATCTTAAAATCATCTTCGTATCATACATATAAAAATTAACGAAAAAATAAGTAATTTTTACCTTCAAAAGAACTTTTTCAGACATTTTTGAAATGATACATATCAAAAATAAAACATAATTTTTTTGTCTTAAAACATCTCAAAAATAGCCCGTAGTTAAGATATTATGTCTTCAAAAGATCTTTTTAAGATCTTAATTTTTTTTACACGGTTTGAAAAATTTCAAAGTTTAAAAACAAAATAAATTTCTATGTTTCACAGGCTTAACTCACTTTAAAAGTTTCTGCGGTTTAAAAAATTTCCAAGACCGAAAACAAAATAAATTTCTAAACTGAAGAAATTCTAATTGTTCACGGTTCGAAAAATATCCAAGTTCCAGAGATTGAAAAAATTCTAAGTGTCTGCAGTTCAAAAAATTTCTCAGTCTGCACATTCAAAATCTGCTAAGTATCACAGACTGAACAACTTTTAAGTCCGGAAGAACCAAAAAAATTTCTTATAGACTAGATAAATTTTTAAGTCCCACAGACCGAAAAATTTTTAAGTCAACAACAATATTATAAGCCTATGAAAATTCCAAGTTCCTAAAAAATCCTAAATGCTGGAAATTTTCAAAAAAAATTCGAAACTCATAATTTTATCAAGTCCCGAAGAATTTATAAGTGTCAAAGATTTAATTTCCTAAAAGTGTAGAAAAAAATCAAAGTACTTAATTCCACTTGGAATATTTCATTTAACTGAAAAAAATTTTTTGTTAGTAAAAAAATTAAATAAGTTTAAAAATGTTTACATGTGGAACTTAATTTTTTTTTTTTAATTTGGTCAAGTGGATTTATAGATTGGATGAATCACGTGGATACTCACGTGAATTTTCATGTGGACTTTTTTAATAGGGGAGCCTGTAGCCATGAGGCGACTGGTGGCGCTGTATCCATTAGCAGCTCCCTACAGGCTCCTACAGCAGGGTTGGGTGGTGTTGCACTTTGGCGACTCACCATCGTAAGCCACCTGGTGTATTGGTGTATAAGGCGCATTATACCAAGCGTTCGAAATAAAAATTTTTTTATAAACTATTAAATAAACCGATGCTCCAAAACCCCCATAACGCTCGGGAGAGTGATGAATAAATAATTTTTTATAAACAATTAAATAAACCGACAAGCTCTAAGCCCCCATAACGCTGGGGAGAGCGATAAATAAATAATTTTTTATAAACAATTAAATAAACCAACAAGCTCTAAACCCACATAACGCTGAGGAGAGCGATAAATAAATAATTTTTTATAAACATTTAAATAATTCGACAAGCTCGTAATCCCCATAACAATGGGGAGAGCGATAAAAGAATAATTTTTTATAAACAATTAAATAAACCGACAATCTCTAAACCCCCATAACGCTGGGGAGAGCGATAAATAAATAGTTTTTTATAAACAATTAAATAATCCTATAAGCTCTAAACCCCAAAAGGCTGGGGATAGCGATAAGTGAATAATTTTTTATAAACTATTGAATAAACCAACAAGCTCTAAACCCACAAAACGCTGGGGAGAGCGATAAATGAATAATTTTTTATAAACATTTAAATAATTCGACAAGCTCGTAATCCCCATAACGCTGGGGAGAGCGATAAATGAATTATGTTTATAAACAATTGAATAATCCTACAAGCTCTAAACCCCCATAACGCTGGGGAGAGTGATAAATAAATAATTTTTTATAAACAATTAAATAAACCGACAAGCTCTAAGCCCCCATAACACTGGGGATAAAGATAAATAAATAATTTTTTATGAACAACTGAATGAGCCAACAAGCTCTAAACCCATATAACGCTGGGGAGAGCTATAAATAAATAATTTTTTATAAACATTTAAATAATTCAACAGGCTCGTAATCTCCATAACGCTGAGGAGAGCGATAAGTAAATAATTGTTTATAAACAACTGAATAAACCAACAAGCTCTAAGCCCTCATAACGCTGGGGAAGCGATAAATAAATAATTTTGTAAAAACATTTAAATAATTCAACAAGCTCGTAATCTCATTAACGCTGAGGAGAGCGATAAGTCAATAATTGTTTATAAACAACTGAATAAACCTACAAGCTCTAAGCCCTCATAACGCTGGAGAGAGCTATAAATAAATAATTTTTTATAAACATTTATATAATTCGACAAGCTCGTAACCCCCATAACGCTGGGGATAGCGATAAGTAAATGATTTTTTATAAATAATTGAATATACTGACAAGCTCTCAACCCACATAACGCTATGGAGAGCCATGAGTAAATAATTTTTTATAAACAACTGAATTAACCAACAAGCTCTAAACCCACATAACGCTGGGGAGAGCGATAAATAAATAATTTTTTTTAAACAATTAAATATATCGACAAGCTCGTAACCCACATAACGCTGGGGAGAGCGACAAATAAATAATTTTGTATAAACATTTAAATAATTCGACAAGCTCGTAACCCCCATAACGCTGGGGAGAGCCATAAGTAAATAATTTTCTATAAACAACTGAATCAACCAACAAGCTCTAAACCCACATAACACTGGGGAGAGCGATAAATAAATAATTTTTTATAAACAATTAAATAATCCTATAAGCTCTAAACCCACATAACGCTGGGGAGAGCGATAAATGAATAATTTTTTTTAAACAATTGAATATATCGACAAGCTCGTAACCCCCATAACGCTGGGGATAGCGATAAGTAAATAATTTTTTATAAACAATTGAATAAACCAACAAGCTCTAAACCCACATAACGCTGAGGAGAGCGATAAATAAATAATTTTTTTTAAACAATTGAATATATCGACAAGTTCGTAACCCCCATAACGCTGGGGATAGCGATAAGTAAATAATTTTTTATAAACAATTGAATGAACCAACAAGCTCTAAACCCACATAACGCTGGGGAGAGCGATAAATAAATAATTTTTTATAAACATGAAAATAATTCGACAAGCTCGTAATCCCCATAACGCTGGGGAGAGCGATAAACAAATAATTTTTTATGAACAATTGAATAATCCTACAAGCTCTAAACCCCCATAACGCTGGGGAGAGTGATAAATAAATGATTTTTTATAAACAATTAAATAAACCGACAAGCTCTAAACCCCCATAACACTGGGGATAAAGATAAATAAATAATTTCTTATTATCAACTGAATAAGCCAACAAGCTCTAAAACCATATAACGCTGGGGAGAGCTATGAATAAATTATTTTTTATAAACATTTAAATAATTCGACAAGCTCGTAATCCCCATAACGCTGAGGAGAGTGATAAGTAAATAATTTTTTATAAACAACTGAATAAACCAACAAGCTCTAAACCCTCATAACGCTGGGGAAAGCGATAAAAAAATAATTTTTTATAAACAATTGAATAATCCAACAAGCTCTAAACCCACATAACGCTGGGGAGAGCGATAAAGAAATAATTTTTTATAAACATTTAAATATTTCGACAAGCTCGTAATCCCCATAACGCTGGGGAGAGCGATAAATAAGATATTTTTATAAACAATTAAATAAACCGACAATCTTTAAACCCCCATAACGCTGGGGAGAGCGATAAATAAATAAATTTTTATAAACAATTAAATAATCCTATAAGCTCTAAACCCCCATAAGGCTGGGGATAGCGATAAGTAAATAATTTTTCAAAAACTATTGAATAAACCAACAAGCTCTAAACCCACATAACGCTAGGGAAAGTGATAAATGAATAATTTTTTCTAAACATTTAAATAATTCCACAAGCTCATAATCCCCATAACGCTGGGGAGAGCGATAAATGAATAATTTTTTATAAACAATTAAATAATCCTACAAGCTCTAAACCCCCATAACGCTGGGGAGAGTGATAAATAAATAATTTTTTAATAACAATTAAATAAACCGACAAGCTCTAAGCCCCCATAACACTGGGGATAAAGATAAATAAATAATTTTTTATGAACAACTGAATAAACCAACAAGCTCTTAACCCTCATAACGCTGGGGAGAGCTATAAATAAATAATTTTTTATAAACATTTAAATAATTCAACAAGCTCTAAACCCTCATAACGCTGGGGAGAGCTATAAATAAATAATTTTTTATAAACATTTAAATAATTCAACAAGCTCATAATCTCCATAACGCTGAGAAGAGCGAAGAGTAAATAATTGTTTATAAACAACTGAATAAACCAACAAGCTCTAAACCCTCATAACGCTGGGGAATGCGATAAAGAAATAATTTTGTATAAACATTTAAATAATTCGACAAGCTCGTAACCCCCATAACACTGGGGAGAGCGATAAATAAATAATTTTTTATAAACAATTAAATAATCCTATAAGCTCTTAACCCACATTACGCTGGGCGAGCGATAAATAAATAATTTTTTTTAAACAATTGAATATATCGACAAGCTCGTAACCCCCATAACGCTGGGGATAGCGATAAGTAAATAATTTTTTATAAACAATTGAATAAACCAACAAGCTCTAAACCCACATAACGCTGGGGAGAGTGATAAATAAATAATTTTTTAATAACAATTAAATAAACCGACAATTTCTAAACCCTTATAACACTGGGGATAAAGATAAGTAAATAATTTTTTATGAACAACTGAATAAACCAACAAGCTCTAAACCCTCATAACGCTGGGGAGGGCTATAAATAAATAATTTTCTATAAACATTTAAATAATTCAACAAGCTCATAATCTCCATAACGCTGAGGAGAGCGATGAGTAAATAATTGTTTATAAACAACTGAATAAACCAACAAGCTCTAAACCCTCATAACGCTGGGGAATGCGATAAAGAAATAATTTTGTATAAACATTTAAATAATTCGACAAGCTCGTAACCCCCATAACGCTGGGGAGAGCCATAAGTAAATAATTTTCTATAAACAACTGAATTAACCAACAAGCTCTAAACCCACATAACGCTGGGGAGAGCGACAAATAAATAATTTTGTATAAACATTTAAATAATTCGACAAGCTCGTAACCCCCATAACGCTGGGGAGAGCCATAAGTAAATAATTTTCTATAAACAACTGAACTAACCTACAAGCTCTAAACCCACATTACACTGGGGAGAGCGATAAATAAATAATTTTTTAATAACAATTAAATAAACCGACAAGCTCTAAACCCTTATAACACTGGGGATAAAGATAAATAAATAATTTTTAATGAACAACTGAATAAACCAACAAGCTCTAAACCCTCATAACGCTGGGGAGAGCTATAAATAAATAATTTTTTATAAACATTTAAATAATTCAACAAGCTCATAATCTCCATAACGCTGAGAAGAGCGAAGAGTAAATAATTGTTTATAAACAACTGAATAAACCAACAAGCTCTAAACCCTCATAACGCTGGGGAATGCGATAAAGAAATAATTTTGTATAAACATTTAAATAATTCGACAAGCTCGTAACCCCCATAACGCTGGGGAGAGCCATAAGTAAATAATTTTCTATAAACAACTGAATTAACCAACAAGCTCTAAACCCACATAACGCTGGGGAGAGCGATAAATAAATAATTTTTTATAAACATTTATATAATTCGACAAGCTCGTAACCCCCATAACGCTGGGGATAGCGATAAGTAAATAATTTTTTATAAATAATTGAATATACTGACAAGCTCTCAACCCCCATAACGCTGGGGATAGCGATAAGTAAATAATTTTTTGTAAATAATTGAATATACTGACAAGCTCTAAACCCACATAACGCTGGGGAGAGCGATAAATAAATAATTTTTTTTAAACAATTGAATATATCGACAAGCTCATAACCAACATAACGCTGGGGAGAGCGATAAATAAATAATTTTTTATAAACATTTAAATAATTCGACAAGCTCGTAACCCCCATAACGCTGGGGAAAGCGACAAATAAATAATTTTGTATAAACAATTAAATAAACCTACCATCTATAAACCCCCATAACGCTGGGGAGAGCGATAAATAAATAATTTTTTATAAACAATTAAATAATCCTATAAGCTCTAAACCCACATAACGCTGGGCGAGCGATAAATAAATAATTTTTTTTAAACAATTGAATATATCGACAAGCTCGTAACCCCCATAACGCTGGGGATAGCGATAAGTAAATAATTTTTTATAAACAATTGAATAAACCAACAAGCTCTAAACCCACATAACGCTGGGGAGAGCGATAAATAAATAATTTTTTATAAACATTTAAATAATTCGACAAGCTCGTAATCCCCATAACGCCGGGGAGAGCGATAAATAAATAATTTTTTATAAACAATTAAATAAACCTACCATCTATAAACCCCCATAACGCTGGGGAGAGCGATAAATAAATAATTTTTTATAAACAATTAAATAATCCTATAAGCTCTAAACCCCCATAAGGCTGGGGATAGCAATAAGTAAATAATTTTTTATAAACTATTGAATAAACCAACAAGCTCTAAACCCACATAACGCTAGGGAAAGTGATAAATGAATAATTTTTCATAAACATTTAAATAATTCCACAAGCTCGTAATCCCCATAACGCTGGGGAGAGCGATAAATGAATAATTTTTTATAAACAATTAAATAATCCTACAAGCTCTAAACCCCCATAACGCTGAGGAGAGTGATAAATAAATAATTTTTTATAAACAATTTAATAAACCGACAAGCTCTAAACCCTTATAACACTGGGGATAAAGATAAATAAATAATTTTTTATGAACAACTGAATAAACCAATAAGCTCTAAACCCTCATAACGCTGGGGAGAGCTATAAATAAATAATTTTTTATAAACATTTAAATAATTCAACAAGCTCATAATCTCCATAACGCTGAGAAGAGCGATGAGTAAATAATTGTTTATAAACAACTGAATAAACCAACAATTTCTAAACCCTCATAACGCTGGGGAATGCGATAAATAAATAATTTTGTATAAACATTTAAATAATTCGACTAGCTCGTAACCCCCATAACGCTGGCCAGAGCCATAAGTAAATAATTTTCTATAAACAACTGAATTAACCAACAAGCTCTAAACCCACATAACGCTGGGGAGAGCGATAAATAAATAATTTTTTATAAACATTTATATAATTCGACAAGCTCGTAACCCCCATAACGCTGGGGATAGCGATAAGTAAATAATTTTTTATAAATAATTGAATATACTGACAAGCTCTCAACCCACATAACGCTATGGAGAGCCATGAGTAAATAATTTTTTATAAACAACTGAATTAACCAACAAGCTCTAAACCCACATAACGCTGGGGAGAGCGATAAATGAATAATTTTTTTTAAACAATTGAATATATCGACAAGCTCATAACCAACATAACGCTGGGGAGAGCGATAAATAAATAATTTTGTATAAACATTTAAATAATTCGACAAGCTCGTAACCCCCATAACGCTGGGGGAAGCGACAAATAAATAATTTTGTATAAACATTTAAATAATTCGACAAGCTCGTAACCCCCATAACGCTGGGGGGAGCCATAAGTAAATAATTTTCTATAAACAACTGAATTAACCAACAAGCTCTAAACCCACATAACACTGGGGAGAGCGATAAACAAATAATTTTTTATAAACAATTAAATAATCCTATAAGCTCTAAACCCACATAACGCTGGGGAGAGCGATAAATAAATAATTTTTTTTAAACAATTGAATATATCGACAAGCTCGTAACCCCCATAACGCTGGGGATACCGATAAGTAAATAATTTTTTATAAACAATTGAATAAACCAACAAGCTCCAAACCCACATAACGCTGAGGAGAGCGATAAATAAATAATTTTTTTTAAACAATTGAATATATCGACAAGCTCGTAACCCCCATAACGCTGGGGATAGCGATAAGTAAATACTTTTTTATAAACAATTGAATAAACCAACAAGCTCTAAACCCACATAACGCTGGGGAGAGCGATAAATAAATAATTTTTTATAAACAATTGATTAATCCTACAAGCTCTAAACCCCCATAACGCTGGGGAGAGTGATAAATAAATAATTTTTTATAAACAATTGAATAAACCAACAAGCTCTAAACCCACATAACGCTGGGGAGAGCGATAAATAAATAATTTTTTATAAACATTTAAATAATTCGACAAGCTCGTAATCCCCATAACGCTGGGGATAGCGATAAGTAAATAATTTTTTATTAATAATTGAATATACTGACAAGCTCTCAACCCACATAACGCTATGGAGAGCCATGAGTAAATAATTTTTTATAAACAACTGAATTAACCAACAAGCTCTAAACCAACATAACGCTGGGGAGAGCGATAAATGAATAATTTTTTTTAAACAATTGAATATATCGACAAGCTCATAACCAACATAACGCTGGGGAGAGCGATAAATAAATAATTTTGTATAAACATTTAAATAATTCGACAAGCTCGTAACCCCCATAACGCTGGGGGAAGCGACAAATAAATAATTTTGTATAAACATTTAAATAATTCGACAAGCTCGTAACCCCCATAACGCTGGGGAGAGCCATAAGTAAATAATTTTCTATAAACAACTGAATTAACCAACAAGCTCTAAACCCACATAACACTGGGGAGAGCGATAAACAAATAATTTTTTATAAACAATTAAATAATCCTATAAGCTCTAAACCCACATAACGCTGGGGAGAGCGATAAATAAATAATTTTTTTTAAACAATTGAATATATCGACAAGCTCGTAACCCCCATAACGCTGGGGAAAGCGATAAATGAATAATTTTTTATAAACATTTAAATAATTCCACAAGCTCGTAATCCCCATAACGCTGGGGAGAGCGATAAATGAATAATTTTTTTTAAACAATTGAATATATCGACAAGCTCGTAACCCCCATAACGCTGGGGATACCGATAAGTAAATAATTTTTTATAAACAATTGAATAAACCAACAAGCTCCAAACCCACATAACGCTGAGGAGAGCGATAAATAAATAATTTTTTTTAAACAATTGAATATATCGACAAGCTCGTAACCCCCATAACGCTGGGGATAGCGATAAGTAAATACTTTTTTATAAACAATTGAATAAACCAACAAGCTCTAAACCCACATAACGCTGGGGAGAGCGATAAATAAATAATTTTTTATAAACAATTGATTAATCCTACAAGCTCTAAACCCCCATAACGCTGGGGAGAGTGATAAATAAATAATTTTTTATAAACAATTGAATAAACCAACAAGCTCTAAACCCACATAACGCTGGGGAGAGCGATAAATAAATAATTTTTTATAAACATTTAAATAATTCGACAAGCTCGTAATCCCCATAACGCCAGGGAGAGCGATAAATAAATAATTTTTTATAAACAATTGAATAAACCAACAAGCTCTAAACCCCCATAACACTGGGGATAAAGATAAATAAATAATTTCTTATTATCAACTGAATAAGCCAACAAGCTCTAAAACCATGTATCGCTGGGGAGAGCTATGAATAAATTATTTTTTATAAACATTTAAATAATTCGACAAAATCGTAATCCCCATAACGCTGAGGAGAGCGATAAGTAAATAATTTTTTATAAACAACTGAATAAACCGACAATCTATAAACCCCCATAACGCTGGGGAAAGCGATAAAAAAATAATTTTTTATAAACAATTGAATAATCCAACAAGCTCTAAACCCACATAACGCTGGGGAGAGCGATAAATAAATAATTTTTTATAAACATTTAAATAATTCGACAAGCTCGTAATCCCCATAACGCTGGGGAGAGCGATAAATGAATAATTTTTTATAAACAATTAAATAATCCTACAAGCTCTAAACCCCCATAACACTGAGGAGAGTGATAAATAAATAATTTTTTATAAACAATTTAATAAACCGACAAGCTCTAAACCCTTATAACACTGGGGATAAAGATAAATAAATAATTTTTTATGAACAACTGAATAAACCAATAAGCTCTAAACCCTCATAACGCTGGGGAGAGCTATAAATAAATAATTTTTTATAAACATTTAAATAATTCAACAAGCTCATAATCTCCATAACGCTGAGGAGAGCGATGAGTAAATAATTGTTTATAAACAACTGAATCAACCAACAAGCTCTAAACCCTCATAACGCTGGGGAATGCGATAAATAAATAATTTTGTATAAACATTTAAATAATTCGACAAGCTCGTAACCCCCATAACGCTGGCCAAAGCCATAAGTAAATAATTTTCTATAAACAACTGAATTAACCAACAAGCTCTAAACCCACATAACGCTGGGGAGAGCGATAAATAAATAATTTTTTATAAACATTCATATAATTCGACAAGCTCGTAACCCCCATAACGCTGGGGATAGCGATAAGTAAATAATTTTTTATAAATATTTAAATATACTGACAAGCTCTCAACCCACATAACGCTATGGAGAGCCATGAGTAAATAATTTTTTATAAACAACTGAATTAACCAACAAGCTCTAAACCCACATAACGCTGGGGAGAGCGATAAATAAATAATTTTTTTTAAACAATTGAATATATCGACAAGCTCGTAACCCACAAAACGCTGGGGAGAGCGATAAATAAATAATTTTGTATAAACATTTAAATAATTCGACAATCTCGTAACCCCCATAACGCTGGGGAAAGCGACAAATAAATAATTTTGTATAAACATTTGAATAATTCGACAAGCTCGTAACCCCCATTACGCGATGGAGAGCCATGAGTAAATAATTTTTTATAAACAACTGAATTAACCAAAAAGCTCTAAACCCACATAACGCTGGGGAGAGCGATAAATAAATAATTTTGTTTAAACAATTGAATATATCGACAAGCTCGTAAACCACAAAACGCTGGGGGGAGCGATAAATAAATAATTTTGTATAAACATTTAAATAATTCGACAATCTCGTAACCCACATAACGCTAGGGAAAGCGATAAATGAATAATTTTTTATAAACAATTGAATAAACCAACAAGCTCCAAACCCACATAACGCTGAGGAGAGCGATAAATAAATAATTTTTTTTAAACAATTGAATATATCGACAAGCTCGTAACCCCCATAACGCTGGGGATAGCGATAAGTAAATAATTTTTTATAAACAATTGAATAAACCAACAAGCTCCAAACCCACATAACGCTGAGGAGAGCGATAAATAAATAATTTTTTTTAAACAATTGAATATATCGACAAGCTCGTAACCCCCATAACGCTGGGGATAGCGATAAGTAAATACTTTTTTATAAACAATTGAATAAACCAACAAGCTCTAAACCCACATAACGCTGGGGAGAGCGATAAATAAATAATTTTTTATAAACAATTGATTAATCCTACAAGCTCTAAACCCACATAACGCTGGGGAGAGTGATAAATAAATAATTTTTTATAAACAATTGAATAAACCAACAAGCTCTAAACCCACATAACGCTGGGGAGAGCGATAAATAAATAATTTTTTATAAACATTTAAATAATTCGACAAGCTCGTAATCCCCATAACGCCAGGGAGAGCGATAAATAAATAATTTTTTATAAACAATTGAATAAACCAACAAGCTCTAAACCCCCATAACACTGGGGATAAAGATAAATAAATAATTTCTTATTATCAACTGAATAAGCCAACAAGCTCTAAAACCATGTATCGCTGGGGAGAGCTATGAATAAATTATTTTTTATAAACATTTAAATAATTCGACAAAATCGTAATCCCCATAACGCTGAGGAGAGCGATAAGTAAATAATTTTTTATAAACAACTGAATAAACCGACAATCTATAAACCCCCATAACGCTGGGGAAAGCGATAAAAAAATAATTTTTTATAAACAATATAATCCAACAAGCTCTAAACCCACATAATGCTGGGGAGAGCGATAAATAAATAATTTTTTATAAACATTTAAATAATTCGACAAGCTCGTAATCCCCATAACGCTGGGGAGAGCGATAAATAAGAATTTTTTATAAACAATTAAATAAACCGACAATCTATAAACCCCCATAACGCTGGTGAGAGCGATAAATAAATAATTTTTTATAAACAATTAAATAATCCTATAAGCTCTAAACCCCCATAAGGCTGGGGATAGCAATAAGTAAATAATTTTTTATAAACTATTAAATAAACCAACAAGCTCTAAACCCACATAACGCTAGGGAAAGCGATAAATGAATAATTTTTTATAAACATTTAAATAATTCCACAAGCTCGTAATCCCCATAACGCTGGGGAGAGCGATAAATGAATAATTTTTTATAAACAATTAAATAATCCTACAAGCTCTAAACCCCCATAACGCTGGGGAGAGTGATAAATAAATAATTTTTTATAAACAACTAAATAAACCGACAAGCTCTAAACCCTTATAACACTGGGAATACCGATAAATAAATAATTTTTTATGAACAACTGAATAAACCAACAAGCTCTAAACCCTCATAACGCTGGGGAGAGCTATAAATAAATAATTTTTTATAAACATTTAAATAATTCAACAAGCTCATAATCTCCATAACGCTGAGGAGAGCGATGAGTAAATAATTGTTTATAAACAACTGAATCAACCAACAAGCTCTAAACCCTCATAACGCTGGGGAATGCGATAAATAAATAATTTTGTATAAACATTTAAATAATTCGACAAGCTCGTAACCCCCATAACGCTGGCCAAAGCCATAAGTAAATAATTTTCTATAAACAACTGAATTAACCAACAAGCTCTAAACCCACATAACGCTGGGGAGAGCGATAAATAAATAATTTTTTATAAACATTCATATAATTCGACAAGCTCGTAACCCCCATAACGCTGGGGATAGCGATAAGTAAATAATTTTTTATAAATATTTAAATATACTGACAAGCTCTCAACCCACATAACGCTATGGAGAGCCATGAGTAAATAATTTTTTATAAACAACTGAATTAACCAACAAGCTCTAAACCCACATAACGCTGGGGAGAGCGATAAAGAAATAATTTTTTATAAACAATTGATTAATCCTACAAGCTCTAAACCCCCATAACGCTGGGGAGAGTGATAAATAAATAATTTTTTATAAACAATTGAATAAACCAACAAGCTCTAAACCCACATAACGCTGGGGAGAGCGATAAATAAATAATTTTTTATAAACATTTAAATAATTCGACAAGCTCGTAATCCCCATAACGCCAGGGAGAGCGATAAATAAATAATTTTTTATAAACAATTGAATAAACCAACAAGCTCTAAACCCCCATAACACTGGGGATAAAGATAAATAAATAATTTCTTATTATCAACTGAATAAGCCAACAAGCTCTAAAACCATGTATCGCTGGGGAGAGCTATGAATAAATTATTTTTTATAAACATTTAAATAATTCGACAAAATCGTAATCCCCATAACGCTGAGGAGAGCGATAAGTAAATAATTTTTTATAAACAACTGAATAAACCGACAATCTATAAACCCCCATAACGCTGGGGAAAGTGATAAAAAAATAATTTTTTATAAACAATTGAATAATCCAACAAGCTCTAAACCCACATAACGCTGGGGAGAGCGATAAATAAATAATTTTTTATAAACATTTAAATAATTCGACAAGCTCGTAATCCCCATAACGCTGGGGAGAGCGATAAATAAGAATTTTTTATAAACAATTAAATAAACCGACAATCTATAAACCCCCATAACGCTGGTGAGAGCGATAAATAAATAATTTTTTATAAACAATTAAATAATCCTATAAGCTCTAAACCCCCATAAGGCTGGGGATAGCAATAAGTAAATAATTTTTTATAAACTATTAAATAAACCAACAAGCTCTAAACCCACATAACGCTAGGGAAAGCGATAAATGAATAATTTTTTATAAACATTTAAATAATTCCACAAGCTCGTAATCCCCATAACGCTGGGGAGAGCGATAAATGAATAATTTTTTATAAACAATTAAATAATCCTACAAGCTCTAAACCCCCATAACGCTGGGGAGAGTGATAAATAAATAATTTTTTATAAACAACTAAATAAACCGACAAGCTCTAAACCCTTATAACACTGGGAATACCGATAAATAAATAATTTTTTATGAACAACTGAATAAACCAACAAGCTCTAAACCCTCATAACGCTGGGGAGAGCTATAAATAAATAATTTTTTATAAACATTTAAATAATTCAACAAGCTCATAATCTCCATAACGCTGAGGAGAGCGATGAGTAAATAATTGTTTATAAACAACTGAATCAACCAACAAGCTCTAAACCCTCATAACGCTGGGGAATGCGATAAATAAATAATTTTGTATAAACATTTAAATAATTCGACAAGCTCGTAACCCCCATAACGCTGGCCAAAGCCATAAGTAAATAATTTTCTATAAACAACTGAATTAACCAACAAGCTCTAAACCCACATAACGCTGGGGGGAGCGATAAATAAATAATTTTTTATAAACATTCATATAATTCGACAAGCTCGTAACCCCCATAACGCTGGGGATAGCGATAAGTAAATAATTTTTTATAAATATTTAAATATACTGACAAGCTCTCAACCCACATAACGCTATGGAGAGCCATGAGTAAATAATTTTTTATAAACAACTGAATTAACCAACAAGCTCTAAACCCACATAATGCTGGGGAGAGCGATAAATAAATAATTTTTTATAAACATTTAAATAATTCGACAAGCTCGTAATCCCCATAACGCTGGGGAAAGCGACAAATAAATAATTTTGTATAAACATTTAAATAATTCGACAAGCTCGTAACCCCCATAAAGCTGGGGAGAGCCATAAGTGAATAATTTTCTATAAACAACTGAATTAACCAACAAGCTCTAAACCCACATAACACTGGGGGGAGCGATAAATAAATAATTTTTTATAAACAATTGAATATATCGACAAGCTCGTAACCCCCATAACGCTGGGGATACCGATAAGTAAATAATTTTTTATAAACAATTGAATAAACCAACAAGCTCTAAACCCACATAACGCTGAGGAGAGCGATAAATAAATAATTTTTTTTAAACAATTGAATATATCGACAAGCTCGTAACCCCCATAACGCTGGGGATAGCGATAAGTAAATACTTTTTTATAAACAATTGAATAAACCAACAAGCTCTAAACCCACATAACGCTGGGGAGAGCGATAAATAAATAATTTTTTATAAACAATTGAATAATCCTACAAGCTCTAAACCCCCATAACGCTGGGG